>OX578242.1:0-1451665 GCA_951216915.1 Tetheella fluctuosa
ACCTAACCTAACCTAACCTAACCTAACCTAACCTAACCTAACCTAACCTAACCTAACCTAACCTAACCTAACCTAACCTAACCTAACCTAACCTAACCTAACCTAACCTAACCTAACCTAACCTAACCTAACCTAACCTAACCTAACCTAACCTAACCTAACCTAACCTAACCTAACCTAACCTAACCTAACCTAACCTAACCTAACCTAACCTAACCTAACCTAACCTAACCTAACCTAACCTAACCTAACCTAACCTAACCTAACCTAACCTAACCTAACCTAACCTAACCTAACCTAACCTAACCTAACCTAACCTAACCTAACCTAACCTAACCTAACCTAACCTAACCTAACCTAACCTAACCTAACCTAACCTAACCTAACCTAACCTAACCTAACCTAACCTAACCTAACCTAACCTAACCTAACCTAACCTAACCTAACCTAACCTAACCTAACCTAACCTAACCTAACCTAACCTAACCTAACCTAACCTAACCTAACCTAACCTAACCTAACCTAACCTAACCTAACCTAACCTAACCTAACCTAACCTAACCTAACCTAACCTAACCTAACCTAACCTAACCTAACCTAACCTAACCTAACCTAACCTAACCTAACCTAACCTAACCTAACCTAACCTAACCTAACCTAACCTAACCTAACCTAACCTAACCTAACCTAACCTAACCTAACCTAACCTAACCTAACCTAACCTAACCTAACCTAACCTAACCTAACCTAACCTAACCTAACCTAACCTAACCTAACCTAACCTAACCTAACCTAACCTAACCTAACCTAACCTAACCTAACCTAACCTAACCTAACCTAACCTAACCTAACCTAACCTAACCTAACCTAACCTAACCTAACCTAACCTAACCTAACCTAACCTAACCTAACCTAACCTAACCTAACCTAACCTAACCTAACCTAACCTAACCTAACCTAACCTAACCTAACCTAACCTAACCTAACCTAACCTAACCTAACCTAACCTAACCTAACCTAACCTAACCTAACCTAACCTAACCTAACCTAACCTAACCTAACCTAACCTAACCTAACCTAACCTAACCTAACCTAACCTAACCTAACCTAACCTAACCTAACCTAACCTAACCTAACCTAACCTAACCTAACCTAACCTAACCTAACCTAACCTAACCTAACCTAACCTAACCTAACCTAACCTAACCTAACCTAACCTAACCTAACCTAACCTAACCTAACCTAACCTAACCTAACCTAACCTAACCTAACCTAACCTAACCTAACCTAACCTAACCTAACCTAACCTAACCTAACCTAACCTAACCTAACCTAACCTAACCTAACCTAACCTCCTAACCTAACCTAACCTAACCTAACCTAACCTAACCTAACCTAACCTAACCTAACCTAACCTAACCTAACCTAACCTAACCTAACCTAACCTAACCTAACCTAACCTAACCTAACCTAACCTAACCTAACCTAACCTAACCTAACCTAACCTAACCTAACCTAACCTAACCTAACCTAACCTAACCTAACCTAACCTAACCTAACCTAACCTAACCTAACCTAACCTAACCTAACCTAACCTAACCTAACCTAACCTAACCTAACCTAACCTAACCTAACCTAACCTAACCTAACCTAACCTAACCTAACCTAACCTAACCTAACCTAACCTAACCTAACCTAACCTAACCTAACCTAACCTAACCTAACCTAACCTAACCTAACCTAACCTAACCTAACCTAACCTAACCTAACCTAACCTAACCTAACCTAACCTAACCTAACCTAACCTAACCTAACCTAACCTAACCTAACCTAACCTAACCTAACCTAACCTAACCTAACCTAACCTAACCTAACCTAACCTAACCTAACCTAACCTAACCTAACCTAACCTAACCTAACCTAACCTAACCTAACCTAACCTAACCTAACCTAACCTAACCTAACCTAACCTAACCTAACCTAACCTAACCTAACCTAACCTAACCTAACCTAACCTAACCTAACCTAACCTAACCTAACCTAACCTAACCTAACCTAACCTAACCTAACCTAACCTAACCTAACCTAACCTAACCTAACCTAACCTAACCTAACCTAACCTAACCTAACCTAACCTAACCTAACCTAACCTAACCTAACCTAACCTAACCTAACCTAACCTAACCTAACCTAACCTAACCTAACCTAACCTAACCTAACCTAACCTAACCTAACCTAACCTAACCTAACCTAACCTAACCTAACCTAACCTAACCTAACCTAACCTAACCTAACCTAACCTAACCTAACCTAACCTAACCTAACCTAACCTAACCTAACCTAACCTAACCTAACCTAACCTAACCTAACCTAACCTAACCTAACCTAACCTAACCTAACCTAACCTAACCTAACCTAACCTAACCTAACCTAACCTAACCTAACCTAACCTAACCTAACCTAACCTAACCTAACCTAACCTAACCTAACCTAACCTAACCTAACCTAACCTAACCTAACCTAACCTAACCTAACCTAACCTAACCTAACCTAACCTAACCTAACCTAACCTAACCTAACCTAACCTAACCTAACCTAACCTAACCTAACCTAACCTAACCTAACCTAACCTAACCTAACCTAACCTAACCTAACCTAACCTAACCTAACCTAACCTAACCTAACCTAACCTAACCTAACCTAACCTAACCTAACCTAACCTAACCTAACCTAACCTAACCTAACCTAACCTAACCTAACCTAACCTAACCTAACCTAACCTAACCTAACCTAACCTAACCTAACCTAACCTAACCTAACCTAACCTAACCTAACCTAACCTAACCTAACCTAACCTAACCTAACCTAACCTAACCTAACCTAACCTAACCTAACCTAACCTAACCTAACCTAACCTAACCTAACCTAACCTAACCTAACCTAACCTAACCTAACCTAACCTAACCTAACCTAACCTAACCTAACCTAACCTAACCTAACCTAACCTAACCTAACCTAACCTAACCTAACCTAACCTAACCTAACCTAACCTAACCTAACCTAACCTAACCTAACCTAACCTAACCTAACCTAACCTAACCTAACCTAACCTAACCTAACCTAACCTAACCTAACCTAACCTAACCTAACCTAACCTAACCTAACCTAACCTAACCTAACCTAACCTAACCTAACCTAACCTAACCTAACCTAACCTAACCTAACCTAACCTAACCTAACCTAACCTAACCTAACCTAACCTAACCTAACCTAACCTAACCTAACCTAACCTAACCTAACCTAACCTAACCTAACCTAACCTAACCTAACCTAACCTAACCTAACCTAACCTAACCTAACCTAACCTAACCTAACCTAACCTAACCTAACCTAACCTAACCTAACCTAACCTAACCTAACCTAACCTAACCTAACCTAACCTAACCTAACCTAACCTTTTTTTTTTTTTTTTTTTTTTTTTTTTTTTTTGACCAGGTGGAAAATGCATTACGCATACCCCCCGCAACGCATGGGAGTGCGGCGGAGGGTTATGTGGGACTACACATCACTGCTTCCTCCTCGACCGAGGAGGAGAGGATGTGCTACCCACTAAAAACCACCTGGGCGTGCAACGCCTTGCCGGGTTGTGTAGGGCACCGTGGTACCTGCGTTAGCATTGCCCACGATGCCCAACCGGCGGCGCCCCGACAACACCGTTGCCGGGGCTTCCCGCTAAGGGAGGTGGCCGCGCACGCTTGGCCACCCCCTTGGACCGCAAGAAGTGGCTTATTCGTGGACGGAGGACTCCCATCCTCCGCCCTAAGCCACTGTGGGTTGGGTCTGGCGGCAACCGCCGCCTCCCCAACCCTGCCGTCTGGCCGGAGGGGGCACGCAAGGCAACCTCCTCGCGCACCCGCTCCGCGGTCCAACCGCAGGACGTCCAGATGCCCGTCTGGCATCTAGACGTCCATGCGGCTACTTCCCTCAACAGGGGGGGGCATGGGGCGCGCGGGCCGAGACCCCACCCCCCTGCCCCTCATCTCCGGTGGGGAACACCGCCGTCCCCCCATGATGTGGTCTGCCGGGAGTTCGGCGTGGCTGCAAACAGCACACCACGCTTTCTCCTCCCGGCATTCCGCCGACATGTGTCCCTCCGAGCCACACCGGTAGCACATAGTGCTCCGGTCCACGCTCGAAGGGCACAGTACCCTCGAGTGCCCGAGGCCCATGCACTTAAAGCAGCGCATGGGCGTCGGGCCGACGGGAATGACCCCGGCGGACGCCCAGCCCACCGAGATCCGACCACTTTCTAGGAGGACCCTCGCGGTCCCCACCGGCATTTGTACGAGGGCAACCATCTTGCCCTCGTACGTGGGGCGGATGCCCCCCACCCTCACCTGCGCCACCGCGCATCCCCCAGCCCTAGCGACGGCCGCCGCCAGGGTCTCCTTGGTCGCCGACTCGTCCAAGCCGACGACCTGGACAGCGGCCATTTTGACGGGGCGGCTGATGAGGGCAACGTCACCGACGATTGCCCTCAGCCTTTCCGCTAGGCTGTCAGCCGCCCCACCACTTTCCGCACCGGGGACCTCAATGACTCGGCCCCCTGTCGCCGAGGTGCGGACCCTCACATGCTGCAGGCCCACATCTTCCAACTTGATGCCACCAATGGCCTTGGCCATTGTGGCCTGCAGCGTGGTGGCGGTGGTGACGTCACTTCGCAAAGTGACCACCACCGCCTGCGACTTTAGGGCCGGGGGGGCCTTCGGCTTTTGCGCCGTCTTCTTCTTTGGGGGGGGAGGGGGTGGGGGCGGGACCGCATTTTTCCCCTTTCCCTTCCGCTTTCGCGTCACCTCGGCGAAGGTTTCGCCCTCTGGCTGAGCCCCCGCCGAGGGGACAGGTGCCGTCTTCGATGCCGGGGGGGGGCCGGTCGCCGGGGTGGACCCAGCAGGGGCCGAAGTCCTCGCCGGGGGAGCCGTCGTCTTTTTGGAGGCCTTTTTTGGCCTCCCATCCCCAAGCCTTGCCCCGGAGAACTCCGGCTCCGCAGCATCTTCGGCCGTCCGGGCCGGTGGGGCCCCCTTCTTCTTGTCCGCCGCGAGCGGCGGGCGGCTAGTTGGCGCTGGAGGGAGGCGGCTGCTGATCTCCTCGAGGCGGGCATCTACTAGATTGCCCACCGAGATCAGCAAGCTCCGCTTTACTTCCTCCAGAGCCGCCACCAAATCCACAGCCGCAAGCGGCGGGGGAACCTCGGCAGCCATAGGCGGCGGGGTTGACTCCACAACTGGTGGGGCCGGGACCCCCTTCTCCGAGGCGGCCTTGCGGAGGGCTTTCACCTCCGCGGCACAGTTGGCGAGTGCCTCCCGCATTCTCGCCTTCTCCGCCTTTAATTTGCGGACCTCCTCATTTGGCTGACTGGACGTCTTGAGCTCCCCCATGGAGCTCAAGATCGTCCAGCATGCCCCGTCCAACTGCT
This sequence comes from Tetheella fluctuosa, assembly GCA_951216915.1. Classification (NCBI taxonomy): domain Eukaryota; kingdom Metazoa; phylum Arthropoda; class Insecta; order Lepidoptera; family Drepanidae; genus Tetheella; species Tetheella fluctuosa. The sequence continues at coordinate 5,474 of OX578242.1, forward strand.
TACGCAGGTCACCCCCCAATTTGATCGAACGCAGCCCGTCCGCGATCAAAAAAGCCGCCTCCCTGGATGCCTCAATCGGGTCCACCGCCGAAGGGCCACCCTCCATCGGGAGGGAGGCAGCCGCACGCGAGGGGGAGCTCTTCCCCCCCTTGGACCGAGCAGGGGCGTCGGCGTCCGAGGACTGGTAGGCCTCAGTCTCCAGCCCCCCGGCCATCGTCTTAGCCGGCCCGTAGGTACGAGCCTTAGGCTTCCCCCTACGGGCCGTGCTAATCTTCGGCCCCAGTTCTGGCCTGGGGTCGTCCTCATTATCCCCATGAACCCTTTTCAAGGGTTGAGGGGTCGCCCGGCGGGCCCCATAGGTGAGGTCCTCCTCCTCAGACTCGGAGTGGGAACCGTAGTTGCCCCACTCCTCACCTGACGTGGCCATTACGGCCCCGCCAACAGCCACACCACACTTGGATTAAATCCGACCACCCAGACCGCAGTTATCAACCAAAATAATTTGGTCAATAAAAACGGCCAAGGGTGTGTCGGATTTAATTTATTGTATGGAAAGTGGAAATTGCCCCTGAATGTTCAGAATAGCAATTTCCACTTTCCCCAAGTTTTTAAATTCGCCTTTTCACCCACTTCTCGCGGTCGTTGATGAGCGCGAGAGGGTCCAGACGAAAGAGGGCGAAGTCTGCTGTCCACCAATCCTCCTACTATCGCTGTAGGGGGTGTCCCCACAAAAAGGGACCAACAACAAAATGCCTCTTTTTTGTGCCAATAAATTGACACAAAAAAGAGGCAAAAAACAAAACAATAACACGAATAACTACCGGACGCAACGTCCGGCAGAAACAAAAACAAGCAACAATAACAACGGCTGCTGCCGCCACGCAGCGACCCCGAAAAGGGCGCTCCAAGACAACAGCAACACGTAAAAACTTAACAAATAACAAACACAACCAAACAAAAAATAGCCAAATCAAAAAGAAAATCGGAAAAGCCAGTCGGCAAGCAAAGTCAGCAGGTTAGAGTAGATCAGTCGAAAGAAGAACGCGCAGGAAGTCAAACAAGAGGATAAAATTCACGGGCACTCAACAAATCACCAAAATACAGACGTCACCTAACCTAACCTAACCTAACCTAACCTAACCTAACCTAACCTAACCTAACCTAACCTAACCTAACCTAACCTAACCTAACCTAACCTAACCTAACCTAACCTAACCTAACCTAACCTAACCTAACCTAACCTAACCTAACCTAACCTAACCTAACCTAACCTAACCTAACCTAACCTAACCTAACCTAACCTAACCTAACCTAACCTAACCTAACCTAACCTAACCTAACCTAACCTAACCTAACCTAACCTAACCTAACCTAACCTAACCTAACCTAACCTAACCTAACCTAACCTAACCTAACCTAACCTAACCTAACCTAACCTAACCTAACCTAACCTAACCTAACCTAACCTAACCTAACCTAACCTAACCTAACCTAACCTAACCTAACCTAACCTAACCTAACCTAACCTAACCTAACCTAACCTAACCTAACCTAACCTAACCTAACCTAACCTAACCTAACCTAACCTAACCTAACCTAACCTAACCTAACCTAACCTAACCTAACCTAACCTAACCTAACCTAACCTAACCTAACCTAACCTAACCTAACCTAACCTAACCTAACCTAACCTAACCTAACCTAACCTAACCTAACCTAACCTAACCTAACCTAACCTAACCTAACCTAACCTAACCTAACCTAACCTAACCTAACCTAACCTAACCTAACCTAACCTAACCTAACCTAACCTAACCTAACCTAACCTAACCTAACCTAACCTAACCTAACCTAACCTAACCTAACCTAACCTAACCTAACCTAACCTAACCTAACCTAACCTAACCTAACCTAACCTAACCTAACCTAACCTAACCTAACCTAACCTAACCTAACCTAACCTAACCTAACCTAACCTAACCTAACCTAACCTAACCTAACCTAACCTAACCTAACCTAACCTAACCTAACCTAACCTAACCTAACCTAACCTAACCTAACCTAACCTAACCTAACCTAACCTAACCTAACCTAACCTAACCTAACCTAACCTAACCTAACCTAACCTAACCTAACCTAACCTAACCTAACCTAACCTAACCTAACCTAACCTAACCTAACCTAACCTAACCTAACCTAACCTAACCTAACCTAACCTAACCTAACCTAACCTAACCTAACCTAACCTAACCTAACCTAACCTAACCTAACCTAACCTAACCTAACCTAACCTAACCTAACCTAACCTAACCTAACCTAACCTAACCTAACCTAACCTAACCTAACCTAACCTAACCTAACCTAACCTAACCTAACCTAACCTAACCTAACCTAACCTAACCTAACCTAACCTAACCTAACCTAACCTAACCTAACCTAACCTAACCTAACCTAACCTAACCTAACCTAACCTAACCTAACCTAACCTAACCTAACCTAACCTAACCTAACCTAACCTAACCTAACCTAACCTAACCTAACCTAACCTAACCTAACCTAACCTAACCTAACCTAACCTAACCTAACCTAACCTAACCTAACCTAACCTAACCTAACCTAACCTAACCTAACCTAACCTAACCTAACCTAACCTAACCTAACCTAACCTAACCTAACCTAACCTAACCTAACCTAACCTAACCTAACCTAACCTAACCTAACCTAACCTAACCTAACCTAACCTAACCTAACCTAACCTAACCTAACCTAACCTAACCTAACCTAACCTAACCTAACCTAACCTAACCTAACCTAACCTAACCTAACCTAACCTAACCTAACCTAACCTAACCTAACCTAACCTAACCTAACCTAACCTAACCTAACCTAACCTAACCTAACCTAACCTAACCTAACCTAACCTAACCTAACCTAACCTAACCTAACCTAACCTAACCTAACCTAACCTAACCTAACCTAACCTAACCTAACCTAACCTAACCTAACCTAACCTAACCTAACCTAACCTAACCTAACCTAACCTAACCTAACCTAACCTAACCTAACCTAACCTAACCTAACCTAACCTAACCTAACCTAACCTAACCTAACCTAACCTAACCTAACCTAACCTAACCTAACCTAACCTAACCTAACCTAACCTAACCTAACCTAACCTAACCTAACCTAACCTAACCTAACCTAACCTAACCTAACCTAACCTAACCTAACCTAACCTAACCTAACCTAACCTAACCTAACCTAACCTAACCTAACCTAACCTAACCTAACCTAACCTAACCTAACCTAACCTAACCTAACCTAACCTAACCTAACCTAACCTAACCTAACCTAACCTAACCTAACCTAACCTAACCTAACCTAACCTAACCTAACCTAACCTAACCTAACCTAACCTAACCTAACCTAACCTAACCTAACCTAACCTAACCTAACCTAACCTAACCTAACCTAACCTAACCTAACCTAACCTAACCTAACCTAACCTAACCTAACCTAACCTAACCTAACCTAACCTAACCTAACCTAACCTAACCTAACCTAACCTAACCTAACCTAACCTAACCTAACCTAACCTAACCTAACCTAACCTAACCTAACCTAACCTAACCTAACCTAACCTAACCTAACCTAACCTAACCTAACCTAACCTAACCTAACCTAACCTAACCTAACCTAACCTAACCTAACCTAACCTAACCTAACCTAACCTAACCTAACCTAACCTAACCTAACCTAACCTAACCTAACCTAACCTAACCTAACCTAACCTAACCTAACCTAACCTAACCTAACCTAACCTAACCTAACCTAACCTAACCTAACCTAACCTAACCTAACCTAACCTAACCTAACCTAACCTAACCTAACCTAACCTAACCTAACCTAACCTAACCTAACCTAACCTAACCTAACCTAACCTAACCTAACCTAACCTAACCTAACCTAACCTAACCTAACCTAACCTAACCTAACCTAACCTAACCTAACCTAACCTAACCTAACCTAACCTAACCTAACCTAACCTAACCTAACCTAACCTAACCTAACCTAACCTAACCTAACCTAACCTAACCTAACCTAACCTAACCTAACCTAACCTAACCTAACCTAACCTAACCTAACCTAACCTAACCTAACCTAACCTAACCTAACCTAACCTAACCTAACCTAACCTAACCTAACCTAACCTAACCTAACCTAACCTAACCTAACCTAACCTAACCTAACCTAACCTAACCTAACCTAACCTAACCTAACCTAACCTAACCTAACCTAACCTAACCTAACCTAACCTAACCTAACCTAACCTAACCTAACCTAACCTAACCTAACCTAACCTAACCTAACCTAACCTAACCTAACCTAACCTAACCTAACCTAACCTAACCTAACCTAACCTAACCTAACCTAACCTAACCTAACCTAACCTAACCTAACCTAACCTAACCTAACCTAACCTAACCTAACCTAACCTAACCTAACCTAACCTAACCTAACCTAACCTAACCTAACCTAACCTAACCTAACCTAACCTAACCTAACCTAACCTAACCTAACCTAACCTAACCTAACCTAACCTAACCTAACCTAACCTAACCTAACCTAACCTAACCTAACCTAACCTAACCTAACCTAACCTAACCTAACCTAACCTAACCTAACCTAACCTAACCTAACCTAACCTAACCTAACCTAACCTAACCTAACCTAACCTAACCTAACCTAACCTAACCTAACCTAACCTAACCTAACCTAACCTAACCTAACCTAACCTAACCTAACCTAACCTAACCTAACCTAACCTAACCTAACCTAACCTAACCTAACCTAACCTAACCTAACCTAACCTAACCTAACCTAACCTAACCTAACCTAACCTAACCTAACCTAACCTAACCTAACCTAACCTAACCTAACCTAACCTAACCTTTTTTTTTTTTTTTTTTTTTTTTTTTTTTTTTTTTTTTTTTTTTTTTTTGACCAGGTGGAAAATGCATTACGCATACCCCCCGCGCATGGGAGTGCGACGGAGGGTTATGTGGGACTACACATCGCCTCTCCCTCCTCTAAAGTGAGGAGGAGTAGGGAGTGCTACCCACTAAAAACCACCTGGGCGTGCCGCCTTGCCGGTTTTGTAGGACATCGTGGTACCTGCGCGAGCATTGCCCACGATGTCCACCGGCGGCGCCCCAGCCTTTGCCGGGGCTTCCCGCGCCGAAGGGGAGATGGCCGAGCACGCTTGGCCACTCTCCCAGACCGCTCAGTGGCTTGCTACTACAGGCAGAGGACTCCCATCCTCTACCTGCAGCCACTATGGGTTGAGTCTGGCGGCAAACCTCCGCCTCCTCAACCCGAGCCGTCTGCGCCGGAGGGGATGCGCGAGGGGATCCTCCTCGCGCTCCCGCTCCGCGGTCTCCTTTTGCGAAATCACCGTTTCGCAAAAGGAGACCACAGCCTCCCAGGACCTCTCGTCGCTCAGCATTGCCTCGACAATGCTCCGCAACGAGAGGTCCACCCGCTGAATGGTGCGTGCCATGAGGCCACGCTCCGCGTCCCAACGACTGCACACCTCAAGGGTGTGCTGCACCGTGTCGTCGGGACCTCCGCACTCATGGCACAGCGGGGCCGGCTCCCTTCCTATCCTGTGCAGGTAATGACCGAAGCACCCATGCCCGGTCAGTACCTGCACAAGTCGGAACGACGTCGCGCCGACCGCCCCCTCTAACCAGAGGTCGACCGATGGAAGGATCGCCTCAATGGTGGTGACCCCAAAAGGGGCGACCACCAGCTGAGCCTTCCATCGGTCTCGCAGTCGGCGCTCCGTCATACGCCGGGAGGCTGTCTCTGCCTCCGGGTCCGGGCGTACACCAGTTGCCCGGACCCTTGACCTACGTCTGTAGGTCTCCGCGTGCACCTCCGCGACCAACTCCCACGGAGGGGTGCACGCGAGGAGGCAGGCCGCCGCAAAGGCCACCGTTGAGTAGGCCCTCACCATTCTGAGGGCCACGGTCCTTTGCGGCCTTCTTAACAGGGCCCTGTTACGGGCGGACAACTTGTCCGCCCATATTGGGGCCCCGTATAGGGCCATGCTCCTTGTGACGCCGGCGTAGAGTCGCCGGCACAAGGAGCCCGGCCCCCCGACATTGGGCAGGAGTCTGCCCATTGCCGAAGCGGCGCCCACGACTCGGGGAGCAAGTCTTGCGAAGTGCTCCCCGAAGTCCCACTTGCGGTCCAATGTGAGCCCCAAATATTTAATATGGGGCTTTATTTGGACCGCTCCACCCTCCAATGTGAGCACCGCATCCGCGGGCAGACTCCACCCGCGCCCCCCGAAGACTATAGCTTCAGTCTTCGGGAGGCTCACCTTTAGGCCGAGCTTGGCGATCCTGAAGATCGCCTGCTCGGCCGTCGCCTCCGCTCTCCGGAGGGTTTCCCGCTTGTCCCTCCCGCGCACAGCTACCATTGTGTCGTCCGCGTAGCAGACGACGCATGTGCGCGGGAGGAACTCCCCCCGGATCGCCCAATCGTACCCCAGGTTCCATAGCAGAGGGCCGAGTACGGAACCCTGGGGTACGCCGCAGGCCATCCTCCTCTCCCCCCTTTGCCCGTCCTTATCTTCATAGAGCACTACCCTCTCGGTAAGGTAGTGCTCTATGATCCGCCTAAGGTAGTGAGGCACTCCGTGATATCGGAGTGCCTCACTGATCACCCCATAGGGGAGGGTGCCGAACGCATTCGCGATGTCTAATGACACCGCGATGACACCCTCCCCCCTGCTCGACGCGTATTCACAGAAGTCCCTCAGTGACTTCAACGCGTCGAGCGTGGACCGCCCTTCCCGGAACCCGAACTGTCTATCAGAGACGTTCGGGCCGGCGGTCTCCAGGTGCTGCAGGATCCGGGAGGCCAGGATGCGCTCAAACGCTTTCCCGGCCTCATCCAGCAGCACTATGGGGCGATAGGCGGACGGGCAATCCGGTGGCCGACCCTCTTTGCGGAGGAGGCATAGTCGCCCCTCTTTCCACACCCTCGGGAACCTACCATCCCTCAGGCAGTCATCCATGACATGCCTGAGGCGGTCCCCGAGGTGTTCCAGGGCGACGGCGAGGACGCGACCGGGGACTCCATCTGGCCCCGGGGCTTTTCTGCAGCCCCGGAGTCGGTCCGTCACTCGCTCGAACTCGTCATCGCTTATCGGGGCGATGACGAGCTCGGCCTCCGGCTCCGCTATGGGGTCGGCCATCAACGGGGGAGAGATCGAGGGGGCTGGCGGGAACAGCCCCTCGACAACCCTCTGGAGGAGGGCGGGCTCCAGGGAGTCCATGGGGGGGGCGGCGCGCATTTTATTGCGCACCATCTTATACGGCCGCCCCCATGGGTCCCTGTCCAGGGTGGCCAAGAACGAGGCATATGCTTCGTCCTTGGCCTTGGCTATCGCCACCTGGAGGGCCCCCTTTGCCTCTTTGAGGGCCCTATGGAGCCCTTCCTCCTCTGCTTCGGTGTGCCGCCGCCGCCTGCAGTGCTGGTAGGCGCGGCGGGCACCGTTACTGGTGGTCCGCAGGGCCGCAATTTCTGCGGACCACCAGTACACCCTCTTACGGGCGGACAGGCGTCCTGCCCGAGGCATGGCCGCGTCGCACACCGCCTGTGATGCGACGCGGAACTGTGCCGCCCTCTCCTCGACTCCGAGGGCGACGGGTGGGGCAGCACACCATGCCTCCACCATTGCCGCCTCGTCCGCCCTGTCCCTGTCCAGGTGGACCAGGGCCCACCTGGGGAAACGCCCCCTCCGGCCTCTCCCCCCCCCTGGGGTGGGCGACGGCTGGACGCCATTGGAGACCCTCATTCTGATATACACATGATCAGAGAGGGTCTCGACGTCCTCCAGGACGCGCCAATCCGAAACGCGTGCGGCTATGGCGGGGGTCGCGAACGTGACGTCCACGATTGACCCCCCCCGCCTCCGCACGCAGGTATTGGCGTTGCCCCGGTTTAGGACTATTAGTCCTGATGCCGTCACCCAGTCCGCGAGGGCGGTCCCTCGGGAACCTAACCTAACCTAACCTAACCTAACCTAACCTAACCTAACCTAACCTAACCTAACCTAACCTAACCTAACCTAACCTAACCTAACCTAACCTAACCTAACCTAACCTAACCTAACCTAACCTAACCTAACCTAACCTAACCTAACCTAACCTAACCTAACCTAACCTAACCTAACCTAACCTAACCTAACCTAACCTAACCTAACCTAACCTAACCTAACCTAACCTAACCTAACCTAACCTAACCTAACCTAACCTAACCTAACCTAACCTAACCTAACCTAACCTAACCTAACCTAACCTAACCTAACCTAACCTAACCTAACCTAACCTAACCTAACCTAACCTAACCTAACCTAACCCACCAACTTTTATACTTCTAATTGAGATATTCGCGTACTTCTTTTTGCTAATATAGTTAACTTTTTGCCCTCTTTCTTGCCACCCTCTTCATTTTCTTTGCTGCCATAGAGTAAAAATATTTTTCTTTGAAAATTCACCTAAAATTTCAATTAAATTCAATTTCTTTAAATTTTTTCTTCTGCAACTGCCTTTGTTTTCTGCACGATCCGCTGCTTCTCGGCGAGACACGTTGTCTGCCGCCTTCCGCGGCGATCTCCGACTCTCCATACCTGAAAAATAAAAAATTTAAGATTAAAAATACACATAAATTCTACATTTTCCTAATTTTCACACTAAATATAATAGTTTCTGCTCTAATTTTCACCGTAGTAGATTGCCCTGGACGAGGCGCGTCTTTAGAGACCACTCGGGTTGATCTGCGACCAAAATTTTGCAAGTTATTTCAAATTGTTTTATTTCCATACTATCAAAAAGTCTACCTAAGCTATAAGAAACTTAGAATTTTTCACCAACTTTTATACTTCTAATTGAGATATTCGCGTACTTCTTTTTGCTAATATAGTTAACTTTTTGCCCTCTTTCTTGCCACCCTCTTCATTTTCTTTGCTGCCATAGAGTAAAAATATTTTTCTTTGAAAATTCACCTAAAATTTCAATTAAATTCAATTTCTTTAAATTTTTTCTTCTGCAACTGCCTTTGTTTTCTGCACGATCCGCTGCTTCTCGGCGAGACACGTTGTCTGCCGCCTTCCGCGGCGATCTCCGACTCTCCATACCTGAAAAATAAAAAATTTAAGATTAAAAATACACATAAATTCTACATTTTCCTAATTTTCACACTAAATATAATAGTTTCTGCTCTAATTTTCACCGTAGTAGATTGCCCTGGACGAGGCGCGTCTTTAGAGACCACTCGGGTTGATCTGCGACCAAAATTTTGCAAGTTATTTCAAATTGTTTTATTTCCATACTATCAAAAAGTCTACCTAAGCTATAAGAAACTTAGAATTTTTCACCAACTTTTATACTTCTAATTGAGATATTCGCGTACTTCTTTTTGCTAATATAGTTAACTTTTTGCCCTCTTTCTTGCCACCCTCTTCATTTTCTTTGCTGCCATAGAGTAAAAATATTTTTCTTTGAAAATTCACCTAAAATTTCAATTAAATTCAATTTCTTTAAATTTTTTCTTCTGCAACTGCCTTTGTTTTCTGCACGATCCGCTGCTTCTCGGCGAGACACGTTGTCTGCCGCCTTCCGCGGCGATCTCCGACTCTCCATACCTGAAAAATAAAAAATTTAAGATTAAAAATACACATAAATTCTACATTTTCCTAATTTTCACACTAAATATAATAGTTTCTGCTCTAATTTTCACCGTAGTAGATTGCCCTGGACGAGGCGCGTCTTTAGAGACCACTCGGGTTGATCTGCGACCAAAATTTTGCAAGTTATTTCAAATTGTTTTATTTCCATACTATCAAAAAGTCTACCTAAGCTATAAGAAACTTAGAATTTTTCACCAACTTTTATACTTCTAATTGAGATATTCGCGTACTTCTTTTTGCTAATATAGTTAACTTTTTGCCCTCTTTCTTGCCACCCTCTTCATTTTCTTTGCTGCCATAGAGTAAAAATATTTTTCTTTGAAAATTCACCTAAAATTTCAATTAAATTCAATTTCTTTAAATTTTTTCTTCTGCAACTGCCTTTGTTTTCTGCACGATCCGCTGCTTCTCGGCGAGACACGTTGTCTGCCGCCTTCCGCGGCGATCTCCGACTCTCCATACCTGAAAAATAAAAAATTTAAGATTAAAAATACACATAAATTCTACATTTTCCTAATTTTCACACTAAATATAATAGTTTCTGCTCTAATTTTCACCGTAGTAGATTGCCCTGGACGAGGCGCGTCTTTAGAGACCACTCGGGTTGATCTGCGACCAAAATTTTGCAAGTTATTTCAAATTGTTTTATTTCCATACTATCAAAAAGTCTACCTAAGCTATAAGAAACTTAGAATTTTTCACCAACTTTTATACTTCTAATTGAGATATTCGCGTACTTCTTTTTGCTAATATAGTTAACTTTTTGCCCTCTTTCTTGCCACCCTCTTCATTTTCTTTGCTGCCATAGAGTAAAAATATTTTTCTTTGAAAATTCACCTAAAATTTCAATTAAATTCAATTTCTTTAAATTTTTTCTTCTGCAACTGCCTTTGTTTTCTGCACGATCCGCTGCTTCTCGGCGAGACACGTTGTCTGCCGCCTTCCGCGGCGATCTCCGACTCTCCATACCTGAAAAATAAAAAATTTAAGATTAAAAATACACATAAATTCTACATTTTCCTAATTTTCACACTAAATATAATAGTTTCTGCTCTAATTTTCACCGTAGTAGATTGCCCTGGACGAGGCGCGTCTTTAGAGACCACTCGGGTTGATCTGCGACCAAAATTTTGCAAGTTATTTCAAATTGTTTTATTTCCATACTATCAAAAAGTCTACCTAAGCTATAAGAAACTTAGAATTTTTCACCAACTTTTATACTTCTAATTGAGATATTCGCGTACTTCTTTTTGCTAATATAGTTAACTTTTTGCCCTCTTTCTTGCCACCCTCTTCATTTTCTTTGCTGCCATAGAGTAAAAATATTTTTCTTTGAAAATTCACCTAAAATTTCAATTAAATTCAATTTCTTTAAATTTTTTCTTCTGCAACTGCCTTTGTTTTCTGCACGATCCGCTGCTTCTCGGCGAGACACGTTGTCTGCCGCCTTCCGCGGCGATCTCCGACTCTCCATACCTGAAAAATAAAAAATTTAAGATTAAAAATACACATAAATTCTACATTTTCCTAATTTTCACACTAAATATAATAGTTTCTGCTCTAATTTTCACCGTAGTAGATTGCCCTGGACGAGGCGCGTCTTTAGAGACCACTCGGGTTGATCTGCGACCAAAATTTTGCAAGTTATTTCAAATTGTTTTATTTCCATACTATCAAAAAGTCTACCTAAGCTATAAGAAACTTAGAATTTTTCACCAACTTTTATACTTCTAATTGAGATATTCGCGTACTTCTTTTTGCTAATATAGTTAACTTTTTGCCCTCTTTCTTGCCACCCTCTTCATTTTCTTTGCTGCCATAGAGTAAAAATATTTTTCTTTGAAAATTCACCTAAAATTTCAATTAAATTCAATTTCTTTAAATTTTTTCTTCTGCAACTGCCTTTGTTTTCTGCACGATCCGCTGCTTCTCGGCGAGACACGTTGTCTGCCGCCTTCCGCGGCGATCTCCGACTCTCCATACCTGAAAAATAAAAAATTTAAGATTAAAAATACACATAAATTCTACATTTTCCTAATTTTCACACTAAATATAATAGTTTCTGCTCTAATTTTCACCGTAGTAGATTGCCCTGGACGAGGCGCGTCTTTAGAGACCACTCGGGTTGATCTGCGACCAAAATTTTGCAAGTTATTTCAAATTGTTTTATTTCCATACTATCAAAAAGTCTACCTAAGCTATAAGAAACTTAGAATTTTTCACCAACTTTTATACTTCTAATTGAGATATTCGCGTACTTCTTTTTGCTAATATAGTTAACTTTTTGCCCTCTTTCTTGCCACCCTCTTCATTTTCTTTGCTGCCATAGAGTAAAAATATTTTTCTTTGAAAATTCACCTAAAATTTCAATTAAATTCAATTTCTTTAAATTTTTTCTTCTGCAACTGCCTTTGTTTTCTGCACGATCCGCTGCTTCTCGGCGAGACACGTTGTCTGCCGCCTTCCGCGGCGATCTCCGACTCTCCATACCTGAAAAATAAAAAATTTAAGATTAAAAATACACATAAATTCTACATTTTCCTAATTTTCACACTAAATATAATAGTTTCTGCTCTAATTTTCACCGTAGTAGATTGCCCTGGACGAGGCGCGTCTTTAGAGACCACTCGGGTTGATCTGCGACCAAAATTTTGCAAGTTATTTCAAATTGTTTTATTTCCATACTATCAAAAAGTCTACCTAAGCTATAAGAAACTTAGAATTTTTCACCAACTTTTATACTTCTAATTGAGATATTCGCGTACTTCTTTTTGCTAATATAGTTAACTTTTTGCCCTCTTTCTTGCCACCCTCTTCATTTTCTTTGCTGCCATAGAGTAAAAATATTTTTCTTTGAAAATTCACCTAAAATTTCAATTAAATTCAATTTCTTTAAATTTTTTCTTCTGCAACTGCCTTTGTTTTCTGCACGATCCGCTGCTTCTCGGCGAGACACGTTGTCTGCCGCCTTCCGCGGCGATCTCCGACTCTCCATACCTGAAAAATAAAAAATTTAAGATTAAAAATACACATAAATTCTACATTTTCCTAATTTTCACACTAAATATAATAGTTTCTGCTCTAATTTTCACCGTAGTAGATTGCCCTGGACGAGGCGCGTCTTTAGAGACCACTCGGGTTGATCTGCGACCAAAATTTTGAAAAATTTTGCCCGCCCACCCACCCGTTTTTCATTTGATAAGAGGACTTTATACAATTTGAGAAAAAATCATTTTCATTTTTAGGCCCTAAATTGATTCATTTCGTGATTATCTGTTATTCGCTTGGATGAGTCTGCAAAATGGCCAGTCCTGAACAGCCAGAACACCCTGAAATTGTCAATACAAACCCTTACACAGAACTTATTCTAAAATTATCGGCAAATATTACTCAAGCGATTAACGAAGGTAAGAGCGTCACCTCCAAAAACAAACAGGCCATTCGAGCGGCGGCTGAGGAAATTCATAAAGCCACTATCGCTTATCAAACGGAGTTGCCCTTCACTCCACCACCTCAAATAACATCTCGCGAAGATTTCCATACGCTCAAACAGGATATCATAGACGGTGTCAACAAAAAGGTCGAACAACTCACCGCTCAGATTACGAAGCAACAACTCACCTACGCAGCGGTTACTGTTGCACCACCCCCTGTTCCAAAAACCCAAAAGCCTGGTATTATTGTCACCCCTAACGATCCCTCTGAATCTGGAAAAGTACTCGATACTTGGAGGAACCAGATATCGTTCAAAAATCAAAAGTTTGCCCCAGTCAAAGTAAAACCTGTTGCCAAAGGAAGATTATTCGTCGAATTCGACAATAATCAACAGTGCGAAAAAATTATAAAAGCTGTTAATAATACTAAGGAACTCCAAGCAGAAGAGGCAAAGAGGCGGCCACCCTTAGTAATTCTGAAAGGAATCAGCAAGAAAACAGCCAAAGAAGAATTAATCGATATAATCAGCTACCAAAACTCAATCCCCGCGGAGGCTCTTAGACTCTGCTTCCTCAACACAAATAGAAACGAGGCACTCTACAACGCGATACTGGAGGTGCGCCCATCTGAATACGTCAGAATTCTCGGACTGGAGAGAGTGGCAGTCGACCACCAGCGCGTCTATATAGGACCCTTCTCGCGCTTCATACAGTGCCGCCAGTGCTTACAGTTCGGTCACACGGGTAACAAGTGTACCGCAACTGTTCACCCTTGCGCTTACTGCGCGTCCGAGGAACACCAACTTGGCACTTGCCCCCACAGAGAACAATCGGACAGAAATAACTGTTTCAACTGTATTAAACATAACAATAGAACCGGTTCTCACATTGACACCAAACACCCAGCAAACAGTCACAAACTCTGCCCTCGCCTAATAATCGCCAAAAATAAAGTAGAAGAGTCAACTGACTACGGCACTTGTCAGCAATGAATACCCAAAATAACTCGCTAACTGTACTCCAAGCTAACCTAGGCCGCGGCTTCACCGCAACTCACGAACTCAAGAAATACATTACAGATAACAACACATCAATAGTTTTCATAACAGAACCATACATAGGTAAAATAAATAAGTTAAATAAAATCGATGGTTACCACATATATCAGACTCCTGGCAACAGAACTACAAAGGCATGTATTGCTATTAAAACTGACACTGGCGCCTCTCTAGGAATTAGTAAATACTCAACGCCAAACCTATGTATCGCCCAACTCAAATTAAATAACAAAAAGTTATTTTTATGCTGTGTTTATATAGAACCGGAATCAGACGAACACGGTACCATGAGCAATCTCGAAATTTTTCTAAACGACACCAAAGGCGCCATGCACTTGATAAGTGGCGACTTCAATGGTTGGCACGAAGCATGGGGTTCACGAGGCTCAAACAGAAGAGGTAACGAAATTATGGACCTCATCACCACTAACGATCTCAATATTTGTAACATTGGCAACGAACCAACCTTTGAAACCATCACACATGGCCAAATCAGAACCTCCATAGTTGACATTACACTCACATCCAAAAACCTGGACATATTAATCGAAAATTGGAAGGTGAATCACAACCCAGTACCCTCCTCAGACCACCATGCTATTGATTTCATCATAAACCTGAAAAGAAAAACCCTAAAAAAGAATAAAACTAATACCACTTACCGTTATAACACCACACACGCAGACTGGAACGACGTCACCGCAGCCATAAACCTGGAAATAAGAAAAGCCAACCTAGAACAAATAGATACCGAAGCCCTGGACGCCACTGAAATTGATAAATACATCGAAGAAATCACCAAAGCTATCACCAGCGCCTGCGATAAAACCCTAAACAAGAAAAACTTCAAATACCGAATCCCATGGTGGAGCGACGAGTTGCAAGAACTTAAACAAAAAACCATACACCTTCACCATCGGCTACAAGACCTGAAAAAAGGAAAGAAGAACCTGACCAATATATTAAAAGAACACGAAGACGCCCGGAAAGCTTACTCCACAGCCCTACGCAAAGCATCCACGGACAACTTCCGTGATTTTTGCAACAGGCAGGGCAAAGAAGATGTATGGTCCCTGACAAATCGCCTTCTAAAAAATACCCCACAACCTAATCCCCCATCCACCCTTAAAATTGGAGACAATACTTACACCAACTCCAGCACAGACTCGGCTCAAGCACTCGTCAACAGATTTTTCCCCGACGACACACCAGACAACAACCTGCAAAAAACAATCAGAACTCAAGCACAACTAACACCTAACACCCCTAACGACACTAATTTCACCGAAAGAGAAGTGATCGAAACCATCAAAGAAATCAACCCGAACAAAGCCCCCGGAATTGACCATCTTACCGCTGATATCTGCCAACGATTTATCCTAAGCTTCCCAACAATATTTACAAAACTCATAAACAGATGCCTCACCATTTCGCACTTCCCCACTCCATGGAAAACAGCATTCGTCAAAACTATCCCTAAACCCAACAAAACCGACTACAACAATATCACCTCATACCGACCAATAGGTCTGATCAACGTGCTCGGAAAACTATTTGAAAAGCTCCTGGCAAAACGAATCACTTATCACCTCAACGCAACAGGAACATCAAACCCAAAACAATTTGGCTTCAAACAGCAGATCACCACAAACGATGCGTTACAAGAAGCAATACAGGAAATGACGAGAGCAAAACAGACAAAGAAACTTATGACTGCCATCTCCCTCGACATTAAGGGGGCATTTGACCACGCGTGGTGGCCGGCCGTTATGAGTAGACTCCATCACATCAAGTGCCCAGCCAACCTTTATAAGATTATAAAAAGCTACTTTACCAACCGAACTGTCACCCTCAACTATTCCGATGCCACCATTAACAAAACCCTCTCGCGCGGATGTGTCCAGGGGTCGGTACTGGGCCCAATTTTCTGGAACTTAATTATGGACAATTTACTAGATACCCAGCTTCCTGATAACTGTCATATACAGGCCTACGCCGACGACGTGCTTCTGATCGTCTCGGAAAAAACTATAACACAACTAGAAATCACCACCAACATAGCCTTAAAAACAATAATGAAATGGGGTTCAGAAAATAAACTCACTTTCGCCCCAGACAAAACACATATGATCACATGTACCCCAAAAGCAAAAACTGCAGTAATTAAAATAGAACAAACCATAATTAAATTCTCAGACCAAATCAAACTTTTAGGTATCATTATTGACAAAAATTTTAAGTTCATTACACATAGCAACTACATCATCACCAAAGCACAGAAGATATTCCACAAATTGTGTAAATTTATACGCCCGACATGGGGTATACATTCAGAAAATGTGGAAATAATTTACAAAAGCGTAATAGAGCCAATCATCACATACGCGGCCGAAGTATGGGGAAAAGCCACCAGATATGAAAAAGTAAAACACGCACTGAGAAGACTTCAACGAGGGTTCGCCATTAAGGCCATACGGGGATTCCGTACTATCTCCACAACATCAGCCATCGCTCTGGCAGATTTTATTCCGCTGGATGAAGTGGTAAATGAAGTGGCAGATGTACAAAACACAAAAAGAACAGGCACAACCAAATATCTCCCATCTGATATTAACCTAGAAAAACAAGTAAACCCATCCCAGCTGCCCCACCCAAGTTTACGGACCAATGCCAACATCATAACCAATATCAGCCAAGAAGAGCTTCAACTGATTTGCACCCCGGAATACACAAAGATATTCACAGACGGAAGCAAACACGACGGACTTGTCGGAGCCGCCGCCGTGATTTACCACCCAAACGGCAATAAGACCATCAAAAGATTAAAACTGCATAGCAGCTGCTCCGTCTTTCAGGCCGAGTGTCTCGCTATCGAACGAGCATGCTATTATTGCAGAACAAATCGGTGCACAAACATAGTGATTATGTCGGACTCTATGTCAGCTCTTCAAGAAATCTCTAACAACAATAGCTCTAATTATATAGTCCACAAAATTCATCAACATATAAGAGAAATTGAAAAAACAGGAAATATAAAACTAGTGTGGATAAAAGCACACTGTGGAATAGACGGAAACGAAGAAGCGGACACAGAAGCCAAAATGGCCGCAACTTTACATAAAGCCCCGGATTACGACTTGTTCCCAATTAGCTACCATAAGCACTACAGAAAGATAGAGACAC
This sequence comes from Tetheella fluctuosa, assembly GCA_951216915.1. Lineage (NCBI taxonomy): Eukaryota > Metazoa > Arthropoda > Insecta > Lepidoptera > Drepanidae > Tetheella > Tetheella fluctuosa. Next base: position 22,912 of record OX578242.1, read on the forward strand.
AGGATAGAACTAACACCATATACACATCCTCCCCTACAGGACAGCATACAAAATCATGGCTACCAGATATACAATCGATCAAGAAAATGAGGGAACAAATGAGACCCACTTTTGAATTAACTCAAATACTAACAGGGCATGGCTACAATAAAGAGTATCTACACAAATACAAAATAACGGACAACAACCTTTGCCCATGCGACGACACCACAATACAAACCATCTCGCACCTACTAAAGGAATGCCCCAGGTACATCAAAGCTAGATACGATCACGAAATGTTCTGCGACTCCCATAAAGCAAACCCTTATAATATTACCGAAATACTAAAAAGAGAAGAAACAACAGAATCATTCAAAATATTCATAAACAAAATTATCAACAGTCTGAAGAAATTTAACGGCACTTAATAATATAAAAAACCTAAAATATAATATATGCTATAAACACATAGTAAATATGTATTAAATATATAATGTAAAATATATGTATTATACAAAAATATATAAAATAATGTATATTATACCAATATGTATAAGATAAATGTAAACATATAAATAATGGCACCCATCGAACTAATACTAATAAAACAATTAATATAAATCAAGAAATTTAACGGCACTTAATAATATAAAAAACCTAAAATATAATATATGCTATAAACACATAGTAAATATGTATTAAATATATAATGTAAAATATATGTATTATACAAAAATATATAAAATAATGTATATTATACCAATATGTATAAGATAAATGTAAACATATAAATAATGGCACCCATCGAACTAATACTAATAAAACAATTAATATAAATCAATAGACCCAGCCGCCCGTATCCTTAGCGGGGACTGGTAATCTAGAAACCCAGGAAAATAGAGAACAACACCCTAAGAAGGTGGCTGTCTCTATAAAAAAAAAAAAAAAAAAAAAAAAAAAAAACCTAACCTAACCTAACCTAACCTAACCTAACCTAACCTAACCTAACCTAACCTAACCTAACCTAACCTAACCTAACCTAACCTAACCTAACCTAACCTAACCTAACCTAACCTAACCTAACCTAACCTAACCTAACCTAACCTAACCTAACCTAACCTAACCTAACCTAACCTAACCTAACCTAACCTAACCTAACCTAACCTAACCTAACCTAACCTAACCTAACCTAACCTAACCTAACCTAACCTAACCTAACCTAACCTAACCTAACCTAACCTAACCTAACCTAACCTAACCTAACCTAACCTAACCTAACCTAACCTAACCTAACCTAACCTAACCTAACCTAACCTAACCTAACCTAACCTAACCTAACCTAACCTAACCTAACCTAACCTAACCTAACCTAACCTAACCTAACCTAACCTAACCTAACCTAACCTAACCTAACCTAACCTAACCTAACCTAACCTAACCTAACCTAACCTAACCTAACCTAACCTAACCTAACCTAACCTAACCTAACCTAACCTAACCTAACCTAACCTAACCTAACCTAACCTAACCTAACCTAACCTAACCTAACCTAACCTAACCTAACCTAACCTAACCTAACCTAACCTAACCTAACCTAACCTAACCTAACCTAACCTAACCTAACCTAACCTAACCTAACCTAACCTAACCTAACCTAACCTAACCTAACCTAACCTAACCTAACCTAACCTAACCTAACCTAACCTAACCTAACCTAACCTAACCTAACCTAACCTAACCTAACCTAACCTAACCTAACCTAACCTAACCTAACCTAACCTAACCTAACCTAACCTAACCTAACCTAACCTAACCTAACCTAACCTAACCTAACCTAACCTAACCTAACCTTTTTTTTTTTTTTTTTTTTTTTTTTTTTTTTTTTTTTTTTTTTTTTTTTTTTTTTTTTTAAGGTGGGGAAATCCTCATGGATACCCGGACACTTCGGGGGAAGCGCCCGGGTTATGTGAGACTCTTACTCACTAAAACCCCACCGTATTCCTTCTCCGCCACATGGCGGGGCTGCGGGATCAAATAATCTTCACCGCGTGCCCCGCCAACGGCCCGCTCCCTATCTCAGGGAGCCCTCCTCTTTGGGGCGGGGCTTGGCACATGAAATACAGCCAAGCCCCGCCTCACCTCCGCTGAGGCACCCAGGAATACTTGGGCGCCTCCAGCACGGGACCCTTAACGTCGGCGGCGAATCCCCCGATCCACCGCCCACAGGTCCCCCGTTTAGGGCGGCATCCGGCCCGCGAAGGCCAGACGCCGCCCGCCACGTCTTCGGCGGCGGATCGGGAGCGAGTCTGCACTGTCCTCCCGCTCCCGCTCCGCCGCCTCCTTCTGCGACATAACTTCATCGCAGAAGGACTCCACCGCCTTCCAGGACTCGTCGCTGTCGACCATGGATTTGATCACGGCCGGCAGCGACAAGTCCCCTCCAATGGTCGCGGACAGGGCGGCGCGAGGCACAGCCCAAGCTGAGCAGGCCTCGCGCGTGTGTTGCGCCGTGTCCGCGACCCCCGCCGGGCAATGGAGGCACTCCTCTGAGGGCTCCCTGCCCGCCACCCGACACAGATAGCGACCGAAACAGCCATGTCCGGTCAGCACCTGTGCCAGGTGGAAGGAGAGAGCCCCGTGGGCCCGTTCCAACCACTGCTTCAGAACGGGCCGCACTGCCCCCACCAACTCCCGGCTAAAGCCGGGCTCGTCGAGGCGGGCCGCCCACTTTTGGAGGAGAACCTGACGAGCGTCCTCCCTCCAGCGCGCCAACTCGCGCGTATGTGGGCGGCCACCCTCGGCCTCCTCCTCCTTCGCTCGCCAGTACACCGACGCGAGCACCTCAGCATCGAGGTCCCACGGCGGTGTACCGGCGAGCACACACGCGCCGACACCCGACACGGTGCGGTACGCCCGGGCCACCCTGAGCGCCATGGTGCGCTGCGGACGTCGCAGCGCTGCCAGATTTCGGGCGCTCATGGCTCCTGCCCATATCGGCGCTCCGTAGAGCGCCATGGAGCGTACCACACCGGTGTAGAGGCGTCGGCAGGCGCCTCCGGGACCTCCCATATTTGGGAGCAACCGCCCCAGGGCTCCAGCGGTGGCCACTAACTTGGGGGCCAACCGCCGAAAGTGCTCCTCGAACCTCCATCGACCGTCGAGGACGAGTCCCAGGTACTTCATCGTCGACCCGACGGCGATGGAGGTTCCGCCCACCATAATCGTGGCCCCAGGTGGTGGCGTTCTTCGAGGCCCATGGAACACGAGTGCTTCCGACTTTTGGAGAGCAACCTCGAGTCCCAGGGCGCGAATCCTGGCCACCACCTGGGCCACACCCGCCGTGGCGAGGAGGGAAGCCTCGCGATAGGTGCCGCCGCAGGCCGAGACGAGGGTATCGTCGGCGTAACAAGTGACGCCGACCCCCCGCAACATGGCCCCGCGCAGCACCCAGTCGTAGCCGATGTTCCACAGGAGCGGACCCAGAACCGATCCCTGTGGAACACCGCACGACATTTCCCTCCTCCCGGAGCCGTACTCCGTCGGGAAGACCACCGCTCTCCCGACGAAGTAGTCGGCCACGACCCTCTGCAGATACCGAGGAACACCGTGGTACCGCAGAGCACTCCTCACCGTCTCCCAGGGCAGTGTGTTGAACGCGTTGCGGATGTCTAAGGACACCGCAAACATCACACCGCCCTGGGAGGTGGCCTCCTCAGCGAGGTCCCTCACCCGCGCGATCGCGTCCAGGGTCGATCGACCCCGGCGGAAGCCGAACTGCGCGTCGGAGAGGCCCGGATCCATGCTCTCGACGAGGCGAGCAGCGAGCACACGCTCGAACAACTTGCTCACCTCGTCGAGCAGCACGATCGGGCGATACGCCGACGGCTGCTCGGCCGGGCGCCCGTCCTTCTGGATCAGGACGAGCTTGCCCGTTTTCCACCTCCTGGGGAACCGACCCTGCACCAGGCACGCGGTGAAGAGGGACCTCACCCTCTCTCCGATCTCCTCCAGCGCGATCGCCAACGCGCTCCCCGGCACTCCGTCTGGGCCCGGGGCGGTCTTCTTCGACTTAAGTCTAAGAACGGCCGCCCCGAATTCGGCCCCTGACACTTCTGGTGCCGGGGTATCCGCCTCGGCAACTCGCGCCGGCGGAGATCCCCCCATCGCAGGGGGCGCCCATTCCCCTCGCCGTGGGAAGAGGCCGTCCACCACCTCCTCGAGGAGCTCGGGCTGGAGACTAGTCGTCAGGGGGGGGGCCCAGGGGCGCAACTTTTTGCGCACCACCTTGTACGGCCTCCCCCATGGATCCCTGTCGATCATCTCCAGCCACTCCTCCCACGCCGCCTCCTTGGCCTGCGCAATCGCGACCTGAAAGGTCATGCGCGAGGCCCTGAGGGCGGCGTACGAGGTCTGCTCCTCCTCGTGGTCCAGGACCCGTCTCCTCCTGCACCGGGTGTACCGGCGGCGCGCCGCATTGCACGCCTCGCGCAATTGGCGGAGCTCCGGGCGCCACCAGTACACCGAGCGCCGTGGCGGGAGGGGCCTCGCCCTCGGCATGGCCGCATCGCAAATGCGAGCGAGCGACACGCCGAGGTGCTCCACCTCCTCATCCACGTCCGCCAGAGGGACGAGTCCCTGGGTCCACGACTCGAGGACGGCCGCTTCCGCGGCGAGCTCCCTGTCGAGGTGACCCAGCACCCATCGCGGGCCGTCCCCCGCACCGGGGGGAGATCCGGCACTGCTCCGTCCCGGGTCGATGGGGAGCGCGGAGACATCGAATCGGATGTAACGATGATCCGATAGTGTCTCCACGTCCACCATCACCCTCCAGTGCCGGACACGGCGCACCAGGGGGGCCGACGCGAACGTAACGTCGACTATCGACCCACCCTGTTGTCGCACGCATGTGTCCTCCGACCCGGTGTTGAGGACGGCCAGCCCGGCAGAGACGGCCCACTCCTCCAACGCCTCCCCCCGTGCATCCGTCCTCGGAGATCCCCACGCCATTGATTTGGCGTTGAAATCTCCGGCGACTAGCACGGGGTGGGGGGATACCTGCCCAATCAGAGCCCCGACCTCGACGAGCATCTGCTCGAATTCGGCGAGACTCCGATTGGGCGAAAAGTACACCCCCACTACTGCAACGTCGCCCACGACGGCCATCACCCAGCTCCGACCCCTCAATACGCGTTTGAAGGGCGGAGCAGCGATGGACGTCTGGGCGACGATGGCCACCGAATCCTCCCGGTCCCCAACCCAGTCATCACGGGCGGGGACATAGTAAGGTTCGGCGACCACGGCGACTTTTATCTCCCACTCCGCCAGGGTCTGGACCAATAAGTCCTGGGCCCTCGCGGAGCGGTTGATGTTCGCCTGCAGTAGGGGCCAGACGGGCATTAACTACCCGTCTCCATGGGCTCCATCTCTGCGCCGTCTGGGCGCTGGGTAGGCTCAGGGGCTACCGGGTCCTTGGCCTTCTTCTTCCTCCCTTTTTTCCCCTTTGTGGGAGATCCCCCTGGGGGAGCGGGCTTTTTGGGCCCGGGCTTGGGGCCATTAGGGCACCCAGTTCCGCCCAAGGGGTGGGCCGCCACACAAAGAGGGCAGCTGGGCTCCGCCTGGCAGTCCCGCGCCCGGTGGCCTTCTTTTCCGCAGCGGTAACAGAGACCGCTGCGGTCCACCAGGGACTGACACTTGCCACCGAGGTGTCCGACCTCCAGGCACCGGAAGCACCTGGTAGGCCTGGCGGCAAGTAGTGTCACGCGGGCCGATACCCAGCCCACCCTTATGCGCCCGAGGGCCACCACCTTTTTGGCGGCCCCCGTTGGGCAGCTAAGCCAAAGGGAGCCCGACTCCCCAATTACCCCCGCCTTGATATCGCTGGCGGGGCAACCTCCTGCCTTGGCAACCGCCGCCACTACCTCCGCCTCGGTCGCCGAGTCGTCGAGCTCGGTGACTCTCACCTCCGTTTTCTTAACTGGGCGCGAGACACGCACCAGTTCTGCGCTGAAGGCCTCCCTGAGCTTAACAGCCAGGGAGTCGGCCTTTTCGGGGCCCGCGCTGCCGAAAATTTCCAGCATGCGGGCACCAGTAGCCGTCTTCCTACAGCGCAGCTCCTCGATTTCGAGGCCATCGTAGTCATTAATGCGACTACGGGCCTCGACGAGGACGGACTGGTACGTCATACCCTGCTCAATCGCGCCCGGCTGGAGGGTGAGAGTCACCGCTGCCGTTCGCGGAGGGCGGAGTTTCACCGCCGCCTTCTTTTTATTTGCGCCCTGCGCTTGGCCAGGAGACCCAGTCTTGCCAGCTGTCGTCGCCGTTTTTGCGGACGCCTTTTTGGCACCCCGTCCGACGACCTCCGACCACTCCTTCTCCAATGGTGGGGGTGGAGGTGCTGGCATGTAGGGACTGGAGTCCCTGGACTTGCCTCCGCTGGCCTCTTTTGCGGCCGCCGACTGTTTCCCTTTCCCCTTCCCCTTGCCTTTGCCTTGCTTTGGAGGCTGGGTGGGGGGGACGGTTGCCTTCGGTGGCCGAGTAGCCGACGGCGGCGGCCCCTTTGAAGTTGCGGGGGTGGTTGAAGTAGAGGGCTGCGGTGTTTCCTTCACCACAGCCTCTTCCGCCCTCCTTTTGTCCGCCGCCAGAGGCGGCCTGTGGCGTTGCTCCGGCAGGAGGCGACACTCGATGCCCTCGAGTCTCGCGTTTAGCATCGCGCTAAATCGGGCGACGCTTTCACGCGAGACCTCCTCCATCATATCTTTGATGGAGGTATCAGGCATCGCCGCCGGTTGTTTCCGCAACTCGGCCACCTCCTTGCGCAGTTCTGCCAACTGGCCACTGAGCTGCGAGTTTGCCGACTCCAGTCTTGCCACCTCCTCTGACATAGTTCGGGCCCTTAGACCGGCGGTTGCGTCCTTAATCGTGTCCGCCGCGATCTTAAGGGCCTTCACCGTTGGCCCCTTCAAATTTTTGGACGTCACAGCCACTTTAATGACCATGTCTGCGGCGTCCATGACAATTTTGTTCAGCGCAGACATAGTCTGCGCTGTGTCCTCTCCAGGGGAGGGCAGGGAGAAGCCATGTTGGCATGCGGACCTGGACTCACGCATGGTCCTCGTCATGTCAGCCATCTTCTCCTCCACCTCAAAGCGGAGCTCTTCCGCCTTTGCAGCTTTGAGCTGCGCCTTAGCTTCCGCCAGGCCCACATATACTCCTGTGGTGGGCGGGCGGCCCCGTCCCCTTTTTGATTTGTGGGCCGCCCCTTTTGGTGGGTGCCTCTCCTCCTCCTCCTCCTCCTCCTCGTCGGTGTTTGCTGACCGCTTCCGAAAGAAGCGGTCAGGACTCCTCCCTAACTCCATAGGAGAGACGGTGCGCAGACTGGAGTCGGTGTCGGTGTCCGATAAACGTTCGACCAGAACACGCAACTCTCGCGCACCGCTCTCAACATTCTGTACAATGTTCTCCCCTGCCACGTCCATCTTAATGTTTCCGTCCTTACAGACCTCCCTCCCTGTCACGTCCTTCTTCTCTTCTCCTCCTTCCTCTCCTCCTCTTGTTTGATTTTTATTAATATTTTGAAATTCCATTTTGTAAACCCACGAGTATGGGGGAAATATGGGTCCACCCGGGCAGAGACCCCTGTACACCGGGCAAGTCTATGGTGTAACCCACAACTGGTTTCGACAGGATCCAGTGTGGGGACACGCACTATCGACCGAGAATCCGCTCGGCCATTCATCCCCTCGCGGTGCGGCGCCGCTTGGGATTCAGGTAATTTTTTATTGAGGTTTTCTTCCTCGCAGGCTCAGCCGGTTAAGACCAGGCCCCCCGCTCCGCGTAGGCCTCCTGCCATCGTTGCAGAACGGGTTGACCGACGGTGGCCTTGAAAAAGGCCGTGTCTGGTGGTAGTGTTAGTACACACCAGACCCGCCGCTCCCTCCGCGTCGGAATGACAAGGGAAAAGGGGAAGGAAAGGGAGAGGACGATGGGTCGGAACAGAACCGCCCTTAAGGGATGGGAAGTGGAAAGAAGGAAAGGATAAGGAAGGGAGTGTGTTGCTCTTCGTCAGATCCCTCACCCCAAGCCTGCCCGGTATGGGTGGCCCTGTCCGGTATAGCCTTGGGGATCATCGAGACACGCAAGCCCCCCCACCACGGCAAGGTGGCAACACGTCGGGGGGGAACCTAACCTAACCTAACCTAACCTAACCTAACCTAACCTAACCTAACCTAACCTAACCTAACCTAACCTAACCTAACCTAACCTAACCTAACCTAACCTAACCTTTTTTTTTTTTTTTTTTTTTTTTTTTTTTTTTTTGACCAGGTGGAAAATGCATTACGCATACCCCCCGCAACGCATGGGAGTGCGGCGGAGGGTTATGTGGGACTACACATCCCTGCTTCCTCCTCGACCGAGGAGGAGAGGGAGTGCTACCCACTAAAAACCACCTGGGCGTGCAACGCCAAGCCGGGTTTTTTGTAGGGCACCGTGGTACCTGCGTTAGCATTGCCCACGATGCCCAACCGGCAGCGCCCCGGCAACACCGTTGACCGGGGCTTCCCGCTAGGGGGGGTGGCCGCGCACGCTTGGCCACCCCCCTGGACCGCAAGAAGTGGCTTATCTCCGCGGGCGGAGGACTCCCATCCTCCGCCCGAAGCCACTGTGGGTTGGGTCTGGCAACCGCCACTTTCCCAACCCGTGCCGTCTGGCCGGAGGGGGCGCGCGAGGCAAACCTCCTCGCGCACCCACTCCGCGGTCCAACCGCAGGACGTCCGGATGCCCACCTGGCATTCAGACGTCCATGCGGCTTATTCCCTCAACAGGGGGGGGCATGGGGCGAGCGGGCTGAGACCCCACCCCCCTGCCCCTCACTACCGGCGGGGAACATTTAAGTCCCCCCATTATATGGTCGGCCGGGAGTTTGGCGTGGTGACAGAAACCTAACCTAACCTAACCTAACCTAACCTAACCTAACCTAACCTAACCTAACCTAACCTAACCTAACCTAACCTAACCTAACCTAACCTAACCTAACCTAACCTAACCTAACCGAACCTAACCTAACCTAACCTAACCTAACCTAACCTAACCTAACCTAACCTAACCTAACCTAACCTAACCTAACCTAACCTAACCTAACCTAACCTTTTTTTTTTTTTTTTTTTTTTTTTTTTTTTTTTTTTTTTTTTTTTTTTTTAAGGTGGGGAAATCCTCATGGATACCCGGACACTTCGGGGGAAGCGCCCGGGTTATGTGAGACTCCTACTCACTAAAACCCCACCGTATTCCTTCTCCGCCGTATGGCGGGGCTGCGGGATCAAACAATATTCACCGCGTGCCCCGCCAACGGCCCGCTCCCTATCTCAGGGAGCCCTCCTCTTTGGGGCAGGGCTTGGCACATGAAATACAGCCAAGCCCCGCCCCACCTCCGCTGAGGCGCCCAGGAATACTTGGGCGCCTCCAGCACGGGACCCTTAACGTCGGCGGCGGATCCCCCGATCCACCGCCCACAGGTCCCCCGTTTAGGGCGGCATCCGGCCCGCGAAGGCAAGACGCCGCCCGCCACGTCTTCGGCGGCGAATCGGGAGCGAGTCTGCACTATCCTCCCGCTCCCGCTCCGCCGCCTCCTTCTGCGACATAACTTCGTCGCAGAAGGACTCCACCGCCTTCCAGGACTCATCGCTGTCGACCATGGATTTGATCACGGCCGGCAGCGACAAGTCCCCTCCAATGGTCGCGGACAGGGCGGCGCGAGGCACAGCCCAAGCTGAGCAGGCCTCGCGTGTGTGTTGCGCCGTGTCCGCGACCCCCGCCGGGCAATGGAGGCACTCCTCTGAGGGCTCCCTGCCCGCCACCCGACACAGATAGCGACCGAAACACCCATGTCCGGTCAGCATCTGTGCCAGGTGGAAGGAGAGAGCCCCGTGGGCCCGTTCCAGCCACTGCTTCAGAACGGGCCGCACTGCCCCCACCAACTCCCGGCTAAAGCCGGGCTCGCCGAGGCGGGCCGCCCACTTTTGGAGGAGGACCTGACGAGCGTCCTCCCTCCAGCGCGCCAACTCGCGCGCATGTGGGCGGCCACCCTCGGCCTCCTCCTCCTTCGCTCGCCAGTACACCGACGCGAGCACCTCAGCATCGAGGTCCCACGGCGGAGTACCGGCGAGCACACACGCGCCGACACCCGACACGGTGCGATACGCCCGGGCCACCCTGAGCGCCATGGCGCGCTGCGGACGTCGCAGCGCTGCCAGATTTCGGGCGCTCATGGCCCCTGCCCATATCGGCGCTCCGTAGAGCGCCATGGAGCGCACCACACCGGTGTACAGGCGTCGGCACGCCCTACCAGGGCCTCCCACATTGGGGAGGATGCGTCCCAGAGCTCCGGCGGCGGCCATCAACTTGGGGGCCAACCGCCGGAAATGCTCTTCGAACCTCCATCGACCGTCGAGGACGAGTCCTAGGTACTTCATCGTCAACCCGACGGCGATGGAGGTTCCGCCCACCATAATCGTGGCCCCAGGTGGTGGCGCTCTTCGAGGCCCATGGAACACGAGAGCTTCCGATTTTTGGAGAGCAACCTCGAGTCCCAGGGCGCGAATTCTGGCCACCACCTGGGCCACGCCCGCCGTGGCGAGGAGGGATGCCTCGCGGTAGGTGCCACCGCGGGCCGAGACGAGGGTATCGTCGGCGTAACAAGTGACGCCGACCCCCCGCAACATGACCCCGCGCAGCACCCAGTCGTAGCCGATGTTCCACAGGAGCGGACCAAGAACCGATCCCTGTGGAACACCGCACGACATTTCCCTCCTCCCGGAGCCGCACTCCGTCGGGAAGACTACCGCTCTCCCGACGAAGTAGTCGGCCACGACCCTCTGCAGGTACCTTGGGACGCCGTGGTACTGCAGAGCAACCCTCACCGTCTCCCAGGGCAGTGTGTTGAACGCGTTGCGGATGTCTAAGGACACCGCAAACATCACACCGCCCTGGGAAGTGGCCTCCTCGGCGAGGTCCCTCACCCGCGCGATCGCGTCCAGGGTCGATCGACCCCGGCGGAAGCCGAACTGCGCGTCGGCGAGGCCCGGATCCATGCTCTCGACGAGGCGAGCAGCGAGCACACGCTCGAACAGCTTGCTCACCTCGTCGAGCAGCACGATCGGGCGATACGCCGACGGCTGCTCGGCCGGGCGCCCGTCCTTCTGGATCAGGACGAGCTTGCCCGTTTTCCACCTCCTGGGGAACCGACCCTGCACCAGGCACGCGGTGAAGAGGGACCTCACCCTCTCTCCGATCTCCTCCAGCGCGATCGCCAACGCGCTCCCCGGCACTCCGTCTGGACCCGGGGCGGTCTTCTTCGACTTAAGTCTAAGAACGGCCGCCCCGAATTCGGCCCCTGACACTTCTGGTGCCGGGGTATCCGCCTCGGCGACTCGCGCCGGCGGAGATCCCCCCATCGCAGGGGGCGCCCATTCCCCTCGCCGTGGGAAGAGGCCGTCCACCACCTCCTCGAGGAGCTCGGGCCGGAGACTAGTCGTCAGGGGGGGGGCCCAGGGGCGCAACTTTTTGCGCACCACCTTGTACGGCCTCCCCCATGGATCCCTGTCGATCATCTCCAGCCACTCCTCCCACGCCGCCTCCTTGGCCTGCGCAATCGCGACCTGAAAGGTCACGCGCGCGGCCCTGAGGGCGGCGTACGAGGTCTGCTCCTCCTCGTGGTCCAGGACCCGTCTCCTCCTGCACCGGGTGTACCGGCGGCGCGCCGCATTGCAGGCCTCGCGCAATTGGCGGAGCTCCGGGCGCCACCAGTACACCGAGCGCCGTGGCGGGAGGGGCCTCACCCTCGGCATGGCCGCATCGCAAATGCGAGCGAGCGACACGCCGAGGTGCTCCACCTCCTCATCCACATCCGCCAGAGGGACGAGTCCCTGGGTCCACGACTCGAGGACGGCCGCTTCCCCGGCGAGCTCCCTGTCGAGGCGACCCAGCACCCATCGCGGGCCGTCCCCCACACCGGGGGGAGATCCGGCACTGCTCCGTCCCGGATCGATGGGGAGCGTGGAGACATCGAATCGGATGTAACGATGATCCGATAGTGTCTCCACGTCCACCATCACCCTCCAGTGCCGGACACGGCGCACCAAGGGGGCCGACGCGAACGTAATGTCGACGATCGACCCACCCTGTTGTCGCACGCACGTGTCCTCCGACCCGGTGTTGAGGACGGCCAGCCCGGCAGAGACGGCCCACTCCTCCAACGCCTCCCCCCGTGCATCTGTCCTCGGAGATCCCCACGCCGTTGATTTGGCGTTGAAATCTCCGGCGACTAGCACGGGGTGGGGGGATACCTGCCCAATCAGAGCCCCGACCTCGACGAGCATCTGCTCGAATTCGGCGAGACTCCGATTGGGCGAAAAGTACACCCCCACTACTGCAACGTCGCCCACGACGGCCATCACCCAGCTCCGACCCCTCAATACGCGTTTGAAGGGCGGAGCACCGATGGACGTCTGGGCGACGATGGCCACCGAATCCTCCCGGTCCCCAACCCAGTCATCACGGGCGGGGACATAGTAAGGTTCGGCGACCACGGCGACTTTTATCTCCCACTCCGCCAGGGTCTGGACCAATAAGTCCTGGGCCCTCGCGGAGTGGTTGATGTTCGCCTGCAGTAGGGGCCAGACGGGCATTAGTTACCCGTCTCCATGGGCTCCATCTCTGCGCCGGCTGGGCGCTGGGTAGGCTCGGGGGCTACCGGGTCCCTGGCCTTCTTTTTCTTCCTCTTTTTCTCCTTTGGGGGAGATCCCCCGGGGGGAGTGGGCTTTTTGGGCCTGGGCTTGGGGCTGTTAGGGCACCCATTGCCGCCCAAGGGGTGGGCCGCCACACAAAGAGGGCAACTGGGCTCCGCCTGGCAGTCCCGCGCCCGGTGGCCTTCTTTTCCGCAGCGGTAACAGAGACCGCTGCGGTCCACCTGGGACTGGCACTTGCCGCCAAGATGTCCGACCTCCAGGCATCGGAAGCACCTGGTAGGCCTGGCGGCAAGTAGCACCACGCGGGCTGACACCCAGCCCACCCTTACGCGGCCGAGGGCCACCACCTTTTTGGCGGCCCCCGTTGGGCAGCTGAGCCACAGGGACCCGGACTCCCCTATAACCCCCGCTTTGATGTCGGATGCGGGGCACCCTCCAAGTTTGGCGACGGCCGACACGACCTCCGCTTCGGTAACCGAGTCATCCAGTTCGGTGACTCTCACCTCCGTCCGCTTAACTGGGCGCGAGACACGCACCAGGTCCGCACTCAGGACCTCCCTGAGCTTGGCAGCCAGGGAGTCGGCCTTTTCGGGGCCCGCACTGCCGAAAACTTCAAGCATGCGGGCACCTGTGGCCGTTGTCCTCGAGCGCAGTTCCTCGATCCCGAGGCCCTCGTAGTTGTCTAAACAACTACGGGCCTCGACGAGGACGGACCGGTACGTGGAGCCTTTCTCAATCGCGCCCGGCTGGAGGGTGAGAATCACCGCAGCCGTCCGCGGAGGGCGGAGTTTCGCCGCCGCCTTCTTTTTATTCGGCGCTTGGCCAGGAGACCCAGTCTTTTTGGCCCCCCCTGCGACGACCTCCGACCACCCCTTCTCCAATGGTGGGGGCGGAGGTGCTGGTATGTAGGGGCTGGAGTCCCTGGGCTTCCCTTCTCTTGCCTTCTTGGCGGCCGCCGACTTCCTCCCTTTCCCCTTCCCCTTGGCCTTGCCTTTGCCTGCCTCCGGAGGAGGCTGGGCGGTGGAGGCAGGCGGTGGCCGGGCAGCCGAATCAGACGCCGGTGGCTTCTTCGAGGTGTCGGGGGCGGTTGATGTAGAGGGCTGCGGCTCTGCAGCGGCCTTTTCCGCCCTCCTCTTATCTGCCGCCAGAGGCGGCCTCGAGCGCTGCTCCGGCAGTAGGCGGCACTCGATGCCCTCGAGTCTCGCGTTCAGCATCGCGCTGAATCGGGCGACGCTTTCACGCGAGACCTCCTCCATAACCTCCCTAATGGAGGGATCGGGCACGGGCGCTACCGCCGGCTGCCGCCGCAGCTCGGCTACCTCTTTCCGGAGTTCTGCCAGCTGGCTGCTGAGCACCGAGTTGGCAGACTCCAGTCTGGCGATTTCGTCGTTGATGGTGCGGGCTCTTAGACCAGCGGCGGCCTCCTTGATAATTTCCGCTGCGCCATTTAGAGCCTTCATCATTGTCCCCTTTAAATGTTTGGACTTCACGGACACTTTTAAAATTGTGTCCGTGGCGTCCACCACCAGTTTATTCAGCGCAGCCATTGACTGCGCTGTGTCCTCTCCGGGTGTGGGCGGAGCGAGGGCGTGGCGGCAGGCGCTTCTGGATTCTTCCAGGGTCCTCGCCATGCGCGCCACTTGCTCTTCCGCCTCGAGGCGCAGCTCTTCAGCCTTGGCAGAGTTAAGCTGCGCCTTTGCCGCAGCTAGGCCGACGTACTGACCCGTTGTGGGTGGGCGGCCTCGTCCTCGCTTGGACTTGTGGGCCGCCCCTTTTAGCGGCGACCTGTCCTCCTCCTCGTCAACATCTGTATTGGCTGACCGCTTCCTATAATAGCGGTCAGGACTCCTCCTTTCCGATTCCGATATTTCGGAAACGGTGCGCATGCTGTCTGTGTCCGACTCTGACAGTCTGGGCACCAACACACGCAGCTCTCGCTCACCCATTTCTTCGAGCAAATCTCTATGCACCCTCTGTGCCACTTCCATCTTCTCAGCCTCCTCAACGTCCTTTCTCACATCTACTTCCTCTTTTTTATTTTGTAAATTAATTTCCATTATTGTTCCCACGTTTATGGGGGATGTAACAGGTCCACCACGGGCAGAGACCCCTGTACCCGGGCAAGTCTAAATTTGTAACCCACACTGGTGGCGACTGGTGCCAGTGTGGGGACACGCACTATCGACCGAGAATCCGCTCGGCCATTCATCCCCTCGCGGTGCGGCGCCGCTTGGGATTCGGGTAATTTTTTATTGAGGTTTTCTTCCTCGCAGGCCCAGCCGGTTAAGGCCAGGCCCCCCGCTCCGCGTAGGCCTCCTGCCATCGTTGCAGAACGGGTTGACCGACGGTGGCCTTGAAAAAGGCCGTGTCTGGTGGTAGTGTAAGTACACACCAGACCCGCCGCTCCCTCCGCGTCGGGATGACAAAGGAAAAGGGGAAGGAAAGGGAGAGGACGACGGGTCGGAACAGAACCGCCCTTAAGGGATGGGAAGTGGAAAGAAGGAAAGGATAAGGAAGGGAGTGTGTTGCTCTTCGTCAGATCCCTCACCCCAAGCCTGCCCGGTATGGGTGGCCCTGTCCGGTATAGCCTTGGGGATCATCGAGACACGCAAGCCCCCCCACCACGGCAAGGTGGCAACACGTCGGGGGGGAACCTAACCTAACCTAACCTAACCTTTTTTTTTTTTTTTTTTTTTTTTTTTTTTTTTTTTTTTTTTTTTTTTTTTTTTTTTTTTTTTTAAGGTGGGGAAATCCTCATGGATACCCGGACACTTCGGGGGAAGCGCCCGGGTTATGTGAGACTCTTACTCACTAAAACCCCACCGTATTCCTTCTCCGCCGTATGGCGGGGCTGCGGGATCAAACAATATTCACCGCGTGCCCCGCCAACGGCCCGCTCCCTGTCTCAGGGAGCCCTCCTCTTTGGGGCGGGGCTTGGCACATGAAATACAGCCAAGCCCCGCCCCACCTCCGCTGAGGCGCCCAGGAATACTTGGGCGCCTCCAGCACGGGACCCTTAACGTCGGCGGCGGATCCCCCGATCCACCGCCCACAGGTCCCCCGTTTAGGGCGGCATCCGGCCCGCGAAGGCCAGACGCCGCCCGCCACGTCTTCGGCGGCGAATCGGGAGCGAGTCTGCACTATCCTCCCGCTCCCGCTCCGCCGCCTCCTTCTGCGACATAACTTCGTCGCAGAAGGACTCCACCGCCTTCCAGGACTCATCGCTGTCGACCATGGATTTGATCACGGCCGGCAGCGACAAGTCCCCTCCAATGGTCGCGGACAGGGCGGCGCGAGGCACAGCCCAAGCTGAGCAGGCCTCGCGCGTGTGTTGCGCCGTGTCCGCGACCCCCGCCGGGCAGTGAAGGCACTCCTCTGAGGGCTCCCTGCCCGCCACCCGACACAGATAGCGACCGAAACAGCCATGTCCGGTCAGCATCTGTGCCAGGTGGAAGGAGAGAGCCCCGTGGGCCCGTTCCAGCCACTGCTTCAGAACGGGCCGCACTGCCCCCACCAACTCCCGGCTAAAGCCGGGCTCGCCGAGGCGGGCCGCCCACTTTTGGAGGAGGACCTGACGAGCGTCCTCCCTCCAGCGCGCCAACTCGCGCGCATGTGGGCGACCACCCTCGGCCTCCTCCTCCTTCGCTCGCCAGTACACCGACGCGAGCACCTCAGCATCGAGGTCCCACGGCGGAGTACCGGCGAGCACACACGCGCCGACACCCGACACGGTGCGGTACGCCCGGGCCACCCTGAGCGCCATGGCACGCTGCGGACGTCGCAGCGCTGCCAGATTTCGGGCGCTCATGGCTCCTGCCCATATCGGCGCTCCGTAGAGCGCCATGGAGCGTACCACACCAGTGTAGAGGCGTCGGCAGGCCCTCCCGGGGCCTCCCACATTGGGGAGGATGCGCCCCAGAGCTCCGGCGGCGGCCATCAACTTGGGGGCCAACCGCCGGAAATGCTCTTCGAACCTCCATCGACCGTCGAGGACGAGTCCTAGGTACTTCATCGTTGACCCGACGGCGATGGAGGTTCCGCCCACCATTATCGTGGCCCCAGGTGGTGGCGCTCTTCGAGGCCCATGGAACACGAGAGCTTCCGATTTTTGGAGAGCAACCTCGAGTCCCAGGGCGCGAATTCTGGCCACCACCTGGGCCACGCCCGCCGTGGCGAGGAGGGATGCCTCGCGGTAGGTGCCACCGCGGGCCGAGACGAGGGTATCGTCGGCGTAACAAGTGACGCCGACCCCCCGCAACATGGCCCCGCGCAGCACCCAGTCGTAGCCGATGTTCCACAGGAGCGGACCAAGAACCGATCCCTGTGGAACACCGCACGACATTTCCCTCCTCCCGGAGCCGTACTCCGTCGGGAAGACCACCGCTCTCCCGACGAAGTAGTCGGCCACGACCCTCTGCAGGTACCTTGGGACGCCGTGGTACTGCAGAGCAACCCTCACCGTCTCCCAGGGCAGTGTGTTGAACGCGTTGCGGATGTCTAAGGACACCGCAAACATCACACCGCCCTGGGAAGTGGCCTCCTCGGCGAGGTCCCTCACCCGCGCGATCGCGTCCAGGGTCGATCGACCCCGGCGGAAGCCGAACTGCGCGTCGGCGAGGCCCGGATCCATGCTCTCGACGAGGCGAGCAGCGAGCACACGCTCGAACAACTTGCTCACCTCGTCGAGCAGCACGATCGGGCGATACGCCGACGGCTGCTCGGCCGGGCGCCCGTCCTTCTGGATCAGGACGAGCTTGCCCGTTTTCCACCTCCTGGGGAACCGACCCTGCACCAGGCACGCGGTGAAGAGGGACCTCACCCTCTCTCCGATCTCCTCCAGCGCGATCGCCAACGCGCTCCCCGGCACTCCGTCTGGGCCCGGGGCGGTCTTCTTCGACTTAAGTCTAAGAACGGCCGCCCCGAATTCGGCCCCTGACACTTCTGGTGCCGGGGTATCCGCCTCGGCAACTCGCGCCGGCGGAGATCCCCCCATCGCAGGGGGCGCCCATTCCCCTCGCCGTGGGAAGAGGCCGTCCACCACCTCCTCGAGGAGCTCGGGCTGGAGACTAGTCGTCAGGGGGGGGGCCCAGGGGCGCAACTTTTTGCGCACCACCTTGTACGGCCTCCCCCATGGATCCCTGTCGATCATCTCCAGCCACTCCTCCCACGCCGCCTCCTTGGCCCGCGCAATCGCGACCTGAAAGGTCATGCGCGCGGCCCTGAGGGCGGCGTACGAGGTCTGCTCCTCCTCGTGGTCCAGGACCCGTCTCCTCCTGCACCGGGTGTACCGGCGGCGCGCCGCATTGCACGCCTCGCGCAATTGGCGGAGCTCCGGGCGCCACCAGTACACCGAGCGCCGTGGCGGGAGGGGCCTCGCCCTCGGCATGGCCGCATCGCAAATGCGAGCGAGCGACACGCCGAGGTGCTCCACCTCCTCATCCACGTCCGCCAGAGGGACGAGTCCCTGGGTCCACGACTCGAGGACGGCCGCTTCCCCGGCGAGCTCCCTGTCGAGGCGACCCAGCACCCATCGCGGGCCGTCCCCCACACCGGGGGGAGATCCGGCACTGCTCCGTCCCGGGTCGATGGGGAGCGCGGAGACATCGAATCGGATGTAACGATGATCCGATAGTGTCTCCACGTCCACCACCACCCTCCAGTGCCGGACACGGCGCACCAGGGGGGCCGACGCGAACGTAACGTCGACTATCGACCCACCCTGTTGTCGCACGCACGTGTCCTCCGACCCGGTGTTGAGGACGGCCAGCCCGGCAGAGACGGCCCACTCCTCCAACGCCTCCCCCCGTGCATCTGTCCTCGGAGATCCCCACGCCGTTGATTTGGCGTTGAAATCTCCGGCGACTAGCACGGGGTGGGGGGATACCTGCCCAATCAGAGCCCCGACCTCGACGAGCATCTGCTCGAATTCGGCGAGACTCCGATTGGGTGAAAAGTACACCCCCACTACTGCAACGTCGCCCACGACAGCCATCACCCAGCTCCGACCCCTCAATACGCGTTTGAAGGGCGGAGCACCGATGGACGTCTGGGCGACGATGGCCACCGAATCCTCCCGGTCCCCGACCCAGTCATCACGGGCGGGGACATAGTAAGGTTCGGCGACCACGGCGACTTTTATCTCCCACTCCGCCAGGGTCTGGACCAATAAGTCCTGGGCCCTCGCGGAGTGGTTGATGTTCGCCTGCAGTAGGGGCCAGACGGGCATTAATTACCCGTCTCCATGGGCTCCGTCTCTGCGCCGTTTTCTGGGCGCTGGGTAGGCTCAGGGGCTACCGGGTCCCTGGCCTTCCGCTTCTTCTTCTTTTTCCCCTCTGGGGGAGATGCCCCGGAGGGGGCGGGCTTTTTAGGCCCGGGCTTGGGGCCATTAGGGCACCCATTGCCGCCCAAGGGGTGGGCCGCCACACAAAGAGGGCAACTGGGCTCCGCCTGGCAGTCCCGCGCCCGGTGGCCTTCTTTTCCGCAGCGGTAACAGAGACCGCTGCGGTCCACCTGGGACTGGCACTTGCCGCCAAGATGTCCGACCTCCAGGCATCGGAAGCACCTGGTAGGCCTGGCGGCAAGTAGCACCACGCGGGCTGACACCCAGCCCACCCTTACGCGGCCGAGGGCCACTACCTTTTTGGCGGCCCCCGTTGGGCAGCTGAGCCACAGGGACCCAGACTCCCCTATAACCCCCGCTTTTATGTCGGATGCGGGGCACCCTCCAAGTTTGGCGACGGCCGACACTACCTCCGCTTCGGTGATCGAGTCATCCAGTTCGGTGACTCTCACCTCCGTCCGCTTTACTGGGCGCGAGACACGCACCAGGTCCGCACTCAGGACCTCCCTGAGCTTGGCAGCCAGGGAGTCGGCCTTTTCGGGGCCCGCACTGCCGAAAACTTCAAGCATGCGGGCACCTGTGGCCGTTGTCCTCGAGCGCAGTTCCTCGATCCCGAGGCCCTCGAAGTTGTCTAAACAACTACGGGCCTCGACGAGGACGGACCGGTACGTGGAGCCTTTCTCAATCGCGCCCGGCTGGAGGGTGAGAATCACCGCAGCCGTCCGCGGAGGGCGGAGTTTCGCCGCCGCCTTCTTTTTATTCGCCGCTTGGCCAGGAGACCCAGTCTTTTTGGCACCCCCTGCGACGACCTCCGACCACCCCTTCTCCAATGGTGGGGGCGGAGGTGCTGGCATGTAGGGGCTGGAGTCCCTGGGCTTCCCTTCTCTTGCCTCCTTGGCGGCCGCCGACTTCCTCCCTTTCCCCTTCCCCTTGGCCTTGCCTTTGCCTGCCTCCGGAGGAGGCTGGGCGGTGGAGGCAGGCGGCGGCCGGGCAGCTGTCTTAGTTGGCGGCGGCCGAGCAGCTGAATCAGACGCCGGTGGCTTCTTCGAGGTGTCGGGGGCGGTTGATGTAGAGGGCTGCGGCTCTGCAGCGGCCTTTTCCGCCCTCCTCTTATCCGCCGCCAGAGGCGGCCTCGAGCGCTGCTCCGGCAGTAGGCGGCACTCGATGCCCTCGAGTCTCGCGTTCAGCATCGCGCTGAATCGGGCGACGCTTTCACGCGAGACCTCCTCCATAACCTCCCTAATGGAGGGATCGGGCACGGGCGCTACCGCCGGCTGCCGCCGCAGCTCGGCTACCTCTCTCCGGAGTTCTGCCAGCTGGCTGCTGAGCACCGAGTTGGCAGACTCCAGTCTGGCGATTTCGTCATTGATGGTGCGGGCTCTTAGACCAGCGGCGGCCTCCTTGATTATTTCCGCTGCGCCATTCAGAGCCTTCATCATTGTCCCCTTTAAATGTTTGGACTTCACGGACACTTTTAAAATTGTGTCCGTGGCGTCCACCACCAGTTTATTCAGCGCAGCCATTGACTGCGCTGTGTCCTCTCCGGGTGCGGGCGGAGCGAGGGCGTGGCGGCAGGCGTTTCTGGATTCTTCCAGATTCCTCGCCATGCGCGCCACTTGCTCTTCCGCCTCGAGGCGCAGCTCTTCAGCCTTGGCAGAGTTAAGCTGCGCCTTTGCCGCAGCTAGGCCGACGTATTGACCCGTTGTGGGTGGGCGGCCTCGTCCTCGCTTAGACTTGTGGGCCGCCCCTTTTAGCGGCGACCTGTCCTCCTCCTCGTCAGCATCTGTATTGGCTGACCGCTTCCTATAATAGCGGTCAGGACTCCTCCTTTCCGATTCCGATATTTCAGAAACGGTGCGCATGCTGTCTGTGTCCGACTCTGACAGTCTGGGCACCAAAACACGCAGCTCTCGCTCACCCATTTCTTCGAGCAAATCTTTATGCACCCTCTGTGCCACTTCCATCTCCTCAACCTCCTCAACGTCCTTTCTCACATCTACTTCCTCTTTTTTATTTTTTAAATTTGGTTCCATTTTTTGTTCCCACGTTTATGGGGGATGTAAAAGGTCCACCACGGGCAGAGACCCCTGTACCCGGGTAAGTCTAAATTTGTAACCCACACTGGTGGCGACTGGTGCCAGTGTGGGGACACGCACTATCGACCGAGAATCCGCTCGGCCATTCATCCCCTCGCGGTGCGGCGCCGCTTGGGATTCAGGTAATTTTTTAGAGAGGTTTTCTTCCTCGCAGGCCCAGCCGGTTAAGACCAGGCCCCCCGCTCTGCGTAGGCCTCCTGCCATCGTTGCAGAACGGGTTGACCGACGGTGGCCTTGAAAAAGGCCGTGTCCGGTGGTAGTGTGAATACACACCAGACCCGCCGCTCCCTCCGCGTCGGAAATAGGAAAGGAAAAGGGAAGGAAGGGGGGAAGGATGATGGGTCGGTCTGCATCACCAGTCAACTCTCTTGGAACGAGAGAAGTACCGGGAGCAGAACCGCCCTTTAGGGATGGGAGATGGAAGGAGAGGAAAGGAAAAGGAAGGGAGTGTTGCTCTTCGTCAGGTCCCTCACCCCAAGCCTGCCCGGTATGGGTGGCCCTGGCCGGTATAGCCTTGGGGATCATCGAGACACGCAAGCCCCCCCACCACGGCAAGGTGGCAACACGTCGGGGGGGAAAAATATTCTGGTACATTATTCCTCACACACGGCCATCTGACCCCAAACTATGCACATGTTCATGCACACAAATGTTTGTCCTGAGTGGGAATCGAACCCACGACCTGCGGCGTGATAGATAGGGTATCTTACCAACCACGCCAAGCGGCCCCAAAAATATGGGTCTCCATTCTCCTATGGTCCTCCATTGAAAAGGGAAGATCTTCCGCCAGGCTGGGACATCGTGCCTGGGGACCGCGGTCCAACCTAACCTAACCTTTTTTTTTTTTTTTTTTTTTTTTTTTTTTTTTTTTTTTTTAAGGTGGGGAAATCCTCATGGATACCCGGACACTTCGGGGGAAGCGCCCGGGTTATGTGAGACTCCTACTCACTAAAACCCCACCGTATTCCTTCTCCGCCGTATGGCGGGGCTGCGGGATCAAACAATATTCACCGCGTGCCCCGCCAACGGCCCGCTCCCTGTCTCAGGGAGCCCTCCTCTTTGGGGCGGGGCTTGGCACATGAAATACAGCCAAGCCCCGCCCCACCTCCGCTGAGGCGCCCAGGAATACTTGGGCGCCTCCAGCACGGGACCCTTAACGTCGGCGGCGGATCCCCCGATCCACCGCCCACAGGTCCCCCGTTTAGGGCGGCATCCGGCCCGCGAAGGCCAGACGCCGCCCGCCACGTCTTCGGCGGCGGATCGGGAGCGAGTCTGCGCTGTCCTCCCGCTCCCGCTCCGCCGCCTCCTTCTGCGACATTACATCGTCGCAGAAGGACTCCACCGCCTTCCAGGACTCGTCGCTGTCGACCATGGATTTGATCACGGCCGGCAGCGACAAGTCCCCTCCAATGGTCGCGGACAAGGCGGCGCGAGGCACAACCCAAGCTGTGCAGGCCTCGCGCGTGTGTTGCGCCGTGTCCGCGACCCCCGCCGAACAATGGAGGCACACCTCTGAGGGCTCCCTGCCCGCCACCCGACACAGATAGTGACCGAAACAGCCATGTCCGGTCAGCATCTGTGCCAGGTGGAAGGAGAGAGCCCCGTGGGCCCGTTCCAGCCACTGCTTCAGAACGGGCCGCACTGCCCCCACCAGCTCCCGGCTAAAACCGGGCTCGTCGAGGCGGGCCGCCCACTTTTGGAGGAGGACTTGACGAGCGTCCTCCCTCCAGCGCGCCACCTCACGCGCATGTGGACGGCCCCCCTCGGCCTCCTCCGCCTTCGCTCGCCAGTACACCGCCGCGAGAACCTCAGCATCGAGGTCCCACGGCGGAGCACCGGCGAGCACACACGCGCCGACACCCGACACGGTGCGGTACGCCCGGGCCACCCTGAGCGCCATGGCACGCTGCGGACGTCGCAGCGCTGCCAGATTTCGGGCGCTCATGGCTCCTGCCCATATCGGCGCTCCGTAGAGCGCCATGGAGCGCACCACACCGGTGTAGAGGCGTCGGCAGGCTCCTCCGGGACCTCCCATATTTGGGAGCAACCGCCCCAGGGCTCCAGCGGTGGCCACTAACTTGGGGGCCAACCGCCGGAAGTGTTCCTCGAACCTCCATCGACCGTCGAGGACGAGTCCCAGGTACTTCATCGTCGACCCGACGGCGATGGAGGTTCCGCCCACCATAATCGTGGCCCCAGGTGGTGGCGCTCTTCGAGGCCCATGGAACACGAGAGCTTCCGACTTTTGGAGAGCAACCTCGAGTCCCAGGGCGCGAATCCTGGCCACCACCTGGGCCACACCCGCCGTGGCGAGGAGGGAAGCCTCGCGATAGGTGCCGCCGCAGGCCGAGACGAGGGTATCGTCGGCGTAACAAGTGACGCCGACCCCCCGCAACATGGCCCCGCGCAGCACCCAGTCGTAGCCGATGTTCCACAGGAGCGGACCCAGAACCGATCCCTGTGGAACACCGCACGACATTTCCCTCCTCCCGGAGCCGTACTCCGTCGGGAAAACCACCGCTCTCCCGACGAAGTAGTCGGCCACGACCCTCTGCAGATACCGAGGAACACCGTGGTACCGCAGAGCACTCCTCACCGTCTCCCAGGGCAGTGTGTTGAACGCGTTGCGGATGTCTAAGGACACCGCAAACATCACACCGCCCTGGGAGGTGGCCTCCTCGGCGAGGTCCCTCACCCGCGCGATCGCGTCCAGGGTCGATCGACCCCGGCGGAAGCCGAACTGCGCGTCGGAGAGGCCCGGATCCATGCTCCCGACGAGGCGAGCAGCGAGCACACGCTCGAACAACTTGCTCACCTCGTCGAGCAGCACGATCGGGCGATACGCCGACGGCTGCTCGGCCGGGCGCCCGTCCTTCTGGATCAGGACGAGCTTGCCCGTTTTCCACCTCCTGGGGAACCGACCCTGCACCAGGCACGCGGTGAAGAGGGACCTCACCCTCTCTCCGATCTCCTCCAGCGCGATCGCCAACGCGCTCCCCGGCACTCCGTCTGGGCCCGGGGCGGTCTTCTTCGACTTAAGTCTAAGAACGGCCGCCCCGAATTCGGCCCCTGACACTTCTGGTGCCGGGGTATCCGCCTCGGCGACTCGCGCCGGCGGAGATCCCCCCATCGCAGGGGGCGCCCATTCCCCTCGCCGTGGGAAGAGGCCGTCCACCACCTCCTCGAGGAGCTCGGGCTGGAGACTAGTCGTCAGGGGGGGGGCCCAGGGGCGCAACTTTTTGCGCACCACCTTGTACGGCCTCCCCCATGGATCCCTGTCGATCATCTCCAGCCACTCCTCCCACGCCGCCTCCTTGGCCTGCGCAATCGCGACCTGGAAGGTCATGCGCGCGGCCCTGAGGGCGGCGTACGAGGTCTGCTCCTCCTCGTGGTCCAGGACCCGTCTCCTCCTACACCGGGTGTACCGGCGGCGCGCTGCATTGCACGCCTCGCGCAATTGGCGGAGCTCCGGGCGCCACCAGTACACCGAGCGCCGTGGCGGGAGGGGCCTCGCCCTCGGCATGGCCGCATCGCAAATGCGAGCGAGCGACACGCCGAGGTGCTCCACCTCCTCATCCACGTCCGCCAGAGGGACGAGTCCCTGGGTCCACGACTCGAGGACGGCCGCTTCCCCGGCGAGCTCCCTGTCGAGGCGACCCAGCACCCATCGCGGGCCGTCCCCCACACCGGGGGGAGATCCGGCACTGCTCCGTCCCGGGTCGATGGGGAGCGCGGAGACATCGAATCGGATGTAACGATGATCCGATAGTGTCTCCACGTCCACCATCACCCTCCAGTGCCGGACACGGCGCACCAGGGGGGCCGACGCGAACGTAACGTCGACTATCGACCCACCCTGTTGTCGCACGCACGTGTCCTCCGACCCGGTGTTGAGGACGGCCAGCCCGGCAGAGACGGCCCACTCCTCCAACGCCTCCCCCCGTGCATCTGTCCTCGGAGATCCCCACGCCGTTGATTTGGCGAACCTAACCTAACCTAACCTAACCTAACCTAACCTAACCTAACCTAACCTAACCTAACCTAACCTAACCTAACCTAACCTAACCTAACCTAACCTTTTTTTTTTTTTTTTTTTTTTTTTTTTTTTTTTTTTTTTTTTTTTTTTTTTTTTTTTTTTTTTTGACCAGGTGGAAAATGCATTACGCATACCCCCCGCGCATGGGAGTGCGACGGAGGGTTATGTGGGACTACACATCGCCTCTCCCTCCTCTAAAGTGAGGAGGAGTAGGGAGTGCTACCCACTAAAAACCACCTGGGCGTGCCGCCTTGCCGGTTTTGTAGGACATCGTGGTACCTGCGTGAGCATTGCCCACGATGTCCACCGGCGGCGCCCCAGCCTTTGCCGGGGCTTCCCGCGCCGAAGGGGAGATGGCCGAGCACGCTTGGCCATTCTCCCAGACCGCTCAGTGGCTTGCTACTACAGGCAGAGGACTCCCATCCTCCACCTGCAGCCACTATGGGTTGAGTCTGGCGGCAAACCTCCGCCTCCTCAACCCGAGCCGTCTGCGCCGGAGCGGATGCGCGAGAGGATCTTCCTCGCGCTCCCGCTCCGCGGTCTCCTTTTGCGAAATCACCGTTTCGCAAAAGGAGACCACAGCCTCCCAGGACCTCTCGTCGCTCAGCATTGCCTCGACAATGCTCCGCAACGAGAGGTCCACCCGCTGAATGGTGCGTGCCATGAGGCCACGCTCCGCGTCCCAACGACTGCACACCTCGAGGGTGTGCTGCACCGTGTCGTCGGGACCTCCGCACTCATGGCACAGCGGGGCCGGCTCCCTTCCTATCCGGTGCAGGTAGTGACCGAAGCACCCATGTCCGGTCAGTACCTGCACGAGCCGGAACGTCGTAGCGCCGACCGCCCCCTCTAACCAGAGGTCGACCGATGGGAGGATCGCCTCAATGGTGGTGACCCCAAAAGGGGCGACCACCAGCTGAGCCTTCCATCGGTCTCGCAGTCGGCGCTCCGCCATACGACGGGAGGCTGTCACCTCCTCCGGGCCCGGGCGAACACCTGTTGCCCGGACCCTAGACCTACGTTTGTAGGTCTCCGCGTGCACCTCCGCGACCAACTCCCACGGAGGGGTGCACGCGAGGAGGCAGACCGCCGCAAAGGCCACCGTTGAATAGGCCCTCACCATTCTGAGGGCCACGGTCCTTTGCGGCCTTCTCAACTGGGCCCTGTTCCGGGCGGACAACTTGTCCGCCCAGATTGGGGCCCCATATAGGGCCATGCTCCTTGTAACGCCGGCGTATAGTCGCCGGCACAAGGAGCCTGGCCCCCCGACATTGGGCAGGAGTCTGCCCATTGCCGACGCGGCGCCCACGACTCGGGGAGCAAGTCTTGAGAAGTGCTCCCCGAAGTCCCACTTGCGGTCCAGTATGAGCCCCAAATATTTGATATGGGGCCTTATTTGGACCGCTCCACCCTCCAACATGAGCGCCGTGCCCGCGGGCAGACTCCACCCGCGCCCCCCGAAGACTATAGCCTCAGTCTTCGGGAGGCTCACCTTTAGGCCGAGACTGGCGATCCGGAAAATCGCCAGCTCGGCCGCCACCTCCGCCCTCCGGAGGGTATCCCGCTTGTCCCTTCCGCGCACAGCCACCATTGTGTCGTCTGCATAGCAGATGACGCATGTGCGCGGAAGGAACACCCCCCGGATTGCCCAATCGTACCCCAGGTTCCAGAGGAGCGGGCCGAGTACGGAACCCTGGGGTACGCCGCAGGCCATCCTCCTCTCCCCCCTTTGCCCGTCCTTATCTTCATAGAGCACTACCCTCTCGGTAAGGTAGTGCTCTATGATCCGCCTAAGGTAGTGAGGCACTCCGTGATATCGGAGTGCCTCACTGATCACCCCATAGGGGAGGGTGCCGAACGCATTCGCGATGTCTAATGACACCGCGATGACACCCTCCCCCCTGCTCGACGCGTATTCACAGAAGTCCCTCAGTGACTTCACCGCGTCGAGCGTGGACCGCCCTTCCCGGAACCCGAACTGTCTGTCAGAGACGTTCGGGCCGGCGGTCTCCAGGTGCTGCAGGATCCGGGAGGCCAGGATGCGCTCAAACGCTTTCCCGGCCTCATCCAGCAGCACTATGGGGCGATAGGCGGACGGGCAATCCGGTGGCCGACCCTCTTTGCGGAGGAGGCATAGTCGCCCCTCTTTCCACACCCTCGGGAACCTACCATCCCTCAGGCAGTCATCCATGACATGCCTGAGGCGGTCCCCGAGGTGTTCCAGGGCGACGGCGAGGACGCGACCGGGGACTCCATCTGGCCCCGGGGCTTTTCTGCAGCCCCGGAGTCGGTCCGTCACTCGCTCGAACTCGTCATCGCTTATCGGGGCGATGACGAGCTCGGCCTCCGGCTCCGCTATGGGGTCGGCCATCAACGGGGGAGAGATCGAGGGGGCTGGCGGGAACAGCCCCTCGACAACCCTCTGGAGGAGGGCGGGCTCCAGGGAGTCCATGGGGGGGGCGGCGCGCATTTTATTGCGCACCATCTTATACGGCCGCCCCCATGGGTCCCTGTCCAGGGTGGCCAAGAACGAGGCATATGCTTCGTCCTTGGCCTTGGCTATCGCCACCTGGAGGGCCCCCTTTGCCTCTTTGAGGGCCCTATGGAGCCCTTCCTCCTCTGCTTCGGTGTGCCGCCGCCGCCTGCAGTGCTGGTAGGCGCGGCGGGCACCGTTGCTGGTGGTCCGCAGGGCCGCAAACCTAACCTAACCTAACCTAACCTAACCTAACCTAACCTAACCTAACCTAACCTAACCTAACCTAACCTAACCTAACCTAACCT
Source organism: Tetheella fluctuosa (assembly GCA_951216915.1). Taxonomy (NCBI): domain Eukaryota; kingdom Metazoa; phylum Arthropoda; class Insecta; order Lepidoptera; family Drepanidae; genus Tetheella; species Tetheella fluctuosa. The sequence goes on from OX578242.1 coordinate 50,890, forward strand.
AACCTAACCCTAACCTAACCTAACCTAACCTTTTTTTTTTTTTTTTTTTTTTATTAAGGAGTGGGAAAATGCCTGACGCATACCACCCAATCGAGGGCACGATAGGGTGGTTATGTCCGATTTGCACGGACTAAAAACCCACTCCGCGTCCCTTCACTGCCCTAGTGCCCAGTGTCTCAGCTGTGGGATCCCTCGGTAGACTACCACGGCTTTGTTGGGCGGGCTTCGGACCGTTTTACAGTCCCCGTCTTGTGTTGAAGGTTTATCCTTCTTCCTTCTCTGGGGGGCGCACAGGACGCAGTGCGCCGCCTCCTGGGCCTGTCACTGATCGGGCAACGGGCTGCCCTGCCCGTCACCCGCAGGCCCCTCCTCACGGTGGTCTGAGGTCATTCCTCTCGTGCGCTCTTCGTCGGCGCCCAGGTCGTCTACGGCGGGAGGGGAGCAAGGATTCTGCCTCGCGTTCCCTTTCAGCCGCCTCCTTCACGGCCATCACACCATCACAAAAAGAGGCAACAGCCTCCCAGGCCTCTTCACTCCCAACCATGCATGCGATCACAGCCGGAAGTGAGAGCGTCTGTACGCCAATTCCGGTGATTAGGTCACCCCTCTCTGTGTCCCAGGCCGGACACACCTGAAGTGTGTGCAGAGCCGTATCCTCTTGTGCCGGACAATGGTGGCACTTTGGCGTCTCCTCGCGTCCGATCCTACACAGGTATTGCCCGAAGCAGCCGTGCCCGGTCAGCACCTGCGTTAGTCCGAACGAGAGGGAGCCGTGTTTACGTTCCAACCATTGTCTGAAGACCGGTCTGATGGCGGCAATGGTTGTTAATCCGGCGTTGGGGTGGGCGATGATTTGGCTCCACTCCCGCACTACAGTTGCCCGTAGTTCCTCTCTTTTCCTCTTAATATCGCCCGGTTCTAATTCGCGGCCCTGTCCTAGCGCGTCAGTGCGCCACCGGTATATGTCCGCGAGGGCTATGGCTTCAAGATGCCATGGCGCAGTCCCGGCAAGTAGTACCGCCGTATCATGGGCAATCGTGCGGTAACCTCTGACAACTCTGACGGCCATCACCCTTTGCGTCCTCCGCAATAAGGCAATATTACGGGCTGTCAGGTTTCGAGCCCAGATAGGTGATCCATACATGGCTATGGACCGCACGATGCCCATGTATAACTTTCTGCACGATTTATCAGGTCCTCTTAGATTTGGTAGCAGCCGCGATAAAGCCGCTGCGGTGCCCAGGAGCTTGGGGCATAGAGACCTGAAGTGTGCTTCAAAATTCCACCTGCTATCTAACGTGAGACCGAGATACTTTAATGTCGTCCCAACCTGTATACGGACGCCTCCTATCATTATATGTAAGTCAGGGGGTGGCAGGTTTCTTGGGCCCCGGAATGCAATGGCCTCTGTCTTATGGAGGGCTACGTCCAAACCCAATCTTCTAATTCGGCCAACTACTTGGGCTACCCCAGCTGTGGCCTTTATAGTCGCCTCTCTGTGTGATTTACCCCTTGCGGTGATCAGCGTATCATCCGCATAACATGTTAGGGATACTCCATACAGAAGTGAGCCCCGGAGCACCCAGTCATATGTAATATTCCACAAGAGTGGTCCCAGGACTGACCCCTGCGGAACACCACACGTTACGACCCTCTCTCTCCATCCGTCACGTCCAGGATATATAATTTGCCGCATGTGAAGATAGTCTCCGACTATATTCCGGAGGTATTTCGGCACATTGTGGTGGACTAGTGCCTCTTTTATGTAATTCCAGGGGAGGGAGTTGAAGGCATTGGTGATGTCAAGAGACACCGCCAATAGCACCTCACCCCGGGATACGGCTTCTTCAGCCATTGCCTTGACACGTTGCACTGCATCAATCGTGGAGCGGCCACGGCGGAATCCAAACTGATTCTGGTCCAGGTCTGGCCCAACCTGTGACAAGTGCTTGATGAGACGGTTGGCGATGACTCGCTCAAAGAGCTTACCAGCTTCGTCCAAGAGCACTATGGGCCGGTATGCTGATGGGGAATCCGCCGGGCGCCCATCCTTTCCTATCAGTACCAACTTCCCAGTTTTCCAATTTTGGGGGAATCGTCCTTGCATTAGGCAGGCGGTAAGGAAGAGCCTGAAACGTGTCTCCAGATGTTCGAGGCACGCAACCCACACTTTGCCTGGTATACCATCTGGTCCGGGAGCAACATTCTTGGCCTTCATCTTTACTATGGCTATTTCTAGCTCCGACTCCGAGACTTCAGGTATGGAACCTTCCTGCTCGTTGTCCATAGTCTGTCTAGGTATCAACGGAGATGTTTCCACTCCCACGGGAAACAGTGCCGAAACCACACTCTCCAAGAACTGCGGCTGAAGGGTCCTCGTCAGGGGAGGCGCCCATGGACGAAGCTTGTTCCGGACCAAACGGTAAGGGCGTCCCCAAGGATCATTGTCTAGGGTCGCTAAAAATTCCTCGTTCGCCTGTGTCTTTGCGCTCCATATTGCTTCTTGAAGCGCAATCTTAGCTGCGCGATACGCTTCGTACAGCTCTGCCTCCCTGTTAGCCGAATCTTGGGTGCGGCGACGCCGCCTGCGATGTCGAGTGTACTGTCGTCTAGCCGCAAAGCACGCGTGGCGCAATTGTGCAATATCACTCGACCACCAGTATACCCAGCGTCTCGGTGGTCTGCGTTGGGGTTGTACTCGAGGCATTGCCGCATCGCAGATAGACGTTACGGCGGTCTGAAACCATTCCGCCTCCTGTGGGATGTTCACCGATCTCGGCGCAGAGATCCAGGATTGGACGATCACAGCTTCTTTTAGCACCTCCCGATCTAGACGCCCAAGCATCCATCGTGGGCCAGGGTCATCTGATACCGCCCGCCTTGGTCTGTCGGAAGTTTGGGTAGAGACGTTAAATCGAATGTACCGATGGTCTGACAACGTCTCTACCTCCTCTACGACTCGCCAGCCTTGGACGTGTCGTGCTATGGTAGGGGTAGCGAACGAGATGTCCACAATGGAACCCCCCTCCCGCCGTACACACGTATGGGTAGTTCCTCTATTGAGGATATCCATACCGTGTTCCACAGCCCAATCCACAAGAGCCTCCCCCCTGGCGTTTGAAGATGATGAGCCCCAAGCCGGATTTTTGGCGTTGAAGTCGCCAAGGACAAGTACAGGAGAGGGATGGGCCTGTAGCACAACATTGCCTAGCTGTAGGAGCAAATCCTCGAAATCCGAGAGCGGCCTATTTGGGGAGAAGTAGACACCCACTATGACAATGTTATCCAATTTCCCCGAAACGAAGCCATGGCCTCTTCTGATGTTAGTGAGGGGTGGGGAGCCAGAAGCCCGAGCCGTAATAATGGATACCAGGCCGTCAGCATCCCCAGTCCAGTCTACTGAGCGTGGGATGTAGTACGGCTCAGAGACTACCGCCATGTTTATGGACCACTCCGTCATGCTCTGGATCAAGAGGTCTTGAGCTCTGGTGGAGTGGTTCACATTCGCTTGTAATATGCGTAAGGTCGTATTATCCATTAATGGGTGTCCATATTATTAATTTCCTCCTTCCCTGTACTTGTTGAGGGCGTCGGCTTTAGCCGCTGCCTCGATTGCACAGTTGTCACCTTCTTGCCTTTATACTGGGATGTGCAGTCTTTAGAGCCTGTAAGATGTGCATCAGGCTTTTTCAGTTTAGCACATACAAGACAGTGTGGGTTGTTGGTGCACTCACTAGCCTTATGTTCGGACTGTCCACATTTGAAACAGCGGTTGCCGCAATCCACTCCAGATGTACATCTGACACCTACATGACCCTGGAGTAGGCATCGGTAGCATCGCATGGGCCTCGGTGTCAGCAGCTTCACCTGCGCCGAGACCCAACCGATAAGAATTCTTTTCCCCTCTGCCAGCTTCTGAGCGGCCGCTACCGGGCAACTCACCAGGGCCGTACCTAATCCACTGGCTCCTATCTTGATGGCCGTGGATTTGACTTGATCCACTGGACAATTACCAACTTTGGCAACGGTAGCCACCAGCTCCTCTTTGGTAACCGAATCGTCGAGCTCTACGATCCTCAAGTCCGCGCATTTAGTTGGCCGAGAGATTTTGACATCCTCTTCGGCTAGTTGTTCCCTCAGTTTTGCCGCTAAAGCATCTGCTTTGGGACCACTGGTAGCGCCTTGCACCTCAAAGAGACGAGCACCTGTTGCAGTGACCTTACATCTCACGCTATCAATGCCGTATTCGCCTACATCTATTGTCGATTTGGCACTGTGAACGATTGCAGCATACGTCACGCCGCGTTCTTTAGCTCCTTCCTGGAGCGTCAGCACAACCGCTGTGGAGTGCGGTGGCCGGAGTCTCTTTTGCTCTCTGGCTTTCTTCTTTGCCGCCTTTTTAGAAGCCATCTTTTCCTTTTTATTGGCGCCAACCTCTTGCCAATCTCCCTCCTTCGGTGGGGTCGCTTGAGTCAGCGGGGTATCCGATTCCGGGCCTTTGTTGGCGCTCTTCTTCGTCTTTTTCCTCCTCTGGGTTTTTGAAGATTTCTCAGACGTGGAAGCCAGCTCTGCCGCTGAGGAGGATATCCGCGACGTTGAAGCAGAAGCTACCGACGCTGCTGTCATACTAGCGTAAGTAGGCGCTGACTCTGGTGGTGCTGCTGTTGACGTCTGTTTCTCACTAGACGCTAAGGGTGGACGGAGGATCTTGCCCTCCAGAAACTGCACCCTTTGAAGGACCTTACCAATCTCCTCCCTAAAGATCTGTGCGAGGTCCATCTCAGCTGGCTTAGTGGCCACAGGGTTTACCTGCGGACTCGTTTCTTTGGTTCCGACCACCATAGACCGGATACAGTCCAGCTCTTGTTTAAGGTCGTCCATCTGTCTCTTTAAACGGGCGTTCTCTATTTGTAGGCGACGCACCTCGTCAGATGCCGTCCGTTGTAAAAGCTCTTGGGTAACATCTCCTATGCTAGCTAACGCCTTTTTCAGCATTTTTTGGTAGTTCCCTTTAAGGCCTTTTGAGACCCTAGACACTTCCCTAATGTCTGCAAAAGACTCCTCGAGTCTTTTCTTCAAGCCCTCTGCAGGCAATTCGTCAGCGTCCAGCCTCAACGAGTCACGCGATTCTGCGCGAGAGACTCGGCTGCTAGTCTCGCTCCTAGCTAATTCGGCAGCTAGCCTATCAGCTTCGGCGATCCTAACTTCGAGCGTGCTCGCCCGTTTGGCGGCCTCCAATTCCTTCCTGGCCTTGTGTTGACCCACATATTCGCCAGTTGTGGGTGGCCTTCCTCTGCCACGTTTCTCCTTCTTGGCAAGCTTCTCAGCACCTCCTTCTTTTTCACTACCAGTGGCAGACTCCACCACGGATGTTATGTCCTCCTTTTCGGTATGCCTACGCTTTCGGTAAGATTTGGACTGCGTGTCTCTACTTTGAGTGCTCACTGCACTCATTACAGAGTCCGTATCCGAGATCTCGGACCTACTCCTCTCCTCTATATCATCAATGTTTTTGGTTTGGTTTTGTTTGTTGTTCATTTCCATATCTGTTCCCACGAGTATTGGGGATAAACTGTCGACTCAGGCGGTGCCCCTGCACCTGAGCAAGCCTCGCGTAACCCGCTATTGGTGTCGGCCGGTGCCAACGCGGGGAACGCGCTAGGAGCAGCACTCCCTGCTGCCACTCACCCTCTCGCGGCGCGCCGCCACTTAGGGTTGGGGTAATTTTTTATTGAGGTTTTCTTCCTCGCAGGCCCAGCCGGTAAAGGCAAGGCCCCCCGCTCAACATAGGCCTCCTGCCATCTTTGAAGAGCGGGTTGACCGACGGTGGCCTTGAAAAAGGCCGTGTCTGGTGGTAGTGTAAGTACACACCAGACCCGCCGCTCCCTCCGCGTCGGAATAACAAGGAAAGGGGAAAGAAAGGGAAAGGATGGTGGGTCGGAGCAGAACCGCCCTTTAGGGATGGGAAGTGGAAAGAAGGAAAGGATAAGGAAGGGAGTGTGTTGCTCTTCGTCAGATCCCTCACCCCAAGCCTGCCCGGTATGGGTGGCCCTGTCCGGTATAGCCTTGGGGATCATCGAGACACGCAAGCCCCCCCACCACGGCAAGGTGGCAACACGTCGGGGGGGAAACCTAACCTAACCTAACCTAACCTAACCTAACCTAACCTAACCTAACCTAACCTAACCTAACCTTTTTTTTTTTTTTTTTTTTGACCAGGTGGAAAATGCATTACGCATACCCCCCGCAACGCATGGGAGTGCGGCGGAGGGTTATGTGGGACTACACATCCTCTCTTCCCTCCTCGACCGAGGAGGAGAGGGATGTGCTACCCACTAAAAACCACCTGGGCGTGCAACGCCTTGCCGGGTTGTGTAGGGCACCGTGGTACCTGCGTTAGCATTGCCCACGATGCCCAACCGGCGGCGCCCCGACAACACCGTTGCCGGGGCTTCCCGCTAAGGGAGGTGGCCGCGCACGCTTGGCCACCCCCTTGGACCGCAAGAAGTGGCTTAATAGTGGACGGAGGACTCCCATCCTCCGCCCTAAGCCACTGTGGGTTGGGTCTGGCGACAACCGCCGCCTCCCCAACCCTGCCGTCTGGCCGGAGGGGGCACGCAAGGCAACCTCCTCGCGCACCCGCTCCGCGGTCCAACCGCAGGACGTCCAGATGCCCGTCTGGCATCTAGACGTCCATGCGGCTACTTCCCTCAACAGGGGGGGGCATGGGGCGCGCGGGCCGAGACCCCACCCCCCTGCCCCTCATCTCCGGTGGGGAACATCGTCGTCCCCCCATGATGTGGTCGGCCGGGAGTCCGGCGTGGCTGCAAACAGCACACCACGCTTTCTCCTCCCGGCATTCCGCCGACATGTGTCCCTCCGAGCCACACCGGTAGCACATAGTGCTCCGGTCCACGCTCGAAGGGCACAGTACCCTCGAGTGCCCGAGGCCCATGCACTTAAAGCAGCGCATGGGCGTCGGGCCGACGGGAATGACCCCGGCGGACGCCCAGCCCACCGAGATCCGACCACTCTCTAGGAGGACCCTCGCGGTCCCCACCGGCATTTGTACGAGGGCAACCATTTTGCCCTCGTACGTGGGGCGGATACCCCCCACCCTTATTTGCGCCTCGGCGCACCCCCCCGCCCTGGCGACGGCGGCCGTCAGGGACTCCTTGGTCGCGGACTCATCGAGTCCGACGACCTGGACAGCGGCCATTTTGACAGGGCGGCTGACGTGGGCAACGTCACCGACGATTGCCCGTAGCCTTTCCGCTAGGCTGTCAGCCGCCCCACCACTGTCTGCCCCAGGGACCTCGATAACGCGGCCCCCGGTCGCCGAGTTGCGGACCCTGACGTGCTGCAGGCCCACTTCTTCCAAATTAATGCCATTAATGGCTTTGGCCATAGTGGCCTGCAGCGTGGTGGCGGTGGTGACGTCACTTCGCAAAGTGACCACCACCGCCTGCGACTTTAGGGCCGGGGGGGCCTTCGGCTTTGTTGCCGTCTTCGTCTTTGGGGGGGGAGGGGGTGGGGGCGGGGCCGTAGTTTTCCCCTTCCCCTTCCGCTTTCGCGTCACCTCGGCGAAGGTTTCGCCCTCTGGCTGAGCCTCCACCGAGGGGACAGGTGCCGTCTTCGATGCCGGGCGGGGGTCGGTCACCGGGGCAGACCCAGCCGAGGCCAAAGTCTTCGCCGAGGGGGCCGTCGTCTTTTTGGGGCCCTTCTTAGGCCGCCCGTCCCCGAGTCTTGCCCCGGAAAACTCCGGCTCCGGGGCAACTTCGGTCGTCGGGGCCGGTTGGGCCCCCTTCTTTTTGTCCGCCGCGAGAGGGGGGCGGACAACTGGCGCTGGTGGGAGTCGGCTGACGATCTCCTCAAGGCGGGCATCGACCAGATTGCCCACCGAGATGAGGAGACTCCGCTTGACTTCCTCCAGCGCCGCCATCATATCCACCGCCGCGGGCGGCGGGGTTGCCTCCACAATTGGTGGGGCCGGGGCCCCCTTCTCCGACGCGGCCTTTCGGAGGGCCTTCACCTCGGCGGCGCAGTTGGCGAGTGCCTCCCGCATCCTCGCCTTCTCCGCCTCCAGCTTGCGGACCTCCTCGTTTTGTTGCCGGGCGGTCTTGAGCTCCCCCATGGAGCTCAAGATCGTCCAGCATGCCCCGTCGAGCTGCTTACGCAGCTCGCCCCTCAATTTGATGGCCCGCAGCCCGTCCGCGATCAAAAATGCCGCCTCCCGGGACGCCTCGATGGGGTCCACCGCCGAAGGGCCACCCTCCAACGGGAGGGAGGCAGCAACTTGCGAGGGGGGGCTCTTCCCCCCCCCGGACCGAGCAGGGGTATCGGCATCAGGGGACCGGTGGGCCTCCGATTCCCGCTCCCCAACCGTCACCTTAGCCGGCCCATAGGTTCGAGCCTTTGGCTTCCCCCTACGGGCCGTACTAACTTTTGGCCCCAGTTCCGGCCTGGGACCGTCCTCCTCATTCCCATGCACCCTTTTCAGGGGTTGAGGAGTCGCCCGTCGAGCCCCATAAATGAGGCTGTCCTCTGCCTCCGACAGTTCGGACTGTGAGCCGCCGAAATCCGCCCAACCCTCATCCGACGTGGCCATTATGGCCCCGCCAACCAAAACCCCACACTTATCCCAAATCCGGCCACCCAAACCGAAGATATTTACCAAAAAATATTGGCAAATAAAATCGGCCAAGGGTGTGCCGGATTTAAGATAATGTATGGGATTTTCCCCGAGCGCCTGATGAAGACGAATAGCAAAAATTTGCTATCCGTCCCCACAAAATCCCCTTTCTCACACCCTTCCCGCGGTCGCAATGGAGCGCGAGAGGGTCCAAATGAAAGGGGGTGATGTCCCCTATCCCCTTGCACCAAAAGATACCACAAAAGGGTAACCCCCACAAAATGGGACCAAAAACAAAAGTACCTCTTTTTTGTGCCAAATAATGACACAAAAAAGAGGCAAAAACACACACAAAAACACAAAAATCTACCGAACGCAAGGTCCGGCAGGGACGAAACAAACAAGAAACAAAGAACGGCGGCTGCCGCCGTGCAACGACACCAAAAAGGGCGTCCCACGACAACAGCAACACGAACAAAACACCAAAAACACAAAATAAAAACAGCACAACCAAATCAACAAAGAGCCAAAACGAAAAACAGATCAAAAAACCAAGTCGGCAAGCCAAGTCAACAGATTAAGAGGGGTCGTCAAATACAGAATCACGCCAAAAATCAAAGAATCAAACAAAAACTAAGGGCACTCCAGAAATCACCAACCTAACCTAACCTAACCTAACCTAACCTAACCTAACCTAACCTAACCTAACCTAACCTTTTTTTTTTTTTTTTTTTTTGACCAGGTGGAAAATGCATTACGCATACCCCCGCGCGCATGGGAGTGCGGCAGAGGGTTATGTGGGACTACACATCCTTCTTCACTCCTCGACCGAGGAGGAGAGGATGTGCTACCCACTAAAAACCACCTGGGCGTGCACGCCAAGCCGGGTTTTGTAGGGCACCGTGGTACCTGCGTTAGCATTGCCCACGATGCCCAACCGGCAGCGCCCCGGCAACACCGTTGACCGGGGCTACCCACTAGGGGAGGTGGCCGCGCACGCTTGGCCACCCCCCTGGACCGCAAAAGTGGCTTATCTCCGCGGGCGGAGGACTCCCATCCTCCGCCCGAAGCCACTATGGGTTGGGTCTGGCGGCGACCGCCGCCTTCCCAACCCATGCCGTCTGGCCGGAGGGGGCGCGCGAGGCACCTCCTCGCGCACCCGCTCCGCGGTCCAGCCGCAGGACGTCCGAGTGCCCAGCTGGCACTCAGACGTCCATGCGGCTACTACCCTCAACAGGGGGGGGCATGGGGCGCGCGGGCCGAGACCCCACCCCCCTGCCCCTCATCTCCGGTGGGGAACACCTGCGTCCCCCCATGATATGGTCTGCTGGGAGTCCAGCATGGTGGCAAACCGCACACCATGCCTCCTCCTCCCAGCAATCCGCCGACTTGTGCCCCTCTTTGCCGCACCGGTAGCACAAAGTGCTCCGGTCCACGCTTGAGGGGCACAGTACCCTCGAGTGTCCGACCCCCATGCACTTGAAACAGCGCATGGGAGCCGGACCGACGGGATGGACCCCGGCGGACGCCCAGCCCACCGAGATCCGACCATTCTGAATGAGGACCCTCGCGGTCCCCACCGGACATTGTACGAGGGCAACCCTTGTGCCCTCGTACGTGGGGCGAATGCCCCCCACCCTCACTAGCGCCTCAGCGCATCCCCCCGCCCTGGCGACGGCGGCCGTCAGGGTCTCCTTCGTCACCGACTCATCCAGGCCGGTGACCTGGATAGCGGCCTTCTTGACGGGGCGGCTGACGTGGGCAACGTCTCCGACAATTGCCCTTAGCCTTTCCGCTAGGCTGTCAGCCGCCCCTCCGCTATCCGCCCCGGGGACCTCAATAATTCGGCCCCCGGTCGCCGAGCTTCGGACCCTGACGTGCTGCAGGCCGACATCCTCCAATTTGATGCCGTTGATGGCTTTTGCCATCGTGGCCTGCAGCGTGGTGTTGGTGGTGTCACCCTTCAAGGTGACCACCACCGCCGTCGTCTTTAAGGCCGGGGGGGCCTTCGGCTTTGTAGCCGTCTTCTTGGTGGGGGGAGGGGGAGGGGGTGGGGCCGTAGCCTTCCCCTTTCCCTTCCCCTTCTTCTTCAGCACCTCCGCGAAGGTGCCGCCGTCTGTCTCCTCAACCGGGGGTGGACCGGCCGCCGGGGCAGTCCCCGACACCGACGCAGAGGGCTTTGTCGGGGCCGTCACCTTTTTGGAGGCCTTTTTAGGCCTCCCATCTCCGAGTCTAGCCCCGGACTCCGGCTCCGAGGCCACCTCTCTATTAAGGGCCGGTGGGGCCCCCTTCCTTTTGTCCGCCTCGAGTGCGGGGCGGTCAATTGGCGCTGGAGGAAGGCGGCTGCTGATTTCATCGAGGCGGGCATTCATCATCGTGCCCACCGAAACCAGCAGCTCGCGCTTCATCTCCTCCAGCATTACCACCAAGTCCGCGGCAGCAGGCTGTGGGGGGGCCTGGGCGACCGGCGGGGCCGGGGGGGCTTCAACCAGCGGAGAGGCCGCGGCCTCTGACTCCGAGAGAGCATCGCGGAGATCCTTTTTCTCCGCGATGAGGCGGACAAGCTGCTCCTTCATCCTCTGATTGTCCGCCCTCAGGGCGCGGACTTCCCCCCCTTCCGGTTGGGACGACTCCAACTCCGACAATGAGTCGTGGATCGTCCGAACCGCCTCCCTAACCTGGTCCAAGACCTTCCCTTGCAGCCTCTTGGTCCCCCGCACCCCGTCAGCGATCCGCTGAACCGCCTGACGGGCCGCCTCTAGGTGGTCCGCCATCTGGAGAGGCGCTGGTGTGCCTCTCAAGTCCCCGAGCTCAGCCACCGACTTCGACGGACCAGAGACGTGCCCCCTGGGCTTCCCTCTCCGGGCCGTGCTGACCTTCGGCCCATTCTCCGGCCTAGGGTCGTCCTCCACATCCTCATGACCCCTTTTCAGGGGTTGAGGGGACACCGCCAAATCCACTATCCCCCCATACGTCTCCTCGACGTCGACCTCCGAGTCGGATGAGTCAAAGACCCAACCCGACTCGTTGAACGACGTGGCCATTATGGCCCCGCCAACGATTTCCCCACACAATAGACCAAACCCGGCCACCCAGACCGAAGTTATCTACCAATAAAATTGGCAAATAAAAACGGTCAAGGGTGTGCCGGATTTAAAATATTGTATGGGAAACTAGGTTTGCCCCTGACAAAGACAAATAGCAAAAAATAAAATATCCTTTGCTATTTGTCCCCAAGTAACACCCGCTTCCCACGGTCGTAAAGGAGCGCGAGTGGGTCCAAACGAAAGGGGGAGACGCCCCCTATCCACCAACACCCCTACAGAAGCTGTAGGGGCTATCCCCACAAAATGGGACCAACACAAAAATACCTCTTTTTTGTGTCAAAAACTGACACAAAAAAGAGGTACAAAACAAAAACAAAAAACACCAAAACTGCCGAACGCAACGTCCGACAACAACGAAACAAATCAAACAAACAGTACGGCGGCTGCCGCCGTGCAACGGCACCAAAATGGGCGTTCCACGACAACAGCAACACGTAAAAAGCAACAGAAATCAACAAAAAATAACAACACAACCAAGTCAATAAAATCCAAATCACAAAACAATCAAAAAAGTCAAGTCGGCCAGCCAAATCAGTAAGTTAAACGGGATCAAAGTCAAGGTAAACACGCCAAAAGTCAAAAGAAAAAACAAAATCCGCGAGCACTCAAAGAATCACCAAATTATCAACGTCCGAAATCTTCAACCTAACCTAACCTAACCTAACCTAACCTAACCTAACCTAACCTAACCTAACCTAACCTAACCTTTTTTTTTTTTTTTTTTTTTTTTTTAAGGTGGGGAAATCCTCATGGATACCCGGACACTTCGGGGGAAGCGCCCGGGTTATGTGAGACTCTTACTCACTAAAACCCCACCGTATTCCTTCTCCGCCATATGGCGGGGCTGCGGGATCAAATAATCTTCACCGCGTGCCCCGCCAACGGCCCGCTCCCTATCTCAGGGAGCCCTCCTCTTTGGGGCGGGGCTTGGCACATGAAATACAGCCAAACCCCGCCCCACCTCCGCTGAGGCGCCCAGGAATACTTGGGCGCCTCCAGCACGGGACCCTTAACGTCGGCGGCGGATCCCCCGATCCACCGCCCACAGGTCCCCCGGTTAGGGCGGCATCCGGCCCGCGAAGGCCAGACGCCGCCCGCCACGTCTTCGGCGGCGAATCGGGAGCGAGTCTGCACTATCCTCCCGCTCCCGCTCCGCCGCCTCCTTCTGCGACATAACTTCGTCGCAGAAGGACTCCACCGCCTTCCAGGACTCATCGCTGTCGACCATGGATTTGATCACGGCCGGCAGCGACAAGTCCCCTCCAATGGTCGCGGACAGGGCGGCGCGAGGCACAGCCCAAGCTGAGCAGGCCTCGCGCATGTGTTGCGCCGTGTCCGCGACCCCCGCCGGGCAGTGAAGGCACTCCTCTGAGGGCTCCCTGCCCGCCACCCGACACAGATAGCGACCGAAACAGCCATGTCCGGTCAGCATCTGTGCCAGGTGGAAGGAGAGAGCCCCGTGGGCCCGTTCCAGCCACTGCTTCAGAACGGGCCGCACTGCCCCCACCAGCTCCCGGCTAAAACCGGGCTCGTCGAGGCGGGCCGCCCACTTTTGGAGGAGGACCTGACGAGCGTCCTCCCTCCAGCGCGCCAACTCACGCGCATGTGGGCGGCCACCCTCGGCCTCCTCCTCCTTCGCTCGCCAGTACACCGACGCGAGCACCTCAGCATCGAGGTCCCACGGCGGAGTACCGGCGAGCACACACGCGCCGACACCCGACACGGTGCGGTACGCCCGGGCCACCCTGAGCGCCATGGCGCGCTGCGGACGTCGCAGCGCTGCCAGATTTCGGGCGCTCATGGCTCCTGCCCATATCGGCGCTCCGTAGAGCGCCATGGAGCGTACCACACCAGTGTAAAGGCGTCGGCACGCCCTTCCGGGGCCTCCCACATTGGGGAGGATGCGCCCCAGAGCTCCGGCGGCGGCCATCAACTTGGGGGCCAACCGCCGGAAATGCTCTTCGAACCTCCATCGACCGTCGAGGACGAGTCCTAGGTACTTCATCGTCGACCCGACGGCGATGGAGGTTCCGCCCACCATAATCGTGGCCCCAGGTGGTGGCGCTCTTCGCGGCCCATGGAACACGAGTGCTTCCGATTTTTGGAGAGCAACCTCGAGTCCCAGGGCGCGAATCCTGGCCACCACCTGGGCCACGCCCGCCGTGGCGAGGAGGGATGCCTCGCGGTAGGTGCCACCGCGGGCCGAGACGAGGGTATCGTCGGCGTAACAAGTGACGCCGACCCCCCGCAACATGGCCCCGCGCAGCACCCAGTCGTAGCCGATGTTCCACAGGAGCGGACCAAGAACCGATCCCTGTGGAACACCGCACGACATTTCCCTCCTCCCGGAGCCGTACTCCGTCGGGAAGACCACCGCTCTCCCGACGAAGTAGTCGGCCACGACCCTCTGCAGGTACCTTGGGACGCCGTGGTACTGCAGAGCAACCCTCACCGTCTCCCAGGGCAGTGTGTTGAACGCGTTGCGGATGTCTAAGGACACCGCAAACATCACACCGCCCTGGGAAGTGGCCTCCTCGGCGAGGTCCCTCACCCGCGCGATCGCGTCCAGGGTCGATCGACCCCGGCGGAAGCCGAACTGCGCGTCGGCGAGGCCCGGATCCATGCTCTCGACAAGGCGAGCAGCGAGCACACGCTCGAACAACTTGCTCACCTCGTCGAGCAGCACGATCGGGCGATACGCCGACGGCTGCTCGGCCGGGCGCCCGTCCTTCTGGATCAGGACGAGCTTGCCCGTTTTCCACCTCCTGGGGAACCGACCCTGCACCAGGCACGCGGTGAAGAGGGACCTCACCCTCTCTCCGATCTCCTCCAGCGCAATCGCCAACGCGCTCCCCGGCACTCCGTCTGGGCCCGGGGCGGTCTTCTTCGACTTAAGTCTAAGAACGGCCGCCCCGAATTCGGCCCCTGACACTTCTGGTGCCGGGGTATCCGCCTCGGCGACTCGCGCCGGCGGAGATCCCCCCATCGCAGGGGGCGCCCATTCCCCTCGCCGTGGGAAGAGGCCGTCCACCACCTCCTCGAGGAGCTCGGGCTGGAGACTAGTCGTCAGGGGGGGGGCCCAGGGGCGCAACTTTTTGCGCACCACCTTGTACGGCCTCCCCCATGGATCCCTGTCGATCATCTCCAGCCACTCCTCCCACGCCGCCTCCTTGGCCTGCGCAATCGCGACCTGAAAGGTCATGCGCGCGGCCCTGAGGGCGGCGTACGAGGTCTGCTCCTCCTCGTGGTCCAGGACCCGTCTCCTCCTGCACCGGGTGTACCGGCGGCGCGCCGCATTGCACGCCTCGCGCAATTGGCGGAGCTCCGGGCGCCACCAGTACACCGAGCGCCGTGGCGGGAGGGGCCTCGCCCTCGGCATGGCCGCATCGCAAATGCGAGCGAGAGACACGCCGAGGTGCTCCACCTCCTCATCCACGTCCGCCAGAGGGACGAGTCCCTGGGTCCACGACTCGAGGGCGGCCGCTTCCCCGGCGAGCTCCCTGTCGAGGCGACCCAGCACCCATCGCGGGCCGTCCCCCACACCGGGGGGAGATCCGGCACTGCTCCGTCCCGGGTCGATGGGGAGCGCGGAGACATCGAATCGGATGTAACGATGATCCGATAGTGTCTCCACGTCCACCATCACCCTCCAGTGCCGGACACGGCGCACCAGGGGGGCCGACGCGAACGTAACGTCGACTATCGACCCACCCTGTTGTCGCACGCACGTGTCCTCCGACCCGGTGTTGAGGACGGCCAGCCCGGCAGAGACGGCCCACTCCTCCAACGCCTCCCCCCGTGCATCTGTCCTCGGAGATCCCCACGCCGTTGATTTGGCGTTGAAATCTCCGGCGACTAGCACGGGGTGGGGGGATACCTGCCCAATCAGAGCCCCGACCTCGACGAGCATCTGCTCGAATTCGGCGAGACTCCGATTGGGTGAAAAGTACACCCCCACTACTGCAACGTCGCCCACGACAGCCATCACCCAGCTCCGACCCCTCAATACGCGTTTGAAGGGCGGAGCACCGATGGACGTCTGGGCGACGATGGCCACCGAATCCTCCCGGTCCCCGACCCAGTCATCACGGGCGGGGACATAGTAAGGTTCGGCGACCACGGCGACTTTTATCTCCCACTCCGCCAGGGTCTGGACCAATAAGTCCTGGGCCCTCGCGGAATGGTTGATGTTCGCCTGCAGTAGGGGCCAGACGGGCATTAATTACCCGTCTCCATGGGCTCCGTCTCTGCGCCGTTTTCTGGGCGCTGGGTAGGCTCAGGGGCTACCGGGTCCCTGGCCTTCCGCTTCTTCTTCTTTTTCTCTGGGGGAGATCCCCCGGAGGGAGCGGGCTTTTTGGGCCCGGGCTTGGGGCCATTAGGGCACCCATTGCCGCCCAAGGGGTGGGCCGCCACACAAAGAGGGCAACTGGGCTCCGCCTGGCAGTCCCGCGCCCGGTGGCCTTCTTTTCCGCAGCGGTAACAGAGACCGCTGCGGTCCACCTGGGACTGGCACTTGCCGCCAAGATGTCCGACCTCCAGGCATCGGAAGCACCTGGTAGGCCTGGCGGCAAGTAGCACCACGCGGGCTGACACCCAGCCCACCCTTACGCGGCCGAGGGCCACTACCTTTTTGGCGGCCCCCGTTGGGCAGCTGAGCCACAGGGACCCAGACTCCCCTATGACCCCTGCCTTGATGTCGGCGGCGGGGCAACCTCCCGCCATGGCAACCGCCGCCACTACCTCCGCCTCGGTCGCCGAGTCGTCGAGCTCGGTGACTCTCACCTCCGTTTTCTTAACTGGGCGCGAGACACGCACCAGTTCTGCGCTGAAGGCCTCCCTGAGCTTAACAGCCAGGGAGTCGGCCTTTTCGGGGCCCGCACTGCCGAAAACTTCCAGCATGCGGGCACCAGTAGCCGTCTTCCTACAGCGCAGCTCCTCGATTTCGAGGCCATCGTAGTCGTTAATGCGACTACGGGCCTCGACGAGGACGGACTGGTACGTCATGCCCTGCTCAATCGCGCCCGGCTGGAGGGTGAGAGTCACCGCTGCCGTTCGTGGAGGGCGGAGTTTCGCCGCCGCCTTCTTTTTATTGCCCTGCGCTTGGCCAGGAGACCCAGTCTTGCCAGCTGTCGTCGCCGTTTTTGCGGACGCCTTTTTGGCACCCCGTGTGACGACCTCCGACCACCCCTTCTCCAATGGTGGGGGTGGAGGTGCTGGCATGTAGGGACTGGAGTCCCTGGGCTTCCCTCCGCTGGCCTCCTTAGCGGCCGCCGACTGTTTCCCTTTCCCCTTTCCCTTGCCTTTGCCTTGCTTTGGAGGCTGAGCGGGGGGGGCGGTTGACTTCGGCGGCTGAGCAGCCAACTTAGACGGCGGCGACCCCTTCGAGGTCGCGGGGGCGGTTGAAGTAGAGGGCTGCGGTGACTCCTTCGCCGCAGCCTCTTCCGCCCTCCTCCTGTCCGCTGCCAGAGACGGCCTGAGGCGCTGCTCTGGCAAGAGGCGATCCTCTATGCCCTCGAGTCTCGCGTTTAGCATCGCGCTGAATCGGGCGACGCTTTCACGCGAGACCTCTTCCATCATTTCTTTTATGGAGGGAGCGGGCATCGCCACCGGTTGCCGCCGCAACTCGGCCACCTCTTTGCGGAGCTCCTGCAACTGGCCACTGAGCTGTGAGTTGGCCGACTCCAGCCTTGCCATCTCCTCTGTCATGGTTCGGGCCCTAAGACCGGCAGATGCGTCCTTAATTGTGTCCGCCGCGATCTTTAGGGCCTTCACCGTTGGTCCCTTTAAATTTTTGGACGTCACAGCCACTTTGATGACCATGTCTGCGGCGTCCATCACGATTTTGTTCAGTGCAGACATAGTCTGCGCTGTGTCCTCTCCAGGATTGGGCTGGGAGAAGCCATGTTGGCATGCGGACCTGGACTCACACATAGTCCTCGTCATGTCAACCATCTTCTCCTCCACCTCAAGGCGGAGCTCTTCCGCCTTTGCAGCTTTGAGCTGCGCCTTAGCTTCCGCCAGGCCCACATATACTCCTGTTGTGGGCGGGCGGCCCCGTCCCCTTTTTGATTTGTGGGCCGCCCCTTTTGGTGGGTACCTCTCCTCCTCCACCTCCTCCTCCTCGTCAGTGTTTGCTGACCGCTTCCGAAAGAAGCGGTCAGGACTCCTCCCTAACTCCATAGGAGAGACGGTGTGCAGACTGGAGTCGGTGTCGGTGTCCGATAGTCGTTCGACCAGAGCACGCAACTCTCGCGCACCGCTCTCAACATTCTTTACGATGTCCTCCCCTGCCACGTCCATCTCAATGTTTCCGTCCTTACAGACCTCCCTCTCTGTCACTTCCTTCTTCTCTTCTCCTCCTTCCTCTCCTCCTCTTGTTTGATCTTTGTTATTTTTAAATTCAATGTTCATATTATAAACCCACGAGTATGGGGGAAATATGGGTCCACCCGGGCAGAGACCCCTGTACACCGGGCAAGTCTATGGTGTAACCCACAACTGGTTTCGACAGGATCCAGTGTGGGGACACGCACTATCGACCGAGAATCCGCTCGGCCATTCATCCCCTCGCGGTGCGGCGCCGCTTGGGATTCAGGTAATTTTTTATTGAGGTTTTCTTCCTCGCAGGCCCAGCCGGTTAAGGCCAGGCCCCCCGCTCCGCGTAGGCCTCCTGCCATCGTTGCAGAACGGGTTGACCGACGGTGGCCTTGAAAAAGGCCGTGTCTGGTGGTAGTGTTAGTACACACCAGACCCGCCGCTCCCTCCGCGTCGGAATGACAAGGGAAAAGGGGAAGGAAAGGGAGAGGACGATGGGTCGGAACAGAACCGCCCTTAAGGGATGGGAAGTGGAAAGAAGGAAAGGATAAGGAAGGGAGTGTGTTGCTCTTCGTCAGATCCCTCACCCCAAGCCTGCCCGGTATGGGTGGCCCTGTCCGGTATAGCCTTGGGGATCATCGAGACACGCAAGCCCCCCCACCACGGCAAGGTGGCAACACGTCGGGGGGGAACCTAACCTAACCTAACCTAACCTAACCTAACCTTTTTTTTTTTTTTTTTTTTTTTTTTTTTTTTTTTTTGACCAGGTGGAAAATGCATTACGCATACCCCCCGCGCATGGGAGTGCAACGGAGGGTTATGTGGGACTACACATCGCCTCTCCCTCCTCTAAAGTGAGGAGGAGTAGGGAGTGCTACCCACTAAAAACCACCTGGGCGTGCCGCCTTGCCGGTTTTGTAGGACATCGTGGTACCTGCGCGAGCATTGCCCACGATGTCCACCGGCGGCGCCCCAGCCTTTGCCGGGGCTTCCCGCGCCGAAGGGGAGATGGCCGAGCACGCTTGGCCACTCTCCCAGACCGCTCAGTGGCTTGCTACTACAGGCAGAGGACTCCCATCCTCCACCTGCAGCCACTATGGGTTGAGTCCGGCGGCAAACCTCCGCCTCCTCAACCCGAGCCGTCTGCGCCGGAGCGGATGCGCGAGAGGATCTTCCTCGCGCTCCCGCTCCGCGGTCTCCTTTTGCGAAATCACCGTTTCGCAAAAGGAGACCACAGCCTCCCAGGACCTCTCGTCGCTCAGCATTGCCTCGACAATGCTCCGCAACGAGAGGTCCACCCGCTGAATGGTGCGTGCCATGAGGCCACGCTCCGCGTCCCAACGACTGCACACCTCGAGGGTGTGCTGCACCGTGTCGTCGGGACCTCCGCACTCATGGCACAGCGGGGCCGGCTCCCTTCCTATCCTGTGCAGGTAATGACCGAAGCACCCATGCCCGGTCAGTACCTGCACAAGTCGGAACGACGTCGCGCCGACCGCCCCCTCTAACCAGAGGTCGACCGATGGGAGGATCGCCTCAATGGTGGTGACCCCAAAAGGGGCGACCACCAGCTGAGCCTTCCATCGGTCTCGCAGTCGGCGCTCCGTCATACGCCGGGAGGCTGTCTCTGCCTCCGGGTCCGGGCGTACACCAGTTGCCCGGACCCTTGACCTACGTCTGTAGGTCTCCGCGTGCACCTCCGCGACCAACTCCCACGGAGGGGTGCACGCGAGGAGGCAGGCCGCCGCAAAGGCCACCGTTGAGTAGGCCCTCACCATTCTGAGGGCCACGGTCCTTTGCGGCCTTCTCAATAGGGCCCTGTTCCGGGCGGACAACTTGTCCGCCCAGATTGGGGCCCCATATAGGGCCATGCTCCTTGTAACGCCGGCGTATAGTCGCCGGCACAAGGAGCCTGGCCCCCCGACATTGGGCAGGAGTCTGCCCATTGCCGACGCGGCGCCCACGACTCGGGGAGCAAGTCTTGCGAAGTGCTCCCCGAAGTCCCACTTGCGGTCCAATGTTAGCCCCAAATATATTATATGGGGCTTTATTTGGACCGCTCCACCCTCCAACCTGAGCGCCGTGCCCGCGGGCAGACTCCACCCGCGCCCCCCGAAGACTATAGCCTCAGTCTTCGGGAGGCTCACCTTTAGGCCGAGACTGGCGATCTTGAAAATCGCCAGCTCGGCCGCCACCTCCGCCCTCCGGAGGGTGTCCCACACGTCCCCCCCGCGCACAGCCACCATTGTGTCGTCCGCGTAGCAGACGACACATGTGCGCGGGAGGAACTCCCCCCGGATCGCCCAATCGTACCCCAGGTTCCATAGGAGAGGGCCGAGTACGGAACCCTGGGGCACGCCGCAGGCCATCCTCCTCTCCCCCCTTTGCCCGTCCTTGTCTTCATAGAGCACTACCCTCTCGGTAAGGTAGTGCTCTATGATCCGCCTAAGGTAGTGAGGCACTCCATGATATCGGAGTGCCTCACTGATCACCCCATAGGGGAGGGTGCCGAACGCATTCGCGATGTCTAATGACACCGCGATGACACCCTCCCCCCTGCTCGACGCGTATTCGCAGAAGTCCCGCAGCGACTTCACCGCGTCGAGCGTGGACCGCCCTTCCCGGAACCCGAACTGTCTGTCAGAGACGTTCGGGCCGGCGGTCTCCAGGTGCTGCAGGATCCGGGAGGCCAGGATGCGCTCAAACGCTTTCCCGGCCTCATCCAGCAGCACTATGGGGCGATAGGCGGACGGGCAATCCGCTGGCCGACCCTCTTTGCGGAGGAGGCATAGTCGCCCTTCCTTCCACACCCTCGGGAACCTCCCATCCCTCAGGCAGTCATCCATGACATGCCTGAGGCGGTCCCCGAGGTGTTCCAGGGCGACGGCGAGGACGCGACCGGGGACTCCATCTGGCCCCGGGGCTTTTCTACAGCCCCGGAGTCGGTCCGTCACTCGCTCGAACTCGTCATCGCTTATCGGGGCGATGACGAGCTCGGCCTCCTGCTCCGCTGTGGGGTCGACCATCGACGGGGGAGAGATCGAGGGGGCTGGTGGGAACAGCCCCTCGACAACCCTCTGGAGGAGGGCGGGCTCCAGGGAGTCCATGGGGGGGGCGGCGCGCATTTTATTGCGCACCATCTTATACGGCCGCCCCCATGGGTCCCTGTCCAGGGTGGCCAAGAACGAGGCATATGCTTCGTCCTTGGCCTTGGCTATCGCCACCTGGAGGGCCCCCTTTGCCTCTTTGAGGGCCCTATGGAGCCCTTCCTCCTCTTCTTCGGTGTGCCGCCGCCGCCTACAGTGCTGGTAGGCGCGGCGGGCACCGTTGCTGGTGGTCCGCAGGGCCGCAATTTCTGCGGACCACCAGTACACCCTCTTCCGGGCGGACAGGCGTCCCGCCCGAGGCATGGCCGCGTCGCACACCGCCTGTGATGCGACGCGGAATTGTGCCGCCCTCTCCTCGACTCCGAGGGCGACGGGTGGGGCAGCACACCATGCCTCCACCATTGCCGCCTCGTCCGCCCTGTCCCTGTCCAGGTGGACCAGGGCCCACCTGGGGAAACGCCCCCTCCGGCCTCTCCCCCCCCCTGGGGTGAGTGACGGCTGGACGCCATTGGAGACCCTCATTCTGATATACACATGATCAGAGAGGGTCTCGACGTCCTCCAGGACACGCCAATCCAAAACGCGTGCGGATATGGCGGGGGTCGCGAACGTAACGTCCACGATTGACCCCCCCCGCCTCCGCACGCACGTATTGGCGTTGCCCCGGTTCAGGACTATTAGTCCTGATGCCGTCACCCAGTCCGCGAGGGCGGTCCCTCGGGGGTCCGTGATGGGGGAACCCCACGCCGCACTTTTGGCGTTGAAGTCCCCCATGACCATCACTTGTGACGGGGCAGCCCTTCTGACTACCCCGCTCAGGACCCCCAAGAACCGCTCGAAGGCGCGTAGCGGCTTGTTGGGGGAGAAATACACCGCCACAATTGTGGTGTCACTCCCCCATTTTGCCGCTACGAACCCGCGGCCGCCCTCGACTCTCGTTAGGGGGGGGAAGTCCCCCACCGTCGGCACCACGATCGCCACTACTCCGTCGGTATCCCCAGCCCAATTAGATTGGGGGGGGACGGAGTAGGGCTCCGCGACCACCGCGACGCCAATGCCCCACTCCACCATGGTCTGCATGAGCAGATTTTGAGCCCCGGTGGAGTGGTTGGCGTTCGTCTGCAGGACGTCTAAATGCCGGTG
The DNA here is from genome assembly GCA_951216915.1 of Tetheella fluctuosa. Lineage (NCBI taxonomy): Eukaryota > Metazoa > Arthropoda > Insecta > Lepidoptera > Drepanidae > Tetheella > Tetheella fluctuosa. Next base: position 73,194 of record OX578242.1, read on the forward strand.
TACTGGCATTTAGACGTCCATGCGGTTGTCCTCCGTGGGGGGCCGGCTGGCGGCCGATGCGGCTGGTGGGGGGCGAGTGGGCCTTGACCTCGCCTCCTTACCCCGCTTCTCCGGTGGGGAGCATTTCAGCCCCCCCATGATGTGGTCGGCCGGGAGGCCGGCGTGGGTGCAGACTGCACACCGCGCCTTGTCCTCCCCGCAGTCCGCCGATTTGTGCCCCTCCAAGCCGCACCGGTAGCACAAATGGCTCCGGTCTACGCTGGAGGGGCACAGAGCCCGTGAGTGGCCGACACCCATGCATCTGTAGCACCGCATGGGTGCCGGACCGACGGGGCTGACCACGGCGGACGCCCAGCCCACCTGGAGCCGACCACACTGGATGAGGGCTCTTGCCGCCCCCACCGGACACTGTACGAGGGCGACCATTGCGCCCCCGTACGTGGGGCGAATGCCCCCCACCCTTACGTGCTCCTCGGCACACTTCCCTGCCTCCACGACGGCGGCCGTGAGGGTCTCCTTCGAGGCCGACTCGTCAAGGCCCGAGACCTGGATAGCGGCCATTTTGGTGGGGCGGCTTATGAGGGCAACATCCCCCACTATTGCCCTCAGCCTCTCGGCGAGGCTGTCCGCCACCACTCCGCTATCCGCGCCCGGGACCTCGATGATTCGGCCCCCGGTCGCCGAGACCTTGACCCTCACGTGCTGCAGGCCAACTTCATTCAGCTTTATGCCAGTGATGGCTTTCGCCATCGTGGCCTGCAGCGTGGTGTCGGTGGTGACATCCTTCCTCATTGTCACCACCACCGCCGTCGATTTGGGGGCCGAGGGGGCCTTCGGCTTTTTAGCCGCCGACTTTTTGGAGGGGGGAGGAGGCGGGGGGTGGGTAGCCGCAGCATTCCCCTTGCCTCCCTTCCTCTTCTTCCTCCTTACTACCTCGGCGAAGGAGTCACCCTCCGGCTGCTCTCCGGAGGGGCCAGGCGCCGTCTCCACAGCCGGGGGAGACCCGGTCGCCGGGGTAGTCTTGGTCGCCGGGGGGGAGGCTTTTGGGGAAGCCGACGTCTTTTTGGGGGCCTTTTTAGCCCGCCCGTCCCCCAGTCTGGCCCCGGTCTCCGGTTCCGGGGCCACTTCCTTCGTCGGGGCCGGTGGGGCCTTCTTTTTGGCGTCCGCCGCGAGCGGGGGACGGGTCACAGGCGCCGGAGGGAGGCGGCTGCTGATCTCCTCTAAGCGGGCACTCACCATGGTGCCCACGGAGATCAGCAGATCTCGCTTCATCTCCTCCATGGCTGTCCTTAAAAAGTCCGTAGCCGCAGGCGGCGGAAGGGCCTGGGTGACCAGAGGGGCCGGAGGGGCCATAGGGTCCGGGAACCCGCGCTCGGAGAAGCCCCTGCGGAGGGCCATCATCTCCGACGTGACGAGAGCGAGTTGCTCCCGCATCCTCTTATTGTCCGCTTTGAGGTTGCGGATCTCCTCGCTCTCGGTCCTCGACTCGAGCTCCCCCATGGAGTCGAGTATCTCCGAGCACGCCTGGTTGAACTGGCCCCAAATAGACCCCTTCAGGTTCCCGGACTTTCGGGCCCCAGCCAAGATCGATTCGGCCGCCCGCCGGGTCACCTCAATCGGGTTGGAAACCCTCCCCGCCCCAGGCCGAAGCTCCGGAAACTCCTTCCGGTAGGCGGAAACGTCAGGGTCGGAGTGGCAAAACTCCGACCTCTCGATCCTCGCTTTGGCCCTCGACACGCCCGCATAGGACCCCTTGGCCTTTCCCCTGCGGGCCGTGTTCACCTTGGACCCCAGCTCAGGCCTGGGGTCGTCCTCTCCATCCTCATGTGCCCTTTTTAAGGGTTGAGGAGTCACCTCACGGGCCTCCTCGAACTCGTCCTCCGAGTCGGAGGAGGACAAACGCCCTACCCTCCCACCGGGGAACCGCCTCTCGTCGTCGGCCGTGGCCATCATGGCCCCGCCGACGCTCTTGCCGAGTTTGGGCGAAATCCGGCCACCCAGACCGAGTATTTTCACTTATAAAACTATAAGTGAAAAACTCGGCCAAGTGTGTGCCGGATTTATAAAACTCCCTACAATATCCGAAAAGCGCCTGATGGAGACGAATAGCAAAAATTTGATACTCGTCTCCACAAGATCCAACTTTTCGGACACTTCTCGTTGGCGCTGGGTAGCGCGATAGGCACCAAACGAAAGGGGGTGATGTCCCCTATCCGCTTGCACCACAAAATCCCCCAAAAGGGTTATCCCCGCAGAACGGGACCAATCCCAAAAAACCTACTTTTTGTGTCAATAATTGGCACAAAAAGTAGGCAAAAAATAACAACAAAGAGTTAAAAATCTCCCGGACGGAGTGTCCGGCAGAGACACAAACAATAACAATAGAAGCGCGGCGGCTGCCGCCTTGCAGCGACCCCGGAAAGGGCGCCCCAAGTCGAAAACCACACGCACAAATAACAGAAAACAATAACAAAATATAACAAGTTCAAAAGCAACAAACACCAAAACACAAAAACAGTCAAAAGTCCAGTAGGCAAGCAAAGTCAACGAGTTTAGAGGGATCAGGTCAAAGGGAATAGCAAAAGAGGTCTAAGTTAGATTTTCTGTTATATACCACCAATAAATCACCGAGCTACAAACGTCAACCTAACCTAACCTAACCTAACCTAACCTAACCTAACCTAACCTAACCTAACCTAACCTAACCTAACCTAACCTAACCTAACCTAACCTAACCTAACCTAACCTAACCTAACCTAACCTAACCTAACCTAACCTAACCTAACCTAACCTAACCTAACCTAACCTAACCTAACCTAACCTAACCTAACCTAACCTAACCTAACCTAACCTAACCTAACCTAACCTAACCTAACCTAACCTAACCTAACCTAACCTAACCTAACCTAACCTAACCTAACCTAACCTAACCTAACCTAACCTAACCTAACCTAACCTAACCTAACCTAACCTAACCTAACCTAACCTAACCTAACCTAACCTAACCTAACCTAACCTAACCTAACCTAACCTAACCTAACCTAACCTAACCTAACCTAACCTAACCTAACCTAACCTAACCTAACCTAACCTAACCTAACCTAACCTAACCTAACCTAACCTAACCTAACCTAACCTAACCTAACCTAACCTAACCTAACCTAACCTAACCTAACCTAACCTAACCTAACCTAACCTAACCTAACCTAACCTAACCTAACCTAACCTAACCTAACCTAACCTAACCTAACCTAACCTAACCTAACCTAACCTAACCTAACCTAACCTAACCTAACCTAACCTAACCTAACCTAACCTAACCTAACCTAACCTAACCTAACCTAACCTAACCTAACCTAACCTAACCTAACCTAACCTAACCTAACCTAACCTAACCTAACCTAACCTAACCTAACCTAACCTAACCTAACCTAACCTAACCTAACCTAACCTAACCTAACCTAACCTAACCTAACCTAACCTAACCTAACCTAACCTAACCTAACCTAACCTAACCTAACCTAACCTAACCTAACCTAACCTAACCTAACCTAACCTAACCTAACCTAACCTAACCTAACCTAACCTAACCTAACCTAACCTAACCTAACCTAACCTAACCTAACCTAACCTAACCTAACCTAACCTAACCTAACCTAACCTAACCTAACCTAACCTAACCTAACCTAACCTAACCTAACCTAACCTAACCTAACCTAACCTAACCTAACCTAACCTAACCTAACCTAACCTAACCTAACCTAACCTAACCTAACCTAACCTAACCTAACCTAACCTAACCTAACCTAACCTAACCTAACCTAACCTAACCTAACCTAACCTAACCTAACCTAACCTAACCTAACCTAACCTAACCTAACCTAACCTAACCTAACCTAACCTAACCTAACCTAACCTAACCTAACCTAACCTAACCTAACCTAACCTAACCTAACCTAACCTAACCTAACCTAACCTAACCTAACCTAACCTAACCTAACCTAACCTAACCTAACCTAACCTAACCTAACCTAACCTAACCTAACCTAACCTAACCTAACCTAACCTAACCTAACCTAACCTAACCTAACCTAACCTAACCTAACCTAACCTAACCTAACCTAACCTAACCTAACCTAACCTAACCTAACCTAACCTAACCTAACCTAACCTAACCTAACCTAACCTAACCTAACCTAACCTAACCTAACCTAACCTAACCTAACCTAACCTAACCTAACCTAACCTAACCTAACCTAACCTAACCTAACCTAACCTAACCTAACCTAACCTAACCTAACCTAACCTAACCTAACCTAACCTAACCTAACCTAACCTAACCTAACCTAACCTAACCTAACCTAACCTAACCTAACCTAACCTAACCTAACCTAACCTAACCTAACCTAACCTAACCTAACCTAACCTAACCTAACCTAACCTAACCTAACCTAACCTAACCTAACCTAACCTAACCTAACCTAACCTAACCTAACCTAACCTAACCTAACCTAACCTAACCTAACCTAACCTAACCTAACCTAACCTAACCTAACCTAACCTAACCTAACCTAACCTAACCTAACCTAACCTAACCTAACCTAACCTAACCTAACCTAACCTAACCTAACCTAACCTAACCTAACCTAACCTAACCTAACCTAACCTAACCTAACCTAACCTAACCTAACCTAACCTAACCTAACCTAACCTAACCTAACCTAACCTAACCTAACCTAACCTAACCTAACCTAACCTAACCTAACCTAACCTAACCTAACCTAACCTAACCTAACCTAACCTAACCTAACCTAACCTAACCTAACCTAACCTAACCTAACCTAACCTAACCTAACCTAACCTAACCTAACCTAACCTAACCTAACCTAACCTAACCTAACCTAACCTAACCTAACCTAACCTAACCTAACCTAACCTAACCTAACCTAACCTAACCTAACCTAACCTAACCTAACCTAACCTAACCTAACCTAACCTAACCTAACCTAACCTAACCTAACCTAACCTAACCTAACCTAACCTAACCTAACCTAACCTAACCTAACCTAACCTAACCTAACCTAACCTAACCTAACCTAACCTAACCTAACCTAACCTAACCTAACCTAACCTAACCTAACCTAACCTAACCTAACCTAACCTAACCTAACCTAACCTAACCTAACCTAACCTAACCTAACCTAACCTAACCTAACCTAACCTAACCTAACCTAACCTAACCTAACCTAACCTAACCTAACCTAACCTAACCTAACCTAACCTAACCTAACCTAACCTAACCTAACCTAACCTAACCTAACCTAACCTAACCTAACCTAACCTAACCTAACCTAACCTAACCTAACCTAACCTAACCTAACCTAACCTAACCTAACCTAACCTAACCTAACCTAACCTAACCTAACCTAACCTAACCTAACCTAACCTAACCTAACCTAACCTAACCTAACCTAACCTAACCTAACCTAACCTAACCTAACCTAACCTAACCTAACCTAACCTAACCTAACCTAACCTAACCTAACCTAACCTAACCTAACCTAACCTAACCTAACCTAACCTAACCTAACCTAACCTAACCTAACCTAACCTAACCTAACCTAACCTAACCTAACCTAACCTAACCTAACCTAACCTAACCTAACCTAACCTAACCTAACCTAACCTAACCTAACCTAACCTAACCTAACCTAACCTAACCTAACCTAACCTAACCTAACCTAACCTAACCTAACCTAACCTAACCTAACCTAACCTAACCTAACCTAACCTAACCTAACCTAACCTAACCTAACCTAACCTAACCTAACCTAACCTAACCTAACCTAACCTAACCTAACCTAACCTAACCTAACCTAACCTAACCTAACCTAACCTAACCTAACCTAACCTAACCTAACCTAACCTAACCTAACCTAACCTAACCTAACCTAACCTAACCTAACCTAACCTAACCTAACCTAACCTAACCTAACCTAACCTAACCTAACCTAACCTAACCTAACCTAACCTAACCTAACCTAACCTAACCTAACCTAACCTAACCTAACCTAACCTAACCTAACCTAACCTAACCTAACCTAACCTAACCTAACCTAACCTAACCTAACCTAACCTAACCTAACCTAACCTAACCTAACCTAACCTAACCTAACCTAACCTAACCTAACCTAACCTAACCTAACCTAACCTAACCTAACCTAACCTAACCTAACCTAACCTAACCTAACCTAACCTAACCTAACCTAACCTAACCTAACCTAACCTAACCTAACCTAACCTAACCTAACCTAACCTAACCTAACCTAACCTAACCTAACCTAACCTAACCTAACCTAACCTAACCTAACCTAACCTAACCTAACCTAACCTAACCTAACCTAACCTAACCTAACCTAACCTAACCTAACCTAACCTAACCTAACCTAACCTAACCTAACCTAACCTAACCTAACCTAACCTAACCTAACCTAACCTAACCTAACCTAACCTAACCTAACCTAACCTAACCTAACCTAACCTAACCTAACCTAACCTAACCTAACCTAACCTAACCTAACCTAACCTAACCTAACCTAACCTAACCTAACCTAACCTAACCTAACCTAACCTAACCTAACCTAACCTAACCTAACCTAACCTAACCTAACCTAACCTAACCTAACCTAACCTAACCTAACCTAACCTAACCTAACCTAACCTAACCTAACCTAACCTAACCTAACCTAACCTAACCTAACCTAACCTAACCTAACCTAACCTAACCTAACCTAACCTAACCTAACCTAACCTAACCTAACCTAACCTAACCTAACCTAACCTAACCTAACCTAACCTAACCTAACCTAACCTAACCTAACCTAACCTAACCTAACCTAACCTAACCTAACCTAACCTAACCTAACCTAACCTAACCTAACCTAACCTAACCTAACCTAACCTAACCTAACCTAACCTAACCTAACCTAACCTAACCTAACCTAACCTAACCTAACCTAACCTAACCTAACCTAACCTAACCTAACCTAACCTAACCTAACCTAACCTAACCTAACCTAACCTAACCTAACCTAACCTAACCTAACCTAACCTAACCTAACCTAACCTAACCTAACCTAACCTAACCTAACCTAACCTAACCTAACCTAACCTAACCTAACCTAACCTAACCTAACCTAACCTAACCTAACCTAACCTAACCTAACCTAACCTAACCTAACCTAACCTAACCTAACCTAACCTAACCTAACCTAACCTAACCTAACCTAACCTAACCTAACCTAACCTAACCTAACCTAACCTAACCTAACCTAACCCCTTCTGCAAGGAAACCGTCGTCAAGTGTAGCCATTGTGGGGGGCCCCACATGAAATCGGCATGCGCTGACTGGCTCGCCAATGCGCTCCCATCGTGCTGCAATTGCACGAGCGCCAAGCTGGACCAGACTGGACACAACGCGTTCAGTCAGGAGTGTCCAGTAAGGCGCAAATGGGACGCATTGGCCCGGGCCAGTATAGCGTACTGCTGAGGGCACCACACTGCGAGCTGCAGAAGAGTCGGGCTGGAAGGTGTGCGAGCGCAACAAAAATGCCGACCACGATGCGGCCATGGCAGGAGCATTTTGGAAGCAATTTCATGAGAAATTGGTGCAAATGCAGCAAAGTTTTGCCGTGCCGTGGGAAGACGTCATCCAAAAGTGGAGTAAATGTTGCGCAGAGCCAGATCAAGGAAGGAAGACCGTGAAAGGGAGTATGAAACAGGAAGAACGAGAGGAATAAGCTATGCTAAATATATATTTTGGAAATATGTACCATTAGCATAGAAAATAAGAGAGTAATAATGTGAGAATAGAGAGTAATGAAAGATGAGGACTACATGGAAAAGAGGACAAGAATTGGAGATGACGAACGAGAGAACTAAAGAAAGAAATGGAATGGGATAAGTACGAGTCAACGACGTAAGAAAGGATAATATGGAAGGATAAAAAGGGGGTAAATGGGGATTTTTTCTAGTCTAGATGACACACAAATAGTATGAATGAAACGATGTAAGAAAGAAGAAGTATGCTTGAATGGGGCAAAAGGGGGGGAACTAAAGTTTGTCATTGAAGAAAGCGGCCAAATTCAGAAAATACGGTCTCTGATTTTGTTAGAGGTTGTTCGCGGGCCGGGCCAACAAGCGCCCGGACCATTAAAAAAAAAAAAAAAAAAAAAAAAAAAAAAAAAAACCTAACCTAACCTAACCTAACCTAACCTAACCTAACCTAACCTAACCTAACCTAACCTAACCTAACCTAACCTAACCTAACCTAACCTAACCTAACCTAACCTAACCTAACCTAACCTAACCTAACCTAACCTAACCTAACCTAACCTAACCTAACCTAACCTAACCTAACCTAACCTAACCTAACCTAACCTAACCTAACCTAACCTAACCTAACCTAACCTAACCTAACCTTTTTTTTTTTTTTTTTTTTTTTTTTTTTTTTTTTGACCAGGTGGAAAATGCATTACGCATACCCCCCGCGCATGGGAGTGCAACGGAGGGTTATGTGGGACTACACATCGCCTCTCCCTCCTCTAAAGTGAGGAGGAGTAGGGAGTGCTACCCACTAAAAACCACCTGGGCGTGCCGCCTTGCCGGTTTTGTTGGACATCGTGGTACCTGCGCGAGCATTGCCCACGATGTCCACCGGCGGCGCCCCAGCCTTTGCCGGGGCTTCCCGCGCCGAAGGGGAGATGGCCGAGCACGCTTGGCCACTCTCCCAGACCGCTCAGTGGCTTGCTACTACAGGCAGAGGACTCCCATCCTCCACCTGCAGCCACTATGGGTTGAGTCTGGCGGCAAACCTCCGCCTCCTCAACCCGAGCCGTCTGCGCCGGAGGGGATGCGCGAGGGGATCCTCCTCGCGCTCCCGCTCCGCGGTCTCCTTTTGCGAAATCACCGTTTCGCAAAAGGAGACCACAGCCTCCCAGGACCTCTCGTCGCTCAGCATTGCCTCGACAATGCTCCGCAACGAGAGGTCCACCCGCTGAATGGTGCGTGCCATGAGGCCACGCTCCGCGTCCCAACGACTGCACACCTCAAGGGTGTGCTGCACCGTGTCGTCGGGACCTCCGCACTCATGGCACAGCGGGGCCGGCTCCCTTCCTATCCTGTGCAGGTAATGACCGAAGCACCCATGCCCGGTCAGTACCTGCACAAGTCGGAACGACGTCGCGCCGACCGCCCCCTCTAACCAGAGGTCGACCGATGGAAGGATCGCCTCAATGGTGGTGACCCCAAAAGGGGCGACCACCAGCTGAGCCTTCCATCGGTCTCGCAGTCGGCGCTCCGTCACACGCCGGGAGGCTGTCTCTGCCTCCGGGTCCGGGCGTACACCAGTTGCCCGGACCCTTGACCTACGTTTGTAGGTCTCCGCGTGCACCTCCGCGACCAACTCCCACGGAGGGGTGCACGCGAGGAGGCAGGCCGCCGCAAAGGCCACCGTTGAGTAGGCCCTCACCATTCTGAGGGCCACGGTCCTTTGCGGCCTTCTTAACAGGGCCCTGTTACGGGCGGACAGCTTGTCCGCCCATATTGGGGCCCCGTATAGGGCCATGCTCCTTGTAACGCCGGCATAAAGTCGCCGGCACAAGGAGCCTGGCCCCCCCACATTGGGCAGGAGTCTGCCCATTGCTGACGCGGCGCCCACGACTCGGGGAGCAAGTCTTGCGAAGTGCTCCCCGAAGTCCCACTTGCGGTCCAATGTTAGCCCCAAATATATGATATGGGGCTTTATTTGGACCGCTCCACCCTCCAACCTGAGCGCCGTGCCCGCGGGCAGACTCCACCCGCGCCCCCCGAAGACTATAGCCTCAGTCTTCGGGAGGCTCACCTTTAGGCCGAGACTGGCGATCCGGAAAATCGCCAGCTCGGCCGCCACCTCCGCCCTCCGGAGGGTATCCCACACGTCCCCCCCGCGCACAGCCACCATTGTGTCGTCCGCGTAGCAGACGACGCATGTGCGCGGGAGGAACTCCCCCCGGATTGCCCAATCGTACCCCAGGTTCCATAGCAGAGGGCCGAGTACGGAACCCTGGGGTACGCCACAGGCCATTCGCCTCTCCCCCCTTTGCCCGTCCTTGTCTTCATAGAGCACTACCCTCTCGGTAAGGTAGTGCTCTATGATTCGCCTTAGGTAGTGAGGCACTCCGTGATATCGGAGTGCCTCACTGATCACCCCATAGGGGAGGGTGCCGAACGCATTCGCGATGTCTAATGACACCGCGATGACACCCTCCCCCCTGCTCGACGCGGATTCACAGAAGTCCCTCAGTGACTTCACCGCGTCGAGCGTGGACCGCCCTTCCCGGAACCCGAACTGTCTGTCAGAGACGTTCGGGCCGGCGGTCTCCAGGTGCTGCAGGATCCGGGAGGCCAGGATGCGCTCAAACGCTTTCCCGGCCTCATCCAGCAGCACTATGGGGCGATAGGCGGACGGGCAGTCCGGTGGCCGACCCTCTTTGCGGAGGAGGCATAGTCGCCCCTCTTTCCACACCCTCGGGAACCTACCATCCCTCAGGCAGTCATCCATGACATGCCTGAGGCGGTCCCCGAGGTGTTCCAGGGCGACGGCGAGGACGCGACCGGGGACTCCATCTGGCCCCGGGGCTTTTCTGCAGCCCCGGAGTCGGTCCGTCACTCGCTCGAACTCGTCATCGCTTATCGGGGCGATGACGAGTTCGGCCTCCGGCTCCGCTGTGGGGTCGACCATCGACGGGGGAGAGATCGAGGGGGCTGGTGGGAACAGCCCCTCGACAACCCTCTGGAGGAGGGCGGGCTCCAGGGAGTCCATGGGGGGGGCGGCGCGCATTTTATTGCGCACCATCTTATACGGCCGCCCCCATGGGTCCCTGTCCAGGGTGGCCAAGAACGAGGCATATGCTTCGTCCTTGGCCTTGGCTATCGCCACCTGGAGGGCCCCCTTTGCCTCTTTGAGGGCCCTATGGAGCCCTTCCTCCTCTGCTTCGGTGTGCCGCCGCCGCCTGCAGTGCTGGTAGGCGCGGCGGGCACCGTTGCTGGCGGTCCGCAGGGCCGCAATTTCTGCGGACCACCAGTACACCCTCTTACGGGCGGACAGGCGTCCCGCCCGAGGCATGGCCGCGTCGCACACCGCCTGTGATGCGACGCGGAACTGTGCCGCCCTCTCCTCGACTCCGAGGGCGACGGGTGGGGCAGCACACCATGCCTCCACCATTGCCGCCTCGTCCGCCCTGTCCCTGTCCAGGTGGACCAGGGCCCACCTGGGGAAACGCCCCCTCCGGCCTCTCCCCCCCCCTGGGGTGGGCGACGGCTGGACGCCATTGGAGACCCTCATTCTGATATACACATGATCAGAGAGGGTCTCGACGTCCTCCAGGACACGCCAATCTGAAACACGTGCGGATATGGCGGGGGTCGCGAACGTAACGTCCACGATTGACCCCCCCCGCCTCCGCACGCAAGTATTGGCGTTGCCCCGGTTCAGGACTATTAGTCCTGACGCCGTCACCCAGTCCGCGAGGGCGGTCCCTCGGGGGTCCGTGATGGGGGAACCCCACGCCACACTTTTGGCGTTGAAGTCCCCCATGACCATCACTTGTGACGGGGCAGCCCTTCTGACTACCCCGCTCAGGACCCCCAAGAACCGCTCGAAGGCGCGTAGCGGCTTGTTGGGGGAGAAATACACCGCCACAATTGTGGTGTCACTCCCCCATTTTGCCGCCACGAACCCGCGGCCGCCCTCGACTCTCGTTAGGGGGGGGAAGTCCCCCACCGTCGGCACCACGATCGCCACTACTCCGTCGGTATCCCCAGCCCAATTAGATTGGGGGGGGACGGAGTAGGGCTCCGCGACAACCGCGACGCCAATGCCCCACTCCACCATGGTCTGCATGAGCAGATTCTGAGCCCCGGTGGAGTGGTTGGCGTTCGTCTGCAGGACGTCTAAATGTCGGTGTACTGGCATTTAGACGTCCATGCGGTTGTCCTCCGTGGGGGGCCGGCTGGCGGCCGATGCGGCTAGTGGGGGGCGCGGGGGGCGAGTGGGCCTTGACCTCGCCTCCTTACCCCGCTTCTCCGGTGGGGAGCATTTCAGCCCCCCCATGATGTGGTCGGCCGGGAGGCCGGCGTGGGTGCAGACTGCACACCGCGCCTTGTCCTCCCCGCAGTCCGCCGATTTGTGCCCCTCCAAGCCGCACCGGTAGCACAAATGGCTCCGGTCTACGCTGGAGGGGCACAGAGCCCGCGAGTGGCCGACACCCATGCATCTGTAGCACCGCATGGGTGCCGGACCGACGGGGCTGACCACGGCGGACGCCCAGCCCACCTGGAGCCGACCACACTGGATGAGGGCTCTTGCCGCCCCCACCGGACACTGCACGAGGGCGACCATTGCGCCCCCGTACGTGGGGCGAATGCCCCCCACCCTTACGTGCTCCTCGGCACATTTTCCTGCCTCCACGACGGCGGCCGTGAGGGTCTCCTTGGAGGCCGACTCGTCCAGGCCCGAGACCTGGATAGCGGCCATTTTAGTGGGGCGGCTTATGAGGGCAACGTCCCCCACAATTGCCCTCAGCCTCTCGGCGAGGCTGTCCGCCACCACTCCGCTATCCGCGCCCGGGACCTCGATGATTCGGCCCCCGGTCGCCGAGACCTTGACCCTCACGTGCTGCAGGCCAACTTCATTTAGCTTTATGCCAGTGATGGCTTTCGCCATCGTGGCCTGCAGCGTGGTGTCGGTGGTGACATCCTTCCTCATTGTCACCACCACCGCCGTCGATTTGGGGGCCGAGGGGGCCTTCGGCTTTTTTGCCGCCGTCTTTTTGGAGGGGGGAGGAGGCGGGGGGGGGACAGCCGCAGCATTCCCCTTGCCTCCCTTCCTCTTCTTCCTCCTTACTACCTCGGCGAATGAGTCGCCCTCCGGCTGCTCTCCGGAGGGGCCTGGCGCCGTCTCCACAGCCGGGGGAGACCCGGTCGCCGGGGCAGTCTTGGTCGCCTGGGGGGAGGCCTTCGGGGAGGCTGACGCCTTCTTGGAGGCCTTTTTGGCCCTCCCGTCCCCCAGCCTGGCCCCGGTCTCCGGTTCCGGGGCCACTTCCCTCGTCGAGGCCGGTGGGGCCTTCTTCCTCGCGTCCGCCGCGAGCGGGGGGCGGACTACAGGCGCCGGAGGGAGGCGGCTGCTGATCTCCTCTAAGCGGGCACTCACCATGGTGCCCACGGAGATCAGCAGATCTCGCTTCATCTCCTCCATAGCCGTCCTTAAAAAGTCCGTGGCCGCAGGCGGCGGAGGAACCTGGGTGACCTGAGGGGCCAAGTCCGCAGCCGCAGGCGGCGGAGGGGACCGAGTGACCAGGGGGTCCGGGAACCCCCGCTCGGAGAAGGCCCTGCGAAGGGCCCCCACTTCCTCCATGGCTCGGGCGAGTTGTTCCCGCATCCTCTTATTATCAGCCTTGAGGCTGCGGATCTCCTCGCTCTCGGTCCTTGACTCGAGCTCCCCCATGGAAACCTAACCTAACCTAACCTAACCTAACCTAACCTAACCTAACCTAACCTAACCTAACCTAACCTAACCTAACCTAACCTAACCTAACCTAACCTAACCTAACCTAACCTAACCTAACCTAACCTAACCTAACCTAACCTAACCTAACCTAACCTAACCTAACCTAACCTAACCTAACCTAACCTAACCTAACCTAACCTAACCTAACCTTTTTTTTTTTTTTTTTTTTTTTTTGACCAGGTGGAAAATGCATTACGCATACCCCCCGCGCGCATGGGAGTGCGGCAGAGGGTTATGTGGGACTACATCTCCCTTCTTCCTCCTCGACCGAGGAGGAGAGGGAGTGCTACCCACTAAAAACCACCTGGGCGTGCACGCCAAGCCGGGTTTTTGTAGGGCACCGTGGTACCTGCGTTAGCATTGCCCACGATGCCCAACCGGCGGCGCCCCGGCAACACCGTTGACCGGGGCTTCCCGCTAGAGGAGGTGGCCGCGCACGCTTGGCCACCCCCCTGGACCGCAAGATGTGGCTTCTCCGCGAGCGGAGGACTCCCATCCTCCGCCCGAAGCCACTGTGGGTTGGGTCTGACGGCAACCGCCGCCCCCCCAACCCCTGCCGTCTGGCCGGAGGGGGCGCGCGAGGCAACCTCCTCGCGCACCCGCTCCGCGGTCCGTCCGCAGGACGTCCAGATGCCCGCCTGGCATCTAGACGTCCATGCGGGTACTTCCCTCAACAGGGGGGGGCATGGGGCGCGCGGGCCGAGACCCCACCCCCCTGCCCCTAACCTCCGGTGGGGAGCATCTCAGGCCCCCCATTATGTGGTCTGCCGGGAGTTTGGCGTGGTGGCAAACTGCACACCACGCTTTCTCCTCCCGACAATCTACCGATTTGTGCCCCTCCGAGCCGCACCGGTAGCACACCGTGCTCCGGTCGACATTTGAGGGGCACAACGCCCGCGAGTGTCCGACACCCATGCACCTAAAACAGCGCATGGGTGACGGACCAACGGGGCTGACCCCGGCGGACACCCAGCCCACCGGGATCCGACCACCAATAATGAGGGCTCTTGCCACCCCCACCGGACATTGTACGAGGGCAATATTTGTACCCTCGTACGTGGGGCGGATACCCCCCACCCGCACCTGCGCCTCGGCGCACCCCCCGGCCCTTGCGACAGCCGCCGCCAGGGTCTCCTTCGTCGCCGAATCATCCAGGCCGGAGACCTGGACAGCGGCCATCTTAGTGGGGCGGCTGATGAGGGCAACGTCACCGACGATTGCCCTCAGCCTCTCCGCAAGGCCGTCAGCCGCCCCTCCGCTATCTGCCCCGGGGACCTCTATGACTCGGCCCCCGGTCGCCGAGTTGCGGACCTTCACGTGCTGCAGGCCCACTTCCGTCAGGTTTATGCCGTTTATGGCTTTCACCATAGTGGCCTGCAGCGTGGTGGCGGTGGTGATGTCCTTCCGCAGGTTTATCACCACCGCCGTCGTCTTTGGGGCCGAGGGGGCCTTCGGCTTAGTAGCCGTCTTCTTTTGGGGGGGAGGGGTTGGGGGGGAAGCCTTAGCCTTACCCTTCCCCTTCTTCCTTCTCACCACATCGGCGAAGGTGCCGCCCTCTGGCTGCACCTCCGCCGAGGGGCCAGGTGAGGTCTCCAACGCTGGTGGAGGGCCGGCCTTTTTGGAGGCCTTTTTGGGCCTCCCATCTCCAAGTCTGGCCCCGGTCTCTTCCGGGGCCACTTCTTTCGTCGGGGCCGGTGGGGCCTTCTTCAAATTATCCGCCGCGAGTGCGGGGCGGATAACTGGCGATGGAGGGAGGCGGCTGCTGATCTCGGCCAGGCGGGCATCCACCAGGTTGCCCACCGAGACCAGCAGATCCCGCTTCATTCCCTCCAATAGGGACGCCAAATCCGCAGTCGCAGGCGGTAGGGGGGCCTGGGCGACTGGCGGGGCCGGGGAGGCTTCGGCAATCGAGGGGGCCTGGGGGGCTTCGTCAGTAGGAGGGGGGGAGTCCGTTATCTTCCTCCCCAAGAGGGCCTCGCGGAGGGCCGTCTTTTCTTCAATGAGACGGCAACACTGTTCCCGTACCCTCTCATTGTCCGCCCTCAAGACGCGGACTTCCCCCTCATATGGCTCGGACGACTCGATCTCCTTCAAGGCATCGAGTATCGTCCGAACCGCCCCCTTGAAGAGGTTGACCGTCTCCTCCTTAAGACAGGTCGACCTCTGCACCCCGTCGACGATCCTATAGACCGCCGACCGGGTGGCCCCAACTGGCCCCGCCAAATGGTGCAGCCCCGATGGGCCGCCCATGTCCTCAACGCGCGGAGGGGGTCCCCTCCCCCCCCCGGCCGCCGACTTCGCCGGTCCATACGTTAAATGGACCTTGGCTTTCCCCCGACTAGCTGAGCTTATTTTTGGCCCCAGCTCTGGACCGGGGTTACCCTCCTCCTCCCGTCCCCTCTTCAGGGGCTGGGAAGGAGTGACTACCCCGTAGTCATCGCCGAAATCCTCGTACAGGTCCGCGTCGAGGTCCGAGTCGGATGAACCGTCATGGACGATCCATCCGCTCTTTTCCCCAGACGTGGCCATATTGGCCCCGTCAAGCAAAACCCCACACTTATCCCAAATCCGGCCACCCAAACCGAAGATATTTACCAAAAATATTGGTAAATAAAAACGGCCAAGGGTGTGCCGGATTTAAAATAATGTATGGGATTTTTTATCGGCGCCTGATGAAGAGGAATAGCAAAAATGCTATTCCTCTACCCACCAAATACCTTTTTTCACCCACTTCCGAAGGTCGGTTGTGGGCGAAATAGGTGTCAATCGACAGGGGGAGAAGCCCCCTATCCACTAATACCCCTACGAAAGCCGTAGGGGTCAACACAACAAAAAGGGACCAGCACAAAAATACCTCTTTTTTGTGTCAAAAGCTGACACAAAAAAGAGGTACAAAACAAAACAAAAAACACCGAAATCTGCCGAACGCAAGGTCCGACAGAGACGAAACAAACACCAAACACAAAGCGGCGGCTGCCGCCGTGCAACGGCACCAAAAAGGGCGTCCCACGACAACAGCAACACACAAAAAACACCAAAAACAACAACACAACCAAATCAAAAAGCAGCCAAAACACAAAATCAATCAAAAAGTCAAGTCGGCAAGCCGGGTCAGAAGGGAAAGCAGGATCAGTCGATGGGAAAACGCGCCAAAAGTCAAAGAAAAAGATAAAATCCGCGAGCACTCTATAAATCACCAAACCAGAAACGTCAACCTAACCTAACCTAACCTAACCTAACCTAACCTAACCTTTTTTTTTTTTTTTTTTTTTTTGACCAGGTGGAAAATGCATTACGCATACCCTCCGCGCATGGGAGTGCGCAGAGGGTTATGTGGGACTACACTCGCCTCCCCTCCTCGACCGAGGAGGGATAGGGAGTGCTACCCACTAAAAACCACCTGGGCGTGCATCGCCATGCCGGCTTTTTGTAGGACACCGTGGTACCTGCGTTAGCATTGCCCACGGTGTCCAACCGGCGGCGCCCCGACAACACCGTTGCCGGGGCTTCCCGCTAGGGGAGATGGCCGAGCACGCTTGGCCATCTCCCTGGACCGCAAAGTGGCTTATAACCGCGGGCAGAGGACTCCCATCCTCCGCCCGCAGCCACTATGGGTTGAGACTGGCACCGCCGCCTTCTCAACCCATGCCGTCTGGCCGGAGGGGGCGCGCGAGGCAAACCTCCTCGCGCACCCGCTCCGCGGTCCATCCACAGGACGTCTGAATGCCAACCTGGCACTCAGACGTCCATGTGGCTACTTCCCTCAGCGACGGGGGGGGGCTGGCTGGGGCGAGCGGGCCGCAGCCCCTCCCTCCTGCCCCGTACCTCCGGTGGGGAGCACTTAAGGCCCCCCATAATGTGGTCGGCCGGGAGTTGAGCGTGGTGGCAAACTGCACACCACGCCTGAACTTCCCGGCACTCCGCCGACTTGTGCCCCTCCGAACCGCACCGGTAGCACAACAGGCTCCGGTCTTTGTCGGAGGGGCACAATGCCCTCGAGTGTCCGACACCCATGCACCTGTAACAACGCATGGGCCTCGGACCGATGGGGCTGACCCCGGCGGACGCCCAGCCCACCAGGATCCGACCACACTGTAGGAGGGCTCTCGCCACCCCCACCGGACATTGTACGAGGGCAACCATTTTACCCTCGTACGTGGGGCGAATGCCCCCCACCCTCACCTGCGCCTCAGCGCATCCCCCCTGCTTGGCGACGGCGGCCGCCAGGGTCTCCTTTGTGGCGGACTCATCCAGTCCGGAGACCCGTATGGCGGCCATTTTGGTGGGGCGGCTTATGAGGGCAACGTCCCCCACGACCGCCCTCAGCCTCTCGGCAAGGCTGTCCGCCACCTCCCCGCTATCCTCCCCCGGAACCTCAATAACCCGGCCCCCGGTCGCCGAGCTCCTGACCGCGACATGCTGCAGGCCAAGCTCCTCCAATTTTATGCCTTTTATGGCTTTGGCCATTATGGCCTGCAGCGTGGTAGCGGTGGTGATGTCACTCCGCATTGTGATCACCACCGCTGTCGTCTTGGGGGCCGTGGGGGCCTTCGGCTTTGGTGCCGTCTTCTTTTGGGGGGGAGGAGGTTGGGGTGGGGCCGCAGCCTTCCCCTTCCCTTTCCTCTTGCGCCTCACCACATCGGCGAACGAGTCGCCCTCTGGCTGCGACTGCTCGACCGGTGGGTGAGGCGCTGTCTCCTGAGCCGGGGCGGACCCGGCTGCCGAGGCGTATGTTTTCGGCGCGGGGGCCGTCGCCTTTTTGGAGGCCTTCTTAGGCCTCCCGTCCCCAAGCCTGGCCCCGGTCTCAGGTTCCGGGGCAACCTTCTTCATTTGGGCTGGCGGGGCCCTCTTCTTTTCTTCTCCCGCAAGAGGAGGACGGACAGTTGATGCTGGAGGGAGGCGGCTGCTGATCTCTGATAGGCGGGCATCCACCAGAGTACCCACAGAGATCAGCAGATCCCGCTTCATGCTCTCCAGCATCGCCGCCAAGTCCGCGGCCGCGGGCGGCGGGGGGGCCTGGGCGACCGGCGGGGCCGGAGGGGCTTCAGCAAACGTAGGGGAGGCTTCGCCAGGAGGGGGGGAGTCAGTAATCTTCCTCCCCAAGAGGGTCTCCCGGAGGGCCGTCTTTTCCTCAATAAGACGGCAGCACTGCTCCCGGACCCTCTTATTGTCCTCTCGCAGGACGCGGACCTCCCCTTCATCGACCTCGGACGACTCCATCTGACGCAACGCGTCTAGGATCGTCCGGACCGCTTCCTTGAAGAGGTCGACCGTCTCCTCCTTGATACTGGTCGACCTCTGCACCCCGTCGACGATCCTGTAGACCGCCGACCGAGTGACTCCAATTAAATTCACCAAGTGGTGAGGCACTGATGGGCCCTCCACTTCCTCAACACGCGGGGGGGGGGCCCTCCCCCCCCCAGCAACCGCCTTCGCCGGCCCATAGGTAAGCACGACTTTACCTTTCCCCCTTCGGGCCGTACTTATTTTAGGCCCCGGCTCCGGCCCTGCGTCACCCTCCTCTTCCCGACTCCTTTTCAGGAGCTGAGGAGTAGGAGCCCCTCCGGGATCCTCCCCGTAGACCTCGTCGAGGTCGAGGTCCAACTCAGAGTCGGATGAACCATCAAAGATCCATCCGCTCTTCTCCGACGTGGCCATTATGGCCCCGCCAACAGGCTCCCCACACAATAGCCCAAATCCGGCCACCCAGACCGAAGATATTTACCAATAAAAACTGGTAAATAAAAACGGTCAAGGGTGTGCCGGATTTAAAATATTGTATGGGAATTTAGTTCAGCCCCTGAAAAACACAAATAGCAAAAATGCTATTTTGTTTCAAACAAATTACCCCTTATCACCCACTTCCAGAAGCCGGATGTGAGCGTAAGAGGTACCAAACGAAAGGGGGAGAAGCCCCCTATCAATCAAAACCCTTAGGGAAACCTTAAGGGTTATCCCCACAAAACGGGACCAAAAACAAAATACCTCTTTTTTGTGTCAAAATTTGGCACAAAAAAGAGGCAAAAAACAAACTAAAAAACCAAAAATCTGCCGAACGGAATGTCCGGCAGGGACAAAAACACACAAAAAGCAAGACGGCTGCCGCCGCTACGCAGCGACCCCGAAAGGGGCGCTCCACAACAACAACAGCACGTACAAGACACAAAAAAGACAAAACAACCAAGTTAACAAAATCCAAATCAGAGAGCAAGTCGATAAGTCCAGTCGGCAATGAAAGTAAGCAGAGTTAGCAGAATCGGTCAATAGGGAATCGCGCGAGAAATCGATGAGTAAAATAAAAACCTTGGGCACTCAGAAAACCACCAAATCAACCTAACCTAACCTAACCTAACCTAACCTAACCTAACCTAACCTTTTTTTTTTTTTTTTTTTTTTTTTTTTTTTGACCAGGTGGAAAATGCATTACGCATACCCCCCGCGCATGGGAGTGCAACGGAGGGTTATGTGGGACTACACATCGCCTCTCCCTCCTCTAAAGTGAGGAGGAGTAGGGAGTGCTACCCACTAAAAACCACCTGGGCGTGCCGCCTTGCCGGTTTTGTTGGACATCGTGGTACCTGCGCGAGCATTGCCCACGATGTCCACCGGCGGCGCCCCAGCCTTTGCCGGGGCTTCCCGCGCCGAAGGGGAGATGGCCGAGCACGCTTGGCCACTCTCCCAGACCGCTCAGTGGCTTGCTACTACAGGCAGAGGACTCCCATCCTCCACCTGCAGCCACTATGGGTTGAGTCTGGCGGCAAACCTCCGCCTCCTCAACCCGAGCCGTCTGCGCCGGAGGGGATGCGCGAGGGGATCCTCCTCGCGCTCCCGCTCCGCGGTCTCCTTTTGCGAAATCACCGTTTCGCAAAAGGAGACCACAGCCTCCCAGGACCTCTCGTCGCTCAGCATTGCCTCGACAATGCTCCGCAACGAGAGGTCCACCCGCTGAATGGTGCGTGCCATGAGGCCACGCTCCGCGTCCCAACGACTGCACACCTCAAGGGTGTGCTGCACCGTGTCGTCGGGACCTCCGCACTCATGGCACAGCGGGGCCGGCTCCCTTCCTATCCTGTGCAGGTAATGACCGAAGCACCCATGCCCGGTCAGTACCTGCACAAGTCGGAACGACGTCGCGCCGACCGCCCCCTCTAACCAGAGGTCGACCGATGGAAGGATCGCCTCAATGGTGGTGACCCCAAAAGGGGCGACCACCAGCTGAGCCTTCCATCGGTCTCGCAGTCGGCGCTCCGTCATACGCCGGGAGGCTGTCTCTGCCTCCGGGTCCGGGCGTACACCAGTTGCCCGGACCCTTGACCTACGTTTGTAGGTCTCCGCGTGCACCTCCGCGACCAACTCCCACGGAGGGGTGCACGCGAGGAGGCAGGCCGCCGCAAAGGCCACCGTTGAGTAGGCCCTCACCATTCTGAGGGCCACGGTCCTTTGCGGCCTTCTTAACAGGGCCCTGTTACGGGCGGACAGCTTGTCCGCCCATATTGGGGCCCCGTATAGGGCCATGCTCCTTGTAACGCCGGCATAAAGTCGCCGGCACAAGGAGCCTGGCCCCCCCACATTGGGCAGGAGTCTGCCCATTGCTGACGCGGCGCCCACGACTCGGGGAGCAAGTCTTGCGAAGTGCTCCCCGAAGTCCCACTTGCGGTCCAATGTTAGCCCCAAATATATGATATGGGGCTTTATTTGGACCGCTCCACCCTCCAACCTGAGCGCCGTGCCCGCGGGCAGACTCCACCCGCGCCCCCCGAAGACTATAGCCTCAGTCTTCGGGAGGCTCACCTTTAGGCCGAGACTGGCGATCCGGAAAATCGCCAGCTCGGCCGCCACCTCCGCCCTCCGGAGGGTATCCCACACGTCCCCCCCGCGCACAGCCACCATTGTGTCGTCCGCGTAGCAGACGACGCATGTGCGCGGGAGGAACTAACCTAACCTAACCTAACCTAACCTAACCTAACCTAACCTAACCTAACCTAACCTAACCTAACCTAACCTAACCTAACCTAACCTAACCTAACCTAACCTAACCTAACCTAACCTAACCTAACCTAACCTAACCTAACCTAACCTAACCTAACCTAACCTAACCTAACCTAACCTAACCTAACCTAACCTAACCTAACCTAACCTAACCTAACCTAACCTAACCTAACCATAATAGGAGGGGATGTTAACGCTAAAAGCGCTTGGTGGGGTAGCCGGATAACAGACAAAAGAGGGGAGCAGGTGGCGGGGGTTTTGGATGAAATTGGAATGCAAATACTCAACACTGGGGGGATTCCTACATTCGATACGGTGCGAGGTAACAAACAATACACCAGTTTTGTAGATATAACGACATGCACGGCGGATCTCTTCGACTTGGTGGAGGAATGGAAAGTAGAAACTGGTTTGACCAGTTCAGACCACCACGGTATAAGCATCAAAATTAAACTAAAAAGATCACATGGAATAGAAATCAAAAGATCCACCCGAAAATTCAATACTAAAAAAGCCAATTGGAGCAATTTTCATAAGAAAATGGCCCAATTAAAGATAGACTACAAAATTGATGAAATAGAAATTAAAAACATAGAAAACAGAGAAAAATTAGAAGAAATAGTAGGAAAATACACTAACCAGATAATAGAGTCATGCACAGAAAATATACCTACAAAAGTAACAAAACAAAAACTTACCTTGCCGTGGTGGACAGAAGAACTCGCCGTTATGAAGAAGGATGTTGCCACTAGGAGGAGGAGAATCCGCTGCGCTGCGCCAATTCGAAGAGCCGGAGTAGTCCAAAGATACCTGGAAAAAAAAGAAGAGTATGAATGGCGGGTTAAAGAAGCACAGATTAAAAGTTGGGTGGAATTCTGTGGGAAGCAAGAAAAGGAAGGACTTTGGGAAGGAATCTACAGAGTCATAGGAAAAACATCAAAAAGGCTAGAAGACGAACCCCTAAAGAAGGACGGGAGGATCCTGTGCCCGCAGGAATCTGTGAGATGGCTCGCTGAAACATTTTACCCTGAAGACCAGAGAAGCATGGATAATGCCCACCACAGAGATACTAGAATAGTGGCCGATACGATGAATGAGAGCAAAGATGGCCAACATGACCCTCCATTCACTCAGGAGGAATTAAGAAACTCTGTGGAGAGCTTTAATCCGAAAAAAGCTCCTGGTGCAGATGGCCTCACGGCGGACATATGTAGACAAGTGATCTCGTGGGATCCGGGAACCTTCCTGGCCCTAGCAAATAAGTGCCTGGAACTCGGGTATTTCCCAAGAATTTGGAAAGAGGCCACAGTTATTGTCCTCAGAAAGCCTGGAAAAACTGACTACAGTATTCCAAAATCATATAGGCCAATAGGATTACTACCGGTTTTAGGAAAAGTGCTGGAAAAGATGATCGTAGGACGACTAAAGTGGAACTTACTACCGAAAATGAGCAAGCGACAATATGGTTTTATGCCACAGAAAGGAACCGAAGACTCCCTCTATGCACTAATGAAACATATCAGAAGCAAAATTGATCAGAAAAAGCTCATAACCATGATATCATTGGACATAGAGGGAGCCTTTGACAGTGCCTGGTGGCCGGCTATTATGGTAAGACTGGGGGAAGAAAAATGCCCAATGAACATATGGAGAATAATGAGAAGCTACCTCCAAAACCGAAAGGTAAACGTTCGATACAGTGGAGAAGAGCACAATAGAAGAACACAAAAGGGGTGCGTTCAAGGCTCAATAGGAGGCCCAATATTATGGAACCTCCTACTTGACCCTCTATTAAAGGGCCTAGAAGAAAGAGGGGATTATTGCCAGGCATTTGCCGACGACATAGTGTTAGTATTTGAGGGAGACACCGCACTTGAAGTACAGCGACAGGCCAATGCCACCCTCGCTTATGCTTGGGAGTGGGGTGTCCGTAACAAACTGAGATTTGCACCTCACAAAACAACAGCAATGGTCATCACTCGCAAGCTTAAATACGACACACCACTCCTGAGCATGGGGGGGGTTGGCATCGATATGTCCAAAGAGATCAAGATCCTCGGCCTGACCATCGACAGCGGCTTGACGTTTAATAAACACATTACAAACGTATGTAGTAAAGCAGTCAATATATACAAGCAGCTGTCGAGGGCGGCCAGGGTTAGCTGGGGCCTGCACCCGGAGGTCATCCGGGTGATATACACAGCGGTCGTCGAGCCTGTGATCCTGTACGCGGCGAGTGCCTGGGCACCAGCAACGAAAAAACTGGGGGTCATAAAGCAACTTAATGCGATCCAGAGAAGTTTTGCCCAAAAATTGTGCAGAGCATATAGAACGGCATCCCTGAATTCAACGCTACTGCTGGCTGGAATACTACCACTAGATATAAGAATAAGAGAAGTGGCCGCTCTCTATGAAGCAAAGATTGGAGTGCCACGGCCAGCACTAGCAGGTAGGATTGTCGAGAGTAGAGAACCGTTTATCGAATCAGGACACCCGGCGGAGCATATGAGTCTGGAGTTCATGAAGCTGGAAAACCAACAGACTGTGGATGCACAAAACACGCAAGAACAACGAATATTCACGGATGGCAGCAAAATGGAGGACAAGGTCGGAGCCGCTTTGTCCATTTGGACAGGGGAGACCGAGACCAAAACCATAAAACTGAAGCTGCCATCCTACAGTACGGTTTACCAAGCAGAACTTCTGGCCATATGTCAAGCTACCAGGGAGATCCTCAAAAGCTCGAAGAATACTTACGGCATATACAGTGACTCTCGATCTGCATTGGAGACGGTGACGAACAACAATTCGCGGCATCTTCTGGCAACAGAAGCCAGGGCAAACCTGAAAACGGCCCTGAGCCAGGGCAAAAATGTACTTTTGTTCTGGATCAAGGCTCATGAAGGTTTAATAGGGAACGAGCGTGCAGACGAGCTCGCAAAAAACGCAGCTCTGGCCCTAAAAAAGCGGCCAGACTACGATAAGTGTCCGGTTTCATTCGTCAAGAAACAGATCCGTCAGGAGTCTCTTGACGAATGGAATCGGAGGTACAAGTCGGAAGAGACAGCAGCAACCACCAAGATATTCTTCCCAGATGCAGTGAGTGCCTACAAAATAGTAAGGAAACTGGAACTAAGCAATATTATAGCCCAAATGCTAACGGGACACGGTGGGTTCTCCGAGTACTTGTATAGATTCAAGTGCAAAGAGAACCCATCGTGTACCTGTGAGCCTGGCGTAGATGAAACAGTTCCCCACCTGCTATTCGAGTGCCCAGTATACGGATTGGCCAGATTTAATATGGAACAGCTGATAGGTGGCCAGATCAATGCACAAACAGCAAGCAAGATAATGAAAAGTGACAAGGAAAGGAATATATTTATAGACTATAGTGTCGAAATAATCAAAAAAGTGATAAAGAGAAACAAATAAAAAACTTAATAAATAAACTTATAAAACAGCACAACCCAATGCAAGACAGAAAAGTACAACAATATAATAGAGAAGTATATAAAATAACACAATCCAATAAAAAGTATATAAAACAAAAACAAGCACGAAAAATAATTGCAGGTATATATATATAATTCTTATATTTTATTTTTATTATAATTCTTGCACAGCCACAAAGTAAATAAAAACAAAACCAAGCAAAAATTAAATAATAATTATAATTTCAACACAACCCTAACAACGAAGTAATAACAAAACAAACAAGAAAGGAACGTAAATAATGCTCTGGACAACGTCCAGAAAAAAAAAAAAAAAAAAAAAAAAAAAAAAAAAAAAAAAAAAAAAAAAAAAAAAACCTAACCTAACCTAACCTAACCTAACCTAACCTAACCTAACCTAACCTAACCTAACCTAACCTAACCTTTTTTTTTTTTTTTTTTTTTTTTTTGACCAGGTGGAAAATGCATTACGCATACCCCCCGCACGCATGGGAGTGCGGCAGAGGGTTATGTGGGACTACATCTCCCTTCTTCCTCCTCGACCGAGGAGGAGAGGGAGTGCTACCCACTAAAAACCACCTGGGCGTGCACGCCAAGCCGGGTTTTTGTAGGGCACCGTGGTACCTGCGTTAGCATTGCCCACGATGCCCAACCGGCGGCGCCCCGGCAACACCGTTGACCGGGGCTACCCGCTAGGGGAGGTGGCCGCGCACGCTTGGCCACCCCCCTGGACCGCAAGATGTGGCTTATCTCCGCGGGCGGAGGACTCCCATCCTCCGCCCGAAGCCACTATGGGTTGGGTCCGGCGACAACCGCCGCCTTCCCCAACCCGAGCCGTCTGGCCGGAGGGGGCGCGCGAGGCAACCTCCTCGCGCACCCGCTCCGCGGTCCGTCCGCAGGACGTCCAGATGCCCGTCTGGCATCTAGACGTCCATGCGGGTACTTCCCTCAACAGGGGGGGGCATGGGGCGCGCGGGCCGCGACCCCACCCCCCTGCCCCTTACTTCCGGTGGGGAGCATCTCAAGCCCCCCATTATGTGGTCTGCCGGGAGTTTGGCGTGGTGGCAAACTGCACACCACGCTTTCTCCTCCCGACAATCTACCGACTTGTGCCCCTCCGAGCCGCACCGGTAGCACACCGTGCTCCGGTCGACATTTGAGGGGCACAACGCCCGCGAGTGTCCGACACCCATGCACCTAAAACAGCGCATGGGTGACGGACCAACGGGGCTGACCCCGGCGGACACCCAGCCCACCGGGATCCGACCACCAATAATAAGGGCTCTTGCCACCCCCACCGGACATTGTACGAGGGCAATATTTGTACCCTCGTACGTGGGGCGGATACCCCCCACCCGCACCTGCGCCTCGGCGCACCCCCCGGCCCTTGCGACAGCCGCCGCCAGGGTCTCCTTCGTCGCCGAATCATCCAGGCCGGAGACCTGGACAGCGGCCATCTTAGTGGGGCGGCTGATGAGGGCAACGTCACCGACGATTGCCCTCAGCCTCTCCGCAAGGCCGTCAGCCGCCCCTCCGCTATCTGCCCCGGGGACCTCTATGACTCGGCCCCCGGTCGCCGAGTTGCGGACCTTCACGTGCTGCAGGCCCACTTCCGTCAGGTTTATGCCGTTTATGGCTTTCACCATAGTGGCCTGCAGCGTGGTGGCGGTGGTGATGTCCTTCCGCAGGTTTATCACCACCGCCGTCGTCTTTGGGGCCGAGGGGGCCTTCGGCTTGGTAGCCGTCTTCTTTTGGGGGGGAGGGGTTGGGGGGGAAGCCTTAGCCTTACCCTTCCCCTTCTTCCTTCTCACCACATCTGCGAAGGTGCCGCCCTCTGGCTGCACCTCCGCCGAGGGGCCAGGTGAGGTCTCCAATGCTGGTGGAGGGCCGGCCTTTTTGGAGGCCTTTTTGGGCCTCCCATCTCCAAGTCTGGCCCCGGTCTCTTCCGGGGCCACTTCTTTCGACGGGGCCGATGGGGCCCTCTCCTTATTATCCGCCGCGAGTGCGGGGCGGATAATTGACGCCGGAGGGAGGCGGCTGCTGATCTCGGCCAAGCGGGCATCCACCAGGTTGCCCACCGAGACCAGCAGATCCCGCTTCATACCCTCCAGCAAGGACGCCAAATCCGCAGGCGGGGGAGCCTGGGCGACTAGCGGGGCCGGGGGGGCCTCAGTCGACGGGGCCGGGGAGGCTTCGGCGATAGGAGGGGGGGGGGAAGGGGGAGGGGAATCTGTCACCTTTCTCCCCAAGAGGGCCTCGCGGAGGGCCGTCTTCTCCTCTATTAAGCGACAGCACTGGTCGCGGACCCTCTTGTTGTCCGCGCGTAGGACGCGGACTTCCCCCTCGTAGGGTTCGGACGCCTCGATCTCCCGCAGGGATTCGAGGATCGTCCGGACCGCCTCCTTGAAGAGGTCGACAGTCTCCTCCTTCAGACTTGCCGACCTCTGCACCCCGTCTACGATCCGGTAGACCGCCGCCCGGGTGACCCCGAGTGGAACCGCCAAATAGTGTGGCCCCGGTGGGCCGGCCATGTCG
The DNA here is from genome assembly GCA_951216915.1 of Tetheella fluctuosa. Taxonomy (NCBI): domain Eukaryota; kingdom Metazoa; phylum Arthropoda; class Insecta; order Lepidoptera; family Drepanidae; genus Tetheella; species Tetheella fluctuosa. The sequence goes on from OX578242.1 coordinate 100,776, forward strand.
TCAACATGCGGGGGAGGGCCCCTTCCCCCCCCAGCCACCGCCTTCGCAGGTCCATAAGTAAGATGGACCTTACCTTTTCCCCTCCGGGCCGTGCTGATTTTGGGCCCCAGCTCCGGCCCGGCGTCGCCCTCTTCGTCCCGTCCCCTCTTCAGGGGCTGAGGAGGAGGGGCATCCTCGTAATCACCATAATCCTCAAAGAGGTCGGCGTCGAGGTCCGAGTCGGATGAACCATCATGGATGATCCATCCGCTCTTCTCTCCCGACGTGGCCATGGGCCCCGCCAACAAACACCCCACACAATAGCCCAAATCCGGCCACCCAGACCGAAATTATTCACCAATAAAATTGGTAAATAAAAACGGTCAAGGGTGTGCCGGATTTAAAATATTGTATGGGATTTCAAAATTGCCCCTGAAAAACAGGAATAGCAATTCCGCTTATACTTCCCACACAAGTTCCCCTTTTTCACCCACTTCTCGGGGTCGCAAAGAAGCGCGAGGGGCACCAAACGAAAGGGGGAGAAGCCCCCTATCCGCAGACACCTCCGACAAAGTCGTAGAGGCTGTCCCCACAAAACGGGACCAAACCCAAAATACCTCTTTTTTGTGCCAATAAATTGACACAAAAAAGAGGTAAAAAACAACACAAAACCCCAAAAATCTGCCGAACGGAACGTCCGGCAGGGACGTAACAACAAATATAACAAAAAGGCGGTTGCCGCTATGCAGCGACCCCGAAAGGGGCGCCCCACAGTAACAACAACACACAAAAAACAACAAAAATAACAATAACAACCAAAACAAAAAACGCCAAATCAAAAAACAATCAAAATATCCAGTCGGCCAGCCAAGTAATCAAGTTTAGAGGAGTCAATCAATAAAGAATCGCGCAAGAAGTCAGTTAATAAAAGAAAATCCACGAGCACTCTAGAAACCACCAAATTATACACGTCAACCTAACCTAACCTAACCTAACCTAACCTAACCTAAACCTAAACCTAAACCTAAACCTAAACCTAAACCTAAACCTAAACCTAAACCTAAACCTAAACCTAAACCTAAACCTAAACCTAAACCTAAACCTAAACCTAAACCTAAACCTAAACCTAAACCTAAACCTAAACCTAAACCTAAACCTAAACCTAAACCTAAACCTAAACCTAAACCTAAACCTAAACCTAAACCTAAACCTAAACCTAAACCTAAACCTAAACCTAAACCTAAACCTAAACCTAAACCTAAACCTAAACCTAAACCTAAACCTAAACCTAAACCTAAACCTAAACCTAAACCTAAACCTAAACCTAAACCTAAACCTAAACCTAAACCTAAACCTAAACCTAAACCTAAACCTAAACCTAAACCTAAACCTAAACCTAAACCTAAACCTAAACCTAAACCTAAACCTAAACCTAAACCTAAACCTAAACCTAAACCTAAACCTAAACCTAAACCTAAACCTAAACCTAAACCTAAACCTAAACCTAAACCTAAACCTAAACCTAAACCTAAACCTAAACCTAAACCTAAACCTAAACCTAAACCTAAACCTAAACCTAAACCTAAACCTAAACCTAAACCTAAACCTAAACCTAAACCTAAACCTAAACCTAAACCTAAACCTAAACCTAAACCTAAACCTAAACCTAAACCTAAACCTAAACCTAAACCTAAACCTAAACCTAAACCTAAACCTAAACCTAAACCTAAACCTAAACCTAAACCTAAACCTAAACCTAAACCTAAACCTAAACCTAAACCTAAACCTAAACCTAAACCTAAACCTAAACCTAAACCTAAACCTAAACCTAAACCTAAACCTAAACCTAAACCTAAACCTAAACCTAAACCTAAACCTAAACCTAAACCTAAACCTAAACCTAAACCTAAACCTAAACCTAAACCTAAACCTAAACCTAAACCTAAACCTAAACCTAAACCTAAACCTAAACCTAAACCTAAACCTAAACCTAAACCTAAACCTAAACCTAAACCTAAACCTAAACCTAAACCTAAACCTAAACCTAAACCTAAACCTAAACCTAAACCTAAACAGACAGACAGACAGACAGACAGACAGACAGACAGACAGACAGACAGACAGACAGACAGACAGACAGACAGACAGACAGACAGACAGACAGACAGACAGACAGACAGACAGACAGACAGACAGACAGACAGACAGACAGACAGACAGACAGACAGACAGACAGACAGACAGACAGACAGACAGACAGACAGACAGACAGACAGACAGACAGACAGACAGACAGACAGACAGACAGACAGACAGACAGACAGACAGACAGACAGACAGACAGACAGACAGACAGACAGACAGACAGACAGACAGACAGACAGACAGACAGACAGACAGACAGACAGACAGACAGACAGACAGACAGACAGACAGACAGACAGACAGACAGACAGACAGACAGACAGACAGACAGACAGACAGACAGACAGACAGACAGACAGACAGACAGACAGACAGACAGACAGACAGACAGACAGACAGACAGACAGACAGACAGACAGACAGACAGACAGACAGACAGACAGACAGACAGACAGACAGACAGACAGACAGACAGACAGACAGACAGACAGACAGACAGACAGACAGACAGACAGACAGACAGACAGACAGACAGACAGACAGACAGACAGACAGACAGACAGACAGACAGACAGACAGACAGACAGACAGACAGACAGACAGACAGACAGACAGACAGACAGACAGACAGACAGACAGACAGACAGACAGACAGACAGACAGACAGACAGACAGACAGACAGACAGACAGACAGACAGACAGACAGACAGACAGACAGACAGACAGACAGACAGACAGACAGACAGACAGACAGACAGACAGACAGACAGACAGACAGACAGACAGACAGACAGACAGACAGACAGACAGACAGACAGACAGACAGACAGACAGACAGACAGACAGACAGACAGACAGACAGACAGACAGACAGACAGACAGACAGACAGACAGACAGACAGACAGACAGACAGACAGACAGACAGACAGACAGACAGACAGACAGACAGACAGACAGACAGACAGACAGACAGACAGACAGACAGACAGACAGACAGACAGACAGACAGACAGACAGACAGACAGACAGACAGACAGACAGACAGACAGACAGACAGACAGACAGACAGACAGACAGACAGACAGACAGACAGACAGACAGACAGACAGACAGACAGACAGACAGACAGACAGACAGACAGACAGACAGACAGACAGACAGACAGACAGACAGACAGACAGACAGACAGACAGACAGACAGACAGACAGACAGACAGACAGACAGACAGACAGACAGACAGACAGACAGACAGACAGACAGACAGACAGACAGACAGACAGACAGACAGACAGACAGACAGACAGACAGACAGACAGACAGACAGACAGACAGACAGACAGACAGACAGACAGACAGACAGACAGACAGACAGACAGACAGACAGACAGACAGACAGACAGACAGACAGACAGACAGACAGACAGACAGACAGACAGACAGACAGACAGACAGACAGACAGACAGACAGACAGACAGACAGACAGACAGACAGACAGACAGACAGACAGACAGACAGACAGACAGACAGACAGACAGACAGACAGACAGACAGACAGACAGACAGACAGACAGACAGACAGACAGACAGACAGACAGACAGACAGACAGACAGACAGACAGACAGACAGACAGACAGACAGACAGACAGACAGACAGACAGACAGACAGACAGACAGACAGACAGACAGACAGACAGACAGACAGACAGACAGACAGACAGACAGACAGACAGACAGACAGACAGACAGACAGACAGACAGACAGACAGACAGACAGACAGACAGACAGACAGACAGACAGACAGACAGACAGACAGACAGACAGACAGACAGACAGACAGACAGACAGACAGACAGACAGACAGACAGACAGACAGACAGACAGACAGACAGACAGACAGACAGACAGACAGACAGACAGACAGACAGACAGACAGACAGACAGACAGACAGACAGACAGACAGACAGACAGACAGACAGACAGACAGACAGACAGACAGACAGACAGACAGACAGACAGACAGACAGACAGACAGACAGACAGACAGACAGACAGACAGACAGACAGACAGACAGACAGACAGACAGACAGACAGACAGACAGACAGACAGACAGACAGACAGACAGACAGACAGACAGACAGACAGACAGACAGACAGACAGACAGACAGACAGACAGACAGACAGACAGACAGACAGACAGACAGACAGACAGACAGACAGACAGACAGACAGACAGACAGACAGACAGACAGACAGACAGACAGACAGACAGACAGACAGACAGACAGACAGACAGACAGACAGACAGACAGACAGACAGACAGACAGACAGACAGACAGACAGACAGACAGACAGACAGACAGACAGACAGACAGACAGACAGACAGACAGACAGACAGACAGACAGACAGACAGACAGACAGACAGACAGACAGACAGACAGACAGACAGACAGACAGACAGACAGACAGACAGACAGACAGACAGACAGACAGACAGACAGACAGACAGACAGACAGACAGACAGACAGACAGACAGACAGACAGACAGACAGACAGACAGACAGACAGACAGACAGACAGACAGACAGACAGACAGACAGACAGACAGACAGACAGACAGACAGACAGACAGACAGACAGACAGACAGACAGACAGACAGACAGACAGACAGACAGACAGACAGACAGACAGACAGACAGACAGACAGACAGACAGACAGACAGACAGACAGACAGACAGACAGACAGACAGACAGACAGACAGACAGACAGACAGACAGACAGACAGACAGACAGACAGACAGACAGACAGACAGACAGACAGACAGACAGACAGACAGACAGACAGACAGACAGACAGACAGACAGACAGACAGACAGACAGACAGACAGACAGACAGACAGACAGACAGACAGACAGACAGACAGACAGACAGACAGACAGACAGACAGACAGACAGACAGACAGACAGACAGACAGACAGACAGACAGACAGACAGACAGACAGACAGACAGACAGACAGACAGACAGACAGACAGACAGACAGACAGACAGACAGACAGACAGACAGACAGACAGACAGACAGACAGACAGACAGACAGACAGACAGACAGACAGACAGACAGACAGACAGACAGACAGACAGACAGACAGACAGACAGACAGACAGACAGACAGACAGACAGACAGACAGACAGACAGACAGACAGACAGACAGACAGACAGACAGACAGACAGACAGACAGACAGACAGACAGACAGACAGACAGACAGACAGACAGACAGACAGACAGACAGACAGACAGACAGACAGACAGACAGACAGACAGACAGACAGACAGACAGACAGACAGACAGACAGACAGACAGACAGACAGACAGACAGACAGACAGACAGACAGACAGACAGACAGACAGACAGACAGACAGACAGACAGACAGACAGACAGACAGACAGACAGACAGACAGACAGACAGACAGACAGACAGACAGACAGACAGACAGACAGACAGACAGACAGACAGACAGACAGACAGACAGACAGACAGACAGACAGACAGACAGACAGACAGACAGACAGACAGACAGACAGACAGACAGACAGACAGACAGACAGACAGACAGACAGACAGACAGACAGACAGACAGACAGACAGACAGACAGACAGACAGACAGACAGACAGACAGACAGACAGACAGACAGACAGACAGACAGACAGACAGACAGACAGACAGACAGACAGACAGACAGACAGACAGACAGACAGACAGACAGACAGACAGACAGACAGACAGACAGACAGACAGACAGACAGACAGACAGACAGACAGACAGACAGACAGACAGACAGACAGACAGACAGACAGACAGACAGACAGACAGACAGACAGACAGACAGACAGACAGACAGACAGACAGACAGACAGACAGACAGACAGACAGACAGACAGACAGACAGACAGACAGACAGACAGACAGACAGACAGACAGACAGACAGACAGACAGACAGACAGACAGACAGACAGACAGACAGACAGACAGACAGACCAACCTTAAGATTAAACATTTAATCATATTAAATCGACAGACAGACAGACAGACAGACAGACAGACAGACAGACAGACAGACAGACAGACAGACAGACAGACAGACAGACAGACAGACAGACAGACAGACAGACAGACAGACAGACAGACAGACAGACAGACAGACAGACAGACAGACAGACAGACAGACAGACAGACAGACAGACAGACAGACAGACAGACAGACAGACAGACAGACAGACAGACAGACAGACAGACAGACAGACAGACAGACAGACAGACAGACAGACAGACAGACAGACAGACAGACAGACAGACAGACAGACAGACAGACAGACAGACAGACAGACAGACAGACAGACAGACAGACAGACAGACAGACAGACAGACAGACAGACAGACAGACAGACAGACAGACAGACAGACAGACAGACAGACAGACAGACAGACAGACAGACAGACAGACAGACAGACAGACAGACAGACAGACAGACAGACAGACAGACAGACAGACAGACAGACAGACAGACAGACAGACAGACAGACAGACAGACAGACAGACAGACAGACAGACAGACAGACAGACAGACAGACAGACAGACAGACAGACAGACAGACAGACAGACAGACAGACAGACAGACAGACAGACAGACAGACAGACAGACAGACAGACAGACAGACAGACAGACAGACAGACAGACAGACAGACAGACAGACAGACAGACAGACAGACAGACAGACAGACAGACAGACAGACAGACAGACAGACAGACAGACAGACAGACAGACAGACAGACAGACAGACAGACAGACAGACAGACAGACAGACAGACAGACAGACAGACAGACAGACAGACAGACAGACAGACAGACAGACAGACAGACAGACAGACAGACAGACAGACAGACAGACAGACAGACAGACAGACAGACAGACAGACAGACAGACAGACAGACAGACAGACAGACAGACAGACAGACAGACAGACAGACAGACAGACAGACAGACAGACAGACAGACAGACAGACAGACAGACAGACAGACAGACAGACAGACAGACAGACAGACAGACAGACAGACAGACAGACAGACAGACAGACAGACAGACAGACAGACAGACAGACAGACAGACAGACAGACAGACAGACAGACAGACAGACAGACAGACAGACAGACAGACAGACAGACAGACAGACAGACAGACAGACAGACAGACAGACAGACAGACAGACAGACAGACAGACAGACAGACAGACAGACAGACAGACAGACAGACAGACAGACAGACAGACAGACAGACAGACAGACAGACAGACAGACAGACAGACAGACAGACAGACAGACAGACAGACAGACAGACAGACAGACAGACAGACAGACAGACAGACAGACAGACAGACAGACAGACAGACAGACAGACAGACAGACAGACAGACAGACAGACAGACAGACAGACAGACAGACAGACAGACAGACAGACAGACAGACAGACAGACAGACAGACAGACAGACAGACAGACAGACAGACAGACAGACAGACAGACAGACAGACAGACAGACAGACAGACAGACAGACAGACAGACAGACAGACAGACAGACAGACAGACAGACAGACAGACAGACAGACAGACAGACAGACAGACAGACAGACAGACCAACCTTAAGATTAAACATTTAATCATATTAAATCGACTTCACATAAACTGAATTTGAACTATACCATAGTTTGTTGAAATAGTAAGGACTTGTTTGTCATCCACATCACAGGTACTCGTACGTAGGTATAAATAATACTGGGCGATATAGATTTAATATTTTGTGGAATTGTTAATATATTATTATTCTCTACATGCGAGGTTTGAAGTACAAATCAAGGCATTAATTTTATTAGTTTTAGATATGAAAGTTGAATGACACTGGTAGGCGATTGATGTGATTAGTATTTATCATTCATGAGTCTTCTTCTTCTTCTTGATAGAATGGCGACTGATGCCAATAGCACAATTCCGCCAATGTCACGTTAGTTAAAGATAAACGAAGGTCAGTCAGATTCATGAGTCTGACTGACTTATACATCGTTACTCTGTGCTTTTATGCACGCTTAAAGCCTCTAACTCTTTAAAATGATAAGGAATAATACCGTAAATGAAAATGAAAATATTTTTTATTCAAATAGGCCTTCACAAGCACTTAATAGTCGGACTCAAACGTTCGGTTCGGAAGGTTGCTTTTACTGAGAAGACAAACAGCGTTTTCGTTGAAAGCTCCCAGACGGCTGACGGGACAGACAGCGGGAAGTGACTTTGTTTTATACTCGTACTATGTAGTGATGATAGTGAAGTGACCACATTGCATGATGCAATACTAGATACAACATGTGTATAAAGAAACATTCAATAATGAATGAATGTTTTGTTTAGGTACGTAATAGAATAGTAAATTAAATAGGATGCATTGTTCGTCCAAAACAATTAATTGAGTTGTGAGTTTTATTCACGAGTGAGCGATTCATTGAACATCCAGAGTGGCCGCTGCGTGCGATTATATAACAATCATATCAAACTACATAGGTCGTTGAACTGAACGTGCTGAGCAGGAAGCCTAGCCGCCATAGGCATAGGATTATTCCATATTGAAATCTGTTGGATGTCCGTGGCTCATTCAGCTTTAGAGCTGACAATAAACAGGTTAGTGATGTGACCATACCATAGCTTTTGTAATCCTTTTCTATGAACCACAGCAAGATTTGCACAAATGTAAAATTATATGATTGAGGCGATGACAGCCAGTTGTACGGTGAGTTCCGTCAGTTGCCTTCTTAACTTTACAAACGGCAACACTTTGGCAATCCATTTGGTAATCCTATGTACTTAGGCGTCGGTAGCTACTTACCATCAGGTGGACAGCCTGACAGCTTTCAGCCATTCGACATAGAAAAATATATCTAAAAATGATAACTGCGATAACACACTCGTAGAGATGACAAAGATTTAGGTAAATTATGGATAGAATTCAGTACACATACCTGATGTCAATATTTGTCACGTCAAAATACTGAAAACAACCTTAATGGTATGTTTGTTTGTACAGTTCCAGGGAATGCGAGTGCAGTGGCTGGCCACGCTGGTATGGGGGGGCGTACTGGCAGACGTGGCGGCTTCATCGCTGCCCGTCACCGACACACTCGTTTACTGGCATCGCTACACGTACGACACTAACAAGTACTCCAAGCAGACGGAGTGCGCACCCTACCCTTCGATATACGACCTCAAGTTCCACAACACGTACTGGCAGATGCTGCGTATGAACGCAGGCGTATTCTACCTGTACGGAGCCTACATAGATGTGCGCAAGGCGTCACGCATCGGGCCAGCGGTGCGCTTACTGGCCGTACACGACCGCATCAAACCGAACGTGACTCACTGTCAGCTTTGGTTTGAAGAGCGTCGGGCGCCGGTGATTGTACGCAACATCGCGTACCAGTACGTGTGGGTCGATGATTGGGGCAATTACCGCGACCATCTGCTGCAGCCATACCTGCTGACGTGCGTGCTACCAAAAAACATGCGCCACCTAATACCCGTCTCCGTGTCAGTAGTGAGGAACGTCTGCGACCGTGCCACCAACAACCTACGCGTCCATTACGACCGCCCCAAGACACCCGCCACCCGCATGAAGTTCGGCGTCTGCGTCAAGGGGCTCAACTTCCCGCAGAAAGATCACTCGGTTCGCCTCGTCGAGTGGATTGAGCTGGTGCGCCTACTGGGTGCCGACAAGATCTTCTTCCACGTGCTTCAGGTGCATCCCAACATCACGAAAGTACTCGATTACTACACGTCGCTCGGCGTGATTGCTGTCACGCCGATCATGCTGCCTAGTGGGGAACCCGACCTACCCGATCTGCACATGAGCCTTGAGGAGCAGACGACGCACAAGCGGCAGATGGAGCTGATCCCGTACAACGACTGCTTGTATCGGCACATGTACGAGTACCGCTGGCTCACGCTGCTCGACATCGACGAGGTCATCGTGCCGGTCGAGGACGCGGACTGGAGCGCGCTAATGCATCGCGTGCTGCCTCTCTCCGTACCGCTGCCGGGCAAACCACCACGCTCCTCGTACCACGTGACCAACCTATTCTTCCTCGACACGCTGCAGCACGGCCACGGTTGGGAGGAGGGCGTGCCACATTATATGCACATGCTGCAGCACGTGTACCGCACGCGCAACTTCTCCGAACCCAAGTACTCCTCGAAGGCTTTCCACGAGACGGACATCGTGCTGGCGCTACATAATCACTTCCCGTTGGTATGCCTCAGCGGCAACTGCTCGTCGTACGTGATGAAGACAGAGCACGCGCGGCTACAGCACTACCGCGTTAACTGCGACAGGGCGCTCAGAGAGTCTTGCGACGATCTAGTCGATCGCACCATGCGGGACACGGTCATATGGCGTTGGCGTGACCCACTGGTGGCGCGCGTGAACGCGGCACTGCATGCACTCGCTTTGCTGCCGTGAGCGCCATCTACCGTGCGTGTACCCATATCGTCAAGGTCACGCCACTGTGACAATGGTGTGGTGACCCCCGAGCACTGGCAATGACCTTCTCCAACAAACCAACCTTAAGATTAAACATTTAATCATATTAAATCGACTTCACATAAACTGAATTTGAACTATACCATAGTTTGTTGAAATAGTAAGAACTTGTTTGTCATCCACATCACAGGTACTCGTACGTAGGTATAAATAATACTGGGGGATATAGATTAAATATTTTGTGGAATTGTTAATATATTATTATTCTCTACATGCGAGGTTTGAAGTACAAATCAAGGCATTAATTTTATTAGTTTTAGATATGAAAGTTGAATGACACTGGTAGGCGATTGATGTGATTAGTATTTATCATTCATGAGTCTTCTTCTTCTTCTTGATAGAATGGCGACTGAAGCCAATAGCACAATTCCGCCAATGTCACGTTAGTTAAAGATAAACGAAGGTCAGTCAGATTCATGAGTCTGACTGACTTATACATCGTTACTCTGTGGTGACAGGTGACTTGACACTTGTCCCATCTCTATTGTTTTCAGTGTTTTCACTTTCAGGGATTTCTCCTTATTTTAGGGAAAAATGACCGATATTATGTATGGCTTAGGGATATTCTATTTTTACAGGTATTTAGGGAATTGTGGGGAAAATCAAAAATAAGGTGATACGAACATTAGCTATTGTTTACGGCACCACCCAATGTATACTTTACTCTATGGCACCACCGAAAAAGGGGATTCCTTCAAACTTGTAATGAAAGTATTCCGTCTAATTTTAGATTACCATCTTAAATTCAAAACTAGGAATAGTAGCAAACAATTGCTTAATTTTAGAATTCAACAGTGCAGTGTTAAGTACAGCGATAAGCTGTCAAAGTTATACTCTGAATTATATCTGAATGTGTAAACTAAAGTAAAATAATATTTTGTTCATTATTATAAATAAGGCTCCCTAAACCAAGGAATTTTGAAATTCTTTTAAGGAATTTTAGGGATAATTCTTAAAGAAACTGGGGAAATCCAAAATGTTAAGTGGAAACACTGATTGTTTTTCAAAAACGTCAAACGAAACGTCAAAATCGAAGCGTATCAAACAAAAAATCGGCGCGATTTGGTTTTATGTACGACGAAACAGACAGTTACATATTTAAACTATCGTGGAAGAGTTTAAAATAGTGCGTTGCGATGCAATTAAAGATTTATTGGCTATGACCAAATTCTTCGTGTACGCTCGCGGGCGATGGCTCGAGGTGGACGCGTCGGACGGCTCCGTGTCGGGATGGCGCGGGAAGGCTCGCTTCGTGTACTGCCGGCGCGGGCGCCTCGAGGTGGCGCGGCCGTGCGCCGTGCTGCGCGGTCTGCGAGCGCTGCAGGCCAGGCACCCCACCACCGTCAGGGATGGACCACGGCTATCACTACGCAGGTTCTAATACTAATACCACTAGTGCAATGTTACTTTCATTATGTTTGTTGTCAGTTACTCTTATTAGCGAATCCTCCATTCTAAGTCATGTATAATTATTATTCATAAACATGTAGGTACACTGTACACTGATGCAGAACATACAAAGTTTAACACATACAACTTCTATAAAATTTATTAATGACCTGTGTACTAAGATCCTGTATGTTTCTATGAAATAAAAGTACACACACATAGAAAGGATATGTAGCAACAAGTGGGGATAATGCCACAGACTACTAAACAAGCTGTGTACTAAATGTTGGTAGAATTTTTATGAAAATAAAAATATTTTTTATTCAAATAGGCCTTTACAAGGACTTATGAATAGTCTAACTCTAACGCTCAGTTCGGAAGGTTGCTTTTACTGAGACGAGCCGGCAAGAAACTTAGCTATTACTCTTTTCAAAACCAACTCAGATTTATTACATAAAATTATTTATGTAGTCTCAGACAATAATTGTGTGTATTTATATGACAAAAAGGGAAAAATATCAAAATTATGAGTAAATAAATGGATTGCAAACTTAAGCAGACCAGTCCCCACAAGCAGCACCTGTTCCTGTATGTCTATTGAAGCATACATACCAAACCAACAAGTTTTATTTATTTATTTAACCAAAAACTTACATCTATCATTACAGGCAAGCCTAATTAAAATGCTTGTCTACATGTTTGTTTATCAAACCCCAAATGGCAGAATGTAAGTATGTACTGAAATAGCCAACTATATCATCATCCTGGGAACCTTTTTAGTTCATCTTAGAATTATGAAATGTTAATTATCTATATTTTTTTTTTACTTTGTATAGGCTTGTGTTTGACCACAATCTCACTAAGTTAAGTGATGATGTGGCCGAAGGTGGTAAGCACACAAAGCCCAGAAGGAACAATTGGCTCAATGTTGTAAATGTTGTGAGCTTGGATCCTACATTCAGCTCTTAAGTAAAGTAAAAGTAAAGACGTAGTAGCTTCACTCTATTGTAGCGGCAATGTGGCAACATGACTATGCAGCACAGACAGAGCGGGACCCAGTGTATACGGTACATACATTATGCTGTGGTAATATTGCAAGGTTGTGTGGTAAGAGACCATGCTTCTCACATCCTGCTAGTTGCCAAATTGATCCGGTGCAAACACTGAGTGAGACAACTGTTAAAGATGAATATACTGTGGTACCACCATGGTGTATTCACATATTCCTGCAACTATATGTGCAAGTTAGTGTCTGTAAAGTCCTGAACTTAATTAAAACACATAGTAACTTCAACCATGTATTGTGATAGGTAGTAGTCAGTACAAGGAAAACCCACTTCGTCTACACAAAAACGATCAAATACAATCGTTTTTGGTCTACATTACCATGCATTATTCTTAAAACACAAATAATCAAACTATCAATACTGACATAGGACAGTTTCCTTTTAAGATGTGTGTGTGTGAGAACCACCATCGGCCACAACTTCATATTATACTATAACAATTTTGTAATCTAAATAAAGATGGTAAATATTGTGCAATAATAATGTGGCATCATGTTGCCTCCTCCATTGATTTGGTTCAAGTTACACTTTCTGCTGATTGCTCCATTATAGTTCTATGATCCTATTATACCTTACTTATATTATAAACTAGCTTCCTCAATCACACATAAACACCTCAATGGATTTGGATATAACCTGGAATAACATATAGGGTACTTTTGTACCAAGTAGCAGGAAAACACCCAGGAATGCAGGTGAAACCGTGGCCCAGAAGCTAGTGTATAATAAAAGTGAGGTGTGTGTATATATAACCATGTGCCACTCAGGTACGTCAACAAGGAGACGAGCGCGCGCCGCCTGCAGCTCACCGACAGACACTGCTGTGCGCACACGCATCCACACACGTAAGTTACTCACTCACACCTAAGTAAGGTCAACCATTGCTTGCTACCTGCTATATTGCAACAACATAGATATTATATGTAATTTTTATCTGTTTGTAAATGTAGCAATGCATTATGTATAATTCATGCAATGGCGATAAATCTTTGGTTAGTTGTTGTGCTACGCCCACTAGTAATAGAACAAAAAAAGGCATTGCAAAATTAGTGTATGTATACCAAACAATTGCTTAGTTACCAGTTATCATATTTCCATAGCACAATTTCTGCAGTTTGGTTTGGGATCAGATGTGTGAGGAATGTCCCAGGATATTAATTTATATAGGACTAGCTTCCGCCCCGCGGTTTCACCCGCGTTCCCCAGGTTTTCCCGGGATAAAAAGTAGCCTATGTCCTTCTCTATACCATAGGCTATCTGCGTACCGAATTTCATCGCGATCGGTCCAACGGTTTAGGCGTGAAAAGGTAACAAACAAACAAACAAACTCACTTTCGCATTTATAATATTATAGTTAGGATGCTTTTATCTCAGAAACAAGAATTTGTTTTTTTTTGTAGGGTTAGAAATCTAGTTCGATATAAAATTAGAAGAATAAAGGAGGATGGGCAACATGTTCCAACTTAGAGTAATTGTTCCAACCAAAATGTTCACATTTAGGCACTTTTTAAGGGAATATTTTGGCTTTGTGGACGGAATGATAAAAGATAAATTGAAGGAGTTTGCTTTTTTAGAAAATATAAAGTATTAATTAAGACTAAAATTTAATTTCTATGTATGGTTTTTTAAGAATAATTCAATCCTTCGATGGCATTTTTCAAATATGTGCGATAGTTATTTTTCAGATCAAATTCAACCGTTACAATGTGCCTATTTTATTGTACCTATCCATTTTTCTAACAGATATTTATATAGTCTCAAAACGCCATATACCAAATTCTAAAATATAGCTACTTGTTATGAAAGAATTGCTCCACTTCTATATTACATTACATACACGTACTTATTCCGTGGCCAAGTACTTCATTACAAGATTCATGTTAATACCATGTTCTTTTTTATGTTTTACAAAGAAATACACATATCAATGGTATAAAAAGGTCATCATCCTTGTTGAAGATCCAGTCAAAATGTGTTGCTGTGATCATTAGATATCATAACTTGTGTAATCATTTCAGTTGCAACAACAACACAGACTGCAATGCGCTCAAACCGCAGAAAATGCTTAATATATCACACTCGGACACAGAGAAACACGTTAAAGTAGACGCGAGCACTCAAGTGCAGGCTAACGTGCACGTGCAGACCATAAAAACCACGCTCTCCTTGTCCCCTTTCAAACAGTCCCCTGCATCCAAGAGGAAGCGAGGAGACACCAGCTTGGACGAAACCTTCGAAGTCACCAAACTGAAGGCTGACTCTAAATTGCGATTGACCAAAATAAAAACTCATACGATTTCCAAATTGAAGAAAAAAGATAATATTACAAATTCGTCTGTCCAGATTACGAAAGCAAATAAAGGTAAAGAAAATAAACTTAACGATAGCACTGATGAGTTGTCTGAAATAGCGCAACCGAAGAAGAAAGTTAAACTTTCACCATTGAAGCGTCGACCCGGGCCCGCGAAACGTAAACGATTTGAAAGCTCCAGCTCTGATGCAATAACAAAGCCAGACACTAGATATCAATCACCAAAAAGTACCCCTATTAAACTCAAACCAACGACTTCGAAACGGAAACATTCAGTGAGCTCTAGTTCGGATTATGAAGTAGAAATAACTAAGTCGAAAACTAGAAACCAATCATTGAAAAATAGTCCTACTAAACTGAAACCAGTGACTACGAAACAGAGAGATTCAGCGAGCTCCAGTTCTGATTCTGAAGAAGAAATTACTAAGCCGGAGACAAGAAGCCGATCATCGAAAAATAGTCCTTCTAAACTGAAACCTATTACTTCGAACCGGAGAGATTCAGTGAGCTCCAGTTCTGATTCTGAAGTAGAAGTTACTAAGCCGGAGACTAAAAGCCGATCATCGAAAAGCAGTCCTTCTAAACTGAAACCAACGACTTCGAAACAGAGAGATTCAGTGAGCTCCAGTTCTGATTCTGAAGTAGAAGTTACTAAGCCGGGTACTAGAAGCCGATCATCGAAAAACAGTCCTTCTAAACTGAAACCAACGACTTCGAAACAGAGAGATTCAGTGAGCTCCAGTTCTGATTCTGAAGTAGAAGTTACTAAGCCGGGTACTAGAAGCCGATCATCGAAAAACAGTCCTTCTAAACTGAAACCAACGACTTCGAAACAGAGAGATTCAGTGAGCTCCAGTTCTGATTCAGAAATAGAAATTACTAAGCCGGAGACAAGAAGCCGATTATCGAAAAATAGTCCTTCTAAACTGAAACCTATTACTTCGAACGGGAGTGATTCAGTGAGCTTCAGTTCAGATTCTGATGTAGAAATGACTAGGCCGGAGACTCGAAACAGATCATCAAAAATAAGTCCTTCTAAACAAAAACCAGTGACTTCGAAACGGACAGATTCAGTGAGCTCCAGTTCTGATTCTGATGTAGTAATTACAAAGCTGGAAACTAGGAGCCGATCATCGAAAAACGGCCCTATGAAACTTAAAACTAAATCAACAAACTCAAAAGTTACCAGATCTGACACCACTTTAAAAATAACTAAGCCAGAATCGAAGAAACGAAGAGTATCAGTAAGCATCGACTCTGATTCAACAGTAAAATTAACTAAACTTGAACCCAGAAACCATATAAAGAGCTCTTCTGCTAAGCTAAAATCTGGAACTTCGAAACGCGGTGATCTAGAAAGTGTTTTATTGTCTGAACTGAGGAAGCGAATACGAAAGCATTCAGACAGTTGGAGTTCCAACGAGGTGTTGTCGACGAGAGAAGACCATAGTGCAAAACAAATGTCCAAGTGGCTCGCGAAGTCAAATCAGAGACCTATATTGCAACAAGGAGAATTATGCAAGGAGTTAATAATCGACGAGTCAGATGTGGAGGTGATGAGAAATTTTCTTATAAAGTACGCAATGGATATCGATATAGAGGCGTTCGATCGAGACGACGAGTACAAACGTATGGTATTCTACAGGATCAATCCGCTAGTGAACGTGGAGCGCTGCCCGACCATCGCCGCCATGCGCCGCCGCGAAGCTAAATCTGATATGACGCTACAGGACTTCGTGTCCAACTTAGGGCTCCGATCAGTCGCCGACACCCCGTCCCAAGCATCTAGGCAATACAAAACTAGAAGTAAACTCATCAATAATCACAGAGATCGATCAAGCGGTAACACTGACAAGGAAAACTTTAAAAATCCCAGCGATGATAGGAAACAGTTTAAGAGAGAAGGTGTTAAGAATGGAAGAATCCATAAAAAGGCTGCTCCTCCTAAAACTCTAAACAATAAGATTAGGAGAGCTGGGAACAGAAAAGAGCGAAACAAGACGATGACGGTCACCAAGAAAGATAGAAACGGTGCGATAGAGAGTAAATCTACCTCACACGAGCAGGACTCGAAGAAACTAACGAACGGGCCCACCGCCAAGAACAGACACGTCATATCTAAACGGTGAGTATCTTAATTTGTGGCTTGTTTTTGGGAAACAAAATTGATAATCGTCTCCCTTTCGTACGGTATTTTTATTTCATTATTTTGCCATGTCGGATGCCATATCATGCTCGGTGTATTAAAATTTAGTATTCCATTTAAACGCGAAATATTAGATCCCATAATGTAAAATATTTCGTCGAGCGTGCACCATAATTCTCAGTGAGATGTAGGCACTCAAAGCTTTACGCGAATGGTCAGCATATCGGATGACTTGCGAGCGAGGACCGTCAGGTTGAAACTAATAATGTGGACAGGTCGTCGTGTCCGTCGCGGGAGTACTCGAACCTGGAGGACCACACGATAGTGTCGTGGCTGAGCGAGGGCGGGCGCGCGACGCGGGTCAACGGCAACCGGGTGTGGCTCGAGCTGCAGCCGCTGTACGCGGCGCTGGCGGGCGTGCAGCGCTCCTGGCACTCGCTGCGCAACCGCTACCTGCGCTACATCCTGCCCGCGCTGCCGGCGCTGCATCTCACGCCCGACCACGTGGCCCGCCTCCGGGCCGCCGCCGCCACCGGTCTGTCGTTTGTCACTTTGTATGTTTGTATGTACTATCTGCAATTAGTTTGACCGACGATAATACCTATTTCAGGCGCGATAAAGTCCAAGAAGCGTCCTCCGCGCCGCAACTCTATATTCAATAAAGAGGTCGGCGTGACCGGCGCTTGGACCCGCCGGCCGCGGAGCCCCCCACCGGCGGAACCACCTCACGATACTGCGCCTGCGCCTGCGCTTGCGCCCGGTCGATGTAAGTATGTTCAGCTCAGCGGTAGTGACATCGGACGCCGCGGCGAAGGGCGCGGGTTCGTATTCTACAATGAACTTCAGCTTTCGGTGAAGAAAAACATCGTGAGGAAACCATAAAGGTATAATTCCGATACCGACCGCAGCTGCGAGCAGAAGACTCCATAGACACTGCTGTCGCCGACTGCAAGCGACGCTAGTTGCTCCTATACATTTTCTGCAGTCTACAGCTGCGATCGGTCGCTGCAGTCGGTGTCGAAATTGCACCTTTACACCGTGGTACTTTGTAGTACCCGCCAGCCAGGCGGGTACTACAAAGGGCGTAGTAAAGGCAGGTATTAGTAGTTATTGTTGTTTAAATGTGAGGACATATAATTGGCCCACTTTCGCTATAACGTTTCTATTTTTAGTTAATTGTGCTGTATGTCTTCCTGATAAATAAATTAGTACAGTTTTTGTATAGGTACTTATCAAAATAATACGTTATTCGTGGTTTATTCGGCTATTGTAATCCTGTCCTAAAATTATATACCTTTTAGTTTTATTTTTCTGCTTGATTTCATCATCATCATCATCTCAGCCGCAAGACGTCCACTGCTTGATTTATTTATACTTATTTTTCAGCTGACACAGAGCATTCTCCACCTCGGCGTAGACTGCGCTCCAGCGTGCGGCCCTCGCCCGCGGGCCCCGCGCCCCCCCGGCCCCGCGCGGAGTCCCCGGGGTCCTCGGAGTCCCCGTCGCCCCCGCGGTCCCCGTCGCCCCCGCGGCGGCCCCGCACGCCGCGCTACTCGGAGGTGACGCGTCAGTTCTCGACGCGCCACCGGCCGCGACCCAGCGACGGCGACGGCGACGGCGGCTCTCCCCCCCGCCCCCCGCCCGCCCAACTGCGGGGACATCGCAAAAAACTGTTCAACCCTAAAGCAATGCCCGCGTGATAGTAGTGATAGTGATGTGATGTGATGTGATGTGACGGCCGAACGAGATGCTGATATTGTGCGTTGTGACATTGTTCATGTGTTATAATAATATACATAAGTGCAGATTTATTTTGTTTATAACAAACTTTTCTTAAGTGTTAGAAGTGAGTTTTTTTGACAATATTTAAAGATCTGTTTGAGGAGGACGCGCTAGTCGTGTCGTGCACGTGCCGGTGTCGTCTCGTGTGGACACCGACCGATCACGTGTTAATGATATCAACCTTAAAAGGTATTTACATAGTTCATACAGGACACTGCACCACTGGTATTCTATTTTTTTTATTGACATTAATCAAATTGTAACATACATTAATGGTACATAAATATTTATGACTAAAAAAGGAATCTCGGCTTGTGTCTGCTCTCGTGTTTTTTCTACACAAATCGCGTAACTTTCATTTACTTTTTATTTTATTGTTATTTGTTACTTTCTTAAACATTGCTGGCCATACACTTGATTTTTTTTGTAAATTCTTCCGACTTGGAAATTTTTATTAGTCACCCCTGCAATTTTTTCACATAAAATATAACGAGCCTGTATATACTATTTTTCTACATGATCATGTATATTTATCATACTACATCAGAAAAACATATATTTTTGTACTATGTATCTATACATAAAAATAATTTGTATTGTAGCAAAACTACTTTGAAGGTAAACAAAGCCAAAAAATATTGCGCGCGGAAGAAGTGAAACTTCGTAATGTGGAAATGAAAATAGGAAAAACAGTGAGTGAGTAACTTTCATACCCCTCCATGGTAGCGTTAAACGTTTAACGCACCCTTGTTGGAAGTCGCATAACAAGTTCCACTTCAATAAAAAAAAATACAAATGGTTGTATGTGCCAGTCACCAGTGAGTACCGGTTGGCTCACGTTGGCCCACAGTCGGTCATCCTGGATGGCACTTGCTTTTGTTTTTGTCAATATCAACATTACGTCACAGTGTCGCTGTCGTGCTATACGATAGTATTATTTTCTTTGTTATAGTTATGGTATATGGTTGTGTTTGACTACAATCTCACCAAGTGATGATGTGGCCGAACTCCCCATTTTCAGTATACAGTTATTCAATTCAATATTATTTCACGCTGTATTACATAACGCCTAATCGTGAACCCGCTGCAATATAGTACATATATGTCAATCTAATAAGTTGATACCTTCCAATGTGTTTATATCTATGTACGGCCCTTATGTTAATATAATAAATGCGAATGTGAGTTTGTTATCTATTCACGCATAGAGCGCGACTTCGTACGTTAATTAAAATTAGTACGAATATAGTCATGTGTGGGACAGCTAGTTGGTTCATAATGTCCGCCTTTTGGACCATTGTGAAGCGTACACATTAGTGAGCTGAATGAAGATGGCGTGGCGAGTGAACTATTGTAATTGTAACATCGTGTGTAACATAACGTCGGTAACGTATTGTAACATCATGTGTAACATAACGTCGGTAACGTATTGTAACAGTGATGTGTCGTATTATTAAGTGTTGAAACTTCCAGAATCTTGAACTGATTGTTTAAATTTTAAATATTTTTGAATAAAAAGTAAATTGTACTAATTATTTTTTTATGTCTAAAATAATAAATAAACTTGGACATTCACGGCCGTTTGATCACAACTGGCTCTTAAGTCGGTGTTTGACGACAGTGCAACTTGAGAGTGGTAGCCGTGATATGGTTTCCTTCACCGACCGCTTAAGATGTTTCGACGTCACTACGGGATGGGTGTAAATGAAACACAATGTGTGGAGGGGTCAGTACTCTTTATTGTGTGGATGGTGACAGTCGCAGTACAAGAGCGACTACAGCACAGCACAGCACGGGGGGCTCACGACTTGCTTATATATTACCTACCTACTCGCACCCGACGCAGACGAACGACACGTGACTGTCAGGACCGCACGGCCCCACGATCAAATGACAAGTTTTTGTACCGAGTCGTAAGTTATTCTGCAATAGGTTCAAAGTAATCAGCGTCAGAAGGTGGCCGTGCGATCCTAACGCTTGGTAAATATGCGACCTCTTGTTGTCGACCTAGTAGACTTAACCAGTTAGTATCAATTTAAAAAAACAAATACCTCCATAATTTTGTCACGCGCCGTCTGCCTTGTCCGTGATCCAATACATCTGTGTTGCGCCAGTCAGCATTTACAAGTACATTATCTCGGAGGAGGTAAGACATCTTTAGACTTAGGAATCGAACCTAGGACCTCAACGTTTGAAGCACATATACAGTAAATGCTGACTCACGCGACACGAAAGTTAAAATTTATTTACTAATAATTACATTCACTAGTACCTATAGGGTGTTACAAAAATGTATGTACCCTTGCAGGTATGGGGCCCTTTGTCGCACTCGACATTTGGCGAGAAACATGGTGGATATCTGTCGAACGGGGCTCATTACATAGAATACCTCCAAGGGTAGTCACGTTATATTGTTCCACCCTGTATGTATAATATATCAATAGTTTATATATTTAAATCACAGAGCGTCCTTCCCCGAGGACAATCATAATTGAAATACATTTATTATATTAGATTAGAGGATGTTATCCTTGTCAGTTCAGAGCGTTGTGTGATCTGCCCTCTCTAACAAGATGCAGGTCGGCAATCGCCTTCGATAGTAGAAAACTACTTATAATTTATTATATGCTGTTATTGTTAGTCGAGTGAAGCTCTAACGTATTGACAGTTCAACTTGAGAGTGGTAGCCAGCGGGTACTACAAAGTACCCCACCACCGTGCTATGGTTTCCTTGTTTAAGTATTTTTTTTACTAGCGAAGACATCATCTCAAAATGATTTGCCATCTTGCCTTTAAATGTACAATATATACACGGGATTTTCCATAATATACAACTCGACTCGTATTTAATAGTCTCAAAGTGAATACATACATATTTTATGGACGATCCGCACGCTTGATACAGCCAGTGGCGTAGCTAGGTAACTAAAGGCTCTGGTGCAAATAAAATGGGGCCCTATCTAAACTGGTTAAAATATGTTTCTTCCGTTTCCTTCTTGCCCTGACACTGTCGCGAAATCTGACAGCGAATCCGTCAAGTTGGCAACACTGCCCAAACAACAGATTTTTAAATTTCTTTCAACTAAGTTCCCATGATTAAAGTCGTGTTATTTTTGTGTTCTGAAGGTGAGAGAAGGCCGGAGCACGGCCCCGCCGAGCCCTGCGATAGCTACGCCACTGGATACAGCCGAGTCACGTTATATTTTATTATTTACATCAAGTGACACATCGGGTCCAACTATAGGTACATTCATAAATTCAACGATATTTTATAATCCAAACATTTGGCACACTTGGACATTGGCTTTGTAACATTGTACAACATTTCACCCTTCAACCTTATACCCTAGATCTAGATAGTCCTTCTTTAGTCATTTTATAATCGACGGATAATTTTTTACCGTCAGATAAACAAAAGTGGCGGTTTGTCAGATATTGTATAGATAGAGTTGCGATATTTGTGTTGGTAGTCATAGAGAATAGACTGAGCGTTCACAAACCAACTGTCAAGTAAATTTTATACGAGCAGAAAAGTGTGATAGGGACAAAGCGACCGTGCGGCGGGTTGTTGTCTCTTTCTACAATTCTCATTGGATCATGTCACACGAGCGAATGATTTTACCTTCGTCATTATTATAGGTCTATACAGAAAAGAGACAGGTAACCGCACAGTAGTTTTGTCTCTTTCTAGAGGGTGGTCAATCACTGCCTGTTAGACCAGAGACGTTGATTGTGAAATTTAAATTCGCCTTTATTATGGTATTATATAAAGGCAGGTTTTACAATAATAACGTATAAACAGTTATAGTTGCTATGACAACCCGTACAGACTTTTAGTTCAATAATTATCCGCTAGTGGCGCTGCGCTTTAATACGACCATACTCTATTCACGTTCTTATAGTGCGTGTGACAGAAATAAATATGATAAATAAATACCCCGGGAACGTCCTCACACACGGCCATCTGATCCGAAACTAAGCAGAAACCAGATAATATACTTGTAAATTATACAGGATGATTTTATAGTCGCTGGCAAAACTTGCAGGGGTGGAAGTACTCATGAATATGAACAACTTTTACTATGGGATTAACAGTGAAAACACGAAAAAAATATCAGCTGTTCCATGCAAAAGTTCACCAGCTCGACCAAAATGTATGAAGCAACTGTTTTTTTACGCGATATCAGAGTTGGTCCCATAGTGAAAGATGTTCATATTGATGAGTACTTACACCCCTACAAGTATTGCCAGTATACTAACTTTCGCCCCGCGGATTCACCCGCATTCAGGCATAAAATGTAGCCTATATCACTTGCCGGTCCATAAATTATCTCATTGAAAATAATCAGGTCAGTCCGCTGCTCCCTAACTGGATGAAAGAAGGACAAACCAATAATCGACTCGTCTGTTGACATGTACATCAAAAAGGTAATAAATACAAAAATAAATGACAGCATGTCATACACACAATAAGAACGGAAACGGACCTAGGGTTTCATTTTATTGCCACAACATCAATGACTTAAACTAAGGAACGATAATTCTTGAATTTTAATTTGCACGAACTTGGCCGTATTTGCACGAACTTGCCCTTATTTGCACGAACTTGCACATATTTGCACGTATTAGCACGTGAGAGCTCAGACCAGCTCCAAAACCTTGATGGTGCCCTGACTGTTGGCGGCCAGCAGCACCTGAGTGTCGGTGGCGCGGCGCCAACAGACGGCCGAGACGAACTCGGAGGGCTCCTCGTCGCGCCGCTCGCGCTCCAGGAAGCCTCGCACGGCGTCGAACCTGTACGCCAACATCGGCCGCGACAGCCCCGAGTAGTACACGTAGAGGGCGTTGTTCTCCGACCCGCACGCGACGTACTTACCGTCGGTCGCCAACCCTACGAAGTTCTTCTCGTTGGCGTGGCCCGTGAACGACCGCACGCATCGAGGCGACTCCACCCGCCACAGTTTCAGTTGGGAGTCCGTCGAGGCCGACACTAAAGTCCTCGCGTCTAAGAATTTAACGTACGACACCGCCTTCCTATGGTCCCTGAACACCGCCAGGGGGTGTCTGGGCGCCCGCAGGTCGTAGTAGTGGACGCAGTGGTCTGCGGAACCGAAGGCCAAGTGACACGACGACCTAGGGTTGAAACGTACGCAACACACGTTGAACTTGGCCTCCAGGGTTGCCACCGAACGTTCCGCGTTTAACGCCCACAGTTTGACGCGAGCGTCATCCGATCCGGACGCGAGGAGCCGGACGTCAGCTCTGTTGAAGTGAACTGACCTGTCGGTACAGACATTTTATAGGATTACAGTTAATTCTAACATTATATAGCTAATTCGAAAAATACTGAACCGATTTAGACGAATTTTAGCAGAGGTGTGAACAGTAGCTTACGCTGGTGAAACCGCGGGGGACAGCTACTTTATTAATCCAATATACTGGGTGATTTTGTTATCACTGGCAATACTTGCAAGGGTGGAAGTACTCATCAAAATGAACAACTTTTATTATGGGAATAACTGTGAAATCATGAAAAAATTATCAGCTGTTCCATACAAAAGTTCAATACCTACTCGACCAAAATGTATGAAGCAACCATATTATTTTACGCGATATCAGAGTTAGCCCTATAATAAAAGTTGTTCACATTGATGAGTACTTCCACCCCTGCAAGTATTGCCAGTGAGACGCAGGTGCCTTGGGGGTACAGGAGACATTGGGGGTACAGGAGACATAGGAGACATTGGTAGTACAGGGGACACAGGAGACATTGGTGGTACAGGAGACACAGGAGACGTTGGTGGTACAGGAGACATTGGTGGTACAGGAGACGTTGGTGGTACAGGAGAGATAGGAGACGTTGGTGGTACAGGAGACATTGGTGGTACAGGAGACATTGGTGGTACAGGAGACGTTGGTGGTACAGGAGACACAGGAGACGTTGGTGGTACAGGAGACATTGGTGGTACAGGAAACATTGGTGGTACAGGAGAGATAGGAGACGTTGGTGGTACAGGAGACATTGGTGGTACAGGAGACATTGGTGGTACAGGAGACATTGGTGGGACAGGTGACACATGAGTATAGAGAGAGAGGTGTAATGTAGTGTACCGACCAGCATCTCTTGTCGTGCTCCTGCAGCGCGCGCGTGCGCTGGCCGGTGGCGGCGTCCCACACGGACACGGTGCCCTCGTAGTCGGACGAGGCCAGCACGTTCTTGTGGTACGCGTTCCACGACACGCACGAGATCTTGTGCGAGCACTGCATCTCGGCGCACGGGTAGTGCACGTCCACCGCGTCGCGGACCACCGCCTCGAACTCGAACACCTGTCGTATGTTGCCTGTCTTACTTATGTGTGCCGTGCTGTACCGTACCGTACCGTACTGTACCGTGTGTGACACGCACCTTGATCCGCTTGGTGACGCCCGCGATGGCGAAGAACTCCTCGTCCTTGTCGAACTCGATGGTGGAGACGATGGTGGAGTAGTTGATGGCGTCGCTGCAGTAGGAGAGCGTGGCGAGGGGCCGCAGGGCGCGGTGCCGCGTGAACGAGACCAGGTCCTCGCGGAACGCGTCCAGGCCCCGCGCCGCCGCCCGGCTCGTGTCCGGCGCCGGCGCCGGGGCCGGGGCCGGGGCCGCCGCCTCGGGGCCGGCGCCGGACGTGTCCGACACCTCATCCGGGGCGCGCTGGTCCTCGCCTGCGGGGGTTCATTCATCCGACATGCATTACATTGCCCCCTTATATTAAATGAGAGAATATAAAAAGAAGTGTTCTCACCGGCGGCACTGTGTGACCTGGAGTCGGGCCCCTGCGGCACGTGATCGGCCTCTAGCGAGTCCCCCGGGGCGGGGGGTGTGGTAGCCGTGGCCGAGGGGCCGCAGGAGGGACAGGGGGCCGGGACGGGGGGGACGGGGGCCGCCGGCGGACCCGACATCGGGGTCGGAGTCACCGCCCCTGACCCGGGGAAGTACAGCTCGTCCGCGCGGTGAGCGAAATAGCACTAGTGGGGTGGTCAAACGATCAATCAACAACTAATTTATACATTTAAAGTGTTAAAAAATGAATTTTAATAGATGTTTGTATGCCAATTGTATGAATCTCGAATACAAACGGTATAAAGTTAGCGCCTTGAGGAACTCTAATTTTCATAATTCCTCTGAAACGGCCTCACTTTGATTCTAAGTTTTCCATTGACAAGTAGGCTACCAACAAAACCCAATCAAAACAATCATTAAATTATAATTTTTATAAAATCGAGTTTTAATAAAAAACGATAGATGAATGATAGTTTTCAAAATGCTTGCGAAAAATCACAACAGTATTTCCTTGAGATTTGATGAAAATATATTATGTTCATTCTTTCTTTCAACAACATTGAAATTAACTGCTAGAGCGTTTTTCATAATAATTCACGTACTTGTACAAAATCATCGAAGTGTGCGGTGAGGCGGCGCCACCTGGCGGCCAACGCGTCCCCTCCGCCGGGGCCGCCCGCGAAGCTCTCCTCCGAGCCGGTCGTCCCCGCGCCCCCTTCCGCCCCCAGCACGCTCACTAGTGGGGTCAACAATCATGATGAGTGGACAGAAAATGCTTCATCATTATTTATTAAGGTTACAATTTAGATCATTGCTTGCAATACGAACTTGTAAAAATGGCGGTGTTCCTAAAGAAATATAAATATTTCGCTTCCAAAATTTACCATCAATATCGACCAACTCTCTGACCGCGTCGCCGGCACCGACGTCGGTGTTAGCCGGGACGTCGGGTCGGTCGGTCGAGAAATCGGTACCGACCGACGAGTACAAACTCAACTCACCATCAATGTTAGAGGCCGTGTCACCGACATCGCCCGCAATATCGACCAACTCCCTCCGGAGCGCCCGGACCGCGTCGCCGGCTCCGACGTTGGTGCTGGCCAGTATATTGGTGTTGGCCGTGTCGTTGGCGTCGGAAGACGCTCGGGGGAGGCCGGTGGCACCGGTACGAAGGTCTTTCAGGACCCCCGCCACTTGGTCCATGTCCTGTCGTCAATACATTTTGAGTTAGCATAGGCCGGGTGGGTGTACTGTACCGTGTACGTGTACGTGTAGACTGTAGAGGATAGATAGATACCTTCCGGACGAGCGCACACTCGCGGGTGATCTGGTCGAGCTGGTGGTGGCGGTGGTCGTGCAGGTGGTGCAGGAACTCGTAGAGCAGGCGGTGGTGGGCGGCGGCGCACTCGGCCTCCAGCAGCCGCTTGCGTCGCGTGAGCAGGTCCAGCATGGAGTGCACCTCGGGCAGCGCCAGGTGGCGCGCCTCCTGCGCCACCAGCGACCGCAGCCGCGCGCCCTCCGCCCCCTCGCCCGCCCCCACTCCCGCCCCCACCCCCGCCCCCGCCCCCGCGCCCACAGCCGCCGGCCGCGTCGACCGCACCGACCGCACTCGACGCTTCGCCACCTACATTCTCACCGTATTATTTACGTCTTTTACACAATCGCGTCCGAGTCGCTCGACGGTAACGCAAAACCGTACGAGTCTCTTGCTGTAATTGTATTTCAAATCTAAGCGTAACATACCGAGGGCTATATTTCAGTGGTGTTTTTTGTGTTGTGAAATCTCAAAATTTCAGGTTTACCAAAGTTTAGTACAGGTTTCTAAAGTAATGTATTCAGTTTAGATCCTAGGAGGGCACCGACACAATTCAATGAAGAAGATCACTGCATAGTTAGTAGAAGTAGATGAAGCACTCACCAGCTCATTGAGCAGGAAGTTGGGGAAGATGTGTTCCCTGGAGGCGAGGGCGGCGCCGCACTTGGGACAGCGGCGGTGCAGCTCGACCGACTTGCCGATGCACGCGTAGCAGAACGAGTGGCCGCACCGCGTCACGTACGCCTCCGAGATCAGCTCGAAGCACACCGGGCACAGCAGGTCGCACTCCTGATGTGCACACATTATATATAACATGTTACACAACTAGGGGCCGCGCTGTACGTGCCCGGCCCGTCATTGGAGGAGCAAGGTGGTACACTGCAGGTGGTAGGCTAGGTCATCGTGTCTGGGGACTGCGGTCCAACTCTAGATGTTGGAGTCTCGTACATATATACGCCGTGCACTCAAGAAACTTTGTTAGCGCGATGTAGAATCTTGTGGCGCCATCTATCCACGGGTGGCGTATAGTTTTTTGTGTAGTTGATAGATGTTGCAACAATAGGTACTAATATTAAAAATGGCTGAAATCAACTCGGTAGCCGATTCGTAACAAACTATTTACATTGTGATGATTTAAGGGTAATTAATTTCTGTGTGTAGTTGGCGGTCTCCATCCTAAGTTTTCCGCTAAACTTAAGCTTCTTGGTATATATTTTACCAATATCAAGATGAAAATCTGTTGCCAAACATCTACCAGTATGCTCCAGCAGTTGCACATGAAAACCTGCCTGCATTCTAGGCCTTCTTTGTGTTATTTCCACCTTCAGAAGATCAATACTTACTATTATATTATTAACTAGGTGCAGGTTTTTTATTCATTCAGGTTCATTATACATGGAAATTTATAGATTGCTATTTATATAATAGGTCATACCTTATCCTCGAGTGAGCCTCCAAGGCCGCCGAGCGCGGAGGCCCCGCCCCCCGCCGTGGCTCCGCCCCCGCCCCCCACCGCGGCCCCGCCCCCGCCCCCCGACCCCGCACCGCTAGCCGCCGCGCCAGACATTGCCTGACCACAATGATTTATTATACATCAATAATAATTATTACTTAGTAACTGGATGAATGCCTCCAGAATATGTTACTAGTAAGCATCCTACTATTCCACCTTCCCAGTGTATGTGCTATTCCGGACTATAATCTTTGTGCCAGCATTCATCCAGATCCCATCAGTCGTTCTGGTGTGATTGAGTAACAATCGTCGAGTCAACAATCTATCCCGGGATAATATTTGCAATGGAAACCAATTATATTGCTTGGCGACAAGTAGTTATTAATACACTAGCTACTTTTCGCGGGCTTCGGGGTTTGAGCGCGGCGACCGAATCAAGAAATTTCGTAACGAAAAGTAAGTTCCGTAACGAAAAAACCTAAAAACCTAACACCTCCGACACACGCAACATGCACTTAAGAGTTCGCTTAACATGCATGTATGTATGTATGTATGTATGTATGTATGCTGTTTGTGAGAAGGTATATAGGTATCTATTAATATCAAAGAAAAAAAAAACTGCTTAAATAAATAATTATAATTGCATAAGTTGATAAAAAATGCTATGCAATAGCTTTACCGCGGCAGTCCCCGAGTGCCACACGTATTATTTTTTTTTTATTCAAATCGGCCTTCACAAGCACATGAATATTCCAACTCTTACACACAGTTTGGGTTTTGTTTGCTAAATATAAAATATCTCGAGGGATCTTGTGTTTTCCCGGGATAAAAAGTAGCCTATAGCCTTTCTCGATAAATGGGCTATCCAACACTGAAAGAATTTTTCAAATCGAACCAGCAGTTCCTGAGATTAGCATGTTCAAACAAACAAACTCTTCAGCTTTATAATATTAGTATAGATTACCAACCAACTAATTTGAATGCTTGAAAGGACACCATCAAATAACTCCAAGATACTAAAACTACTAGCCAGCACAAACTACAGGGGACTATATTCCACTCCAGTGGCATCCAGGACGAGGGAGCCGCTATATTTATAGCTTCTAATCAATAAACATTCATCTGGGGGCAAGGAAGTGCCTTCGCCAAGTCAACCAAAAAAAAAAAGACATGGCCGTACCTTTCTTTTCTCAAAGCCATTTTTCCAATTCATTATAGTAATAAAAAAAATGTTAAACTGATATTATGGTTACTATAGTAAAATGTTGTTAGCTAACTAAGGAAGGAACTAGGAACTGAACTTGGACTTAGTTTACACAACTTTTTACGGCAGAAGAACTGCGTTGCGAGACTTGAGCATTTTTTTTACATGTTAAATTTTTGATGGGATCATACTTACCCCTATTCACTGAATTAATGACCTGTAAAATATGGGCCAAACTAATTAGGTATTTACAGCGTTTCTTACAAGTTACTGAAGTCTGCAGCGAGGTAAGTCACCGAAGGAGCATGCTCGTACACGAATGCTGGCTCTTACTCCCGCCAAACTGGTCAATCTTTGTTTATTGGACACGCACTCATCAGCTTACAACACCGACACCAGTAAACCACGATTTAATGACACACAACACAGTCTCCAGAGGTGCACGAAGGTCCGCAGTAACAATTACATTAAATAAACTAGTTTTATCAACGAAACCCATGGTAAATTTACAAAGAGTAGCATTTTTGCGTGTTTTCTATGAACGCCCGGGCCAATTTGACGTTTGTATGTGATGTTGCCATGCTTGAACTAACAATTAGGTCAGCCGAGGTCAAGCATTTTTATCATGAGGTCACATAGGAAGACATATTAATATACTTTATTTAGATAATATTTCCTGTATAAGCTATCATTAAGAAGTTGTAAATGAATGATAATATTGATGTTATAATGTAGAATAAACATATCTAGATTACATTTGTTCCCGTAAAGACTTATTGTAATTGTGTGTAACGACATCTATGCCATAAGACATAAACTATTTGCAGCATTAGACATATCGTACTGCGCTGTTTTACCGACATCAATATTCAGAAAACTGCTTTACCAACAGTACAGACGCCATTTTGCTATTATTACAGAAGGTTGCATTATCTGTTCGTCAACAATGTAAAGTGAAATGTTTGCTTGATTTTTGTGGTGAATGTGATGTGCAAGTGTAATTTTAAGCCTAGTGAAATAAACTAGGCTCATGGAGGAATCCAACGAGGAGCTCAGGGTCGTTCCCGGTAAGCCAGGCTCTTAGAAACCTAAGCTCGAAATTGTCAATGTCCTATGTACGAGGTCGTGTAATGGTAGCTTTTCGGATTTCAGAACTCTACTTTCTGATAGCGAAATTTCTCTCTGGGGGCCCGCTCAAAGAGACTGCAAAGGTAAATTACTTCAAAATTTAAGTGAATGTAACGAATCTAGACTTTGAAGTGCTAATCGTGGGATTTTCTTTTGCAGACTTTGCTAAAAGAGCTGGAGCGCGTCGAGGTAAGTTTGAGCTTTTCCTAGTGCCGGGTTTAGAGCTTATTGTTGTTTTGATTGCAAACGCACGTGGTAGGGG
The DNA here is from genome assembly GCA_951216915.1 of Tetheella fluctuosa. Classification (NCBI taxonomy): domain Eukaryota; kingdom Metazoa; phylum Arthropoda; class Insecta; order Lepidoptera; family Drepanidae; genus Tetheella; species Tetheella fluctuosa. Next base: position 132,441 of record OX578242.1, read on the forward strand.
CTGTCAAACTTGCTGAAACTTCGCTGAAACGTTTTTGTAACATTCGCGCTTGTTGCAGGTGCTGCCCCGACGACTCGACTGGGAGGGCAACGAGCACACCCAATCCTACCATGAATTGGTCAGTTATCATGTTTTTCAGCTTCTTAACACTGTTTATTTATGTTTTATAACGAGATAAGCGACTGGAAATACAATCAATTGCAAGAAAACTACAAAATATCTTAAAGTGTAATTTATACAGAAACGTTCATGAAAATACGGTTGAAACTCGTGAAAAATTATTTGGCGATGTTTCAGTCATAATTTGTGTACATTTCAGTAATTTGCAAAATTTCTGTTATATCATGCAAAGTGAGGATGAATGGTGTCGTAATTAGGAGTATTGCCATCTCGTTCTGACGCACAGCCCTGCCGTAGTTTTCCTTGCTCTGTCTCGCTCTATCGAACGATTGCAGTTGTATATACGCTCGCTCGTAGGCCGATCGCGCACGGAGTTTTACGAACATGCGACGTCATCACTTTGGCGGCAGTTTTTGAATTCTACTTTGTATTCGTATTGAATGTAAAACATATCCCCATATAGATGTATTTTTTTTAAACCACCAAACCAAATTACCTAAAATTAGTTTGAAGAAGGTATATAGTATTTACAGTCAGTTAATACCACAACTTTACCTTCAGTGACTTCAGTGATAACAAAACCAAATAAATAAATGAAGTTTAGTAAAATGTATTGAACTGCAAATATTTTCTGCCAATTTTGTTTGACTTTGTGAAAGTGGTTTTAGTGTACATTAGGGAATAAAGTAGACGTGGACAACCCTAGCTATGACTACCATATCGGTATAAATTCATAAACCCACAATAACTTATCCCCAGGCATCTCAATACTCGGACGTGTCATGGCGTCGGCTGGCGACGGTATGCGAGCGAGCGCTCAGCCTCGCGCAGGTAGCGCCGTCCCTCTCGCTCCCGGCGGCCGGCGCGTCGGGCACGTCGGGCGCGACCGACCGGCTGCGACTGACCGCGCGACTGTCGCTGCTGAGCGAGTCGCTCGTGCGGCCGCGCCCTAAGTATGCCTCCTACAAACAGGACCATACGTTGGGTGAGTACATTTCTCTCCCGTACACTCGTATCGACTAAACGTTGTATCGGTGAGTGATGATGTACCCCCCCTCCCCCCTCTCATGTGCAGTACGTCGGCTGGTGTCCCGCGAGGTGGGGTCGAGTCCCGCGGCGGCCCCGGGCGGGCGCGGCGGCGAGGCGACGACGCCGGCGCGGCTGCTGGCCGCCGTCACGCTGCAGCGACGAACGCTCGGACACCTGTCCGCCGTCTACTGCCTCGTCTTCGACTGCACCGGACGATACGTCATCACGGGAGCCGACGATCTACTCGTCAAAGTAAATAACACTCACTCATATACTAGATTTAGATCGAATACACAATAGTATATGCCCATCCGGTGCGTCGGCATACATAGCGCTGCAGCTCTCGCTCTCGCTCTCGGCAGGTGTGGAGCGCGGTGGACGGGCGGCTGTGCGCGACGCTGCGGGGCGCGGGCGCGGAGATCACGGACGTGTGCGTGTCGGCGGACGGGGCGCTGGTCGCGTGCGGCTCCGTGGAGAGGCTCGTGCGCGTCTGGTGCCTCGCGACCGGCGCGCCGCGAGCGGTCAGTACTGCACTCTACACTACACTCTACACTCTACACTATACATCACGGACGTGTGCGTGTCGGCGGACGGGGCGCTGGTCGCGTGCGGCTCCGTGGAGAGGCTCGTGCGCGTCTGGTGCCTCGCGACCGGCGCGCCGCGAGCGGTCAGTACTGCACTCTACACTACACTCTACACTCTACACTATACATCACGGACGTGTGCGTGTCGGCGGACGGGGCGCTGGTCGCGTGCGGCTCCGTGGAGAGGCTCGTGCGCGTCTGGTGCCTCGCGACCGGCGCGCCGCGAGCGGTCAGTACTGCACTCTACACTACACTCTACACTCTACACTATACATCACGGACGTGTGCGTGTCGGCGGACGGGGCGCTGGTCGCGTGCGGCTCCGTGGAGAGGCTCGTGCGCGTCTGGTGCCTCGCGACCGGCGCGCCGCGAGCGGTCAGTACTGCACTCTACACTACACTCTACACTCTACACTATACATCACGGACGTGTGCGTGTCGGCGGACGGGGCGCTGGTCGCGTGCGGCTCCGTGGAGAGGCTCGTGCGCGTCTGGTGCCTCGCGACCGGCGCGCCGCGAGCGGTCAGTACTGCACTCTACACTACACTCTACACTATACATCACGGACGTGTGCGTGTCGGCGGACGGGGCGCTGGTCGCGTGCGGCTCCGTGGAGAGGCTCGTGCGCGTCTGGTGCCTCGCGACCGGCGCGCCGCGAGCGGTCAGTACTGCACTCTACACTACACTCTACACTCTACACTATACATCACGGACGTGTGCGTGTCGGCGGACGGGGCGCTGGTCGCGTGCGGCTCCGTGGAGAGGCTCGTGCGCGTCTGGTGCCTCGCGACCGGCGCGCCGCGAGCGGTCAGTACTGCACTCTACACTACACTCTACACTCTACACTATACATCACGGACGTGTGCGTGTCGGCGGACGGGGCGCTGGTCGCGTGCGGCTCCGTGGAGAGGCTCGTGCGCGTCTGGTGCCTCGCGACCGGCGCGCCGCGAGCGGTCAGTACTGCACTCTACACTACACTCTACACTCTACACTATACATCACGGACGTGTGCGTGTCGGCGGACGGGGCGCTGGTCGCGTGCGGCTCCGTGGAGAGGCTCGTGCGCGTCTGGTGCCTCGCGACCGGCGCGCCGCGAGCGGTCAGTACTGCACTCTACACTACACTCTACACTCTACACTATACATCACGGACGTGTGCGTGTCGGCGGACGGGGCGCTGGTCGCGTGCGGCTCCGTGGAGAGGCTCGTGCGCGTCTGGTGCCTCGCGACCGGCGCGCCGCGAGCGGTCAGTACTGCACTCTACACTACACTCTACACTCTACACTATACATCACGGACGTGTGCGTGTCGGCGGACGGGGCGCTGGTCGCGTGCGGCTCCGTGGAGAGGCTCGTGCGCGTCTGGTGCCTCGCGACCGGCGCGCCGCGAGCGGTCAGTACTGCACTCTACACTACACTCTACACTCTACACTATACATCACGGACGTGTGCGTGTCGGCGGACGGGGCGCTGGTCGCGTGCGGCTCCGTGGAGAGGCTCGTGCGCGTCTGGTGCCTCGCGACCGGCGCGCCGCGAGCGGTCAGTACTGCACTCTACACTACACTCTACACTCTACACTATACATCACGGACGTGTGCGTGTCGGCGGACGGGGCGCTGGTCGCGTGCGGCTCCGTGGAGAGGCTCGTGCGCGTCTGGTGCCTCGCGACCGGCGCGCCGCGAGCGGTCAGTACTGCACTCTACACTACACTCTACACTCTACACTATACATCACGGACGTGTGCGTGTCGGCGGACGGGGCGCTGGTCGCGTGCGGCTCCGTGGAGAGGCTCGTGCGCGTCTGGTGCCTCGCGACCGGCGCGCCGCGAGCGGTCAGTACTGCACTCTACACTACACTCTACACTCTACACTATACATCACGGACGTGTGCGTGTCGGCGGACGGGGCGCTGGTCGCGTGCGGCTCCGTGGAGAGGCTCGTGCGCGTCTGGTGCCTCGCGACCGGCGCGCCGCGAGCGGTCAGTACTGCACTCTACACTACACTCTACACTCTACACTATACATCACGGACGTGTGCGTGTCGGCGGACGGGGCGCTGGTCGCGTGCGGCTCCGTGGAGAGGCTCGTGCGCGTCTGGTGCCTCGCGACCGGCGCGCCGCGAGCGGTCAGTACTGCACTCTACACTACACTCTACACTCTACACTATACATCACGGACGTGTGCGTGTCGGCGGACGGGGCGCTGGTCGCGTGCGGCTCCGTGGAGAGGCTCGTGCGCGTCTGGTGCCTCGCGACCGGCGCGCCGCGAGCGGTCAGTACTGCACTCTACACTACACTCTACACTCTACACTATACATCACGGACGTGTGCGTGTCGGCGGACGGGGCGCTGGTCGCGTGCGGCTCCGTGGAGAGGCTCGTGCGCGTCTGGTGCCTCGCGACCGGCGCGCCGCGAGCGGTCAGTACTGCACTCTACACTACACTCTACACTCTACACTATACATCACGGACGTGTGCGTGTCGGCGGACGGGGCGCTGGTCGCGTGCGGCTCCGTGGAGAGGCTCGTGCGCGTCTGGTGCCTCGCGACCGGCGCGCCGCGAGCGGTCAGTACTGCACTCTACACTACACTCTACACTCTACACTATACATCACGGACGTGTGCGTGTCGGCGGACGGGGCGCTGGTCGCGTGCGGCTCCGTGGAGAGGCTCGTGCGCGTCTGGTGCCTCGCGACCGGCGCGCCGCGAGCGGTCAGTACTGCACTCTACACTACACTCTACACTCTACACTATACATCACGGACGTGTGCGTGTCGGCGGACGGGGCGCTGGTCGCGTGCGGCTCCGTGGAGAGGCTCGTGCGCGTCTGGTGCCTCGCGACCGGCGCGCCGCGAGCGGTCAGTACTGCACTCTACACTACACTCTACACTCTACACTATACATCACGGACGTGTGCGTGTCGGCGGACGGGGCGCTGGTCGCGTGCGGCTCCGTGGAGAGGCTCGTGCGCGTCTGGTGCCTCGCGACCGGCGCGCCGCGAGCGGTCAGTACTGCACTCTACACTACACTCTACACTCTACACTATACATCACGGACGTGTGCGTGTCGGCGGACGGGGCGCTGGTCGCGTGCGGCTCCGTGGAGAGGCTCGTGCGCGTCTGGTGCCTCGCGACCGGCGCGCCGCGAGCGGTCAGTACTGCACTCTACACTACACTCTACACTCTACACTATACATCACGGACGTGTGCGTGTCGGCGGACGGGGCGCTGGTCGCGTGCGGCTCCGTGGAGAGGCTCGTGCGCGTCTGGTGCCTCGCGACCGGCGCGCCGCGAGCGGTCAGTACTGCACTCTACACTACACTCTACACTCTACACTATACATCACGGACGTGTGCGTGTCGGCGGACGGGGCGCTGGTCGCGTGCGGCTCCGTGGAGAGGCTCGTGCGCGTCTGGTGCCTCGCGACCGGCGCGCCGCGAGCGGTCAGTACTGCACTCTACACTACACTCTACACTCTACACTATACATCACGGACGTGTGCGTGTCGGCGGACGGGGCGCTGGTCGCGTGCGGCTCCGTGGAGAGGCTCGTGCGCGTCTGGTGCCTCGCGACCGGCGCGCCGCGAGCGGTCAGTACTGCACTCTACACTACACTCTACACTCTACACTATACATCACGGACGTGTGCGTGTCGGCGGACGGGGCGCTGGTCGCGTGCGGCTCCGTGGAGAGGCTCGTGCGCGTCTGGTGCCTCGCGACCGGCGCGCCGCGAGCGGTCAGTACTGCACTCTACACTACACTCTACACTCTACACTATACATCACGGACGTGTGCGTGTCGGCGGACGGGGCGCTGGTCGCGTGCGGCTCCGTGGAGAGGCTCGTGCGCGTCTGGTGCCTCGCGACCGGCGCGCCGCGAGCGGTCAGTACTGCACTCTACACTACACTCTACACTCTACACTATACATCACGGACGTGTGCGTGTCGGCGGACGGGGCGCTGGTCGCGTGCGGCTCCGTGGAGAGGCTCGTGCGCGTCTGGTGCCTCGCGACCGGCGCGCCGCGAGCGGTCAGTACTGCACTCTACACTACACTCTACACTCTACACTATACATCACGGACGTGTGCGTGTCGGCGGACGGGGCGCTGGTCGCGTGCGGCTCCGTGGAGAGGCTCGTGCGCGTCTGGTGCCTCGCGACCGGCGCGCCGCGAGCGGTCAGTACTGCACTCTACACTACACTCTACACTCTACACTATACATCACGGACGTGTGCGTGTCGGCGGACGGGGCGCTGGTCGCGTGCGGCTCCGTGGAGAGGCTCGTGCGCGTCTGGTGCCTCGCGACCGGCGCGCCGCGAGCGGTCAGTACTGCACTCTACACTACACTCTACACTCTACACTATACATCACGGACGTGTGCGTGTCGGCGGACGGGGCGCTGGTCGCGTGCGGCTCCGTGGAGAGGCTCGTGCGCGTCTGGTGCCTCGCGACCGGCGCGCCGCGAGCGGTCAGTACTGCACTCTACACTACACTCTACACTCTACACTATACATCACGGACGTGTGCGTGTCGGCGGACGGGGCGCTGGTCGCGTGCGGCTCCGTGGAGAGGCTCGTGCGCGTCTGGTGCCTCGCGACCGGCGCGCCGCGAGCGGTCAGTACTGCACTCTACACTACACTCTACACTCTACACTATACATCACGGACGTGTGCGTGTCGGCGGACGGGGCGCTGGTCGCGTGCGGCTCCGTGGAGAGGCTCGTGCGCGTCTGGTGCCTCGCGACCGGCGCGCCGCGAGCGGTCAGTACTGCACTCTACACTACACTCTACACTCTACACTATACATCACGGACGTGTGCGTGTCGGCGGACGGGGCGCTGGTCGCGTGCGGCTCCGTGGAGAGGCTCGTGCGCGTCTGGTGCCTCGCGACCGGCGCGCCGCGAGCGGTCAGTACTGCACTCTACACTACACTCTACACTATACATCACGGACGTGTGCGTGTCGGCGGACGGGGCGCTGGTCGCGTGCGGCTCCGTGGAGAGGCTCGTGCGCGTCTGGTGCCTCGCGACCGGCGCGCCGCGAGCGGTCAGTACTGCACTCTACACTACACTCTACACTCTACACTATACATCACGGACGTGTGCGTGTCGGCGGACGGGGCGCTGGTCGCGTGCGGCTCCGTGGAGAGGCTCGTGCGCGTCTGGTGCCTCGCGACCGGCGCGCCGCGAGCGGTCAGTACTGCACTCTACACTACACTCTACACTCTACACTATACATCACGGACGTGTGCGTGTCGGCGGACGGGGCGCTGGTCGCGTGCGGCTCCGTGGAGAGGCTCGTGCGCGTCTGGTGCCTCGCGACCGGCGCGCCGCGAGCGGTCAGTACTGCACTCTACACTACACTCTACACTCTACACTATACATCACGGACGTGTGCGTGTCGGCGGACGGGGCGCTGGTCGCGTGCGGCTCCGTGGAGAGGCTCGTGCGCGTCTGGTGCCTCGCGACCGGCGCGCCGCGAGCGGTCAGTACTGCACTCTACACTACACTCTACACTCTACACTATACATCACGGACGTGTGCGTGTCGGCGGACGGGGCGCTGGTCGCGTGCGGCTCCGTGGAGAGGCTCGTGCGCGTCTGGTGCCTCGCGACCGGCGCGCCGCGAGCGGTCAGTACTGCACTCTACACTACACTCTACACTCTACACTATACATCACGGACGTGTGCGTGTCGGCGGACGGGGCGCTGGTCGCGTGCGGCTCCGTGGAGAGGCTCGTGCGCGTCTGGTGCCTCGCGACCGGCGCGCCGCGAGCGGTCAGTACTGCACTCTACACTACACTCTACACTCTACACTATACATCACGGACGTGTGCGTGTCGGCGGACGGGGCGCTGGTCGCGTGCGGCTCCGTGGAGAGGCTCGTGCGCGTCTGGTGCCTCGCGACCGGCGCGCCGCGAGCGGTCAGTACTGCACTCTACACTACACTCTACACTCTACACTATACATCACGGACGTGTGCGTGTCGGCGGACGGGGCGCTGGTCGCGTGCGGCTCCGTGGAGAGGCTCGTGCGCGTCTGGTGCCTCGCGACCGGCGCGCCGCGAGCGGTCAGTACTGCACTCTACACTACACTCTACACTCTACACTATACATCACGGACGTGTGCGTGTCGGCGGACGGGGCGCTGGTCGCGTGCGGCTCCGTGGAGAGGCTCGTGCGCGTCTGGTGCCTCGCGACCGGCGCGCCGCGAGCGGTCAGTACTGCACTCTACACTACACTCTACACTCTACACTATACATCACGGACGTGTGCGTGTCGGCGGACGGGGCGCTGGTCGCGTGCGGCTCCGTGGAGAGGCTCGTGCGCGTCTGGTGCCTCGCGACCGGCGCGCCGCGAGCGGTCAGTACTGCACTCTACACTACACTCTACACTCTACACTATACATCACGGACGTGTGCGTGTCGGCGGACGGGGCGCTGGTCGCGTGCGGCTCCGTGGAGAGGCTCGTGCGCGTCTGGTGCCTCGCGACCGGCGCGCCGCGAGCGGTCAGTACTGCACTCTACACTACACTCTACACTCTACACTATACATCACGGACGTGTGCGTGTCGGCGGACGGGGCGCTGGTCGCGTGCGGCTCCGTGGAGAGGCTCGTGCGCGTCTGGTGCCTCGCGACCGGCGCGCCGCGAGCGGTCAGTACTGCACTCTACACTACACTCTACACTCTACACTATACATCACGGACGTGTGCGTGTCGGCGGACGGGGCGCTGGTCGCGTGCGGCTCCGTGGAGAGGCTCGTGCGCGTCTGGTGCCTCGCGACCGGCGCGCCGCGAGCGGTCAGTACTGCACTCTACACTACACTCTACACTCTACGTCACGGACCATGTACACTGTGCCACTGTGCCTCGCTCTGTACGTGGAGTCGTGCGGACGGGTGATCACGTGGCTCACTAATTTATTGCATTCATAATAATTCTGCTTGATATTATATTATACGATCGGGGTCCCTATGTGAAGTGAAATAGACGATTCGGGTAGACGTAAGCGGCTATGGACGGCAGTGGAGACTTCTAATACTTTTTAAGTTTTTCTCGTAGTAAATTATGATGTCCGAAGGTCCTGCAGAAACACGACGTTCTGTCAGTCTTTCGATATTAATATTTTCCAATATGTGTAAAGTAAGCGATATACTATAGTATAGTATAGTATAGTATAGTACAATGTGTGTAGGTGCTGCACGCGCACGCGGGCACCATCACGTCCGTGCACTGGGCGCCGCCGGCGCGCACGGACGTCCGCTGGCTCGCGTCCACGTCCACGGACGGGTCGGTCGCGTTCTGGACGTGCTCGCCGGACGGCCAGTTCCTGTCGCAGCCGGTGCAGTACGTGGAGCGCATGCGTCCCGGCGCGTGCCACATGATCTGCGCCGCGTGGTCGGCGGGCGGGGCCTTCCTCGCCGCCGGCAGCGCCGACCACCACGTGCGCCTCTACACCGTCGAACACGAGCCCGGCGGCCCGCGCAGGGTAACTGAACTACCACCACCGACCACCGACCATCGACCACGTGTTCTGTGAGGCTCATTTGTGATGTAATGTCTGTGGCAGGTACTAGAGACGGCGGTGCACGGCGACGCGGTGGACAGTATAGCGTGGGCGCACCGCGGCCTGCGCTTCGTCTCCGGGAGCAAGGTACCGCTACCCCACCTTCGATGCTTACTTACACCCGGCTCGGCCTCTACTGGCCTATGTTGTACCTGTATAAGTATGTAATGTGTGTGAGAAGGCGACAATGCTCCCTCTATGTCACGTTGGGACTTTAAATATCGGCGGTCAGATAATGAGCGCAGCGGGAAGGTTTTTCATTTGTATAATACTTTTATCTCGATTCTGCGCAGTGAGTTAAGTACCTGTGTATTTGACACTGAATCGTGTTGTTAGAAATTACTTTACATCCCAAAAGAACCAACATCTTTAATAATAAGCTGAATGTAACGCAACGTATCAACCATGTAATAAGATTTTCAAGTAAAGAGAGAGGAATAGGAAAATAAATTCAATTATATAATGTACTCACACTTATTATGCTTCAACACTTACACTGATACTCACAACCAACTTAATAAGATGTTAATCTTCCGAAATCCAAAACCAGACTAGTGTTGAGTAGGACATACAAGAGGCAGTACATTTGTCCCGTACATGACGAAATAATGTAAGAGCGGTACGAGATATTGACACGTACTACTTCAAATTTAATGTCGCGGTACTCTTTACTCTTTCATATGACGTGAACTGTAGGGTGAGTGAGTGAGAGACAGAGAGGCATGTCATGCTTCATTTCCATGGCACGTCTTTTTATTGAACGACGGACATTGACGCGACCGATACATACCAACTCTTTACTTCAAATGTACTACAGAGCTTCACGACACCTCGCCTAATTTGAAGTGGGACATTGTACTGGTTCAGTATAAAAAAGAGGCTACTCTTACAAACTCATTTTAAAACCGTGTCCTACCCAACACTAAACCAGACTGAGGTAGCCGACTAAACGTACGTAATCGTATTCTAGTCCATGGATGTAAAGATGGCGCCTACCGACAAATCAACTAACAATTTAGTACCGCAAGTAGTGTGTATTCAAATCATTAACCACATTAAAGTGGCGCCATCTTAACGTACATTATGAAATATCAATTATTGCTAACAATGTGAACTTGTGACCGAAGTTGATGAGCACAAACAGCCAGGAACACAGATGCTCGACCATAAAGTACCATACCTCCGCACCATGCTTTCCTCACCGTATATGTAATTAGTATAATATGGGACGGTAGGACGGCAGCGCAGCTCTGTGGACGCTGCACGCGACTCAATGGCGGCACGTTCTGTTGCTGCCGAGTGATCAGCAGCCGACCGATGCCAAGCGACTCAAGGTGATTATGCTATACTTATATTATAAAGCTGAAGAGTTTGTTTGTTTGAACGCGCTAATCTCGGGAACTACTGGTTCGATTTGAAATTCATTCAGTTTTGGATAGCCCATTTATCGAGGAAGGCTACTTTTTATCCCGGGAAAACACAAGATCCCTCGGGAACGCGGGTGAAACCGCGGGGCGGAGGCTAGTACTATTTATATTAATTGTTTGCTACTTGTACTAAAACGTTACTTGATAGATAGTGCATAAGTAGAGCGCCATCTTGAACAAAACTAGTATTAATCGTAAATGTACGTGGAGGCGTGCGGACGTGTCGGCACGTCCACACGTCCGCTATACTTGGGCATTATTTTTTATTTGTAAGTGCTCTTTTTGCTACATTTATAATGGTATTTATTTAACAATATATTTACGTATGTGTATGTGGGCGTGTGTGTGTGCCAGGTGACGATGGTGTGTTGGGACTGTAGCGACGCTTACGTCATCACCGCCGTCTCCGACAACACCGTGAGAGTGAGTATGCACCTTTACTCTATTTGTAGTATGTGTTGTTTGAACACTATATGGTTACATATGATAGTGTCGTACTTGTGCAGGTGTGGGACTCGCGGACGTGCCAGCAGGTCCGGTCGCTGAGCGGACACCGCGACGAGGCGTACGTGCTGGAGGCGCACCCCTTCCTGTCCGCCGTCATCCTGTCCGCCGGACACGACGGACAGTTGTTCGTGTGGGACGTCGCCTCGGGAGAGGTAACATACTGTTGTACTTGTGTAGGTGTAGGTGTACTTGGGACTCGCGGACGTGCCACCAGGTCCGGTACTCGAACTGTATATTATACGGAAGTTCATTTACTCTTCGACTACAATAATTGCAGGTAGATATTCCAGTCATTTTACCTTTAGTTTCATATGTTACCTTAGAGTATACAGAAGCAAGCTATAGAGCACGCCTTACTGAGTATGAACCGAAAGCACAAGTATGAACACCGATGGGTCTCAAAAGGGGATGCGGGAGATGCGGGCCGGGTGCAGATGCATTGAACAGTGACGACCACGGCTAAGTATCTATAACATATTTGCTTACGATCGGCATTATGGACCGGAGCAATACTGTTATTCTATAGCTTTCGTATACCCTAAACCTCTGAATGACCGAGTCATACGATGCAGGTGTTGTGTCACTTCCACAACCACATCGACGGTCAGGGCGACGGCGCCATCTTCGACGCCAAGTGGGGCGGGGGCGCCACCATCGCCGCGTCCGACTCGCACGGCCACCTGCTGCTGCTGGGGCTCGGCCAGGGGCACAGGCTGCTCCGGAACCTGCCCACCGAGCTCTTCTTTCATACCGACTATCGACCGCTCGGTGAGTTTACTTACCAGCTTTTTAAATTCAAATTCAAAAATCATTTATTCAGTTTATGCCCTAATAAGGCACTTATGAACGTTACAATTGATTCTACCACCGGTTCGGAATACACTTGGACTGAGAATACTCCGGCAAGAAACTCAGCAAGGTTACTTTTTCTATAATCAGAATAATATTATCAGTTAATTTACAGGTCGGGCTTAAATATATTGGAAATCTTTTACAAATTAACTCCGAGTCCTCTCTCTCGAGGACCGATTAATGTATTTCCATCTTCGTATATCCAATACCGATAGAAAGGGACAGGTCTAGGGATTATCTAGGTCGAGGGCGGCCGTAAGACGATAAGACGTAAGACTCGGGGGGAGGGTCCCCGCTCCATCTCGGTGTCTAATAAAGCTAACGTCCAGTCCGCGACGCGCTGGGCGGGGCGCTGGACGAGCAGACGGAGCTGCCCCCGCACCTGATGCCGCCGCCCTTCTTGGTGGACGTGGAGGGCGCCCCGCACGCGCCGCAGCACCAGCGCCTGGTGCCGGGGAGGGAGAACCTGGCGCTGAGCCAGCTGATCCCGGCCGCCGACCACGACCACGCCCACGGCCACGCGCGCACCCGCGACCGGCTGGACCTCATGATCGAGGCGCTGGCCGCCGCGCGCACGCCGCCGCGCCGCACCCACCACGACCACGAGCGCGACCACGACCACGACCACGACCCCGCCGGGGAGCCCGTCCGGGGCGTCTGGAGGTCGGTGCCTCTGCACACTGTATTGATTGAATAAAGTAATTTTTCTATTGTTATAAAATCCAGAAGGTATCAATTTTTTTTTTTTGTCATACAGAGGCGAAGGCGTCCGTCACACGGCGGGCTCGTGGCAGAGCGGCGACCCGCAGCTGGTGCCGGCCAGTACGCGCGCCATCGTGCCGCCGCTACCCGCCGCCGCACGCCTCGCCATCGAACAAGCGAGGTCTGTATATACTGCTCTCTCTCTCTCTCTCTGTCTCTCTCATACACACACACACACACACACACACCTCAGGTGGACCATATGCCTGCTATGTATTAACGAACTCAGAATAAAACATTAAATAACTCTTAACAATGCCACACTCCCGGTGTATCACGTCCGCACGTCCGCACGTCCGTCCGACTCCGCGTTCTATACTCACACGTCGATGTGGTTGTATGTGTAGTTGCGAACTGAACGCGATGGAGCAGAGTTGGTACCGACGCGAGATGCGACGGCGCCCCGTCATGATCAGCACGGCCATCGACGCGGGGCCCCGCCGCCGCCCCGGCCGCCGCCCCGCGAGGCCCCCGCCCCGGCCCCGCCCCCGACCCGCCACACAGGTGACTGACACACTTCATCAACGGTACAGACTCGCTTCTGCTGTGTCACTTTGAAAAACCATATTAAATGTTGCCTACGTATAACGTGGTCTCCCCCCCTCCCTTGACCCCTCCCCGTTCTTCTGACCCCCCAGGTGCAAGTGATGGAGGAGCCCCCGGACAGCTTGTCGTCAGAGAGCTCCGACTCGTCGGTGTCGGTCCGACTGTCGGGTCGGTCGTCGCACGCGCGCTCCGACCGCGGGACCAGCCTCGACCTGGACCTCACCACCGACGATACGTACGTATTGTATTATTGAAGTAAAACTTCTTTAGGCGCGACTAGGGAGTAACTCAGATTTTTTTTCTGACGGAAGTAACGCTTAAAGGCGGCAAAACAAAAGAAGACAATGAACTTCAAAATTAAACTTTTTTAAATTCAAAAATGTAGACCATAGACCATAGATAGTCCATAGCCCTCGAGATTCATGTCACAGATTGATGCACTTAAAATGTCACAGACTAAATTATAATTGAATCTTATTATATTCTATGGTAATTCTACATTAAGTATTCAACAGTTTTAAAAACATTATTTTAAATTGCAAAATTTTTTGAAAATCTCTAAATATACTTGTTTATTTATTACTTTTAAATTATAAAATATGAAAGTTATATTAATGAATTTTAAATAGAATATAAAATGAAATAGTGAATATTAAATGAAATGGCAGAGTCCCAGGAACATTTTACTCTTTCATCAATAAATAATAATAAAAGAAAAAATCAAGTACCTGATAATAACTTGACCTGTAAAAAACGTAAGTGTTCATTTTTCTATTGTTTAACAACTTATTTTTTTTTTCAATAATCAAATAAAATATATTAAATCTCATTTATTAAGATAATGTTATTATAAGATAAATTTTTTATTTTAGGTAAAGAATAAGTTAAGAATAAGTTTTACTTCAATCGCGCGTAAAGGTTACACGCACACACTTTTTTTTATGTATAATGAAATATAACGAAACGGCTGGACCGATTTTGACGGAACTTTCACTGGTAGATAGCGGATTAAGGTGAAACTTAGGCGTAAACGTGTTGGCCACGACATCACATGTTTACTAACAATATTATTGTTGTTCCAGTTCCCACTCGGGCAGTAGAAGTGATGAGTGAGTACATCATCATATATTATCGAAGCTTTTTTTAATCAAGTTTTTTTTTTATATTTTAGAATGGAAAAATTTGAAATTACTAATTTTTTTTCCCACGAGTTGTAAAGTGGGAAGTGTATTTTATTGTACCCGTCTGGTTGGCTGGCACCATGCTAAGTGATGACGTGGCCGAAGGTGGTGAGCACACGAAGTCTAGAAGAAACCGGCTCTCAAGTGTAGCCGCCGGACAACACCGTTGGCAGTACATTTTCAACTTGAGGGTAGAACAAAGTAGGTAGTAGGATTCCAACACACTGAGTTATCATCGCCTTAACTTTTTTAGTATTGAAACTGATGTATATGAATAAATTAATAACTACTTATTTAGGGTATGTTCCGATATACACTGCGAGCACTGTGAGGTGTGACGTCAATTTAGTATACTGAGAAACCGTTCCTTTATAGTTAGCCATACTGGGTACTGTTTAAAACGGAACGCAGTCCAGTACACTGTCTGTCATCCATGTATATATCCTACTGTCATTCTGGACGCCGTCGATCACGTGATCAAAGCACTGAGAGCACAATACAAAAATGGCGGCGTTTTTGACGTCATTATGTTACCCTAGGACACTGCGGCAGTATACAGTAAGTCCACAACGGAACGAATTTGTCCCCAGTAAGAGCACTGAACAGTGGTCCCAGTGTATATCGGAACATACCCTTAATGTGTGTCGTGTCGTGTCGTGTACAGGTCGGCGTCGTCGCAGTACTCGGACTGGGAGGCGGGCGCGGCGCTGGCCCCGCCCGCGCGCGCGCGCCGCCGCCCGCTGCCCACCGACAGGTACCGACGCTGCTGCACTGCTGCACTACTGCACTGCTGCACTGCTGCACTACTGCACTACTGCACTACTGCACTGCTGCACTGCTGCACTACTGCACTACTGCACTACTGCACTACTGCACTGCTGCACTACTGCACTACTGCACTACTGCACTGCTGCACTACTGCACTACTGCACTACTGCACTGCTGCACTACTGCACTACTGCACTGCTGCACTACTGCACTGCTGCACTGCTGCACTACTGCACTACTGCACTGCTGCACTACTGCACTACTGCACTGCTGCACTACTGCACTACTGCACTACTGCACTGCTGCACTGCTGCACTACTGCACTACTGCACTACTGCACTACTGCACTGCTGCACTACTGCACTACTGCACTACTGCACTGCTGCACTACTGCACTACTGCACTGCTGCACTACTGCACTACTGCACCACTGCACTACTGTACCGTCTACTTACTACCGACGGTTAAACTTGCCGTTTAACCGGGATAAAAAGTATCCTCTCCAATTTTTTATATTTTTATAGGAATGGCGTTAATTGTTCCATGACGTCTGAGGAATTAATGTAAAACATATTTTTTTTAAACCATAAATTGCTTTAATAAAAAAATATATTGTGATGTAATCTCAATATTGGAAAACATTCAAAACCCTCATTTTTTTTTCCCCTTTAACTGACTGTGTGACGACGAAAAGACGGAGTATGTTCTTCACGCGTGTCTTTTATTTTGAGTACATCATCTCTCTTTTACTTCTCTGTAGAGCTCTTTCTTACATATGATGTAGGCGCACGCAAATGCGTCACACGATCGCCGAACGTGGAGGCGGGCGGACGCGTCTGGATGCATTACTACAATAGTCGACTCAAAATTATTAAAACATCGTTTCCACAGATACAGTCCGAGCGTGACCCCGTCGAAGCGGTCGGAGCGCACCGCGGCCAGCAGTGCGTCGGCGACGTGCGCGGCCACCAGCGCCACCACCACCTCGTCGAGCGGGGCCCCGCCGGCGGACCTGCCCGAGGTGTACCGGCCGGGGGAGTGGCTCACCGCCGTGTCGCCCAGGAAGGCGCCCTACCACCCGCAGATGGGGGATGAATGTCTATACTTCAGGCTGGTCAGTACAGTACAGTACAGTACAGTCACCACCATCTATATACTATTTATTCTTATTGATTCATAAATACTATGTTTGTAATATCATAAAATTTCAATGAATACTTCCCTTTATTATTTTACTAAGTGCAAAAGGGCACGGAAATGGCAAAAATAACACGTTTTTGTTTGTTTTGTATGAAAAGTTAAATTATATGTGTGATTTTAAAGTTGGTACAGTTGTATGAGAATGTAGGAGTAGGTTTCTTTTTTGCATTATATACGCTTGTGTTTGACCACAATTTTACTGTGGTAAGTGATGATGTGGCATAAGGTGGTAAGCACACAAACTGTCTGTCAAGTGCAGCTGCCAGATGCCGGTGTAGTACTATATGTGATAGCTGTGTCTAATGTATACATTATGTATATGTATGTATGACGCAGGGTCACCAGAGGTACTTCGAGGCGGTCGCGGAGAAGGACCTGTTCAAAGTGAACCCGAGGGACAAGCCCTGGGAGCGGACGCACATATACGTTAGTATAACATAATTCTACTAACTAACTATTACATTAATCTATCTTCTTTATATAATACAAGCTTCCGCCCCGCGGTTTCACCCGCGTTCCCGAGGGATCTTGTTTTTCCGGGATAAAAAGTAGCCTTCCTCGATAAATGGGCTATCCAACACTGAAATAATTTTTCAAGTCGAACCAGTAGTTCCTGAGATTAGCGCGTTTAAACAAACAAATTCTTCAGCTTTATAATATTATATATTATTACATTATAGATATATGTCTCCTGTACGTGTATGTGTATGTCACTGAACTCCTGAACAGCTGGACCAATTTTGATGATTTTTTAACAGGTAGATGGCGCTGCGATTGAGTTCTAAGATTTTTTATTTTAGGGGGTCCCGTGGGTTTTGACAAAAAAAAAGAGGCACGCCGGGTACTAGCTAGCAATATATAAAACAGCAACGATAATGCACCTGAACCAGTGAGCCTTGAAAGAGATTTGAAAAGACGAAATGTTCATTAGAGGTGCACTAAAGAAAAAATGTTCATTAGAGGTGCACTAAAGAAAAAATGTTCATTAGAGGTGCACTAAAGAAAAAAAATTGTGCGTGGAAGAAGTGAAACTTCGTAATGTGGAAATGAAAATAGGAAAAACAGTGAGTGAGTGACTTTCATACCACCTCCATGGTAGCGTTAAACGTTTAACGCAACCTTGTTGGAAGTCGCATAACAAGTTTCACTTCAAAAATTATTTTAAAGAATTAGGTCATGACATAATATAATAGTACCAAACAATAAAGAGAGACAAGAAAGGGGGAGTTTGAAGAGTGAGTTAGTGTAAAATAACAAGAGATTTAAAATAATCGTATGCGTGTGTATCTGAGGGGCGGAGCCAATCTCTAATAGAATAGTGCATTAATATAAATAATATTTGTTTGTTGTATGTCAGGATTGCGAGATGGTGAAGGTGGTGGGTATAAAGTACGTGATCAAGCCGCCGCGCGTGGTGTGTCTCCGTCTCGCTCGCACGCTGGAGGGCGGCCCCGGCGCCGGCGCGAGGTCGTTGACTGTGCGCTACCACGACATGCCCGACGTCATCGACTTCCTCGTGCTGCGGCAACAGTACGAGTGCGCCACCGCCCGACACTGGGGACAAGGCGACCGGTCAGTCACTACACATTATACCACAACTTACCACATCGCAACACAACTCACCACACTGTACCACATCCTACCACATTTTATCAAAGAAAGAAGAAAGAAAGAAGACTAATACGAATACTAAAATGAGTTTGAGCTTTCGGTGAAGGAAAACATCATGGTAAAGTACTTTAAGATCAGTCTAGCCCCCTGGCTACCTTCATGTTGAAGAAAGTCGCGAAGCACCTAATGTTGTGTTCTGGCAGCACTTGAGAGCCAGTTGCCTTCTAGACTTTATAAAGGTCGTCAATCCCACTGGTATAGCTAATGTCCATAGGCGACGGTAGCCACTTACCATCAGGTGGACCACTGCATGCTTGTCGTTCCTATTTCATTCAAACAAAATATATACTATACTTGTAATAACTTTAATTAGATATGTATTGTGTAACAGTTTCCGATGCATGATCGACGACTCGTGGTGGACGGGCGTGGTGCTGGAGCGCGCGGGCCCCGGCCCCGGCGGCGGGGCCCCGTCGGACGCGGGGCCCTCGACGGCGGGGCCCTCGTCGTCGACCTCGGCGGCGGCGCGCTGGGCGGCGACGGCGGCCGCGCACTTCCTGTCGCTGCGGGTGCGGTGGGACAACGGGGAGGTCGAGAGGTTGTCGCCCTGGGACCTGGAGCCGCTCGATCCTGAAAGGTCAGTTGGAATTTTCCCTGTGTATAGACCTATGTTTGACCACAATCTCCCTAGTGATGATGTGGTCGAAGGTTTTTTTCAATTTGAGGGTGGTAGCCAGTCGGGCGGGTACTACAAAGTTCCTTACCACTCGGTTACTTACTCGGATTCCTCACGATATTTTCTTTACCGAAAACTCAAGCTTATTATAAGATATGAACCCACCTTATAGTGGTTAGGTACCCCACCTATCTCGCCACGGGTCGTGGGCTCAATTCCCACTAAGGTCAGTAACGTTTGTCCTTGTCAGACTGCCCCCGGAGCCGGGCGGGTGCGTGCCGGTGCTGTCGCACGAGCTGGAGGCCGTCCTGTACCGGCCCGAGGCCGCCGAGTGGGGCCCGCGGGGGGACCGCGCGCAGGCCTGCTCGCTCATAGCCCAACATATCAGCCAGGTAACATCACTTAACATAAAAGTTATTTCAAACTATACTAAATTGTCCTACTACACGCATAAACGGCTGAATAGATTTGAATGAAACTTGGCAAATAGATAGGACCTTTTTCTGGAATAACATATAGCGTACTTCTTATCCCGAGAATACATGAGATTCCTTGGGAACGCGGATGAAATCGCGGTCCATAAGCTACGCAAGACGTCCACTGGACAGAGGCCTCCCCTAAGGATAAGACCGGTCTTGGGCGGCCTGCATCCAGATCACCCATGAAAATAAGTAACTTGGTGAAGTGATTATATTGTATTGTAATTGTTAGGTGATGACCCTGTCGGTGGCGGAGCCGTTCGTGGCGCCGGTGGACCTACAGCAGTACCCGCTGTACGCGCGCATGGTGCCCTACCCCATCGACCTGGCTACCATCCGGGCGCGCTTCGAGAACCAGGTACGCTCCACCACACGCCACCACATACTTGCAACAATCAATATTATAGCATATGCATACTTTTAATAATTTAAAAGAAGTTTGCGGCTTTTTTTAGAACATAAAAAAGTAGCCGCCATTTTGAACTTTTTTATTTATTTATTTATTCAGAACACATAAAGACATACACAAAAATAGGCATCACAAAAACAGGCAATAAATAGAGCTGGAGGTCCATAGAACATACACATAGTTTATGGGAGCGATTGCTTTCGAAACCATTATCCTTGTAGAATGTATCTAATTTAGGTTCTGTTATCAAAATTCAAGAAAATGCCCGCTATTTTCGGCTTTTAACATAGATTACGAATCCGTTACTAAAATTGATAAAAGTGGCCGCCATTTTGAACTTTTTGCGTATAGAATCGATTGATTTCAAAATCGATATCTGAGAATCCGATCAGTCCCTAAATACGAATCTGTTATTATAATTGTATATAATATGTATATGTATGCATGTGTACTCAGTGGTACCGACGCACGGCGGCGGCCCAGTTCGACGTGCGCTACCTGGCGACCAACGCGGAGCACTTCAACCAGCCGCACTCGCCCATCGTGCGGCAGGCCCGCCTCATCACCGACCTGCTGCTGCACATCATCAGGTACATCATATAGAGGGACTGCTGTCCGGCGGTGGTGTGTGGTCCCACCACTAACCATAGTGAGATTGTGGTCAAACACAAAGTAAAAAGAAATATGCCATTTTGAAATATCCATCCGGTTCTAAATACTAGTCTCGGGTGGACTCTGTGTATAAATGTTAATATAATAGTATTGTTGTGTGGCAGCCACTGGCGCGACGTGAACGTGGTGGCCAAGTACCACGAGCTGACGGCCGCCTACCACTCCTCCGACGATGAACCACTCGCGCCCACCGGCAGCAAGGTGAGATGTCTGGGACAATGAGCTTGAGCTTTCGGTGAAGGAAAACATGGTGAGGAAACCATAGCACGGTGGTAGGGTACTCTGGAGTACCCGCCTGGCAGGCTACCACCCTCAAGTTGAACTGTCAACAGCTGCACTTCACAGCCTTTCTTTCTAGGCTATGAGTGCTTACCACCTTCGGCCACATCATCACTTACCATAGTGAGATAGCGGCCAAACAAACCAATTCAAATTAAAAAAAAAATAGTGATCGGTAACGGGAGCTTAATAACCGTCCTACTAATATTATAAACTAGCTTTTCCGCGCGGTTTCACCCGCGTTCCCGGGATAAAATAAAGCTCATGCTACTCCAGGATAATGAAGCATTCTAATGGTGAAATAATTTTTGTAATCGGTCCCGTAGTTTTTATGTTTATTCGTTACAAAAATACAAATCTTTCCTCTTTATAATATTAGTACAGATGTGAAACTTGTACGTTTGGATGGTCGGGACTCAATCACGCATAAACGACTGAATGGATTTGGATGAAATTCAGCACATAGATAGATCGTAAGTTACTTTTTATCCTGGGAAAACAAGATCCCTCGGGAACGTTATAGGGTACATGATAAATAAAGTAAACGAATATGTTGTAGTCTCTCGGCGGTGGTCGAGTGGGTCGCGCGCGCTGGCAGGCGGCCTGCTCGGAGGTGATACGGGACCTGACGTCCTCCAACGACGCGGAGCCGTTCCGGCAACCTGTGTCGCCCGACCAGGCGCCCGGTCAGTCTACACAATCGTACACTTTTTTTTATGTCAGTAGGTTGACAAGCAGACAGACGGTCCACCTGATGGTGAGTGGTCACCGCCGCCTATGAACATTTGCAATACCAGGGCCGATGTGTTGCATATAAAAGCGATGATAGCTCAGTGGTAGTGACGTCGGACGCCGCGGCGAAGGTCGCGGGTTCGAATCCTACAATGAGCTTGAGCTTTCGGTGAAGGAAAACATCGTGAGGAAACCATAGCACGGTGGTAGGGTACTTTGTAGTACCCGCCTGGCTGGCTACCACCCTCAAGTTGAAAATCTGTCCCCAAACACCTATTGGTGTGTTCCGGCAGCTGCACTTGAGAGCCAGATCCATCTAGGCTTTGTGTGCTTACCACCTTCGGCCACATCATCACCTACCATAGTGAGATTGTGGTCAAACACAAGCCTATACAAAGTAAAAAAAAAAAAAAAATATCACTAAACGTGTTTCTTGTCGGTAACTTCAGTAGCTTTGACGTTCAACTGAATCGATGACCGACTTTGTATGACAACTATTTGATTATATTAATTGTAAATGGTGAGGCGCGTCTTGAGGGTCGCTTCCTGCGCAGGCGCAACACGTAATTAGATATTTGAAGCGCACGCGTATATGTTTACACAGTGGTCTGAACGACAGGAAACGTGGACACTTAATTTTCTTTTTAGAAAACTGAACCATATTACTTTATAATAAGCTTGATGTATCCCCCCCCCCACCCCTCAGACTACCAGTCGGTGGTGGCGACCCCCATGGACCTGGGCACGGTGCGGGCGCGGCTGGCCGCCGACGGGTACTCCAGGCCGGACCAGTTCGCGGCCGACGTGAGGCTCGTCTTCGCCAACAGTCGCCTCTACAACACCAACAAGAGAAGTCGGGTCAGTGCACTATACTAAAATATTTTTTAGTAACGGATAACGGTTTTTCCTGTCTCCCATCCCTTTCTGTCGCTCAAACATATCGTTCGCTAGAGCAAGAAACGTTGAACAATGTGTTTGAGATAATTGAGATAGAGGTGCGGTGGAGGAACAAGGTGATAGACTCCTCAATTGAAAAGAGCAGATCTTCCATCAGGCCTGGTCATCGACCACGGTCCAACTGTAGATATTGTTATCTCGTATATATGTCGAGTGTTCAGAAAACTTCGATAGCGCGATGTAGAATCTTGTGGCGCCATCTATCCACAGATAGAAAAAGTTTCTTGCCGGACAGTTAGATGTGGTTCGACTCTGTATATCGGTGTAAGTATTAATAAATATAACTTTATTTTTTAATTTCTCACCGACAGTACATTCACACACACATCGCTACCTGAATAACATTAATGAATATAACATCTAACTTTATTAGCCGAGGTCTCTTTAAAGCATTAACATGTAGGTGAAAAGAGATCATTATGAACTGAGATACATGTATCTAACGCCAACAAAAATAACGCCATCTACCGGTGTGTTCCTACAGCTGTACTTGAGAGCCAGTTCCTTCTAAGCTTTGTGTGCTTACCACCTTCGGCCACATCATCACTTACCTTAGGGTTGCCAGATGGCCGGGAAATCCGGGATTGTCCCGGAATTACGTGTCTTGTTCCGTGTCCAGGAATTACACTTTATAGTCCCGGATTTAGAATACCTAAGCTACCACTGGTTTTTTTTTTCATTATGTCACGATTAGAGTATGTACGATGCGCTACTTGCATATAATAGGTAAGTCGCCGTCTGCGCTACACGAGGTTTCACGTTATGTTTTACTACACACCCAAAGCCATACAAATTGTCAAAAAATATTTTTAAATGTTTTTAAGGGGGGCTCCCATAAAGCTAAAAGGAGGTGCGAAAAAAATATGAACCTGAAATTTGGTGATAATGTTTATTATTACGTATATTTTACTAAAAAATACCAAAATATTGATAAATCACATTTTTCCTTTGAAATTCACATACCTTCAAGTTTGTACGGAACCTTCGGTCGACTCGCACTTGGCTTGTTTTGTATGTTTGTAAAATATTACAAGCGATTTACAAAAATAATGATCTATTTTCGTATATTTTCCCACCGACCGAAATGGTACCTAACCCTCGAATTGTCCCGGAAATGAAATGCCTGTATCTGGCAACCCTACTTACCATAGTGAGATTGTGGTCAAACACAAGTATATACAAAGTAAAATGAAAACTGCATCAAAATCGGACTAGTAGTTTTGGAGAAAAATGGCAACATGGATTTGCACAAACATCCTCTCACCCCAAACGCATATACGGTCTCCGTTCCGTCGCGGGTAAAAATGCCTCTCATCGTGGCAATAACACATAGCATTTTTTTTTTCTTAGATTTTAATATACTTTATTAGCGTACTTTTGAGCTACGCCTTAAGGGCTCCCACGCACTAGATAGCCTGGCTGCAGAAGCCAAACTCCATAGAGCCATACATCGGATCGGCTGCTGCAGCCAGGCGGCCTAGTGCGGGGGAGCTCTATCGGGACCTCAGCTAACAGTGTTAATGTATTGGAATGCTTGCATGTAGTGTGTCTGTGTGTGTTGTATTTTTATTGACAATTGTACATATGTGTGTGTGTTTGTCTGTTGCACGGCACGGATCTCGTTACAGGACTCGATTCAGGTAAATTATTATTTGCATGACCATAAACAATTGTATAGACAGTAAAACTGTTTTTTTTATCCTGGGCAACCTTTTTTTTTTGTCAAAATTTTTGCGTATTTTAGTATAAGTTACATACACACAAACAGTAAAGCAAATAAACTATAAAATTTAACTGAAAAGGTATTTCACATGCACAGTAAGTAGCAAAAAACTGCATGCAGAAAATTACTGAAACTAGGCATGGAAAATAATTAAAGAAGAGAGAGAGGGACAGAAGTTAAACTATAATTCTCTCTTAAGTTTTTACAAATGAATTCCAAGAAATACGTACATCGTTCTCACACACCTCCAGTCTCACAGATACACCTGGTCTCACACACCTCCAGTCTCACAGATACACCTGGTCTCACACACCTCTAGTATCTCTGACTTTCCCAGTCTCACAGATACACCTGGTCTCACACACCTCTAGTATCTCTGACTTTCCCAGTCTCACAGATACACCTGGTCTCACACACCTCTAGTATCTCTGACTTTCCCAGTCTCACAGACACACCTGGTCCCACACACCTCCAGTCTCACAGACACACCCGGTCCCACACACCTCCAGTCTCACAGACACACCCGGTCCCACACACCTCCAGTCTCACAGACATGCCGGGTGTGTGTGTGACAGTGAGACACGCTACCTCTCGTCTCGTTTCATCTCAAGTGAACGTGTACAATCGCTCGTTGACAGATATACTCAATGACGGTCCGTCTGTCGGCTCTGTTCGAGGCGCTGTGGTCGCGCGTGCCCTCCGCCGGCGCCGGCAGACACGCACACGCACGCGCTCGCGCACACACACACACGCGCGCGCGCACGCGCAGACACAGGCGGACAGCCAGGGACGCCACCACCGACGCCAGACCCACCAGGCGGACCAGGCGACTAGCGAGGACAGGTCAGTACACTGCTCTATCAGACGCCCTCGGTTATTTCAATACGGTTGTTTAACTCTGACATTCACAGACGTGGAAAAGGGACAGTCGTATACGGCGTCACAGTGGTTTGTCTTCTCTTTTACACTGCTGCTCTCTTCTTATTTCGAGTCGGTCGCCTTTAACTCATTTGGATAAATTTTCACATGTTCTATAGTCATAGGCGATGATAGCTCAGCGGATTTTTGGCACCATCTGCACTCGCCGACACATCGTCGATCCCCCTGGTATTGCTTATATCCATAAACGTCGCACTTACCCTCAAGCGGCCAATGCGTCAAGTTGAGCCTGCTCTATTATATGTGGTATATTGTTGAACTAAAGCGACGGCGGAGAGCCACAACGGCACGGTGTCTCCAGTGGCGACCCTGCCGCTGGGCAGCGCCAAGAGCGGCGCGTCCCCGTCCCGGTCCCGGTCCCGGTCCCGGAGCCGGTCCCAGTCTCTCGGTCAGTCGGAGTCCTCGGACTCGGAGACGCTGGCGGCGACGTCGCGGCGAGTGCACGCGCCGAGGGACAGAGACAGACTCGGAGACGTCTCCTCCGACAGTGACGCGCCTCTACACAAGCCGAGGAAAGGTAAACTAATATTTTTTTTTAAAAATCGGTCCAGAACCGTTTTGAGCCAATTCGTTACAAACATACTTACATACAATTTTTTCCTCTTTATAATATTAGTATAGATTAGTATAGATATAAGGCGATGATAGCTGAGGGGTAGTGACGCCGTGACGACGATCGTGGGTTCTAATCCAACAGTCAGCTGTTCGATGAAGGAAACCACTACACGGTGGTGAGGTACTTTGTAGTACCTGCCCGGCTGGCTACCACCCTCGAGTAAAAAATCTGCCGCCAAACACCTACCAGTGTGTTACGGCAGCTGATGCACGGCAGTGCCAGATCTTTCTAAGCTTTGCTCTGTGTGCTTACCACCTTCGGCCACATCGTCTCTACCACGGTGAGGTTGTGGTCAAATACACAGCTACAGTGTGCCCGTGCGCAGGTAAGGGCGTCGGCAAGAAGAGCAAGTCCAGCAGCGCCAGCGCCGAGCCGGCCGCCGGGCCCAGCCGCCTGGCTGCAGCGGCCCTACGACACGGTCCGTACTATATATTGTACTGTACTATACATACTAATTATCTATTCATATATTAACGTATTCCTTAACTGAGGTTATATGCTTAAAAGTAAAAATAATACAAAAGGCCCTAGAACATAAGTTATTCAGAAATACATAGTTTCGAAGATAACATCGATCCTAATTAAATAAGTTAAAAACTTGTCACCTGTATGACGAATCTTTATCTAGCGACGTTGCCAAACTTACGCAGTAATAAACCAAACTTAATCATTCATATTTAAAGCTAAGAAAATGCGACGTTGTCATATTTCACGTGAGGGTGTTTTAAATAAATAATCGTGAATTTGTCTAATAGGGTATTTGACTCACATTCAAATCGGCAACTTTTTATGAAATGTCAAAACGATAAGTTTATATGGAGTTTTGTATGAAATACAAGCATGTGACGTCATAATTATATAGCATACTCTTTATGGTTAGATTGGTCATTAAAAATCATAATAAGGATAAATTTAATAAAATAATCGTGGTTTCCCCTTTTTTTTTAAATTGTTTTATACATTGGTTAGTGTTGGATCATTTATTTTGAATACAGGCAAATACCCTATTATTTTGTATGAAAAATGAAAACGAAAAAATAGTTCATATGCCAGTTGATTCTTTGACATAGTCTCATTAATACCCTAGAGCAGGGGTCACCAAATAGGTTTATAAGGGGTCCATTTAAAAAATATAAAATAATATCGCGGTCCGGTTGGTAGGTGATGACTGGCGACCAAGCTTAGATCTTTTCCTACAAATCCTACTATAATGTTAGAGTTAACATTATACATTACATTATATTACATTATCAAATGATTGTAATATGTGTTTGGATGTGCGCGGATAAAATTAAATAACCATATGTACATTTTTGTTTGTCAAAGTTTGGTCCGCACAATATAGGTCGGTGGTCCGCCGGACCGCGGTCCGCCATTTGGTGACCCCTGCCCTAGAGTATAACAGAACATCTATGGGTGAAAATTTGTATATTATATAAGTTGATTTGTCTCCATGCCGAGATTTATCCAAATCCGAAATAAAATATTAATAATATGATTCCAGACACAGTATCAGAGCAGCGAGGGTCGGGGTCCGACGAGTGGTGCTCGATAGAGGCGGTGGAGGTGGACATGGGCGAGGGGGGCGAGGGGGGACGAGGGGACTCAGTGGAGCTCGCTTATGACGACGGGCACACGGACCTGCAACAGGTACCTACGTAGACAAAAGTCTTTCTTACATAAGTAGTTTTTATATGGCCACACATTCTTTATGGTAAGTGATGTGGTCGAAGGTGGTGAGCACACAAAGCCTAGAAGATAGCTAGCTAGCAGCTGCCGGAACCACTAATAGTTTTTTTTTAATATGTCAAATGGCTGATAAATAGGCTGTATGCGTCTACTGTCGTCTATGGGTACTTGTCTACAGTTCGACTTGAGGGTACTACGTTTACGTTCTTGAGGAAGCTTATAGGCTACTTTTTATCCCGGAATGCAGGTGAAACCGCAGGGAACAGCTAGTATATTATATAAGGATAATACAATTGCAGGGTGTGGGTGGGAGCCGCAAGCGCCTGCTGTCCGGCAGCGGCAGTGAGAGCCACAGTGAGAGCCACAGCGAGAGCCACAGCGGCAGCGGCAGCACCTCCAGCAGCGAGTGGCGCCGCCCCACGCCGCGCAGGCACAAGCACAAACACAAACACACGCACAAACATAAACATAAACGGTGAGTACGTCATCACAACACACAATTGTCCATAAGTTTGCTTCGCCTAAACTTTAGTACTCAATATAACGTAAGACTATACACTTTAGCTGTAGTTGACTAGAAAGAAGTCCCCTGGAATTAATGAAAATCGATCTTATTTCTTGTATAATAGAGGTGGACTTTCGGGACTTCGTAGTTGAACACTTTTAGTATATAGTTCATCAAAATGTAATCTATAAAATGTAACGGTAAAACTCTTTTCATAAAAAAAGAAACGTATAAATTCGTTAATATTTGCCGGAATTTTGTTCGATCATCCATAAATCAAAGAAAAAAAAATACTGGACAGTTGAGAACCTTTTTTTGAAGCCGTTTAACTAAAAATATAAAATGGAAAAAGAAATGCTCAAGTGTATATTAAAAAGTTTTTTTGGCCACCAACAGATGGCGTTGTGCCGAAATTAAACGAGCTATGGTTACGTTCTCACCAGTGATACTTGTACCGGACGATACATCGCTTCAGTCAAATGTAACCTTGCTGTGACTATCAGCTTCGATTTAATATAGTCATAATTTTTTAATTGACGTGAAGTAGTTGATCACTATATCACGTCGATAATCACTACACTAGTCAGATAATTAAAAAAAATGTATAAATGTAACCTTGCTGAGTTTCTTGCCGGTTCTTCTCAGTTGAAGGCTGACTTCCGAACCGGTGGTGGCTTCAGTAAATTCGACCTTCATAAGTGCCCTCCTAGGGCCCAAACTGAATAAATGGCTTTGACTTGACTAAATAAACATAATGTTTAAATCGAAAGTGGCTCTGTCTGTATTATGTTTCTTTGTTTGTTTGTTACTTTTTCACGCTTAAACCGCTGACCCGATCGGGATGAAATTTGCTATGCAGATTTTTATCCCGGGAAAACATAAGATCCCCGGGGAACGCGGGAACGCGGGAAACCGAATCCGAATCTAGTAAATTATATTTAGAGATATCAGTAATCGGGAGGGAACCTTAGCACGATGACTCTCAAGTCGAATATCTGTCGTCAAACATCTATCGAGGTGTTCCGGCGGCCGCACTCAAGAGCCGGTTCCTTCTGGGCTTCGGGTGCTCACCACCGTCGGCCACATCATCACTCACCACGGTGAGATTGTGGTCAAACAATGAAAAAAAATACACAACAACAACGAGCTCCGGTGAGGGACGTCCCGGGGTATTTGCCGACGTAGACACAGGTCGCTAATTATCGTGTGGTCCGCGCAGTATCCGCTCGCGGTCGATGAGCCAGTCGTCGTCCTCGTCGTCCTCGTCGTCGGGCGCGTCGGGCGCGGCGGACGCTCGGCGCTACGAGTCGGACCGCTCGTACCGGCCGCGCTACTCCACCGACGACGACGCCCCGCTACATCTATACAGGTAACTTATGTTAATTGCATATTTAATTACAGATGTTCTAAGAGCAGCTCGACCGGGAAAGTACCTCCACCTTACAGAATACCGCAGCCGAGTAACTTACAGCTGTGAGGTCGCCGGAGCTCGTCGGGGCGAAGGGAAGGGTCGGCGACGCGCGAGCGATACGTCCGGTGTTGCGAGCGTTCATAGGCTACGGTGCCCGCTTACTATCGGGCGGGCCGTGTGCTTGTTTGCCGAAAATGTATAAAAAAAAAATTTAGCTTTGCTGAGTTTCTTGCCGGTTCTTCTCAGTTGACAGCGACTTCCGAGCCGGTGGTAACTTCAGTAGGTTCGACGTCCATGCGCGCCCTCCTAGGGGCTAAGTTGACTTACTTTCGATTTAGATTTTTATTTTTATGTATTTATCAACGATGGTGTTAATTATCTTGATAATTTAATTATCAATGATAATGACGAAGTTCGTTGATTTTATCGTTTTTTTTAGTTATAATTAAAAGGACTCCAAAAAAAATTAATAAGATTATGCATTTAGTAGTATTTTTTATAATCCGATTCGATGACCGTGATCCCCTAATTAACCCCCTTAGGGGTTGAATTTCGGTAAATTGTCTCTTGATACACCCCTACGTTACAAAATGAATATGTCCTCCAACATAGTTCTAGGACCAGATGTTGCTCTGCGTTGATTATCACCTGTCAGTCAGAACTTCTTTTATATCAACCATTATCGGATAACAATCAATGAACATAATTATCTTGATAAGGTAATAGTAAGGTCATTCAAAATGCAACCGTAATACATTGTAATAAGGTTGGTGTTTGTTATACAGACAGCGGCAGGAGGGCGGCCCCTCCACGTCCGCGTCCGGCTCGAGACGAGACAGGAACAGCAACGGGAGGGTGAGGACTCTACTACTATATCCTAATCCTAACTAATATTATAAATGCGAAAGTGAGTTTGTTTGTTACCTTTTCACGCCTAAACCCTTGAACCGATCGCGACGAAATTTGGTACGCAGATAGCCTATGGTATGGAGAAGGACATAGGCTACTTTTTTCTCGGGAACGCGGGTGAAACCGCGGGGATAGCTAGTATTACTATATTTCTGTTTTTGTGTAAATCCTACTAATATTATAAACGTGAATGTTTGTATGTTAGTTAGCACTCAACTCCGTTGTGGGTTCGAATCCTACAATGAGCTCGACCTTTCGGTTATAAGAAACCATCGTTAAGAAACCATAGCACGGTAGTTGTCAAAATCTGTCGTCAAATTTCTACCTGTGTGTGCAGGCAGCTGGACTTGCGAGATAGTTCCTCCTAAGGGTGCTTACCGCGGTGAGTTAGTGGTCAAACACAATGCCTTTAAATATAAAAAATAATAAAAGATTTTTGAGGCGCGTTAGGGAAACATGATAGAGTAAATTTTTACGATGCGCGCGCACACCGACCCGAAAAACCGACACCATGAAGTTAGCTACAATGTCTGGTTGTCCCATACACAGTAAAACATGAAGATAGTATCAAAAAAATTAAATAAAGAAGTATAACTTCTTACGTGCGTACATAAGTACACACACACTTTTTTTTTTAAATCAAGCTTTTATTGTTACTTGTTAATAAAA
This sequence comes from Tetheella fluctuosa, assembly GCA_951216915.1. NCBI lineage: Eukaryota > Metazoa > Arthropoda > Insecta > Lepidoptera > Drepanidae > Tetheella > Tetheella fluctuosa. Next base: position 163,244 of record OX578242.1, read on the forward strand.
CGAAATAATTTTTTTAAAAATAATTTAATTGTGATAAGAACGATCATTAACTTTCTTCGTCTACGTTATAATAAAAGCGTGTTATGTGTTTGCCATCAAAATGTATTTATGATGCGGGATTTACTACGGCGTATTTCGTAGCAGCGTTTTTCCGTTATGTAGCTCGTAATAATTTGTTCATGTTGTTCCCACGAGTACGAGTAATGACAAAAACGGTTGCATACGGATATTATCTAGGACCAAAGTATTCATCAAGACGAATCAAACGAGCCCAAACTCGATGGGGTGGTGTCGTTTTATTGCGGAGTTCCTATGGCCACCTTCCAGTTCCAGCATCAGACCCTGGATACCATCTAGCACCAAAGTACTCGTCTCGACGAATCAAACGAGCCCAAACTCGATGAGGTCGTGTCGTTTCATTGCGAAGTTCCTATGGCCACCTTTCAACTCCATCATCAGATCAGCACTATGTCATCATAATATTGGATTGTCACGCGATTTACACATGTATGCAAAATTTCAGCTCAATCGGTAACCGAGAAGTGGATCAAATTTAATTTGCAAGATTTGATGACAAACATCGGGACAGGTGACACTAAATAAAAGCTTGTAAAAAATTATTACATATAGGACACGTCACAAGTTAAGGAGCCTTTTCTAACTATAGGCCTCCTCCGGCTGTCTCCACGCTTTTCCGTTTTCTGGTTTCCTTTTCTAGTCATGTCCAGCGATGTTTCGTATATTGTCAATGCAATGGCATGCCATGTAGTGACGTCACTAACGTCCCCACGTGTGCGCACAGTGCGCGGGCGCGGGCGCGGGCGCGGGCGTGTCGCTGCGGGCGCGGCGGCCGCGGCGCTACAACGAGGACAGCGAGGAGGACTCCGTCGCGGCCATCAGCAAGCGGCTGCAGCGGCACCACCGCCGGCACCAGCACCGGCAGCAGCACCAGCGGGACGACCGCCGCCGCCGGCATCTGCACGCCACGCAGGTCACTATCGCTTTGTATACCTACAGATGGCGACATCTATCGACCATATCATATAATAAGTATTATACTTTAAAAAAACAACTAAAAAACGAACACTATAAATTCAAAAGTTAAATCTTGGGACGTCCGCCATATTGGATTTAAAATGACGTCAATCACCTAACCGTGCGTCCAAACTAAATGTGTATACAAAAGTTGAAGGTAATAAAAACGTTTAAAGGATATTTTTTACCCGCGGATAGATGGCGCCACAAGATTCGACATCGCGCTATCAAAATTTGTGGAGCACTCGGCATATATACGAGTATCCTCGGTCCCAAGTCACGCTCACGGCTGAGAGCCCTCAGCGCTCGCCGTATAGTCCGCGTAAGGGTGGAAGATGGTCCCCTGGACCCACCACCTTCTAGTCCGCTCCAAAAAAAAACAAAAAACCACCTCTAGCTAGACCAAGTCACGCACGATGACTTGGTCTAGCTACAGGAAGATCTTCTTCTAGAAGTCTATCACGTTGCTCCTCCATTCTTGTATTTCAGAGCGTGGTGTCGTTGGGGGCGGCTGCAGGTATAGGGGCGGCTGCGGGGGCGGTAGGGGCGGCAGGGGTGGGGGCGGGGGCGGCGCACACCGCCGACCACAACTACTTCAACGGGCACGCGCACGCGCACAACAACAACACTAGGACACACAACGGGACCGGTCGGTATATTATATTACATTATTATTTACTTTGTGAACACACTTGTTGCTAATATGTATATTATTTATACATAATTATACAACGAGAAACTAACTGACTGACTGACTGACCGACTGACAAACTGACCGACTTTGATGAAAACGAAAACATGCATAATAGGATTTTTGAAAAATCTATTTTACTAGTCGAGAATCGAACGCGTTGGATTTTGAGGAAAAAATACACTGACTGTATTATTAGACCATCCGATAGTGTTTCTTTTTTTTATTTTATACTACTTAGGTGTCAAACAAGCTTACGGCCCAGCTGATGGTAAGCGGTTACCGTAGCCTATAGACGATCATAACACCACCGACAAAGAAAATACAATATTATATTTTCCCTGCCAGGGGTATCACTCACGCGTCGCCAACCTTGAGACATGAAGTTGTTAAGTCTCCTGCACCTGTAATTTCACCGGCTCCCATACCCTCCTAACCGAAACACAGTAATACAAGTGCACTACTATTTCACGGCGGAATTAGATATGGTGGTAGTACTTCCCCGGGCGAACTGTACACTAAGAGTTCTATTAAAAATTGTGTGTACATGAACGTATCTATTTGTCTGGTTGTAATTATCTACATAAGTTACAATTATATTGTAGATATCAGTTGTAGCGACATCTATCAAGACCTCCGCTATCCGTGGATAGATGGCGCAACAATATTCTACATCGCACTGACAAAGTTCTCTGTCAACTTTGCATATATACAAGATTCCAACAACTACAGTTGGACCGCAGTCCCCAGGCACGATGACCCAGCCTGGCGGAAGATCTTCCCTTTTCAAATGGAGGAGTCTACCACCTTGATCCTCCATACAGTTATCTGGTTCCCATAGTACAAGCTCTGCTTAGTTCATCTGTGGTCAGGTGACACTGTGTCAGGAATATCCTAAGATCGTTATCTATACTAATATTATAAAGCTGAAGAGTATGTTTGTTTGTTTGAACGCGCTAATCTCAGGAACTACTGGTTCGATTTGAAAGATTCTTTCAGTGTTAGATAGTCCATTTATCGAGGAAGGCTATAGGCTACTTCCGGGAAAACACAAGATCCCTCGGGGACGCGGGCGTTTAACCGCGGGGCGGGAGCTAGTTATTTAAATATTAATCAAAAGTTTTAACTCGGACATGACATCATCCAAATCTATTCAGGCATTAGTACACTGATGTAACCATCATAAATAGAAGTATATATTTGTCGACAGGCGGTGCATCGGGCGGGTCAACTAACTCTGGTCCGGCGACAGTCTCCATATCGTCCCGCGGCCGGGTGCGGAAACTCACCGCCAAAGCGCGGGGCCTCTTGAGAGACTGATTGTGACTCTTGGACCGAAACGTGGACCGTATTGTGTCCCACACGAGACATATAGTGAATGTAGAATAGTCCGCCCACGTTTTTTTTTTCATGTAAGGCTAACAAGTAACCGGTCCACCTGATGGTAAGCGGCTACCGTCGCCTATGGACATTAGCAATACCAGGAGGATTGACAATGTGTTGCCGACGTTTATAAAGGCATGCGTTATATGCATTTATATATATTTTTCTGTAATCTTACTTTTTATTTAATGTTAGTTACTCAATCACGCCAGAACGGTTGAACGGATCTGGATGAAATTTGGCACAGAGATAGATTATAGTCTGGTATAGCACTATTTTTTATCCCGGGAGAATATAAGATCCCTCGGGCGAAGCCGTGGGGCAGAAACTAGTATTAAGTAAAGCTGATATTGAAATGATGTTATTATAATAGAAGTGACCACAGTCAGTCGTAAACTGACAATGGGAAAGTACTGTATATCTATCTCACTCAGCCACGATATATCTGTTTTATATCCATATAATATATTTTCGATAAACACAATCTATTCTTAAGTATGTTATACGGTCCTAATTGACGTCTGACTGCCACATACAATATTAAATATTACTGTCTCTTTCTGGTACGTTACATTTTGTGTATGTAAGAGCGAGACAGATATAAGGGATGCACAAACACACCAAACTATTTATGTAAGAAATGAACTAGTTCAAATAACTAAATATTTCTATCCTTATCTAACATATAGACGTGTCCTTTTCAGTTTTCTTATTTTGATAAGCAAAATTGTGAATTAGAAATAATATAAAACGTATTGTGGGCCCTGTCTCGCCTCGTGTGATACTTTATAATATATTATATACTTATATTATGTAACTAGAACAAATACTTCAACGTTCGTCCGTTCGTGCGTATGCACTACACTATCTCCGCCCCGGTTTCACTCGCTACTACCATCCATACTACATTCAAATCTGACAATAAGTTTCCGAGATTAGAAAGAAAATAATAACATGTGATACATAAATTAAAAAATAAATATAAGGTATATTTTTTGGTTATTATTTGTATCGCACGAACGAATGAATAGAAAATCAATAAACTGACTTCAATTAAATATATATAGAAATGTAGACAAAGTTGTTTGTTCGTGTGTCACTAGCATCGCATCGTCCCGTGAAGACTGAACGCTTTCACTAATATTATGTAGTATTTTTTTTTAAATTGACTCGTGAATGGGACGAACTGTAGACGAATTCACTTAGTAAATTGTCATTTACTGTGTTACCAGTTGTTATAAAAAAAACCGGCCAGTGCCAGTCGTACTCGCGTACGAAGGGTTCCATACCATTATCTATAAAAACTGCAAAAAATCATGTTTGTTGTATGGGAGTCCCCTTAAATATTTATTTTATTCAGTTTTTTAGTATTTGTTGTTATAGCGGCAACAGAAATACATCACCTGTGAAAATTTCAACTATCGGTTCATGAGATACAGCCTGGTGACAGACGGGCGGAACAGACGGATTGACGGACAGCGGAGTCTTAGTAATAGGGTCCCGTTTTACCCTTTGGGTACGGAACCCTAAAAACGAGTGAGCTGAATCACATTGAACTGGTATCACTATTACAATAAATGTGGCAACATTATTTTACAAAGTGACAAGCACCTGTCATATAAAACATATTCCTTGTTCAGATCTACTTTCAGTGGCATTTTATCGAAAAGGGATCACATTTCTAATGCTATTTCTATGAAATCAACAAAAATTTACCATTGTTACCGCCTTTATGTAAACTAGTTAATTCTCGCGGTTTCACCCGCGCTGCCGATATAAAAAAAAAACGATGTTATATATTTATTCTGCTATTCGGGGCGGAGACAAATTCAACAAATCACAGATCATAAAAATCGGTGCAGCCGTTCTTGAGTTATATAAACATCCGAATTGAGAACCTCCTCCATTTTTGAAGTCGGTTAAAAATATAGTGTAACTAACACGACATTAATGATAATGTTGTTGACATTAATTAACTAATATTTAAATAAAATTTGTAAATAAATCGAATACACTGTTAAGTACTTAACGGACGCTAAACACACTTGTGTATATTATTAAGATATTGTTACAATTCAACTATAGTGTACTGGGGTGGTAGGGTAGGGTACCACCTCCAGTTGAACTATCAACAAGGATTATACAACCTCCGGCCACGTCATCACTTACAGTGAGATTGTGGTATTGAGACGAAATCCAAGGATTTTTTTTATTTAATTTCTATAAATAAGTTTGAATGTACTGAATAATTTTATTATGTTATTTTAATATAATTAATGACATTATTAAGTTGCTCGAATAAGTTGCTGTATCTCGTACGTGTACCTGTCTAATGACGTATTTATAGTAGAGATGTGCCGATTATGACTTTGGCCGACTAGCCGATTAGTCGGTTGTAAAGAGGCCGACTAGTCGGCCAAGCCGATCGCGGTTTCGGGAATTTCCGTGACGTAATGTCAAGTGTAACCAATGCCAAATGATAATTTCTCGTGGTGAGCAGGGAAAAACAGCAAATACCGACATTCAACCCTGATACCTCAGCTATACCTCCCCTTACATACATTTTATTGAGAAATACATACAAAGTATGAAGCCGGATAGTCGGCGCTCTTTGCCGAATAGTCGCCGACTACTATAGTTGCCGGATAGTCGGCTTTACCGACTAGTCGGAACATCTCTAATTTTTTAGTTTAAAATAAGTTTAGCACAATTTTTTAATTATAATTTTTCTATGTAATGGAACCTGTGCGGGAGTTTCTTATGAAAATTACCGTCAAAATGTTTGCAGTTCGATTCCTTCATCAATAAAGCGAACATTGTGTAACTGGTCATGTGATCCGGTTGGCGTGGAGCTCGGATACACCGACTGCTGAGCCACAGGTCGTGGGTTCGATTCCCAGCCGTGACAAACACTTACATGAACATATCTATTTATTTCGAGTCTGGATGTAAAATTAATATCTATGTATAATATATTTACAATTTTTTCCCAGGATTATGTTACGATAGAGGGATCAAACTGTGAACGAAATAAAATTGACATTCAGCCAGTTTAGTCACAGAATAACAAATAGTGCTACCGTACAGAAGGATCACTTCCTAATAAAAACTGTTTAGGCACGAAAACTAACTACACACGCCTCTCTTTCTATCACAAAGTCCTATCTCTTACTTGATCTCGATTCATTGACGGTAAAACCACAAGACGCGCGTCCGTAGGTATATTTTCGTACCTAAACTGCGGAGTGAACCCTGGTTCACTGCTGATCGTCTGATTTAGTCTAATACTTTTGTGTATTTGTTTAAAGATTTCGCAAGTTATTCATTTATGAGCTAAAATCCGATTCATTATGCCCTTTGGATTGCGACTATTTGCAATGCGCGGCAATAGGGAACATGCCTATTATTTATTTATTTATAAATGGTTAGTAATTAGAATGCAACCGGGAAAAAAAATAACAACAAACGAAGTAAAGTGGATTGAATGTTATTCGAAAAGCCAAATAGAATCTACTTACAGATATGGCGTCACTGGACTGGATGCTGATTGGCTAATCAAAGATGTTAAATATTCAAATTAAGAATAACGAAAAAAAGATACTGGCATAAGGCTGCCTTTCCACCAGAGATGCGTAGCGTGGCATGGTTTTTATCCACCAATAGGATCGCTTCATTTTCACAGTTTAGTATGTCATACATCTAATGTAGCGATCCTATTGGCGGATAAAAACCATGCCACGCTACGCATCTCTGGTGGAAAGGCAGCCTTATGATATTGCAATTGCCATATTAGAAAAAAAAACTAGCGTCAGGTATTCCGCGCGAAATTCGAAACTATAAATTTTTAATAAGGTATGATTTTAGTATTTATAAAAAAATTGCGCATGTTCCTTATTGTCATACTGAGTCTGACGTACTTGTGAAAATTAAAATTTTTTTTTTTTTATTAATAATACTTGCAATTAGCGTATAAGTGTTGAGAAGCGAGTGCGGCGAGTGTACTGTACAGTGTGTGTGTGTGTGTATGTGTGTATATAGTTGGTATGTATACTTAGTTGTAAGTGTGTGAGGGGATGATGTGTTGATACCAAACTGAAATAAATTGATTATTTTGTACTCGTTTGTTTTATTTTGTGACACAGAGCATACAAGGTTTTTTAATCTTTAGTAAGTACCAGGATATTATAAGTTCAAAGAAGTAATTGTGAGCTGGTACTAGGGTAGCATAAGTATAAAAGGCTTTATTCAGAGATACAAAACTATAATTTACCAAACATAAATAGAAAATATGTACGGCTGGCTGCTCATGGCTCACAATATCTAATTATCGAAAATTTTGCGTGACTGTTGTGAAAATGTACCAGGATATAAGAAGTTTGTAAGAGTTCTGTTCAACTGAACTATTGAAAATAAAACTGATTGAAATGTGGGTAGGTATTAAATACTTTCTGTCTGAACAATAGTTACTCCATACAATTTATGATATCCTGGTAATAGGGTTTGGGTTTGGCATAGATTTATAATCGTAGTAGGTACGACAATAATAAATCTGTGGTTGGATATAAATAATCTAAAGCGTTTAGAATTCATGTTCAACTCCTTTGAACTTCTGACATCCTGGTACTATTCCACCGGTAAGATTGGACACTAAAAAGTATCCATCAAATACTCAAGATACTACTTCGACTTCCTGATGTCCTGGTACTTGGTACCCCGTCACAGAACATTTATTTCGTAACCTCTCAGTTATTCCATCGGACTCCTGATACCCTGGTAATATTTCAAGTGGTCGTAGCTAGTTAGTATTTCAAAATTAGTCCCAATGTAGCCACAACGTGAAAACAAATCTATACAAATAAAATTAAAGTGCGTCTGTTTTTCCGCGAACCCAACACACGATTTTAAAATTTCTGTCTATCTATTTGATTTGTTTGTCCGGTTTAATCTCCTAAACGGAACGGCTAAACCAGTTTTGACAGAACTTTTATTGGCAGTTAGAGAACTTCATTGAGAGCCATAGATCTGTGTGAAAATTGAAAAACTATAAAGGTATACAGTCAATTGACTTGGAATAGTATATATTATGTACCTTTCATCCCGGGAACGCGGGTATAACCGCAGAGCGAAAGCTAGTATATATTATAATAAAACAAACACATCTAAGTACTTAATTTATTCAATAAAGTATTAGAGAAATCTTAAAATCTATTTTCTAAAATACTATTAGATTCACAAACATTGTAATCAGATCTAAAAATATTTTCTTCACATTTTTATTTCTTATATAAACTAACGGACAGATCTTGATTTTAATAATTAATTATATTTGGACGATGTACTATGTAGGTATTATGCCTAACTTGTGCTTACATAAACTTATCCGGTATCCCCTCCCCCCCCCCCCCCTCGCCCCTCAAATCTATATTCATATGAGTATTGATGCCTCCAACCAAGGACAATGTATCCTTTATTTTTTCCTTGAAACACTTTTTATACAGGGTCGAATTAAGGAAAGGGCAAAATCTTGGACCACCTCAAAAGTAACGTAGTCCAATAGGTAACGTACTTTCACGAATAATACTCGATTCTTATTCCAAAGCTAATTAATTTAAATTCGTTCAGTGATTTTCGTAAATTAATGATTATGTCAAGGTGTTTTCAAGCTGCACTACAATATAGTTAAGTGACTGTTGTAAGTGTTTAGAGTTAGCAGATGGCTGGCTTGTTGATCGCCACGCTGCATACGACTGACTTCAGATCGGGGAACGCTTGTTCTTGGATAGCTTGGTCGAATTTCTGAAACAATGGAATAAAAAATTCAATACGAATTAGTTTTTTTTACTCAAATTTGAGTTTATGTTTAAAAAATCAACCAAAAGTCTCCATTTCTCCATGAACCTCTGGTGCCCTAGTCCGTTTAAATCCAGTTCTTTATATATTCTTACCTCATTGATTACTATAGTAGGTACGAAGGCGAGCGGTCGCAGGACAGCGTCGGTCTTGTTTCCATACGTGGCGAGCAGATTATCACCTTGGTCGCTTGAAGCACATTTCTTCAATTTATTCGACTCCTCTTGCTTGTTCACTTGAGTTAGGCACTGTTGGACATTAAACATAAATTTTAGGAAATAAAATTAATTACATCCATAATCTTATCACTGAATATAATTTAATGATACTATATATTTAATTTACAGCTTATTATGTATCTACTTTTTTTATAAACTGCAAAAATATTATATAGCTATTGTAAATATTGTGTTCAAAATGCCAGAGAGTTGCAGCAATATATACATCTCAATCATAATAAGCGTAATTTTTCTGTGATCCCTATTCCAACTCTCGCGTAATATAAACGTGCACTTCAAAGCCCCTGTTGCTCATTCCCAAATCAGCCCCTGTGTAACAAGTGTCGAGGCACAGTCTATGTAACTCTTACAGTCGACCAACGGACACGTCTAGACGGAGAAATCGTGCGGGGCTTGCGGGGTGAGAGAGGATAGACCTCTGTATGTAATTACGCTGTGGTCGAGGTATGTATAATACTAACCGTGTCGAGGGCCTTGTCCGGGTTGGGCTGGCTCATGAGGCAGATCACCAGCTCCATCTTGTCGGTGTCCACCAGTTTGTTGTCCTTCAGGATACACGCTTGCACCTGCGATACAAAATACAAATAAGTATTATATTAAAAATGTAGGCGTATACGCTCTGCTACCCGGGGCTGTTCGCTATTGTTAAACAACCCCACAAGTACATTAGAAATTAGATAGTTACATAATATCAGTACAAATACAAAACATCACACTCACATTTTTGATTATGTTTCAAATATATAAAATTGTTTTATAAAGTAACTTTTGTAAGTATCTATTATATAATATAACTAGGTATATTGTAATTGGCTTAATCTAAGGAATAATTCATATTGCATTTAATTGTTAAAAAAAGCTGTAATGTTCCTTTTTCAACAAAAATAGATAAATAAATAAATATAAATATTCTGGGACATTATTCCTCACACACGGCCATCTGACCCAAAACTAAGCAGAGCTTGTACTATGGAAGCCAGATAACTGATATACTACATATAGTACTTTTCTTTTGTAAATACATACATATATAGATAATTACACCCAGACACAGGACAAACAGACATGTTCATGCACACAAATGTTTGTCCTGAGTGGGAATCGAACCCACGACCTGCGTCGTGATAGATAGGGTATCTTACCAACCACGCCTATCGGCTCGTCAAGTAGTAACAATTTTAATTTCTAAGATAGCTGTACCTTGTTTCCGTAGCATTCATCAGGTCCATGGTGGCAGGTGAACTGCCACTTGCCATTCACTTTGTCATGCTGAAATACAATAACACACTCACATTACCGACGTCAAAGTCAAAGCTATTTATTCAGTTTAGGCTCAAGGAGGGCACCTATGAAGGTCAAAGTTACTGGAGTTACCACCGGTTCGGAAGTCAGACAACAACTGAGAAGAACCGGCAAGAAACTCAGCAAAGGTTTTCTTGTTTTCAACAATTTTCGAAATAATAAATTAACAAAAAAAAAATGAAAAATCTATACAAATGAATAAAATCGAAGTGTCTGTTTGTAATTTTATTTAAAAATAGTAAAAGTTGTTCATATTGATGAGTACTTCCACCCCTGCAAGTATTGCCAGTGACTAAAAAGTCATTCTGTATAAGTTTTTTGTATATTTTTGTGTATTCTGCACGGTGGTAGGGTACTTTGTAGTACCCGCCTGGCTGGCTACCACCCTCAGGTTGAAAATCTGTCGCCAAACACCTATTGGTGTGTTCCGGCAGCTGCACTTGAGAGCCAGATCCATCTAGGCTGTGTGTGCTTACCACCTTCGGTCACATCATCACCTACCATAGTGAGATTGTGGTCAAACACAAGCCTATACAAAGTAAAAAAAAAAAAAAAGTGCCTACATAAAACTAAGTGGAGTGAACTTTGCTAGACTAATTGAGAGCTTAGTCATCAACTATTAACAATTTATTCCATTAAAGACAAAAACAAAAGGTAATAATGAACTGTGACTCAAGAGCTTGTGTCAGCACTGCAGTCATCTCGGCCATACAATTAGTTAGAATTAATTCACATTAACCGTCTCCATTCATAGTAACAATTGTGGAATGACGGCGCATGTGTATGTACTTACATTAATGCACATTACAACATCTTGTTTTTAGGATTCCGTATCTCAAAAGGAAAAACGAAACCCTAACATAGCATCACATCGTTGTCCATCTGTCGATCAGGACTCGCAAATAAATCAAAACCTATAGGATATAGAATCATGAATTTTGGCAAGAAGCAATGTCTTCTACAGTATAAGTAAAGGAAAAAAATTGCAGTTGTAGAATAGACCGAGCCGTATATCGATGTATGGGAGAGATGGACCAACCATTTACAAACAAGTTTGTACGGAACCCTCGTTGCATGAATCAGACTCACACTTGTCTGGGTTTTTTTTTACTACGGATAAGCTGTGTGTAAACAATCTCAGTGTGACGTGGTCGAAGGTTGTATGCAAGCACACAAAGCGTTAGAAAGGCACTGGCTCTACAGGACAAACGAACATGCCCCTCTGTAACTAACCACCACGAATCCGACTCCAAGTCGGGGTCTACCAAAAAGAGAGGGCTCCCCCAGCATCCGTGGCATGTACCCCGATCCAAACAGCCAGGCCCGTAGCTCCGGCTGCAAGCCCTATCTACATATATTAATACGTGTGGTACATACGGTGCTCTTCCCGTAAGGCACCAGCTTGACCTTGACGAGGCCCCTGAAGTCACGCCACACCGGCGCCAGCTGGCTCGTGATGAACCGCTTACTGTCAGGACACAGGGACTCGTAGTACACTGCTATCTTCACCTGGACACACCAATTATTTATTAAACATTAATATTCTGAGAAATTCATCACACACGGCCATCTGATTACAAACTAAACAGAGTTTGTACTACGGAATGTAGACAACTGATGTACAGTCTGTTTGTGTGTAAATATTTAGTTATTTAGTTATATTTATACATATTATTATTATTTAAGGCGATGATAGCCAAGAGCTACTGACGTGTCGGATACCATGGCGAAGGTCGTGGGGTTGAATCCTATACGGAGCTTGAGTTTCCGATAAAGGAAAACCTAGTGAGAAAACCGTAGCACGGTGGTAGGGTACTTTATAGTACCCGCGCAGCTGGCTACCACCCTTGAAAGTTTGTCGCCAACCTACCTACTGGTGTGTAACAAAAAATCATAAAATTTTATCTCATTGATAGGAGGTCCAATGAATTACTCATGAAAATAATGATAGTTTTTAGTCTATAGCAACTAGAAATTGCGAGACGGGACTAGGGGCCAGGGGGCCTTTCCCAGGGGCATTTCATACAATGCTTATTAGTGATAACTACGCCTCTGTAATAAACACACTAACTGTCAGACAGACAGAGAAGCGTTGGGTTATACAGGATGAAATCAGCTGTCCATACAAAAGTTCAATACCTGCTCGACTAAAATGTATGAAGGAACCATTTTATTTTATGCGATATCAGAGTTGGTCCCATGATAAAAGTTGTTCATATTGACGAGTACTTCAACCAATGCGAGTGACTATAAAATCAATCTGTATAATAATACTAGCTTTTCACCCCGTGAACCCCTATTTTACCACCTTAGGGGTTGAATTTTGGAAATTCCTTTTTTCGTATATCCCTACGTTACAAAAGGAACATATTTTCCAAATGTTGTGTTTCTAGGACCAGCGGTTTAGGCTGTGCGTTATCCATTAATTTAGTACAAGCTCTGCCAAGTATTATTAGAACTAAATATGTACATATACAAGAATACTCACTTTGGTCTCATCAGATTTCTTCCCCTTGGCCGTCACGACGCAGAACAGCGCCACCAGGCACGCTACCAACAACACCTTCATTTTGTTCTGGAACCAATCGACAATTATGACATTAAATGACAGCACCGGTTTTGGTATGGGAGGGGCTTGACTCAGCTGAGATAGGGCAGTAATATCAAGCTAAATTTGATTGCCATTGTGAGTTTCCGTCATATCTTAAAAGTCCATAAACAAGAATTATATTATTTATTTATTTATTTATATGAGAGATCTCGGAAACAAAACAAAAAAAAACAGTCTAATTTAGAATATCCTTATGTGAAGTCGGTTAATTGAACACAACTTAGCAGTAGGTTGGCAGTCATTTAGTTTCATAACGAGATGTGAACCTGTTTGACCGGTTCTAACCGTGTTGTACAATACGCGAGTAGTGCGCACTGTGATTACAAACACTATACATTGTTCATTTGCATGCTGTATATTATGGCAAATTATCATTTTATTTTAGGCTTTGCCTTTTTCGGATAGTCACTCTCCACACATTGTCAGTGGTACCCATCTATTTTGTAATTTCAATTAAAACATAAGCACCAAGCAAGTGTCTTAAGTTTTGTTCCCACCAAATAAATACCTATCACTCTCAACACGCTCATAGGCAAAAAAGCATCATAAAAATTATGTAGGTACCTACAGAAAAGAAAAACGTACTACTACTACTATACTTATACTACTATAATAAGATACCCCTTATATGATGGTGAGGGCCCCATCTGTAAGCCCCTGAATTCGGCCCTGTTTCATACATTTCAAGTCGCTGTCATAAATTATATATAAATGACATAACACCACTTTAAGCCCCTGTTGCCCCAAAATTCGGCCCTGCTATGTTATTCTATACTAAAACTCGACGGTGAATTCTCGAAGCGACTATTCTCTGTCTCACTCGTGAACTCCTGATTACCGAGTTTCACGAGCGAGACAGACAATGGTCACTTAGATAATTCACTGTCGAGTTTTAGTACAGAATAGCATAGCTGTTTCGTGTTTTGACTTGTGTCAAATAGTATAAAACAAGTTCGCTATCTGCTCTGTCTGTTTCTCCTCAACGAAAGGTTGCTCACCATTCTATGGTTGCTCGCCAATAAAATATTACCGATTTTGGATCAACAGCTTCCAGCCTGAGAACGTTTTCTTCTAGGTTTTGTGTGCTTAGCACCTTCCTTCTTCGTCACATACTATGGCCGCATGGTGACTAATGGTGAGGTTGTCGAACACAGGCCTTCTAATTTTGTGGAATACAATCAGATGTAGGTTGTCGTTTTTAGCCTACATTGTCAGAATGTCCAAAAAAAAGTAACCTTGCTGAGTATTTTCCCTTCTTAGTTGAAGTCTTCCGAACCTGTGGTAACTTCAGTAGCTTCGACGTTCATAAGTGCCCTCCTAGGGCCTAGACTGAATAAATGGCTTTGACTAGCTGGCTCATTTAAGTATTCTGACGAGCTTTTAAATCTTTTAACATTATAAAAGTGATATTTTCAAACTGCAAGAAACGAAGAGAACTTTCTTCGCTAATGTTATGTACTCTAACAATACATTACAACCTTTCTATTTCGCAGTAAGTGTTAAAGAAAGCTCTCGTGTACTTTCTCAAGTGGACACACGTAGCATCGTAGTGTTGTGTTGTACATACTGAGCGGTAGGTAGCGAGTAGAGTGCGAGTGGGTCACGACCTCGACGCGAGACGGAGCGTGGTACAAGTTACAAGACTGCTACGAATAAACGACATCGGAGTGCGTATTCACGTTTGATTAAATAGTGTATGGGCAGAAGTTTTTTTTTGTTTTTACTTTGTATAGGCTTGTGTTTGACCACAATCTTACTATGGTAGGTGATGATGTGGCCGAAGGTGGTAAGCACAGAAAGCCTAGAAGGAACTGGCTCTCAAGTGTAGCTGCCGGAACACACCAATAGGTGTTTGGCGACAGATTTTCAACTTGAGGGTGGTAGCCACCCAGGCGGGTACTACAAAGTACCCTACCACCGTGCTATGGTTTCCTTCACCGAAAGCTCAAGCTCATTGTAGGATTCGAACACACATGTTTCATGAGTATTCCGCGAGAGGCGCTGTATCAATAGTCAATTCAAAATAAAGCCTATTCGAAACGGCAAACCAAGGCGCGTTAAACTGATATTCGATTAAAATACGTTAATTGGTTACAAAGATTAGCGTGTTTAAATAGACAGACAGACAAGATGATGTTCATCCACACTCCATTTTTGGAAAAAAAATGTACAAACATGCTGGTTCTACAGATTTATTATATGTATAGATATGGGCATTAAGCTGTTATTACACTACCCTATTTAGAGAAACTCTAAATAGTAAACTATTTAGGGAGTAGTGCGGCTGGGACGTTCCAATCGCACGAAATCGGAATCTAACTACGATTACAGCTTCCAATTTCCTAATTAGAGTTTCTCTAAGTATGGTAGTGTAATAACAGCATTAGATATCGATCGCTCCCGCTCGTGCCTCCGACCGCGGCCGTACATAAATCAAGCGTCCAACTCGACCGAGCGCCGGCGCCGATGCGCCAGCGCAGTCACAGTGACCATTACTGTTGTTTAGCTGTACATATATGTAGTACATGCGCGAGATGACTTCCTTTCTCCTAACTCAGCTTAGTGATGGGTTTGTTGAGATTTACACAAGTAAGAAGGACGTAAGTAGGTAACTACCATACATTGACCACGTTTAGTATAACTCTAGCACTAACTGACAAGTTAGTTTGTAATGACCGGCGTTCTATGCCTCTTTTTTAGTTTTTAGGGTTCCGTACCCGAATAGTCCAAACGTGCGTCGCCCTATTGCTGTCACTCACGTGTCCGTCTGTCCGTTGTCTGTCACACAATTTGTTCCGAAGATTTTTTTAACTTCCCATTGATCTATGAACTTGATACGTGATAATGTTTATTATTTCGTATATTTTACTAACAAATATCAAAATATTGATAAATCAGTTTTTTCTTTGAAATATACATACCTATAAGTTTGGACGGAACCCTCTCGGTGCGCGAGTCCGACTCGCACTTGGCCGGGTTTTTTTTTATCAGAAAGCATCGCGTGCGCACAACAACTAACCAAACTTTAACCGCAATCGCATAAATGATATAGGCAACACTTACAAACAAATAAACAGAAATGTAGATTTTTATATATAGGTACTACCATTACTTACCTGCCTAATACTATACAGTAATCTAAAACAGATTCTCGGCATCACGTCACTAAGTACCACAGATTAAAAAGACTTTATTTTATTGTGTATGGACCGCCCGCAAGCGCCCGCGCATCGTGATTACAATGAATTTGTAACTTGAGTTGACACTTCGTTGATATTTGATCCACCATTTTGTAATGACCCGAGAATTACCTATATAGATAAACAAATGTTTATACAGTGCGAGCGCCTTCCCCGTCATTATAATGATTGAAAAAAAGAAAAAAAAAAAGTGTGTGTGTACTCATGTACGCACGTAAGAAGTTATATTTCTTTATTAATTTTTGTTTTGATAATATCTTCATGTTTTACTGTGTATGGGACGACCTGACAATATCCCAGGGATCATTTATTTACATATTTACAATCAATGTATAAATTACAAACTATGATATATAGAAAACATCCTCAAAGCCCTCGCTGCTGTCGATAGTCAAGATTCCCAACAGGCTGGCAGCGTTCCCTTTTTGGATGGCCAAGCTTATGCGTTGGCGGAAAAAGCTCCCAGCCCGTCGGTCTCCCGAAGCCTCGATGAGTTTGGATGATAAAATACGAGCAAATCGGCGAGCCTCGAACCCCCATGGACCCATGGTTTCAACATCATTTTATACCATAAGTTAATAAATATCAGTGAAATAAAACACTCAGCTGTTTATTTTAATCAAAAAATTATTGTTTATAACAATTTTAGTATGTAAGCAAGTTACACGAAACTTTTGCAGTCTTCTAGTTCCATTCGAGATCTTTTTTTTGTAATTATCTACTACTCAATCAAAAAACTGAACATTAAACATTGCAACAAACTTTTAAAAGGTTCGCAAAATGAACAACATACCTAGTCAAGCAATAGGTAAACAAATAAACTCTTCTTCTAATAGGTAAAATGATTCCAGTGATCATTTTAAACACACAGAAAGGGACAATATAGGTTCTCGAGATTTGCGGTCAGCAACACATTCAGCGATTCATTTTTATATTATAGACTGAGAGTTAAAACTGTCTTTATCAGTTATTAATAAATTGTGAATAAATAATTATTGCACTGAAAATTTATGATATTACGATGAGAGGTGCGAATGTGGGTTTGTTTGTTACCTTTTCACGTCTAATCCACTGAACCGATCGCGATGAAATGTGGTACACAGAAAGCCTATGGTATGGAGTAGGACATGGGCTACTTTTTTTTCTCAGGAACGCGGGCGAAGTCGCGGGGGACAGCTAATTATTTATTATAGGCGTGTAGTTGGTCGGCATCGGAGCACAGCCGTGCGGCTTTAGTCTCAAATTAATACGAGTTTGTTTTTTTAATTATTAAAAGACTCAAATGTGACGAGAACCTTGTATAAATGGTATTTTGAAAGTAAATTGCTCTTCAACACTTGATATACAAGTTGATTGGTCAATATCGTGACTAAATCACATTAGTTCATTAAATGCGTCATTTCATGTAATGATCTAATGTTTTTGTCATTTAATACCTACCTAATTGTTTTTTAAATATAAAATGGGCTTACGTTTGGCCATCGACTGACCCCAGGAGGAGTCAAAACGAGGCCGACGCTTGCCCAGAAAAAGCCTATTCACTCTGGCCTTGAAGACATCTGGGTTATGTGGTTTTTAATTAAACAAATTAATATACAAAAAAATAGAACCAGAAAGTAACATCCGCAACACACTGGTAGTTGCTTGGCGACAGATTTTCAATAAGGGTGGTAGCCAGTCACAAAGGTGGTTAACTAATACGCGGATGAAACCGCAAAGCAGAATAGCTATTATCCATTTCACCCAACTACTCATTATATACAGTTACCGGCCAAACTAGATTTCAGGCCAAACTGATTTTGAATTGAGAAAAGACATTTTAGAAGTGACATGTACTTATACAATGATTTCACATATGTAAGTAATCGTAATTTGGTGATCAATTTCTCTTCCTATTCAGAAACGACCCGGTTTTTTTTTTAACTGCACGGAAACCCTTTTTTACTTGTATAATAATACTTTCTATTCAGAAACGACCCGGTTTTTTTTTTAACTGCACGGAAACCCTTTTTTACTTGTATAATAATACAAAATCAGTTCGGCCCAGGACAAACTAGTTTAGCCTGAAATCGAGTTTGGCCGGTAACATATACATTAGAATTCTAAAAATAGCTACAATTCAAACAAGAGGCTGACAACACTTACACTTTATCAAGCGACCATGTCATTAAATATTTTTTTTATCACCAGCCAGCGCTATCTCCCGGGCAAAGGTGAAACCGAGAGGTAACCAGGAAACGTTGACTCCAGCTCGTGACGCGGGGTCACTGCGCCACATGTCCTTGTTACTTGGATTATTTGTAGCGATAGTTGGTCGAGCGAAGAGGGGAGTTTGTACTAGTATCTTGGGTAAAATCACTCGATTATTGTGATTTTTAGGGTACCGTAGGGACATTAATCTACGCCGTACGTGTGTCAGTTAGCCTTCCTCGATAAATGGGCTATCCAATCCAATACTAAAATATTTTTTCAATTCGAACCAGTAGTTCCCGAGATTAGCGCGTTAACCAAACAAACAAACACTTCAGCTTTATAATATTAGTATAGAGTAGCCAGTGACCTCTATCATAGCAATCAATACTAAATCAACTTTAGCCTCGTCTTGACGCGGCACTCGCTACTGACAGCACTGCGAAAACCGCTTAGGGGTCTCGTCGATGCGCATGTTTGTGTGAGTGAGCCGTTTCGTCCGTTTGTAGGTAGTTTCCGTACTGGTTACATCTTTATACTGTTTTTTTTTTTTTTTTAGCTGGAACAGAAAGGTGGTGGGTCCAGGGGACCTTCTTCCACCGTTACGCGGACTTTGCGGCGAGCGCTGAGGGCTCTCAACCGCTACTTAAAAACTAAAACAAATTTAGGGCAACGGTAGCCTGAGGGTGCCCCCTGTGGGGCTCGACCTCGGCTCAGGACGTTGGGGAATATGGGAGGGCATAGCATGCAAATATATATTATTTGGGGATCGGTCGGATTGCTAATTTGCAGCTCGGGCCGCTTAAATGGGACGAGACTGGGAAGGACGTCGCGACGGTCCTCGCCGGCGAGGACGAAATCTTGGTTGACGGTTGCGCATCTGTATTTGTTTTCGGGCTTCTTCAGCCTCGATCTGGGCTAGGGTGGTGGCATCGTCCGGTTCGCTGAGGACGAACCTTGGCCTGCGGATGCGGGAGATAAGGGACGCGGTGTAGGTGACCGTGTTAATGATCAATGGATTCGCGTGATGCGCTGCGGTATCAAAATATCTGCGTGCGGCGCGTTTCATGAACTGTTTGATGGTGGGGAGACCTAAGTCAAGGTGGAGGTTTTCATTGCGCATGTACCACGGGGCGCCCGTGGCTTTGCGCATGAACCTATTTTGTAGTACCTGAAGGGTGTGAAGTTGTTTGGGAGCAACGTGAGCGAACACGGTACTCGCGTATGTCATGACGGGACGGATACACGCGGTATAGAGTCTAACCTTGCTTTTTAGGGCAAGTTTAGACCGGGCGTTGATCAGACAGTGGAGTCGTCCTGCCACAAAGGCGGCGCGCGCGCGGACTGCCTTTATGTGCGCAGCGAAGGATAGACGATCATGGAGGGTCACACCGAGATATTTGGTTTGCCTCTCCCTAGGGATCGGCTCGCCGAATAGTGTGACTGGATTGGGGGTGGGGACGTCTTTTTCGGTCGGTTCTATAAAAGAGAACCGCCTGACTCTTGGAGGGGTTGATCTCTATTCTCCATTTCCGGAACCATGCGCCTAGGGCGTTGGCCACGGTCTGGAGTTTTTTGGAGATCATGGGCGGGCTTCTGCCTGAGCAGTATACAGCAGTGTCGTCTGCAAAGAGGGCGAACTGCGTATTCTTGACTCTAGGGATGTCGCTCGTGTAGAGCGTAAACAGCAAGGGAGATAGTACCGAGCCCTGCGGGACACCGGCACTAATGGGGTGGGGAGAGGACAGAACGCCTTCGACCCGATATCGAAAGTGGCGATTCGACAAAAAGTCTCGTAAGATGGTCACGAGTCTCGTTGGCACACCTATATGTATAGCTTGTAGATCAAGCCGGTGTGCCACACTTTGTCGAATGCCTTTGCAACATCGAAGGAAAGGGCGCCTGTCATATTACCTTTTTGGTATTGAGAGGAGATGTGTTCAACAATTCTCTTTATACTGTGGTATTATTCCTTTATTTCTAAGTAAATAAAACAGCTAAAATAAAAAAAATCAGCAAGGAATGTTGAAATACTCTAACGAACGACGGGGGAGGGAGCAGGAACGTATTGCCACGGTACCTATACATTGAGTATGAGGTAATCAAACAAATCAGATTTAGTAGATTCCCATAACTTTACTGAAATAATTTCATGTACCGGTCATCTTAGTATGATATACTGAATTCACCCCCTGGTAATAGATGATGAGGCCGAAGGTGATATTCACCCAAAGCCTAGGAACAAACTCTCAAGTTCAAAGAAAGGGAGCGGCCCTATAAAGGGGGTCACACACGGCGAAGATACTATAATATTTCATCTTAAGATCATGAGACAGCATTATACTATGAAACGACCTACCTCTTACCTACCTACTTTCCTTCTCTTTCGCTGGTATAGCACTGTCTCATATATCTTAAGATAAAATATTATAGTATCTTCGCCGTGTGTGACCCCCTTTAATACTGAGAAAGACTTATTAAATCAAAACACGTTCGCTCTTGTCACAGTATAATGCTCAACATATTGGCTGAATATAAATGGTTTATTTAATCATGTTTGAATAAATTAAATGCGCATTTATGACCATTTGCAATATTGTCTACTACATTATGCAGGACATTTAAAAAAATTAACCTTGCTTGCTTACTTCTCAGTTGAAGGCTGACTTCCGAACCGGTGGTAACTTCAGTAGCTTCGACGTTCATAAGTGCCCTTTGAATAAATGAATAAATCGACTAATGTCATAGATAATAACAAGGGTTATAATTTAAGTTAAAAAATGGCAACACTTTTGATTAAGTATATCTAAATTAGTTTAGAACTTATTAATTAAATCTGCTAGTTAATTTGTCATACGTCCGCCCGCAGTTTATCTTCGATCGGTTTTCGAGGGAGATGTTATAATTAGATATTTTATAAATTATGCGCATATTTGTTTGTAAATAAAACGAACTTATTTATCATAAATATCATCATCAGAGCCCTTATATAGGTTTTTTTGTGCTTACCACCTTCGGCCACATCATCACTTACCACAGTGAGATTGTTTGTGGCTATCCATAGTAAAAATAGTCTTCAATGTTCTTTTATAATAATAGCAGATTTTAAATAAAAACCGGCCAAGTGCGAGTCGGACTCGCGCGCCGAGGGTTCCGTACAAACTTCGTCCATCGTTCGTCCATCACGGGAAATGCACAATTTTATTTATTTACCTTATTTGAGGTTGGTGCCAATTAAGCTAGACCTCTAAATTGTATCAGCGCCCATACAACTCAGAGGTCTTTAATTATTGGCGTAACTATGTATGTATGGGGACATCCTTTAATTATCATTTTTTTTATATTTTGGAATTTTTCCTTTATTTTTGCTGTAAGACCTTGCTTTCTGCCAAATTTCGTGATTCTAGGTCAAGGGAAACTACCACAAAACAAATAAAAGGGCAAAAAAATCGCGTTTGTTGTATGGGAGCCCCCCTTAAATATTTATTTTATTTTGTTTTTAGTATTTGTTGTTAGAGCGGCAACAAAAATACATCATTTGTGAAAATTTCAACTGTCTAGCTATAGCGATTCTTGAGATGCAGCCTGTAGAAAGACAGACGGACGGACAGACAGCGAAGTCTTAGTAATAGGGTCCCGTTTTTACCCTTTGGGTACGGAACCCTAAAAAGACATAGATAATAAAGTGTAGAAAAAATATTTTCGCGCCATTCTTTAAGTGTTTTATCTCTATGGTATTTACAATAGTATTGCATACTTTAAATAGGTACCTACTTATATTTGTTTGTAAATTGTCTGCAAGTGGTAGCGAAGTAGTTTTATTTTTTTGTAAAGCGGGGGGACGGATTGAACCAAATACGCATAAAGCCTTTTTGAACATTATAGCAGTCGTAACTAAGATTATCATTATCCCTATATTTGTACTATGTATAAAATAACTAATCTATACTATGTAATATCATAAAGATCAAAAGTTTGTTTTTGTACGTACCCGATTTTGAAAAATATTTTAGCGTGAGATGGCCTATTTATTGAGAAAGCATTGTAGGCATTATTTAACATAACATATGAACGCTAAACAATTATATTACAAAATTTAAAAAAAAACCTTTATTTTAGCAGGTTTTTTTTAAATCGCGTTTTTTCAGGAAATACGCCATAGATAAACTTAAAAAACAAAAACATAACCTAAATATTAAATTTATTACAAAGAATTAGAGCCGTTTCCGACATACACGAAATAAATAAATATATAAAGAATTGCTCGTTCATAGTGGTATAATATAGGTAGGTAAGTATATATATGTAATCGTACATATAGACTACATACTTTTTGCAGCTATAGTGGCTAATATTTCTAAACATGAGAAATAAGTTGCTAGTTTCGAAAGTCTGCTTCATTGGTAAAATGTAAACCAGCAAGTTATCATAATACTTACACGTCCATAACTATCAATAAAATCTTTTGGAGGTAGTTAAGCAATTACTCAATTAGGAAACTACGCGTTAATTCAACTGCCGATCAAAAAAAGGTTAAAAACTAAACTTACTTTGCCACGGTCTTCAACAACTTCTTAAACTGAACAATGTACTAACAAAGCCTTGAAATACGAAAAAATAAACTTTTCAAAACTTTTATCCACACACGCAATCGACGCGGTTCCAAATGCAACTGGCTGGGGCTTGTCCAACGTTTGGCAAAAAAAAGTTAACCGTGCGCGTACCACTCTCGGTGGTAAAACCCTACCCA
Source organism: Tetheella fluctuosa (assembly GCA_951216915.1). Classification (NCBI taxonomy): domain Eukaryota; kingdom Metazoa; phylum Arthropoda; class Insecta; order Lepidoptera; family Drepanidae; genus Tetheella; species Tetheella fluctuosa. The sequence continues at coordinate 186,495 of OX578242.1, forward strand.
TTCGAAAAGTCACGTCCTGATCGATACAAGCACAATCAAAAGTCCCTTTTCAATTTAGCCATATTACAGTTCAATATATTATTATCCAATAAATGTAAGTCGGTACATACAACAATGTCCTGATTACTTCAATAAGATCGTATAATTTTGTCAGGATTGTATTTATTTGATTCGTAGATTATGTTTTAATAGTATTGAGTATTGAGGCCATAATGTGAATAATGTTTTATAGCATTTAGTAGTTTGTTCGTTGTTTTCCGTGTCTATTCCTCAAATCAATTAAAGCCATATTTTAGATAAAGGTATTAATTAAGTGATACGTAAATATACAGTTCTCTGATCTCTCAGATTTTATGATGTTATTGCAATGACGTGACGAGCGATCATGTTCAAAAACTTTTCAATAAAAAAGACAAACAACGAGGGCTGTTCTGTCGACTAACCGTAGGTAGGTACTATAATTCGAAGAAAGTTTTTTTGATTGACATCGAAAGATCCCCCAGGGCCCAGAATCGTTTCACAGGTCCATAGCGTTTGCAGGAAAATTTTACCTATCCGATAAAATTGCGTCGAATGACTGATTACCTCCCAAAACATCAATCCCACATTTAATTTTATTTATTAAAATTAAATTGCGTACTCTTTGGTGGCTTTACTCTATCATGTGACCTCCTTCAAAGTTTTTATTAAAAACTAGCTGTTCCCCGCGGTTTCACCCACGTTCCCGGTGTATTTTTTTTTCATACAAACCTCCTGCCAATAACGAACACATAAAAGAAAGATTTATCCAATTTGGTGCAGTCGTTCGGAAGTTATGCGTGTACAAACATTTTGGCGATCCATTTTTATTTATATAGAAAGATAGATAAAATTAAGCTAGGTAATTAAATTATATTCCACAATAGGATCATTATCCCAAGCATCCCTTGGCTCCTCTTGCAATAAAAAATAAATAAGCTTACTATCTATTACCAACATAAATACACGTAGTTCCATTTTTAAAATTAGTGGAACAACTTCAAATAATTGTTATTGTTCATAATTGGGGCTGAACGGATCGTGAGCAATCCTTTTCTAAAAATGAACTTTGTAGTGAAAAGTTGTCCTACATACCTAACCTACACTCACAGGTGATAATAGCCCGTATCACAAGAAAATAAGGCACACAATCGTTAGTTATACAAATGATATTGGTCATTGGTCGGCCATAACGATAGTAGGTAAATAGCCTTTCTCTCGGTTCTATGTTCGCGTAATGATATATAATGTATGTTATGTTAGTACATACAGTGGCCACGAACCACACTGGGTTCACAGCCTACAATGAGCTTGAACTTTTTGCACTTTTCGGTAAAGGAGAATATCGTGACGAAACGGTGGTAAGGGAACATTATAGTAAGTATTTACAAAAAAAAATGAGATTAGCAAAAGCGTTTGCTTACGATCTTTAATTTTTGAATAAGGTTCAGAGGTTGCGTTCTAGTTACAATCCAGTGTTTTTTTTTAAATTATGTATATAGCATCATACGGCTTGTGTATTTTGCCAATGTCAAGTTGTAATATAAAATAGGGTATTTTACTCTATATGAGAAAAAATCTAAAAATGTACATTTTAGATAGCTTAAGCAATAAGCAGTCGGAAAATGTTAGTTTTAGTTCATAATATAACTTAATTAATTTCAAAGTTTTGAGTTTTTTTTATCTGTTTCTAAACAAGCGAAACAGTAGCCGCCATTATGATGACATCATACGGTGCTGTATGTAAAATAAAAAGTGTCAACTGAAGAATTATTGTTATTATTTTTACACTGGTATTCATGCATTCAGGAACAGCACACTAATAAAAAGAATAACAGCTCATTTTTAATTTATAAAATTTTATAAGTCCAATTGAGACCAATATCAGCGCATTTATTTACTTACAAGAGACCAAATAACGTCATGACCGACCGAAAATTGAAAATGAAAAAATTTAAATGCATTTTTATGGCACTTATCGATGGAATAAATTTATTGTTTTTTTTTGGTGGCTTATTAGCATCTTAGGAACGAATTGAGACACTTTTCAAAAATGGGTGTAATACACTATTCAAGTCACATTAAATCACTTTTACATAGTCAAGTCAAGTCCGTACAAGTCAGTCAGGTTTTAGTAAAATGGTGGCCGTTCTACTAAAACTTGTTACGAATTATTTGAGACAACCTGCAAAGCCACGATACACGCATTCATTTAATTTCACTTCACTTGTGATCTTCATTGGATAAAACGCCACCGATATTATGCAATAAAACTCTAAATACGCTATTTCATGAAAATAAAATGAAAACGCAACGTCACTTTGCAAGTTCCCGCCAAAAAGTCTTCTAGGACACTTCTCACGACATTTCTCTAAGGAATTGGCACAGCGCCTCTGGCGGAATACTCATGGAACTAATTTGTTCCATATAAAACTTTTGTGAACCATTCTAACCTCAAATTATTTTCACTGAGGGACACTGTGCATAATAATACTATTATAATTATAATGAAAGTGGATACATTTAGGATACCTGACCCGTATAGTGAGAGGTAGAGCATAGCGATATGTCGTTCAAAGAGCAGCTCGACTGGGGAAGTACCTCCACCTTACAGAACACCGCAGCCAAATAACTGATAGTTGTGTTCCTGCGCGTGAGTAAGGTCGCCAGAGTTGATACGTCTGGTGTTGCAAGCGTTCATATGCTACGGTAACCGCTTACCATCAGGCGGGCCGTATGCTTGTTTGCCGACTATGTTATATATATATTTAGAAATGTCGTATGGTTTCACTCGCAGTAAAAAAGTTTTCTATTTCCTAATAATATTCCCTCTAGCTAGATCATCAACATTGGAACCGAACTGGTCTCGCACCTTCAAAGGAGGTTCTTACCGCGGATGCTCAGTACGTGGAACGAGCTTCTTCCGCCTTGGTTTTCCCAAGGGAGTACCTACAGCGTGGAGATCTACAAGGTTCTTTTTTCTGGTGTTGCAAGCGTCTATAGGCTAACTAAAGTACGCTTACCCATTCATGCATGCATCGTCCGAATGCAGCCTAACAGAATGCAAAAAGACATTTTTTCTGATCCTAAATAATTTATTCAAACATAACCAACCAATATTCAATCATCAAGAACAGCGCCATCTATTATCGAATACAACAAACCCTTAAACTTTCCTTACACTCCCTGCTATAGTATGCGCAAAATTATCAGATGGAACATGCTTTTTAGTTTTTATTGTAGTATATGTGTTATTTTCAGATAAAGCTTGAACTAATTCTTGCAGTGTCATTAATTGTACGGTGAGTTTGGTGTCAGGAGCGCTTCGGTAGACCTCGTAGCGCGGGGGAGTGTCGAGGGTGGATTTTCCACATACTATGATGGTTGGGTAGCCCATTCTGTAAAAATTAAAATATGAAACCTTTTATATACCTAGTATAATAGGGAAGAAAAGTACAAATTTCTCCCGCCATCAGCTGGTAACTTGTCTGTGGTACCTTTGTAAACTTTCGATAATAATTCTACTCTGTTTGAAAAATACTTTAAAATGTTTATTTCCCAATAAAAACCCACAGAAAAAATATTTCGGCAAAATAAATACGCTTTCTTGCCATGAAATTTAAACTTTTTTATTCCCGCGAAAACGCTATCGGCCATGTTCAATCACATCATGACGTCATAATAACAAATGAAATGCACTGAACTATCAAAGAATATGATAGCTGTTTATGACTGGTTCGACACATGACAGCGTATTGTTTTTGCCATTATGACGTCACACCATGGCGGCTCGTGTTATCGACATAAATTTTCGAATTTTATAATTGATATCTTTTCCGCGCGGTTTCACCCGCGTTCCCGAGGGATCTTATGTTTTACCGGGATAAAAAGCCCGTAGCCTATAGCCTTCCTCGATAAATGGGCTATCCAACACTGAAAGAATTTTTCAAATCGAACCAGTAGTTCCCGAGATTAGCGCGTTCAAACAAACAAACTCTTCAGCTTTATAATATTAGTATAGATTGTTCACTACCGAAAGTACCCTATTGTAAAATAATGTGGAGGCTAGAGTTTGCTATCTACTTATTTACCAAGTCACTCTTCATTTTGTTTTTTTTTAAACTAAATAATTGTTATAGTCGACCTCACCTGTCGGCCATCACAAGTCTCTTCCCAATAGTTAGGTGATGTCTATCATCCAACAACACATCATCATCATCTGTTGAGAATATCTGCTTCAAACGCTCTAGGCCACCGCCGGAGCATTCCTTACTGCCTTCCTGTTCATTAATTATAAAATTATTATGTTTCAAGTAAATTATAGTAGACAGGGGCGGATCCAGGATTTTAGTTTAGGGGCTTGACTCAGCTGAGGGTATAGTATTAGGATAATTTAAAGCCTAATTAGCTTAGAGTATACAGAAGCAAGCTATAGAGCGCGTCTTACTAAGAATGAACCGAAAGCACAAGTATGAACACAGAAGGGTCTCAAAAGGGGATGCGGGAGACGCGGGGCGGGTGCAGATGTATAGATACCTACATACATTCGATCTTCAAAAACGGCACACTAACGCACACATAAATAACTAAATAGTTCTATACGAGAAGTGCATCCGTTGACGGCGGCAACGCGACACTGAGGTCAAGTCTGGCTAATTAGCCACATTTTAACGTGCCGCTTGCTGATCGCTTATAACGTAGTTCATTCGCTCTTACTTCATCACTGTGGTATAGGCCTACAAACGTGTCTACAAGCGACTTGGCTCAGTCCAATCACAGAGCTATACGTTTGCAACTACCCACTTGTATTCGTACATTTGATCATAATATGTATTTCTTATTGTTCTTTATTTATCTGGTCCAATACTACTTAAATTGTTCTATTGATTTAATAGTTTAACGAAATTGCCTAAGATGCAAAAATACTATTCTTCGCTATTCTTACCGGCACTTTATTTTTTAATTTAAGACTGTGTTTCTCTGTAATTGAATTTGTAAATTCTTGAGAAATAAATTCTTTAAACGTAAGTATCTATAAAAATTTTGCTTACGTTCGTCACAAGGGAGCAGAGCGATACTGTTACTCTATAGTGCTTATGTATACTCTAAGTTAATTAGAGATTTGTCAGGGATGGGCCCCTTGTTGAGCCCCGTACCCGCCCAGGATCTGCCACTGTAGGCCCCTAAAGGTACTACAACATACTTTGGGTCCTATAATGAGCGTGCTGTACGGAGCGACGCGTCGCGGCCACCGCAGCGCTGTGTCGCTTGACAGCGCTTCAATACTAGCCGCTAACAACCTGCAAATAAGAAAGAAACAAAGTAAATATACACTACACACACGTATATATGAAATGGTAAACTGACTGACTGTTGATATATCAACGCTCAACGCTGAACCTAGAGACTCGAAATTTTGCACATAGATGCCTTATGCATTTTTGGAAATTCCACCCCTAAAGGGGTACGCGGGTGAAACCGTGGGGGTGAAAAGAAGGAACAATAAAGGTATAAAGGGCAACTGTCTCTCAAGCGCAACTGCCGGAATACACCAGGTGCTTAGGTGGTAGCCAGCCAGGCGGGTACTACAAGGTACCCCTATCACCGTGCTATGGTTTCCTCATTTTCTTTAAATTTGAGCTTATGGTTTGTTTCAGCGTTTTTCTCTTTAATTTACTAGTTCAAAACCTACCCACGGCTACATTGGCTAGAAAAAATGCAAGCATTCAAGCTCTGTCTAGCAGATGGTGTGAGGAATGTCCCGGGATATTATTATTAAAATTGATATAAATTCAGGTCTCCTCCTCCTCCAATCCTCCAATTTTCATGCATCATCATTAAGCACATTACGGTCACCAGTTCCGTCTTGGGGCCCCTAAATGACGACATATTAAATAATATAAGACTATTTTTATAAATAATCGTTAAAATTTCTAAATTATAAATCAGAAAGCAGATCAGATTTCTATATATCGATATTAACATTCTTATATGTAGTATCAACTGTTTTTGTTTTCTAAAGGCCCCAAAGTTTTGTGTGCCCGAGGGCCCCAGCATGGCTCAAGACGGCCCTGACTCACAAACCGTCATCATCCTTAACCTGACCAATCTAACCTAGTAATACCGATCCCATAGCAGGACATGTAGATCGGCTGTTGGGGCCCGCTGTGGGGCACGTAGTGCGCCTGCAGGGGCTCGCTGTACTTCGTGCCTAACATAAATGTGTGCCCCACCTGTGAGGACATAATAAGTGTGAGAAAATAAAAGTTTTTAGGCCTTAGGAGGGCACTTATGAACGTCGAAGCTACTGAAGTCAGACAATCAAAAAAAAAAAAGTTTCTTGCCGGTTCTTCTCAGTTGTTGTCTGACTTCTAAACCCGTGGTAATTTCAGTAGCTACATTTAAATTTAAATAATAGAATGAGATAATATAGTACACACATACCTCAATACTAGAGACTAGTTCCATGTCAGTGGTACAGTGTTCGCACTCGCTCGCTCCCTCGTGTACGTCTGCACACACGTGCGAGCAGGACGGACACACGCGGATGGAGTCTTCGCCGGCGGCCGCGGGTAGTTGCCACTCGTGCGAGAGAGATCCGCCCATGTCGCCGCTCGGGGCTTGTACTGGATATTAAACTTTTTTTTTACATGACATTTACCCGTATTTTTAATTTTAAAAAATATCCGACTGAATATAGGCCTTATGATAGCTTTTAATTATTTGTTTTCCTTGTTATTTCTTATGTGGGCAAAAGGTTTTGGCCCATACAGCCTCGTCATTTATAGTATTCTTCTTCTTAATTTTAAATTAATATCTCTGTTTAGTATTAAATATTTTATTAAAATAAATAATATTTTAAATTAAAACCACAGACTAACAATTAATCGGTTGGCTCGCGAATGGGATGCGCGTCCCAAAACTACCTACAAAAAAAAATACAGGAATCGCGATTCAAGTTTTACAGTCCGTTCATCATAACTTGTCCCCTCGTTTAAAAGTTGGTAGCCCTGTTATTCCATTAAATTGTTGTCACATTATATTGTCAATCAATAGTGCCAACATAAAGGCTAGGGGGACAAGTTATGACGAACGGACTGTAATAACTAGAACTTTGTTACGAGTTGACAGATGTGCAGTGTTACCAACTCTACCCTTTCGAGATTCTTATATTGGTAAAAAAAAAGTTTAGGCAAAGATCACAAATACTATTTAACCATATTTTTAAGTCAAAGTCAAAGCCATTTATTCAGTTTAGGCCCTAAGAGGGCACTTATGAACGTCGAAACTACTGAAGTTACCACCGATTCGGAAGTCGTCTTCAACAGAAGAACCGGCTAGAAACTCAGCAAGGTTACATTTTATATATATTTTGTTTTTTTTTTTGGACAATCTGACAATGTTGGCTTTTTTTTCATTAAATTTTTAACATTTTTTTTTTTTACATACTGTATATAGGTAAAAATAATAAAAAAACAAGTAATAAATGGCTGACCTCTATAGACAGTCAAGCCGAGGTGAGTGAACACCTGCTGGTAGGCGCCGGCGACGCTAGTGTACATGTCTAGTGCGCCGGCCTCCCCCCCGTGCGCCCCGTACGCGTCCAACATACAGAACTCGCGCGCGCGCAGCAGCCCGTGCTTGGGACGGTGCTCGTCGCGGTACTTGTTGCTTATCTGATTCAACAAGTACCCTATTGTAACTTGCTTGTTGTACATTGTACAGATGATATTCTGGGACATGATACCTCACACTCCGCCATCTGACCCCAAACTAAGTAGAGCTTGTACTATGGAAGCCAGATAACTGATATACTACATATATTACATTTCTTTTGTACAACTACATACATATATAGATAATAACACCCAGACTCAGGACAAACAGACATGTTCATGCACACAAATGTTTGTCCTGAGTGGGAATCGAACCCACGACCTGCGGCGTGATAGATAGGGTATCTTACCAACCACGCCAACCGGCCCGTCAAAAAATAATGTTTGTTTTTGTATTTTATGCGCTACCCTACCGTTCAACCGATTGCGATAATGAGACGATTTTGAAAAAAAGTAACTAGATAAGATTATTGTAGAGGATTTGCCGACAAATTTAATCTGAATACATTTCTTGTTTTTGTTATATTTTTTTCGTGGCGTGTGCATGAATGAGACCCTCTACGCGTGGAACGTAAATAGAGGTATGTTTAAAGCCTCACAAAACTAATAAAAGTGGCGTCAAATTAAAAAATAAAATATGTATTGGAAACTTCAAATCTCACACTTTAAAATAACGTAACATATATTTCATTTATTGCTTTTCTGATGACTAAAAAACAATATTTATTTTCTGATAAATTCCGCAAGAACACTGATTTTAGGGAGACTGGAGCCTTAACCGCTACGCAGCTACTAAATGCTGGAATAATATCCCACCACCGGTGAGGAACCTGCAAACTGTACTAAGTTTTAGACTTCATTTAAAGAAATTTATTACTGCACATCAGAAGAAGGAGGAAACACTCAAACACGATACGAGTGCAATTTGAGTCAAGCCAACTTTAAATATTGAAGAGTCTCTAGCTATATATTATTATTACTTCATATATATTAAAAGATAAAAAAGTAACGTACAGTGTAGATTGATAATGTATATTCTTTTTGTTTTTATTTTATTTTTTATTATTAGTTTTATAGTAATTTAAAGAAATATGTATTTATGCTGTGCTGTGTGCATGCCGGCACGTGATTTCGCCAAATGGCTCCAACGGAAGATCAGCGCTGGCGACCAGCTGGCATTATGCTGAGTTGGAGCCAATTTGTGACAATTGCATGTTTTGTCCTAGTATTAATTTGTTCTATTTTTTCTTATAATATACATACATTGTGATGTCGCAAATAAATATATATTCTATTCTATTCTATTCTATTCTATTCTAACCAAATAAATATTTTCTACCATTATCGACATCACAATTGACCAAATAGACGTAAGATATTACCTGATATAGTAATAAAGGCAGTTGTTTGTATGAAAGCGGTCCAACATCAGCAAGGAGATCAGCCACCGCCTCTTCGTGCGTCTGAAATATGATCAATTTCACTTCATCTCACAATCATTTTTTAATCAATTGCTTAAATAGTCATTTATCACATCATCAATGGTGTATAAAGTTTTTTTTTAATTAAAATACTAGCTATTGTACCTGTAACGCGGCTCAGCAAAGTGAGGGACTCATTCAAGGGGCAATGTATACGTTTCTATAACAAAGTACCCAAAGTAATTCAACAACTATCTGTGTATAGATTTAAAAAGCTAATTAAACAAAAGTTATGTAAGAAAGGGTACTATAGAGTTTCTGATTTTGTGGAAGACAAGAATGCATTTAAATGAAATGTTCGCTCAACAAGCTATTTCAAAATAACTTTATAAACATTGTAATTAGTAATGAAATTATATCACTTAAAACAAACTATAAAAATATCCCTTGCTGAGTTTCTTGCTGGAGTCTTCTCAGTCCAAGTGTATTCCGAACCGGTGGTAGAATCAATTGTAACGTTCATAAGTGCCTTATTAGGGCCTAAACTGAATAAATGAGTTTTGATTTGATTTGATTCATCCACATTCCCAAAATAAAAATTAACCAATAAAAATAGCCTAAGTTAGGTACTCCTTATAACATCTATCTACCAGTGAAAATTGGTCCAGCCGTTTCCAAAATAAGCCGGAACAAACAGGTTGATAGACAAAGAAAAAATATATATTTTGTTATTATAGGTACTTTCCGTATATACTTTTGTATGCATTTAATAAAAAGCTGTTATTTTCATATTACAACCAGACACTTAAATTTTATTTATTTGCATAGATTATATTGTATAGATAATTTAATCACAATTACAATCCCGTAACCTGTGTGAAACAACCAAACAGAAAGAACCGTCCTAAGTTGATATTATTGAGTTGCTTACTATAAATAAAATAAATTGAGGTAAATGTAATTTCAGCAATTCACTAACCGGTGCTAACAAATACTTCTTCCCATGCCGATCCTCCAACTTCATCAGCTCAGGCCCCACATCCTCGAGCCTGCCGGTCCTTTCCCACAGGTCTGCTGAGGTGAGAGCCGGTAGAGACATGCGCTGAGCCCCAGCAGCCTCCATACATGTGCGTATGAGGAGCTCCAGCTTGTCTAGCGCTCGACGCGCGAGCGGGAGAAGAGTGAAGAACCCGGAGCTTGTGGGACGGACCAGGCCGCATTCTAGTAGGAGCTGAAAGGGTTTAGAAATAATAAAAAAAACATACTTTTCGACATAATTTTCGACACACAATCCTTGGATGCCAGAGATTAGAGTCTGTTTGTTAAGGTTTTGGAGGAGGCCTATTTTCTGAAGTGGACATCTCTAAATCAGACTAACTATGGAAACGACTATCACGCTGAAGTCAAAGGACGCTGGCACAAACCTAAGATGAAGATAAGAAGGTACAGCACGGAGACCTTTGCCTGCTCACCCTTTGTTAGCAGATATTTAAAAAGTTAAAACCCTACGTACTTAGCTTTAATTAAAATGTAACTTACCTTTTGACTTTTACATGTGATCTCCGTATTCTTTATCCTGGCGTTCTTCGGTATAGTAATAACCGGCTGAAATAACTGCGACACGTACCTCATTGTCACACAAAATATTATTTTGATTTAGTTTTATTTTATTCACTTATTTCACTTTACCTTCATCGGTAATTTCTAGGTTAGAAATAAATAAATAACAGCTGATTTCAGTTTGACATTTAAGTGCGTTTGGTTATTGCACAATTTTAATTAAAAATAAAATACAAATACCTAACTATAAAATATTGTTTATTTATTTATTAAAGAAAGAATAGACATAAGGAATAATTGACGTTTTGATGATGAATAACGCCACTACAATCATATATTTGCGTTGCGTTTACGATATTTCTCTATAAAAGTTAATACAGCGCCTCCCGCGGAATACTCTTAGAACTAATTTCGCAATACACTAGCTTCTGCTTCACCCGTGTTCCCGAGGGATCTTATGTTTTCCCGGGATAAAAAGTACCCTATATGTTATTCCCAGGTATGAAGTATCTATGTGCCAAGTTTCATACAAATCTATTCAGTCGTTATGCGTGATTGAGTCACAACAAACCTTCAAATATTAGGTATTATTTTTTTGATATTATGATTTGATAACATTTTTAAATCCATGATAACTTTTGAACGGAAAGTCCAATTTGAATAATTCAAAAAGTAATCTATAGATACTAAAAAACGAAACTCTTTTAAGATCACTCTCGTGTCTGTCCGTCTGTTACCGCTTATTGCCAAGACAGGATGAAAAAAAAAAAAAAAATGGCACGAACTATGACGGGCCGGTTGGCGTGGTTGGTAAGATACCCTATCTATCACGCCGCAGGTCGTGGGTTCGATTCCCACTCAGGACAAACATTTGTGTGCATGAACATGTCTGTTTGTCCTGTGTCTGGGTGTAATTATCTATATATGTATGTATTTACAAAAGAAAAGTAGTATATGTAGTATATCAGTTATCTGGCTTCCATAGTACAAGCTCTGCTTAGTTTGGGGTCAGATGGCCGTGTGTGAGGAATAATGTCCCAGAATATTTATTATTTAATTCCAATTTTGAGGATTAATTTTGGAGAACAAATAAGAAAATTAAAAAACCTAAGTATATAATATTTCACGTGCATCGTGTGACATATCAAATGACGGCTCGTTATGAAGAATACTTTTTTTATAAATAATTTTAAACTGTTTTTTTTTAGATCAGGATGCAGAGTTGAATCACAATAAGAGTTGATGGTAGCCAGTAAGTCAGCATTAGAACCCCAAACGTCTTAAATAACTAAATATCTTAATTAACTTTTAAAATATCCCATCACCGCTTCAAAAATAGATGAATGAAGTAGGTATATTAGGGGATGATTCCACCGCGTCATCGTTTTGCGACATTAATAACGGAACAAATCGTGTGACCCACCGCGATAGCGCGAGCGCGGGACCAGTGAGTCGCTCATCTCCGCTCTATAAGGGAGCGGTTACAACATGTGAGTGGAGCGAAGCGGGTCAACTTCAAACTTACAATGGTTTAACAAAATATTAAAGTACGACTGTACGACATGAAACCCCCTTATTCAGACCCATTCATTCGGTTGCCATTTCGACCGGAAAGGTCGATTTTAGTTAGTCGCAATATTAATTTGCCGCGATTGCGTACCGATCGACCGCCTCATTCCAAATGGAAGTCTGAAATGAGAAAATAGGAGTTTGGTTCGAGTATCGGTTCGTCTACCCGATCGGGACCGGAACCGAGCAGGTCTGAATATGGAGGAATATTAGCTTAAGAGGCAATACTCGGGGCTTCAGCCCCGTGGATAAACTCGCGGTCCCCTTATCGCTTCAAAAGAATGGATAACACCAAAATAAAAATACACTTTTAAAGAATGAATGGTACCTCGCTCCAGCTTACACAACAAGTCCCCTACCACTCAGTTATCATGTTCACAGGTCATTTAGTCCCGCCATTTTGTCGCACGCCTCAAAATGGCCGCGCTAATGGAAAACGGCGGGAAACGACAAAACACCGGATAATTATCGACAAGATTATATTTTATTAACTTTGCTACATGACGGAGTTATTATTAAATGCTTATTTTGTTTGGAAAAACATATTTGCATTGTATTCGAATAAGGTACGAACGAACGAGTATAAATTGTAGTTACTAACTACTAATATTATAAAGCTGAAAAGTTTGTTTGTTTGGTTGGTTGAACGCGCTAATCTCAGAAACTACTGGTTCGAATTGAAAAATTATTTTAGTGTTGGATAGCTCATTTATTAGATATAATCAAACGATGATAGCTCTGTTGTGGTGATGTCAAATACTACGGTGAAGACGGAATTGCAACATGGTATTACTACCGTACTTTCTTTAATTTATTGTTAGCATTCGAATCTACGACTTTTTTTTACAGCATTCGATATACCACCTTCAGCCCTATACACTTCCTATATTATTTATTCGTTAATATTGTTGTTGTTATTATTTGTGTCTATGCGTATTAAAATTGCATCAAAAATAAAAAAAAATATTATGTCAAAAATGTAACCTTGCTGGTATCTTGCCGGTTCTTCTCAGTTGAGTTGAAGGCTGACTTCCGAACTTGTAACTTCAGTAGCTTCGAAGTTCATAAGTGGCTTCCTAGGGCCTAAATTGAATAAATAGCTTTGACTTTGACTGAACAAGCTAAGTTGTTACAGTTTAAATTAAATTCATGATAAGTATAATACCAGTCCAATGAAACACTATGTCACTCACTGTAGCTAAATAATTCACAGTATTAAGCAAGGAGTTAGTACACATTCATCACTGGGCGCGCCACGTCCCTCAGGTGACTATATAGAGGTAGGTAGGTACATCATAATTAATTGTTCAACAGACGGGCAGCGGTCGACGCACCTGAGGCAGCTTCATAACTAGATTTGAAAGATATTAATTAGTTTACCTACATTAGGCTTAGTTAATTATGGCGGGTAAATAAAACATACATAGGAATTTTATTGATTTACCATAAACTTAAAACTACTGATGTAGTTTTTTTTTGCCTATGGGCTAGCAATATTTTTTTTATAAATAAAAAAGATGCTCGCAGAAGTTAAGGTATTATGTGGTTTTGGTTATTTTTGGCCTCAGAAACATTGGCTGTGGAGCCAATATCATTTAAATAATTTTAGCTACCACTGAAATATTATAGTACCTACCTACCTAAGTACCTAAAACTCTTGGAATTAACACGTTGATGGGTAAAGGTCGCCACGATGACATTTCATAATTTGAATGCTTTTGTACACAGACAGAATACGATTGTATATTTACTGCATAGCTCTCACTGAATAAAATCCCAGAGCCTTGATTATATCACGATTCTTATGCATTTCAAGTTTATCTAAGGCCGATTAAGTACCTACCTACCACATACCTATGCGGGACTGAAATAAATATAAAAAAAAAATTAAGCTATTAGTGTTGCGAGCGAGAATGCCATCGTATACTTTTGGTATTTAAAAAAACAAGGCATAGATACCCCGCGCGGGCGTGCTTGTGCCGTGAAGCACGTACGTGGAAATAATTCAAATCGCCCTCTCGGTTATTAATTCGCGGTTACCTCCCAAAATAAGGAATCTCTTTTTACGAGTGTCCATTTGTGTCCCCGTGGGAAGAGGGCGTGTTTCCACTGTAACCAAAATTTTTATTTTCATGATCGAATTAGTAGGTAGGTACGTATTCGCCTACGTAATTGATTTGGATTTATTTTTTGTTATGTTCCTATACTTACTCACTTGTTTTGATATCTTCACTAGTTAAGACATATACTCACATGTAGTACCAACAGTACCAACATTACGTACCTGGGTAGGTATCATTTATTTACTTTCATATAAACATTTATTTATAGTTTGTTTTCTTTTCAAAATACGATATTATTATAACATAAAATTAATAATAATAATAATGATTAAATAATTTCAATAACGTGTCGTATCATAGAACGCGAATGCACCTTTCACATGCTCACGGGCGGACATTAAAAAAATAAAAATTAAAAAGCGCGCGAAAACACTCGGTGAGCAATTACGCGGCAACATTGTTTAGAAAACAATAGGGATGGGCAAATGGAAAAAAAATATCGATATTTATCGTATCGATATTTTTCAAATATATCGATATATATCACCCAAGAAATATCGATATTTCGATATATCGATATTTTCTGCCCAATTTGCAATTATTTATAAAAATTGCCTAAATTATCGAAATTTTAAAGCAAATACACATCTGGCTGTTTCAACTAAGTTTTATTATTTTAAAAAAAAAATTCGAATTGCTTGACATAAAAAAAAGAAACAAAAAAAAAAAAACATTATTCAAACCAGTATTTGTCTGATATTGACATCAGGAGCACTCTTTGTTTGATGTGTTCCCCTGTTAATCTGCTCCTATCATTTGGCACAGCCAAATTTACCACTGAAGCTACCCTATATCGATTTTGATATCTGAAAATAAATATCGAAAATTGATATATCGCGGGAAAAAATATCGCTAATTAGTATCGATATTTTTCTGAAAAAATATCGATATTTTGATATATCGATATTTTTTACCCATCCCTAGAAAACAAGTAAAACAACGCTTTTACGCGGAAAACTGCTGCGTGACGAGCTTAGGAATTGTTGTTGAGTTACAAATTGTTTGAATTTTTTCATTATTAATTATACCATTCGTTTTTATGTGGCCCATGTGAGGCCATGTGGGACCACACATATCGTGCTTTATAATTCATAAATTGGTAATTACTTACTTTAGTTTAATACGTACCTACGCAAAAGTCCCAGCTATAATCCTTCACTTGGAGACTCTCCAGGTGGTGGTAGAGGGAGAATAGATAGCTTACCTATTATCTTTCACACGTAAATCAATTGACGAGCCGGTTGGCGTGGTTGGTAGATACCTCAGAACCCGAGTAGGCCCAAGCGGAGTGAAGCCATTTCAAGTTAGCCTTAAAAGGCTAAGTATGATGTTTCTCGTCGCAAGGTCGCGTCAGTGGTCACGATACAGCCTCATTAATTTTAGTGCTTCAATTTTGAGCGGCACTATGTAAGTATCAAACTATCGTTATGAGCGTTATTGTTCCAAGACCCTATCTATCACGCGGTAGGTTGTGGGTTCGATTCCCATTGGACAAACATTTGTGTGCATGAACATGTCTGTTTATCCTGAGTCTGGGTGTAATTATCTATAAATGTATGTATTTACAAAAGAAAAGTAGTATATTTAATATATATCAGTTATCTGGCTTCCATAGTACAAGCTCTGCTTAGTTTGGGGTCAGATGGCCGTGTGTGAGGAATAATGTCCCAGAATATTTATTTATTTATTTATACACTTACTGTAAGTAGGTACGAACTCGTACATAAGTAGATACCTACCTATTTTTACTATCTTTGAAAAAAATCAGGGTTATAATCTGTAACATCTACACATGTAGGGTATAATAAATCTGTAGGATCAGCGAGTTTTTAATTTATTAAATCTACTTGCTCTTGTTCAAAAAGACAAGAAAGAAATCTCTTAACATTCTGTTACTATTCCTACATCACCCATACTACACTTTTGGGAAAAAAAAATGTACTGACACGCGGGTTCTTATGATTTTATTATATTAGCTTCCGACCCGCGGTTTCATCCGCGTTCCCGAGGGATCTTATGTTTTGCCAGGATAAAAAGTAGCCTATGTCCTTTTCCAAACCATAGGCTATCTGCATCGGGTCAGCGGTTTAAGCGTGAAAAGGTAACAAACAAACAAACTCACTTTCGCATTTATAATATTAGTTAGGATAGTTAGGATGTATAGACTAGCGACCAACTCGATCCAGCATCGCTCAGGTGCAATTTACTAAAATGTGGTGTAGTGTCAAGTATCCACATTTTCTTTTCTATGTATAGATAGGCCTATGTTTGCCAACAATACGCAATATGATGACTCTAAATTAAGTTTTTCTATGTATCTATTCTTTTTCTCAGACAAGCGGCGAGCGCTGAGGGCTCTCAACCGCGACTTAAAACCAAAATAAAATTATAATTTATTAAATCCATTAGGTGTTTGTTTGTTAGAAAAAATATCTTTTAGCATTTGATAGCCCACTTCTTGAGGGTGGTTTTAGGCTACTTTTTATTACGGGAATGCGAGTGAAACCACGGGGAACAGCTAGTATTTTATATAATCTGAGTTAAGGTTCACTTACCTTACTTGAATGCACTTCACGCTGGATTTTTTTCGACGCCACGGATGCCTTCCTACCCGATAGTTTTTTTTTTTTTTATCTTGGATAGCTTTCCGCCTCGCGATCCCCTATTTTACCCAATCAGGGGTTGATTTGCAGAAAATCCTTTCTTAGAACACTCACATTTCTCGCGCTAAAAGTTTATGGTGGTTCTAAAAAACTTGGTAGTTTTATTTTTTAAACAATAGGGTATTTGCCTATATTCAAAATAAATTATCTAACACTAACCAATGTAAGTATAAAACATCTAAAAAAATGGGAACCCACGATTATTTTATTATGATTTTTAATGACCAATCTAACTATAAAGAGTAAGCTATATAGCTTACTCTAATTATGACGTCACATGCTTGTATTTCATACAAAACTCCATATAAACCTATCGTTTTGACATTTCTAAAAAAGTTGCTGATTTGAATGTCAGTCAAATACCCTACTATGTTTTGTATTATGTTTGTGATTAGTTAAATAAATATTTATATTTTTCCTACATTACAAATCTATGACAAGTAATTAAGGCTCTGCGAACCACTCTCTGTCAGTCAGGACTTGTTTTTACCTATTTAGAGGAAGGAAAAAAAATAAGGTTGAATAATATTAAATACTAACTTTTCCGCGCGTTTTCACCCGCGTTCCCGGGATAAAATATAGCCCATGTTACTCAGGGATAATGTAGCATTCTAATGGTGAAAGAATTTTGAAATCGGTCCAGTAGTTTTTAAGTTTATTCGTTACATACAAAAATACAAATCTTTCCTCTTTATAATATTAGTATAGTTTTACATAGAAACAATAATTTTTCATTGTCGTTTCAGTCGAAGGCGATGATAGCTGTGGTAGTGAAATCGGATGCCGTAGTGATGGTCGTGGGTTCGAGTCCTACAATGAACTCGAGCTTTCGGTTCGTGGTACTATTCGGTATTCTGTGCTTTTGGCGAAGGAAAACATCGTGCGGCAACCATAGCATGGTGGTAGGGAACCTACTTTGTAGTAGGTACTAGGTAGGTACCCACGTGGCTGGCTACCACCAAATGAAAATCTGTCGCCATACCTACCGCGTTCCGGCAGCTGCACTTGAGCCAGGCTTCAAGGCAGCTGTTCGTTCGTTCTAGGCTTTGTGTGCTTACCACCTTCGGCCACATCATCACTTACCATATGGTGATTTTAATAATAATACATTTTCCATTCAGCGTAGCAATACTGCCAGCCTTTTTGGTACACTTCCCTTCGGCAGCGATTTGGGGCTATTTTTTCATTTATAAGTAGGTACCTAGTTTAGTTTTTAATTTTATTTTAGCATAGATATATTAAAATTATTTGTAATATGCTTCATAATATCAAGTTACACATCTGCAATGTATTGACCTCTCTGAATAATAAAGAATATAATATAATTGTACTCACACCACATCTTGATAACTACCTACATACAATTTTCCGAAATTGCAATTTAAATCGAAGATGCAAGGCGCACGAAAATGTGTCATCGTTGGGCCGTCATAGTAGCTTGTAGGAAGCAGTGAACA
This sequence comes from Tetheella fluctuosa, assembly GCA_951216915.1. Taxonomy (NCBI): domain Eukaryota; kingdom Metazoa; phylum Arthropoda; class Insecta; order Lepidoptera; family Drepanidae; genus Tetheella; species Tetheella fluctuosa. The sequence continues at coordinate 204,922 of OX578242.1, forward strand.
CGGTGCACGTTGCGCACAGTCATGAAACGTGGACCGTTTTTGCAAGCGCATGGCACTTCTATGATTGAAATCTATGTGGATGTTATTTACAAGTAAACATCTACTTGGCCTAGTTACTGAAAATAAAATAAAACCAACAAAATCGAATGAAAACCATTTATTTAAACCATTCGTTCAATTCAAGTAATTCCAATCGTTGCGTTGGCGCCTCTCACGGGGCGCATCCATTCGCCGAACGCCACGCAATCGTAGATAAATATTCAAAGCCAAGTTAAACTCTTCATTACAATTAAATATTTATTTTTCACAATTAAAAAACTACGAATGACTAGTACTGTTCAAGGATATACCACGTAGGAATACAGTACGTACAGGTTGAGCGATGTGGCAGTTTTTAAAATGGCACCAAGAACCACAGACCACACTACTATTTTTCTACATAGGCATACTGGTTATAGTCATCACTCATTCTGCCTTGTAGTCCAAGATGATATAACAAGTTTGTATTTAAGAAGAGCCACATCGTGCTCTCCCGCAGCAACTGAATACCTATAATGATAAGATATAGTAAAAAATCTATACATTCCCTTCAAGTGATAAATTACAAATCACAAAACTACCACTAATAGATAAATGTAAATACGAATAATTTAGATTATATTAATTTAATGAGCTTATGTTTTAAAAATTCGTGGGGCACTTCTTGAGTTTTCAATCACTAATTTTATCGGGTGTTTGTGAACTTTTCAACTATACCTATTCATAACATTCCAAATTTATTTCCTTAATTTTAAATAACCCATAAAACCGTTAGATCAAGAGAAAAAAAAATCTAGATATTATTTTTTTTATTTTTTCCATTAACTAATAGAATATTAATTAAATTTAGAATCAAAGACCCACAGATCTAGTCAGACTCACTCATCAGAATAACACAAGCTGTTATTCTTCCTATATTTTCCCTCGTAGCTAACTTGTCGTTAATTATTAAAATTCTTGAATTATATTAATGATAAAGTTCACTAACATCCGACGGTTTGTAAATATATAATAAGGATCAAGAACCTACATCAAATCGATAATTTCGAATACCAAACGAGTGAAAGAGATAGAAATACCTAGGAATCTATAATCACCCCTAAATACGTAACATTAGATAATACAATAAAATACGCACACACTTTATATTAATAACAATTCTTAACACTATATTAATTAATACAAGTTAATAAAACAACTAATTTTTTCGCAATTTTAGGACTAAGTAATGTATAATTTTTTTAAGTTATTGTCAATGTAAGAAAATTGCGCAACTTGTCGATATATCTTACGAAATGTAATTTCTAAATTAAATAATAGAAAAAAAAATGTCTTGAAGAGTATAGCATAGGTTCCTAATTAATAAGAAAATACAGAGCCTTAAAACTGCGAAAAATGACAAAAATAAAAAAATACCAAAATAGGTAGGTACATACCATACCTGATCTAAATAAAATTATCGTTAGTAACAATTTATTAGTTGACTAGACTAATCGATTAAAAATATAGTAAAACAGTAACTAAAGCAATGAAAATAACGACGTTTCGGTCCCTAATTATATTACTGATAATTTGTTTCAATTATATCTTTCTAAAGCTGGTCGGTAGGGGAAAAGTACTCAAAAAATTTAAGACTATAGTTGTTCATCAATTCCTTTTGTATATTTCAAATAATTTCAATGTTCAATTTAAAATAAAATTCATCATTAATTGAAAACAAAATCATCCGTTTTCTATCCAGATATCTACGTTTTCAGTTTTAGATTTAGATTTGAGTTTGCAAGCATCTTTAACTTATTCTTAAATACAAATCTCATTAATTTTGGTGCAGTAAGTACCTTGTCACAAGATACTTTTTCCCAACCGACTAGCAGTTATAAGTGACCATACATACACTAATATGGGAAAATAAAGTGTGAAACTCAATATTGTCACACATTTAGGCACTCTCCGTACATTGACATCTTGTACTGGGGTTTAAATCTACTGAACACTCGTCGTTTTAACTACAATGAGAACTATCAACTCCTCAAAAATAACCGAAGCACTTTTTCAAACCTTTGAGTAGGCTGAATAAACATTAAAAATAAAAACTTGTCATAGACAATATAGGCGGGAGATTCTTGACAGATAAAAAATACTACGAGAGGCGGGGTTTTGATAGATCTAAACAAGTGCCCTTACATAATCTATAGGTTTGTATCTAGTGCATCCCAGCATGGGATATCGAACAAAAGTACATAAACGGGTGACTAAATTTATTCAGTCTATGTTTTATATAAGGAAGACGATTCAAATGTTTTTACAATCGATGCAGTTACAAAAAATACTTATTTTACTTTGTACTACTACAAAAAGGGTTCGCCTAAGATTCCATTGTACATTTTTAATTACAATAATTAAAATTTTCCATCTAAAGTACACTACATGTATGAAAAATGTCACTAATTCGTTATGTACCATACAATCACATTATAACGATCAACGGAAACAAATTGTTACAAAAAATATTTGTCTTCTTTTACCAATTGATCTTTGGTCCGTGTAACTACGTCTAGAGTTTCTACAAGTTTCATCGACAAAGCATTTTTTTTTTGTAATAAAAAACTAATTTAAGGCACAATGAGATTGTGTCTTTGTCAAGGGGTCTCTCGGTTGATATGCTTTTTAATTTGTTCATTCTAATTTCAAACTACTATTCTACCGTACAAAGATCCAATGTAAATTATACCCCATTACTAATAAACTGATGCTTTCAAAATAACACTACATTCTAATTTTAGAATACCATTTATGCCACCAAAATTTTGGAATCAGGTCAGCCATTTATGTGAAGTCACATCTCATTAGTTACAATGTCCTCTCCATTATTTCACCACAGGATCCGTGCCTGTTCAGCTCAAGACAAAATCGAAAAAATATTTAAAGCGGCACCCAATGAGTTTGTATTTCACATCTTAAACCATCCTGTAGATTTGAAAAAAAGAACTGAATAATAGACCATTCAAACTATTCTACTTTGATCAATAAAAACCCAGCACCGAAAAAACCATTTCTATTCATCTACTTAACTATAATTACTGGGATGCACTTTAGTGGAGATGGGTAATTAAAAATAAAAACTAAGCAAATTACTGCAAATCTGTAATGTGAATGACAATACTGACATCTGTAAAATAAAGGGAATTTATTATAAAACCATGCCCTCAATGTAGGTACTGTTTACTTGATACAAAAACAAATCGATCTCTAGTCAAATAACTGTAAAACAAAAAAAAAAATTTTTTCGCACCTAAAAACGATGCGATATATATAATTATGTATCAGTCTATCGTTGTTGAATTATATGACGATTTTGACATGAGACCTAAAATAATATCAGTATTGTCTCACCAGCAGTGTTTCACAGAATCTTCAACTCTTCGGGTCCCGGCGCGCGTTGCTTCTCACGTCGACACCGACACGTCATGCACACGCCACCGCTACAAACAGCTCCGTATCTCGACCATGCATCTATTTCCAATGTCCGATACCTCCAAAACTATTCACATTACTATAGCTACCATCGGGTTGATCTAAGAAAAAAATCGCACTGGCGCCCAACGTGGAACCGAAGCAAACTACTTCTTAGATAAAAAAAATATAATCTTCAATCTATGGTCACTAAAAAGGTACGATAACGAAGAAGCGATAAATGAAAGAACGGCTGTGTTTGTATTACCATTTTTATTTTTTTACTAAGACTTGTTCTAAGTGAAGATGAACCATAGATATTTTGATAATGGCGTTGAAGGAGGCGCGCGGCCGGCGCTCTACTGCGTCCACTAGCTAGATGTCACTAGTCTATGGATTTTGGCGTCCTTTTTAAATATCGAAATTATTCCATCAAAAAAAGACGCCGCATTAAAAATATATAATTACAAAAACAATCTACAAATATGATATTAACCAAAGTTTACAGACATCCATTTACTTTTGCCGCTAAGCTAACTCCCACACACATAGACATTATTATATGATGAGTATTATAATCACACACAGTCTATGTACCGGGACCCATTAGAATTGTATAGTTAAAAAAAAATGGTTATCTAAGCAGCTACAACTCCAAACCCAACCCCTAGCTACGGGTATTTAACATATACATAGAAAAAATCCATTACATTGCACAATGTTTATCTATAGCAGTCTGTGTTTACGATAAATAAATTTAAAAAAAACAGCCCATAACTAATTTGTCTATAATAAACTATATTTTAATTAATTTGACAAAATTAACTACCAATAAATAAAATGCAAATTTAAAAAGGAATGTTTACGTGACTTTGTAAGGTTCTATTTAATGTAAACTTGCATAGTCACAGTGCCGCCAAGTTTCGAGACGATGACATTATAAATAGTTCAATAATAGAAACATGGCCGCACGCCTACAAGCGTTTGGCGCGAAACAACGCCATCTACATGACAAACAAGTGAAATCACAAACTCGCTTATCAACAAGTGTTCGCATAATATCACGATTAATAACTTTTTATTATATTTAAATACAAGTACCAACTTGCTACTGAATACACCGATCCTATTTATACAAAAATATTGTAATATTTTATTATAATGCCGTGTTTACAGTAATAATTAGTGATGTGACAAAACGATAATACCAGCTCATCGATGTCATGTGTTCGATATTATTTTGAAAGTATGTATCGTTATCAATAGATTTACTTCTTTACTTTTTAATGTTACGCATGTTCGTTTATATAATTAAGAGCTGGTGAAATTCAAAGCTATGAGAATGATTGTAACAACTTAAACAATCTAGCCCACAAATTGACATATGCTAGTGAGCTATCGTTTCGTTACATATCTAATAATAATAACTAACATGTACTAGCGCGCGCTGCCGTGTGCCTTTCGTTTGAAAAGAAAATCCTAGCGCAGTGCAATGTTTTAATACTTTTAATTGAATGTACTTCATCGTCCCGTGACAGCGAGCCGCAGCGCGCGCGTGCTGTTTTATAAATAGTAATAATATATAGTTATAATGTTATTGCTTTCGGTTAGTCATACTTATTCATATATATATAGTATGTAAAACTTCAAAATTACTACACTACGTCACTACTCTATCTAGCATCGCAATACATTTAAAACCACATTAATTTAAATGATGTTTTTTCAATCAATTAACATATTTATTATTATACCAATCCAAAAATTGTATATTAAATCCATGTATATTTTATTGACCTTAATTAAGAATATATAATTTTTTTTTTTTACTTTTCATTACATTTGGTCCAGTTTAACCTGGAGTTGCGAAGCCGATGTATACATCACTAGTGTCGCCGTTGCGTGTGCTATGGCATATTACGGTGTATGGCACGTCACTACTTGCGTCAAGCTTATATTTATATGAATAGAAACAAATTCTACAACTAGGCAAGAACAAGTATTGAGCAAGATTAAGACTCTTGTATTTAGTAATATCCCGCCATTTTTGACGGAGTTTGAAAAGAGGTTTTGATAGAACGAATCGTTTTAACAATCACAAATCACCGCAATTAAATTTTTTACTGATTTAACATTTCCCGCTTAATTTAGGCCCTATATTATTTACAGATATTCTCCAGAATACCTTTCTCACAGTGAAACCGTATTAATATTAATTTATATTAAAAATGTTGAAATTCCTTCTATCAATACCTCTAAACCATAATTTCAGCCGTTTCATTTAAATACGAATTAAAATAAACAAAAAATGACTAGAGAGGAATGTATATTTTTCAATATGGCAACAAATAATAGCGTCTTGGGTTGGCAACATCCCATCATTATTATTGTCATATCCTTAAGCTAATCTGGATGTAGGATAGCATATTTGGGCAATTTTATTTTAAATTTCATCCCATTTTGTCGCAGCGGAGCTATTGAGGTTAAGAAATAGAAATCATATTTGGTTGATTGAGATAATGTCCTAGTGAGTTTTGAGACTACATTTTTAGTGTTGAGAAATAATTGTTTTTTTTTTTTTTGTACTAATTTTGGTGTTTATCTTTGCATTTCACATTGAGAACTATTGAGTAATTAAAATTGGTTAGGTACATCAATTGACCACAATAATAGGCCAGCGTTTATTAACTGATCACAATCGGTCTGCGCAAATACGCAAGATTGAGCAAAAATTAAAATATTTTTTGGCTAAATTTTGGCCTGAATCGTTTGGCTAAAGATACACTCGGGAAGACCGAGGCCTCAAGCGAAGCGTCACTACAAGGTCCAATCTACGTGTCTACATTACAATGCACCTTTCAAAATGAAACTCTATTTTTACCCTTGAAAGGCGCATTTCCGAATAGCACGCATCACAACCAATGTATGGCTAACACGCCTTAGAAAAATTGACAGTGAAAACTCTGGAAGATACTTGTTTTGTTTCTATTACGTATTAAGTCCATGCCAATCATGCTTAACGCCTAACCGATTAAGACAAGGGAAGTCTTGCAGTTTGTTAGTCACTTGTAAGACGCTGTCTACACTATCATTTACAATTATTTTTTATTCGCATGCCTCAAATCATCCTTCTATTTACCGACTTACAATTAAATTCCAGCTGGTCACGACGAGCTCCCACCCTCATCCCAAACAAAGATAAAATGAGTGGTAGTTGTTTCCGCAGAGGTTTTGTCGCCCAACGTGGGGCAAATAATTTCGCACTCAAAATTACTCAAAATTATTCAAAATTATTCACACTCAAAATCTACATGTAAAAAGAAAACATAACGTGCAATCTATCTATTTGTAAAAGGGTAGAAAGAAAAAAAACTGTGAATGAAAACCGCAACCCAGCACAAAAGGATCTACCCCACGCTTCGAGAGCCAAATAAAACACACAATTATTGTTCTAAACATATCCATGTAATTGTGGATAATATCTAAGTGCTCAATTACATACGACGAGCAAATCTAAGTCCTTCTAAATACAAACTACATTTCTAAGCCTACGGCCGACATCCGTTGCAATGAAAAAAAAAAAGAAAAACGAATCAACACAATTCTCATGTTATACAACGGATGACCGCAAAAATACCAGTTACCAAGTGTAACTAATACAGGGTATAGGAAAAAAATAATATTTTTCTTTTTTTTATCCGTTTGGGAGTTCCATCGTGAATTGCATCAATTGCACAAATCGTTATCAAAATCGTTAAAAACACGATGGAACTCCAAATGGTACATAATAATATGGTATGAGAAAACAAAAAATTAAGTACACTTCAAAAATTCTAAGTCGCCACCGCTCAAACTAATTATTTTGGCAAGACACCAAGCGGCTGCCGGCGGAGGGAGGATAATAATATAGGGTTACTAAGTGAGACATCACAATCAATATAATTATCAACCATCTAATACTGAGAATTTCAGGAAAAAAATGCTAATGTACAAAAAGGTGTTTGTCGATAGGTGAGAGGCTGTCTGTACGTCACGTCGCGTTTATCAATTTTATTGAGTATTAGCAGGAAAGAGAAAATTGTGAGTTAATTTCAATCGCCCAAAAACTTTGTGTTAAAAGTAGCTGAATTGGCGACGAGCTTTATTGACATGGCTAACTAAATATGCGTATTACAAGATGACTTGGAAATAAACTCGCAATTTTATCGTATTCAAGAGCAATAAGTCACTTTAAGCAACAGACTAATGAGATTCAAGAATATTTGAAAAACTGGCTTAAACCGGTTTTACGGTTGGCGCGGCAAAGACGTATAGACGGCCATTAATCTCAGGAGGTTTCTAGCCTACTTAAACTAACAATACTGCTATATTAAGGATAGGTATGTGTATAAACGTGTATAGTAGCATTCGGTAGCCGTGACGTGTGGAAAGTGCGGTTTTTAATGGGTGTGACGTCATAACTTTAACAGCTGCCATCGGTTAAATGATGTATGTGGAGATTTGAAATGAAGTCGGGTTACATTCGTTATATTTTTCAGTTGCTTCATTATATTTTGACAAATGGATTTGCTTTGGATGTATTAAATAATATTTCAAATTTTTTTTTTTTTAATAAATTAACAAAATTTTCAATATCAAATGATTCTAATTGTTTTTTTTTATTGGATGAGTAAAATAGTTGAAACAATTCCCTGGTATTCACATGTAAAATTAAATTGATTATAGTATATTATTTCCAAATATTTTTGATACCTAGTACCCCTTGGGTCGCGAAACAACATATAAAAAAAAAAGTTGCAGTAACTGCGAATCAATTTGCATAAAATTTCCACACACCACGGTTACGTAAAGTGAGCCGGCCGGCGGGGGAATGTAGCCGACAAAGCAACCGCATGCATTCTGCACTACACTTAGCGCCTGCCTTTGCCTGGACTATAATGCTATTTAAAAACCAAACCGAAATACTTAACTGGTTATATTTAATAAGTTAAACATGTCATTTGAATGTCAATAACAACAACACGTGTTTATGTTTTGTTTAAATTATTAAAACAACATAATGTATATACCCAATACATATACACTAATATGATTTTAATTAAGAAGGTAATTTAATAATTGAACTTAGATATTGAAGGGTAAATAGGTAAAAACACTACCGTAAGTAAGGAGATTTTTGGAAAAAGTTCTAATATAAAATTCCTTTAATACTGTTAGGTCTACAAGGGACTTCTAGGACCATGTCCACGATTCATCTTAAGCCTAGGAATTGCACAAACACAACCATAAATTGTCTTTTTTATAATACTCTCTAATCACAGGGTGTTTATTTAAGTATTGCTTTTAAAATGTTTTTTTTTTTATCACTACATAGTTTAAATTTTAAAATTAAGTACTACAGGACGTAAAGATATTGAGTTAAGAAAATATTAGTTTTGGATAAAACTGTCTGTTTAAATTAAACTATTGCACACTACCAGTCTCTAATCTATTGTCAATTGATACAAGCTATCGTTGGTCGATCATTCTTTAAAACCACCAAACAGCGATCACTATTCTACGTCTGTTATTCTAGTTTTAAAATTCTCTCATTATATCATATCAGACAGTTTGAACCAAAACTGGCGCCCAACGTGGGACCAAAGTGGGAGTCTCGTCAAAACAAGGTACTATACAGGTGCCCAGGCAAAGACAAACGGCCAAACAATACTACAGCGGCCTTAATACTTAGCTTATTGTCACGCGACACTCTGTAGGTGTTAGTTCGCATTCCCTCATAACTGCTACATTAATTATATTATTAATTATAAAGTACACTCTAAGTACACTCGGCTTGTGATGGCGGTGGCTTTTTATGGGCTTTTTACTGGGAATAAGTAGGGATTCAATTAAATGATATTAAATTATAATTTCAATAATGGGAAGATCATAAGGTGTAAATTAAATTTTAAGAAAACTCGAATAAAATTAAGTCCTGCTGTTAAAAGACCAGGATTGGTTTTTATCCACACAAATAGTTGCCGTAGGTAAAAAAATAAATAAGTCACCTCCATAAAACAAAATATACAACTAAATATATATGTTGTATTCGACTACAAAGTCGAATCATCAAGTTTGCACTCAAGAGCAAAGCTAAAAGTGAAGAACGTAGAACCAATAAATATCACTGGTACCTCAATAGTATTGCTTCCAGTAAAAATATAATATATTATTAAATATTTACTTTCAAAAGTACTACGCGGGTAGATTGGGTAGTACAAATTTATCACATACTGGGGAGATTCAGCTTTAATATGATCAAAATATGCTCGCAAAGTTCAATATTATGCTGCCAAATAAAAAAGACACCGTCACCAGATCCTTGCGCCTCTATAAACTACTTTTCCATACATATACGTATAATACTATGAATAAATGTGATTGCTTTCCGCTCGTTTGGATATGTTTATTAATATCGTGAGCTGCTCGTGAGGACGGGCGACGCTGTGTGACAAGCTTTTCCCGCCATTTTACAATTAAAACCTCATTTTGGCAACAAGGGTTGCAAAATAACTTGAATATTGTCATGATCGTAACCAGATAATAGAATCCTCGTCGCAAAAATAAAATTCTTGACATAAGTATGTTAAGCTTTAATTTTTGACAGATATATGACATTTATTTGTCGGCCATTTTAGTTTTTTCCGAGCCACGAATGACATTAAATAAGCAAAAGATAAAACGTTTGGCACATCAAAATGGCACGAAAACAATACTGATTATGTCTCTTTTTTTATTGATGGTAACAGTGAATTTTACTTATGTACCACCTGGTACAGTATAATAGTTTGCCAGCAAACTTAAAAAGTAAATTAGGGCAGTATTTTTTTTTTACAGCCTGTATAATCGTTTATGCGCGTACGCATTTTGAATGAAAATTTTGTTTCAACTTAGAAATTGAGTAAATATATAAAATTATTAAGCAAAATGGCCATATCACACAACGCGCTTAAAAACCCGACCAATATATAATTATACGCTTATACCATATAAAAAATACATAGCTGCGGATGAGATTCATAAAGTACAGAACACTATGATATAAATAATTAGTTATCCATCGTATTGCCAACGTGCGTGCACTACTTCTACCCACTAATACAAAAAAAATCCAAGACAAAGTATATACGAACAAATTAGTATCTTTTTATAAACATACGCAACTAAATTACTTGAGATCTTCGCCTTAACATTATATAGCTAATAATTATTTAAAAAAATCAAAATGCTTCATCTTTGATCGGCCCGCGCGAGCCAAGTATTGCTTGTCGTAGATATCGCCTTAATCTAAGTTTCTGAGCCGAATATCCAATAAACCTTAAAAATTACTTTTTTCTCAATCACTCTACAAAAAACGAATACTGATAATTCCCTCTGTGGCCACTCCGAGAACGCGGCAAGACTTAAACGAAAAAGTACGTATAGGAACTCTATTTTAAGAAAAATAATAAACAAAATATAGCCGAGCTACAACCTAACCTCGTAAGGCGGGTGGGGAGGGGGACGAGGACGACACCGAGCCGCGATCTTAGATATACATAGGCAGGCCGTACATGGCGCCCCAGTCGACGCCTTGGAACGACGACATGTCCACCCCGGCCAGCGAGTAGGCGCCGAACTGGGGCAGCGCGGGCGCCGGCGCCGGGGCCGGGGGGGCCACCAGCGCCGCGGCGGCGGGGGCGGCCCCGGGCAGCGCGTACGGCGCGTACCTGTACGCGTGGGCGGCCCCCACCGCGGGGACGGCCCCCACGCCGCCGGCGTACACCAGCCCCCGGCCCGGCCGCAGGACCAGCCGCTTGCCCAGCGCGAGGGGCGCGGCCGCGACGGCCTCCTTGGGCTGGGCCCGCTTGCACTCCACCTTCTTATTTTTGATGGTGTGGAAGTGTATATCGCAGACGCGCTCGACGGCCTCCTCCGAGTGGAAGGTGACGAAGCCGAAGCCGCGGTGGCGCTTGGTCTGCTGGTCCATGAGCATGACGGCGTCCTCGACGAGGCCGAACTGGCAGAAGTAGGCTCTGACCTCGTCGGCGGAGGTGTCCTGGCCGACGCCGCCCACGAAGATCTTCTTGGTCTTGGCGGGGCGCGGCGCCGACTTGGGCGTGGCGTGCTTGGGGTCGATGCGCTTGCCGTCCAGCGTGTGCAGCGGCGCCGCCAGCACCGCCGCCACCGACGCCGCCTCCTGGAACGTGATGAACCCGAAGCCGCGCGACCTCTGCAACCAACCGACCGAGCCCACGCGACCGACTCGCTCTTGTAACGTGTATATACCGCACTATGAGGGGGGGGGGGGGGTGGGGGTTATGTTACAAATGTCTTCTTGTTATATAAATATGTGACAACGTATTTAGAGAAAACTCGTAGGTGTTTTTTATAATTTGGATAGAGATTCAATAATATCGAGAAGACATTTCATAAGTCAATGTAAAGATTGTTCGTCGCGTATATAATACCATGTCCGATTGATTTACAAATTAATCTTTCGACATACTTTTAGCATCGTTTTACGATAATTTCTGGTCTTTATAGCTTTCCTCTTTTTAATATGTTACAAGTACCAAACTTTTTAGGGTTCCGTCCGCCGATAAAACATATAGCGTATTTTTTTTATACTACATAGGTGGCAAACTTACGACCCACCTGATAGTGAGCGGTTACCGTAGCCTATAGACGCTCATAACACCACGGGCAAACAAAAATACAATATTATATTTTCTGTCAGGGGTATCACTCACGCGTTGCCAACCTTGAGACATGAAGTTGTTAAGTCTCCTGCGCCTGTAATTTCACCGGCTCCCATACCCTCCTAACCGAAACACAGTAATACAAGTGCACTACTATTTCACGGCGGAATTAGATATAAACGAATTCCGAAATTGATGGGGAAATTAAATAAATATATATATGCATCGTGAGTTGTACAAAAAACCTCGAAATAAAAGAATGAAAGGGCTCGTTACGAGAAATACCAATACATTTTTTAAAATTTTACTTAACAAGAAAATATACGAAAATTCAACATTAGCGAAAATCACAAAATAGTGTCATAAGCACTACAAATTGACGTTATAAATTAAAATGCAAATAGAAAAAAAAATAGACCCCCATTTTTATTCCACGCAATGAAAACCCTATGTTCAGTTCTCACGCAAACTGAATGGCACGGAACCCTCTCCACGCGACTTATTTATTTTATTACTTTGGCTCACTCTTGACCGGTTAATTATTTTAACTATCACAGACTAAAATCTGTTAAAACAAATGGACACGACTCTATATATTTTTAAGAACAATAAAATTACATTGACTTTAAAAACAATAGTAAATAAAATCATATATCATCTATATAATGTCAGATAAATACATGGTGTAGAGTCTAACCACCCTACACTGCGACTCCTAAGGGTCAATACTCCAACCATGCTGGTAAACGTGGACTATCATTTAGTCTAGGTTAATATTTCAGTGATTTCATATGACCATTTTATATTGTGGATTTTTAACTAGTAAAAATGACTGTCTTTCATCTCAACATGTACATGACATACATAATAAAAGAAAAAAAAGAATGACCAGGTTTTAGTCGTGAATAAATAAAAGAGTTAAATATTTGAGCAAATTTAGGGTTGTAATACTAAAAATATAATAAAATGGCCATATAATAATTAATTAACTAAATAAATTACCGACGGACAAACTATAATAAATATTAGCACAATTTAAAATTCAATATTATTTCTAACCGAGCAATATAATGTTACCCTTAGTGATCAAAGAAAATCTACCATTTTCCGTCTGAGCATATCAAAATGTTGCCTCAGTGACAAAATATAGTTACTAAAAACATTACTTTTCTACCAAAAACATTATTTTACTATCCTGTGATTTCATAGCTAAATACTATTAGAAAATTTACTCAAGGGATTGGGGTCAGTGTTGCTATGCAAAAAAAATAAGAAATTTCCTACATTATATGAAATCTAAATCATAAAGCTACTATTAAATAACAAAAAAAAACAAAGAATGATATTGGTAGAAAATGTTATCATGGCAACACTGACATAGAGGGGGAACTACCGAAGATTGAATCAGAAGAGTCAATATAGAAAGAGCAATTATTTGTATAAAATAGTTAATTGTCTATGCCTAACGTTATAGTTCTAGAATGTTAGTGATTCTAGCATGCCAGTTTTGTCTATGATATAATTAATGATATTAGTTGTTACGTAATTACTTTCAACCATAGCCCAACTATTTGTGTGTGGACAGTAAATTGTGTTCCATAGACAAAAACATATATTTTTTTAAGGAATATGAAAAGTAAAATATTACTGTTACTAGTAAATTGTTTATTTTGATTTTTTTTTTTCAACTAAATGCGATATTTTTTTTAAGTATCAATGTATATTTTCATTAGATGAATTTATTTAAATGTTTTAGTATCTGTTTATTTAAACTAAATCTAATTTTATAAACATGATGATTTATAAACACAAAATTGAAAACCAAAAGAATAAGTTAGGTAGTAAAAAGTCAGAAGCATTTTATTTTGTCTATGGCCGACTATTCTTCACCGTACCGCACACACACCTACTTGAGTAACTACCTAGTTCCAACTCAACCTAACAATCTTTAGACAATTTTAAATTCTGTCAACTGACCCATAGAGGCGGTATTCCGTCTTCGTTTGTTGCCTACACGGCCGTCTTTGAAAAGAATCATATTGTATTATTAAAATATTATATATTATAGTTGAGTTTCAGATGTTGGCAACATTTGGTCCGCAGAATAAAATTCTTTACCTACAGTCCGTTTATCATAACTTGTCCCCCTAGCCTTTATGTTGGCACTATTGATTGACAATATAATGTGACAACAATTTAATGGAATAACAGGGCTGCCAACTTTTAAACGAGAAAAGATATGAAGAACGGTCTGTATAATATAAACGCAATTTCATTTCAAACAATTTAGTGTTTTTGTTTTTAAAAATATTTTAAGTTAAATAGTGTGTTAGTACAGTCTATGTTACTCTTACAGTCGGCCAGCGGACACGTCTAGACAGAGCAATCGTGCGGGGCTTGCGGGGTGAGAGAGGGGCGGTAGCGAGCACAAGCTGCCATACACTCGCTTGGGACACAATGCAGCAATGACGATGCCAATACAAATCGGCATTTTGCGTGACTTCAAACGCGATAGACCACTGTATGTTTTTTACGCTGTGGTATTAGTAAAACTAGCTATGAATTGAGATTGCTAATTGAGACCCTATCCAACAGCAAAGGTAAATTATCTCTCACTATAAGCAATCTTATCTATACTAATAAAGAAGCTGTCAGTTTTGATGATAAATCCATGAAATTTTGTATTTAGGTATATAGTTAAAAATAAAGATATAAGTTTTGGAAAATCACCCCATAAGGGTAGAAAAGGGGTGTCAATGTTTGTATGGAAATTATTATTTTTCTTCGAAACTTGGTATTAATATTTTTCAACATAATTAATGAAATACGTATGTCGGCGTTTTTCGAAATTAATTTCCTAAGGGGGTTAAAAGGGGTGCAAAAGTTTCATAGAACGACAATTTTTGGAATAAGTATGGAGATACAGCTTGTAGGGGTCGGAGCTTCTTTTTTATAACGTAGGGTTAAATTAAGAAAGGATTTTCCGAAATTCAACCCCTAAGGGGGTAAAATAGGGGATGTAAGTTTGTATGAAATTACTTTATATTTGATGTTGTTTCCATAAAAATGGTACTTAATTAAACTTTTTTTTTGGAAATTCCACTCCTAAGGGATGAGAATAGGGAATAAATGTTTGTAGGAACTATAAAACCTACAAACTAGGCATTGAATTTGGCAATTTGGCTAGGTATGAAGTTGGCAATCAGGTAACTTAGAGAGTGTGTATAAGAACTAAGGTTTTCCGAAATTCAACCCCTATGGGGTAAAAACGGGAAATACAGTTTGAATGTAACTTGTTTATGGACACTAATTGGAATACGAAGCTTGGTGTAAATATTGCTGGGAGCTCAATATGAATAGTGTATTCAAAGGTTTTATCAGAATTAACCCTTACGTGGGTGGAATGGAGATTTAATATTTGTATGGAAAAAATATTGCACTGGCCGATTGTCTCGAAACTTGGTATAAATACACTATGGGTAGAAGGGTGTATCTACTAAGATAGGATATTCTGAAATTCATACTCTAAGGGGGTAGGTAAACGGAGGAAATATAGTTTGTAAGTAACTTTTTTGGTGGAGAGTGGTTGGAATACGAATCTTGGTGTAGATATTGCTAAAGCAGATTATAAGATTTATTATTATTATCTCTCTTTTTATCCAAAAAGGGCACAAAATTTTGTATGGGAAAACATATTTTTTTCATGGTATGGAGAAGGGAGGTACACTTTGTTTGTACGGATAGGGGTTTACTAGGAAAGGATTTTTTGAAATTCAAATCCTGAGGGGTAAAATAGGGGATCGCGGGAGAAACCGCGGGGCGGAAAGCTATTTTTTAATATAATAGTTGTTAAAGAATCAATTCAACAAAATAATCATGTAACTTTAATAATTACCTAAATGTTGCCAACATCTGACTCAATTTACTACCATATTATATAGACTTTACCCATGAAGTTGCCACTTTATCAGAAACAGCACTTAATAGGCAAAACTATTTTTTTAAACTTGACCATTATGACATATTTAAGTAAAGACAATGAATTTTAAATCTATAGAACTACAAAAATTGGGAAGTGAGATGCAATTTTCCCTTAAAACTTACTTTTGTCTGTACAATAGGGAACCTTACTGCTAATTTATCACCGCTAGGGGCGCCACTGTGTTATAACGTAAAATGACGCGATTGGTTTGAAACCAAGACGAAAA
Source organism: Tetheella fluctuosa (assembly GCA_951216915.1). Lineage (NCBI taxonomy): Eukaryota > Metazoa > Arthropoda > Insecta > Lepidoptera > Drepanidae > Tetheella > Tetheella fluctuosa. The sequence continues at coordinate 221,342 of OX578242.1, forward strand.
TTAATATGACATAAATCGTGGCACGACTTTGGACACATTTCGGTGGCGCCATCTATGATTACCTTTGCGTAAGCAAACTTATTGAGAAAAACTTTATTATGGTTTATATAAAATGAAGGTATTATCTTTTGCTGGGATATCAGTGAGTCTTAGATCTTCAACAAAATTATTGTTCCTCATGCTTACTGTTTTAATTACCTATTAAGCTAAGCGCACATTATGCGCGTCCCTCTCTTTCGTATGGACCGTTGCGGTGCCCCGCCATAATGTGCGCTTAGCTTTAATGTTAAAAATGTATGGATAAAGTTAAAATTTATCTATAGGATTTTTCATCCTAAAGCACCTAATCAGCTCTGTAAGTTTTAAGTCATTGCACCTCACCCCCCAAATACCCCATCCCCCCTCACCTGTGTAACCGGGTCCTTCATGATAAGCACATCAGTGACCGCTCCAAACATAGCAAAGTATTCCCTGAGCTTTTCCGAGCTGGTCTGCCAGCTGAGCCCGCCGACAAACAGTTTGCTAGGCGAGGGGGATGTGGTCCCCGAAGCCTGGGGGGCGACAGTCACCGGGGACGAACGACCTGATGATGGAGAGGTTTCTGTGGAATAAAGAATAAATAAATAAATATCCTGGGACATTCATGACACAGCCGAATAGGAATTATCTGTTTGTAATAACTCTATTTTCAATGAGTTAGGAGATATCTTAATATAATAAAATTATTGGTTTCATATCCAACAGAGCATCTCATGGTAAGTGGTGTGGTCACCACTGTCTATGAACATTTACAGTAAATTACTGTAAATACTTAGTTAATTTAAGAATATACTGTATATCCTCTATGGAGACTAAGTATGACCCTAAGGCCAGCTGACGACTTGTATCAGATGAACAAAACATTATCTTTCATAATTTTTATCATGTTAAAACATTATTATTACCCATGAGGATAGTGTGGATTTAGCCAGCTTAACAGGTGATGCTGTACCCTACCATGGTTTCTGGATTCCCAGCTTTAATCACTTAACACTTTCCCAGACTTTACTTAGCATTCAAATGTTTTTTTTATAATAACCCTTTGGTTTATGAATGGGATGTACATCCCAAAAATACATAAAAAAGGGGAAATGCCAGTCAAGTTATATAGTATTTTCAGTATAAAAAAACCCATGTTGATAAATTAATAAAATAAATAAATATTCTGGGACATTCAAAGTCAAAGTCAAAGCCATTTATTCAGTTTAGGCCCTAGGAGGGCACTTATGAAGGTCGAATTTACTGAAGCTACCACCGATTCGGAAATCAGCCTTCAACTGAGAAGAACCGGCAAGAAACTCAGCAAGGTTACATTTTTTATATATATTTTTCCTTTTTTTTTATAATCTGACTATTGGCTATATTTTTTCAATAACAGCAAAATGTACAATACAATATACAATTAAATCAAAAAGAAAAATACCAATACCAAGTAAATAATAAAATGTAACGCAAACAAGTTCTTATTAAATAATAGCGAATACGCTACATAATGGCTAAAACTAAAAAAGATAAAATCAACAATATGCGAAGTGCACCTGTGCAGAGTGAAACTATTTCCAAACATCCCTATCTTCAATATATTGAGCTACCTTGTAATAAGCCTTTTCCTTCAAAACTTTCTTTACGTAAAATTTGAATTTAAAATCGGTCATCTTGGTTACCGAGTTAGGTATTTTATTATAAAAACGAACGCAATTACCAAGGAATGACTTGCTAACTTTGGCTAACCTAAAATATGGAACAACTAATTTCTCTCTTTGCCTTGTATTTATATTATGGACATCTACTTTTGTTTTAAACATTCCTATATTTCTACGTATGAACATTATATTTTCATAAATGTAGAGTGAAGGCAAAGTCATTATATTTATTTCTTTAAATAAATGCTTTAATGAGTCCCGAGGACCCATACTATAAATTGCACGAATTGCCCTTTTTTGTAGTATAAAAATAGTTTCAATATCGGCTGCTGCTCCCCATAATAAAATACCGTATGATAACAGACTGTGAAAGTAAGCAAAATATACTAGTTTAGCCGTCTCGACATTCGTCAATTGTTTAATTTTTCTTACAGCAAATGCAGCAGAACTTAATTTACCTGCCAAAGAATCTATATGAGGACCCCATTGTAATTTATTATCTAATGTTAAACCTAAGAATACAGTTTTATTAACCATGTCCAAATTACTGCTATCTATTATTACTTGACTATCTACTTGTGCTACATTGGGTAGAGAGAATCTTAAACATTTAGTCTTCTTAGAGTTGAGTAACAAATTGTTTGCAGTAAACCATTTGGAGACTATTGACAAGGTATCATTTACTCTTATAAGATCTTTGTCTTTTCTATCAACTTTAAAAATCAACGAAGTATCGTCAGCAAACAAGACTATATCTGAGAGGCCATTTACAATAGATGGTAAATCATTTAAATAAACTAAAAACAAAAATGGTCCTAGTATTGAGCCCTGGGGTACCCCCATTTCGATTAAAGAGCCCTCAGATGTTGTACTACTAATCCCTACCTTTTGTTGACGATTAGATAAATAAGATAGAACAAGATCATAAGCAGTTCCACGAATTCCGTAATAGTCTAGCTTTAGTAGCAGTGTACGGTGGTCGACACAGTCGAAGGCCTTGGATAGATCACAGAATATACCAATTGCATCCTGTGAACCCTCCCAAGCCTCATAAATGGATTTCAATAATTTTGCAGCTGCATCGGAAGTAGATTTTCCCTTCGTGAAACCAAACTGATGACCATGCAGTATCTCATGTTCATTAAAGTGTTTTAACATTTGATTGAGTAACAGTTTTTCAAATATTTTACTAAGTGCTGGAAGAACGGACACTGGTCTATAATCGGATGGATTATACTTACAACCGGATTTAAAAATAGGTACTATTTTACTAAACTTCATTAAATCGGGAAAAGAGCCCTGATGAATGCATTCATTGAAAATATCGGACAAAATAGGTGCTATTACTGCAATTATTGATTTTAAAACCGTAACCGATAAACCCCATAAATCTTCAGTACTTTTCATATTAAGGGAATTAAAAGTTTTTAAAACATCGTTAGCATTAATATAACTAAATTTAAAACTAGGATATGATTTATTGATATGAAGCTTTAGTAATGATTCCGCTACTTTAGGACAAGATTTAAGACATTGAGTAGTCTCGCCCGGTATACTGGAGAAAAAGTGCTCAAAAGCAGTGGCTACTTCCAATTTATCTGACAACAATCTATCATTAATTTTAAGCGTTAGCTGTTCACTCTTATCTTTAATTTTACCAGTTTCCGTATTAATAACATTCCAGACTGTCTTTATTTTGTTAGAGGCTTTACCAATTTTGTTACTTATGTAGGAGGATTTAGCTAGATTACATACTACTTTAAATAATTTTGAAAAGTTCCTAACATATTTATGAAAATCTTCGTTTCTAGTTAAAGATTTTAAATGGTAAAGTTCATACAATTTATCTCGGCTCTTCCGAATTCCTTTAGTAGCCCAGTCACTAAATACCAATTTACTATTAACTTTCACTATTTTCGAAGGACAGGCTCTATTGAAATTAACACATATATCAGATAATAAACCTTCATACAAAATATTGGGCTGATTACTATTATAAACTTTACTTTCGAGTCTTAACTCTAAATTATTTTTAAAGTTATCTAATCTAACCTTTGTAGTAGGCCTAATTACTTTTGTTACCTTGGAAATTTGACTTTTATATGGTAGTTTGATTAGTTGAGCCATATGATCTGAACGAACACCACTTATGATCGATTTTCCCAATATATTGCTATTTGTTAATATATTATCTATACATGTAGCTGATGTAGCTGTTGATCTTGTTGGCTCATTAAACAAACATTATTCCTCACACACGGCCATCTGACCCCAAACTAAGCAGAGCTTGTACTATGGAAGCCAGATAACTGATATACTACTTTTCTTTTGTAAATACATACATATATAGATAATTACACCCAATAAAATTGCTTACTTTACTTTAGACTAAGTCTAAAATCTAAATAGTTATGTACCATTTTCTCATCTGTTTCTGGGACATTCTGGAATCTCCCACACGGCCATCTAACCCCAAACTAAACACATAAACTACTTTTCTTTTGTAATTACCTACATATAGAGATAGAATCACTACCTGCGGCATGATAGATAGGGTCGGCCCGTCAAATTGTTGATGTGTTGTTTGTCAACCAACATTTTTTTTTTATATTATGATAGTTTTTGGAAAAACCTCTAGTTTTTTTGAACTATCAACCCAAAAACACTGCATATTGTCCATAAGTACATATATATGATGGAAATGTTTAAAAAAGTAAGATGTTATGACAGTCTATTCACTATATCTTTGCAGAGCCTTACATGGTCTAGCCAGGAAACGGACAAAGGCAACCTCACAATGATAATGGTTACAGAAACAGTTATCATTTTGAATAGCAATGTTAATCACTTTACACAAAGCATAGTATAGTATTTATTGAAAACAGGTTTCACTTTGCTACCACTAGATGGAGTAACATACTGTAAATGAAATACTTATTATTTTAGAATTTATTTGTTACAATTAAAGCTGCTCCCGGCAAATTCACCAAGGATATATACACTATTATCTGGCTTCTTATATACTTATATAGATTCAACGAAAATTCATTTACATGTAATAAATTTACAACTTTTTTCCCCTTGTAGCAGAATGTTTCTTAATGTTGCCTGGCATCCAAAGTTTGCAGTAATTGGGCCAGAAAGAAGCCTATGCCCTCTTTACTGTAGTCCAAGTACCAAGTACTCTCCACTATATCTCCACTCTTTAGAAAACTCAGACCAAATAACTGAATAAATAAATTAACTAAATATTCTGGGGCATCATTCTTCACACACAGCCATTGACCCCAAACCAAGCAGAGCTAACACTTTCATCTTCAACTGTTTAGTACAACTTACTACGACTTTGTTCAAAAAACTCAATAATCTAATGCAATGTTGAATTAGAATGGAAAACTTACTGATTTGTTGAACAGCAATCTGTTGCTGTTGCTGTTGATGCTGCTGGTGGGCCGCAGCGGCAGCAGTGGCCGCAGCGTGGGCCGCCGCTTGCGCGCTCAATACATGTGCGGTCAATTCACCACCGACTAGGCCTCCATCAAGCACCTCCACACCACCCAGCGCACCGCTGGAATATAAACCCATCATTTCACAAATATTTCACTATAATTCTCACTTTACAAAAGACAACAAGCTAATTGTGTGAGAAAAGTGATGCTTTCAAATTGGATTGGTTTTTTTTTTCGAAAATAAAACACTCGCGATTTTCGTGGCCAGTTAGATTTTTCCCGCGGGTTCTTATTGAAGAAAAAACTTATGATGCAAATTTAAAGAAGGTCTGTAATTACATGTCGATAAGCGCGATCATTTTTTTCCAACTATTTCAATAAATAAAACAAACGACTATGTAGGTAGTGAAATCAAATAATTTTTGCGGTTATAGATAAGAAGCTATTAATTATTGTCTATGCTTCTGTCAGTACAGTATGTGCCGTTTATTTTATTTCATCAGAAAAAAATGACAAAATGTATGACAATAGATAGAACGTAAATGTTTACACTTCGGATTGTTAAGGCTGAGTAATGAGACGAGGACCGATAAATTAACGCTCATCATGAATGGGATCGCATGACGTTGACGTCGCATTCACGCAGTATTATTACAAGTGCAAACATTGCATTAATTCAGGTGTGTGGTAATTTAGTTATCTGTATCTATTTTAAAATAAGTCAACGTGGCGGGGGCGAAAACATGTAATTTCTTAATTTTGAGGGATGGATTTTTGAATTTTCACAATATGATGCCCGTTTTCCATCACATTTTCTACAAGGTTTATTGTGGTAGGTATTGGTTCCGTAATTACAAATTCCGTTATTGTATAGTTTTAAATAGTACATTGATACTCCTCATTCACTTCATTTAAATAGTTCGATAAAAATATTTAAATGAAAGGCTTTTATTTCCCCATCAAACGATATCACTTTTATAACGTTTATATGGAATCTTGCTAATGCCTTTTATTCAGATCCATTCAGTTGCCATTCCGATCTGAAAGGAATATTTTATTTCTTTAAATTTAGGCAAATCCTGTGTTAGGCGCAGAATTAATTTGCCGCGATAGTGTGCCGATCGACTGCCTCATTCCATGTGAAAGTCTGAAATGAGAAAATACAAGTCATCCTATTCAGTAGACTACCCGATCGGGACCGCTACCAAGCAGGTCTGAATATCCCTGGATGTCCTCTATTTAATTTAATAGTTTTGTAGCATATCAAATCCAATCCAATAACCAATCTGTTTGTGCAATTCAAATTAGTAAATGAAATAATTCAAATATTTGGCGATGACACATTTCCTACAGTACACTTAAACGAATGAAATGTTATGTCAATATGTTTATATAGATTCGAGTGGTCATCTGTTACGAATTAATAGCAGTAATGAAGGATTGAATAATATTTTCATTAATCTAAATACTATACTATTACATATTTTAACAAGTATTATACAGAAATCTGCCTAGATTTAAAAGCGGCTCCAAAAGTTAGGTAAGAAAATTATTTTCCATGTAACTCCGTTGCCAGCATGAGAAACATACAGGCCGAGTTGGGAAGAGCTTTGTTTTATTGAAAATGAACTTATTCCGATACAGCCAGCTGCTCCACAGAAATAACCCTCCTACGAGTTGCACATTTCATCTCAGCGTTAAAACTGTTTGTATCCCTTTCCCACGCGTTTACAACCCCCCCATAACATATGCCTTTTTCCCTCTCGCATAAATACGCCTCTCCTTGTTACACGTATAGACTTCACTTATTTTCATCTCATTTTAGCAGGGTACATAGGGTGGACCTTTAACGCTGCTTTTGGATCCTGGTATTCGCGCGCGGTTTCATTGTTCAAATATTTGACTTCGTTTGTCAACTTTATTGAATATTTCAATAACTCGAACGCTTTTGTGGTATTTTATTTAATATTGGTTTTCATTTATGCTTCTAATGCCGTAGGTATTTGGATTCCTGACGTGTTATTTTTACAAAAAGTATCTGAATATTGTTATATTACTAATAAAAATTTAGTTACATAGGGTTGGATATCTGTGCTGTGGGAGATACCAACTTACTATCTATTGCATTAAATGTATCTAAAGCTAATGTAACTTTAACGAGCGTCCCCGTTACTTTTATTCAACGTTTACAACATCCTGAAAACGTCCACATCTCTATTTTCAGTAAAATAGTATGAGAGAAAAAGTTCTACAGAATGAAAAATCCCGTAGACCGTGCGTAAAAAAAGATAAATTGCCGATGTCCGCTCTGATTTATAGCTCGCAGGGAGATTCCTTGAAGAAAAAAAGAGATTTTTCACGTGGTAGATCCATCAAGAACTTGTGAAGGCAGATTAGGTACTTGGACATTTTTAATTCATGCAAATCCTTAGTAAGGAGTTTTAATATTACAGATGCTGTAAAGCTTTCAATTTATTATTTTTTGGAAAAAAAAACATAATATAAAGAACACCTGCAATTAGTTTAGGAAAATAAAAACCTTCAATCATTTAGATAGGTAAAGTATGAGGACGAAAACAAAACATAAAACCATTAGAATGTTATATACAAAGACAAAAGCTCTTGAAAACAACTGTATAATAGCATTTTACTACTGGCATGAACAGCCATTAAAATTTTGTGATTATTCCGAGCTAGAAACTATAGTAAGCAATTGAATGCAGAGCCTGAAACGAATTCAGGCGGCAATACTTTTACTTTTCAATTTTGTAATATAATTGTCACAGACTCGTGACCGACTAAATTCGACAATCGGTGAAATCGGCGACAATTTGTCATGATCGTCCAGTGATCTGTGATGGTGAGGCCGAGAGGTCACCTGAGAAACGATATTTTAGGGTTCGGAATTAAAGGGAATCGATTTATCTCCAGCTAGTTGATTGGATTTAGGGGTAAAATGACTCATTGGACTTGATGAAGCGAAATCTATAGTACCCAATGTTTGAAGCCGGAAAGATATCATATACCTTACCTACAATTATATACTTTACTCTGATTTATTCAATTTTCTTGAAATAGTTAAATAGCATCAATTGTTTGCTTTTCATTGTGCACGGAAACCATTTAACGGAGTGAGAAGTAATTGAAATTTATGCTCGCGTATAATCTCACAGTTTATAAAGTAATGGGTAATGATGGATCTGTAAACAAACAAAACCTCAATTTTGTAAAGCACTTTTGTTAATAGATAGTACAAAATAATTAATCTTGCCTATAATTGGATGTGACGTTGATTTGTTTATTTTACTCTACGATGCTAAATAATATCAGATTTCGTAAACCAGAAAAAATATCTTTGCCTAATTTACAGTTTATAGTTTACAGGCTTCTGCTTTACGGTTCTCACCCGCGTTCCCGAGGGATATTATGTTTTCCCGGGATAAATGTACCCTAAATATTATTCCATAAATCCCAACTATCTTTGTGGCAAAATTCAACCAAATCCATTGAGCAGATGCGTGATTAAGTTACAAACACACAAACCTTCACATTTATAATATTAATAGGAAGTAGGACTAGTAGAATAAGAAGTAGAATTATTCAATTTTTAAGACAAATGATAATCTCTTTATAAAACTCTTAAAACAACTGTGATCAGCAGAAAACTCTCTAGCTCAGTTAAAACAAGGCTTCATCACAAATATCCCAAGCTATAACAGAGTTTCCACATAAAAAGTCACTCCAAAAATCTTTGGATGCCATTATCTGTAGTGGGAAATTAAATGAAATCCAATAATATGAGAACAATATGAGCAGCAGTAGTGTCTTTCTCAGTTACGTGAACAGCTCTCCACGCGGAATGAAATGCATCTCTCTGGTAAACGAGGACCACTCGACAGACGCCACTCGGGTTTGCCAATTTACAGGTGCTCATGTTTGAAACCGTATTCAGTTAGTATGGCTGTTTCGTTTGTTTTACCAGTGTGAACAAGGTTTTTAGTTTATGGAAATTTCTTAGGTTTTTATTTGGTATATCTGGTAGAAATACTTATTTAAACTAGCTTTCACTTGGTTTTACTCGTGTTCTAGAGGTATTGGAGATGGAAAGATTATGCGTAAATACAAGGTATAACCTATGGAGGTGAATTCTTTAGAGTGCTTCTTAATTATTGTTTGTAGATTGAGTTGGATCATGATATACTAACTGGAATAAAATAGAGCTACCTGATATCCATAAACCTGTCCTAAATCAGTTTTCACGCGCATGTATGAGGGTAGAAATACCCATACCCCTGCATTTTATAACCACTCCTACCAGCCCTAGCACCAAAGTTCAATGACCCCAATATTTTAAACCAAGAACTTGCGACACACTGAAAACAACTAAAAGATAATGAATTAAACTTCTTAACGTCTTCATTTTTTTTCCTCTCGCTGAGGAAAATCGATAGTTGATTGTGGGTGTTCATTGAGGGTGTGTTGAGGAGGGAGGGCGTCGAGGGTAGGAGGGTGTGTAAGCGCATGCGTGAGCTGGCGGGGCGCGGCGACGGGCCACGCTGGATCACACGCTTGCCGACGCCCGCCGCCGCCGCCTCGCGCGTTGTCCTCCATATTGTCCTGTCACAGCAGTACTACTACGTTACTGCTGCGTATGGACAAACTGGTTGATACGCTGCACAAACTACACTGCAAGATGATACCGAAGAACAAACGTTTATCTGTGATAACTGTGTCATTCTTTTCCATTCTGTTCACAGGTTAAATATGGGAGCGGTCGTCGAGCGAAGCTTAGTGTTAGTGATTAACAGTGTGTGAGAGTTCTATTATTTAATGTTATATTTGTATTTATTTTATTATTATTTTAAGCAATAAATAGTGATATTGCCCAAGGGTGCATGTATCGAGCGGCCCACCGCGCATGCGTCCGCCATCTTTGGCTGCATCCGATCCGACCTATTCGGCCATTTTCTCGTTTGCTAGTTGTTATTCGCGAATATCTTTTACATTATCATTTTATGCCAAGTTTTTATTTTATGATTACATATATTTTCACTATTAACAACTCGACATGGGTATCATTTTAATTTATGAATGATATTTAAAAATTGTGTTGATTTAGTTAATTTATTAGTCGAATTTTAATTAAAATTTACTTTAAAACTATTGATTCAATATTTAAACATATAACCTACTAAAAGATATTCTCAAGTTTTTTTCTGTAACACAGGCACATATCAGTTACTAAGGAAAACGGGGCAGTGAATCGATATTTTTTGGTATATTTGCGGAGGCGTCCCTAATTCTACATGTAGGTAGGGTAACTTTTAACATGTATTCATTATTATTTGTTTTATAGATCTTCTATTGAACTTTAACCCATTTAATTTTACAGTTGGAAAGTAAAAAGAAAAGGGATCTTATCTACTTTTTAGCTAAATTATGACAAGTAATTTATTTAATCTTTTGATTAAACTAGAGATATTACGTCTTTATACAAGTTATTTTTAATATTTTAGTATTGTTTTCAGTTAGATAATTATAATGAAACCATAGAATAGCCATTATCCGTTCTAGCGTATATTTTAATACCAAATATTAGGGATTGAGTATAAATTAGAATATAGGTTTGTTTTTTGATGGTAACTTCAGTAGCTTCGACGTTCATAAGTGCCCTCCTGGGTCTAAACTGAATAAATGGCTTTGACTTTGTCAGACAGTTTAAAACAGTATAATATAATAATATGGATACATTACATTATATATCATCCATTCTTTATCAATCATAGTCAACTGAATCCACTTACAGTATAATATTTTCAAATGCTTGATAAATTGGGAGTATATTATATCTTTTCTTAGTCAATTTTGGTAGATATAAATAAAAAACATCACATTATAAGATTAGTATGTTTAGGTTCATGATATCTACATACATTAAGTTTCTATTTCCAATTGCTTAAATTGTACTGTAGTTGAAAGTAGTAGCCTAAATTTCCTAAATGAATAGTATCACTCCCAGTTTTCATCGCTTAGACGACAAATGGGCGTTTCCCATTAGTCACAGACCGATCCCACTAATATAATAATCTTGAAACACCCGCAGTGTAATGGACACACAATTTAGCACAGTTACTTAGCTTCGGGTTAACATTTTATTATTGAATACACACTAGCTAGTCAGTTTTACTCACATTTTTTTATTACATCACTTTAAAAAAATATATCTTCTGAGATACTCATTATAGCTTCCCATTTCACCCGCGTTCCCGAGGGATCTTATGTTTTCCCGGGATAAAAAGCCTATATAGCCTTCCTCAATAAATGGGCTATCCAACACTGAAATAATTTTTCAAATCAAACCAGTAGTTCCTGAGATTAGCGCGTTCAAACAAACAAACTCTTCAGCTTTATAATATTAGTATAGATTTAGTATCTTTTATAGGTATATGCAGAATTCCAAGATTTTAGGTAAGGAGCTCGAAGTGAGCAAGAACAGCTTTGTCAATCTGTATAATCATCCTTAAGTATTTAATCAACAAACCCCATTAAAATCCCCCCCTCTAGAATGACCTAATCCTAACCCTATTGCTTAAACTCTGGCTGTTTACAATACAAGAGGGTTGAGCTGTAGATACTGTAGTCAGTGCCCAGACCCAATTGTTAACGTAAACAGGGTGAGTTCGATCTCGCTCAACCCGTAATTGGAAGTTGGATTTAACTAGTCGAATGAAAACTGTGTGGAAAATTTATGTTTTTTCATATGTTTTTTATGCTCAGATTTTATAAATATATATAATTGTAGCTGTTTCGCGCGGTTCACCCGCGTTTTTTTTGTATCGGGATCGTTATTCTACTATTCGTGGCGGAGACAAATCTAACAAATCAAATGTCATAATAATCCGTCCAGTTGTTCTTAAATTATTATAATGGTATAATTAACCCGACTTTGTTTTATATAATTATCTAGATTATATTCGAGAAGACAACTTTTATAGCCTACAAATCTACAATCAGAATAAAAAAGTAAGAATAGTCTTTCATTTAACATTTTTCCCTCTGGCTACATTTCTTTTGTTACGTCAAAAGTTATATAATAGCTGTATTCTCAATTATACATCTCATTAACTTTCTAAATGACTTCGTTTTATGTTAAGAAATTAATTTTGACGAAATAAATGGAGTTTCAATATATTTTTGCAGGTCATTTCTTATTAAGTTTATACTGTTCTATTATTAAATATTAATAATCCCTAAAAAATAACACTGTTACAGAAATTAAGCGCTACCTTATTAAATAACGTCATTCTCAAAAAGTGTGGCTTGATGACACGCAAAGACAGCAGATGAAGCACAAAAACTAAACTAAGTGATCCGATGAAAAGGCAGTTTTATATCATTAAGGACTTTCGTTGATAGTTTTTTTTCTGATAATGACAATCTATATTACTAAGAGTAAAAGAAAAGCGACTTTATTATTGAAGCAGTAGAACTAAAAAACCTATTCAGAAAATAGAGCAGAATCTTCTTCGGTCTGACGACGCTATTCCTTTCAATTGAGATTATTAGCGTGAACCACGACGGTCACGATACGGTCTCGTTCCGTACCCGCCTCATCGTAATACGAATAGATTTTGCAATGTATATTTTTTTGTGCACATTTCCCGCTCTTCATTAGGGCGTATTGGAAAATACTCTACTACAAACTTAGTGTGAGAACGTTATGATTTCCTAAAAGTAGAATATTAAGGTCGAAAATACAGTGAAAAGCATTGATTTCAACGGAAGATAGAATGCTGTAACTTTGACAGCTCTCTTTTTAATGGATGATGTAAGAGTAAGCGATCTCGACTGATTCACTGTTTTTGACTTTTTTCAATGTTCACGCTTAATCGACGACGCGGTTAGTTGCAATGAAATTTCTTATTTGCCATTTTGATTGATTTAAAATTTGATTTGGTATTGAACGATTTCTATTGGGGTCCTTTTTATTTCTACCGTGAAGACTCTATATTGTGTATAATCACTTTTTACAATCATCAATATATAAATAGGCAAAGACAAAATAGTTTGGTACCATTTTCTCTTATGTTAGTGAATAGATTTTCAGCTGACGAGCTTGTGCTATGTATAAAAATCATTTGGAAAAGCCACAGCGAAGCGTGGCCTGTACCCTGAGTGTAAAGAATTGACATTAGTAAACGCTCACGTTTGCGTTTACGATATTTCTCTATAGGAATTGGCACAGCGTCTCTCGCGGAATATACATGGAACTAATTTCCTGCATACAAAATTTTGGTAAACGCAAACTCGATAGTAAGCGTTTACATACGTCAATTCTCTACACTTAGGGTACAGGTTTACTCTAGTATTATTTATTTTGCGGATGTTTACTAATTAGTAACTCCGCCATTCCCCCGCGTTTCCGGGAGAAAAAGTCGAATGTGTCACTCATCGCCCCATAAACTACCCCGATGCTGCGTGAAAGAAGGACATACTAATAAACACACTTTCGCACTTTTGGGTAACATAATGTCTAATAGAAGTACATCCCCTAAATAACACTACAATACAACGACACAATCAGTTAATAATAAGTATCCGAAAATATAAACGACTACGTTATGATTTTATCATACATATATATCTTTGAAACAAAAGGCGTTAAGATGAGTGTAACATTCATAAATTCTCGTCAGCAACTCAACCGTCAACAAACAGACAAAGGTTATTATCTCCCTCCATTTTTTGCTATAAACCCCCTTTATACGAGACCTGCGTTTTATGACCACTGAACGCGACAGGTCCAAAATCGTGGATAAATCATATTCCACCCCTTGTCGCCGTGGCCTGCGTTTGATATCCAGTTTAATAGCTCGGAAACGACGTAAGAGAGGTCTCGACGCCTCGATAGTGTTTGCCCACGGCTTATTACTCATTCAAGTTTCGAGTGTCACTGGCAGAATGGATCAAGAACAATGGCCGACGTAAAACGCAGCGTCAGACGTGGAACCGTTACGTTCTATCGACCTTTTTTCATTATGCGTACTTTATTTGATTGATCGGTAGATAATTTTGTACGTCTATGGACCGGTAGTTGAAAAAGTACTTTTATAATTAATATTATGTTCATAAATACGATAATTACTATATTTAAAAAGCATTTGTAGTCTATTCTTAAAAATGTTGTCTTTGGTTTTATGGGTTGAGTGACTCAGCCTTAAACTCAGCAATGAAAAAACTTTTAATTTATTTGGTTATGTATAACAATCGTTAGATATGCATTAAAATTACTTTATGATTTTTATGTACCTGAAAATTATATTTTGATAAAGATATCATATTTCAAAATGTCCGTTTGGATTCGTATGTTTGTTATTTTTATGGTTCCGCACTCAAAAGGCAAAAAACGGAGCCCTATTGCTGTCTGTCTGTTTGTATGTCACGGGTCTCTACCGCGTAAACGGAATGAGTTACAAATCTGACATTTAGATATTTTAAATGGGGTGGGGTCACATACACGAAAAAGAAGCCTATTTGAAAAAACTTATCCTGGCATGTAGAATAACATTGTCTAGCGAGAGCTTATTGAGTAAAGAATAAATATATATGTTTTTATTGTCTTTGCTACCCCGCAGACGGTGAATAATGAAGAAATGGGGTGCTCTCAAAGTTGTCAGTTTTAGACCATTTTTGTTACGGGGCCTATCTCAAAAAGGAATATAGTTAGGAATTTGGAAATTCTGTATATTATGTCGTATAATATACTGTAATTTTAACAACAAATTGTAAAAACTTTAATTAAAAAGTTAGTTTGTAAGCTGAGTGTGACTAAAACAAATATTTTTTTTTATTTCAGGTTTGTTGTCATATCTAGCTCGGAAGCTAAATACTTTTATTATCGTACGGAACCCTCCGTGCGTGAGTCCAACTCGCACTTGGCCAGTTTATTATTATTGTCACAGATTCGAAAGTCGGACGGGACGGAACATTAAAGTTATTTCACGTTATTTACGATTGGCCTAATAGCCTTCACTGAAACGAGTTTCTGCTTCAGTAATAAAAGGAGACTTAATGATGTGCTATGCTAACATAATATAGGTAGGTAGGTAACAACCATCTATACTATAGGTATATCAATACTAATATTATAAAGCTGATGAGTTTGTTTGTTTGTTTCTTTGAACGCGCTATCTCAGAAACGACTGGTTCGAATTGAAAAATTCTTTTAGTATTGGATAGCCCATTTATCGAGGAAGGCTATAGGCTACTTGTGTCCCGGGAAAACATAAGATCCCTCGGGAACACGGGTGAAACTGCGGGCGGAAGCTAGTTTCTAATAAAACCTTGGTTTTTAAAAAAACCCACCTGAATTTGTTGAGCAAAAGAAGCATGTGGCTGCGCTGGACTAAACATAATATTCAATATCTACCTTTATTTCACGATATTCAGCAATGTTTTACAACCTTGGCGGAATATAGCATCATTTACCTGAAACGAAAAATAAATAAACATGAGAAAAGCTCAAATCTAAAGCAGCGCCATCTATACGTGGCTAAATGGAAACTAAGAAAGTGTTGTGCAAACCGCCCTTTATTAAAGTACCACCACCCGCCGCTAGAAAGCGTGCTAAACAATAGAATGGTTTCCTGTGCAGAATAATGGAATTTTATTGATTCTGCCCGTCGGAAAGGGGTTGGGGGAGTTGATTTTTTGTTCGAAAGACAATAAAGGAATTCCTGTCTAAATTTACTGCTGGTATAAATTAAATTATGTCAATTCAGGGCCTTTTTCTGGGATATTTCGTGAGATATTTCTAGGTCAAGAGTAATATTTTTTAAATAAGCTTTGAGTCTAAAGGTAGGTAGTTCATAATATTAAACCAATTAATTAGTTGTATTGAAAACATTTAAGAAATACGTATATATAGATATAGATCTGGCTAAAGTTAGGGTGAAATTATGAATATTTTTGAAGATAATCGGTTTCTTCTTTATGAGCGTCGCGTCCAATTTGAATATGTTTAGTGTTCCGTACTGACTTATTCACATAGTTTACTAAAATTTGATATAGTTTGAATAAGCGGTAACCCAAATTCAAACGTGAGGTTCAATCGAATATTAAAATAGATTAGGAGGGTTCGTTTTGGGAGGTAAAAGGGAAGATAAAAAAAAAAAAAAATAATGTAGGGTCCTATGAGTGAGGCACGGTTTCAAAGTGATATATAATTAGTTATGTTACGTTTAAATGCTTTCTTTATTCGACAAATTGTTAGAAGTATGAGAAAAAATACATAGGTAAATAAGTTTAAAAATATTGTAGGTACAATGTAAATTATGGAAAATTATCAGAATTGTATTATTTATAGTTGGTAAATTAAAATTAGTACGGAATACTGTATTTGCAATCCGAAGAAAGATATAAAACATAAATTATCTGTGGGACGACTCAAATCTGTACCCTGAGTGTAAAGAATTTACGTAACATAACGCTTACTATTACGTTTGCGTTTACTAAAAATTTGTATGGAAGAAATTAGTTCCATGAGTATTCCGCGAGAGGCGCTGTGCCAATTCCTATGGAAAAATTTCGTAAACGCTAACGTGATAGTAAGCGTTTTCTAACGGCAATTGTTTACACTCGGGGTACTGGAAACCACATTCCGAAATAAAAATTCTATATGAAAACTTATCTAAATAATAATACCATACGAAATAATACAAAACCGGAAATACTCCAACAGAATTACAGGAAGGGACGAAAGAGGGTATTAAAATTTTACGGATCAAATCCAACAGTGTTTATCTAAATTTTATACTTGTTAATAATCATACCTGGGTGGATGCTCTGGTATAGAAATTTTACAAAATTAATTTAGTTTTTTCTGTAAGACACACTGAAGTAGAAAACTTCAGACACAATTACTATAAAATGATAAAAAAATATAGACAAGCGGGCAAGTTTATAAAATTCCATTTTCAAGTTTCGCCGCAAATTGGAACCATAATCCAAACATAGACAATAACCATAGGTAACACCATGATAGTCTACCGCCAGTGTTTATGGTAAGGCGTGCCTTTGCAAGCAATGTGGTGGTAGTGAGGTTATGTTATGTTATAGCCACCGAGGATCCATTAACTATTACTGAGCGAGATCTGGGATGGAAATCATGTAGTCTGAGTCTGATTATGTCTCTTGCTAATCGGCATTCACTATCGTACATATATTTGTATTGAAGTCACGCCGTTTAGCACGTAGGTAATGCAGATATAAGTATTAGCTTCCATCCCGCGGTTTGCGAGGAATCTTATGTTTTCTCTGGATAAAATGTATCCTATATGTTAAGCTAGAATATATTCTATATGTGTGTTTCACATTTATAATACTATACTACTAGTATTAGTAGGATGTCCTAACTAACTCCTAGCTCAGGTTTTAGGTAGCACAGTCTCTTTTTTATTAATGACGTTAGAAAGTGACGGATAAAATGGATTGACGGATTCATTCATAGCAGGGACGATGTAGTTTGACACTTCTTTTTTTTTCACACGGCTATCTGATCCTAAATAAACCAAACAGTATTTATTATACTACTTGTAAATATACATAAGTAATACTTAATACGTGTGTGCAGTATTTTTTTCTATTTCATAAATCATTCAAGCCACGCGCGACTAAATCGTTGCAAGTGACATTTTGGTATTTCACGGCTGGCAACACTGCGAATTGGTTCTGGTGGAAAAATTGTGCAACTGTCAATGTCAGATGTTTGTGTCGTTTGGCGGGAAGTCGTGCACAACGTAGATTTACCAGACATTAGGTATGGGTTTTTAGGGTGCCATTCTATGGAAGGTCCGTGCTAAAATAAGCTTAGATCATTACCCTCAAATCTATCGCTTAGAGCCGCGATATGCATGATTTAAAGCAACTTCCAGGTTATGTAAGCTTACCTTCAATAACATCATCAGTTTTCTTTTTTTAAGGCTGACTCTCAACACAACACCTATAGATGCTTGGCGACAGATTTTCAACTTGAGGTTCGTAGCCAGGTAGGTACTACAAGTTATTGAACGTAAGTTTATTCAAAGTAAATAAATGTTTTTTCTTTCTCTTTCTTTCTTTCAAAGTAATTACAATGACATTAGAGACAGCATGATCATCGACCGAAGTAGTACACGAGGCGCCTCGCACATCGCTAACAAACTTAATGATGTATAAACTTGCTGATAAAGTTGAATCACTGAGCGAGAGAAGATTTATGGATTCGACTTTATGACACTGTGTAAGAATGACAGAGGAGGTCGTAGAAACTTTAGTATTTAAAATTTGTTCTTAATATCTGAGGATATCAGTAAAATCGATAGAGTTCAATCACAATGAGAGCCGGTGATGGTAGGCCCCCAGGGGCCATTTTCTATTTGCTGGGATAGTAGTATACCTATCCTTAGTGAAAAAAAAAAACAATTATACCTATTGATTTTATTCAGTTCCTCGTTCGTCGTGCTTTTATGGAGACGCACCTTTACAAATCGATGGTATTTTTTGTCTATTGGCTTTTCGTAGTTAAAATTATACATCCATCATAATTTTGTCTAAATATTGTATTAGATCGATTAATTGACCTCCATCACAAGCAGAGCAGATGCGCTTTATGTGGAAAATATTCAAATTCAATCACCTACGGTCATAGCCATTAATCGTTGACGGGGTTGGGTTTTTCAGATCGTTTTAAGGGTTAATTTTTCACACCTGACACCAAAGGGTTGAAACACCACGCAAAAAAATAAAGTTACCGATTTTTAGGTCATTTGGGACTGTTGAATATTTGATCAATTAAAAAGTATAGATAAATAAGAGAAATAAAAAGTTTTTATTAGGAATAGTACGTATGTATGTACCATAGATATTGGTATCTTAGTTTTTTTTGTAATTTTAATATTTTTATGGAGTGTATGTGTGTATGACAAGACAAATAAATTCTTTCTTACTTTTTCTTTTACCGAGAACAGGAACGATAAGTGTGCCTCATGTGTGACTAATGATTATTTTAATGATACAACGATTGTTTTTAATACCTATTACAAATCGTTCTACTTACACGTTTTTAACCTCTTTGGTACCTATCTGCCCTATTATTTCCAGTGCTTATGTTTGACTATAAGCAATGAGGTCAAAGGTGGCAACCACACACGGCCAAGAAGAGAACTAACTCTCAAGTGCTGAGTAAGAACCGTACTATGGTTTCATCATCGATGATGCGATGTTTTCTTTCAACGAAAGTTCAAAACTCACTCATGACATTCGACATCACTACCACTAAGGTAACATAAATTAGTGTTGCAAACCATAGAGATATAGAGTTACAACTCAAAGAAAATTTCTGCCGCCATTATACTTCAACTGACATATGGATGTCAAAATGTTGAGTGACAGGTATTTGGAAATAATAAAAAAGTATCACACCCTACGATCCCAGTACGATCCGTCTACGATCACCTATCATCGATGATACAACTCCTCAGTGTTGCAAGCACGATAATTAGTACCTAACCTAATTTACAAGATTTTCTATTTATAACACAGACAAACACTACAATACTAGTAATAAGTAACAAACAAGTCTACGTATAATAGAGTAGAAATCCATGGGAGCAACTACCCTCATTGCGAGCGAGCCCCTTGGCGTCGCACTGTCTAGCGCTCTATCGATTCTATCCCATGCGTCCGATAAATCTCTTTTGTTAGGGTTCCTTACTATTAACATACTCACTTACAAGAATCGAGGGAAGGTATTGTAGTAGTCTTTCTTCCTTGAAAGGATGGGCATAAGTCATTGACCATACAGCCTTGTATTAGAAATTAAATTGAAAAGGTTGGGCCAGTGGTTTAAGCTTATAAAAATTAAAATAAACTTATTATGAATTAAAAAAATGAGCCTAGAAGATGTATCAGTAAATGATGTCGATAAAATTGTGTGATTGAAAAAATAATTCGGAAATTAGCAAAAAATAATTATTTTGGAACTATCTAAGAAGCTCTTTCAGTGGAAGATATAGAAGGTACAGCCATTCAGTAACTAATTATATTTTTATTCTATGTCCATATTATATTTAATTGTTTCGTGGAAATAACTAGGTTTAGGAAATTTCAAATTTATAGATTAAAACAAGATTTACATCAAAAAGATTAGGCCACCTAGATTTAATTCTCTTAATTTATATTAAAAATTATTACTTCTTTTTTATAATTATATGATGTATAAAACAATCATTCATTTCCATTCATTCATTACAAGATAAAATTACAAATGTTAATTTGTGACTAAAACTTATGATTATTTACATAGACTAACAAAAAGATATTGCCAAAAAATAGGTCCTAGTAAAAAAGATTTGGTTGGTTATCTGTACCTACTGAAAACGAAAAAAAAAAGAACATCACACGCTTAACAGTTTTCCATTTCCATATAAGTTGTTTTCCTTATTCCTTTGCCAATATTACGAGATAGAATTGTTATGTGTGGATTATAAACGAGTGAATCTTTGGTTAATATGTTTAGGGTACAGAACTGGGAAAGAGATATCATAATCCTAAAGAGACGCAATACAATGTACCAGTATATAATGTTTTTTGCGTTTTCGATCTGTCCCCTCAGGAGTCGGTACTATCTCCCTTGCTTTTTACGCTCTACACGAGTGACGTCACTAGAGTCACGAATACGCAGTTCGCGCTCTTTGCCGACGACACTGCCGTATACTGCTCAGGCAGAAGCCCGTCCATGATCTCCAAAAAACTCCAGACCGCGGCCAACGCCCTAGGCGTTTGGTTTCGGAAATGGAGAATAGAGATCAACCCCTCCAAAAGTCAGGCGGTTCTCTTTTATAGAACCGACCGAAAAGGACACTCCCAAGCCTGTCACACTATTCGGCGACGATCCCTTGGGAGAGTTAAGCCAAATATCTCGGTGTGACTCTCGATGATCGCCTATCCTTCGCTGCACACAGGTGGTCCGCGCGCGCGCCGCCTTTGTGGCAGGACGACTCCACTGTCTGATTAACGCCCGGTCCAAACTTGCCCTAAAAAGCAAGGTTAGACTCTATACCGCGTGTATCCGTCCCATCATGACATATGCGAGTACCGTGTTCGCTCACGCTGCTCCTAAACACCTTCACACCCTTCAGGTAATCCAGAATAGATTCATGCGCAAAGCCACGGGCGCCCCGTGGTACATGCGCAATGAAAACCTCCTTGACTTAGGCCTCCCTACAATCAAACAGTTTATGAAACGCGCCTCACGCAGATATTTTGAAACCGCAGCACATCACGCGAATCCTTTAATTGTCAAAACCATCACTTACACCCCGTCCCTTATCACCCGCATCCGTAGGCCAAGGTTCGCCCTCAGCGAACCAGACGATGCCATCACCTTAGCACAGATCGAGGCTGAAGAAGCCCGAAAACAAATACAGATGCGCAACCGCCAACCCAGATTTCGTCCTCGCCGGCGAGGACCGTCGCGACGTCCTTCCCAGTCTCGTCCCATTTAAGCGGCCCGAGCTGCATATCATTAGCAATCCGACCGATCCCCAAATAATATATTTGCATGCTAAGTCCTCCCATATTCCCCAGGCAACGTCCTGAGCCGAGGTCGAGCCCCACAGGGGGCACCCTCAGGCTACCGTTGCCCTAAATTTATTTTAGTTTTATGTAGCGGTTGAGAGCCCTCAGCGCTCGCCGCAAAGTCCGCGTAAGGGTGGAAGATGGTCCCCTGGACCCACCACCTTCTGTTCCAGCCAAAAAAAAAAAAAAAACGATCTGTCAAACAGTTCATAAAACGCGCGTTTTTTTGAGATTGAGATTGCGCTCTTGTATCATCATCATTATCATTAAAATTATTACAATCTAAAATATTTTTTTTTCTGAGTGAGTTTGTTTTGTTATGGCGCCATAACTACTGACAGCGACTAGCGACATTACTGGCCGCAATTATTTTAATGGGAGAAAAAAAAGAAACGTCAAACTGCGTCTCGGTGTCGCGAGTTCAGAGGTTTTACCTCATCTAAAAATATGCGTACCGCGCTAAAGAAGTTTACACTTAAAAAATTCAACATCCACTTCAGATTTAAAAATCCTTCGTCACTTGTTTATGTTCTATAAAAAATGCGAATGCAATCAAAAACAATAGATTAAGTACGTAATAAAGAATTTTAATATCGTTTTTTTCTATGCATTAGTCATAAACAATGGAAGAAAACTGTTTGATCTTACTTTAGACATAACAAGCGACTTCTCACAACACAACGTAATCCGACATAAACGCGAACAAACAACATAATGAGGTAGCTAATACGACGCAATGGAAATGCATTTCATACATTAAACTGATCTAGTGGGCGAGAGATAACAGAGGGCTATAAATAATCATATCGATGTTTACACGCGTTGGTGTTTGTTTTGACTAGGTACTAGTCTAAACCCTCGGGATGGTCTAGGATAGACAATTATTAACTTCAAATGTTTTTTATTGAATTATTATTATTGTAATATTGATGAAGCAAAAACTTTGGTAAGTATACCTTTTTACGAATATTACGCGGAAGGAGGAGTATGAAATTTGGCACAGTTAAAAGTTTATATGGAGGAGTGCCGAAAGCTAATATATTTATATAATATGCATTGGTAATAAATTATAAATATAAGTATAAATATAATTTATTACCAATGCACTACCATTTTTAGATTTTTTCTCATATAGAAATACCCATAATTTTGATCACGGGCGACCTCTAGTTAAATTAAAATGACGTATTGCTTGAAATTGCTCATGCTCACTTTAGCTTGCTTTTGGATTTGAAAAAATCTAAGACGAGATTCTTAAAAAAAAACTCATCTTCACGGTCGTCGGTACCGAAGAGGTCCTCCCCATATCACGGAAAAAAGTCCCTCAGTTGGTTTCCTCACGCACGACGTTTTTCTTCACCGCAATTCCAAGCTTATTGCACGACCCTTACGGGATTCGACAAAGCCACAGCTTTAATACCGTTTAAATATTCTAATGAAATACCGATTATAAACTCGAAACGTAAATGAATCGCATGCGGTAGAAGTTGTTTCTTTTCGGATACAAATGAAATCAGCATTTCACGTCACTTTGCATATTTTCGTTGGATATTAGACGGAGAGCCTGAAGCACGCGAGGCGGTGATATCTCCAACATTTTCATGGAATGTAAAGAAATTATTGATTTTTCACTTAACAAGTGAAATAGATGTTATTTTGTTTAGCTGAAAACTGTGTAAGTACAATTATTTATTATGAATAAGATTCCGCCCCGTTGTTTAAGCCGCGATAAAATCTCTTGTTTTATTCCTGTCTATGGTCTAAGTGCCAAATCTCAACCAAATGCTTTATAGTGATGAAAGAATTTACCTGTATAAAAGATCTGAAATCGTTTCAGCTAATAAGTAGGCTGACGGCCTACCAGATGGTAATTACTTCCCATCCACCGTCTATAATCTTGATAGTAATAATTTTAAAAGTAAATACATAAAAAAAACCAGCCATGTGAGAGTCGGACTCGCGCACGAAGGGTTCCGTACCATTATCTATAAAAACGGCAAAAAAATCATGTCTGTTGTATGGGAGCCCCCTTAAATATTTATTTTATTCTGTTTTTTTAGTATTTGTTGTTATAGCGGCAACAGAAATATGTCATCTATGAAAATTTTGGGTCCAGTTTTACCCTTTGGGTACGGAACCCTACAAAACGATGTTTATATCATTGATTGAATGGTCTCTTTGTTGTCAAATTTGTTTGAAGACCCATAATGAAGCTTGTCATCTAAATTATTACTGAAGAAGCAAATGGCAACCTGCTACCTTCATAAAAGAAGGGTGCCGCGTCTTTAAATTATATTTATATTTATTTAACGCTTACAAAAAGCCCCAAGACGCTTGTTGCGAGCTTAATTCATAATTAAGAACAACGCCATCTGTTGACAGAACTTAGAAGTTAGTTAATTTGAAAATGACACCGTGTTAGCATAATCTGTGCACAAACGTTGGTTGGATTTGGCGGTATTTCTTGTAAATTACATTTCAGTTTTTTTTTTCATTGGCCTAAGCGCATTCTGACCATAATTAGTGATGATGTGGCCAAATGCTAATAAAAATACATAGATAAAAATAGTTAAATATTTCGATACCTAATGTACTATTGAAGTGATTCTCTAACGCACTAAATAATCGACTAAGCCCCAATCAATAACAGATATCTAAACTCTGTATTGAATAGTAGGTAAGTGGAAAAAACGAGTCAAATAACTCGTAATAAATATGGATTCTTATTTCGAATACATAACAAGGTATTAAATAAAACCTGCCATGTACTAGGACCGCATATATCGTCAGTTGTATCATCATAAAGCAGGATTTGGTGGCCGTATAGGTGTACCTTTGCCTACCCGTGCGCGGAATTGAAAAAAGTGAACGGGGAAATAAAGATGACATTTTCGGATGGTGGCGCCAATGCTCCAATTTCCATTTAATTTTTTTTATAGTTTTTTATTTATGAAACAAATTGTCTTTTAATAAAGCCAAAAATAGATAGATGCGTCTTCGAAAATCAAATAATGAGAAAAGAATTCATTTTGCAAATTAAAAATATTGAAATATTAGCTGTTTCAGCGGTTTCGCCCGCGATCCCGATAAAAAAAGTAGCCCATGGGCCATGTCCCTCTCCACACCCTAGGTTATCTGCGTACCAAATTTCATCGCGATAGGTTCAGCGGCTTAGGCGTGAAAAGGTAAAAAACAAACGAAGTTACAATAGAATATTTTTGGTAATTTTTTACGTTTAATTATTTGAAGCGATGATTGCTCAGTAGTAGTAATCTCGACTCTTTGATGTAGAATTACTCTAGCAACACTAAAGAGTGCAAAATCAATCAAACTATGTAGCATCAAGTCTAGTACATAAACGCGT
This sequence comes from Tetheella fluctuosa, assembly GCA_951216915.1. Lineage (NCBI taxonomy): Eukaryota > Metazoa > Arthropoda > Insecta > Lepidoptera > Drepanidae > Tetheella > Tetheella fluctuosa. The sequence goes on from OX578242.1 coordinate 246,454, forward strand.
AGGTATGAAACTAGCAATGCACACACAAATACTCCTCTATTTATTCCCTCCAACACAATCTGTTATTGATCATAGTATTTATAGGTTAGCGAGAGAATGAACTAATATGTAAATATCGTGGTGCATAATGCAAAGTTCATTTTAAAGCACTGGCAGTGACAAAGTCGTAAAGCAACAACCTCAAGCTTTGGTTGCATACCTCTTTCAGTCGCATCACTTACTAGAGTCAGAACCGTGGTCAGAATAATGTCAGACATAAGCCTATCTTTAGTAAAAAAAAAAGTCAGTGACGCGTCACCACCATCAAATCACAAACAGTAAGGATACATGGCTGTACGTGGATACAGTAATGTAGTCTGACTATTCACAAATGCCTGTGAAGCCCTATTTGAATGAATAAATTATTTCATTTCATTTCAACTGTCAACACGCATAAAAAATCATGCGTATTGCGTCAAGATACAGGTCTTTCTGTCCATCATCAAATTGACAGACAAAGTGCAACACATCCAGTGTGCGAATAGAGTCATCAAAGTAAAAGCTATTTATTCATTACATAATATATAAAAGAGAAAGTCCTGATTGACAGATGATAATCAACGTAGATCATAAACCGTTGGTCCTTGAAAGACTAAATTTGGTGGATATGTTGCTTTTGTAACGTAGGAGAGTACTAATAAAGGGTTTTCCGAAATTCAAGCCCTATAGGGGTAAAGTAGGGGGTGAAAAAGCGTCGAGGAAAGCATATGACATGACACGTCCGCACCGTCAAATATGATAGCGTTGATAGTGGATGCGTCCGGTGAATAGAATTAACTTTACAAGGTCAGCGACTTCAGCATATATGCATGAAGGAAATGGCTCGACGGGAACTTATCTAAGTGACCCATTTCCAAGTTGTACGGCGACTCTATGCGCGTTGTCGATAGTTATGCAGCGAGAATTGAGCCCCTGGGTTTTATTGCGAACTGGCTGTCCGCACCTCGGGGCGGCAAACCCCCTTAGGGGTTGAATTAAGAAATATTCTTTCAGCTGCGTAGGTCTTGTAGTTTTCGAGATTTAATTCAATTAGCGAGTAGTATATTGTGTTTATAGATGAAGAGAGGCAAGCAAGATAAGTGGATATAAAACATAGAAAATTGGTTCTAGATGTATACATATAGATAAAACAGTAAAATCCGGTGTGTCTGTACATTGAATAAAAGTAATAAAAAAAGGGTTAACTAATTATTATTTTTTGTCAGTAGGTTGACAAGCACGCAGACGGCCCACCTGATGGTAAGTGGTCACCGCCGCTTTCTTTCTTCTTTCTCTTTTTACGCCCCTCTTGAAGAACCCCATATCTATATTTCCATAATTCTATTTGACGGATGGAGTTAATATATGTTCGTGCTTGTATGAAGGAAATTAAATTATTTTTTATCATAACCACCATTACAAATACAGGTTGATTTTTTAGTCACTGGAAATACTTGCAGGGGTGGAAGTGCTCATCAAAATGAACAACTTTTATCAAGGGACTAATTACTGTGAAAACATGAAAAAAATTATCAGCAGTTCCATACAAAAGTTCAATACCTACTCGATCAAAATGTACGAAGCGACCGTTTTACTTTACGCGATATCAGAGTTATTCCTTTAGTAAAAGTTGTTCACATCGATGAGTACTTCCACCCCTGCAAATATTGCCAGTGATAAAAAAATAATTCTATGTACAACCACCATTACAAATCATTGTGCAACCTCCCTTTAATCCTGTCAAACCGAACAATCATTTATTAAATTACGCATCGGCCCACTAAACCTGTCGCCGCCACCACCACTCGCCCACAGAGCACAACCACAGTGCATTACGAGTGTATGGTCACTTAGCTAATGCACAGGCACACCAGTGGACCATAGACTAGTTATTTTTAAATAAGTTGGTCTTTTTAATTAATCACGTGAGGCTCGAAAGGGGGGGAGGGGCTTCGGCAAACATCATAAGGGGGAGGGGGGGGGGGGTGTAGTAAGATATCACGTGTATTAATTTTTTCGTCAAACGCGCGATTTCTAAACCGAAAAGCGGCGTGTAGTGTGACCTTGACTCGCCGTTGCCAGGCAACGAACGAAGTCTCCGCGCGCTTCTTCCCGCGATTTTCTAGAATAAAATTAGATTATACTTTATTTAAAGATAATATTCTAAATTTCCGGCATTCCCGGGATAAAAAGTAGACTATGACTTTCCTCAAGAATTGGACTATCAAATGCAAAAATATTGTTTTAAATCCGACTGGTAGTTCCAGAGATTGGCGCCTTTAAACAAACAAACAAAAAACTCTTCTCCTTTACTATATTAGTAGACCCCAAAGATCTAAATTATCATTAATTAAAATTTACTGCCATTAAAATTTGGAAAACGGAGCACACTCCTGGGAAATTCAGGTTGAAAATATACGAGTACAGTCTCTTGGTGTTGTTTTAAACCATAAAGTACTCTTAGATTAAATAATGAATATGCCTACCATGCCACTTGTCATACTTGTGAACAGGTGCTGCTTATGTGTGCTTTTTTCTATTGTCATATAAATAAATAATTTTAAAAAATACGCTTGCTTGGTTAAAATTTTTTGTTCATGCCATTCGCAGTGGAAACCATGGGTCCGTGGGGGTTCGAGGCTCGCCGATTTGCTCGGACTTTATCATCCAAGCTCATCGAGGCTTCGGGAGACCGACGGGCTGGGAGCTTTTTCCGCCAACGCATAAGCTTGGCCATCCAAAAAGGGAACGCTGTCAGCCTGTTGGGAACCTTGCCTATCGACAGCAGCGAGGGGGTTTGAGGATGTTTTCTATACATATATCATAGTTTGTATTTTATATATTGTAAATATATAAAATATTTTTGTATATATTAAGGTTTGTAAACAATAATAAATAATTTTGTGTAATAAATCTGATTTGGTTTTGAAAAGTGTAATTGCAGAGTTTATTGTCGGCTCATCTCAGCAAAAGCAACCTTCCGAACCGTGCGTTAGAGTCAGACTTATAACTGTGAAGGTCTATTTCATAATCGTTTAATCAAATAATAAAATAAAAGAAATGAAAGAAAGAAATTCGGAAAATCATAAATTCCTTTAGCACGTGTGCAGCCGCGTGACGTTAGGTTAACCGTCTGGAATGCGGAAATATTGGTTTCATATGAAAAATAGCTGCGTTTCTCGACCTTCTAACTTATAATCAATAGGCTTTTTTCCGACTATTGATCTAACTGAAGCGTTACCCTGGTAACAGTGAGATTATTCAACCATATTTTTCCCGTTTCGTTGCGGTAATCGTTTTTTTTTACATTGCATAGACTTGTTTGACAATCATGTGTGGCCGAAGGTGGTGAGCACATAATGCCTTGTTTTCTAACTCTACCGGACACACAGGTAGCTTGGTGATTCAAATTGAGGGTGGTAGGCTTACCACGGTGCTATGGCTTCCTTAAGTTTTTTTATTTACGATGCGAGGTGTTTCATTTACGATTTCAAAAATTAAGTTACATACAAAAGATGTCATGTGTTCTAAGGTATAGGGCAAATTTTGTAATACCTAACGCTCTGGAAACACGAATAAAACAGCAAGATAAAGCTAGTAAGCAAGTGCATTTTAACTAAAAGTACTAGGCTACCATGAACAAATAGAATGTTACTGGACACCACGCGGTTAGGTAACGTAATACTTCTCGCAAGGTCTGCGCGCCTGGTACTCTGTGTCAGTCTGGTTAGCTATTGTTTTGTTTATTTATAAATAGCTTTTGACTGCGGTTTTACTTGAGTGTTGCAATATCTCTAAGCCGAGTAACTGAAAGAATTAAAACTCTTTGTTTTTTAGTCATAAAATTGGCTAAAATATAAAGCAGCGTTGTAGTTTTCGAATTCTCCTATCCCTGCGTTACCCGATATCTAATATATAAAATTCTTCTGTCACGGGGTGCGTAATCGAACTCCTCCGAAACGGCTCGACCGATTTTGATGAAATTTTTTGTGCTTATCCGGTATCTATGAGAATCGGCCAACATCTATTTTTCATCCCCCTAAATGTTAGGGGTAGGCCACCCCTAAATTTTTATTTTTATTTTTTAGATAAAATGTTTTGTTTTTATTTTTTTATGATACAGCATCAAAAAATACATACAACCCTAAATTTTCAACCCTCTACGATCAACCCCTATTTTATTTATTTATCTTATTTGAGGTTGGGCCAATTAAGCTAGACCTCTAAATTGTATGAGCGCCCATACAACTCAGAGGCCTATCTTAAATGGAGTCAACTATGTATGTATGGACAGCCTTTAATTTTTAACTTTTTTATTTTTTGGATTTTTTCCTTTATTTGTGCTGTAAGTCCATGCTTTTCGCCAAATTTCGTGATTCTAGGTCAACGGGAACTACCATTTTTCCAATAGAAACCACTCTGTCCCCAGCTGTCAAACATTAGACGTCAATCAAAACAAAACAAAGGCGCGTTAGACAGAACGAAATCTGTCGGGGCACCTATTAACATAAAAAAATCAATCTTACTTTGTTTTAGAGAAATAGGGCAGAACAAGGTCTGCCGGGACAGCTAGTTTACTATAAAAATTTAGGTCATTAAAGTATAAAAAAAAAACGATTTTAAACTGACTCTCCCATGTGATTGGGATCCACAAGCCCGGCAAACCCAAGTCCGAGCCCTCCAGCTATCGTCCCATAAGTCTGCTCAACGTACTGGGCAAGATTTATGAGAGAATCATTTATGTCCGCCTTAAAGCATTTGCCGATGCTAACAAACTCCTCCCAGACGAGCAATTTGGGTTCCGACCCAAACACTCGTGTGTTCATCAAGTCCATAGAATTGTTGAACACATCTCCACAAGTTACCAGAGAGGTCACATGACAGGCGCCCTTTTCTTCGATGTCGCAAAGGCATTCGACAAGGTGTGGCACACAGGCTTGATCTACAAGCTTTACACCCTAGGTGTGCCACCGAGACTCGTGACCATCTTACGAGACTTTCTGTCGAATCGTCTCTTTCGATATCGGGTCGAAGGCGTCCTGTCCTCACCACACCCCATTAGTGCCGGTGTCCCGCAGGGCTCGGTACTATCTCCCTTGCTCTTCACGCTCTACACGAGCGACATCCCTAGAGTCAGGAATACGCAGTTCGCTCTCTTTGCAGACGACACTGCCGTATATTGCTCAGGCAAAAGCCCGCCCGCGATCTCTAAGAAACTCCAGACCGCAGCCAACGCCCTAGGCGCATGGTTCCGGAAATGGAGAATAGAGATCAACCCCTCCAAGAGTCAGGCGGTTCTCTTTTATAGAACCGACCGAAAAAGACGTCCCCCCATCCCCGACCCAGTCACACTATTCGGCGAGCCGATCCCTTGGGAGAGGCAAGCCAAATATCTCGGTGTGACCCTCGATGATCGCCTATCCTTCGCTGCACACATAAGGGCGGTTCGCGCGCGCGCCGCCTTTGTGGCAGGACGACTCCACTGTATGATCAACGCCCGGTCTAAACTTGCCCTAAAAAGCAAGGTTAGACTCTATACCGCGTGTATCCGTCCAGTCATGACGTATGCGAGCACCGTGTTCGCTCACGCTGCTCCCAAACATCTCCACACCCTTCAGGTGATTCAAAACCGTTTCATGCGCAAAGCCACGGGCGCCCCGTGGTACATGCGCAATGAAAACCTCCACCTTGACTTAGGTCTCCCTACAATCAAACAATTTATAAAACGCGCCTAGCGCCGATATTTTGATACCGCAGCGCACCACGCGAATCCCTTGATAGTCAATACTATCACATACACCCCGTCCCTTATTTCCCGCATCCGTAGGCCTAGGCTCGCCCTCAGCGAACCAGACGATGCCATTACCCTAGCGCAGATCGAGGCCGAAGAAGCCCGCAAACAAATACAGATGCGAAATCGTCAACCTAGATTTCGTCCTCGCCGGCGAGGACCGTCGCGTCGTCCTTCCCAGTCTCGTCCCGATTAAGCGGCCCGAGCTGCATATTAGCAATCCGACCGATCCCCAAATAATATATTTGCATGCTAAGTCCTCCCTCATTCCCCAGGCAACGTCCTGAGCCGAGGTCGAGCCCCACAGGGGGCACCCTCAGGCTACCGTTGCCCAAAATTTATTTAGTTTTAGTTTTAATTTTAAGTAGCGGTTGAGAGCCCTCAGCGCTCACCGCAAAAGTCCGCGTAACGGTGGAAGAAGGTCCCCTGGACCCACCACCTTCCTGTTCCAGTCCAAAAAAAAAAAAAAAAACTGATTCTTCATAGAATAATTAATAATCGACTATATTACGTCATATACCATAGACAATATCTGTTCTTGAGTGCCAACTGCCCATAGAACGTCCTTCGTAGTAATAATTTATTATTATGGCCGCCGTAGCTTGTAAGTGTTCGTAGCAGATGCGTAGACACGCTCGTAGAGGCCTGTGTAGCACTAGCTACGCCGTAGCTATACGACATGCATTGAAAATTTAAATATTCTTCTAGAATCTAGATTATATGTTTCTCTTTTGAATAAATAAGATGTGGTTCTAAAAATATGTTTTAGTATGTAATGCAAAATTAAATGGGTATTTAGTATTAATTCTTTAATTAATTTGAATTTGATGGAATTTGGTAGCGGGGTAGTGTGGACTCCGGAGATGTTGACGTTTCTGACGCAAGAAAGACAGAATTATAGTTTCACTTCACATGTAGGTACAGTGAGTTGCACACGCTTTTTTTATTAACTGACTTCAAAATAAGAAGGATCTCTATGTCTGCGATTTTTTCATACTACCTTTCGCCCCGCGGTTTCATCCGCGTTCCCAGGATAAAAGGCAATGTTACACTCCGGCCCATAATTTGTCTATATGCAAAAAATCACGATTCATTGCCGCGTGAATGATGGACAACAGCACCGATAAGTGATAATATTACCCAAGATGATAACCAAAAAGACCAAGTATTTATAACCTAAAACATATATAACATTAATTCAAATCGTAAACAACCACACTGTCCGCGTGCATATGACATAACTAACGCAATACATTCACGAGCGTGACGTCACACGTGCGGGAGACAGCGAGTGATGACCGGCGACTTGCATGATGACGTCATTGTGCTGGTAACAATTATACATGGCTGATGAAATATAGTTTCGGTGAGGGATAGCACTGTGATATGGTAAAATAGGTGTTAAAATCTTTAAGGGACAGTATTTTTTTACTACGACACGTATAGGGTTGTGTTTGAACACAATGAAACCATAAGGGCTTATTAAATTGAAATAATAATTGGTAGGTATGTTGACAGTTATATCAAACAAGCTTCCGCCCTGCGGTTTCACTCGCGTTCCCGGGGATCTTATGTTTTCACGGGATAAAAAGTCTATAGCCTTCCTCTATAAATGGGCTATCCAATACTGAAATAATTTTTCAAATCGAACCAGTAGTTCCTGAGATTAGCGCGTTCAAACAAACAAATAAACTATTCAGCTTTATAATATATAAGTATAGTAAGTATAATAGTATAGATCAGCTACTTTTTACGAAATATCAAAACGATAGGATAATAAAGAGTTTGATATAAAATACTATATTGGGACGTCAAAATAGTCCATCCATGCATCCAAATACTCTTTATGGTTAGATTTGTATAATACTAGCTTCCGCCCCGCGGTTTCACCCGCGTTCCAGAGGGATCTTATGTTTTCCCGGGATAAAAAGTAGTATATAGCTTTCCTCGATAAATGGGCAATCCAACACAAAAATATTTTTTTTCAATTGTTCCTGAGATTAACGCGTTCTACCAAAACCACAAACGATTTTTTTGTGCAAACCCGCTATGAAGACGGTTTAATTATTTTTAATTTTTATTTACTAAAACCTTTTACGTTATTGCAATATAAATAATTGTTCCTTTTTTTTTGGTAACTAGCAACACTGCACTTAGATACCATATTAAATACATCGTAATAACACTGCACGTTGAAATACAGTTAATTTCATATAAGTCATTCATAAGGTTTCGTTGGCTTACACTTGATAGGTTTCACCCGCTTTTAAATAGGAAGTATTGTGTTATTGGATCAAATGAAGAGGATATGCGCCTTTATGGTTTCTTAAAGGCACGCAATCACCTGATGGTAAGTGGCTACCGTCGCCTATGGACATTAGCTATACCAGGGCGATTGCGAATGTGTTGCCGACCTTTATAAAGCATAGAAGGCAACTGGTTTTCTAATACAGCTACCGTCATACCAGTAGGTGTTTGACGATAGATTTTCAACATGAGGGAGGTAGCTAGCCAGGCGGGTACTACAAAGTACCCCACCACCGTTATATCAGCTATTTCTAGTATCCATAGTACAGCTCTTCTTATTTCGTTATCAGAATTGGGAGAGGTATGTACTAAATCTATACTATTTTTTGTTTGTTTGTTTGAACGCGCTAATCTCAGGAACTACTGGTTCGAATTGAAAAATTCTTTTAGTGTTGAATAGCCCATTTATACTTGTTATCCCGAGAAAACATAAGATCCCTTGAGAATGCTAGTGAAACCGCGGGGCGGAAGCTAGTTTTAAAATAAAATTATTCTAATATTTAAAATAAAGTATCTTATCAAGCTGTTCCTCGCGTTCCCGGTATAATAAATAACTTATAACCAATAAAAGAAGCCTAAGTTACTCTCTATAACATCAGCTATCTGCCAGTTTCGGTAAATTTATTTCAAATGATTTTTTGAATGCATATATTTTTTATTCGACAGATAAGTAGTTGCTTTCGGAGTGGTTAAAGTGTGATACCTCTAAACCATTACTTTGTAATAGAAAAAAATATATGAGGCAAGGGTCAAATTCAGAAATTTATAACTTTTTAAAGCAGTTTAAATAAGAAATTGAGACGATTTTGAAAAAAAGTAACTAAATAAGATTATTGTTGAGGATTTGCCGACAAATGTAATCTGAATACATTTCTTGTTTTTGTTATATTTTTTTCGAGGTATGTTTAAAGCCTCACAAAGCTAATAAAAGTGGCGTCAAATTAAAAAATAAAATATGTATTGGAAACTTCAAATCTCACACTTTAAAATAACGTAAATTATATTTCATTTATTGATTTTCTGATGACTAAAAAACAATATTTCTTTTCTGATAACTTCCGCAAGAACACTGATTTTAGGGAGACTGGAGCCTTAAGAGCCAGTACTCTTCATAGCTTTGTGAGATTCTGTGCAAACCCTTTTTAATATTTTAAAGCCCTCAAAAAACCCTCTACCGCAAACCAAGGTGATAAGCCACGTACATAAAATTCAAGCGAGGTCATCAATATACAATTTTCAAGAGGTCCTTGTAACCTAAAGGGTCCTCAGACGCGTCTCTCTTGTAAGTTAAGGGCTGTCGGAAAGATCAGCTGACTGGCCGAGATGAGATGGTGTGACGATGGTTTTGCAAATATTAAAGAAAGTTGCGAACGTGTTTTATTTTAGGGAATTTATTTTTCAATGTTGCCAGCATAAAATAAAATACCTCCCACACATACGTAACTAAATAAGGCCTATGTTTCGATGGCGTTAGGCTGTATTTAATAAATCGGAGTGTTCATTTTATGATTGCGGATTCTTTTTGATGCTTGATGCGTTTATTTATTACCCGACTGCGTGACAGTTAAAATAGGGTTATGTTCTTTGTATTTATGTATGAATCTTTATACTCTCGAAGCATCTCAACGGCTAGATTAATTAAAATGGAGGTGTCTATTTGCTTATAAACTTTCTACCAACTCGTCTAAACCGTATGATTATAGGTTAGGTTTTCGTTTTATAAAATCAAAATGGCGTCCGCAGAAGACGAAATGTTACAGTATATTTATTAAGACTAGAGTAAACCCGGCTACGTATCGCTGTGGCTTTTCTATTGTTTTTTATTGATAACACTGAATCGTGTCACTACTAAATAAAAAAATAGATACCTACAGGGTGATTTTTTAGTCACTGTCGCAAGTATGGCTTGCAGGGGTGGAAGTACTCATCAATATGAACAACTTTTATGATGGGACTAACTCTCGAGATCACAAAAATTATCAGTTGTCCATGCAAAAGTTCAATACCTACTCGACCAAAATGTATGAAGGAGCCATTTTATTTTTTGCGATATCAGAGATGGTCCCATACTCCCATAATAAAAGTTGTTCATATTGACGAGTACTTCAACCCCTGCAAGTATGGCCAGTGACAAAAAATCATTCTATATATAAAAATAGATTCACAAACAGTTTCATTTTCTTACAAATACATCCGTATTCTTTTTACAAATGCCTGGCATTTTGTTCAGGATTTTCAAATTTCGAAATGGTAACCCTCAAAGTTGGTACCTACCGTTTAATTAAACTGATGAAGTAAACACGCGTGCTCCAGCTAGTGTAACGAATGACAAGCAATAACCTGTCTTCACAGGTAAATGAGCTGTAATGTAGACAGATCTCATTAACTCCACGATTAAAGCTCGTGAACTTCGTAAGCTTTATTATAGTCTGTAAGTCGTCAATTTATTTGAACTTTTAATTAATTTCTACGTTATAAACTTTTTAGAGTTACTTTTTTAAATTCTTGTGTTAAGAACTTTTTTGACCTTTATATTATAAATTGTTATTGACGGGTTCGCGTGGTTGGTAAGATACCCCACGTTTTTTTTGGCGAAAAGTTTGTATAAATTAAATAGATACATCAAGCAGTGTAATATGACGTCAGAGACGTCTCAATAAATAATTCCACCTATTAAATAATTGCCGTACGTTCGCATGATAGTATAAATAGACTGACGGGTCGCGGATTCGATTTTGTGACTGACATTTTGGCAGACGAGCAGACGGAGATGGCTGTCGCGTTATTAATGATCATAATATGTTGTGTATTTTTTACACTCAGTGACGATGATCTTTGTCGATGATTTTTTTATTTTTTTTAGTAAACTAGTTGTGTAAAAAGTTGTAACCATTTAAAAAAAAATTTAGTTCTGGAGATTAACGCGTACAAACAAATTCTCTATAGTTATTGTTGGTAAGATACCCTATCACGCTACAGGTCGTGGGTTCGATTCCCAACCGACAGTTTTTTGTGTGCATAAACATGGCTGTTTGTCCTGAGTCTGAGTGTAATTATCTGTTAAAAAAAATGAGTTAAGTATTTAGTTTCCATAGTACAAGCTCTACTTAGTTTGGGGCTATTCTTTTTTTATTTAGTTTTGTAGGTTATGTAGATAAAAATACTAGGTAATTTAAAAAATAATATATGTACCTACTACACTACCTACATAGTAAGTTTGCGGTAATTAATAGTAAACCATTTGGATTGTTGCAAAAAAAACACAGTGAATGTCTGGACTAAGTGTCATTCGTTTTTTTTACGTTCTATGTAAGTATGACGGTAATAGCATAAATTACTTTTTAATTTGGAGACCATAATTTCACCATGGTATGTTATATATGGCCGAAAGTAATAAGCCATACAGCCTAGAAAAAAACTGACAAGTGTGGTAGCCAGTCTGGCGGGTACTAAAGTACCACACCGTAGTAAAACACGACATCCTCCATTTTAACAAATGATTAGTACTAAAACGTATTTAAAAAATGACATTTTTACTACAGACTTATTTTAGTCGAATGAATGAATGATTGAAATGAATATGATATACATCTGCAAACGCAGTCGGGTAAAAAATCCTGCTGTTTACCGTAATCAAATATTCTTGTTTCAAAGTCTATAATATAAAATAATCGATAAAATTTAATCGATTCCCAACACTATTGTGTCTTATGTAATCGACTAAATTTATTATTAATTACACTTCATGTTCTGACATTACATCGCGGACAAGGCTCCGATGCGTTTGCCAAACTCCTTCATTGAAAGTTTCTTAGTACCTGAAACAATGTAGAAATATTTATTAGTTTTTTTTTCATGGACTACTTATTTTTTAATTGTGTCTCAACCGAGTAGGTCATGCTAGCAACAGCCTGAAAATTCGACCTCGAGTCAAGGCATTGCTGGGGACATGGTAGGATTTACACGACGCTTACTATTTGGGTATTGATGGTTTGGCATTTTTTTTTTTCATGTAGACTGAGTCAATTGTTGCGAAGGTGCTCGGAGGACGATATCGGATTAGTTTTAGTGTTGTGGTATTATGAATCTTTGCCTCCTTATTCATATTTTTTTTACATTTAATATATAGGTTTGTGTTTGACCACAATCTCACTATGGTAAATAATTATGTAGACGAAGGTGGTAAGCACACAAAGCCTAGTAGGAACTGGCTCTCAATAGGGTATTTGACTGACATTAAAATCAGCAACTTTTTATGAAATGTCAAAACGATAGGTTTATATGGAGTTTTGTATGAAATACAAGCATGTGACGTCATTATTATATAGCATACTCTTTATGGTTAGATTGGTCATTAAAAATTATAATAAGGATAAATTTAATAAAATAATCGTGGTTTCCCCTATTTTTTTTAGTTTTTTTATACATTGGTTAGTGTTGGATAATTTATTTTGAATACAGGCAAATACCCTATTGCAACTGGCGGAATACACCAGTAGGAGTTTGGCGACAAATTTTCATCTTGAGGGTGGTAGCCAGCCAGGCGGGTACAAAGTATCCTACCACCGTACTATGGTTTCCTCACGATGTTTGCCGTTGATGTCTTTTTTAATAAATAAATAAATGAGAAGCGGAGGGTTTATATCTATCTTCCTGGGACCTAATTTATTTATTTATTTATTTATTTATTAAGGAACACAAACAGCGTATAGTACACAACTTTCATAAAAAATAAATTAAATTATCAATATTTCTTGCACCTACACTAATAACATGTGTCCACAACATTTACAAAAAGCTATATAATATTTTAACGATAAAAAAGTGCTGACAGATAATGTAACTCAATTGAACAAAATGCATTTTGATGTCTACTTGTATGTACTCGACCCACTACAAATACTTATACAACAGTACTTTAAACGAAAATAGTTTTTTTTGGAATATGTCTACATCGTTGTGATTGTTTGACAGGTCATTATATAAGGAACACAAACGAGTTAAAGGAGAATGTCTGCCTAAGTTTGTGCGACTATGAGGCAGTTCAAAAGTTCTTTTCGTTCTTTTGCGCAACGGATGACGGGGAACAAAAAGTTTAATCTTTTCTAAAAGGTCACCATTTTTATATTGGCCGTTGATTAGTTTAAATAAAAATATTAGATCAACAATTTTCCTGCGCTTATGAAGAGTATCCAGTTTAAAATATTTAAGCCTATCCTGATAACTAGTACGGTGAGAGATATTAGGTGATATACACGCTAAATGTCTAGTAAAGGCGCGCTGTAAAGATTCAATTCGCTGTGAATGCACTGCATAAGCTGGATTCCACGAAACACTAGCAAACTCTAAAACGCTTAAGACGAGTGACTTGTATAAAAATAATTTTGATCTAGCCATCCGAAATTGCTTGGTATTCCTTTTTATAAATCCTATCACCTTTGCAGCCTTCGTGACTATGTTTTTAATATGAGCGTTGAAATTCAATTTGCTGTCCAATATTATACCTAAATCACGCATCTCACTGACTTCGTCCAACTTACTACCATCTATGCTATAAAATGAACACAGAGCCTTCTTTTTACGTGTGAATTTGATATGGAAACATTTGGCTGGATTTAAAAACATTCTATTCACTTCGCACCAATGTGCAATTTTGTTTAAATCACTCTGTAAAGACTTAATATCATCCTGATTTTTCACGTCACGGTACAGCTTAAAATCGTCCGCAAAAAGAGAGCAATAACTACTGATGGAGCAAGCAACTATGTCATTGATAAATATCAAAAACAATTTAGGGCTAAATGCACTTAAAGAAGAAAAAATTAACTTTTAGGTTGCCTGAAAGAGATCCGCCTAGTTTGTATTATCTATTTTAAAAGTATTTACTTTCCTGTATGTGCATGGTGTAGGGTATGTATACAGTAAAGAATATTTCATTCATCCATTTAGTATTGATGATGGATATGGATGAAACTTAACACGTAATATATATCTATTAATATACTTAGAAATACGAGTGAAGCAGCAGTTAGAATGTTACATAATAAAATTATATCATAACTAGCTTCCGCCCCGCGGTTTCCTAGGGAACTTGTGTTTTCCCGGGATAAAAAGTAGCCTATGTTCTTCTCCGTACCATAGGCTATCTGCATACCAAATTTCATCGCGATCGGTTCAGCAGTTTAAGCGTGAAAAGGTAACAAACAAACAAACTCACTTTCGCTTTTATAATATTAGTTAGGATTTACCTATACGTACAGGATGATGCTGAAAATAAGAAATCCGAAATCCGGAAAATTCCACTCTTGTCCGGATCGGAATTCATCAAATTATGATCGAAACGTAAAGAATGAAAATAAACTATTTGTGTATAATAGCCGATGGCGACGCGCGCGCCATCTGCGTCGCACTATAAATAAATACCGCCGTCCGTGATCGATCGGCACTCGCCATTGATTGGGTTTGGTATCATCATTATTATTAAATTAAACCAATTAAGACGTCAAATGGTTATATTTAGGTATATTTTTAATTGATTTTGATCGTAAAAAAAAATCTAGCTTCATTAAGTCTACAAGTGGTCCACCTATGTGCCGAATCTCATACAAATTTATACAGCCAATATTGATTGAGTAAAACAAACACACAAACATACATAACTTTTGCTTATGCTATTAGTAGGATCTTATACCACACCGAAGGTTTTCAATATTAAATTGTTTTTAAAAGCAAAAAAATATTTATATATGAGTTATGGCGTCGAGTACATACGTACGTACGCCGCTATGATTACGGGGAATTAATTCTTTTCTACATTATTATTTGAGTGGCCATTTGAGTTTGGGCTCTTAGCTATATATATTTTTATCACGTTTCAATAAAGGGCACTTAAGTTACGAACCTAAATCTATTTTCGTTTAACGCAGACAAAGCGACGGGCACTATTTTAATATTAAACTGCTTAAAATCAATCGGGAGTATATCTGATGCACATGGCCGATACCATGTGCTGTATATTTATAGACTCAATTAGTAAGGGTAGCCATTTTTAAAGCCTACGAGTATCTCTTCAAACAAGTTCTTCTTCAATGTAAACTGACAGTGGATATGACGTGTATATTTTTGTTTTATGATATTTGAATCATAGACAGACACAAAAGTAACTATGTATTTATTAAACATTTAACTTCGTAGTACAATTTCATGTTTTTTTTTCTTATATTCCATATACTCTGGTTTATTTTTTTTTGACGGGACACGAAGGTGGTGGGTCCAAGGGACCATCGACCATCCTTACACGGACAAAACGGCGAGCGCTAACACCGTGATATCACTAAAAGCGTCAAATTGACGGGCCGGTTGGCGTGGTTGGTAAAATACCCTATCTATCACGTCGCAGGTCGTGGGTTTGATTCCCACTCAGGACAAACATGTCTGTATGTCCTGAGTCTGGGTGTAATTATCTATATGTATGTATTTACAAAAGAAAAGTAGTATATGTAGTATATCAGTTATCTGGCTTCCATAATACAAGCTCTGCTTAGTTTGGGGTCAGATGGCCGTGTGTGAGGAATAATGTCCCAGAATATATTTTATTTTTATTTAATAAGGCGCAGCAACAGAATACAAATTACATAACATAATTAAAATAGGAAAAAGATTCTTATACTACCGATAAATTTGTACTCCGATGACACAGCTGAGCACAGCATTCAATTTGAAATATTTATACATAAATTTAAACTATAATATAATATTGGTCTAATATAATATTTATAAGGTAATAAATTCCTTGCATTTCTTTATGTATGCGGAATGGCTTTGGAAGAAAGCATCTAAGTCCTTACAATGATTATTGTGAGCCCTGCACATTCGTAAGATGGGAGCATTATGACTTACATTGTTGGTACATGAGGGCAGAGAAAAAAGTGTTTGCGTTCGTTTGCTGCCTATTTTTAAAGAAAACTGGCTTAACAATTCACTTGTGTCCCATTTAGCGTTCATTATATTATTTAGTGTGGAATACTCATAAATCTTACGCCTGGATTGTAAAGTGAGCAAATTAAAGTGCTTGAGTCTGGCATCGTACGTAGATAGGGTGGTTTTCAGTAGGTATGAAACCAGCGAAAGCGTGTTACTGTAATAAGCTATAGGAATACAGGTTTCTGATTAAACCTAACATGCATGGATGAGCTCATGGTGCAGTGGTTTGGAATTTCGATAACGATTCAGTTTCAGGTTGTTGATATTTTTGGGTATGTATTGACTGAAACTGCAACAGCCGTCTAGCTGGCTAACATTTTGAAAATCTATCGTCTAACCTCTACGTGCAGCTGGATTTTTAGAATTTATTAAGGCGATGATAACTCAGTGGTAGTGACGTCAGACGCCGCGGCGAAGGTCATGGGTACGAATCCTACAATGAGCTTGAGCTTTTGGTGAAGGAAAACATCGTGAGGAAATGCTTTTACTAACTAAAACTCCACCGATTCGACTCTTCGGAAAGTATAGAGACATACATACATAAAAAACATACTGTTATCCTCTAGGCTTTAGTACAAATTAATTTGGTACAATAACACCCAGTCTCAATGTACATAATAATATGTCTAGAGACAAGGTATATGTCCTAGAACTAACAAAATCTGAAGCTATATTTACGCCCGTGCCGTCAAACTACTAGAACAAATCCCACCAAATAAAAACGCGAAACAAAGGGCACCCATACATTACGTCTCTTTACTGATACGAAATTCCGGAACAGCGACATTCGAAATTTATTCGCAATTCCATATACCCCCCTGTATAAAGTTATCCGACTAAATTGGGATGGGTGTAAGCACCTCGCGACAATGGCGGGAGGAATGTGCGACGCGATTTATTGTGGTTTTTCAATTTTGAATCTGAATGGAATGGTTTATGGTTCAATCTCATTTGTTCGTAATGAAAGGGAATAATAATTTTGGATCTTGAATTTACCTGGTCTTGGCTATGCTAAATTGAAAGGAGCACGTAATTTTGTAATAGGGAATATGCATGTTTTTTTTTTATTTCTTAAATTTATCATTTACATTTTTATAATATGGAAAAAAATATAAATAGGCTTGAAAAGAGCCAAATTATTTTTCAAAGTGAAATTTAAAACCTTGAATAAATTTGAGCCGTTCTTTTGATGACGTCATTTGTTATATCCCACGTTTGTTTACTATAGTGTTTCAGTTACTTCATACGTATTTTCAGTTTTAATTGCTATACAAATCATGGAAGTAGTTAAAAAACCATCTTACAAGTATTGTATGGTACCGAAGTGCAAAAACACTATTATTAGTACACCCGATAAAGTGTTTTATCGTATTCCATGCGATGCGAAATTACGAAAAAAATGGTGTAAGATGATGAGAAGGGATATTGTATCTCCATTATCGGTTCTATTTTTTGTGAAGATCATTTTAACGTAAGTATAGCATATATTTATGTACAGCTTAGTGTGAAAATAGGAGGTTTGGTCTAAAACTAACCTAGCCTTGTTTACAAAAGTTATTTAAAAATGTATCTAAAGATCTTGCTTATTTATCCGTATTGCGGTTTTACGAAATTTTAATGATTGATAATTTATTTCAGGTTAAGGCTCCAGTCTCCGTAAAATCAGTGTTCTTGCGGAATTTATCAGAAAAGAAATATTTTTTTTAGTCATCAGAAAAGCAATAAATGAAATATATTTTACGTTATTTTAAAGTGTATGATTTGAAGTTTCTAATACATATTTTATTTTTTAATTTGACGCCTCTTTTATTAGCTTTGTGAGGCTTTAAGCTTACCTCTATTTACGTTCCACGCGTAGAGGGTCTCATTCATGCACTCGCCACGAAAAAAATATAATAAAAACAAGAAATGTATTCAGATTACATTTGTCGGCAAGTCCTTTACAATAATCTTATCTAGTTACTTTTTTTCAAAATCGTCTCAATTTCTTATTTAAACTGCTTTAAAAAGTTATAAATTTCTGAATTTGACCCTTGCAACATATATTTTTTTCTATTACAAAGTAATGGTTTAGAGAAATCACACTTTAACCACTCCGAAAGGTCACTCAAAATTCCATTCAATTCCGCTGGGAATTGACAGCGTTCGTTGTGTTATATATTTAGTTTCGGTAAATTTATTTCAAATGATTTTTTGAATGCATATATTTTTTATTCGACAGATAAGTAGTTGCTTTCGGAGTGGTTAAAGTGTGATTTCTCTAAACCATTACTTTGTAATAGAAAAAAATATATGTTGCAAGGGTCAAATTCAGAAATTTATAACTTTTTAAAGCAGTTTAAATAAGAAATTGAGACGATTTTGAAAAAAAGTAACTAGATAAGATTATTGTAAAGGACTTGCCGACAAATGTAATCTGAATACATTTCTTGTTTTTATTATATTTTTTTCGTGGCGAGTGCATGAATGAGACCCTCTACGCGTGGAACGTAAATAGAGGTAAGTTTAAAGCCTCACAAAGCTAATAAAAGTGGCGTCAAATTAAAAAATTAAATATGTATTAGAAACTTCAAATCTCACACTTTAAAATAACGTAAAATATATTTAATTTTTGTTTTTCTGATGACTAAAAAACAATATTTCTTTTCTGACAAATTCCGCAAGAACACTGATTTTAGGGAGACTAGCCTTAAGGAAGATACAGTTAATTATATTGAATATAACATAATGAAACAGAAAGGAGAAAAATGTAATCTACGGTTAAAGAAAGGAGTTGTTCCTCATATATTTTTGTGTCAAAAACGGAATATGCCACCACCAGTTGAAAGAATGGCTGTAGTTAAAAGGCAAAGACTCGAGATTTGATGCAAAATATGCTGACATCATAAATGTATCTATTTTCGGCAGATTATCTGATTGTGCTTTAACAAAACCAGTTTCTGTCATCGTCCTCGATTGACTACAAATATATATCCACAAGTAATCACACAGGAATACAGTTTTAAACACTTTTTCTCACAAACACTACTTTAACACAGTATGAATATCGACGCCGATAAATTCAATGACGTGACAATTAACGTCACATTTCGTTTCGACCAATGGTGACGCGTTTTGTAAGTTTGAATTTTCCTCCCTTATTTTTCACTTTTTATGTAATATTTTCTGGGTTTAAATAATAACTAAATAAAAAAAATACCTTTTAAGTATAATGTAATGACAATAAAGAATCTAGAAAAAAATATTTGAGACAAATTTAAATTTTATGCATATTCCCTATTACGCCTATATTTTTTAATGGCGTGATTGGTAAGTCATGTGACGTGGCTGTAAGCGGTGAATACAGAAGGGAACTGACACTCATGTAGATCTGACTGACTACAATTAGATACAAAATTAATTTTTAAATTGAGAATGGTAGTCAGCCACGTGAATACTGCAAACAACCTGATATTTTTTCACTGTATGATTCGAACGCAAAATTAAAAAGAACTTTTTAAAATTTTAAATAAAGAATAATTTATTTTATTCCACAGCATATAAAACTATAACAAAATAACAATAATCAAAATATATTGCCACTAAAACAATGCCAGTGTTCACAAGTCAAAACACTTGAATAAAACAGACGTACTTTGTATCTCTATGAATATAAATTGTGCCAATAAACATGAATGATAACAACAACTATTGCAGTCCCGCGGGACTTTATACCGCTGCCTGTGAAGGTCAATGTTCATTTTACTGGATTCCCGGAATAATAAATGGAATCCCGCGAAAGGTCAGATGGTATTGATGTCGGATGACGGAACGATAGTCGTGGGGTCAAGTGTTTTTTTTTCTATGGTAAGTAATTTTTCATAACATCATCTATACTATATTATAAAGCAGTTTGTTTGTTTGTTGAAGGCACTAATGTCAGGAACTAGAATCTCTGAATAGACCATTTATCGAGGAAGGCTATAGGCTACTTTTTATCCCGGGAAAACATAAGATCCCTCGGGAACACGGATGAAACCGCGGGGTGGAAGATGTAATTATATTTTAAAAAAATATGAAAGCCAGCCGCCAGCCCATGGGGAATATTTGGGATATTTGGGACATTATTCCTCACACACGGCCATCTGACCCCAAACTAAGCAGAGCTTGTGCTATGGAAGCCAGTTAACTGATATACTACATATACTACTTTTTCTTTTGTAAATACCATATATAGATAATTACACCCAGACACATCTATCGGCAGCGGGGGCGGCTTCAAGGAAATTTCCTGTTTATACATATTTTATATTTTTATTATGAAATAATAATAATATTGCAGGCTGCCCAAAGACAATGGGGGCTACCGTTTGTGCTCACCAGTTGGCGCCATTGTCGAGTAAGGTTATTTTTTTTTTACAATGTATAGGCTTGTGTTTGACCACAATCTCACTATGGTGTTCAAGTTTGATATTCCGAAGACCTCACGCTACACTAGCGCCTCTAGCGGAAAATTCACACGCGATAGCCCCCATTCTGTCAGCATAGAAGTTTCTGCCATTTAACCGTGGCACGAAATCAAAGAACCTAAAAAAATCTATTTGTTCGCATTGACACACATTTGGCATCGACTGCCATTTGCTACACGAGTGGATTAGGATCGTTATCCGTTGGGATTACATTTGGATTATCGGGTTTTGAAATATCCGAGGTCCGGAATTACGTTTTTATTTGACGGAATTCCGGATGTATTTTTTTTCTAACCCTGTATAACGTTTGAAAAGTTTTAGGGTTCTCTACGTGTAAAGTTGGGCGTGAACTATATCATCGAGGGGGGTTGAAAAGGGGTTTTGAAAAATATAGAGGGTTGTCTTGTCTCCAACACTTTTTATTTTTTATACTACATTGTCGACAAACAAGCATACGGCCCGCCTGATGGTAAGCGGTTACCGTAGCCTATGAACGCTTGCAACACCAGACGTATCACTCACGCGTTGCCGACCCTTCCCCCCACCCCGATGAGCTCTGGCGACCTTACTCACGAGCAGGAACACAACTATAAGTTACTTGGCTGCGGTATTCTGTAAGATGGAGATACTTCCCCAGTCGAGCTGCTCTTTGAGCGACATATCGCTATGCTCTACCTCTCATATTCTTATTATTACTCTTACTTCTTTGATAGCGCCTGAAGATCAGTGCTACTACCCGATGTCGGGTTTGTCGGTTTTGTGATATATTTATACTAGATGTCCCCTGCAGATTCTCCCGCGTTCCCGAGAAAAAAATAGTAGTCTATGTCCTTTTCCATACTATACGCTATTTGCGTACCAAATTTCATTGCGATCGGTTCAGTGGCTTAGGCGTGAAAACGTAACAAAGTCAAATTCGTATTTATAATATTAGTTAGGATTAGGAGTTTATGTGTGTTGTGTGTATTCTTTTAAATAAATGTATTTCCTTTTCTTTCTATATAAAGATTTATAGTGACATCTATCGACAATACAAGAAACCTTATCCACTACCTGTGGATAGATGGCGCCACAAGTTTCTACATCGCGCTATCAAAGTTTCCTGAGCACTTGCTGACACACAAGATGACCTTGCCCGTCGGGACCACCTTGCTCATTTACATTGATGACCCTGACGTGATTTTAATTTTTTTTTATGTTCTTACACATGTTTTTTTGTGTTTCTTCCGTAATCTATACTAATCTATCTATATACTAATATTATAAAGCTGAAGAGTTTGTTTGTTTGAACGCGCTTCTCAGGAACTACTGGTTCGATTTGAAAAATTATTTCAGTGTTAGATAGCCCATTTATCGAGGAAAGCTATAGGCTACTTTTTATCCCGGGAAAACACAAGATCCTTCGGGAACGAGGGTGAAACCGCGGGGTGGAAGCTAGTTTCTTGTATACAGACAAACACACATTCCTAATGACCGATGCGTTCCACACTGAGCAATTAGTTAAGCTAGAATAATTAATTAGGTTCACTATAAATCAGTAGACACCACCTGTCGTCCATGTCCGCCTGGTACACTCCCCTCGGAAAATATGTTGAAACGTTGGCAAATACACTGACATTAGTCCATAGGCGGCGGTAGCCACTTACCATCAGGTGGACAGCCTGCATGCTAAAAATAAACTTAAAATTAGTCCCGTATTGAAATCATTATACAATACGCACATTTGAAGTTGACCGGCGTGAAGTTAGGCTCTCCGAAACTTTCGCGCATTACAGTCCCTAAAAACGATAAAAAAATGTCGCGCCGGTCCTAGCCCTTGTTCAGGGTATATCGAGATTGTCTTTTGCCGCTAAAATCAAATTTTCAGTCATAAATAAAAAAAACTAGTTTATATTTTTTTAAATTTCGGTCGAAATTATTTTTCGCATTTGGTATTTTGGCGCCTCTTGCCAACTGCCGCCTAGAGCAACCTTTAACTCTACCCCAGGCCTAGCACTCTAGTTACCGCCCACACTTCCCGTTTCTTGTCACCATTTAGTTTATAATCATATCTAGCAAGATAGCAATTCACTCGAGACTAACTTCTATCTGGTCAACATAAATTGCGCGTATTGTACGTAGATTTACTGGCTTTGCAGTGCATTTTTGCTAGCAGGTTGACAAGCAGACGGTCCACCTGATGGTAGGTAAGTGGGCGGAGCCAATGTACATTAGCGATCACAAATGTTGCCAGTGGTTAAAACGCAAGCAACGTTTTCAAGAATGCAAAAAAAGAATTTTTGGTGATACGGGTTTCTTAAATTTTAATGTTTGAAAGTACAAACTTTTATACATTTAAAAAAGATTCCGACGAATTGAGAACCTCCTCCTTTTTTGAAGTGGGTTAAAAACTAAAAGTACCTACTATGTATTTGATAAAGTACCTACTAGAATAACGCTCGGGTGGAACACTCAAGTTGAAAATCTATCGCCAAACACCTATTGGTTTGTTTCGGCAGCTGCACTTAAGAGCCAGTTCCTTCTAAGCGTTGTGTGCTTACCACCTTCGACCACATCATCACTTACCATAGTGAGATTGTGGTCAAACACAAGCCTATACAAAGTAAAATATACACAGTATATTAGGTCAGACTGTACTAATGTTGAGAGAAATGTTATCAAAGCATCTCCGGTTTATTTCTGTACTTCAACAGAAGAGTTGAGTTAAATATAACTAGCTTATTAACGCGGTTTTGTTTGCCTTTACTAATATATTCAGTAAAAATAAAGTATCATCTCTTAATAATTTAGATTTTTCTGTTGTTATAGGTGTTAATTTTTAAAAAATATTTGTAACCTTCTTAATTATGATGGATCACGTATTAATTACTTACCTCCATTTTGTTCCCCGCCATTTTAATTAGCCTATCTATACTAATATTATAAAGAGGAAATATTTGTATGTAAGTAAGTATGTTTGTAACGAATTAGCTCAAAAAGTACTGGACCGATTTAAAAAAAAAATCACCGTTAGAAGGCTACATCTTCACCGAGTAACATAGGCTATATTTTATCCCGGGAACGCGGGTGAAACCGCGCGGAAAAGCTACAAATAAAAGCTATCTGCCAGTGAAATTCAAATATATAATTTAAATATAGTTTTTTTTTTGTTATAATTAATTACCTACCTACCGTTAACTACCGTAATTTACCGTATAAACTTTCATGTGAATTATGTAAAAAGTTGTTATTTTGACATTACAAACAGACACTTCAATTTTATTTGTAGATGTAAAATTACACAATTTTTAAAAATAAAATCAAATATCCTCAAACTTTAATTAAAGCAAATTATTACTTTTTCATGAAATACTGAACAAAATTGACGAACAAAATAAAAGCAAGTAAAATAAACTGCAGTGTTCCGCCATTTGTCTTTTTAACCGCCATACCATAGAGGTCCGTCGGAATTCCGCCATTCAGAGCAATACGGTATTGTCTCTGGTAACCCTTTCCCGTGATGATTAATGTTTTCCATAAATTTTGGTATCGGGGGTTCTGTAGTCAATGTACGGTAGTTGGTTTCGATACTTTTCGCATAAATTTAAATTCTTTAAAGAAATTGGGAAAAATCTATACTATACATATAATAAAACCGTAGAATCCGGTGTGTTTGTACATTGAAGAAAAGTAATAATAAAAATATAAAGGGGGTAACTAGAAAAGATTAATAATAGAATATAAACCAGCGATTATTAGAACTATTTTCTGTGTTTGTTTGTTCGCGCACGTCTCCAGAACTACTGAACGGATTTTCATGTAGTTTTCACAGGTAAACAGAGATTAATTTGGAGCAGAATATAGGTTTTGTTCCATTCAAATCGAATGTTGTAAAAATAAGTTATAGTCATTTAAAGATTTTTGGAAATTATTTTTACACAGAGATTTTCAGACAGTTACAAAGCAAATAATAACGAATTTTCAAGGAGTTACCACAGGGTAATATTTGTTTTTGCACTTCGAATAGGCTTTCAACGAAATCGGGTGAAAGGAAGAAAATATATAGATACAAATTTAATAAAGTTTGCGCGTACGAAACCGTGGGCGAAAGCTACTTTAAAAAAAATAGAAGTGTAAACTTCTTTTAGCGCGGTACGCATATTTTTATATGAGGTAAAACCTCTGGACTCGCGACACCGAGACGCAGTTTGACGTTTAGTTTCATTTTTTTTCTCCCATCAAAATAATTGCGGCCAGTAATGTCACTAGTCGCTGTCAGTAGTTTTGGCGCCATAACAAAACAAACTCACTCAGAAAAAAAATCTATTTTAGATTGTAATAATTTTAATGATAATGATAATGACACAAGAGCTCAATCTCAATCTCTCAAAAAAAAAAAATCACTTCCGTCGGCACTCCCGGAGTGCAATATTTTTTTTTTGATACTTTAAGCATGAAATATAAAACTCAAATAGGCAGATATTTTTAAGGGCTACAACATAATTGGGTCCAACCTTGACCGACCGCGACCCAACCAATCTGAATGTTTTAAAGTATTTACTCTCGCGGGAGCTTTCAAATGGAAGTGGGTTGTAAAAATAACTGAATCCTGTAATAACGAAACATGAAACAACCTATGTACAATGTGAGTTTGTGAATCAGGTCAATAGCTATAAATGTCATGTCCGTAATTATACTATCCTTCTAATATTAAATGTGGAAGATTGTTTCGATGATTTTTACTCAACCACTCATTTATAAATGGCGGAATGGATTTCTATGAAAATTGGCATATATATACCCTGGAAAATATATACTTGATAACTCAGGTGAAATCGCGGGGCAGACGCTAGTGTATTAAATAAAAGATGCATGGCATTCGAAAAAAAAATTATGGAATGACTTTAAAATTGATCCTTTTTAACCGACTTCAAAAAAGGAGGAGGTTTCTTTTCCAGGATCTGATTTATTTATCATCTATTCCTATTTTTTACGGTGTTTAAATCCATGTTTATACAATGAAGGTTTAATAGACTCAAATAAATATCCCGTGATATTTCTCACACATGGCTATCTACTTAATCTCAAACTAAGCAGAGCTTGGACTATGGAAACCAGAAATTATATCCAAAATGAATAATCCATTTGCATCAAATACGCTTACCACGGCGGGCAACACCCCAAACATCCCATTCTACGAATAATAGTCCAAAGACAATGCAGAGTGGAGTCGGATGGCAATTAATTAATATAACAAGAGCTCCGTCTCTATGGTACATTGTGAGTTATTGGAAATTATAGTATGTCTTTGTTGAGTATGGAATTTAATTGTGTGGTCACCAGTTAGCGTCACTTTGGTTGGAAGACATGATCATTTTGAACATACATAGATCATACCCAGGAAATAACATATAGAGTAATTTTATAATGAGAAAACAAGATCCCTCGGAAACGAGGGTGAAACCGCGAGGCAGAAACTAGAATAAAATAAAATAAAAACGTATTTTTTTCTCTTTCTTTCCAGAAATGCATTTCAGAAGACATGAAACTATTAAACTCCACGTTTTCGTCAAATCAATATCTTTTCTAGTACTTAATAAAAAAAAGTCGTGTTAGTTACACCATTTATAACTCAAGAACGGCTGGGCCGCTTTTAATGATATTTGATTAGTTGGATTTGTCTCCGCCGCGAATAGCAGAATAACTATTAAAACAGGAAAAATCACCAAAAAATAATTTATGATGAAAATCGCGAGTGAGACCGCGGGGCGAAAAGCTAGTTATTTATTTAAGTTTCAAATTGCTGCACTTTCCTTGAACGGAAACTTGCACAGTATATTATAATTGTAACAATATTTCATAGTAAGGTTGTAAATTAACGAAATACCTTAAACTCCGGCGAGGCGGCACTCGAACGGCCTCGTAAACGGCAAGTTATTTACCGAGGCCCGAGGCCCATAGGCCTGCGCTCGTGCTTGGCACAGCGCCAGACACTGGCTCTCAAATATGGACTTGTTGATAAAGTTATTATGAAAAATATTATTTATATCTTCCGTCCTGCGGTTTCACCCGTCTTCACAAAGGACCTTATGTTTTCCCGAGATAAAAAGTACCCTATATGTTACTCCAAGGTATCATCTATCTATGTGCCAAGTTTCATACAAATCCATTGAGCCGTTTATGCGTGATTGAGTCACAAACATACAAACATTAAGATTTATAATATTAGTAGGATTTGAGTGGCTTTTTTCAGGTCATTTGATTTGAATTATGTTTACTAGCTTGCCGCCCCGTTTGCTTCACCCGCAAACGGACTAAACTTATCTTAATTATAAAGGGAATGTGGAAAATTTCAGCTTTGTAGCTCCAAGGGTTTGGGCTGGGCGCGTTGATGAGTGAGTCAGATTTTTGTTTTATCCGTCCATAGGATCACTACATTAGATCTGTGACGTACTAAGCTGTGAAAATAAAGCGATCCTAATGGCGGATAATATAATATAATATTATAAAGCTGAAGACAGCAGCGAGGGCTTTGAGGATGTTTTCTATATATCATAGTTTGTATTTTTTACTTTAATTGTAAATATGTAAATAAATAAGTAGAAAAGCTGAAGAATTTGTTTGTTTGAACGCACTAATCTCAGTTACTACTGGTTAGATTTGAAAAATTCTTTCAGTGTTGGATAGCCCATTTATCGAGGAAGTTCATAGGCTACATTTTATCCCGGGAAAACACAAGATCCCTCGGGAACGCGGGTAAAACTGCGGGGTGGAAGCTAGTGGCGGACAAAAACACATACCTCGCTACGCATCTCTGGTGGAAACGCAACCTAACACTACTTCAATTTAACTTTTTCAAATAGAGTAAGTTTCTTCTCACCGCTGAATTTATAGTCAAATTCTAGACTCAAATGCAACAGTGGTAACTAAATTAATAGGTAACACCGGGGTATGAAATATGATTTGATTTAATTATGCAGTATATACGAAAGCAGTTGCATTTTGCAGCTCAACTCGAGACGTTTATAGGCGTTTGTTACTAAACAGAGATTCTCAAACTTTTACCTTACGCCCCCTTGTCAGACTACCGATCAGTTTCTAGCTTCATTATCAATTTTAATCTATACTAATATTATAAAGCTGAATAGTTTGTTTGTTTGGTTGAACGCGCTAATGTCAGGAACTACTGGTTCGAATTGAAAACTAACTAACTAACTTACTAAAACCGCGGGGCGGAAGCTAGTTGTATATCCACTATCAATGAGATAATAATCATAATGATATAATCACCATGGAGATTTGCAATGCAATTGCAGCGGGATTATCGACGTGTAGCCGACCTTGAAGAGCTCTTTTTAGACCCTTTTCAAAGAACCCCATATTATTATAGATAAGTTTTAATAGGGCTTTCAGAAATTGGCAGTAAGTCTGCTAATGCAAATTGATATGGAAATTAATCGTTTGAATAAGTTAAATAGGTGATTTATTAAATAGGTCAAAGGTGGTGTAGGTGTTGATTATTGAGTATGCTCAAGATTCCGGCAAAAAAAACAAAGAACCTGATTTTAAAAACACAGACACTTCTTAAAAATATAAACTTTAATTAAATATGAAATTTGAAATACCCATAGCAAAAGTTACAATATTTATTTGGAAAATAAATTCCGATTTTTCGTGGCCCCCTGACCATAGACGACGAGGGGACATTGAATAAAAGTTTGAGAGCCACTATTCCCACATCACACAAGTTGTGTGCGCCGGGCGGCGGCGATAATGACGTCCTAGTTGCTCGACGGTTTGAGCACCACTTCCATTTATATTACAATAAATATACCATAATTATAAAATAATTTACATTTGAAGTTGTTCCTGGGATCGATTCCCGGGTTAAACAAGACAGTGATGGCTAGTTCATTACCTAGGAAGCAAGAATGACATTTGCATATTAATAAATGGCTTCTAAAATGGATCGAGCGGTATTTCAAATGAAAACAAAATGTAGTGAAAATAAATCTATGGTCTGTCTATACTAAATACATACTTATAAAGATAACTAGATGTTCCACGCGGTTTCACCCGCGTTCCCGGTGTACTAAGTTACTCCTTATAACATCAGCTATCTGTCAGTGAAAGTCCTGTCAAAACCGGTCCAGCCCCGTTTCGGAGATTAGCTATTATTTTGACATTACAAACACAGTTATTAAAACTTCAATTTTATTTATTATTATATGTATATTACACCCAGATGCAGGACAAAAGTTCATACACACAAATGTCTATTCTGTATGGGAATCGAACCCACGACCTGCGGCGTGATAGATAAGGTATTTTTCACCACGCCAACCGGCCCGTAAACTACAAGGTGTATAAATTATTAATTTTCCGCTCGATTCAACTACAAATTACATTTTAAATTAAAATTGATTGTGTTATTGATAATTCATTGCATTTTATATTACGTAATCAATAATGGATTACAAATTCAATTGTAGGTTTCAATTGGAAACATATTTAATAAATAAATATCCTGTGACATTCCTCACACACATAGTTTGGGGTCAGATACCCCAAACTAAGCAGAGCTTGTACTATGGAAGCCAGATAACTGATATACTATATATACTACATTTCTTTTGTAAATACATACTTATATAATTGCACCCAGACTCAGGACATACAGACATGTTCATGCACACAAGTCCTCGGTATCATATCACCTTAAAAGATCTACCCACCATCACATACTGTTATGATTTCATCATAATATTTATAAATGATAAATGTGGAATTAAAAACATTCATTCATCATTGTGACGTCACACGTGCGACGCGCGCATACGCTTGATTAACGATGTATCGAGTGATGCTTAATTAATCGATTGCATCGCGAAAATAAGGGGCACCTAAATACATATTTTTATTGGGCACAGCAGCTTACAAAATTGTGTATTTCTGACTAGCTTTTCCGGGATAAAATATAACCCATGCTATTCAGGGATAGTGTAGCATTCTAATGGTGAAAAAAAAAAATTGAAATCGGTCAAGTAGTTTTTGACTTTATTCGTTACAAACCTCCAAAAATATAAAATTTAAAATCTTTCCTTTTTATAATATAAAGTACTAGCTTCCGCCCCGCGGTTTCACCCGCATTCCCGTGGGATCTTATGTTTTCCCGGTATAAAAAGGAGCTATTCAACACTAAAAGAAGTTTTCAATTCGAACCAGTAGTTTCTGAGATTACCCCCTTCAACCTCACGAACTTTACCTCTTTATAATATTACTAGCTGTTTCCCGCGGTTTCACTCGCGTAGCGGTTTAAAAAATAGATGTTGGCCGATTCTCAGACCTATCCGATATGCACACAAAATTTCATAAAAATCGGTCGAGCCATTTCGGAGGAGTATGGTAACTAACATTGTGACACGAGAATTTTATATATAAGATTAGTATAGATAGATATAGATGTAGAGAACCAAACCAAATTGGTAAAGCAGCGCCAAGTCCTACAGAACATAACGATTATGGCCGCATCTAGATTATAGTGAGCAGCGTGCAGTCGACACCTGTGGCCAGCTTTGATTAACGACCGCGGCGCCATCTTGGATGCAATGACTTTATATGCACGACCACTCATTAAGAACGAATTAACTATTTTTAACCAGGGCAGTTTCATTTGATAGCTATTTGCTTTCTAGGCTTTGTAAGGCACAAAATTAGAGAATTAGGTAGGTACATATGCAAGTGGAAGCTACTGAAGTTACCACCGGTTCGGAAGTAAGCCTTCAACTGAGAAGAACCGGCAAGTAACTCAGCAAGATTACAATTTTACCTTGCGTATCGACAGCAGCGAGGGCTTTGAGGATATTTTAGTATATATCATAGTTTGTATTTTATACTTTCTTTGTAAATACTTGTTGTAAATAAGAAAATATTAAAGCTTATACATAAATTTTAAAATATTTTTGATCAATCTGATTATTTATTTATTTTCATAGACATATACAATAGGTCACAATCAAATAATGTTTGAAAATATTCTTTCATATAAATCTGTTCTGGGTCGAGACCCAAATGCCTATACGCACAGCATGACAAACTTGAAGCACAAATAAGATCAAGAATACAAAGTTAAAGTAAAAAATATTCTAGGTAATTTTACATCTGCTTAGTATGAAAAGAAAGACAAATAAATAATGATAGTACTAATAAAATAATGACATTAGAAACGTAATTAAGTAATAAGTAATTGGAGACGTTTTCAAGCAAGGATAGATTGGACGTTTTTAATTATATAAGCTATTTGTCAGTTGCAAAACAAGCATGAAAAGAAATGAAATAATTTATTCATTCAAATAGGCCTTCACAGGCACTTAAGAATAGTCAGACTCTAACGCACGGTTCGGAAGGTTGCTTTTACTGAGAAGAGCCGGCAAGAAACTCAGCAATTACTCTTTTCAAAACAAACTTAAGACTATTACATAAAATTTATCCTGCAAGAGCGAGCGCTACACCCAAGCATTGTCGTCATTTAAATGACATGCAAAGGCCTACATATAAATACTCGAGTCAATAACTTCATACGGTTCTTTGATACACAATACATAGTTTCGAGAATGATTTTAACGGTGATTCTAGTAGTTCATAGAGAAATTGTTATCTCTGATGTATAGCTTAGCTTGTCAGTGCGCGTATGGTAATAAAATTATTAAATTATTGCAGTTTTCAAGATTTTGGTGTCAATATGCGAGTAGGACACATAATAAAATTCCATACATATCTGCAGTATCTGTGGGCATCTATAAAAATTACCGCATGTATGAAAGATCATCACTTGAAATTACAGTCACAGTAGACTTAACAACATCATGTCTCAAGGTTGGCAACGCGTGAGTGGTACCCCTGGCAGAGAAAATATAATATTGTATTTTCTTTGCCCATAGTGTTATGAGAACCTATAGGCTACGGTAACCGCTTACTATCAAGTGGGCCGTAAGCTTGTTTGCCACCTATATAGTATAAAAACACTTGAGAACGGCTCGACCGATTTGGCTGTTTTTTTTTTGTTGTGTTCGTAATTTTTAGAAAAAGGTTTGTATGAAAGATTTTTTCCGAAAATCCACCAGAAACATCGGCAATTTGAATGGTATTTTGTATGAAAATCTCAATAAAAAATAATGTGACGTTTAGTTCGACAGTTCTGCTATAATTTTATGCATGAGGAACAGCTCCTCGCCACTTGCATCCAGCACAGTCCAGCGACGCGACGGCAATTTGTGCGAATGACAGATGTTTTGATGGGTCAATGTACGAAATACCTCCTGCTACGTGAACTTTATCTACAGAATATATCAAATTCTGACTACCGACTCGAATTTGGCAGAGTTACATTTAATCCAAGAAATAAAATTAGTTTACAAACTATGACGCGAATGAAATTCTAAAATATTATCTAATTAATGATTTTAGTATTTATATCTTGATAAATATTAAGTGTATGTTTGTTTGTCATTAATTGGGGTTATAATTTTAAGCGGTTTGATCAGCAAAACAAATTATTTATCGCAAACTAAATATACATACAAGCTCTGCTTTGTTTATGATTAGATAGCCGTGTGTGATGAATGTCCCGGGATATTTACTAATCTTGAATCACAATGTGTAACATGTATATGTAAAATATAGGTCACGAATTATGGGAGAAAACAAATATTATGGCTTATTATTTTAAAGCAAAACACATCTACATTTTTTTTTCACAACATAGTCGGCAAACAAACACACGGGTCACTTGATGGTAAGCGGTTACCGTAGCCTATGAACGCTGGCAACATCAGACGTATCACTCGCTCGTTGCCGACCCTTCCACCCTCTCCGATGAGCTCTGGCATCCTTACTCACGCGCAGGAACACAACTATAAGTTATTTGGCTGCGGTATTCTGTAAGGTGGAGGTTCTTCCCCAGCCAAGCTGCTCTTTGAGCGACATATTGCTCTCTCATATGACTCTTAAAATTAAGAAATTAATAATAATAAGATTGAGGAATCACACATTTCTGATGGCGATTCATGAAATTAACTTGGCCATATTTTTACACTTTTATTGAAGTGAAACTTCTTTATCGACGTATGGGAGAAATTTTTGTAGCAAATCGTCATGTTTTTCGGTTACGCGCCATGTTGCTTTTATTATGTTTTCCCGTATTTTGGAAGGCAAAGGGTTCTAGCTCATACAGCCTAGCCATTTATCTTATTTATCTTCTTAGTTTTGAATTAATGTCTGACATCTTAAAATATAAAGGTATGAAGTTAGCCCGCGTAAGGGTGGAAGAAGGTCCCCTGGACCCACCACCTTCTGTTCCTGCCAAAAAAAATAAAAAAAATAGCCAACCAATGTTTTTTAGTAAGCGTTACTTCCGTCAGAATTTTAATCAGGGACTTTTCAGAAGTTTCACTTCTACCATGTGTGACTTGCACACACACACACGTTTTTTTTTTTAAGTAGCACCATTAATATTTTTATTCTGTTGACCCACTTCACGTGTTAATAATAGATATAAAACTTTTGATCTGTAGATTAATATAAAATATAAACGATGCTATGAACCAATTAATAGTGAACACGTAACTCATTTTATTCGGAGATTGACTGTAGGGTTGTCACTTTATTTTTTACTGTAAAATATATAACCATGCCAAATTACAGCTTTGCAGTAACAAGTCTGAGTTAAACCGCGGTCGGACGGACGGACACAGCGAAACTATAAGGGTTCCTTGTTGACCACGGAACCCTAAAAAGGGAAACTAGCAAAAATATTTCTAGCTGATGCATTATTAGTAAACCAATAATTTAAATGTGCTTTCCTATAATTAATAATTACTATTACTTATAAATGCACTCACCACTCAACTCCATAATGGCTGAACGGATTTAGATGAAATTTGGCACATAGATAGATCATACCCTGGAATACTTTGTAACAAATATAATAATTTTTATCACGTTAATACATTAGACCCTCGGGACGCGAGTGAAACCGCGGCGCAGAAACTAGTACTAATTAAAAATATCTGATATTAAATTTAAGTATTTATAAATAATTTGCTGATTTATATTCATAAAAAATTACATATTTATTTTGTATTAAAAACAAACAAAAAAATTAATTATAAAATCTAATACATGTCAACCCTAGCGTTAAATGAAAATCGAGCGAGTGACGGGCGGCGGACGCACGGACGGACAGATTTAGCTTATAGATTACATGTACGTACAGTTTACACTGCAGCTAAACGTAGAGAAATGTAGCAATTTGTTAATATACCTACAAATTAATTCATTAGATTAATAGATGTTTTCTAAAAGGAACATGCATTCGAATTAAGAAATAAAATAGATATAATCTATGGTTTGATTTAATTCAGTTCTATTCGTATTCTAATTTCAAATAATCCCGCGAATGAATAAATATTTTTTCTTGCCAGGATTAAAGCGCGTGTGGCGTGTGGTCGTGGAATCAAATATTTCGCTATGTCTTATTCCAGTATATAATCTGTCTATATGACAAGATTTATTTAAATCTATGCACACAATTTCTATATAATATGTAAAAAAACAATGCGTACTTATTTATTTATTTGGAATAGATATATGAAAACTGAGTGCATTTTTTCGCCAACAAACTGTGTTGTGCAGTAGGTCTAAGTTTTTAGTGCATAATAATAAATAAAAAACATAGTAAAATTTAGGCAAAGACAATATAGTTTGGTATCATTTTCTCTTCCGTTTGAACCGATTTTTTGTTCAGTTTTTATTGACGAGCTTTAGTGTTTAACAATTTAAAAACAAAATGCGAAAACCACAGAGAACCGTGGCCGGGCTTACTCTAGAAAAAAAAACGATGAAAATTTGTTTAGTTTCATTCATCCCTCCCATTATAGACTTCTAAAACTTTCATGTTATTTCTCAAACAAAAGGCAGTCAAGCCACTAGCGCCAGTACTGTCGCGAGTGGAGTGGCACTAGCACTGAGTGCTCCCACAATAGGCACAATGTCTGCCCATCGAAGCGATCGCTTTCTAAGACGACGAATACGGATTGGATACTTTGTCTTTGCATCGGTAAAATAGGACAGATGCAAAAAAAATTACGGACAGGCTTGTGTTTGATTATCCTACTAATTCTACTATTCTACTAATATTACAAATCCTACTAATCCTACTTAATATTATAAATGTGAAAGTTTGTGAGGATAGTTGGATGTCTGTATGTTTGTTACTCTTTCATGCAAAAACTACTCAACGCATTTGGATGAAATTTGGCACACATATAGAATATATTTTGGATTAACATAGAGGATAACTTTTATCTCGGGAAAACATTAGATCCCTCGGGAACGCGGGTGAAACCGCGGCGCGGAAGCTATATTGATGTGGCTTAAGAGGTTCGAAAGAAATAATAAATAAATATCCTGGGACAGTACCCGCCTGGCTAGCTACCGTCAAGATGTAAATCTATCGCCGCGTCCATCAGGTATCCAACTCAAAGGTATTTGTTAAGTTTAGGCCTTAGCAGGGCACTTATGAAGCTCGAATTTACTGAAGTTATCTATGTTCCTACACCTGCATTTGAGAGCCTCTCTGCTATGTGTGCTTACCACCTTCGACCACATCACACATAGTGGGACTATGGTATAAATACAAATCAAAAGTAAAAAAAAAAACTGGGAGCGCTCCATATCGATACAATAATTAACTGTCACTTTGTAAGGTAAGGTCCCATCCAGTGTTATACATATCAGTGGTAAAGACAGAAAAAAAATAACCAAACAGTTTTGAATACAGAATGCACAACTCTATAAGTGCCAGTACCTTCTATGTCACAAGTAGAGTGCCACTAGCGGTGAGTGGTACCAAAGGAGGTACAATAGCTGTCCATCGAAGCGACTGGCTCTCGAGAATATCGATTGTAGTTTAGTGTTTTTTTTTATTGAGTTATAGGCACAGGTCGGAGGTTAGATATTCGACTGCCACGACACAGGTCTTAAGTTCTATCATCACTAGGTCGAGGGTTCGATTTCTACTCAGTACATACATTTATTTGCATGAACATGTCTGTTTGTCCTGAGTCTGGGTGTAATTATCTATGTATTATATTTATAAAACAAAAGTAGTATATCAGTTATCTGGCTTCTATAGCACAAGCTCTGCTTAGTTTGAAGTCAGATGGCCTTGTATTATCCCAGAATATATTTATTATTATTTTATTATGTGTGTAAAAGGATATTTTTTATTCCGGGAAAGTATTAGATAACTATATCGGAAATGCGGGTAAAGCCGCAGGGCGGAAGCTATGAATGATTGCTAACAAAAATGCTGAAATTGATGAAAAATCCCCACTGGGTCAACGCGACTTCATCGATCTATAATTAATTTAGTTAATCCGCAATCAGTAGGTATATATTAAAATCAGAAGGAATATATTACATAGTAATTCAAATAGAAAAGTTCTTGCGAAACAAATCACCAGCAGTCCCGCGCTTGCGCTATAAAACAAGATCAATCTCATAGATCATTGATCTGAGTCGCTATTATTAAACTCACGCGCACGTGTCTTGCATCCTTCTCACACGCTTTACAATGCACATGTGTGAGCGAGATGACAATACTTCTGTGTGTTTGTAGGTTATATTGTGTTCATGAATAGTGTGGGTGTCGGAAAAGGATGGATGTATTTTTTATTGATTTCAAATGTTTTATTTTATATTATGGAGTGTAGAATAGATTATTGTAGATGCGTCACTGATTAACAAATGTAAAAACATAATAGCAAAGCTTTACCTAACGTAATGCCGTGGGTGTGTTATTTTTTTTTCCATGTGGGATTATTTACGGTCTAAAATTTATGTAAAGTCTTAAGAATATACCGTGTTAATGCAAATTAAACCTTATGTCATGGGGAAAAGATTAAAATTAAATTGTTGACTAATGTTTTGTTTGATGTCACATAATACAGTTTACCAATCGTAATATTCTTGTATTCCAATACTATTTCGATTTTTTTTCGGTTTTCAACAATGGACAGAGTGATTCATGACTCATGAGGAAGGTTTAATATAAATAAGGTTTTGAGTAAATTGGCTGGATTATGACGATGATTGTTGTAGATGACGGAAATAATCGTGCCGTCTGAGAGCTCTACTGGCATTCGCAACGTAAGCCAATACCTAGTTATTATTTAAAAAAAAAAAATGCGTATATGGTCTACTACACGTGCAAGGGCGGGTCGCTAATCAATTAAAAAAAGTAACCTACAAACAAGGAATTGATATCATTATGTTCAAAATAAAAAAAAGTATATTTTTTCCATGCGAATTCGTGGAACTTGGAACGGAAGTGACTACTCTGCATATTTCTCTACTCCATGCCGCTTCAACATGATCGCCTTTACGTCACTATATTTGTATAAATCTGTTATTGTTATTCAGCGCATATTTCCACGGCCTTCAATATTTTAGAAAAAACAACCTTGAGAATAAAATTACCTCCTCCTGCTTCGGTTCCGTCACTAGATGGCGTCTTTAAGCGACCTATAAGGGCCATTTTTCTTTGATACAACCTTTAAGACCGACTTCACTAAATGACAAATCCATTTAAATACCTGAAACAATAGAGAATAAAATTAGAATTCGAACGTTCTATATTTAAAATTAATCTTATGAGAATTACATAAAATTATAATGGCGGATTTCAATGAAACCAAACTAATCCTGGCGTGTACGAGTCCGACTCGCACGCGGAAGGTTCTGTACAATAATAATAATAATTTTGTGGCTGTCATTTAATTTTACGTTGCAAGTTTGGCTACATAATCAAAACATATTTAGTATTTTTAATTTCACAATTATTAGTAGGTGTAGTTGTTTGTAATAGATATGAATTTTTTTTTTAGACCCAAATTAATAACTTCCGACATAATGCGACATATTGCCGGCTCTTCAAAGCAAAAGAAACCTTCCGAACTGAAATGAAAATATTTATTTTCAATGGTATTTCCAAACAAAAATCATTGACAAAACTTTTTTTTTTTTGTTTAAGTTTCTTCTATGGGGTTTGGCTTATTGATTTTTTATTATCCATGGTAAAACTAAAAGGCCATAATAACAAGTATTCTGTGAAAATTTTAACTCTACACGTGACTATGACAGACAGTTGGATGGGTTGACTGACAGATAGAAACACAGCGCGCGTAGGCTTAGTACCCTTGCGTACGGAACCCTAAAAATGGGCAAATATACAAAACAGGTCGTCAGTTTTCAAGCGTCCCCAGCCGCCCGGCAGATGGCACTACAGTCCCGTGATGTAGAGAAAAAAAAATACGAAATTTCCGGTTCCGCCCGCCGGTAACAGGAAGTGGGGCTATCACTTCCGCTGTTGAACTATCTCCCTGTCGACTGAAAATTTATTTTCCGCTTTTTTTTAATTACTATAGTTTTGGGGTTCATGTATTTATTGAAATTGTTCCAAGTGTAGCTTACCATAGGTTGGCGTGGTTAGATACCTTATGGCGACGATATAAGCAAAATGATGATTCTAAATTTTTTTTTTCTGATCATATATAGATGACTTTAATAATTTAAGACTTAAAAAAACAAAAAAAAATATAATATACAATTCAAGACCAACTTACTAAACTAAAAGTAAGAAACTTAAATAAAATAGTCTAAATTAAAAAAGTCGCTATCA
Source organism: Tetheella fluctuosa (assembly GCA_951216915.1). NCBI lineage: Eukaryota > Metazoa > Arthropoda > Insecta > Lepidoptera > Drepanidae > Tetheella > Tetheella fluctuosa. Next base: position 284,720 of record OX578242.1, read on the forward strand.
GAAGGCAGCGTACCCAGAATGCTGGCGGCATTGCCACGTTGGATGGCAATGCTGATTCTCTGACCAAGATATAAGCCAGCATTCTGGTCACAAGTTGCTTCGACCAGATTCTTGATTCTAAATTAAGTTTTTCTCTGTATTCTTTAATGAAAGAAATTTGAAAAAAATATATGTTAAACTAGAGAATTTATGTCAGGGAACTATTTTTTTAATACTTAAAAATTTTCAATGATAACGTCAAAAAAAAAATCGAGAACATATGCATTTTTGATATAATGAATTATTTACTAAGAAATGGGACATTCTATTTATCTACAACAAATATTTACAATCAATGTATAAAATACAAACTATGATATATAGAAAACATCCTCAAAGCCCTCGCTGCTGTCGATAGGCAAGGTTCCCAACAGGCTGGCAGCGTTCCCTTTTTGGATGGCCAAGCTTATGCGTTGGCGGAAAAAGCTCCCAGCCCGTCGGTCTCCCGAAGCCTCGATGAGCTTGGATGATTTTTTAAATTGAAAATTATTTCCTAAATTAAAACGTCTTTTTTACTAGGAAATAGCCTTTGTTCCTTTTCTCTCTCGTCCGTTAGGTTAGTGCGGGACAAGGTTATTTGCGTATATCGTCCTTTTAATGTACTGTAACGCCAACGTCGTAGGTTTGATTCCCATTCAGGACAAACATTTGTGAGAATGAACATGTCTGTTTGTTCCAAGTCTGCGTGTAGATATCTAAGTATATTTATTTATTAATCTATCTATACGTATAATAAATTCGTAGAACCAGTGTCTGCACATTTTTTTTTTACCAAAAATGGAGTAAGAATGGTTGATTTTTTTCTTGTCTGTCTGTTTGAACACGATAATCTTCGAAACCACTGAAAGGATTTTGGTGAAAGGAAGAAAATATATATCTATAGATACTATAATATAATAAAGGAGTAAACATTTTTGTTTGTTTAAAGGTGCTAATCTCTGGAACTACCAGTCGGAATTGAAAAAATATTTTTGCATTTGATAGCCCAATTCTTGAGGAAGGCTTTAGGCTACTTTTTATCCCGGGAATGCGAGTGAAACCGCGGGGAACAGGTAGTATTTTATAAAGTCTGCGCGAGCGAAGCCGCGGACGAAAAGCTAGTACATAATAAACAGACAGACAGACAGACAGACGGACAACGAAGTGATCCCATAAGGGTTCTTCTTTTCCTTTGGAGGTACGGAACCCTAAAAACAAGTACTCTGCATAGTACTCTGCTCAGTTTGTGATGAAATGGGTGAAGAATGTCCCAGGATATTTATTTTTAATCTATTCACTATGAAGGTTATTTTAATGGAAAAAGTTTTCTCTAAGCTATACACTTAGTAATAGGCGGGAGCGGTAGCGATTTTAATTTTAACGTTTTTTTATATTAATAGACTTTGATCATAATCTCAGGTACTTAAGTGATGATGTGGCCGAAGGTGGTAAGGTGAAAAGGGAGCTGGCTCTCAAATGCAGCCGAAATCACCACCAGTCGGAAGAGAGTGATAAACGGCCAGATGGGTACTGTTCCGACTTTGTAGTCAAGTCCACCATCGAAAATATTGCGAATCCCCCTTATTTAGACCCATTCTGTTGCTGTTCCGATCGGAAAGGACGATTTTATTTAGTTAAATGTAGGCTGATGCTGTGTTAGTCACAGAATTAATTTGCCGCGATCGTGTACCGATCTACTGCCTCATTCCAAATGGAAGACTGAAATCAGAAAATAGTACCCATTTTATTTAGTAGACTAGTACAATCGGTTTGTCTACCCGATCGGGACCACAACCGAGCTGGTCTAAAAAAGGGGGAACAAGGTCGAAATATCGTGCGAAGCCGGGTCAGGTCGCTAGTGTTATTTATAACTGCAACTGTTTGTCTGCTCTAATGTTTATCGTTCTATATTTCTGTAATGTTGTGTATGTCGAATATTTTTTTCAATCTTCTTTCTTTAAACCGCTCCCGCTCCTGCTCGCTTAACCACTATACCCTTTCCCTTACTCAGAACAAGTTAGCGCTTTCTCTAGCCAGGTACAAATCCGGGCTAGCCGTAACTAGGTCAGGTCCGTGGCTTATTGAAGCACTATGTTTATCACCAGGCTGCGATCGATTCCGCTCCGCCGCGAAATACCTGGGAAATTGTTACGAATTATTTATCTTGATTTTCGTGAAATTGCTTGGATTTGTCTGTTGTAGTTTGTATAACTCATAATTTATAAATATTGTTATCGTGAAACCCTGAACTGTCACCAAGTACCTACCTACCGTTCCGGCAGCTGCACTTGAGAGCCAGATCGTTCTAATCGTGTACTTACCTAGGAACAAAATAAGACATAATCTAAGTTTGTTTTGAAAACAGTAATTGCTGAGTTTCTTGCCGGCTCTTCTCAGCAAAAGCAACCTTCCGAGTCGTGCGTTAGAGTCAGACTATTCATTAGTAAAATGATTTAATCTACAATTCGTTATACTTGACACCCCTAGCGTCGAATAAAAAGGGTACTGGATTAATTTGCCGTAGCTCGATCCAGACACGAAGCAATTTAGTATTTGCCGACGCAGAGGGCATGCCCCGACCTTACAGGGTTGTTCCCTGATTGGGTGCCACGTCAGGTAATTAAGGGAAAAGAATTTTGCCCTATACATTACAGACTTTCTTCTGATTAAGGAAAGGAATTCATACAAATATTATAGTGCAAAAGTGTCTCTGTCTGTCTGTTTGTTGCTGAACGGATCTTGATGAAATTTGGTAAGGATGTAGATTGTATCTTGGCGAAGGATATAGAATAGACCTTTTGAAATTTATCTTGAAGGGGTGGAAAAGGGGATGAAAATTGGGTATATATGAGGTGGTCTTTAGATGCACTTCTTAGTCAGTGAACCAATACAAAAACAAATACTAAATTCTTTGAACACGCGAACGAAGTCGCGGGTGACAGCTAATCCATATGGGACAGCTAGTATATAAATAATATATATAATATATAATTGGCCAGACTTGACCTCTAGTGTCGCGTTGCCGGCGTCAACGGATGAACGTCTCGTACCGAATTATTCAGTTATTTATACGGCAAACTAACGCATGCCGTTTTTGAAGATCGAATGTATGTAGGTAACCTATCTACACATTTTTACTTATAATACATTGGTTACGAACATCACTCTATAACGTGACATTTCATAGATAACAATCACATATTAAAAATTCTAGTAAAAGAATCAACTATAATTAATGATTTACAATAAATAATAATAAAATAACCTTAAATAACTACTGAAAAAATAAAAAAATTGCCCCAAATCGCTGCCGAGCGGAAGTGTGCCAAAAAGGCTGGCAGCATTGCCACGCTGAATGGCAATGCCAAAATAAAATCTTTTTCTTTCTTTCTTTCTTTCAATGCCAATTCTTTGGGCAAAATATACGCCAGCCCTCTTGTCACGGGAAGCCTCAATTAGTCGAAAAGAGACCTCTTTAAACAAGCGATGAGCCTCCGGTCCCCAAGGCCCTAGAGTTTCAACCCCAAACGCCGAAAATATGTTAGTCCTCTGTAGACTAGAATATTTCTAATAAAATATTTCATGGAGCTAAACTAATCCGGCTGTATGAGACAGTGGCTGTTCTACATTGTGGAGGTAATCTTTTAAAGAAATTCTTAATTTAACATAATAGAGGAAACCGCAGGCGAAAGTTAGTCGACCATTCAAAATAGGCTGTCATTCTTTTTTTATTGACTACAGTCTGCATTATTGACTTGGTTTATTTAATACAGTTACGTTATTAGAGATCCGTAATGAGATAATAAAACCATACACTTAGGTACCGGTTTTCAAGATGACGTTTTTTTGAAAAACTTTTCATATTAAAGATCAACATTGCTCAAAGTCAAAGCCATTTATTCAGTTTAGGCCTCAAGGAGGGCACTTATGAACGTCGAAGCTACTGAAGTTACCACCGGTTCGGAAGACTTCAACTGAGAAGAAACGCAGTTAAGTAAATTTTTTATAAATATTTTTTTTCGTTGTGCTTCTTTGTTCGATGCTTCAATCCAAAATTACAAGGAATAGTAAATATACTCAAGGAGGTTAAAGGGTCGATACTAAAAAAAAAACACGCGGGGCAGTCTCTGGGGACTGCCGATAGAAGTGAAAACTAATAAATTTAAACTCGAATCCTTGATCATAAACACTTCTTTATAAACCAAAAATAATTCGAAAATAATTAATTTATTTATTTTATGTATACACATTAAACTTATAGCTCATGGAAAGCGTTCGGTGACGCGTGACGATGACGCGAGTTACAGGATTTTTGTTCACTCAAAAAGTGCTCAACGCGCCTAAAGAAGATTTCACTTCAAAAATTATGAAAAAAAAAAAACCCTATTATTGCTCCAACTGATGGTGTCACGTATTCGCGCATATTTTGAGAACTAATATCATACTGAAGGCGCACTTCAGTAAAGTAAGTAACACCTATAATTAATGGATTAATCACGGAAACGGCTCAACTGATTTTGATACGAAAAACTAAACATTCCGTAATAGTCCTATCGAAATTGGATTAGCAGTTTCTGTAATAAACAGGCGTCAAAAACGCATTCTCTAGGCGCGTAAAGAAAAGGTCTTGTTTTTAATGTATACGGAACCCTCTAAATACAATAATAGATCAAATTTGTCTATGTTCAAGCGACACAGAGTAGGCGACCATTCAAGTGCGTCGATCGAGCGGTCACGCGCCACTAACATATTATGTCACAGTATACAGTGTAGGGCAGTAGGCTAACTTTGTGTGCAACTTGAAATTAGCTTGTGATAATTTCGATATTAATATATACTGGGTGATTTTGTTATCACTGGCAATACTTGCAAGGATGGAAGTACTCATCAAAATGAACAACTTTTATTATGGGACTAACTGTGAAATCATGAAAAAATTATCAGCTGTTCCATACAAAAGTTCAATACCTACTCGACCAAAATGTATGAAGCAACCATATTATTTTACGCGATATCAGAGTTAGCTCTATAATAAAAGTTGTTCACATTGATGAGTACTTCCACCCCTACAAGTATTGCCGGTGATAACAAAATCACCCTGTATTTAAATTACAGATAGTATGTTAAACGTTGCGTTCAACTGAGAAAATTTGTTATTATCTTTTATTGTTTTTTTTTTTACTTTGTGCAAAGTTGACTGGCATACTGAAAATAATTTAAAAAAATATTTTCCTTCACAAGCACTTATGAATAGTCTGACTCTAACGCACAGTTCGGAAGTTAATTTTACTGAGAAGAGCCGGCAAGAAACTCAGCAATTACTCCTTTCAAAACCAACTTAGATTTATTACATAAAGATTTATCTAGTCTCACTGACAATATTAGCGTGTTATGGCGGTTTTTTAATGCTGAGTGACTTAACTTACTTAATAAATAAATGGAAGACTCAAGCAGACTAGCCCCTAGTGTTCCTGAGATTAGCGCGTTCAACCAAACAAACTCTTCAGCTTTATAATATTATATTATAGAATAAATTATTCTATTTCACAAAAAAGCGGTGAAGGTTTGTCTACTGTTATTTAATGAACTGTGTGACCGGCGCAAGCGCAGCCGCGTGAAATAGAAAGTGCGCTCGAGCAACATTGACGCTTGATCGGTGATTATGTTGCAGCGCTTCAAGCGTACACTTCCTGTACCTTCCTACCTTTGCAAGAATGTAATCATAGAAAACGAGTTTCCTATTCGATGATAGCTCAGTGGTTGTGACGTCGGATACTGCGGCGGAGGTCGTGGGTTCGAATCCTACAATGAGCTTCCGGTGAAGGAAAACATCGTGAGGATACCATAGTACTTTGTAGTACCCGCTTGGCTGGCTACCACCCTCAAGTTGAAAATCTGTCCCCAAACACCTATTGGTTTGTTTCGGCAGCTGCACTTGAGAGCCAGTTCCTTCTAGGCTTTGTGTGCTTACCACCTTCGGTCACATCATCACTTACCATGGCGAGATTGTAGTCAAGGACAAGCCTATAGAAAGTTTAAAAAAAAACGCGGACTAAAGAAACTAGTAATAATATTATAAAGCTGAAAAGGTTATATGTTTGCGCTAGGTTATCTCAGGAACTGTCAGGCCAGACCGAGCGTAACCGAATTAGGATCTTATGTTCCTAGACCTAAGGTAAAATGTAAGAACTCAAGAAAACATTTTACTACTGTCGTACTTTGCCAGTACACTTTACCAATATATGTAGTTAACTCGCAAGCAAACGTAATTTTCTTAAACAAAGAACGTAGAGGTGTAACGATTGTTGAATGTATGTAAATTCTTTACATTCTCAATGTAACTGACTCATATCGGTCGATGACACGATCTTTTCGACATCTTTAAATTGCTGTATTTTCCTTATCTGCATTTTCAGACTTCGAAAAATGGAGTAGGTTCTCAATTCGACTGTATGTTTGTTAAGTGATTTCTCGATTACTCGAAGACGGATGGACCGATTTGGAAAATGTTTTTTTTTTGTTTGTAAAGGTATACTTTTGTAATGGTCCCATTGTCATCAGGTCAGGATTTGATAATGGGATCCTAGAGCAATCGAGGGAACTCTTCAAATAAATATTATAGGCATACTATAGCGATTTGCGTATTTTTTAAAAGTAATTTGTGCATTTGTTTTGGAAAACATATTTTTTTTAACCAAAAATGGAGTGTGGATGTAGGAACAGCAACAGAATTAATTGTAGAGGATTCAGGACTGCCAAAGGATAACGCTGGTAAAACTTCTTTAAATTAGATAAAAATAACTAAAAGGTAAAATAGACCGAACGTAATAGGTTTTGAGTTTAAATTACAAACAATTCTTTTTACATAGACTGTTGATATTTTGGGTTGATGTCAATAAACTAACTCGGATAAATGCATAAAACGTATTTATTGTTCTACAAACATGTATCAAGCATTGATACTAAAACAGGAAGAGAAAAAAATGTTGCCAACATAATGCTAAGTGCATTGCATACAGAGAGGCCAACAAACAATAAAAATATATTATGGTTGCGTTCTCAATCAATTCTCAACACTCCCTCTAGAACGCAAACCCATTTTACTTATACAATACAAATGTTTTGCAAGTGGTACACCCTTAGTTAAACTGTCAGCTACCATATTACAACCATTCACAAATAAAAATTTAACTTTAGATTTTACAATGTTTTCTCTGAGAAAATGTAAACGAATATCTATATGTTTAGTCTTAGGTTTATAACAGTCTGTCGATGCCAGTCTTATTGCACTTTGGTTATCACTATAGATAGGTAATACACTGTCTAGACTTTGGCCGAGTTCATCTTGCAGTTGCCGAAGCCATAAGGCCTCCTGGGTCGCCGACGCCATCGCCATATATTCGGCCTCTGCTGTAGAGAGGGCTACAGTCTGTTGTTTACAGGAATTCCAAGATATGGAAGCATTTTGAAATATAAATGTGTAGCCAGTGCATGATCTCCGGTCCAATGGGTCACTAGCCCAGTCAGCATCACAGTACCCAGTTATTTCTCTAGAGTCTTCTTTAACATAACATAACTTTAAGTTCTTGGTTCCTTGAAGGTATCTCATGACCCTTTTCACTCCAAGCCAGTGTTGAAGTCCGGGTCCATTACAGTACTGACTCAATTTATTGACTGCATAGGTGATGTCAGGTCGTGTAACTTGCGCCAGATATATAAGACAGCCTACCGCCTCCCTGTATGGGAAATTACTATCTTCATTTTCAGGTTTCTTATCAAATTTTGTATTTACCTCTATTGGAGTGCGTACTGGTTTGCACTCAGACATGCCAAAGCGTTCCAACACAAGGTTAATATATTTCTCTTGGTCTATCATGATCACACCTGCCTTGCGATTTCTTTTTATATTTATGCCAATACACTGCTGCATCTCACCCAGATCTTTCATGCAGAATTCTTCTTTTAATTTATCTTTGATATATGTTGCTGTTTTCTTATCATTTGTAAAAATCATGAAATCATCCACCCATACTGCAATGAATATAATTTTTGATTCATTTACTGAATAATAGATACAAGGATCAATTTTTGACCTTTCCAATCCAATTTTAAGCAAAACATTGTTTAATTTCAGGTTCCATTGACGGCTAGCTTGCTTGAGCCCATAGATTGATTTATGTAAGTGACATACTTGAGCATTCTCTTCATCATAGTATTCTGGTTGTGACATGTAGATTTCAGTGTCTATGTCACCCTGAAGAAATGCGCTTATGGCATCCATCTGAACCATTTCTAGATCATATTTAGCAGCTAAAGCAAGCAAGAATCGAACTGAGGTGTATCTTACCACAGGAGCATAGACCTCATCATAATCATTTCCTTTTCTTTGTGCACACCCCTTAATTACCAATCTTGCTTTAAAACGGATAATCTCTCCTTTCTCATTAGTTTTACTTTTAAACACCCATTTACATGGCAAGGCTCTTTTACTTGATGGCAAATCTACCAGTGACCAAGTTTTATTATTTATTAAGGATTCATATTCCTCCTGCATGGCCTTCTTCCATTGGTCAGCATGTGATGATGAAAGAGCTTCATCAAGAGTCTGAGGATCATTTAAATCAAGTATTGGGCAAAAATAACTCACATCATGGTCATCACTTTCTGCATACTGGACAGCTTTGCGTGAACGTAAATTTATATTACGTGTTGGTGTCGAAATATCAACTGATTCCTCTGGTATATAGGATGAATCATCATTGTCGCCAGACATATAATCGTCACTTGAGGAATGATCTAAGTTTGTTTCTAATTCTACTTTGCAGGGTTCTTCAGGTGATTTCATTTCAGGACCACTGTTAAGCATGCCAGGTAAGTACACGTTATGATCACATTTATGAACATTTTCTAAAAATACTACATCTCTACTCTTTGTAATTTTATTAGTTTCTGGATCAAGTAACCGATAACCCTTGCTAGATTCACAATAGCCAACAAATATGAATTTTCTAGATTTATTATCCCATTTTTGACGTTTTTCTTTAGGTACTAGTGCCATAACTTCAGAGCCAAAAATTTTTATATTTGATAAATTGGGTTTCTTTCCTGACCACATTTCCATAGGAGTTTTGCCATCAATTGACCTTGTGGGTGACCTATTAACTATATAGGCAGCTGTTGCAAGTGCCTCTCCCCAGAATTGCTTTGACAAATTAGCATCAAACAACATACACTTGGCCCTTTCCACCAGTGTCCTATTCATCCTTTCTGCAAGACCGTTCTGCTGAGGTGAGTATGGAGTACTTGTTTGATGTTCAATTCCGTGCCTATTTAAGAAACTATCAAATTCTTTGTTACAATATTCTTTTCCATTATCTGACCGAACAATTTTTATCTTTTGTCCAAGTTGATTCTCAACTTTACTTTTATAATCTTTGAATACTTCAAGTACACTCAATTTGTCTTTCAATAAATAAACATGAACATTTCTAGTAAAGTCGTCTATAAAGGTAATAAAGTACTTCATACCTCCCAGTGATGCTTGTTCCATCGGTCCACATAAGTCAGTGTGGATAAGCTGCAGTAATTGTGTAGCTCTTGAACCAATATTATTAAAAGGCAGTCTGCTCTGTTTACCTTCAAGGCAGGTGGTACATGTGATAAGACCTTCATTTTTATCAGGAAATTGGTTGACTCCCTCTACACACTGCGGTAACTTGTTAACATCTGAAAAATTCAGGTGTCCCATGCGTCTGTGCCACAGGACAACATCATTTAAATTATTTGAGCTTGTAAGGTTTGAAAATACTTCTCTGTGGATGTTTAACTGGTACAAATTGTTTATTAGTGTAGCTGAACATAGGAATTTGTTATTTTTATCATAAATATCACAACATTCATCTCTAAAATTGACCTTACAGCCATTTTTCACCATAGCACTTACTGATAAGAGATTGGCAGCAAGTTTAGGTATATATAGAACTTCTCTTACCTGAATTCTAGTATTTTCATTACCATTCATCAATAAATTAACCTTTCCCATACTTTTTACAGGTAGCGGTGTCTTACTAGCTACAGTTATGGTGGGTATCGGAGGACTTGATACATCATACATCCAGTCACATCTATTGGTCATGTGCATAGACGCACCTGAGTCGACATACCAAAGGTCCGGATTCATTGTCTGTGAAGATGCTGAAAAAGCTGCAACAAAACTTTTATTTTCTTCTACTTTATTTTCTATATTCTTCTTATTCGGAGCATGACAGTTCTTCGCAAAATGTCCATGCTTGTTACAATTATAACATCGGGGCCCTTTGTGGTTATTTTGACTATGAAACTTTGCTTTACTGTGATTCCCGTGCATGGCTGTTTTTCTAGTGAAGAATGCTGTACTCTCTGAGCATTGAACTTCCTGCAGGAGTTTTGTTTTAATTGAATCTGCGCTGATCTTGATCCCTGAGCTCTCCAATCCCATAATCATTGGCTTATAAATTTCAGGTAAGCCAGCCAACATCAGCGTTCCGAGCCATTCATCGTCAATGTCAAAGTTGATATTCCTAAGCTTATGAGCGGTCGACATAATCTTGTTCACGTAGTCATCTACGCTTCGGGAACTGTCCAATGTAGTTGTGATGAGGTCTCTCAACAAGGCAACTTTCCTGTATAAGCCGCTGTCATCAAAAGCCTGTTGCAAACTGTCCCAGACTTCTTTACATGTAGTCGCGCTCTGTACATGCACATAGATGATTGGATCTAGCAGTAGAATAAGCTTAGATTTTGCCTTTGTTTCCTTCCTTTCATCGTTATTAGTTCCTTCAACGCAACTCCATAGTTCCTCAAGCTTGAGATAAGCTTCCACTGCAAATTTCCAACTCGCGTAATTATCTCTTCCGACGAGTCGATCAATGTGGAATGGATTGTGGCCTGTACTGGACATTTTCTTCATGTACTATAAATTTTCCAACTATATGTGACTGAGCACGCCACTCGGTTAGGTTAAGCGGTAACCTCAAAATGTATACGAAAAAAAAATACGCCGGCCGGTTATTGTTAGTTCTTTCTGCGTTTTCACTTTTAACGATTTTAATCAACCACGCTCTGCTACCATGTTGATATTTTGGGTTGATGTCAATAAACTAACTCGGATAAATGCATAAAACGTATTTATTGTTCTACAAACATGTATCAAGCATTGATACTAAAACAGGAAGAGAAAAAAATGTTGCCAACATAATGCTAAGTGCATTGCATACAGAGAGGCCAACAAACAATAAAAATATATTATGGTTGCGTTCTCAATCAATTCTCAACATAGACCATAGACATAGACAGTCTGTGTCGTCAACAAGAATTCAAAGATATTTTTTTCTTGTCTCTCTTTTCTAAGGCGCAGTATTATAGCTTAGCTTGAAGAGTGATATCCAAGGGTTTAATCCTAGACTGGGCAAGGTACAAGAACGAGGTATTCTTGTTTATAAAATGTGAAAGGTAAAGCATTATGGGCGTGATCTTTATTACCAGTCGTGGGTTCGAATTCAATAAAGACCTTGAGCTAGCTATCCGTGAAGATAAACAACGTGAGGAAACCATGAGGCGGGGTATAGAGAGGTTGTAGGAAGCCCCCCTCCTACACCGATACTATGGGAGGAGCGGGGGCTCCTACAAAAATTCTATCGGAGGGGGGAGTGGCTCCTACACCACTATATACCCCAGGATCTAAACTGAATAAATGGCTGTGACTTTGATATCACGGTAAACTTTGAAGTAACAAGATGAAATCTATAGTCAATAATATTTACATACATAAAACCGAGGTCAAAGAGATTTGAAATAGGAAACACCCAACTCAGTTCCCAACACACACAACCACTAGACCAAACCGTCTATCTGATTTATCACGAATTTCACGTTCATATTCTACAATGCGACGCATTTTGCGTGACGCGTGTTCGTTTTCATTGTCATGAACATGTTTTTAACAGTTTGTTGATCCAGTCCTATTGTTGTAACCATTATAAGTTCAAAAGGATATCCTATTTCATTTAGGAACTGTTATTTTGGTCAGTTTGGGCGTATGAATACTGTACGTCACAATATTTCACGGCAAATCTACCATAGTTACCAGCTTGACGACAAGTGTCGCTGTCTCGTTTTGACATGATTAGTTTGATGGTAGAAGAAACGAGACCAAATGGTTTTCAAATCTACGTCTTTTGAACTCGCAAGTGGCCACGCATTACTGAGAAATTATTGTAGGTATTTTTTTTTTAAAGCCGATACAGTTGAGCTTTGAGGGTGGTAGCGAGCAAGGCATTTGATTTTAAGCTATCTGTAAAGGAAACCATAAATACAGGGTGATTTTCTTACTGGCAATACTTGCAGGGGTGGAAGTACTCATCAATGTGAACAACTTTTATTATAGGGCTAACTCTGATTTCACGTAAAATAAAATGGTTGCTTCATACATTTTGGTCGAGTAGGTATTGAACTTTTGTATGGAACAGCTGATAATTTTTTCATGATTTCACAGTTAGTCCCATAATAAAAGTTGTTCATTTTGATGACTACTTCCACCCCTGCAAGTATTGCCAGTGAATAAAAAATCACCCAGTATATATGCCCAAAAAGGTTTGTGGACTCTGTTGTTTAGGTGGGGCAGTAGCGGATCCGGGGGAGGGCTAAGGGACACAAGCCCCTCCTAAAACAAAATCCTTCGCCACTGGGTTGCTAGTGTCCCAACTCAAACTCATTTATCCAGTTTAGGCCCTAATAAGGCGCACTTATGAACGTTACAAATGATTCTACCACCGGTTCGAAATACACTTGGACTGAGAAGACTCCGGCAAGAAACTCAGCAAGGGATATTGTCGATAAGGTATATCTATATTATCCAGTATGTTTGTTTGTTGTTGTCGTTTTTGTATATGTAGTATTAAGCTGAGGCGCAGAAAACCAGTTTAGGATCCTTATGTTATTAACCTTTAGAAGGTCTTTGGTGTACAAGAGACATTTTCCAGTAATTTTTGGAGTTCCATAGTATAATAAGGTTTTTAGGATTCAGTACCCAACGGGTAAAACCCTATTACTAAGACTCCGTTGTCCGTCCGTCTGTCACCAGGCTGTATCTTATGAACTGTGATAGTTAGTAGTTGAAATTTTCACAGATGATGTATTTGTTTTAACAGACATGATTTTTTTGCCGTTTTTATAGATAATGGTACGGAACCCTTCATGCGTGAGTCCGACTCGCACTTGGCCGGTTTTTATGCTATTGTATAGCTTTTATCGCGGGCTTCGGGCTTTGAGCGCGGCGACCGAATCAAGAAATTTCGTTACGAAAAAATTCCGTAACGAAAAAACCTAACACCTCCCACACACACATACATTATGCTGTTTGTGAGAAAGTATATAGGTGTATAGGTATCTATTAATATCAAAGAAAAAAAAAAACTGACTGAATAAAAAATAAATAAATAATTATAATTGCATAAGTTGATAAAAAAATGCTATCCAATAGCTTTACCGCGGCAGTCCCCGAGTATTTTTATGTCAGTAGGTTGACAAGCAGACAGACGGTCCATCTGATGGTGAGTGGTCACCGTCGCCTGTGAACATTAGCAATACCAGGAGGGAGATTACCGATGTGTTGCCGACCTTGAAGAGCTCTTTTTACGCCCCTCTTGAAAAGCCCCATATCGTAGGGTAACTACAAATTTTCTAACACAGAACATACAATTATAAAAAAATACTTTTGTTCTACTGTTCTAAACTTTACTGGACCATTTTAATCAAAAATCCTGTTCTGCTTACAATCAGAACCCATCCACCACTCCTTCTTACTCCCATTAAACAATGAATGAATGAATTTGTAGCGACATCTATCAAGACCTCCGCTATCCGTAGATAGATGGCGCAACAAGATTCTACATCGCACTGACAAAGTTTGTCAAGTACTTAGCATATATACAAGATTCCAACATCTACAGTTGGACCGCGGTCCCCAGGCACGATGTCCCAGCCTGGCGGAAGATCTTCCCTTTTCAATGGAGGAATCTACCACCTTGCTCCTCCATATTGGTGACCCCGACGTGATTGGAATTTCTATCTCCATCACTTCCAAGCCACTACCTGGTCTCAGCTCAGTCACACAGCAAGCCGGCTTCGCCTCAATCAGTTCCAACGCAGCCGACGCACCGTGCTACCTGGTCCTGCGAGGCACACTCCCAGCGACAGCACTCATCGCCTGCACAGTCCACCGCAGCCCACGTCCGGATCTTCATCGGCCGGCTCCTCACTCTCCGGCGTGGCAGTTTCTGCACACGTGGACTACCATGGCTCAACCCGTCGCAGCAACCCCGCTCAGTCTCGACTCACCGCAGACTTCCGAGCAGCACTGGCACTTGCAAGCTACATCAGCAACGACGCAGCAACAACGAATCGACCTCTGGTCTAGGAAGGGAGTGATGTAGCGACATCTATCAAGACCTCCGCTATCCGTAGATAGATGGCGCAACAAGATTCTACAAAGTTTCTAAAGTTTGTCAAACTTAGCATATATACAAGATTCCAACATCTACAGTTGGACCGCGGTCCCCAGGCACGATGTCCCAGCCTGGCGGAAGATCTTCCCTTTTCAATGGAGGAGTCTACCAACTTGCTCCTCCATAAATTGAATGAAAATTAAAAAAAAAATAGAAAAATAAATTTATTAATAACATGAGCAGGATGGTTATTTTAAACGGTTCTGTGGCTAAACGCAAGCCGATTTAATATACTGTATCCAACTTCATATTCATCACATTAGGCCTGGTGATGAAATTAAAGGTCAGTGTACTAAAATTCATACAAATAATACTAAAATCACGAAAATTTTGTGACTAAATCGACTAATTCTACATACCCTCCGGAACAAAACAAAGGCTTGAATGTGCATATACAGCCAGCGAGTACCAGGGTGGCATGAACCGCGATAGTTCTCGAGACCGGTTGACCGTGAGCGCGGCGCGGGGTCAACGAACCGCGGATAATGATCCTGCACGGTTCATTGTCGATGGTCGACACACACACACATTGACACTAGTTGGATTTGCTTGTGACATTACTACATTTGAAATAAATTAAAAAAAAGAATAATCCTACTAATATTATAAACTAGCTTCCGCCCCGCGGTTTCGCCCGCGTTCCCGAGGGGTCTTGTGTTTTCCCGGGATAAAAAATGCGTATAACCTTCCTCGATAAATGGGCTATACAACACTGAAAGAATTTTTCAAATCGAACCAGTAGTTCCTGAGATAGCGCGTTCAAACAAAAAAAGTGTGTGCGTGTAACCTTTACGCGCGATTGAAGTAAAACTTATTCTACCATTTAATTAATTAATATTTACCTAAAATAAAAAATTGATGAAAGAGTAAAATGTTCCTGGGACTCTGCCATTTCATTTAATATTCACTATTTCATTTTATATTCTATTTAAAATTCATTAATATAACTTTCATATTTTATAAATACTTTCATTTGTTAAATAAAATAATTGAGAGTAGCAAATTGAAGGTTAGATCAGCACATGTCAAATAACCTTGTTATTGAATATTATAAAATGTCGCAATTGTCAGAAAATTTATTTTTAATTTACTTATTTTAAAAGTAATAAATAAACAAGTATATTTAGAGATTTTCAAAAAAATTTGCAATTTAAAATAATGTTTTTAAAACTGTTGAATACAATGTAGAATTACCATTATAATATAATAAGATTCAATTATAATTTAGTCTGTGACATTTTAAGTGCATCAATCTGTGACATGAATCTCGAGGGCTATGGACTATCTATGGTCTATGGTCTACATTTTTGAAAGTTTAATTTTTTTCATTGTCTTCTTTTGTTTTGCCGCCTTTAAGCGTTACTTCCGTCAGAAAAAAAATCTGAGTTACTCCCTAGTCGCGCCTAAAGAAGTTTTACTTCAACAAACTCACAAACTTTACCTCTTTATAATATATAGAAGTCTACATGTGAAAGTTTGCGAGGAATGGATGGATGTCTTTCACGCAAAAACTACTGAACGGATTTGGATACAATTTGGCACACGGATAGAATATATTCTGGATTAACATATACAATTTATTCCGGGAAAACATAACGCTTGTGAAACCGCGGGGAGCAGCTAGTATCTAATAAACAAAGATTTTCGCCCCATAACTTTGTATAACGAATACGAACCCATAACGATCGGTAGTTTGCGATGACATGTTATGTATGTCGACACTGCAGGGCATGGTCTGTAGTCTTACGGTTTAGTTTTTGAGCAGGAACAGAAAGGTGGTGCCGTTACGCGGACTTTAGCGCTGAGGGCTCTCAACCGCTACTTAAAACTAAATAAATTTAGGGCAACGGTAGCCTGAGGGTGCCCCCTGTGGGGCTCGACCTCGGCTCAGGACGTTGCCTGGGGAATGAGGGAGGACTTAGCATGCAAATAAAATATATTATTTGGGGATCGGTCGGATTGCTAATATGCAGCTCGGGCCGCTTAATCGGGACGAGACTGGGAAGGACGTCGCGACGGTCGCGAGGACGAAATCTAGGTTGACGATTTCGCATCTGTATTTGTTTGCGGGCTTCTTCGGCCTCGATCTGCGATAGGGTAATGGCATCGTCTGGTTCGCTGAGGGCGAACCTAGGCCTACGGATGCGGGAAATAAGGGACGGGGTGTATGTGATAGTGTTGACTATCAAGGGATTCGCGTGGTGCGCTGCGGTATCAAAATATCGGCGCGAGGCGCGTTTTATAAATTGTTTGATTGTAGGGAGACCTAAGTCAAGGTGGAGGTTTTCATTGCGCATGTACCACGGGGCGCCCGTGGCTTTGCGCATGAAGCGGTTTTGAATCACCTGAAGGGTGTGGAGATGTTTGGGAGCAGCGTGAGCGAACACGGTGCTCGCATACGTCATGACTGGACGGATACACGCGGTATAGAGTCTAACCTTGCTTTTTAGGGCAAGTTTAGACCGGGCGTTGATCATACAGTGGAGTCGTCCTGCCACAAAGGCGGCGCGCGCGCGAACCGCCCTTATGTGTGCAGCGAAGGATAGGCGATCATCGAGGGTCACACCGAGATATTTGGCTTGCCTCTCCCAAGGGATCGGCTCGCCGAATAGTGTGACTGGGTCGGGGATGGGGGGACGTCTTTTTCGGTCGGTTCTATAAAAGAGAACCGCCTGACTCTTGGAGGGGTTGATCTCTATTCTCCATTTCCGGAACCATGCGCCTAGGGCGTTGGCTGCGGTCTGGAGTTTCTTAGAGATCGCGGGCGGGCTTTTGCCTGAGCAATATACAGCAGTGTCGTCTGCAAAGAGAGCGAACTGCGTATTCCTGACTCTAGGGATGTCGCTCGTGTAGAGCGTGAAGAGCAAGGGAGATAGTACCGAGCCCTGCGGGACACCGGCACTAATGGGGTGAGGTGAGGACAGGACGCCTTCGACCCGATATCGAAAGAGGCGATTCGACAGAAAGTCTAGTAAGATGGTCACGAGTCTCGGTGGCACACCTAGGGTGTAAAGCTTGTAGATCAAGCCTGTGTGCCACACCTTGTCGAATGCCTTTGCGACATCGAAGAAAAGGGCGCCTGTCATGTGACCTTTCTGGTAACTAGAGGAGATGTGTTCAACAATTCTATGGACTTGATGAACACACGAGTGTTTGGGTCGGAACCCAAATTGCTCGTCTGGGAGGAGTTTGTTAGCATCGGCAAATGCTTTAAGGCGGACATAAATGATTCTCTCATAAATCTTGCCCAGTACGTTGAGCAGACTTATGGGACGATAACTGGAGGGCTCGGACTTGGGTTTGCCGGGCTTGTGGATCCCAATCACGTGGGCTTCTTTCCACTGGTGTGGGAAAATATTGTTTGAGAGGGCGGCATTGAAGATGGCCGTCAATAACATGATAAGGGAGGCTGGGAAGAGTTTGATCACTCTGTTGGTGATCTTGTCCGAGCCCGGGGCCTTACGAGGGTGTAACTTCCCGATGATCGCTTTCACCTCGTCATGGGTCGCGGGTGGAAGTGGGTCGTCATTTGTGTTGACGTCATTGGCGACGTCGTCAGTCGGGGGAGCATTCAGGAAGCGAGCTTCACTCAATATATATAGGCAACTAGCTGTTCTTCGCGGTGTTACCCGCGTTCCCAGTATAAAAAAAAAAGAAATAATCGGGATAAAAACTATTCCATCTTATAATTTGGAACAAATCATACATTTTGAAAAAAAAAATACATTAAGATCGGATAAGGAGTTTCGGAGTTCATCGCGGACCAACATCATGAGTCGGGGAAGTGGTACTGTCGTCGAATGCCGCGGTCATGGACTCGAATCCTACAATGCCCTTGAGCTTTAGGTGAAGGAAAACATCGTGAAGAAACCATAGCACGGTGGTAGGGTACTTAATAGTACCCGCCTGGCTGGCCACCAGCCTCGAGCTAAAAACTATCGCCAAACACCTGCTGGTGTCTTCCAGCAGCTGCCCGAAAGATCTATATCTAGGCTGGGTCCTTACCACCTTCGCAAAGTTTATAAAAAAATATTTTATAAAAAAAAAAAAAAGATTCGATCCGACCACTCAATATGACAGAATAATTATTATAATAAATATTATATATATAAATCTTGAACTACTTATGTACGTCAAACGCATTACACGCGGCCTTCGTAGTCGGTTAAAAATAAACTATATCTCAGATATATCTAAAATAAACGTGAATTAATATGTTTTGATAAATTATTTACTCGCTGACTATTTCAGTTCTTGAAAATTTTGATGTCCCACTGCTGAGCACAGGCCTTTCACGAATGAGGGTGAAAGGGAATGGGCAAATACTCCACCACGCGTGCCCACTGCGGATTGGTGGAGGTAGGCTAGTGGTCAACCTACTGTTGGAGTTGTCAGGCCACCTAGGAGGTCTCCAACTAGCTTAACGACTATCAAAATTAAGTGATAACCGGGACCGACGGCTTTACGTGCCTTCCGATTTCCGAAGCATGGAAACGCTCAAGATGAAATACCACTAGGCGGTCACCCATTCAGGTATCGACCTGACCCAACGTTGCTTAATTTTGACGATCGGAGCTTCTTTGCGTTTTAATTTTATTTTATAAAATTCACTATATCTATCTATACTAATATTATAAAGCTGAAGAGTTTGTTTGTTTGTTTGAACGCGCTAATCTCAGGAACTACTGGTTCTATTTGAAAAATTATTGCAGTGTTGGATAGCCCATTTATCGATGAAGGCTATAGGTCACTTTTTATCCCGGGAAAACACAAGATCCCTCGGGAACGCGGGTGAAACCGCGGGACGGAAGCTAGTTAACTAATATAATAAAACTGAAGAGTTTATTTCCTTGACAGCGCTAATCTCTGGAACTACCAGTCGGATTTGAAAAAATCTTTTAGCAATTGATAGCCTTACTCTTGTGGAAGGTTATAGGCATTTTTTTTATCCCGAGAATGCGGGTGAAACCGCGGGGAAACAGCTAGTTATGATTATAAAACTACTAGATTCCGCCCCGCGGTTTCACCCGCGTTCCCGAGGGATCTTGTGTTTTCCCGGGATAAAAAATTAGTCTATATGTTATTCCAAGATATGATCTATCTATGTGCCAAGTTTCATACAAATACATTCAGTCATTTATGCGTGATTGAGTCACAGACATACAAACATCCAAACTTTCACATTTATAATATTAGTTAGGATGGTGAAGCGGTTAGATACAGACCGCAACGACACAAGTCGTAAGTTCGATTACTATGACGAACAATCGCGTGAATGAACCTAGTAGATACAGACGTTAGAATTATACACATTACTAGCTCTCCCCCGCGGTTTCACCCGCGTTCCCGAGAAAAAAAAAGTAAAAGAAAAACATCTATTTAGACTCACACATTAGCAACAGCTTATAGATAAAAGAGAAACAAACATTACACAATTACAGCTGTGTGAGGCCAAAAAGGCACCTATCTCAGCATAGCCTGTCATCATGTCCATCTCCATACCATAGGCTATCTGCGTACCAAATTTCATCGATCGGTTCAGCGGTTTAGGCGTGAAAAAGTAACAATCAAACAAACTTACTTTCGCATTTATAATATATATTACTAGATTCCGCCCCGCGGTTTCACCCGCGTTCCCCAGGGATTTTATGTTTTCCCGGGATAAAAGGTAGCCTATGTTCTTCTCCATACCATAGGCTATCTGCGTACCAAATTTCATCGCGATCGATTCAGCGGTTTAGGCGTGAATGCGTAGTTAGGTAGGATACACATTATTATGTTCAGCGACTTTGTTGCCAAACTGCTTTGGGTCACTACCTAGCTACAAACATATGCAGGCAGCTCGAGACCGGTCCTAATGGAGGTCCTTAGGAGAGGCCTATGTCCAGCAGTGGACATCTTGCGGCTGAGATGATCATGACGATACATAATATATTATAAAACAAAGTCCGTATGTTTACGGTATGATTTAATTGTCAAAGACAAAGTTATTTATTCAGTTTAGGCCTCAAGGAGGGCACTTATGAACGTCGAAGCTACTGAAGTTACCACCGGTTCGGAAGTCAGATGACAACTGAGAAGAATCGGTAAGACACTCATGTATACCACCGTGCTATGGTTTCCTCACGATGTTTTCCTTCACCAAAAGCTCAAGTTCATAGTAGAGATCGAACCCACGACCTACGCCGCCGTAACCGACTTCACTACCACTGAACTATCATCGTTTTTTTTTTTAATACGTTGAATTTTTAATGTTTGTTACTCAATCACGCCAGAACGGCAAAACGGATCTAGATGAAATTTGGCACATAGATTGATTATAGTCTGGAATAGCACAGAGGCTACTTTTTATCCCGGAAAACATAAGATCCCTCGGGAACGTGGGCGAAACCGCGGGGCGTAAACTAGTTGCAAGTATTCCTTGAATCGATTACAAATGATCATGAATTCTCGGAATGGCTCGGATCGATCGTCGCTTGCGCAGGAATCACACGCCAATTGTCGAGAACAATGCGCAAAAAATGTGTGTGTTGTTATACTACGTAACATGAGCTAAGGTCAAGTTTGTGAATTTGTTCTTTTATTGTTGTTTTAAATTATATTTATTTTTATAGCTCCATATCTAGCAGTCAGAGTATCTAACCTCGCCAAGGGGCCCATCGATGTATTTCAAAGTCAAAGTCAAAGCCATTTATTCAGATAAGCCCGAATTATGATCCTCGAAGCTACTGAAGTTACCACCGGTTCGGAACAGACAACTGAGAAGAACCGACAAGAAACTCAGCAAGGTTACATTTTTTATATATTTCTTTTGGACAGTCTGTGTTCGTTTTTTTCTTCAAATATTCTTTATCCCTACTATAATAAATGCGAAAGTGTATTTGTTTGTTGTTCTTACGGAGCACGGATCGACGTGGTTTTTTGCATAGAGATAGTTTATGAACCGGAGTAACATAGACTTTATTATCGGGGGATCGCAATTGAAACCGCGGGGCGAAAGCTAGATAAAAAATGTCCAACTTACTGGATAGACTTCGTTTCGAATCCTAATAGATACAATGATTGTATTACATGAAACAATTCTTTTTTTTTTTTAAAGTCGGTTAGTAAGAGTTAATTAGTAAAGATTACAATAAAAGCAATAATAGCTCTGTGGTAGTGAGGTATAATAATTTTCACTTCAGTAGCTCAAACTTTTTAATTATTTTTTTCAGAAAGCCGCGAATATCTTATTCAGCCTTGGGTTTAATCATACAATTCGAAAAATTCACACTATCTCTTTACCGCCGTTAGAAAGAGAGAGAGACAAAGACCAGCCATTTCGAAGTTCCGATTTTGAATTCGACCTCAAAGACGTAAGGAATTTTGTACAAACTAAAGAAATTTTGAAAAAAGATTTTTTAACTTATTGATGTATTTAAACGAAAATAAGTATTTACTGCAAATCAAACTGATATTTAACTTGTAAATATTTATTATCTCCTAAAGTGTTCTCGCTGCTGAAGTGAAAAGTTATGTGTGTTACACGAGAGCAAAGTTTTTTGCATCTCGTGCCTTTGAATCCCTCGCCACACTTTGGATTCAAAATCAGCACTCGCAGCAAAAAACGACTTTGCTCTCTTGTTGCACAAATAGCTATTATTTACTACGTAGTGTAGGAAGTAGGATATTTAATAGACTATTAGATCCACACGAGAATTATTAATACAATATTTATGATTGTGACTTAGTTACAGCTTATAACAAAGCCATAACCAATAAAGCAAGGAAAAATAATGATAAGATGATATTAATAATACCGTCAAGGGTTACGGTAGACTCGATTGAAACCTTCCTACCTGAATAATAAAACATAAAAAAAAAAAAAATCGAGTCGACAACATGTATCCGCAAAATTCGGATTGTCGTATATTTTGTTAAATTCTAATGGTGCAAATGGCAGTCGCCATTTTGGCCGAACACAGTACCGCCAAATTTTCAATGAACTACGCATCCCTGTCAGTCAGTGTCAGTTTTTTCTTTTGTTTTCCCTTATTTCGGGAAGGCAAAGGTTTCTAGCCCATACAGCCTAATCGTGAGATGACAGTGTTCTCTGTGTGTAAATGAGCCGTTATTGACAGCCTATTATTTTTGTTTCCCCGTTGTTTTTTATATAAATGTCAGACAGTGTTGCCAGAAGGTAACATTTTTTACATCTATAAATTCCGTCAAGGGTTACGGTAGACTCGATTGAAACCTTACCTGAATAATAAAACATAAAAAATAAAAAAATCGAGTCGACACCATATATCCGCAAAATTCGGATAGTCGAGTATTTTGTTAAATTCTAATGGTGCAAATGGCAGTTGACATATTGGCCGAGCACAGTACCGCCATATTTTCAATGAACGCATCCCTGTCAGTCAGTGTCAGGTTTTTCTTTTGTTTTCCCTTATTTCGGGAAGGCAAAGGTTTCTAGCCCATACAGCCTAATCATGAGATGACAGTGTTCTCTGTGTGTAAATGAGCCTTTATTGACAGCCTATTATTTTTGTTTCCCGTTGTTTTTTATATAAATTGGAATTGGATTGAGCTGTCAGACAGTGTTGCCAGAAGGTTAATTTTTTTTCATTTTTCGTAACTTTTGACCCCCTCGCGTAACATGTAAGTAATTTTTATATTTAAGGCAATTTTCGTAACTTTGAATAACGAGATTTGTAATACTAGATTTTTATTCCAAACAGTTTATGAACGTATCCAAATTGAACGCACCTAAAACTGGCGCCTTTAAGGCCGGTAATACACGTCAGTTTTTTTGATCCGATAGTCTGATACGGCGAACTAACCACTACCGATAACTACAAAAATATCTACCTACATTTTGTAAAAGATTGTGTATTATGAGTCACATTTCACCCGTTTTCATCTAGTTAAAAAAAAACACTGCACTCCGGGAGTGCCGACAGTTTTTGAGAGATTGAGATTGAGCTCTTGTATCATTATCATTAAAATTATTACAATCTAAAATAGATTTTTTTTCTGAGTGAGTTTGGTTTGTTATGGCGCCAAAACTACTGACAGCGACTAGCGACACTACTGGCGGCAATTATTTTAATGGGAGCAAAAAAAAAACAAAAAAGAAACTAAGCGTCAAACTGCGTCTCGGTGTCGCGAGTCCAGAGGTTTTACCTCATCTAAAAATATGCGTACCACGCTAAAAGAAGTTTACACTACAAAAATCCATTCCGAAACAGTCTTTTGTTGCCAGTTGCCAGTTGTCCAGATTCTACCGATGATAGTTGGCGCGAAATCTACCGATTTTCTGGAGCATGTGGACACGTTCCGATTAACCCTTGATCGTTACGCCAAATGTCCCGATATCTCATCAAGTAAAAAAGTCATCAAGGTATAAAAAAAAAGTAAAGTTTGTCCCGATTAGAGAGTTGAAATTTTATTTTTACCATTTATACGCCTCAAAGGCATACTGCACCTGGCAACACTACATTTGAGCCAAGTTTTTTTTCTTAAATTATAGTAAAAGGCAGACTTCTGCAAAACGACACTTGTTTTATTGGCATTGAAGTTTGAATGAGTTTCCGAGGCTACGGAGGGACGGAAGCCGTAGCCTACTACAAACTTTTAATAATGCCCATATTTATATGACTTGAATTACAAAATGTCAATTTAACCAAAAAAATATAGTTGCTAAATAGCGGTATGTAAAACAAGATGAAGTCGCAAGGGCTCGCAGTGAAGCGAGCGGTGAATTATTAACAGCCGCGTGAGGTGGGCCACGGGCCACGGCCCACGTGCGACATCACACCTGTCTCTCAGTTTATTATGTAACACATAAATAGCTGGGTTTTTGGGGTTTCCTGGTACCATTTAAATTTATAATAGATTTGTTGAAATTTTTGCCCTTTTCGTGCCATATTTGTACGAAATCAACTATGAGAATATAATATCCATATTTTTTTGTGTTTTACCACAATTTTACTGTGGTAAGTGATGATGTGGCCGAAGGTGGTAAGCACACAAAGCCTAGAAGGAAGTCTGACGATACTATCCTACAATTGCTACTATAGTATCTTAAACAAACTTAAACCCGGTAGTTTCACCCGCGTTCCCAGGGATCATTATGTTTTCCCGGGATGAAAGGTGTCCTTAATTTAATTCCAGGGTATGATCTGTTTATGTGCCAAGTTTCATCCAAATCCGTTCAGCCGATACGTAGTTGAGTCAAGCCCTTACACTCTTAGGTATGTCGACAAAAAGTTTTAATATTCTTATTTTTTTACTTTGTATAGGCTTGTGTTTGACCACAATCACCATATGGCAAGTGATGATGTGGCCGAAGGTGGTAAGCACACAAAGCCTAGAAGGAACTGGCTCTCAAGTGCAGCTGCCGGAACACACCAATAGGTGTTTTGCGACAGATTTTTCAACTTGAGGGTGGTAGCCAGCCAAGCGGGTACTACAAAGTACCCTACCACCGTGCTATGGTTTCCTCACGATGTTTTCCTTCACTGAAAGCTCAAGCTCATTGTAGGATTCGAACCCACGACCTTCGCCGCGGCGTCCAACGTCACTACCACTGAGAAACGTTCACATACATATAACAAAGTGAACGCACGCAACCCAATTATATATTTCACAAATTTTAAAATCATCCTTGGACGAACTTCACACTTCATTTCCATCACACAAAGACTACCTTCGCATCGCCCAAAGCCCGGTCCGATTCCTTCCGTAGGGCCTGCAACACGAGCCCAACTCAATATAATGAAATGAATCAGCGCGTAAAACATCTAGAACGACTGTGGTCCGTCCCTGACCTATATCTGACGTCTATTGTGGCCGCCAGTTACACCGAAGCGAACGGAGATATTCGTGAACTTATAATTTACGTATAATTTATTTGTTCTTTCAACTCAGGCACATACCAAGAGTATGAGATAAACCGAAATTCCAAGCTCCTACAGGTGTGTTCTGTTCTGGTGCACTTGAGAGCCAGAGCTACCCTTCCCAGCTTTGTAGGCTTACCAACTACGGTCACATCATTTACCATAGTAGGTATTTTTTTATTTTAAAAGACTTGCATTTGGCCACTGACCCTAAGAAAGGACGACGACTAAAATGTAGCACGCTTGCCTTTATAGCACAGTCTATGTAACTCTTACAGTCGGCCAACGGATACGTCTAGACAGAGCAATCGTTCAGAGTTTGCGGGGTGAGACAGGGGTGGTAGTGAGCCCAAGCTGCCATTCACTCACTTGGGACACAAAGCAGCAATGACGAATGCCTATACAAAAGCGGCATTTGTCTCCAGATTGTAGGAGTTAGGAATCATACACGCCAAATGCAAAATCCACATCTGTGCTGTCAAGATTTGCTAGCCAAGTTTTAAAAAGAAATCCTAAGAATCTAGTTTATAGTCCCACTAATTTTGTACAGTCAAGTGGGGCGCTACCATCGAAAATCTTGCGTACATTAGACGTTTTACGACTGACAATTTCAAAAGTATCATTAGTTCCAATTTCATCCGCCAGATCAGATACGTTGGTGGCGCTGTAAGATCACACTTCTGTCTGACAGGCAGCCATCAATATAAAGTTGGGAGCGGAAAGATGATCCAACGCATACATGTTTGATGGATCCAAGTAACAATCTTGCGCCCATTCATAATGTATTAGTATAACTGGATAACATTATCGGTGTTCATTTCTATATCTAACATTTTCGATGAGATCTGAATCTTTAAAAAACCAGACAAGTGCGAGTCGAACTCGCGCACGAAGGGTTCCGTACCATCTATAAAATCGGCAAAAAATCACTTTTGTTGTAAGGGGGCTCCCTTAAATATTTATTTTATTCTGGTTTTTAGTATTTGTTGTCATAGTGGCAACAGAAATATATCATCTGTGAAAATTTCAACTGTCTAAATATCACGGTTCATGACATACAGCCTGGTGACAGACAGACGGACGGACAGACAGCGAAGTCTTAGTAATAGGGTCCCGTTTTTACCCTTTGGGTACGGAACCCTAAAAAAGTAACTTCACTTGAATTCACTGTCAATCCGGGCGATTGATAGCAGTCGTAGTGATGTAGTTTGAATACAAAGGGTAAATATCGAGAAGGAACCATTTCGTGCCATGGCGACCTTCTCCCATTCACATCTTAACTCTATGGTTGCTGGCAATTTTTTTTTATACAACATTGTCGGCAAACAAGCATAGGCCCGCCTACTCCCAGGGGTATCACTCGCGCGTTGCCGACCCTTCCCCCCACCCCGATGAGCTCTGGCAACCTTACTCACGCGCAGGAACACAACTATGTTATTTGGCTGCGGTATTCTGTAGAATGTATTATTTTTTAAAATTCAAGGTGAATTTATATTTTTCAAAGCAGGAACATGCCATATTTTTTTCATGGCAACTGGTTGGCAACACATTGTCAATCCCCCTGATATTGCTAATGTCCATAGGCGACGGTAGCCACTTACCATCAAGACTCTTGCCTGCTTGTCATTCTGCCATTAAAAAAAAAATTACAGTAAAAACTCAAAGTTTAAATGACTTTTAAATAGTGTTAAAAATTTATATACTCTACACTCCATTAATGAAATTAGTAGATAAAAATGTAGTTAATAATAATAAAAATGCCTCGCGCATTCGGTTTACGTTACAGCTGTGTATAACAAACAAATAGACAGGCTGAATTGTGTTTATATATGCGGCGTGTAATACTTGTTGTAAACAATCTGTTATTAGAAATAGAAGTTTCATGGATATCGTTGGAATTCATTATTATCTGGTACTTTTCTGCACAGCTTTTCGTCCGATTTTGATGAATAAAGCCTATTCGAAGCATTTAAAAAACCGCCATTTTGGTTTGTTAGTCAATCGTAAAAAAAAAAACAAATTGTTCTGTCTATGGACTTCTAGTGGATCCCTGGATGGTGATAATGATCAATACTCCTAAATAAGCAACATTTAAAACCTGTCAATGTCGATAGGTATGCACTAAGCACGGAGTAGTTTAAAATAAAACAATTTTATTCTCTACCAAAACAACTAACGTCAACATACAAGACGCATTCGATAGTATCGTACACACGAGTTATCTAATAAAACATCTGTTTCCCACATCTAAACGTATCATTAAATTTCTATTGTCTCCCGTCTCTTTCTAACACAATTTACACAATGAAAAACAGCTGTAGCGCAAGCGAGAGGGGTGCACCTGTTGGGTGTACCTCAGGGGATGAGTTGCGGACACTTATGTTCCTTTTATATGTTGTGGAACTTTTTGTTTGGAAGGGGTTTCGACGGTTCCATTGTGCTTTTCTGTTTATCTTTTGTACCACAGTTCTGTTTTAGGTAATTACTTAGGTTTTGACCTAATTATTTTGTTCGTCACAGCGCTGGGATGAGAACAACGCCTGTTTTGTGTTCGTGTCTTGGAAATTGCGAATAAACTTTGCTTTTATTGTCAGGGTTCCGTAACCAAATAGAAAAAAACAGAACGGTATTTTTTTTATAAAAGGATTTGTAATTTAGATGGCTTATTTGGATTTTATGTAATCTCAATAATTAATTAATTTCCTAAAAATCTCTACGACAAATATGTGTTTCAGTAAATATTCTGGGACATTCTTCACACACGGCCATCTGATCATCATAAATAGGGTGTTTGACTGACATTCAAATCAGCAACTTTTTATGAAATGTCAAAACGATAGGTATATATGGAGTTTTGTATGAAATACAAGCATGTGACGTCATAATTATATAGCATGCTCTTTATGGTTAGATTGGTCATTAAAAATCATAAAAAGGATAAATTTAATAAAATAATCGTGGTTTCCCCTTTTTTTTAGATGTTTTATACATTGGTTAGTGTTGGATAATTTATTTTGAATACAGGCAAATACCCTATTATTTAAAAAAAAAAAAACATTTACTGCTATCCTAATTGTATCAATGGCTAATTAAGGCAAAGACAAGTCTAACTAAGTGAAGACAAAGGACCTTTAATGTAACATAAACATACATTTATGACAATAGCCAGTAATCCGATAGGTGTGCGCGGTGTTGCCAGCCTTCTCAAACAAACTCCCAGCGCGTACGCCTGACGAGCGGAGCGGCAACGCCGACAGATGGTCCCGGCCGAGGGGCGCGCGCCCTTTACTATACTTGTTTGAATCAAAACAAACTACATATTCCTTTGGCTAATTCGTTAGTTAACTTTGTAAGGACACAGCTAATAACCCAATAAATTGGTACCAGCCACTGTGATAGTCCTCATGGTAACTGACAGATGACGTTTCTTGTACGAAGAGCAATTGTACGCGAAATGTTTGGGTGGATCTTTACCTATTGAAATCACTGCAAATTCCTTCTTATTACCGTCCGAAACGACCATAAATATCAGCATTCACTCAAGTAAAATTAAGGGTTTCAATTTGATTTGTGCTTCTAGTTCTCATTGGTCTCCTACTTGTGACGCAAAAAATGTGTTTAAGGTCGATCGCACAAATGAAAACTGTCGCTTATTGATCGATCATCTAGATACGTAGCTTACAATTACTTCATTTAAGATGAGGCAAGCAAGGTTCCTTTACTCGGAAAAGTTACATTTAATGTTTTCTGCAATAGTAGAAGCGTAAAAATCGTGACTTTGCGTCGAGTTGCCAAATCAATGGTACCGCAAACAGGTTGCGAAGCCGCACAGGAATTTGCTCTCACAAACTGCTTTCATCGCGTTTTCTGTTCATACCTTCGTTTTGTTACAGTTTCATCGTGATATTGATCGTTTGATTGTGTGAAATGCTGCGTTCTACCAGGTAAGAGTCATCAATGACGTCACGCGATCAGTGTTTGAAATATCTACTCCACAATGTAGTACAACAACTGTCTCATAACGCAATACAATCATTTTGATGAAATATACAACGATCGATGAGATACAGACGGATAATTATAACGCCATTATTTCATATTCTAACTATCCTCGCTGAAATCGATCGAAGTCGAAATGTGAGTTGACGATGTGTATCTGTGATTGCAGGCGAGCTTCTTCGGCTGCGATCTGCTGAACAGTGATGGCATCGTCTGGCTCGCTGAGAGCTAGCCTTTGCCTACGGATACGGGATATAATGAATGAATGCATTTCTCTAAAAATCTCTTGATTACAACGAACAACTGATTGAATACAAGACATTTTCTTTACTCCACATGAGGTTTTTATGTTATCTATACTAAAATTACGGTACTTTCAACAAGTACAAGTAACAGGTTTTGCATAACTGAGAAAATTATATTATCCAGCTTCCAATATGCCACGCTAGGGGCAACAACCTTTTTTTTTTTATTACAATTAAGAACCGGTAAGGAATTATTCAAAGCATTTATAAATAACATTACTTGGTTTTTTTTTTTTGGTAAATTTGGTCAAATGTCATTTTCATGTCATTGTAGTAGTAATTCGATAATATAAAGACAAACGTAAAGCTTTAGGAGTGAAAAAATATTTTTGAAATAAGAAAATCTTCATAAGAATCTTCCTTGGACTTCAACGAATATTAAAAAAAAATAGCCAAATTGGTCCACCTGTTGTAGAGATTTGCCTTTAGCAAAACATTTAGCCATTATTTTTTTTTATATTGATTGATATAGAAATATATAGAATGTCTGGAAGTAGCTGCACTTCGCACCATGTTCATGCTTGTAACTAATACTGCGGAGTCTCATGCCTGCTCTTTTCAGTTGAACACAGAGTACGCTATAATATAGTTCAATGCAGTTGAAGGCTTCCTAGTCGTTGGCAACTTCACTAATACTCTCCTGAATAAATACTTTTTTCTATGACAAATAAATCACAACTAATGTAACCATAACAAGTGCTGAAATACTACAAAATAAGTAAATCAATAGGCAGTTACTATTTACATTGGTACTCTTGTAAATAAAACTTATCATAAAATTATGTAAATTAATATTTTTATAGTATTAAAACGTAGCCATTTCTGAGTATCGCTCGTTATATTTACCTAAAAAGGTGAAATTCATATATGCCGACAGTAAAGTTAAGCAGGTTGCATACCAACTTACGACTTTTGTTGAATCGTACGAAAAAAAAATGCAATTAAGAACATTTAAAAAGAAAACAAATTAGAAATGCTTGTATGACGCACCGAATCAGCATATTTTTCTTCATTTAGCTTATGTTTCACCACAATCTCACAATGGTAAATGGTGATGTGGCCATAAGTGGTAAGCACACAAAGCTCCAAAGGGAACTGTAACTAGATATAACGTTAGGTGCTTGGCCAATATTTAAGTCAACCGACCTAAATTACTGATTTTCAGTACGGAACCCATCACGAACAGGAACTATTGAATATCTTTCAACAAATGTATTTGTTTTACTCTTTTAAACATCTTTCAGATCTCAATTTGAAAAATATGTATCGTTCTTCCCATCATTCATGTCCATTTTTATTAGGGTTCCGTACCCAAAGGGTAAAAACGGGACCCTATTACTAAGACTTCGCTGTCTGTCCGTTCGTCTGTCCGTCCGTCCGTCTGTCTGTCTCCAGGCTGTATCTCAAGAACCGCTATAGCTAGACAGTTGAAGTTTTCACAAATTATGTATTTCTGTTACCGCTATAACAACAAATACTAAAAACAAAATAAAATAAATATTAAAGGGGGGCTCCCATACAACAAACGCAATTTTTTTGCCCTTTTATTTGTTTTGTGGTAGTTCCCGTTGACCTAGAATCACGAAATTTGGCAGAAAGCAAGGTCTTACAGCACAAATAAAGGGAGAATTCCAAAATATAAAAAAGTTAAAAATTAAAGGGTGTCCCCATACATACATAGTTACTGAGTTGTATGGGCGCTAATACAATTTAGAGGTCTAGCTTAATTGGCACCAACCTCAAATAAGGTAAATAAATAAAATTGAGCATTTCCCGTGATGGACGAACTATGGACGAAGTTTGTACGGAACCCTCGGTGCGCGAGTCCGACTCGCACTTGGCCGGTTTTTATTATGCCGCTTCCCGCTATATACCCCATAGCCTAGAGCGTTCTACTCCTTTCTTAACAAACGGCAAAAGTAAATGACCATACAGCCTCTTCGATACGTATCATATCTCAAAAAATTGATAGATACTCTAGTAATTTTGCTTTCATAGACAATTTCTTAAGAAGGGTTAATGAAAGCATGTTGCAGTCTCATTGCAGATCAGTGAAATAAATCTTATGCTTCTAAAAATATTTTCAGATATGCAGGTTTCCGCACGCATTTGGTATGTTTTTCTTTATTTTCTTACCAATGTTTCTTAAGTCAGATGCCTTTAGAACTAAGCCATAATAGTTGAAATAAACAAGGGAAGGCAGCATTCCTTATTGGAAAGCTTCGACTTCCTAAAGCGTAAATCAATATCTCCTACTTATTATAATGTCTGTCTGAACGCGATAAACTCAAAAACTACTGTACAGATTTTCATGCGGTTTTCACCAATGGACGGAGTGATTCATGAGGAAGGTTTAGGTATATAATTAATTAAGGTTTTGTGTAAATTAGTTGAAATATGACGATGATCGATGAATATGTCGGAAAAAATCTTGCCGACTGACCGAATAATCAACTAACAAACACTGACATTAGTTAGTATTTATCTACAGACAGGAGGGGTAACACATTGTTGGCTTAACTATTGGTTACCTTAACTACTGATCAAACAATCCAACCTAAGTAAATAACAACCTCATGCAGACCAGCCCCCACAAACAGCAACCGTCTTTGATGTGGAACTCGCTTTAAAAGCCTATGACGTCTTCTTCATAACCTAGACTAGAGCGCATTGGTAATAAGGCAATAGTAACTCATATTCAGCCTTGTATTGTAATGCAATCCATTTTTTTGAAGTGAAAACTTCTTTAAGTGTTTTGAGCACTTTTTGGGTGAACAAAAATCATGGAACTCGCGCTTTCCATGAGCTATATGTATACTGTGTACTTTTTGGGTGAACAAAAAGCGTGAAACTCGCGTAACCGTCACCGCACACTTCCCATGTTTTCACTTCTATCGACAGTCCCCAAAGACTGCCGCGCATGTTTTTTTTTTACAATTTAGGTATAGGCCTTTGACCACAATGACAAGTGATGATGTCGATGTTGGGTTTATGGCCATATTAAGTATCAATCCTAGGTTGTTAGATTGGGACATTATTCCTCACACACGGCCATCTGACCCCAAACTAAGCAGAGCTTGTACTAGCCAGATAACTGATATACTACATATAGTACTTTTCTTTTGTAAATATATACTTATATAGATAATTACACCCAGACTCGGGACAACAAATGTTTGTCCTGAGTGGAAATCGAACCCACCGACCTGCAGCGTGATAGATAGGGTATCTTACTAACCACGCCAACAGGCCCGTCTGGCAGGATCGAACTTTCTGAAGTTTTTGGGCGTCAAATCCATAAGAACACAGTCATAGGTGCTTGTCGATAGATTCAACTTGATGTCGGTAAGGATTCAAACCCACGACCTTTGTCATGGGCATTCGACTTCACTAGATACTGATACAGCTATCATCGCCATATTATTCTACTGACCTTTGATTCTAGTGCAGTTAGACAAAGCATCTAAACAGTATTTAAAATCAGCAGTTTTTGGTATGTTTATCTTTTCAATGATCACGCAAAACTGTAGAATTCAAATTAAACTCCGCGTAGTAATAACTCATGTTGGTTTATTAATGGTTTTAGATTACATCTCGATAAAGCAGAATTCTCGTTGGAAACATTATTACAAGTTTTAAAGGATTTTCTTGCGAGTCTTTATGACATTTGCATATAGGATAAATGGTTTGAACCTTATTACCTCCTTCGTTGATAAGATTTGGTTTAAAATGAACAGGGTAGAAAGTCTAACACTCAAAGATTACTCTGAAAAAGTGATTATTTTGGATCACAGGTCTTAATCAGTGAAATGACAGCATAATAATGATGATGCTTCTGAACTATTTTGACAAATTAAAAGAATCTTTAAAGATATATACTGTGTTGGGTCAGTCTATCTCAGAGTTTGTTTTTCAAGTGGTTTTCGATGCTATAGGTATCAAGTATTCCTCTGAATTCCATTCAACAGGCAAACACCTGAAGCACAACGAGTTACATAATGTAAAATTAAAAAAAATAGGCATTATAGCCTGTATTTCAAACTTGGAAAGCCAACAGGCTAAAAAACGATGACGAAAAAGACTCGTTACCATTTCTGTCTGCGAGTAACAAAGAAAGAAAAAGTGACTATGGTCTTGAAACACAATTTGAAAAAAGAACACCATCAACAGAGTAGTGGATAAACAACCGTAACTATTTTTTAATCTGTGGTGTAGCTATATATATATAATACCCTTTTAAAACTGGAGTATAGAACGGATCGCCGAGCGATCTCAGCGCAACAGGAAACGTTCTATGGTTATGTTTACACGTAACGACAGCGATCCGAGCTATGTCCGACAAACAAGACTATTTCAAAGAAAACTAACAATAATTCCACCTTATTTACTCGTTTTCGTCCAGTCTGTAATCGATTTTGATGTCTATGGCTTCTAAATCGAGTCTTTTTTCGCAAATCGATACATAAGCGTTTTGTTTTGCGAAAATGACGATTCGTCAATGTGATTTTGAATGATGTCAAATCGATTTGCAATCGAGTTTAACAACACTGTAGCAAACGAAAGAGGTTTTTAATCACAGAAAACACAGGTACAGTAACCGCCCGGTTTTACAAAAAGCGTGGAGCGGCGATCATGTATTGACGTTTTACTTGTCGGTCATTCGAGCGTTAACATAAAGACGCATGTCGCTCTGAACCGTACACTTTATTGGAATTATTTTTTATGGCTTCGCAATCACAAGCACTTTAAACACTGGCAAATTTAACTGGT
This sequence comes from Tetheella fluctuosa, assembly GCA_951216915.1. Classification (NCBI taxonomy): domain Eukaryota; kingdom Metazoa; phylum Arthropoda; class Insecta; order Lepidoptera; family Drepanidae; genus Tetheella; species Tetheella fluctuosa. The sequence continues at coordinate 319,238 of OX578242.1, forward strand.
AGGTAACCAAGGTGGATTTCTTGGCACAGGGATCTCACCTGAGCCTCACTGGTGGTGGGATGTTGAACGCCGGGAACAGTTTTGCGTTAGGACTCTCGAACAACATCGTTTTGTTTTTTTTTTATTTCACCGCGCGCACATAATGACCCCGTCCACTCGTTGTGACGGCCGGCCGAACACTGCCGGCGCTGCGTCGGTGTCCCCCGCACCCCGTGGCGCGGTGCCGCCCGTGACGTCACGCCCGGAACGCTAGCTAGGCTTTTTCGTTGTCAACCGTAGCCTTCTATCTCTCTCACTTGCTTTGAAATGGAAAGAGAGGCCTGAAGGATTGTGCGTCGATGAGTATTTGGTGCTTGAGTCCCCTCTTTTATGTTGTAGGGCTTCGCTCGCAGCTCGCAACTCGCGGTCTGCTCTGCCGGGCATAGACAAAGTAAGGTTTTTCAACGCTCTATTGCACCTTAATTAGTCTATAGGTATTCTATTCCTATTTGACTATTTAAATATTGTTATTTATGAATATTTTGTTAGGTTACCTACCTATCTCAGGTCATTTTCGTGGAGTCTACAGAGTAGCGTAATTTTCCGCAGTGAAGTCGTGATTGCCGCTGCGGGTGGATTATACCTTTGAAGAATTACAATGATGAGAACGCTAGGTGAAAGGTCGTAGGTTTTAACCCCGAGGTTCTTATGTACCATACAAGTGGTTATATTCTCTTTGGTACCATAGGTACTAAGTAAGTTGTCGTCCCTAGTATAGACTTCCATTTCGAAACAATTATATATTTTTTTGACGGGCCGGTTGGCGTGGTTGCTTATATTTCTGTGTTGCTAGGTACCCTATTACATCTATCATGCCACAGATTGTAGGTTCGATTCCCACTCAGGACAGACAGACATTTGTGTGCATGAACATGTCTGTTTGTCCTGAGTCTGGGAGTAATTATCTATACCAGGGGTCATCATAATATGGCGGACCGTCGTCCGCGTCCGGACCCCGCGCCGCATTTTGTGCGGACCGCGAGAACACAGCAACTTGCACTACAGAAGTAGGTACGTAATTTAATAAAAATGTATCTCCCGCATTATCTTTGTTTACTCCAAACTTCAGACAGATAGCACGCAACAAAAAATGTCATTTCTCTTATTGATATGAAAAAAATACCTTTGTTATTTCCGTAATTAGTACATTTGTTTAATAAATATTTTTTTCTATAAAATGCTGGGCGGACCGCGATGGTCATTTCATTTCATAAATCGGACCCCGAGCGAAACTAATTGGTGACCCCTGATCTATAGGTACTATACAAGTATACATTTACAAAAGAAAAGAAGAATATCATTATGTTGTACCTACTAAATAGTAGCCCCGCGGTTTCACCCGCGTTCCCGAGGGAGCTTATGTTATCCCAGGATAAAAAGTACCATGCTATTCCAGACTATAATCTATCTCTGTGCCAAATTTAATCCAGATCCATTCAGCCGTTCTGGCGTGATTGAGTAACAAACATCCATGGTAAAAGAATGCTATGAAAATGAACCCAAAAAATGTAACCTTGCTGAGTTTCTTGCCGGAATCAGTGGTAACTTCAGTGGCTTCCACGTTCATGAGAGACCTCCTAAAATTATAGAAAACTGGCTACTTTTTTTCTCGGGAACGCGGGTGAAACCGCGGTACTTTGTAGTACCCGCCTGGCAGGCTACCACACTCAAGTTGAAAATCTGTCGCCAAACACCTATTGGTTTGTTCCAGCAGAGAGCCAGTCCCTTCTAGGCTTTGTTTGCTTACCACCTTCGGCCACATCATCACTTACCATAGTGAGATTATGGTCAAACACAAGCCTATACAAAGTAAAAAAAACATATTCCTAGTAAGAATTACCAGGGACCTTCTGCGGTAGGTCGTGCCGTCACAAATACGTCATAGTAGGTTACTCGTGTCAATACTTAGTTGGTGGACAGTAGGGCGACAAATCTTCAAATACCTTTTAACTCCTTATATCAAAATGGTGATCGGTACCCTCCCTAACTAGCAAGTAGCGTTATTTGAATTTTGTATTTATTTATTTTTTTGCTCGTCACGTAGATATGTTCGCGACTGAAAACCAGCGCGAAGGTTAGATATAATCTAGCCTTACCATTTTGCTGAGTTTGGACTTCGGGACCTATTCCCGACATCGGGCAACATTACATGTCCGTTTATTGTTTGTTTGATAATATAAAAAATGTGTGTCTGTGTTTATAGTTAACTAGCGACCCGCCCCGGCTTCGCACGGGTAGAAGCCAAATTATACACTAAAACCTTCCTCTTGAATAACTCTATCTATTAAAATAATACGTGTGGCACTCGGGGACTGCCGCGGTAAAGCTATTGCATAGCATTTTTTATCAACTTATGCAATTATAATTATTTATTTATTTTTTATTTATGCTATATATTTTTTTATATTAATTCAAGTTTTTTCTTTGATATTAATAGATACCTATATACTTTCTCACAAACAGCTGCTTACGTATTCGTCCGATTTCGGAGCAGCTCGTCCTAGGTTTTATTTTTGTTAGGTACTGAATTTCTTTGTTCGGTCGCCGCGCTCAAAGCCCGCGATAAAAGCTATACAATAGCTTAAAAAAACCGCATCAAAATCGTTTACGTAGTTTTAAAGTATAAGCATACATGTAGTGATAGTGATTAAGTATTTGAATGTATAGAAATATTGTGTATTGTCTTGAATAAATGTTTTTTCTTTTTTTCTTCTTAGTTAGGTAAAGAATTGAAAATGAAAAAATGAAAATGAAAATATTTTTTATTCAAATAGGCCTTCACAAGCACTATTTCTCACAAACACTTTAACAAACGTAAAACATTTTCTAAATCGAAGTGAATAAAAAAATACTGGACAAGTGCGAGTCTTACTCGCGCATCTAGGGTTCCGTATAAACTTGTATGTTCGTCCATCACGGACATTGAGTCTCAAATGTGATATAAAACTACAAATTAACGAATTTCGGATTTAGTCTTTACTTGTGCTGTGGAACCTTGTTTCTTGCCAAATTTCATGATTCTAAATCATCGGGAATTACTACCCTATAGGTTTTGATTTTCTAGTGTCAGAGTATGCGGCATAAATGGCCGTATTTTTTTATTGCGTTGACTTATAAGCTTGATTTTTTTTTACAGCTCCAAGGGACAGTAAACCTAATTATTTGATATTAATTTCAACTTGATACTTAAACGCACTCCTGAGAAAAATGGTCTTGACAGAAGTACATCCAAGTGGTCCTATAAGGGTTCCTTTTGAGTACGGAACCCTAAAAACATAAAAGTAAACTTACTTATACACTGGTTTCACTCGAGTGTCGTAACTTAGTGAGCAACTGAAGCCAATTGTAACTTTCTAATAAACCGATCAACTGTGAAATGAAGAAAAAACATTGATTTTACTTTATTTTTAAAGGGGTTTAAGTAACTTTTTACCTAATTGATGTAGATTAGGCCTCTATTTATATAAAAATCTATGTTTGTTTGTTCGTATTTTATGTGCAACTTCATCAACTTATTCCTTGCACTTGCACCAAGGTTATAGGCATTACTTACAATTAACCGTGCCTTCTAGGATCATGGACCTAGAAAAAAAGGCGGACGCCACCTCATAAAACAATAGGGTATTTGCCTGTATTCAAAATAAATTATCCAACACTAACCAATGTATAAAACATCTAAAAAAAAGGGGAAACCACGATTATTTCTTTTCTATCATTCGTAATATAACTCTTTCAAATTTTCTAAACATATTTCTAAAATATTTTTTCTGTGGCAGCACCGCGCTGGGTACCAGCTAGTTATGGTGGTGGGTCCGAACCCTACAATGAGTTTGAGCTTTCGGTGATGAAAAACATCGTGAGGAAACCATTGCACGGTGGTAGGGTATTTTGTAGTACCCGCCTGGCTGGCTACCATTTCAAGTTGAACTCTTGAGAGCTTCCACTCTATGCTCTTTTTTTTAATATCACTAAGGCGGCAAACAAGCATACGGCTCGCCTGATGGTAAGCGGTTACCGTAGCCTATTGACGCTTGCAACACCAGGGGAATCACACGCGCGTTGCCGACCCAACAAAAATCTCTTTACACCTTTCTTGAAGAACCCCATGCTGTACTCCCTTGGGAAAACCACGGCGGGGAGCTCGTTCCACAACTTGAGCGTCCGTGGTAGAAAACTCCTTTGAAACCGCACTGTACGAGACCAGCTTGGCTCCAATGTGTGAAGATGAACTCCCCGTTGATGGCGAGAGGTGCGATGGTAAAAGGTAGCCGTGGGCGTCAAGTCAAACAATTCCTCAGAACACTGTCGGTTGTACAAGCGGTAGAACACACATAAGGAGGCAAGGTCTCTCCTAAGACTCAAGAGCTCTTAACCGCTTGTGAGTTCGGGATCGTCGACAATTCTAATGGCACGTCTCTGAACCGAGTTAAAAGGCCGAAATTGGCATCCAGATGCTCCCGCCCGCAGATGGCAGCAGTACTCCATATGAGGTCGGACTTGCGACTTCTAAAGTTGCAGTCTTTGCCCCGATGTCAAGTACCGCTTAGCTCTGTTGAGCACACCGAGCTTCTTGGATGCCAGCTTTACCTTGTCTTCCAAGTGACTACGGAACTAAACGCCACTAGAAATATCCACGCCAAGGATCCCGATGCTCTTAGAGATGTTTAGGGACGTGTTCTGGAATTTTTGAGCCACAGCAAATGGGGTTTTCTTAGCGGTGAACGCGCAGGCTTGTGTCTTAGTGGGGACTATAAGTCGTGATCCTCTAAATATCTCAGCAGTTGCTTGTTGATCACTCGCTCCATCACTTTTGAGAGAAGTGAGGTGATGGCGAAGTTATCAGTCTCAGCCATATCATCACACTAGCTTCCGCCCCGTGGTTTCACCCGCGTTCCCGAGGGATCTTATGTTTTCCCGTGATAAAAAGTAGCCTATAGCCTAACTCGATAAATTTGCTATCCAACACAAAAATCATTTTTCATTTCGAACCAGTAGTTCCTGAGATTACCTCGTTCAACCAAACAAACAAACTCTTCAGCTTTATAATATTAGTAAAGTAGATAATAGTAATGGAACTGTTGACTGGCAGAAATGGTCACGTAACGAAAAAGCGTTACGGATGTGACGTCACCAGTTACGCCCCCTCCATGCGACTTTCTTACTGTCTGTCTCTACGAGTGTGTGAATAGGGTATTTGACTGACACATTATACTGACTGAAATATTATATCCTTGTATATTTTGACGCACTTTCATTTACGAATAAATATTATTTATTCGTAGACTTTTATTCTCGTGAAATTCACTCTATTGAGGTACTAGTTACGACATCTAGTAGAAAAATGCGGAGTTATTTGTAATAAATTTTATTTTAGAATCACATTTCTGTCGTACTAGTTCCTTATTTTGCCACTAGATGTCGTGACTGGTACTTCATTCGTGCTACCAAAATATACGATGCAACATTAGTCGATCCCTAGTTCGTTTTTTTAATGGCCCTTAGCAAAAATCCGACAGAAGGTATCTATGTAAGAAAAATTAAAATGAAAATAAACAAAATTAGTAATTTTAACTTTATTAATAAAATATGACTTCAACATAAAGGAACATGTCAAACAAAGAAAATAAATTTGTTAACGACCATGTTAAGAGCACGCCCCATTCTCCCCGTTCAAAGACAGTGTGACTATCGTCCACAGCCTCCTCCAGAACAAGCGGACTTCTTCTTCGGCGGTTTGTATGAGGACGTGGACGCACCACCACTCAATGGCAGATACCCTGAAATCAAATCAATATAATTTTTTAAACTAGCAGTGCTTTTTGTTCTCGATCTTCATTTATTTAAAAAATTAAACTGTTAAAAAATAATTACATTACCTCACACACGGCCATCTGACCCCAAACTAAGCAGAGCTTGTACTATGGAAGCCAGATAACTGATATACTACATATACTTTTCTTTTGTAAATATAATATACTTATATAGATTTTTTTTTTTTTTTTTTGACTGGAACAGGAAGGTGGTGGGTCCAGGGGACCTTCTTCCACCGTTACGCGGACTTTTGCGGTGAGCGCTGAGGGCTCTCAACCGCTACTTAAAACTAAATAAATTTAGGGCAACGGTAGCCTGAGGGTGCCCCCTGTGGGGCTCGACCTCGGCTCAGGACGTTGCCTGGGGAATGAGGGAGGACTTAGCATGCAAATATATTATTTGGGGATCGGTCGGATTGCTAATATGCAGCTCGGGCCGCTTAATCGGGACGAGACTGGGAAGGACGTCGCGACGGTCCTCGCCGGCGAGGACGAAATCTAGGTTGACGATTTCGCATCTGTATTTGTTTGCGGGCTTCTTCGGCCTCGATCTGCGCTAGGGTAATGGCATCGTCTGGCTCGCTGAGGGCGTGCCTAGGCCTACGGATGCGGGAAATAAGGGACGGGGTGTATGTGACAGTGTTGACTATCAAGGGATTCGCGTGGTGCGCTGCGGTATCAAAATATCGGCGCGAGGCGCGTTTTATAAATTGTTTGATTGTAGGGAGACCTAAGTCAAGGTGGAGGTTTTCATTGCGCATGTACCACGGGACGCCCGTGGCTTTGCGCATGAAACGGTTTTGAATCACCTGAAGGGTGTGGAGATGTGTGGGAGCAGCGTGAGCGAACACGGTGCTCGCATACGTCATGACTGGACGGATACACGCGGTATAGAGTCTAACCTTGCTTTTTAGGGCAAGTTTAGACCGGGCGTTGATCATGCAGTGGAGTCGTCCTGCCACAAAGGCGGCGCGCGCGCGAACCGCCCTTATGTGTGCAGCGAAGGATAGGCGATCATCGAGGGTCACACCGAGATATTTGGCTTGCCTCTCCCAAGGGATCGGCTCGCCGAATAGTGTGACTGGGTCGGGGATGGGGGGACGTCTTTTTCGGTCGGTTCTATAAAAGAGAACCGCCTGACTCTTGGAGGGGTTGATCTCTATTCTCCATTTCCGGAACCATGCGCCTAGGGCGTTGGCTGCGGTCTGGAGTTTCTTAGAGATCGCGGGCGGGCTTTTGCCTGAGCAATATACGGCAGTGTCGTCTGCAAAGAGAGCGAACTGCGTATTCCTGACTCTAGGGATGTCGCTCGTGTAGAGCGTGAATAGCAAGGGAGATAGTACCGAGCCCTGCGGGACACCGGCACTAATGGGGTGTGGTGAGGACAGGACGCCTTCGACCCGATATCGAAAGAGGCGATTCGACAGAAAGTCTCGTAAGATGGTCACGAGTCTCGGTGGCACACCTAGGGTGTAAAGCTTGTAGATCAAGCCTGTGTGCCACACCTTGTCGAATGCCTTTGCGACATCGAAGAAAAGGGCGCCTGTCATGTGACCTCTCTGGTAACTTGTGGAGATGTGTTCAACAATTCTATGGACTTGATGAACACACGAGTGTTTGGGTCGGAACCCAAATTGCTCGTCTGGGAGGAGTTTGTTAGCATCGGCAAATGCTTTAAGGCGGACATAAATGATTCTCTCATAAATCTTGCCCAGTACGTTGAGCAGACTTATGGGACGATAACTGGAGGGCTCGGACTTGGGTTTGCCGGGCTTGTGGATCCCAATCACGTGGGCTTCTTTCCACTGGTGTGGGAAAATATTGTTTGAGAGGGCGGCATTGAAGATGGCCGTCAATAACATGATAAGGGAGGCTGGGAAGAGTTTGATCACTCTGTTGGTGATCTTGTCCGAGCCCGGGGCCTTACGAGGGTGTAACTTCCCGATGATCGCTTTCACCTCGTCATGGGTCGCGGGTGGAAGTGGGTCGTCATTTGTGTTGACGTCGTTGGCGACGTCGTCAGTCGGGGGAGCGGGAGGAGGTAACGGAAGAGCGGACCTCCGTTCTACTTCGGCTGTAACTTTCTCCAAATGACGCGGGTCAATAGGGAGAGAACTGGGCGTACATTGAGCCTCCAGACTTTCGGCGAGGCATTCGGTCTTTTCCCCGTCTTCAAAGGCGGGTGGAAGGTTGGGTCGCTTTAAGGGAGGCATTGGAACTACTGTGTCCTTTGTGAGGGCACGAGACAGTTGCCAAAAGGCTAGGTGGGAGGGCTTGATTTCGCTGAGGGTCTGGCCCCAGCGATTCTCGCGAAACTCTGCGATGCGTGCCTTGACGGCACGTTCGAGAGCTCGTAATTGGACACGATTTTGCTCTGAGGGAGCTCTATCGTAGGCGCGAATGGCGGCTTTCTTCTCCCTCAGCAGGTCACGTATGTCGTCGGGCAAGTGCCAGCGTCGGTCATCCTCCGCTGGTACTGTCCGAGAGCAATCGCTAACTAACGATTGCACGTGACTTGTGAGTGAGTCGATAGCGCCTACAGCGTCGTCGGCGGTGACTAGGCTGTCAGGGATACGGTCTAGATGGACGGACGAGGTCGCCTTGAGGCTTTCGCCTAATTTGTCCCAGTCCGTCACGACCTTGGTGCGAGAGGGTTGACCTGAATCTGGGGGACCTACGCGCGGTGTAAACTCTAGGATTACAGGCCGGTGGTCCGATTGGAGCTCGTGTAGCACTGCTAAGTCATGCAAACGTAAGTTTACATTACGCAGCAGCGCCACGTCGAGTATGTCGGGTCTGTGAGTCACTATGTCCGGGAAGTGAGTCGGTTCGTATGGGGCGATCAGGTCCACGTTGAGTGGCCCGAGGAGGGATTCAAGAATACGCCCTCTGGTATTGTTTGCGACGCAATTCCAGAGGGTCTTATATAGATAATTACACCCAGACTCAGGTCAAACAGACATGTTCACGCAAACAAATGTATGTCCTGAGTGAGAATCGAACCCACGACCTGCGGCGTAATAGATAGGGTATCTTACCAACCACGCCAACCGACCCGTCAATTTTATTTACAAAGAATTAGACTTAACAACAACTAGTCCGCCATCTTTGGGAGTCCGCCATATTGGATTTAGAATGACGTCACTTAGCTAACGATGCATTGTTCGTATCTATACAAAAAAAAAAAAAGTGTGTGTGTGTGCAAGTCACACATGGTAGAAGTGAAACTTCTGAAAAGTCCCTGATTAAAATTCTGACGGAAGTAACGCTTACTAAAAAACATTGGTTGCCATGGCAACCAATGTTTTTCGCTAGCTAACTTCATACCTTTATATTTTAAGATGTCAGACATTAATTCAAAACTAAGAAGATAAATAAGATAAATGGCTAGGCTGTATGAGCTAGAACCCTTTGCCTTCCAAAATACGGGAAAACATAATAAAAGCAACATGGCGCGTAACTGAAAAACGACGATTTGCTACAAAAATTTCTCCCATACGTCGATAAAGAAGTTTCACTTCAATAAATAAAATTTAACTGTCTGTTTGTAATGTCAAAATAACAGTTGTTTACTAAATGCATATGAAAGTATATACGGTACTTATGACAAAAAACAATTTTTCAATATTTTGTCTGTCTGTCTGTTTGTTCCGGCTAATTTCCTAAGCAACTGCACCGATTTCGACAAGACTTTCTCTGGCAGATAGCTGATGGAGGAACTTTGGCTACTTTTACTGGTTATAGGCAAAATTTTACCCCGGGGAACAGCTGGTATTTTATAAAGTGAAATGAAATGAGCGAGCGAAGCCAGGACCCTAGTTGAGACACTCACCATCGTCTGGGGTCCCCAGTTTGTGTCCCCCGGCCGCAGTGCCGTACTTCTTCAGACGCTCTATTGCTTCCGTCCTCTTGCGTTCTTCACGCTGAAAAAAAAAAATTTTTTTTTTTAAGTACCAGGAGAAACTAACAAACCACGTAAATGAACTAGCAGACTCTAAGCGGATAGGGTGGACTACAACATACCCGGCTAAAGAGACATGACATCCCGCCTGGTTGGCTACCACACTCAAGTTGAAAATCTGTCACCAAACACCTACCCAAGTGGTCCGGCAGCTTGAGCAGTCCACCTTCTTGTCCCATCAGAAAAAAAAGCTGCACTTGAGAGTCAATTCCTCCTAAAGTCTAGGAGTAAACGGCTCTCAAGTGTGTTAACCACCTTCAGCCACATTTATAATATACAGGATGATTTTTAAGTCACTGGTTATACTTGCAGGGAAAAAAATATCACCTGTTCCATACCAAAGTCCAATACATACTCGACCAAAATGTATGAAGCGACCGTTTTATTTTACGCGATATCAGAGTTGGTCCCATAGTAAAAGTTGTTCATATTGATGAGTACTTCCACCCCTTCAAGTATTGCCGGTGACTAAAAAATCACCCTGTATGTAGGAGAGTGTGTAGCGAGTGAAACCGCAGGGCGGAACTCAAGTTGGATAATAGTTACCTCCTTTTGCTCTTCCAAAGCTCGTTGAGAAGCTTCCATCAGCTTCTGTTGCTGCAGTTCTCTGGCGCGCCGGATAGCCTCCATACGAGCCGCCGCCTTGTCAGGGTCTGGAAGTCAGGGCAAACAGTTTATACTGGGTGATTTTGTTATCACTGGCAATACTTGCAAGGGTGAAAGTACTCATCAAAATGAACAACTTTTATTATAGGGCTAACTCTGATATCGCGTAAAATAATTACCCTTGTGATATTCAGCGTCTTCCCTCGCCTGTCTCCATGCATCCAGTGTGGGCCTCATCCGATGCACCAGGTACAGCGCCAGGGCCCCACCACCCACTATGAACCACCCATAGGACGCTACCAATTGTAGCACTGCAAAATTTAAGTTACAATTGAAAACGTCTTCGTATAAAAACGGCAAAAAAATCGCGTTTGTTGCATGGGAGCCCCCCTTAAATATTTATTTTATTTTGTTTTTAGTATATGTTGTTATAGCGGCAACAGAAATACATAATTTGTGAAAATATCAACTGTCTAGCTATCGCGGTTCTTGAGATACAGCCTGGTGACAGACAGACGGACGGACAGACAGCAAAGTCTTAGTAATAGGGTCCCGTTTTTACCCTTTGGGTACGGAACCCTAAAAATAACCACTTATAACCTAAAACCGTATCCGGATCCTTTCTGAATAGGAAGAGATTTTAGTGTGATAAATAATTAAGTTAAGATAATAATAAATCACTTGGCCTGATGTTAATTGCACAGTATAACTGTGTTAATTGTGATTATAAATATTGCCCTCATTTAATCACTTGGTCCATGACATATACTATACACACACATACATATACAATAAACTAATGTCATATTGAAAAAATAAATGCAGGAAGCGACCATGCCCATGATAATGTAATGTATGATAACTTATTTTTACTAAATTAACCTAAATACAGAGATATTTCTTTTTAAGTCAGAAGGCTGACAAGCAGGCGTTTCATCTGATGGTAAGTGGCTACCGTCGCCTATGGACATTAGCAATACCAGTGGGATTGACTATGTGTTGCCGACCTTTATAAAGCATAGAAGGCAAAAATGTCCCTAAATATAAATAAATGTAAACACATTAAGTTTACCAGAAACAAGAATATAATACGATCATCTTACAATTTGAATAGTGAAGTACTTGAAGAAGTTGAAAACATACGCGATTTAGGTATCCAATTTGATAAAAAACTTAATTTTATTCAACACATCGATGAAATTGTATTGAAGGCGTCAAAGATGCTAGGTTTTGTTCTGAGAGAGTGTAAGCATTTTAAAAAGCCTCGGACAAAAAAAGTCATGTACAACGCACTGGTTAGAAGTCACCTGGATTATTGCAGCGTGGTCTGGTCACCCGGGTATAATGTTCACATTGCGCGTATTGAAAGGCTGCAAACTAGGTTTTTATGGCATTTGTCCTACAGTTGCAATATGGGTAAAAAACTCAAATCGTACCAAGAAAGATTGAAACACTTCAAAATAGCGTCATTGGAAAGGCGTAGAGAAATGTGTGACTTAGTTTTTCTTAAAAAACTCATAACAGGTTCAATGAATTGTCCTGATTTGCTTAGCAAAGTGGCTATCCATGTACCACGGAATCTACCGAGGTGTTCTAATAAAAAACTATTCTGTTTACCAAAGAGCTGTACGAATTTAAGGCAACGCTGTTCATTGTCTAGAATGTATGCATTATATAGTAAATATGAACAGGTCATTGATTTATGTACAACTTCAATACCAGCTCTGAAAAAAGCTATACTATCCAGTGAATAACATTATGCACACAATCATTTATTTTTTTCTTTTTGTGACACATATGTATTATATGTACGCTAAATGCAAAGGCAATGTGTAATGTGCACAAGCAGTATAATTATGTATGGGATGTTATAACTTAAGAATAATTAAGTGCTTTACCTTTTTACATAACTTTACTTTTTTTTTTCTATTAAATTAAAACTATAATTATATTAGCGCATCGTCTAGTGCATGCTGTGCTCTTCTTTAATTAATGTGGCACTTAGATAAGTCCTGAATTGTTATCTATATAATTGTAATAGTGTACTCATTGTTGAAGAGCCAAATAAATAAATAAAAATAAATAAGGCAACTTGCTCTCAAGCGCGACTGCCGGAACACACCACAACTTCAGTGTGGTAGCCAGGCAGGCGGGTACTACAAAGTACCCTACCCTACTACCATGTTATGGTTTTCTCACACTATTGTCTTTCACCGACAGCTCAAGCTCATTGTAGGATTTGTCACTAACACTGAGCTATCAGTTAACTTAGCTCTTCGATTTCCACCACACACCAGCACTTAATATGACAAATCTAGGTTGAAGCTGTTCGACTTTGGAACTCATTACCCGTTTCAATCAGACGTGCACAATCCTTACATACCTTTGAAGATCAGGTCAAAAAGTTTTATCTGTCTAATTAACTGTATATTTGTCAACATATATTTATACATATTTATCATAATTTATATAGTATAGGTATATATATTGAATATAATATTTATAAATTTAGCAGCAAGTATATAATTTTGTTCACAGTATTATTTATATATTTTCAGTTCTTTACACCCCCGTCTTATACAGTTTTTTAACTCCTCTCCATCCAAAGGTTGCCTGGTAGAGATCACTTTTAGTGATAAGGCCGCCCATTGTAACACATTCACTGTAAGTTAAGTTATTCTTTGTGTTTCTACTCCTTTTATGTATGGTATAACTTAACTATCCTAACTAATATTAAAAATACGAATGTGTTACCTTTTCACGCCTAAACCGTGGAACCAATCATGATAAAATTTGGTATGCAGATAAGATAGCAGTATGAGAAAAGACAGGCTACATTTTTTCTCGGGAATGCCGGTGCAGTGCAGCTGGTAATTAATATACATTTATTTGCCAGAACACAAGGTAAAGGCCAGTTGGCCACAGATTCTGTATTCATGACATGTGTCTGTTTGTCTTGAGTCTGCATGTAATTTATCTATATAAAAAAAGGTGAGTAATGTCCAGGATATTATTAAAGTTTCTAGTTTACCTAATAGGGTATCTAACTGACATTCAAATCAGCAACTTTTTATGAAATGTCAAAACGATACGTTTGTATGGAGTTTTGTATGAAATACAAGCATGTGACGTCATAATTATATAGCATACTCTTTATGGTTAGATTGGTCATTAAAAATCATAATAAGGATAAATTTAATAAAATAATCATAGTTTCCCCTTTTTTTAGATGATTTATACATTGGTTTAAATGTTGGATAATTTATTTTGAATAGGTACAGGCAAATACCCTATTTAATGCAAGATATGGAGTCATGGAGTCCAAATGAGAATAGGCAGAAATATGACGTAGCCATGGAGTAATATGCGGTGCTAGGGAAATGTTACAATGTACAAATATAACTTAGTACTTACAATAAGTAATTGGGTTGCCCATTGTTGATTCCTCATCGCTTTGACCCATGTTTATGACAATAACCGTGATCCGATGCTAATACGATTCACCACTTCAGATTGTAAATATTGATAAACAGTATCGCGAACTATGTGTGATTTACTCTATTTTTGGTAGGGTAAATTAAACTACACTAGCAAAATTGCTGTTCAATTGTTACTCCTCTTCATTGAATAAATGGCGAATTGGCAAGTTGTTTAGATAAATAATATTGTTTGCTTTCAGTGGAAAATAGCAAAACTATAATGGTGCCTCCCCACTTGGCTATGCGTATTCGTGATAGGTATTTGACAGTATATGGCATATATTTGACGTATAGGCAAATAGGCGATACGACCGTCCACACATGGAGCCAAATACCAAAACGTCAAACATGTTTGCTGTAGGTACCAGCCAGAGAGTAATTTGTTCATGTACAACATGGACGTTGCACTTGCAGCTGGATTTTATTATTTGAACTCATGTTACTATTATATGTTATGCGTAAAAAAATACAAAGTGATGAAAAAACGACCAAAAGCAAGGCGATGGTGGATGCTGACTATACACAAAAATCGAACCAAGTAATTAATTTGCTGATTTCATTTGTTACGACTTCGGTCAGATTGAGTTGGAGTATATGCTTAGGGGCTCTATACAGGGATGATTATCATATTAATCGATTATTTTTTCGTATAATTGATTTTGAATCATCGATTTATTTGATAATATTAGTCTATTTTTAATAAATCGATTACATAATTCGCACATTTTATAAATCAATTTTTGTAAACAGCGCCGTCTGTGCAACGAATGAAAAAATACGAAGTAAGTATACTAAAATAAACAAGTCGATCAAAAGACAGCGCCATTTGTGCTATATATGTAAAATAATTTCCCATCTTTTTAAGGATTTTCTTCTAGTGATATTTTACACTGGATCTAGCGACAAGATGATTTTTGAGGTGGCAGCCCTGCACAGATGTGACAAATCGATTTATATTGAAAAGAGAAAAATCGATTATAAGTAATCGATTTTTTTCACTCAATGTCACATCCCTAGCTCTATGAGCTGCAAAGAAAAAATAAAAATATATATTTTGGAGTTACAAAAGCAATTATTTTGAGAGATTTTTTTGAAGGTTTATTTTAATTGGCTCGCATAGGTACATTTGTGCTATAGGATAGGAACAATTTTGCATCCGAGAAGTGTTGTCCTCCGAGGCACCAGTAACGGGATTATTGACTTTAAAAATTAATGAGATTTAGAATTACAAGCTTCTGAGAAGTTTTGTGCTCCGAGTCACCAGTAATGGGATATCAGTAATTTATGGGATTTAGAAAATGTTTTTTTTTTTCCCTTACATTTGCAATATTTTTTTGCTGGACCGCATAGGTAACCACTATTGAAACACTTTTGCTGCTTAGATGTTCAGTCTTCCGAGGCACCAGTAACGATATATGGGACTTTAAAAAACATCTGATCCAGTTAAAAATCACAGTTATAAATCACATTTTAAATGATCTGCAAAGTTAATAAAATTGGCTCATATTTGTCGTTATTAATACAGCACTTGACGCATGACGCCAAGAGTGCGTGCATACTTATAATTACAAGTAATAAAAATATTCGCTCTGTTTCTGTCGCATTCTTTTTGTAATCATCCCATTAATAAACGCATTGTACAGCCGATCGTGCAACGACATTATTGTACACGGACTCTCGCCGACTTGCTTGACGTCCCAGCATATGTGCGTCAGTGTTGCCACCTGTGAGTTTAAAAAGTGCTTAATGCTGCGTGCCATATTTGAATATAGCTCGAAAAAGCGCGTGATTTCCCCTAGAGAGGATATTGAATACGTGACGAAATTCTAAGCCCCATGTAGAGATTCGTGGGAGAGTGAAAAAATTTATTATTTTATTAGTTTACTAGCTTCCGCCCCACGGTTTCACCCGCGTTCCCCAAGGATCTTATGTTTTCCCGGGATAAAAAGTAGCCTATGTCTTTCTACATACCATAGGCTATCTATATATCAAATTTCATCGCGATCGGTTAAGCGGTTTAGGCGTGAAAATGTAACAAACAAACAAACCAACCAACAAACAAACTCACTTTCGCATTTATAATACTAGTTAGGATAGTTAGGATTAGGATTATATTTACACTTTTCATTCGCCATGGTTAGACTCAATGCTCGCATGCTCAACATCGTGAGAAAACCATAGCACGGTGGGGTACTTTGTAGTACCTCCTTGGCTGGCTACCACCCTCAAGTTGAGAATCAGTCGCTAAACACCTATTGGTGTGTTCCGGCAGCTGCACTTGAGAGCCAGTTCTTTCAAGGTTATATGTGTTATCTTCGGCCACATCATCACTTACCATAGGGAGATTATGGTCAAACACAAGCCTATTACAAAGTAAAAAAAAATACGCTTATTCTATCAACGAAAATTCCACTTAACTGTTAAGAAACTAAATCAAACACGTACTTATTTTTCCAGGGAATCTATGGAGACAGTTTTTCAAGAAATGTTAGCGGAACCCTCGAACGAATTTAACAATTTCTGCCGAATGTCAAATGCAGATTTTAATTTTTTGTTGGAAAAACTCTACCCCATAATTTCTAAAAACAATACGAAATGGAGAGAATCTATACCTGCAAAAGTTAGATTAGCGATTACTTTGCGATTCCTTGCTACCGGGGATAGTTATAGAAGCCTTCACTATACCTTCAAGATATCAAGTCAACTTATCTCAAAAATTATAAGGGAAGTGTGTGCTGCTTTATATCAGGTTCTAAAGGATCAAATCAAGGTAAACACCATATTTAATTTTAATTTATTTTTATTAATCATAATTAAAGAGAATATTATTAGAAAAGATATCATTAACTATTTCGGTCTCATTATTAGGAAATCTTTTAGTGATTCAGATGTACCTTCATAAACCGTATTCCTCGTGTAAGTGTTAGGTCTTTGATAAGACACTGCTATCGGTGATGTGGCTGTATGTGTCCCCTGAGGTATTTGTGGTGGTGATGGTGTATATGACACCATTGTAGAAGTAGGATTTGGTTGATTTAGACTTAACGAAATGTCATCAGAATATGTATCAACAAAATATGCAGGAGAAGGGACGTCCATTTGCGGTGAAGATGGTGTATATGACACCCTTGTTGAAGTATATTTTGGGCGACAGGAAATAGATGGTGGTGTATACGAAATCCTTGTTGTAGCAGAATTTGAGTGACTGGTAGCAGAATTAATAGATGCCAATTCTGTCGGAAATGCAACTTCTGTTGGAGATGCTAAATTGATTTGAGGCGGTGATGGTGCATACGATACCATTGTTGTAGTAGAATTTGGGTAACTAATACCAGAATTAAGAGATGCCACTTCTGTCGGTGATGCGATATTGATTTGCGGTGGTGATGGCGTGTACATTATTGTAGCCGAGTTTGGGCGATTGGGAGAATGATACGGCGAACTAAAGTTGTTACGTTCATCGATAAATAGCAGGTCACGTTCATCGATAAATAGCTGATGAATTTTTCCCATCATGATATCTCGGCGGTCTTCAGATAGTTTTCGTAGTTTTTTTGCTACAAGTACCCCAAAGGTAGAGTATTCATCATCTTCATCCTTTCGCTGCTGCTGGGAATGATGTTGCATAAAACTATATGCTTCATCCATTCGTTTTTTTGCCTGTATAAGTTCAGGTGGATTATTTTGTCTTCTTCTGTTCAATATTGGTCTTTCTGTTGAACCATGTTGTGCATTTAAATTTGATTCCTGTTGTTCTTGATTTCTGGTATTTTTATTTGTAGGGCCCTGTTCCGAGTTTTGACTTATATTTGAATCTTCATTGATCTTAGGAGTTTCAGGCTGCAAGTAAAAATAACATTCACATTTTTGTTACAGTTGCCCGTGGTAGAACAAGACTGGCTGGCCATAGAAGGTGGCTTCCATCAGCGTTTCCCGCACTGCATAGGTGCGATAGATGGAAAACACGTAGTTATTCAGTGTCCAATTAACAGCAGCTCAGAGTATTTTAATTATAAAAGATCTTTCAGTATTGTCTTGTTAGCCCTGGTTGACAGCAATTACTGTTTTATGTATGCCGACGTGGGATGCCAAGGGAGGATAAGTGATGGAGGTGTTTTTAAAAATTCCGTTCTGTGGACAAAAATAAATAATAATATGTTGGGTCTACCCGCACCAATCCCATTACGAAATGGAAATGCAGACCTTCCATACATATTTTTGGGTGATGGAGCATTTGCCTTGCACAGTAACATAATGAAGCCATATCCAGGGGCTCAACGAGAAGGCACCAAAGAAAGAATTTTTAACAAGAAGCTCTCATCAGCCCGTGTTGTTGTAGAAAATGTATTTGGTGTAATGTCTGCCGTATTCAGAGTACTACGTACGCCAATGCTACTGGAACCAGAAACAGCAAGCCAAGTAGTCATGGCATGTGTTGCTCTACACAATTTTATGAGAAGAAGTAGACTGTCTAGAACTGTATATAATCCACCTGGTACATTCGACATATATGATGGAGAAGATTTAATAATACCAGGGTCATGGAGGAACAATATTTCCAACAATCCAGCTCTGCGTAATATTGGTAGCATTCCTAGAAGATCTCCAAGGAATCCAGTAGACATCAGAAACGAGTTTGCTAATTACTTTTATGATTCATAATTATAAAAACTTAATAGTTGAAAATAAAACTTACAATTTAATTAGAAAATCTTTCAATACTTACCGCAGTATTTATGGTATCGTTGCAGGTATAAATTGAATGTAAAAAACTATCCATTAAGGGAAATGCAAACCAATTTGGTTGGTACACATCGGCCACACCTGATCCGGATCGTTCCGTTTTTTTTATTTTGGCTTTGTATTGTCTATATGCCGACATAAGCGACTCCTTCTTTTTTTTTAAGTCTTGTAGTTTACATGGGACACCCAAATTTTCATAGATGGTATTCCACGCATCATTCACAATTTGTCTATTTTTATGCCCCTCGTGTCCAGGGTCCCAAATACATGGGTGCATTTGATAAAATTCTAAAAATTTTAAAGCAATATGGTTGTTCCAGTTCATTTTCTTCTTCTCCTTGATTGACTGTAGCCGATAGTACAATCCCGCCAATGTCACGTTAGTTAAAGAAAACGTAAGGTAATCAAGATATTGATGGTGTTGATATGTGAATTTAGAGCTGAATTACCAAACACAAGACAGCACTGAACTGAAATGGACTAAAACAACCTAAAAAAATATATAATTAATACGACGTGTCCCTGACAGTTCGACATTAATTGAAATCCAACGTAATGCTAATTCATAAGATACACTCTTAACTTCGTCTCCGTCTCGCTTCCGTATTATAAGACAACACATATTGACTTGTATGGCCTGCTCATTGATTTAAGGAGGATTCGCAACATGCAAACTATTCTTACGCCACCACTAACATCTGTCATGTACAGGTATAAAATAACTAATAATTAATTTCACCAGCACTAACTAACATAATTGTACTAAGGCTTTGGATATCTCCTAGAAATGCGATATCGATTACATATTTTAAATTAATGTCGAACTGTCTGGGACACGTTGTATACATGTATGATTAGGTAACTACTCATACTATCGACGCTTTTGGCAATGAGCAAAAAACGAAAACAAAAAATATCTTTTATACTTATAGAACTGAGTTTTAGGAAGGAAGCACCATTATTATATCAGATTTTCGAGTTTTAAATGAACCAAATGAATGTACCTGCGAAAAATAATATTATTTTTCATTTAAAATCTGAACAATTAAAATAAAATAGTTATATCAGTTTATTTTATCTTTGAATAGTGTAGGTATATAAGCAATATATAAATATATTTTTTATCCATATTAAATTCGTAGAATATTTGTTTTTTTTTAACACTAAGCTGGCAATTCAACTAACTGGACGAAAACTAGTGCAAATACCCTACCTACCTAACAAAATATTTAGGTAGATATTTCACAATTCTCACAAAGGTTACGGCATGTAACATACACCTCTCTTGTTTATAACCGTTAAATTTTGAGCGTTAATAAGGTGATAATCTGAATTAGATTGAAACCCTTGTTGTAAATAGAAAAGCTGAATAATAAAATATTGTAATTAATCTATGTAAATTCAATTATAAACTTAATTTATTCCTTAAATTGCAACACCCTAACAGGGTTCATGTACACTGAACCTACTGTGTTTCATGTAATTTGTACTTACATGTTTTAGCAATTCATAAATAAATATATTTTCAATGATAAATAAATCAACAAAAATTTTAAGTTATTAACATTTAAAAAGTTAGATAAAATAAATATAAGTATAGGGAGAATCAATATATCTTAATAAACATTTAAAATTAATTGGATGGGGAATTTCGAGAGGAAGAATAATAAAGGGATAACTTTAACCTGGAACACTAAAAAAATAATGATTACTTAGTATTTCCCTCATCAAGATCACACAGAGAGTGATCCTTTACTCTGATTTTGTGTAAATGGACAGGAGTAGATGCATGACTCTTTGATACCATCTTTTAAATTTTTAGTTTGTTTTGAGGGTGTACTATAGACATCTGTTTACCCCCTAAAACCATACAGGCGTGATTTTATGTTATGGAATGATGAAAACAATACATAAACATTCGATCAAAGCTATCACTAGTCATTTGCTGTTTGTCATTGAAGAGTTCCATTGTCGATCTCCGAAGATCTTCATCAGCTATGTTATTCTGTACTAAAACTCGACGGTGAATTCACGCAGCGACTATTCTCTGTCTCACTCGTAAAACTCAGTAATCAGGAGTTCGAGTTTTAGTACAGAATACATAGCAGATCCTATTGTAGGTATAATACACTAAAACCTTCCCTGACCTTTAATAACGAAAACCCCATCCAAATCGGATCAGTAGTTTTTGAGAAAATCGCAGACATATAAACGTAACTTACTTACATACATACGGGTCGAATAGAGAACCTTCCTTTTTTTGAAGTCCGTTAAAAATTGCCTGAATTTGCAGAGGGCTGAGGAATCAGGTTCCGAGGGACTTGTACAATAAAGGGACCTTTATCTTCATTCTCGAAACATTTAAAACCTTGTATCCATGGAGACTCATGGAGTCGAGGTAGGTACTCGGGTCATCTATCGTTTTCTAGAAGTCGAGACCGACGAGTCATTATCGTCACAGCCAAGCGGCGCTTACTATCACTTTGAGAGAAAAGAGGAAGATCCTTGATATGGAGATTTAGTTAATACAAACCAGTATTTTTACTAACACCAACACATACATATACAGTAAAATTCCGCCTAAAACAATGAAACCAAATAAAGATAGTTGAATCGAGATCAATTACTCATCCGTCCGAACTGGTTGACAGTTCGTGCGCTAGTGAATAGCCGACCATGTGTGGACGGTATATTTGCGTATTTGCCTATTTGTCTCCTTTGATGTGCCTTGAAAAACCGACAGGCGTACGGATACGCGAGTTTGTTATTTGCTTATTCGCCACATAGGCAAATATGCCCGAATATTCGGCGAATAGACCCTCCACACATGGAAGTTATGTGTCAAATACGGCGAATACGCCAATACGCATAGCCAAGTGGGGAGGCTCCATATTTGTCTCCTTTGATGTGCGTTGAAAAACCGACAGGCGTACGGATACGCGAGTTTGTTATTTGCTTATTCGCCACATAGACAAATATGCCCGAATATTTGGCGAATAGACCCTCCACACATGGGAGTTATGCGTCAAATACGGCGAATACGCCAATACGCATAGCCAAGTGTGGAGGCACCATAAAATTAATTAGTTATTAATGACGTGAGTGAGTGAGTGACGTAAGCTCAGTGTTGCTAGTGAGCAGGCAAAGTTACCAACTTCTCAAAAAAATCACCTCAAAGCACTTCATATCCCATGCCTTAAAAATTAAGACGAAATACCTTAGAGCAGGGGTTCCCAAACTTTTGCAGTTCGTGGCGCACTTACAGGTTTAGTATTTTGTCTCGGCGCCCTAGCTAGTCGAAATAGGGTACCTACAAGGTACAATAATACTAGGTAAATAGGCACAAAAATGAAAACATCTACAATATGAAACAGAGTTTTTTATATTTATATTGATACACAAGAATACATTCATTATTTATGAAAACCGGCCAAGTGCATGTCGGGCCACGCGCAATGTAGGGTTCCGTAGTTGCCCATCACAATCATGTGGACAAAGAAGAGGGCTTTTTGTTGTTTCATGTGTTTTAAAACTCAACAAAAAATAGCATTTTAAAGCTTAATATTTCACGAACGGATCCCTGAATCGAAAAATTGATTCCACAATATTTTGTATTTTTTTGTCGGCGTGAATAATATGTATAATAATATACATGCCAAATTACAGCTTTCTACTTCTTTATGATAATTAGGGATACGGCACCTTTTTGTATTGAACTTGAAATGACAGGTTCACAGGTTTAAGCATGACAGGTTTGGCTTAGCACTTCGAATAGGCATTATTTTAATAAAATCGGGTGAAAGGTTGAAATATTTTATACAGTCTGCGCGAGGAAAGCTGCGTGCGAAAAGCTATTTTAAGGCAACGAATTTCTTGCATCGTCATATTCGTCTCATTTGTCATAACAGAGGCCACAAAATGAATTAAGTGAATTAACTTGAATGGTAATACCTACCTACATACCTAGTTTTGCATTTATATACAATATACTCCGCTGGTAACTCGGTGCGTAGGTACCTATAACGCAGGCACACTGAATGCAATGTTTTTTATTCAGCTATGCTATTCTGTACTAAAACTCGACGGTGAATTCTCCAAGTGACTATTCTCTGTCTCACTCGTGAACTCCTGATTACCGAGTTTCACGAACGAGACAGAGAATAGTCACTTGGAGAATTCACCGTCGAGTTTTACACAGTACAGAATAGCAAAGCTATAGTGTTAGTTAGGCATGAATGTAGTACATATGCTGGTGATATTTATGATATTTTTCTGACTTTCACGCGGCCAAAGTCGCGAAGAAGCTAGTCTGTAGTCATTATCGTCTACTGTCTGTCTTTACGTGATAAACTCAAAAACGACTGAACGGATTTTCATACGGTTTTCACCCATGGCCGTAGTGATTCATGAGGAAGGTTAAGTTAGTTTTGTGTAAATTGGCTGAAATATGACGATGATTGTTGAATGTCAAAAAAAATCATGCCGACTGGGAGCGTTATACCTACATGCTTATAAAAAAATGTAAGCGTATATGCTCTGCTACCCATGCGAAGCCGGGGCGGTTCGCTAGTATTATATAAAAAATAGTGTGTGTGTCAGCTCCGACGCACGACTCGAGTTTACTCCTTAAAAAGAGGGTAAATTAAAGCATCTTCTACTTCACCTCTCAACCTTCACCCCCCACCCCCCTCGACGCCCCTCACCCACCCCTCAACTGCCCTCAACCACCCCTCACCCGCCCCTGAGTTATTCTATGTGTAAGTACCTATATTATATCTTCTAATTGATAACCAATATAAAATGATCTGAATCTAACTACTTTTCCACAGGAATTAGGTATCTTGATTATTCAAATGAATGATATTAACTGGGGTAAAACTTGTTGTTTATATTTTCACTTCACAGTTACACAAGTACTACACGATAAGAAAAACAATAGTAATTTGGTTGGCTAGCTCTCACTCAACACAAAAGCTGGGTGACGACACTGACGACTAACTAGTGCCTGGGATGTGTCATGTGTCACTACAAAAATAAGTTTTAACAAAACAAATTTAGCTTAGCTTGGGATAAAATACCTCCGTCCATTTAGCACCCCTTTGGAAGGTTATAGGGGTTTTTTGATCTCAATTGATTAATTTATTAGATTCATAGGGTTGCCAATCATAAAATTTCATCGAAATCATTATTTTAACCTGTTCCACAATACTTATAAAATATGTACTACTGATAACAAAGATATTAAATAAAAATTCTACCGTAACATGTACCAATCTTAAAAATGCAATCGATTGATACCTCTTGATACAGACTTTTTCTTTAATGTCTGTAACACCTTATTCAAAGTTGTTTCAAGTCTTTTATTCGTTGTTTCAAGACTTTCAATTTTAATTTCAAAGATTTTACTTTTTGCTTCAATTTCTAACAATTTAGCTTTGATTTCATCAAATTCTTTGACGTTTTTCTTTTTTCTGACAACTGTCTTAACATTTTGTACAATCTTACTATCTAGGTTACATTTTAAATATTTAATAACCCCTGGAATTCTTGAATTTATAGTTTCTATGTATTTTTTGAGTCGCGCCTTCCTTTCGCGAGCCAACCGAGCTCTGGTAGGTTCGTCGAGTTGGATAATAATTTTGTAATCCTGGAAAGTTTCTACAATTATCCTGTATCCATACAAAAAGTATGGAAATAAAAATATGCGTTTCGCAAATGGCTTCATGCAAAGCGCCTTTAAATTGCGTATATATGTATTGATACCTTGCAGGTGTGTTGTGTGCCGTGACAAGCATTTGATTGGAGTCTCGGTCCCTAGCACGACACTTTCGAAATAAGATATAAGCTCAATTCTAGAAATTAGTCCCACTAGTTCAGCATCATCCCTGATCTTTTGTATGTCACTTACAGCTAGACCATTAAGCAGATTAAAAAGAACAATTGGTATCATAAATACAAACATAATAAATATGATGTGGCTTGTCACTGGAAACATACTGAATTGAATGGATCCGGCATCAAACTCACCTGTCAACATAACAATAGTTTTGAATAATGCTCTGAATGGATCATTGAAGAAGTCTTCCTTTTTTTCATTCTCAGTGTTGTTTAGATTTGGTGGTGGCGTTGTTTGATCCTCTGCCACTTGTCTAAATAAAGTATAAAAACTCAAGGCGAATGCAATAATTAAAATGCAATACCACAAAATGAATTTAAAGAAATTCCATGAAACAGTCTTTAGCATTAATATATTCGTTGAAAATTCAGGAATTTGTCCAATCAGAACTAGTAATTCAGCGGAAGATATTAATATTGCTACTGCAGACAGTTGTTGTTTGATAGACACTTGCGTAGAGTCGTGAAAAACAATCCAACCAGTTATAAATATCAACACTATTTCCATCCAATTTTCAAAATCCTTCACATACCTCACCGGTGAAAGAATCAGTTGACACAACTCTCGTATTATGAGAAGAATTAAACCAATAATCACTCCAACGTAAGTCATGCAATTCAAAGCTTCAATTGAATGTGATTGTTTCTTTTCAACACCGTAGCCTAATATTAAATACAGGAGTAAACATAGCCACATGAGTGAGTAGAACGTAATATTAGCGTAGGCAATACAACTGATACGTTGCCACTTCATGTACATAAAGCTTGCGATCACCGGATGATTTAACAATTGACGAAATCCTTCATTTTGTGCCATGTACAGTAACGCATCTGTTTCGGGCACCAAAATAGCTTCATTGGCATTCTTTATAAGAGGTACTTTACATTTTTCATTCTCAAGTGTCTTTTTTGTATGAGCTAAGAAGCCGTAGTCTATAAATACTCCGTAATATTCATCGTATGATGTCGCTTCGCATGTTGTAATGCATTCGTCCAAATACATTTCCAGTGTTTTAGGTTGAATGTAGGCTAAAGCCAGTTCATTGGCATTGTTTCTTGAACTTACACAAGCTCCGTGTCGGAGAAGGATCAATACAGTTTGTTCATCCCCGTTTCTAGTAGCAAGATGTAAAGCTGTATTATGGAATCGATCTGGGTGATTTACATTTACTTTTAAATGGTCTAGTAAGAAATCTAGGCACCAATTAAAATGAGAGTTTATCCAATTGTATCGCATTTCATCTATGATATCTAGAAGAAGTGTCTCACCATTTACATGTTCGAATAACACGTTATAATCTGTTGGGTGTTCAGCGTTATTTATAATAATTTGGACGACTCCTTTTAGACCCTGTTTCATTGCATAATAAATAGGAGTAAGACCATTGCGATCAGGACTGTTAGTGTTGCAGCCAGCATTTAAAAGCAGCTCAATCATATCTTCACGTGTTTTTATAAATTCTTCTTCATGATATTCACGAATTGTCTTAATAGCTAAAGGCAATGCATAATGCATGGCGTGATATTCTGGAATAGTTTCATGATTCATATCAATGTTGCCAGCGTTTAGGAGATCTTTCAATGCTTCTATGTCATTAAATATCACAGCGACGTGTAAGTCAGTGCAGATTTGGCAACGACAAGGCCCTGAAAGTTAAAGATTTTATTAATACAGGCAGCTGCCGACGGATTTTCTTGGGTTTGTCATTATGTTAATAGTTTGGTGAAGATTGTTAGATGTTCATTCAGATTTTAATAAATCTATGCGAAATTATTCGATGATGTTGGTCCTATTCATGTTTCTCTTCCTTTTACACTAGCATGTTTAAATATATATTCGTTTAGTTTGGTGAATATGTGTAGTAACTATATTTGACACTAGCTGTTCCCTGCGGTTTTAATCGCGTTCCAGGTATAGTAAAAGTAGCCTAAGTTACTCCTTAGAACATCAGCTATCTGCCAGTGAAAGTTCCATCGAAATCGGTTCAGTCATTTTGGAGATTAGCTGGAACATAAAGACAGCCATTTTTTTCAAATATACATATAGAAAAAATCTGTTATTTTGACATTAAAAATTCACACACAATCAACTTCAATTTTATTTATTTGTATAGAATTATTGCTGTGTCTATCTCAACGAAAAATACATAAGTAGGTGCATAAAGTAGAAAGCATTAAGATATGTCATATTAAGTTTTTATATGACAGACTTCGCGTCAAATCAATCCATTTTAAAAGGCTTTTTTTAATTTTTTTTCTTACTTTTCTTTTAGTCAGGGGATTTCCAAAAATGTTATTTTTCGATTACAAACTGATCTAGCTCTCAAGTGCTACTGTCGGAACACACTGGTTAGCTTGGCGTTAGGGTGGTAGTTCAGCAAGATGGGTAGGTACTACAAAGTGCCACCGTGCTATGGTTTCCTCACGATGTTTTCCTTCACCAAGAGCTCAAGCTCATTGTACCACTGAGTTATCTATCATCGTCATAAAATAAATTAAAATTATAATCTAATACATACTGGCTTCACGACTATTAATACCGGTAGGGGGCGCCCGCGCGGGTGACAGTTGTTCCAGTTCTATCTCATCACTGGCCCGTGACATGTCACTAGTACTGGCATCTGAAAATGAAACAATATTCTGGTTACTTGTGTAAAAATGTTAAGTGCCTAGTTTGGGGTCATGTGGCCGTGAGTGAGGAATAATGTCCCAGAATGTCCCAGAAATAAAAATACAATTAGGCTGTAAGGCTCTGAACTTTTGTCTGCTAATCTGGAACAGTTAAATCTAGGCTGGGAACACACGTCAGATTTTTTCATCCGATAGTCTGATCTGACTACCGGAAGGCGTTGGATGGAGCCATTACTTTGTTTGAACATTCAATACACGTCCGAGTCAGAAGCGCGAGGCGTTTACGATTTTATTGCCGGTCCGATTGTCTGAAGGCGCGTACTGCATACTTCTGGATAGAGACAAAATAGACATCCTATTCCGCTTCTGACTTGCCAGTTGATTCTAGCGTTGACACTGAACGGACGCATGGTTTTGGTTCGGAAAATGGGAAAAAATTACGATATTGAACGACTTATTGTAGTGTAGAAAAACATATTTATTTGCCTGTGGGACAGGCAATGAAGAGTATCACGACAGGCAAAAAAAATATTTGGCCCCCCGAAAATTTGCTTTTTGTAAAAAAAACCCCCAAAACAAATTGGTTAAAACCGCTTACTATCAGGTGGGCTGTGAGCTTGTTTGCCACCTATGTAGTATAAAAAAATATATATATGATTGTGTTATTAAAAAAAAATTCACCGTTTATTTTACCCCCAAAAGTCCTCCCAAATCTCCCCCTAGAGTCTAAAAAACCCCCGAATTAGGAGGGAATCCCTCGATCTGGCAACACTGACTGGCACAGAAAAGTCTGATGCAAAAATCGGATGTATATTGAGTAAATACCTGCAAGCCACCCAATTACCATTTAATGTCATTTTCAAAATTAAAATTTATCATTCCGTTTACGACATTTCACTATAGGAATTTGCGCAGCGCCTCTCGCGGAATATTCATGGAACTAATATCTTCCATTAAAAATTGTACTTGTATTTTTTTTTTGTTTGTAATTGTAAAACGCGATATTCGATATAGGTAAGTTTTTTCAACCTTTGTTTTAGGATAGATGCTATTTTCTTAACACTTGAAAGCCCAAGTTATAAATAGCCCAGAAAAAAAAATTAAGTGCGACTTAATTTGTGGCATGTGGTCGCGCGAGTTATGGGTAACAATATACAAATTAATTTATTTAATAATTTATTTTTTATATAGAGAGTAAATTTATTTTCAATCAAAGTATAAAATACAAACTCTGATATATAAAAAACATCCTCAAAGCCCTCGCCGCTGTCGATAGGCAAGGTTCCCAACAGGCTGGCAGCGTTCCCTTTTTATTTTTTGCAACTCTATCGCATTAGGAGTATTAGCCTGTAAGGATAGATGTTATTTGGTATAAATAAATAACCGGCCAAGTGCAAGTTGGACTGGCGCACCGAGGGTTCCGTACAAACTTCGTCCATCGTTCATCCATCACGGGAAATGCACAATTTTATTTATTTACCTTATTTGAGGTAGGTGCCAATTAAGCTAGACCTCTAACTTGTATGACTCTAACTCTAAATTGTATGAGCGCCCATACAACTCAGAGGTCTTTATTAATTGGCGTCGCTATGTATGTATGGGGACACCCTTTAATTTTCAACTTTTTTATTTTTTGGAATTTTTACCTTATTTGTGCTGTTTGAGCTTGCTTTTTGGCAATTTTGTTTTTATATTTGAGTTGATTGAATGAAAGGTAAATTGCGGATTATGATTTATGACGCATTAAAAAAAACTACTCTAGATCTCGTTCAAACTTAGTTTCGGTGGAAGTTTGCATGGTAATGTACATCATATTTTTTTTTTAGTTTTATCATTCTCTTATTTTAGAAGTTACAGGGGGGGGACACATTTTACCACTTTGGAAGTGTCTCTCGCAAAAACTATTCAGTCTAGAAAAAAATTATATTAGAAGCCTCAATATTAGTTTTGAAGACCTATCCATAGATAGCCCACACTTATGGGTTTGATGAAAAAAAAATGAGTTTCGGTTCTAAGTATGGGGTATGTATATAATTTATTATTTTTATTCTATTTTTGTTTGAAAATCTTAATGCGGTCCACAGAATACATCTACTTAACAAGTTTCAACAGTACTATAGCTTTTATAGTTTCAGAAAAAAGTGGCTGTGACATACGGACGGACAGACAGACAGACATTACGAATCTATAAGGGTTCCGTTTTTTGCCATTTGGCTACGGAACCCTAATAAAACTAGCGATCCGCCCCGGCTTCGCATGGGTAGCAGAGTACTTACATACCTGTCTGAGCTGAGAATTGAGTATACTCATGGATTTCTTTACACTCAGGGTCACTGTCAGTACTGTACTACAATTGGTGATAATATGATTACTCATAATGAAATGAAATGAAAATGAAATGAAATGAATGAAATGAAATGAAAATATTTTTTATTCAAATAGGCCTTCACAAGCACTTATGAATAGTCTGACTCTAACGCTCGGTTCGGAAGGTTGCTTTTACTGAGAAGAGCCGGCAAGAAACTCAGCAATTACTCTTTTCAAAACCAACTCAGATTTATTACATTAAATTATTTATCTAGTCTCACTGACAATATATGTGTGTTATAACAAAACAGAAAAGAAACAAAATGATGAGTGACATAGTTAATAAATAGATAGCAAATTTAAGCAGACCAGCCCCCACAAGCAGCACCTGTTCACAAGTATGACGCATGTGGCAGCCATCGCCCTCCTCGCACATATTGTAGGGAAGTGAGCGACCCGCCACACGAAATAAAATAAAAATAAAATGTATTGTTTACTTCATATTACCACAGTCTATGTAACTCTTATTTTAGTCAATACGACACTTCAAACGCGATAGACCACTGTATGTTTTTTACGCTGTGATATTACCATCGTATAAGTCAGGATCCATTGTCACCTCACACGTTGTAGTATCACTTTCAGTGATAAGGGCGGCCATTGTAACACATTCACTGTTGGTTATGTTTTCTATTACATACTACAATCAATTGAAGTTACACACAAAGTGTTATCTATCTATCTATCTATCCATTTCTATTTATATATACCATTATGTCACAGAGTAAAATCACTGAAAATTTATTTAACTTCTCACAGTCCAGAAGGCACATTGCAAACTGTTATCAGTTTACACTTAGCATTTCCTATAAAGATCTAAGGCCGCGCCTACATCCGTTTGCTTTATATGTTAGATAATAGTACGTACATTGATAAATCGCAAATGTGTTGTCTAGCTATGACGAAAATCGAGCATTAGTGAATATTACCTACACGAGGAATTATTTAAAAAATATAAAGTCAAAGTCAAAGCCATTTATTCAGTTTAGGCCCTAGGAGGGCACTTATGAACGTCGAATTTACTGAAGCTACCACCGATTCGGAAATGTATGGTCTCTTGTAAGACCGTACACTCTTTTAAATTTTTGTTGGATAGAATTGAAATACTGTATTTTGTAAGAATTGAATATATTGTCCGAAAAGGATATCTAACTTAAATGAGTTTAATGGGATGAATGAATATGACCAATTGATAGGTAACGAACACACGCGTCGTACTTGACTACTAATGTACTTTGTGTAGAGATGGAAAACTACCACTTGTTTGGTAGTGAGCACATGCGGCGTGCTAGCAAACCGACCGAACATGAACTGAAAATAATTATTAATGCAACCGCCGCGTGTGTCGCGTAAAAATGCTGACATAAAAGAATGTACGGTTGCACCGTACAGGAAATCAGCCTTCAACTGAGAAGAACCGGCAAGAAACTCAGCAAGGTTACATTTTATATATATATATATATATAACTGTATTCTTAGGTTTATATGATAATATTAACAAATTTACAATTAAAGTAAAAAATACAAACTATGATATATAGAAAACATCCTCAAAGCCCTCGCTGCTGTCGATAGGCAAGGTTCCCAACAGGCTGGCAGCGTTCCCTTTTTGGATGGCCAAGCTTATGCGTTGGCGGAAAAAGCTCCCAGCCCGGTTTAACATTAGATAATAAATTACAATGGGGTCCTCATATAGATTCTTTGGCAGGTAAATTAAGTTCTGCTACATTTGCTGTAAGAAAAATTAAACAATTGACGAATGTCGAGACGGCTAAACTAGTCTATTTTGCTTACTTTCACAGTCTTTTATCAAACGGTATTTTATTATGGGGAGCAGCAGCCGATATTGAAACTATTTTTATACTACAAAAAAGGGCAATTCGTGCAATTTATAGTATGGGTCCTCGGGACTTATTAAAACATTTATTTAAAGAAATAAATATAATGACTTTGCCTTCACTTTACATTTATGAAAATATAATGTTCATACGTAGAAATATAGGAATGTTTAAAACAAAAGTAGATGTCCATGACATAAATACAAGGCAAAGAGAGAAATTAGTTGTTCCATATTTTAGGCTAGCCAAAGTTAGCAAGTCATGCCTTGGTAATTGCGTTCGTTTTTATAATAAATCACCTAACTCGGTAACCAAGATGACCGATTTTAAATTCAAATTTTACGTAAAGAAAGTTTTGAAGGAAAAGGCTTATTACAAGGTAGCTCATTATATTGAAGATAGGGATGTTTGGAAATAGTTTCACTCTGCACAGGTGCACTTCGCCTATTGTTTTTTTTAAATTTATTTTTTTAGTTTTAGCCATTAGCGTATTCGCTATTATTTAATAAGAACTTGTTTGCGTTACATTTTATTATTTACTTTGTATTGGTATTTTTCGTTTTGATTTAATTGTATATTGTATTGTACATTTTGCTGTTATTGAAAAAAATATAGGCAATTGTCAGATTATAAAAAAAAAGAAAAATATATATAAAAAATGTAACCTTGCTGAGTTTCTTGCCGGTTCTTCTCAGTTGAAGGCTGATTTCCGAATCGGTGGTAGCTTCAGTAAATTCGACCATCATAAGTGCCCTCCTAGGGCCTAAACTGAATAAATGGCTTTGACTTTGACTTTGAACCATGTCCAAATTACTGCTATCTATTATTACTTGACTATCTACTTTTGCTACATTGGGTAGAGAGAATCTTAAACATTTAGCCTTCTTAGTTCCGTACGATATTAAAAGTATTTAGCTTCCGAGCTAGATTTATGACAACAAACCTGAAATAAAAAAAAAATTGTTTTAGTCACACTCAGCTTACAAACTAACATTTTAATTAAAGTTTTTACAATTTGTTGTTTAAATTACAGTATTTTATACTACATAATATACAGAATTTCCAAATTCCTAACTATATCCCTTTTTTGATATGCCCCGTAACAAAAATGGTCTAAAACTGACAACTTTGAGAGCACCCCATTTCTTCATTATTCACCGTCTGCGGGGTAGCAAAGACAATAAAAAACAGCTGTCGCTCGCTAGACAATGTTATTCCACATGCCAGGATTCTTATTTTTAAATAGGCTTCTTTTCGTGCATGTGACCCCACCCACCCCCTTTAAAATATTTTAATGTCAGATTTTTGTGAGTTTTTTGCCTTTTGAGTGCGGAACCATAAAAATAACTGACCTACGAATCCAAACGGCCGTTTAAGAAAAAAAATATCTTTATCGAAATTTAATTTCCAGGTACATAAAAATCATAACGTAATTTTAATGCATATTTAACGATTGTATACATAACCAAATAAATTAAAAGCTTTTTCATTGTTGAGTCACCCAACCCTTAAAACCAAAGACAACACATTTTTAATAATAGATTACAAATGCTTTTTAAATATAGTAATTATCGTATTTATGAACATATTAATTTTAACAACGAAGTTAAAAGTAGTATTTGATTGTTCTTCCAAAACGTCGTCAGGGTATTTTAACCTGACCGACGCGACTTGACGTATACTAGATGTATACTAGATTTGGCTTTGGCCTATGTTATATTTGGATATCAGACATAATTATTGATATAAAATTAAGAAGAAATATTATACATGATTAGGCTGTATGGGCTAAAACCCTTTGCCTTCCCGAAATAAGGGGTAACACAAAAAAAAGTGGTAGTATCTACTGATAAAGAGATAATGTATGAAAATATACCTATACTTCAATATCAAATTATCTAAAGCCGTCTATACACACCTGCCGCGTGAAGGCAAGCGACATACGTGTAGAGCGCTCTAGGCATAGAAATACTCTAAGGCTCTAGGCTGTGCTCTAGGCTTGTCTTGCCAAGGTTCGAAGTCTCTCGCTTTACGTCAATCACATGTAGGTACTTCTTTCATTTATCGTGGCTTGTCACCACTTTGGCCGCTCGCCTCGACTCAAAGGCGTAAGACTACACTTGTTGTGATTCGGGGCTGTGTTTGCAATGGAAGTTTTGAGTCTGTATAAGTACTTGAGTAGTAGTAGGTACTATTCAAATAAAATATTTTGTACAATACACTCTTATGGTACAATTCCGACACCGACGACAGCGCCGGACCGTAGCTGCAACTAATCCAAGCGACACTAGTGGTTCCTTTACATATTTTATGTTCAGCAGTGGACATCCTCCGTCTGAATATGATGATGGTATGTTAGGAGCAGGTATATTAATAACACCTGTTTACCTGTTTGTACCTGGTAACTTCATAGTTGCCCTAAAGGGTATATAGGTAACCTATATTTTTCTAATTCCTCGTGTAGGTAATATTCACTAATGCTCGATTTTCGTCATAGCTAGACAACCCATTTGAGATTTATCAATGTACGTATTAACTGACATAACATCTTAATCGTAATCAAATAACATATGAGGGTGTATATTTCTAATACCGTATCTCGTACTATAAATCAAACAGATGTAGACGCGGCCTTAGAGCTTTATTGGAAATGCTAGTGTAAACCGATAACAGTTTGGAAGTGCCTTGTTATTGTGAGAAGTTAAAAAAAAAATCTGTGATTTTACGTTGTGACATAATGGTATATATAAATAGAAATGGATAGATAGATAGATACATAACACTTGTAGTTACACCACATTGATTGGAGTATGTAATAGAAAACATAACCAACAGTGAATGTGTTACAATGGCCGCCCTTATCACTGAAAGTGATACTACAACGTGTGAGGTGACAATGGAGCCTGACTTATACGATGCTAATGAAGGTAGGTAATATGAAGTAAAAGTAAGTATTCCAAATTTAAATCACATTCTCCCCCTAGAGGATGAATGAAATTCAGTACAATTTTCTTTCCCTGTTTTTAACAGATTAAAAATGACTATTGTTATGTTCACTTTTTGTGGCATAGAATGTTACTTTTTTGAGCAAGTGGTACGAAAAGACATATACATATAGGTACTAAGTATACAAGACTAATTATGTATACCTACTAGAGGTCAAAATTTGACCATAGTTAAACAAAAGAGTTTATATAATAGGTATAAAGAATGTAAAGAAAATCACTTCACTCATATACGAACTTTTTTCTTTAAGTCTGTATTGCCGCGTTATCGACAAAACAAACACTGACACTGACAGTACAGTCACAGAATAAAGATGTAACCAGTACGGAAACTACATACAAACGGTCGAAACGGCTCACTCACACAAACATGCGCATCGACAGGGGTCCTAAGCGGTTTTCGCGGTGGTGTCAGTAGTGAGTGCCGCGTCAAGACGAGTGGTCGCGTACAAGTTTATTTCCGCGATCTTTTTAAAAATGCCACAAACTCTGCTTCAACAAAACCGGAAATATCGTTTTTTTAAGATTATAATAAGTTCGTAAAACATAACACAGAATACAAATCTAAGATGGCGGCTGCAATAGATTATCATCTTTTTCGAGATTGGTGTCGTTTTCATGGTTTTTGAGGATGTTTTAGCCGATAGTACTGTCAAAATGTAAATCCAAGATGGCGGCTGCAAGAAATTATCAAATTTTTCATCATGGGTGTCGTATTTATGGTTTTCGAGGGTGGTGTAGCCGATAATGCTGTCAAAATATAAATCCAAGATGGCGGCTGCAAGAAATTATCAAATTTTTCATCATGGGTGTCGTTTTAATGGTTTTTGAGGGTGTTGAAGCCGATAGTGCTTTTGCAGTCAATAATTTGTAATTTATGAAGAATAAAGGTATGTTTATGTAATGGTTTTTTAAATACTAGGTATCACACGCATTTTTGGGGTTGGTACGCGCCTAGCGCGCGCCCAACTGCAGCTCGCCTACGCTCCCGCCAAAACTTGTAAAAGGTTATGCCATAATGATAAGTTAGTGTTTTCCGTATTTTAAACTATCGAGATTAACCGACACTATGAGATATTTATTTAAATTTTATTTGTAAACCAGCTGTTTCAATTCGATTAATTGGTCACTAGTCACTACAGAAAAATACCTAATGTTTCAATAAAAAAAACAATACTATAAAACATTAAAAGTGTCAACCCTATTGCTTCAATGGAGTGTAGGTAATTATTTTATCAACTAGGCTTAGTTTCCATACTGGTTACATCTTTATACTGTGGTACAGTGGTGGATGAGTGTTGGCATGTGCATGTGTGTGTGTGTCAAATGCAAGGTAGTGTATGTTATGTTGTTTTTTTATTAATTTAATTTATTTCTAATGCAAATTATATAAAAATATTAGCTTTCTGCACTCCTTCTCCATATTTTCGTAAAAAGGTGTATCTAAGTCTTTGCTTCACGAGAAGTTACAGATATTCTATGACTCTGTTTGCTGATGACAGTAGTTACTATTTTGAATACGCTTTTATTAGAGAATGATAAATTCTAATTTTGAAAATGACATTAATATTATATACCATGGGTATGTTCCGATATACACTGCGAGCACTGTAGGGTGTGACGTCATTTAGTATACTGAGAAGCCGTTCCTTTATAGTTAGCTATACTGGGTACTGTTTAAAACGGAACGCAGTCCTGTATACTGTGTGTCATCCACTATCATTCTGGACGCCGTTGATCACGTGATCATAGCACTGAGAGCACCTTACCTCGAAAACGCCAGTGCTCACAGTACAAAAATGGCGACGATTTATGACGTCATATATTTCCCTGGGATACTGAGGCAATATACTGTCATCTATAACGGAACGAATTTCTCCCCAGTAGGAGTACTGAACAGTGCTCACAGTGTATAACGGAACATACCCTATGTAATGGGTGGCTTACACTTTGTCCACCACCTTAGTCACTTTATGGCGGTTGCCTTAGAACATAACTGTTCCAGATTAGCAGACAAAAGTTCAGAGCCTAACAGCCTAGTTTTATTTTTATTTCTGGGACATTATTCCTCACTCACGGCCACATGACCCCAAACTAGGCACTTAGCATTTTTACACAAGTAACCAGAATATTGTTTCATTTTCAGATGCTAGTACTAGTGGCATACCACGGGCCAGTGATGAGATAGAACTGGAACAACTGTCACCCGCGCGGGCGCCCCCCACCGGTATTAATAGTCGTGAAGCAAGAATGTATTAGATTATAATTTTAATTTATTTTATGACGATGATAGATAACTCAGTGGTACAATGAGCTTGAGCTGTTGGTGAAGGAAAACATCGTGAGGAAACCATGGCACAGTGGTAGGGTACTTCGTAGTACCCGTCTTGCTGAACTACTATTCTGTCGCCAAGCTTACCAGTGTGTTCCGATAGCTGCACTTGATATTGTAATTTCTATTTCTTGTCTATTTGTAATTTCAAAATAACAACTTTTTACTCAATGTACTACATATAAGTAGGTATATACGGTACTTATAACAAAAATAATACGTGTGGCACTCGGGGACTGCCGCGGTAAAGCTATTGCATAGCATTTTTTTATCAACTTATGCAATTATAATAATTTTTTTTATTTTATTTAGGCAGTTTTATTTTTTTGTTATTTTCTTTGTTATTAATAGATACCTATACACCTATCTACCTTCTCACAAACAGCATACGCATACAATCAGTCGGGTGTTGCTAATCATATCTGATTAATAAAATCTTTAACTTTCAGGGCCTTGCTGTTACCAAATCTGCACTGCCTTATACAACGCTGTGATAGATAACAACATAGAAGCATTGAAAGATTTCCTAAACGCTGGCAACATTGATACGAATCATGAAACTATTCCAGAATCTTACGACGACATGCAGAGTGCATTGCGTTTAGCTATTAAGACGATTCCTTATAATCATGAAGAAGAATTTATGAAAACACGTGAATATATAATTAAACTGCTTTTAAATGCTGGCTGCAATGCTAACAGTCCTGATTGCAATGGTCTTACTCCTATTTATTATGCAATGGAACATGGTCTAAAAGGAGTCGTCAAAATTATTATAAATAACGCTGAACGCGTTACAGATTATAACGTGTTATTCGAACATGTAAATGGTGAAACACTTCTTCTAGATATTCTAAACGAAATGGACTGTAATTGGAAAAGCTCTTATGGTATCGATTTTAATTGGTGCCTAAATTTCTTACTAGACCATTTAAAAGTAAATGTAAATCAACAAGATGTATTTCAAAATACAGCTTTACATCTTGCTACTAGAAACGGAGATGAAGAAACTGTTTTGATCCTTCTCCGACACGGAGCTTGTGTAGGTTCAAGAAACAATGTCAATGAACTGGCTTTAGCATACATTCAACCTAAAACACTGGAAATCTATTTGGACGAATGCATTACAACATCCAGAGCGACATCATACGATGAATATTACGAAGTATTTATAGACTACGGCTTCCTAGCTCATACAAAAAAGACACTTGAGAATGAAAAATGTAAAGTACCTCTTATAAAGAATGCCAATGAAGCTATTTTGGTGCCCGAAACAGATGCGTTACTGTACATGGCACAAAATGAAGGATTTCGTCAATTGTTAAATCATCCGGTGATCGCAAGCTTTATGTACATGAAGTGGCAACGTATCAGTTGTATTGCCTACGCTAATATTACGTTCTACTCACTCATGTGGCTATGTTTACTCCTGTATTTAATATTGGGCTACGGTGTTGAAAAGAAACAATCAGAGTCAATTGAAGCTTTGAATTGCGTGACTTATGTTGGAGTGATTATTGGTTTAATTCTTCTCATAATACGAGAGTTGTATCAACTGATTCTTTCACCAGTGAGGTATGTGAAGGGTTTTGAAAATTGGATGGAAATAGTGTTGATATTTATAACTGGTTGGATTGTTTTTTATGACTCTACGCAAGTGTCTATCAAACAACAACTGTCTGCAGTAGCAATATTAATATCTTCCGCTGAATTACTAGTTCTTATTGGACTAATTCCTGAATTGTCAACAAATATATTAATGCTAAAGACTGTTTCATGGAATTTCTTTAAATTCATTTTGTGGTATTGCATTTTAATTATTGCATTCGCCTTGAGCTTTCATACTTTGTTTAGACAAGTGGCAGAGGATCAAACTACACCACCACCAGATCTAAACAACACTGAAAATGAAAAAAAGGAAGACTTCTTCAATGATCCATTCAGAGCATTATTCAAAACTATTGTGATGTTGACAGGCGAGTTTGATGCCGGATCCATTCAATTCAGTATGTTCCCAGTAACAAGCCACATCATATTTATTATGTTTGTATTTATGATACCAATTGTTCTTTTTAATCTGCTTAATGGTCTAGCTGTAAGTGACATACAAAAGATCAGGGATGATGCTAAACTAGTGGGACTTATTTCTAGAATTGAGCTTATATCTTATTTTGAAAGTGTCGTGCTAGGGACCGTGACACCAATCAAATGCTTGTCACGGCACACAAGACACCTGCAAGGTATCGATACATATATACGCAATATAAAGGCGCTTTGCGTGAAGCCATTTGCGAAACGCATATTTTTATTTCCATACTTTTTGTATGGATACAGGATAATCTTAAAAACTTACCAGGATTACAAAATTGTTATCGAACTCGACGAACCTACCAGAGTTCGGTTGGCTCGCAAAAAGGACGCGCGTTTCAAACCATCTTACAAAAAAAAATTTTGTCCAGGAATCGGGAGTATTCAAAATTTAAAATGTAAGCTAGATAGTAAGATTGTACAAAATGTTAATACAGTTGTCAGAAAAAAGAAAAACGTTAAAGAATTTGACGAAATAAAAGCTAAATTGTTAGAAATTGAAGTAAAAAGTAAAAACATGGAAATTAAAATTGAAAGTCTTGAAACAACTTTGAATAAGGTTTTACAGACTTTAAAGAGAAAGTCCGTATCAAGAGGTATCAATCGATTGCATTTTTAAGATAGGTATATTGTGGAACAGGTTAAAAAATTTATTTACATGTAATTTGGATTTCATGATTGGCAACCCCATGAATCTAATAAAAACTAACTTTTTTGGCGGGAGCTTGCGAATTTTTGTTTGATATTTTATGAAATCGGTGCATTTTGAGTTTCATTAAGATCTTGTTGCTTTTGCCCTGCGGTTTCACTCGCGTACACTATAAGAATTGTACCTTAGCGTAGCCGACATTGGCAGATATCCGTCACATACTGAAGGTCACAAGCTAGCACTCTACGACGTATGGTTTCTCGAGAAATCAAAATTTTGACGGAACGGTTGCGCTCCGGCATACGCCCCGCGGCCATGCCATATTTAATTAAATATGATTATTTTTATAAGTGTCTAGGTCTTTAATAATGAAATAATATCTATGAAAATGTATTAGGTACCTAAGTAAAATGTTTTCCAATGTCTATACTTAAGAATTTCCGCTGCTGTTGCATTTTGTAAGAAAGGACATGGCCAGTTTTTGTATGGAGCTCAGCCTAGTTACTGAAAGTTCATGTACATTAATGAATTATGTTTTTATTGGAACTTTGTGTGCCCTAAAATTGTCAAATATAAGTTATATAGTCCACAAACTTCAGATAGTTTAGATATTTTACATAAAAACATGGCATATTTATCCTTATTAAAGTCGATAGCAATACGTTTTGATGTCGGGGGTTTGCTAAAGGCTATCACAAAAACAACAGGCGCTTCGAAACATTGAAATCCTCTACAATAAATGGATAAATACGATTTTAAGTTTAGCAACAAGTTATAGAGAAATATGAAATATGCCGTAATTCTTTCATATATTAATATTTATTTATGACTATGCTTTTGTTATTGTACATGCTACTTAGCAACTAGGCAGATATTGGCCATGTCATTTGATTTCAGTTCATATTAATATTAAAAAGTGATAAATTGAACTAAACCATCAGTATTTTTTTTATACCACAAAGGTGACAAACAAGCATACGGCGCGGTAACCGTAACCTATTGACGCTTGCAACACCAGGTGAACCACTCTCGCATTTTCGACACTGCGAAAATCTTTTCACCCTTCTTGAAGAACCCTATCCTGTATTCCCATGGGAAAACCACGTCGGAAAGCTCGTTCCACAGCCTGAGCGACCGCGGTAGATAACCACTTTGAAACCGCACCGTGCGAGACCAATTTGGTTGCAATGTGCGACGGTGAGCTTCCTGTCGATGGCGAGAGGAGCAATGGTAGAATTCTTCAGAAGACAATCCGTTGTATAAATCAGTAGAAAATACATAAGGAGGCAAAGTCTCTCACTTAGCGGGGCTCTAAGCTGCTTGTGAGCTCGGAATCGTCGACAATTCTAACAGCACGACTCTGAACTGAGTCAAAAGGTCCAACCTGGTATCCAGGTGCTCCCGCCCACAGATGGCAGCAGTACCTACTCTATCCCCCTTATTCAGGCGATTCGGTACTGTCTTATCTTTTATTGTTCTAGTATCAACTATCCATGAAAACTTTTGATTAGCATCTGTTCTATACTTTTGTAGCCTTATTTTTTTTTTTACTTAGCTGTAAGTTTTTCTTCATCATCATCTCAGCCGCAAAACGTCCACTGCTGGACGTAGGCCTCCCCTAAGGACCTCCAATAAGAATAATCAAAGCCGAAGGCTTAAAACCCTTAGAAATTTAGTTCAAGATTGGCTATACAACGTATTAATGAGACAATCCCCCTTATTCAGACCCATTCGGTTGCCATTCCGATCGGAGAGACCGATTTTATTTCGTAAAATTTTTGCTGATGCTGTTAGTCGCAGAATTCATATGCCGCGATCGTGTACCGATCGAGATTGCCTCATTCTAAATGTAAGTCTGAATTGAAAAAATAGGAGCCATCCTATTCAGTAGACTCAATCGGTTTGTCTACCCGATCGGGAACGCAACCGAGCAGGTCTGAATAACCCCGCATATCTAAGAATCAACTGGCATATGACAAGGGCAAGGTCACGATTATTTATGTAAAACACCCTTACGTGAAATATGACAATGTCGCATTTTTTTTAGCTTAAATATGAATGATTAAGTTTGGTTTATTACTGCGTAAGTTTGGCAACGTCGCTAGATAAAGATTCGTCATACAGGTGACAAGTTTTTAACTTATTTAATTAGGATTGATGTTATCTTCTAAACTATGTATTTTTGTAACACTTGTTCTAAAACTTTTGTATTATTTTTACTGGCGCAGGATCACAACGAAGCGTGCGCCCCCCGCGTGTCGCCACGTCCATCGTGCTCTCGCTCATTCGTAACCAATTCGTTCAATTTCGAGGCATGCTGGAAGCCTTTGGATTCGTCCAAAACTTGCACCACCACTTGTAATTTTTCTATTTCATACCTATTCTGTGATCTCATTTAGCATTCAAAATGATGAGAGATCTAGGTAAATGCTCTCATTTACTATTTATTTAAACAAACATGTATTTTTAACAAGTGGCGTAACTATACCATGTGAGGCCCGTGGCAAATTTTTTGGATGTAGTAATTTAATTTTAATAAATCACCGAAGTAGTTACCCAACAGTATTACGAATGGAGGAGTCTACCACCTTGCTCCTCCATATATGTATGGATGTTTGTTACTCTTTCACCCAAAAACTACTGAACAGATTTTGATGAAATTTGGTATGGAGGTAGCTGACACCCTGGATTAACATATAGGCTGCTTTTTATCCCGAGAAAACATAAGATTCCTCGGGAACGCGGGATAAACCGCGGGGTGAATCTTCACTTTCGCAGCACTGGCGATTCCGAATAGTATGTAGGTATATAACTCAAAATCGGATTTTGAATTATAAAGATCACGCGCTATTTGTATTAAGCGACATCCTGGCTGATTTTGAGTTATACAGGGTGACACTCACACACACACACACACTTTTTCATACTAAAGTTTTTTATCTCGTTTACATAAATTATAGACTGATTTCTTATTTGTTTGAAAATGCTTTGCGTGTAATTGCTTTCACGCCATAGTAAGTGATGAAGTGGCCGAAAGTGGTATAGGCCCTTAAATGCAGCTCCCGGTAAACATCGGTAGATAGCTCAGTGATAATCGAATGCCATTACGAAGGTCGTGAGTTCGAATCCTATAATGAGCTTGAGCTTTCGGTAGGAAAAACACCTTCAAATTGAAAATCCATCACCGATCTGTCGATGTGTTCCAGTAGCTGCACTTGGAAGCCTCCTCCTAGGCTCTGTATGGATACCACCATCGGCCACATCATCACATACCTTGGTGAGATTGTGGTCAAACTGGCTTACACTTGTTATCTTTTTCAGAGGCACTGTCAAGTACATAGCCTTAGGAATACTGAAACGAACTGATCCTCCTTCAACATGGATGAAATATGGAGTCAAGAGGTTCATCAGACATCCAGATTATATTCCTCTCATTAAATATCATGATATTGCATTAATTGAAACTGATACTGTGTAAATGATTATAATTTTTTATATCCATAATTTTTCACACACTAAAGGAGGTCACACACGGCGAAGATACTATAATATTTTATCTTAAGATATATGAGACAGTGCTATACCAGCGAAAGAGAGGGAAAGTAGGTAGGTAAGAGGTAGGTCGTTGCTTCTCTTTTCATAGTATAATGCTGTCTAATGATCTTAAGATAAAATATAGTATCTTCGCCGTGTGTGACCCCCTTTACAATATATTTATCTTCTTCATCTGTATAGTACATAGTTCTTTATTGGCAACAACAAGTAACAGGTCAATTCAATCACACGTTGCACAAATAGAATAGTAAAAATAATAATAGAAATCAAAATACGTATAATTAATATTATACTGGGTGATTTTTTAGTCACTGGCAATACTTGCAGGAGTGGAAGTACTCATGAAAATGAACAACTTTTATTGTGGGACTAACTGCGAAATCATGAAAAAATTATCAGCTGTTCCATACTAAAGTTCAATACCTATTCTACCAAAATGTATGAAGCAATCGTTTTATTTTACGCGATATCAAAGTTAGCCCCATAATAAAAGTTATTCACATTGATGAGTACTTCCACCCCTGCAAGTATTGCCAGTGATAAAAAAATCATTCTGTATAAAATGGTAAACTGACTGACGGTTGATATATCAACGCACAGCCCAAACCGCTTGACCTAGAGACTTGAAATTTTGTACATAGATACCTTATACAGTGTAGGCATCCACTAAGGAAGGATTTAAATTCATACCCTAAGGAGGTAAAATAGAGGTTCGCAGGTGAAACCGCGGGACGGAAGGCTAGTTACATATATATAAATGCATACTTTACAGTCAAAGTCAAAGCTGTTTATTCAGTTTAGGCCTCAAGGAGGGCACTTATGAACGTCGAAGCTACTGAAGTTACCACCGGTTCGGAAGTCAGACAACTGAGAAGAACCGGCAAGAAACTCAGCAAGGTTACATTTTTTTTATTTTTTAAACAGTAAGGTGAGGCAGGTGTATAAGAATACGGTCGGGCAGCCAGAATATACCAAGCGATAAAAAAGTAAATGAAAATCAATTAAATATCAACATAAATTCATAAATAAATAAATATCCTGTGACATTCCTCACACTCGGCCATCTGACCCCAAACTAAGCAGAGCTTGTACTATGGAAGCCAGATAACTGATAAAAATAAATATGTACTTAGTATATACTAAGTACATATTTTATGCTACTTTTCTTTTGTAAATAATTACACCCAGACTCAGGAAAACAGACATGTTCATGCACACTATTGTCTGTCCCGAGTGGGAATCGAACCCACGACCTGCGGCGTGATGGATTAGGTATCTTACTAACCACGCCAACCGGCCTGTGTCGATTACACGGTTTACTATGTAGTTAACGTCAAAGAACTAGCAGTGCTAGTGTATTTAGTTTTTTTAATATTTCATGACACGCAGATAGACGGCACCTGATAATGTTCTCCTTTATTTCCCACTAGCTTCCGCCCCGTGGTTTCACCCGCATTCCTAAGGGATCTTATGTTTTCCCGGGATAAAAAAGTAACCTATAGCCTTCCTCGATAAATGGGCTATTCAACACTGAAATAATTTTTCAAATCGAACCAGTAGTTCCTGAGATTAGCGCGTTAAAACAAACAAACTCTTCAGCTTTATAATATTATAGCTTTCCGCCCCGCGGTTTCACCCGCGTTCCCGTGGGATCTTATGTTTTCCCGGGATAAAAAGTAGTCTATGTCCTTACTCAGGCTCTAGACTATCTGTGTACCAAATTTCATTTAAATCGGTTCAGTAGTTTTGCCGTGAATGACGGACAAACAAACAGACAGACACATACACTTTCCCATTTATAATATTAGTTTGGATAGTGTAGATTAACTTTGTTACATTGCATTTCATTCTCTGTCAAATAAATAGTTTTTCTTTCTTTCTCTCTTTGTGTCCTCGATGTGTCTCATTTGCGCACCAATCCCTCTAATTAATCGTCTGATTCTAGAGTCCAATTCAAGGAGACAATTCTACCAGC
The DNA here is from genome assembly GCA_951216915.1 of Tetheella fluctuosa. Classification (NCBI taxonomy): domain Eukaryota; kingdom Metazoa; phylum Arthropoda; class Insecta; order Lepidoptera; family Drepanidae; genus Tetheella; species Tetheella fluctuosa. Next base: position 364,211 of record OX578242.1, read on the forward strand.
TTGTCTTCATCTTGGAGATGATAAAAGTTCCCCGCGGTTTCACCCGCTTTATCGAGAAAAAAAGTAGCCCATATCCTTCTCCATACCATGGGCTATGCTCCGTACCAAATTTCATCGTGATCGCTTCAGCGGTTTAGGAGTGAAAAAGTAACAGACAAACAAACTCACATTGGCATTTATAATATTAGTTAGGATTAGGTTAGTCCAGCAAGTCCAAGTCCAAAGTAGCGAGCCCAAGCTGCCATACACTCGCTTGGGACACGCTTGGCGGCATTTCGCGTGACTTCAAACGCGATAGACCACTGTATATAATTACGCTGTGGTTGCTTCACATTCCTGCTTGCTGATTTTCTTAGGATATTTTACACAACTGAAATGGTAGAAAAGAAAGATGGGTTGTGACAGTTGCGGAACCAGGATTTTGGTTAGACCTAGCTGAGGGTAGAGTAGTAGGATAATCATCATCATCATCATCTCAGCCTCAAGATATCCAGCCGTCCACTGCTGGACATAGGCCTCCCCTAAGGATTTCAAATAGGACCGGCCATGGGCGGCCTCCGTGTAGTGTTTTCCGACGACCTTTACTAGTAGGATAATCAACTGCCTCATTCCAAATGGATGTCTAAAATGAGAAAATAGGAGCCACTATTCAATAGACTACTCAATCGGTTCATCTACCGAATAGGAACCGCATCCGAGCAGGTCTGAATAAGGGGGAATATCATAATTTGAGATGCTTTTGGAGGGAGCCCCTTAGTCCCCCGGATCCGCTACTGAGTGAGTGGTGATCCTGAAGGGCAGATCAAGACTTGACCATTATGGAACTGGCTGAACCTTGAGGAAACCATGGTGCACCGGTAGCACGGTGGTTTATAATAATTTTCAACTTGAGGGTGGTAGCCAGCAACTCTTCAAGAGTTCTCTGAAGAGGAGTGCAAGAGAGCATACCCTCCAAGTCGCAAATATAAAGACAGGTACATCCACTCCAGTCAGATGTGCTATGGAGATCGCGGTGATTCGAAGGATACCTGTGAGGTAAGGCCCATAAACAACAGGGGCACGAGCCCGCCCCCCCCTAAAACGCGGAAATAATAATCATCTTGTCTGTGATATGGTCATTCACTCAGTTTCACGTCGACGTCAGCACCAATGTGGAGGTGTACAGGATACACCATGTATGCTGAGAGCTAGTATGCCTAAGCTTTGCCTGCTTACCACCCATAGCCACATTATCGCCTTCCATGACAGATTGTGGTCAAACACAGGACTAAAAACATCATTGGAAGAGAGACTAAAGCAAGAATTATCATTTTCGCAGGGAGACAGCGGAGGGCCCCTTCAGATCCAGAGATATAAAGATCTGAGCTGTATTCACACGATCATCGGGGTAACGTCATTCGGACGAGCCTGCGGAGTCTCTGGCCAGCCTGCGGTATATACCAGGGTGGCTCATTACTTGCCCTGGATCGAGAGCATCGTTTGGCCTTAGAAAAAGAAATAAAACTTTTAAAAAGGCAGTTGTTATTACTGGAACAGAATGACCGACCGACATTCCCGAATATTATTAAGTTTTAAACGACTTCAAAAAGGAGGAGGTTCTCAATTCATCGGAATCTTTTTTGTGTTTTTTATTTTTATTTTTTATGTATGTGTCCCGATGACTCGAAGACGCCTGAACCGATTTGGAAAATTATTTTTTTGTGTCAAAGGGTATACTTTCCAGTTGGTCCCACTGGCACCAAGTCAGGATCTGATGATGGAATCCCAGAAAAATCATGGGCAATCCTCAATTTTTATAGGGACGCACAGTGTTTTTTTTATATTTTCTTAAACTATTCAAGTATTTGCGTCTGGTACTCATACTCATCAACTCATGCTGCTGAGCTAATGATGGAAAACATAACTCCATAACTATTAGGAGTTAGTGAATAATTCTATAAATATTATAGGCTCGTATAGACCGCTACTTATGTTCCTTTGAGTAAGCCAGGTGAGCTGATGATGGAAGGTACAACTCCTTGTTAGTTAGGAGGCCGCTAGTTTTTATTATTTCTTATTATTTGGTTGATTGCGTCGGGACTTTTAATTTTATGCTACTGAACACATATGAACACAAGTGACAAATCTTGATAAGTATTCAATACACAAGAAACTAAAAATGGAATAATAAAATCATAATAACTTATAAAAAAAAAACAAAAACGACTTCAAAATGGGTTTGCACTAAAAAGTATAAAATAAATCGTTATTTTACAGACATGGGAAAGATTAAACGAGTTCTAACAGCGAAAGGAAAGCACGTGTTCCAGAAAAATATTCATTAAAACAGCTTAAAACTTGACACATGTTTAAGGCATTATATTTCTCCTGATCCATCCAATATACTTAAACACTTTAGTATAAACAGCGGGGACTCCATCAGAGCCGCACTTATCAATTCCAAAACTGACCACCCCAACAATTTCTGTGACTTTTTTGTTGATATACATGAGGGGACCACCAGAGTCGCCGTTGCAGGAGTCCTTGCCGGCCTCACCACCGGCGCAAATCTGACCAGGCCATAAGTCGGCGAAGCGCCACGTTGCGTTGTAAACTGCCTGACACTTCTGCAAAAGAATTACGTTTATTAAGTAGTTGCTGCTTGTGAGGGCTGGACTGCTTGAGTTTGCAATCTATTTATTTACTAAGTTACTCATCATTTTGTATTTTTTTTCCCTTATAACACAAACATTGTCAGTGACACTAGATAAATAATTTTATGTAATAAATCGGAGTTGGTTTTGAAAAGAGTAATTGCCAAGTTTATAGTCTGCTCTTCTCAGCAAAAGCAACCTTCCGAACCGTGCGTTGAGTCGGACTATTCATAAATGCTTGCGAATGCCTATTATGTTTAATAAATTGCTGGTAGAACATTATGACAATGCCAAGTGAATCTGACTTTTCTATCTTATGCCTTTTGGTCAAAGCCACTGAAGTGACCACCGACCCTAGAGTACTTGCTGAAGCCGGAAGTAAGATCCACTTTGCTGCACGCATTATTATTATTATTTGTAAAAGAGCGTTCAGAAATTTGGGATTCGTACTGAGACAGACGACACACTTCACCAATATTGCATCAGTCAGGGTCCTGTATGACGCACTAGTCAGGAGTCATCTGGAACATAGTGCTGTCATATGGGCTCCGCATGAGGCTAAGTACTCGATAATGTTGGAGCGTGTACAGAACAAGTTTACGCGACACTTGTACAAAAAGCTATATGGGGTATATCCGTTTTACCCGTTGATGTACCCTACCCTATTTGTTCTGGGGATGGGCGGGTACATTCAATTGAGAGTAAGACGGGATTTTACACTTGTCACGTATTTAGTTAGATTGCTGCGTGGCCTTGATCATAACCCAGGAGTGCTGCAGCGCCTGAGTCTATGTGTGCCAGACCGTTACGTGTGGAAGCGGCGGCGCCCGCCGCTGCTGGCCGTGCCGACTGCCAGGACCAGCCTTCTTGCCAAAACACCACTGACCCGCGCAATTCGTACTATTAATGAGCTTCATACCAATACGGATATATTCACATGTCATTTGAGTGAATTCGCAAAATTTCTATTATACTTTTTATGTTATAATATAGATTAGTTAGTGTAGTTTGTATGTTATATTACCTATATTGTTGATTTATTGTTGTGTGTTGTATAATGCGTATGGTATATTTTGTGAGATGTATGTAGGTTACGCAGTTTCTGTTTTTGTTATTGTTACTGGTTTATTAAAATTATGATCATAAGATAACTATAAGGCCCTTCTATCGCATTAGGTACCCACCTGTAATGATAGTTTAAGGAGTTTATAAATAAATAAATAAATTATTTAGGTGCAAAACGTATTCGTATACTCGGTCAGTATGTGGATGACGTACGGTTGGAAAGGTTTCCGGTATAAGAAATTCTCGTGTAAGAATGAGGAGGTTGGAATCATTTTGATTAGTTCTCGATTGTTGATCGTACCTGTAAGTTTACATAAGGTAACGGCACGTGTTGTTTAATATCACTTTTCTTCTGTTCGGCACTGATGGCTCCCCAACCGGCTACGTGTAATTTTTGTCCCACATCCCAACTATCTGACATGTCGGTGGAGGGCAGACATATTGGTCTGATGAAATCTGAAAGCAGTAGTTATATTTTTACTATGTATAGGTTTGTGTTTGACCACCATCTCATCATGGTTAGAGACGATGTGGCCGAGGGTGGTAACCACACAAAGCCTACAAGGAACTGGCTCTCAAATGCAGGAGGAACACACTGGTAGGTTATCCGATAGATTTTCAACTCGAGGGTGGTAGCCAGCCAGGCGAGAACTACCCATTCAGTTGCCATTCCGATCGGAAAGGACGATTTTATTTCGTTAAAAGGCTAATGCTGTGTTAGTCGCAGAATTAATTTGCCGCGATCATGTACCGATCGACTACCTTATTCTAAATGTAAGTCTGAAATGAGAAAATAGGTGCCATCCTATTCAGTAGACTACTCAATCGGTTAATCGACGCGATCGAGACCGTAACCGAGCCAGTCTGTATAAGGGGGATGGTGTCCACATGATGTTTTCCTTCACCGAACGTCACGTCACTACCACTGAGCCATCATCACCTTAGGCCAGCTCATCATCTTCGTGATTATATCGCCTCAACGAGCGTCAGCCAGTAAGATCAGCTGTACATTCAACTGTAAATACTTCCTCATGAAAATATTTCTTCAGAAAATAACCATCACGCTGGAGATGTTTATTTAGACCACCACGTTATTGAAAGTAAACTTACCCCCCTTTACAATATGACACACATTCTACCGAACATTAATCCAATTTGCCGAAAGCCTCAAGCGGCGCAAAGTAACCTAGTAGAGACGCTGGTCCCGTGGAGGCCAGAAGCCCATCGAGTTTTTCGCGATATATCGAAGCAACTGATCGACGCTTCTCATGACCAGAGGGCTGGTGAATACCTCAGCCAGAGGATGAGCATCGCCATACAGCGTGGCAATGCTGCCAGCGTTCTGGGCACACTACCAACCGGCAGCGATTTAGATCAGCTTTTTTTGTGAACAACTTTCAACTACTTATTATGTTCATTATTTTTTTTCCTTTTTAATTGTAAATATTTATAGCTGACCTGTAAATGGTGCTGGTCTAACCAGTCTAATGAGAGCAATATCGTGTCTAGATGTGGTGTCAAATTTAAAAGCACTCATATAAGCGGGATGTGGTAAAACACTTTCAATAGGTATAGTAACAGTCCCCTCCGTGTAGTCTCTGAAGCCAGGCTCCACTTCGATGGAGTCAACACCTTCGTTAGACGTGTCATATTCACCCAGACGAATCCTTCTCCTGTGGACAAGTTCTAACATTATCATTATGTTTTATTTTTACAATTATAATCCTCTGTTTGACTACAAAAGAACTTACGGTGGGCCGTTGACCAGGCGTCCATATACACAATGTGCAGCTGTGAGCACATATTTGGCGCTGATAAGGGAGCCGCCACAAGTTGTGAAGATCTTATCTCCCTGGATGTACTCTATGAGGACCAGCCAAGGGTATTGTTCGATGGCTGTGTCATTACCACCTGAAATTAAATAAGATATACTTATATATTTTTTATTTTTATTTATAAGCCTGCGTTTGACCACAATCTCATCGTGATACATCATCAGACTGAGGAAGGTACGCACACAAAGCCGAGCAGAACAAGCCGGAAGGTGCAAGATCATACTATGCATGTGTTGTATTAACACAAACGTGTTGTCAAGTTCCTACTTACACAATGAATACTATATATTTTTTTAATTAGATTCAGTTCAAATATTTGTAGCGACATCTGTATGTGTCAAGTCTATACTAATTTTAAAGAGTATGAGATTGTCCAGATATATGTATTGCTGGGAATGTAATCTCAACATCGGAAGACATTCAAATTCCTTAAAATTTTTAATATTTGTACAAATCAATGTATAGATCACTAAGATCAGTTATCTTACCATAGATTCTGTCACCATCGTAGGTGTCCATGCCACAGCACTCGCTTTTTGGGTCCGGTGGAAATGCGGAGATAGTTGCAACGCAGTCACTGACCGGGCTTTTAGGTGGTGGGCCACAGCAAACATTGGTCTGGTCTGGACATCTGTAATTTAAGAACGAGTTCGACTATCTAAGTCGATGATAGCTCAGTGGTATTGACATGTCGAAGGGTTCAGCGGTCAGTGAAGAAGAACATAGTAAGAAAACTATAGCACGGAGAAGGGTACTTTGTAGTACCCGCTTGGCTTGATGGCTACCATCCTCAAGTAGAAAATCCGTCGCCAAACCCTACTGATGTGTACGAGAAACTACACATGTGAGCCAGTTTCTTATACACTTCAATTATTCAAGAAATGGATGGACAAATGGATTTTCCAAACTATAAAAATGCCCACGTTGTTCAACCTAATTCCACCATCCACATTCCTACACCGAACCACAAGACATTGGAACATTTTCCACCCGCACGTTGTTGACATACCGAACATACAGACACGACATTTTGCACCCTCATTTATAATGTGTACGGCAAATTAGTGGAATCCGTTTCCGGCGTCTGCATTTCCCTACTCCTGCAATCTAGGAACTTCCAAGGTCAGAGTGAATAGGTCTGGGATAAAAATGTTTACCTTGATATTTCTACGTATTTCCTATTTTCCTCCTTTACCGGAGACTTCAGCATATCAGCAAGATGGGAACAGGATTCAATATTTACGCATTCTCCTGGATTCCCCTCAGGAGTTCTGCATGAACTTGGACAGCAGACCTGGGAAGCATCATTGAAAACATTTTTCATCATCATCATATCAACCATACCAGTAGGACCTGTCATCCAGCGTTTTAAGTGGACGCTGCGCTTGCCGGTCCAGAACTCTTCGGCCCCACCGGCCATCCGTTCTGCGCACTATGTGGCCTGCCCATTTCAACTTGTCAATCCACTGGGCTATGTCGGTGACCCTAGTTCGTCTACGAATCTCCTCATTTCTGAGTCGATCGCGTACTGTTCACTTACCATCAGGTAGATTTTAAGGTGATGATAGCTCAGTGATAGTGACATCGGATGCCGTGGCAAAGGTCGCGTTACAACGATAAAAGGTAGATCTTCAACCACATTACTTACTGACATAAAAAAATGCAAGTCCTTACCTTTGGAGTACCCTTTTCGAATCCACAGAAGGATTGTTTCAGCAGATCAGACTGCTGTGATGTCTTGTCTTTATTTTTGAAGAGTGTCAGCAGTGGCTCGCATTCGAGGATGGACTTGCATTCACCTTCACTACCGGTGGGGGTATTGCATGTAGACTCTATAAAAAACAAATATATTTTCATATGCGGGAGGAGGGCGATGGCTGCCACATGCGTCATACTTGTGAACAGGTGCTGTGTCTATTTATGTACTTATCTAATTCACTTAACATTTTGTTTTTTGTTTGCAAGTAAAAACTCCTTATAACTCATAAATATTGTCAGTGAGACTAGATAAATAATATTATGAAATAATTCTGAGTTGGTTTTGAAAAGAGTGATTGTTGTGTTTCTTGCCGGCTCTTCTCAGCAAAAGCCACCTTCCAAACCGTGCGTTAGAGTCAGACTATTCATAAGTGCTTGTGAAGCTATTATTATTAATTATTTAAAGGTCCAGATACCCATCTTTTTATTTTTCATCATTTTTTTTTTTTGTATCAATCGTTGCTTTTATTTATGTATGTGGTATATTTGTTGATTGTATGTACCTAATACCTGTACCGTTAGTCTGTCTGTTTTGTCTACCTGTACTAAACACCTATATGTATATTGCCCGTGGGTAGGTGTCGCTGAAAACCAGCGTTGCGGTGCTTGTCGCCGTAATTTTATGCTGAGCGATCACCTAATTTCGACACAAGTGTTGTTTTGTTAAATGTTATTTTATTTTATATTAACTTTTTATTTTATTTTAACGTGTGTCCAAATAAATATTTCTTTCTTTCTTTCTTTCTTTACATCTAACACTGAAAAGATACCTCACACAATGTAGTGCGATAACTTTGTTTGGATCTTAAACAAGGTGGAGAAAAAGAGCCATCATTAATTCATTTAAGAGCTTTATCACGTTGTTTTTAAAACGATGTAACTATAAATTATGTTGTAAGTATTTTGTTTACGTTCCAAAGGTTATTACATACCTTCTTTGAATATTTAGATTTTACTAGCTATCCCCCGCGGTTTCCCATGTCTTTCTCCATACCATAGGCTATCTGTGCAACAAATTTCATCGCGATCGGTTCAGCGGCTTAGGCGTGAAAAGGTGACAAACAAACAAATTCACATTCGCATTTGTAATATAAGTTAAGATTGTTTTGTTCTAAAATTGTTTTCGACTGTATCGTAGTCCTTTAATGCACTTGTTACGATAGTGTTTAAATATATTGTTCGACCGTCATATCCACTTTGTATACAGAGTGTTTTTTTTTATCACTGGCAATACTTGCATGGGTGGAAGTACTCATCAAAATGAACAACTGTTATTGTGAGACTAACTGAGAACTCATGAAAAAATTATCAGCTGTTCCATACAAAACTTCAATACCTACTCGACCAAAATGTATGAAGCAACCGTTTTATTTTAATGCGATATCAGAGTTAGCCCCATACTAAAAGTTGTTCACAATGATGAGTACTTCCACCCCTGCAAGTATTGCCAGTGATAAAAAAAACACCTGTATAACTGCAAAATTGCGAAATGCAAAATTTCAGCTTGATATATAACTGGTACTCTCTGAGTAAAATGTCTGAGAAACAGACGGACATGAGGAAACTATAAGGTTTCCTTATATGACTTCAGAATTTAAAACTTTGGATCCTTTTATCTTATAAATGTTTTGTTTTTACAAAAAAAGGGTCATTTATTTGTGCAGTGAGCTTCAAAATACTAGAGTAGCAACGCCTTACAATAATTTCTCAGAAATCCGTGGCCATTTGCGACTTCAAAAGACGTAGCTTTGAAAACCATGTTCTATTCCAATTCCAATTTATTGTTTATGGCTCCATCGTGCCACCGATGACTCTGCCAGTGTCATGGTTAGAAAAAACAACGGAAAACAAAAATAATAGAAGGAAAGAAGCAATAAGAGTAGAAAAGAAAGAAATATAAAAAAGGAAAAATACTAATGAGCACGTGACGTTTAGCCTCGTTTCTTCTACCGTTAAACTAATTACGTCAAAACGAGACAGGGACACTTGACGTCAAGTTGGGAACTATGGCAGGTATGCCTGCAGGCATATACGAAGCAACGCGTCGGTGCCGTAAATAGCTGTTACGATAGTAACATATATGCCCTCATGTGCCCTCATATTTTCCATAAAAACGTACGAACGTATGTGATTACGGCGTTGTAACAATTTTTTCTACAGATATTTTGAACAAATAGATATCTTATACATTATATCGCTATTTATATCGATGGAGCCAGTTACTTCGAGGCTTTGGACATAAATCGGATACCTATCGTAATGCAGCTCACTAAAATAAGGTTTTACAAGATTCAACTCCTGTGATATTTATTTTTATTCATCATCTTTATATACCGGTTATGATAATTATTTACACAATGTTATGAAACCAGACAGCATCTAATTTATATGTAAATATGTATGATGCATCATAAATAAGTATATTCTTAATGCTTTTTTACCGTCAAAAGGTTGACTCAGGCAAACGATCCACCTGAGGGTAAATGGACACTGCTTCCTATAGATATTAACTGGGGGATTACCAATGTGTTGCCATATTTACAGTTTATTATAGCTGTCTTTCAAAAAAGGTCAATGCAACAGTTCAACTTATTACGATCAAGGTGAAAATAACGTCAGCGATGTAAATGATATAAGGAAATGGCCTAAGGGTCGAACCTTGAAGGACTCCTTTTGAGAACTTATGGACATCTGATCCTAAACTAAGCTGAGCTCAGAAAATTTGAATAATAATAAAACTGTAGGGGCAATACTATAATAATTGAGAATTTATTTATAACTAGCTTTTCGTCCGCGGCTTCACTCGCGCAGACCTTATAAAATATGTTCTTCCTTTCACCCGATTTTGATAAAATAAAGCCAATCATTAAACTGTCGAAACTTCTTGAAAACCCGTTATTAATTGCTATGTAGGTAACTTTGGAGATGTGCACAAACAAAGAAAAGCTACTAAACAAACAAACAGATGATACTCTACGTCCCACACCACACGGGCATACAAAAAATATGAATGTCAAATACCTATTGAAATGGATTCTGATCATAGACAATAAAAAAACACATGTTTTTTAATAAAAATAAAACACAAGCTTCTTCTGTGTTGTTGTGTTGTGTGTATAAAACGTATGAATAACAGGAAAACGTGCCTGCTTGACTGACCGACTGACTGACTGATCTATCAACGCACAGCTCAAACCACAGGACGGGTCGGGCTAAAATTTGGCATACAGATAGCTATTATGACGTAGGCATCCGCTAAGAAAGGATTTTTGGAAATTCCACCCCTAAGGGGGTAAAATAGGGGTTCGCGGGGCGGAAGGATAGTATTTTATAATGAACACAAGCACTCACAACAAAACTATTACAACGAAGTATTGATTTTGATACATATATACCTTGATTGTTGTTAATTGTTATTAATCCTACTCACTAGCTGTTCCCCGCGGTTTCACCCGCATTCTCGGTATATTTTTAAAATTTTTGATAGTTATTCTGTTATACGGGAGACAAATCCAACAAATCAAAGATCATAAAAATCGGTCCAGCCGTTCTTGAGTTATAAATGGTGTAAGTAACACGACTTTGTTTTATATATAGATATTTATATAAGGTCCTAATAAATGAAATACGGTCCTTTTGAGGGATGATAGTATAGGTCATTTAAGTATTCCGAAAATGATTTTAAAAAAATATTCGGTCGTAATTTTAATGAAAAAAAAACCTGAAATTGTACTTCATCACTACTTAGCATTAATTAAAACCACTGATTATGCTGTTATACTTGGAACGCGGATGAAACCGCGGGGAACAGCTAGTAATATGAAAATTTGTGAGGATGGATGGATGGATAGATGGATGTTGTTACTCTTTCACGCACTACTGAACCGATGAGTATTAAATTTGGCACACAGATAGAATATAATCTAGATTAAAATATAGGATATGTTTTACCCCGTGAAAACATAATATCCCTGGGAATGCGAGTGATACCGCGGGGCGGAGGCTAGTCTCTTATAATTGTATTCTAGATACACTTGTAACCATTTATCTATAATTTAATATCTAATTATAATAAACCTAATAATTATTACGACTTCCTACATATTTTTGCATAAATAATGCGATGTAAAAAAAACTAAGTTTAAACAAAGAATTGAACACTTACGGCCAGCAACACAGTATATGCATATAGCAATGAAGGTGGTAATATAAAATGGAGCCATTTTCAATGATCCTGCACCTCGTAACTTATATTTTTATTAAACACTTAGTTAAGTTGGACACGATCGCGACCTTCCAACGCTGATCACATACTGAGATGATGAGGAATAATACTTGATTTACCAGTTCTGGCTTACACTGATCTCTATATATAGGCTGGATTGGCTATGAGAAAACGCGATTATGTAGTTGTAGTACCTAGTTGCATTTAACGCAATATAACAATTAATGGAAAATATGTCAACATTGTCAGATTGTCCAAATCCATATTTATAACTTACTAGCATTCCGCCCCGCGGTTTCACCCGCGTTCCCGTGGGATCTTATGTTTTTCTTTGCTATAAACCTCACGGAGCCCGAGACCTTTCCAACGAATGCAAAACCGTGGAAATCGGTTCGTGCGTTCTGGAGTTATAGCGTCAGGAAGGAAAACCCGACTTATTTTTATATAGTAGAGAGAAGAGATAATATTATAAATGGGAAAGTGTGTCTGTCTGTTTGTTTGTCCGTCTTTCACGGCAAAACTACTGAACCGATTTAAATGAAATTTGGTACACAGATAGTCTAGAGCCTGAGAAAGGATATAGGCTACTTTTTATCCCGGGAAAACCAAAGATCCCTCGGGAAAGCGGGTGAAACCGCGGGGCGGAAGCTAGTGAATTATAAGCCTAAACTGTGAATCAAACTTCAAACTTCAAATTTTATTGCATTCATGGTTTAAGAAAGATGGTAAAAAATATTAAAGTACAACATGAAACCCTGATTAGGGCACAGCAAATTAAATTATACAAGAAATACAATAAATTATAAATTAAGTAATCAATTACATTTAAATTTAAATTTAAATTTACATAGGTACATAATATTATTATATTTTTCTATAAAGTGAATTTATTGCGATTAGTTTACAAATTCAAATTTTATTTATTTCGACGAATTATTTCGCATTAATTAAAGTATATTATTATAATTATTCCATATATTATTACAATTTTAATTTATTTTGTATTGTAGGTAGGTAAGTACTATTTTTATCCTTATTATAATTTTAACATTTAGTGTCTAGCTTCTCATCAAAGAACTCTTGCAGTGTATAGTAGCATTTATGTAATAAGTATTTAGATAATTGTGTTTTGAATTTATTTGGTTTTTCTATCTCTTTTATTGCTTGGGGAATTTGGTTGTATATTTTGATTGACATGCTATATGGGCCTGAAGAAACCATTTTTAGCTTAGAAATAGGTAACGCCAATCTATTTTGGTGTCTTAGATTTCGTGGTTGTGAGTAATGGTCTTTTGCTTGAGAGAAGAGGGACACATGCTTTTTAACAAATTGACAGATCTCGAGAATATATAGGGATGTAAGTGTGAGTATGCCATGTTTAACAAAATGCGATCTACAACTCTCCATCGCATTTATGTTGGACAAAATTCGAATACATTTTTTTTGTAATATAAAGAGACTGTCAACATCTGTACTATTTCCCCATAACACTATCCCGTAGCGGAGCCAAGCGTGTGCGTATGCATAATAGGCGGTTAGGGCAGTGTTAGTATCGGTGGTTTTCTTAAGCTCTGTTAACGCATACGTGAATCTTGATAATTTACCTACCACATCATGGATATGGACTTTCCAGTTAACATTTGTATCTATATTTAAACCAAGCAATTTAAACTTATCTACACATTCCAATTTCATGTTATTAAAAGAAAAATCAATAGACAATGGACGTTTTTGGTGCGGTCTGAATTGCATCAACTTGGTTTTTGTAAAGTTAACTTCAAGATTATGCTCATTTAGCCAGCGGACAATATCGGCTAGGATGGTGTTGAGACGATTATTTAAATTTGAGCCATTTGTGCACGGAAGTACAACCGAAATATCATCCGCAAATAAAATACTAACAGCGTCTATGGTCCTAGGTAGGTCATTTATGTAGATCAAAAAAAGTATACAACCAAGCACACTACCTTGAGGTATAGACCTATTAATATCTACACTGCGTGATCTTACGTTTGTGATACTTCCGGTTAGGGTGTTATAGTGCTCCACTTCGACGTACTGGACTCGATCCCTGAGGTAAGAAGCGAACCACGCATGTGCGATGCCCCTCACACCTATCCTATATAGTTTATCCAAGAGAATACCATATAAAACTCTGTCATATGCTTTGCTCATGTCGAGGAGAATACCAATTGCATATTTTCTATCATTTAAAATGTTAAGTACTTGTTCTATATACCTATACACAGCTAAGGCAGTGGACCGATTCCTCCTAAAACCATTCTGGCTCTCATCAAAGATGTTGTATTTTTCACAATACGAGTAAAGACGGTTTGACATTGCAGTTTCTATTACTTTCGAAAATGTAGAAAGAAGCGCAATTGGGCGGTAGTTGTTGCAATCAGTTTAATCACCTTTTTTAAGAATGGGTTTTGTTATAGATATTTTTAACAGATTAGGAACGACACCCTCGGCAAAAGACTGATTTATTAGAAGATGGAAGTACTAACTCGTTTACGCATTTCTTGACGAGTAGTGGTGGGATCTCGTCATAACCGAAACTTCGTTTATTTTTTAAGTTACGAATTATATTATAAACCTCGTTTGGATCGACTGGGCTTATGTATATCGAGTTATCAGTACGCGCGCACGCGGTTGCCCGTCCGCGTAGTCCGGTAGGCAGCGGGCCCGCTCCGTTTGTGTCGGGCATCCCCCCCACCGATGCAAAAAAGTCGTTGAATGTGTTTGCGACTACACTGGGATCTTCCGTAAGAATATTATGGACATTCAGTTTTATATTTTTCTTTTGCTTTTTCGTCACTTTATTTGTTCGTTCCATTAGCGAGAACTGTATGAAGATCAGTTCAGTCGTTTTTGAGTTTATCGCTTACAGATAGACAGACGGGGCGAAGGACTTTGTTTTAAGGCGATGATAACTCAGTGGTAGTGACGTCGGACGCCTCGGCGAAGGTCGTGGGTTCGAATCCTACAATAAGCTTGAGCTTTCGGTGAAGGAAAACATCGTGAGGAAACCATAGCACGGTGGTAGGGTACTTTATAGTACCCGCCTGGCTGGCTACCACCCTCAAGTTGAAAATCTGTCGCCAAACACCTATTGGTCTGTTCCGGCAGCTGCACTTGAGAGCCTTGAGTTCCTTCTAGGCTTTGTGTGCTTACCACCTTCGGCCACATCATCACTTACCATAGTGAGATTGTGGTCAAACACAAGCCTATACAAAGTAAAAAAAAAAAATATCTAATATAGTTGCAACGCGCGAGTGATACGTCTGGTGTTGCAAGCGTACATAGGCTACGGTAACCGCTTACCATCAGGCGGGCCGTATGCTTGTTTGCCGACTATGTTGTATAAAAAAAGTGATGTTTTTTTAACTTCCAAATGTAAACATATCTGTGACGTCGACTGTACATACTTAATCATAGGTATGCATAATGTACAAGTTATCCTACTGGATTATTATATAGGGTTCTAATGTTATCCCGTGATAAAAAGTAGCCTATGTACTATTCCAGACTATAATCTATCTCTGTGCCAAATTTCATCCAAATCCGTTCACCCGTTCAGCCGTGAGCCGCTCTATAAAGTAGGAAACATTGCGGCGGCGTCCAACGGTTCGCGTATTGCATTTGCAAACTCGTGATAACTTCGAAATTGAATGTCCGATTCGAATGAATTAAAAAGTATTTTACTGCTACATAAATACCCTTGATGATAAAACAATTTATTTGAATAAGAATTAATACTATCTATACGAATGTAACCAACTTTTGTTACTACCGGCGCGATCTAATTAAATAGTAGAACATAAAAGCTGTTATTGTGACTTAACTATGATAGTTAGACAGACTTTTTGTAGATAATAATGAGAATTTTGTCTTTGATTTGTTTAAGCAGGGTACCCCTGTCCATAGAATTGAGGCTGCGAGCCTAGGTGCCTACAGGCTATCAGTCTGACCCGCCATCTTTTCTAGAAAGTGCTCACAAAGCACCATACAGGATATCGAGGATATCCTCATTCACTTGACCTAATAATTTATCAGGTCTGTCTCGTCCTTATGTTGGGGAGTCAATCCATCAACTCCACCAGCTGATCCTGCGGCGTTATCAGTAATGTCGGATCTGAGGGTAGAGGGTCCGGAAGGTTTGGGTTGTCTACTGGAGGTGGATGTTTACTTTCCAATGCACTGAGGGTGCTCAAATCATTTGGCGCAATTGTGTCGCTGGAGAAAATAAGACGACCAGCTTTGATGTCGCCTTCACTCATTTTACATTCTACGGCATGTGGTATATTAAAGTTATGTCTGAAAGTAAATCGCGTAAATTTCGAGTCTGAATAGGTGTATTACAACTATTTTTAATATTAAAAGTTAATGTCTTTTTTTCGATCCCGAACATGAAGAATACAAAAGGGAAATAGAAGCAAATGCTCCCCAGGCATGCCTGCTATTTTCGTTTATGGTTTTTTTTTATGCAATCTGAATGTTTTTGGGCTACACTAATGCGAGCACCTCTTGGGATACGTTTAACTATGGCTATAGAGTTTTTCAGATAAGTAATGCGTTCATGAAAAGGTTCTGAATAATTTTGGTTACCTGTGGTTATCTGAAAAGTAGTGGGCAAGGAACGTGAAAACTCCTGGCTTTTATGGGATGTGCCAAGTTCATCTTAAAGCCTCTTCAAGCCTCTTTGCCCTTTAAAAATGCTTCGCTGGGGGCATTTGAGGCACTGTATGAGGTTCTCCAGTGAAACACATCGCGACTGCTGGCTGTCACAAACGGGCACGACATAGACAACTCCACATTCACTAAGCATATGTGTAAACTCTTAAAAACTAAAAATATTGGTGCAAAAGCTACATTTATACATCAAGAAAGCTAAAAATCATAAAAGATAAAATAAAACTGAAAATAAAATATACTAAAATTGTCACTTGTTGTCTGTCAACAACAGCAAAACGTCGCGCCGTCGGATTTTGGAGGAAATAAAGATTCTGATTGGCCGGGGCTCTATTTTGTAGTGCCGATGATGTAAACACAACCAATCTTCTGTGTCTATTGACGGCGCATGTGCAGTAATATTTGCTAAACAACAACATGAAGCGACATGAACTTGAAATATTCACAGCTGACCCATGTCAGCAAATTATTTTAAAATATAACATTCCAACACACATTCAATACCATATGAGCACAGCACTACAAAGTTTAAAACCAAAAGGAATTTAGGCAATAAAGACCATAATAATGTTGTATTTTTTTAAAGATTTATTTTGAGATGATATCTATTTTGACAACCCATGCTGGTTATAAACTTAATTAATTATTTTTTTTTATTTAGAAGATTTATTTGAGCTCCTAGGAATGTAGATCAGGACGGTCTGACAGACTGCCTGATATTAACAGTGAGAATAATGATCTTGCAGTTCCTATAGTTTCTATCTATAGTATGGGTATCCTTAAAATCTTTCGTTGATAGGTTTCGTTAATTTAAACAAATATAATCATATTTAGAAAGAATTTTATATAACCAAGGTACCTACTTAATTATTATAAAGTAAATTATGTTATATTCTGGGACAATATTCCTCATACACGGCCATCTGACCCCAAACTAAACAAGCTTGTGCTAATATATTTTAATTAATATTTATTGAATACGCTTTTTACGTATATAATATTGAGTTTTAATTCTCTTCTCTACTTTTACTGTCTCCTCAATGTCCTTCGGATGAGCAGGAATAATGTGGGGCAGAAGCCATATAAGTACAAAGAAACAAAGCTCAAAGAGAAACACAAAACCTAGCTCGTAATACTTGATATAGTATACGTACGACGATTCTTCAAAACTTTCGCCGTCCTTGGTCCTCTTGATTCTACCGGGATGTCGACAGTAGTCTCTCGGCATGCATGTTACTCTTTTCTTAAAATGATATATAAAGTGCTTTACAAATACGGTCGTATTAAAGGAGTACATTGAATCGTGAGTAGGATGAGTCGGGAACCCTCCCACGAGAAAATTGTAAAAATCCGGTACTCCTCTTCCCTTCAATAAATCATGAACGTACTTTAATATAAACTCAGTATTGTACGCGCACATGAATGCGTTGCATAGTATTGCCACGTGAGCGATCACCTCCCAACAAGTGAGCCATGCGCCTATTCCAGAACATTTGAACAGCAACGGTCGCCTACGACCCACCAGGAGCAAGCGAGCCTTGTACCTAACGTCCCATATATTGGCAATCAAAATAAACAATGAAACTGGTGAGAAAGCGCCGCTGAACAACGTTATGAAAGCGAATTGCATAGTCAATTCCAGAAACATCTCCCTGATATCCTGTTCAGTGATGGGCGTCATTTTGTATTCTCGTTCCCATATCGGGATCCTGGCGTTCGTTCTATAACCTTGATTGTAGTCAGTCGTCATTGGTAATAAGTATAATATACCCTTAAATATAATGAACCTAACGAAGGCGAAGACCACAACCGTGATGGCTAGCTCGTCGATGCAGCTGGGGAAGGTGCAGTTCATCATGCCAATCCCACCCGGTGACGTGAAGCTGTTTGGGTCTACGGGGTACGTGTACTGCCGTCCTTTTACGAAAGCGAGGAAAGCGAAGTACCAAAACGTGACAATAAATGTAAACACAAACATTCTTCCGATCACAGATCGTTCATATGACTCCTGGTGCCGGTGATTTTCAAACTGAGCTATCAAACGAGATAACAACACGGTCACTTTCCCTATTACCATTACTAGTATTGAGTATAATGCAGAAGTTTTAGCAATTCCATAATATACTGATACGTCGATTTTTTGTATTAAAGTATAGTGAGATTGTGCCACCATGTCGTATTGAAAGTTGGCCCAAAATAGCGTCAGGAAATAAACAACGTATAGACATACACCCAAAATAATGAGGTTGAGCGCTATACTGATAGCTCTTGAACAAATACTTTCGTAGGATGTCCACATTCCTGTTGTTTTTGATCTTTTTATATTAGAAACAGGTATCTTGTATTCCTGTCTATACGTATTACTCAATGCTTTATCATCAGTTTCCCACAGCCACCGAAAGTAATATTCTCTTCTTTTCCAAAGTAAAACAAACACGAGGCCCCACAAAGTTAGTATTGCATAAAAGTATACATACTTAGAAGTGTTCAACATGTGCTTGAAAACAAATTGGGCGCAAACCTGATGAAAATGATAAAAAGGACATTTGGCCCAATCGAAACACGCAGGACACATACTCATGCCGCCTCGGAAACAGTAATAACTTCCCCAATTTTTTGACGTAGTGTCAGCGGGCTTGAAACAAAATAAATCAAATAAATTCTTTCTCCATTCATCAGTTTTATAACTTTCTTTGATGCGCTTGTATCCTTCATGTACCCCTAAATACATAAATATATTTCCCGCAACCACGAGTACAGAGAGCGCTATAATATATAGCTCGGTGAATGCGAAGTAGAATGCTATTCTCTCCCCCAAATACTCTTGTATCATGCTGACGGGTTGAGACTTCAGTAGGTTTCCTCCACCGACCCAATTAGCAAATAATATTTGGCGACCATTTACCTCATGTAAGATATTTTGATTAGGAATAAAGAAGTATGGTCCGTCGTGTAATGCAAAAGCGTCCAAGATGAGGTTGTTCCTAATCAGTCTGTTCAGACCGACATAGTTCTCGTAGTCGCCGAACGGCAAAACGAGAAGCATTCTATACACGATCAAACTACGTTCTAGAGTAGAATAGTTCATGGCGCCGGGGTATTGCTTTCGTACTATTTTGATCCACTCTTTTTCATAGTTATTGAAAATAAAAGGTAGAAATCTTCTAAAATACTTGAAGAGTCTATTTCCAGGATTCACAAAATCGACGTGGCTATCCTTAAAATATCTGCGTATCCTGAAAATATCACCTTGTTCTTCGACGACATTATCAGGAGCGTGCAACTTCACAAATACGAGATGTTGATGCTGCTTCATCAGTCCTGGTTCTAGTTCCAGCTCGAGGCCCAATTTCAAGGCGTTTACGATAAATTTGACTCGAACCTGATCCGCTGCAGACTTGCCGTCGTCTTGGATCACGAGTATAAGATCAATGCGCCTTTTGCAGTCTTTGAAATATCCCGTAAAAACGGCACGTTCTTCTGGTTCTTCTGATGATGATGTTTCCATCGCGAAAAATTGTATGATTAGGTAGCAAATGATACTACTATATTTCGGCAAGTGACAGACAAAATTAATACAAGTAGGCAAAGAGAATATAACCACTACGTTCTACAAGTAGGTATGTAGAAAACCACATAGAAACAATCTGTCAGGAAATTTCATGAATTGATTGATTCATGATTTTAAATTATTTTTCGAATACTTTTTTTGTATTTTTGTTGTTTTTTTAATACGACCAGGGTCAGCGTAGATAGAGTAGTCAGCCTCTATTTGTATTAAAAAAACTACAAAAATACAAAAAGTATTCGATAACTATTTTTGATATATATCAAAAATAGTATTTGTTGAGAGGTATTTTTAACCGTGGAAAATAAATAAACGTTTTATTTTCAATTGACATGTAATAGTAGTGACACATCTCATTTCTTTTTTATTTGACAAGACACAATCATAAAGCATAATATTCAACCTTTAACATCCTCCCTTTTTGCGCAGTCTATATAAAAATTAAATATCAAACACAGTGTAAGCCTATTCGGTCCAATATCAATACTATAGACGGCCTACCAAGAGGCTTTGTTAGAAAATCTGCACTTTGTAGTTGTGTCCCTACGTGCTGGACCTGTAGTTTTCCATCTGCAACTAATTCCCTGACATAGAAGTGTCTGATTGCAATGTGTTTTGTTCTTCGATGCAGTTCTGGATTTTGAGCTAATTTCACAGCGGCGTCGTTGTCTACTTGCAGAATTGGAACTTGCTTCAGAACAGAAATTTCATTAAATAGCCTTTGCAGCCAGACTATTTCACGCGCCGTTTCGCTTGCTGCGACTATTTCGGCTTCGGTCGTGGAAATAGCCACTGACGACTGCTTCCGACTTGCCCAGGCGATTGCTCCGCCAGCATATATGCATAGGATGCCACTAGTTGAGCGACCATCCTTGACATCTCCTGCATGATCAGAATCACTGAAACTTTCCAGTATCCCCGTCTTATAATCCCTTTTGTACGTTATTCCATAGTTTGACGTACCTTGTAGGTAGCGCATTATACGCTTCACCTTTAGTACATCTTCTTTGGAAGAATTTTCTAAGGTTCTGGATACAACACCAACGGCGTAGGCAATATCTGGCCGCGTGCCTACCATGAGGTAAGCAAGAGCACCTACAGCTTGTCTATAGGGGTATGACTTCTCGTCTATTACCTCTCTCTCTGACTGTCCTTGCTCAGAATCTCTAATTATAGGTGTAGTCACTGTTTTACAGCTGCTCATACCAAACCTAGCTAAAACTTTCTCAGTGTAGTGCTTTTGCGTTATGCTTATAGAGCCATCGTCTTTGTGATGTATTTGCAAACCCAGATAATAATCTGCAGGCTTTACGGTTATCTTAAACCTTCGTTTAAGTTCTGCCATAAACTTATCAGCATCCTTCTGTTTTGTTGCAGCTACCAATCCATCATCGACATATAGTGCCAAAATGATTTTATTCTGCAATCGTTTTCGGATAAATAAGCAAGGATCCGTTTGACTTTGTTGAAAACCTATATTCTTCAAGTAATCAACAATGCACTTATTCCAACACCTTGGTGCTTGCTTAAGTCCGTATAGACTTCGCTTCAACTTGCAGACTCGGTTAGTTCCGTCATTAATGCCTTCTGGCTGCTTCATGTATATCTCCTCTTCAATAGAGCCATTTAGAAAAGCAGTTGTGACATCAAACTGAGTGAGTGCTAAACCTTCATTTGCCGCAACGCTTATGACTGATCTGATTGTCGTCATTTTTGCAACAGGGCTAAACGTTTCGTCAAAGTCCACTCCGGGTTGTTGCGAAAACCCTCGAGCAACAAGCCTTGCTTTATATTTTTCAATTGTACCATCAGCGTTTGTTTTGATTTTATAGATCCACTTGCATGATATAGCTTTACGACCCTTGGGTAGATCGACCAGAGACCAGGTTTTATTCTCTTCTAAAGATTTGATTTCACTTTTCATTGCTTTCAGCCAATGCTCCTTGTCTTGACTCTGTAGTACTTCAGTGTATTTAGTAGTTACCAAGTCTTGCAGGTGGTCTTAGCTTTGATCTGTCTCGAAGAGTTATTCGTCCTTCATTCTTTATTTCTCTATCAGGTAAAATCTCATCGTTTATCGCTTCCAAACGTTCTGGCAATGTTTGATCGTTATCCTCATCAACAGCTTCATCAAGCTCATCTTGAGTATCTAAAGCTATTTCTGGTATTCTGTTATGTGTTTCTGTATCAGGAGTATCTTCAAACGTTTCAGGAGGTATACACTCTTCAAATGTACTTTTGCTTCTTTCCTCCCTAACATCATGAATCGTTCGAATATTCTCCTCCCATGCAACAACATTCGTTGGTAACCGAAGACTTATTTCTATCTCAGAGTTTCTCTCAACAGGTTTTGAACCAGTATTTAGTTCGGTATTAGTCCTGCTGATTGCTGACTCTCGAAATACTACATCTCTTGAACGTACCAGTGAATTTTCATTTTTGTCCATTTTCAGAAGACGATACCCATCATCATTATCATAGCCGATCAAAATACATTTTTCTGCTTTCTTGTCCATTTTCGTACGCTTTTGCTTGGGTACATGGGCGTAACAAGGACTTCCAATGATTCTTAAATGGCTTATCTTTGGTTTTTTGTTAAACCATAATTCGAATGGTGATTTGCCATCTACAGGAGTTGGTCCCGTTCGATTGAGCACATACGCTGCTGTATTTATAAGTTCTGCCCAACAGGCAGTAGGCAACTCTTCATGCGCGTACATCATGGCTCGGGCGGCTTCGACAAGCGTTCTATTCTCTCGTTCACTACAGCCATTTTGTTGTGGCGTATATGGCATAATCAATCTGTGCTTGATGCCATACCTTTGTAGTATTGATCGAGTTTTCTCGTTATCGAACTCTCCGCCGTTGTCGCTTAGTAGTTCTTTCACAACATGACCAGCTACCTTGCTTTCTTCTAACATTATATGAAGCTTTGTATGAAAATGAAAATGAAAATGAAAATGAAAAAATGAAAATGAAAATATTTTTTATTCAAATAGGCCTTCACAAGCACTTATGAATAGTCTGACTCTAACGCTCGGTTCGGAAGGTTGCTTTTACTGAGAAGAGCCGGCAAGAAACTCAGCAATTACTCTTTTCAAAACCAACTCAGATTTATTACATTAAATTATTTATCTAGTCTCACTGACAATATATGTGTGTTATAACAAAAAAGAAAAGAAACAAAATGATGAGTGACATAGTTAATAAATAGATAGCAAATTTAAGCAGACCAGCCCCCACAAGCAGCACCTGTTCACAAGTATGACGCATGTGGCAGCCATCGCCCTCCTCGCACATATTGTAGGGAAGTGAGCGACCCGCCACACGACGCCGCCGCAAGCAAAGGCCTCAAAGTGAGCATGACTACCATAAGCTTGCTAAAAAGAAAAACAATTTCACGGAATATGAATAAGAACACACAATATGTTATCACTGTTACCATTCACATGTTTATAGGGCAAAAAAAAAAAAAGTAAGTGTATCATAATAACAATATTAAAAAATTATGATAATATATTACACAAAAATTTATATACATACACAAAAGTAACAAATCTACCAAGCATTATCGTCTTTTAAATAATCATTCACAGTATAGTAAGATTTTTCAATTAAAACAGCTTTAATACGGTCCTTAAATCTTTGTGAAGGCAAATTTAAAATTGAAGTAGGGATTTTGTTATAGAAGCGTGCACCTAGTCCTAGAAATGAACCTTGCACTTTTTGTAGTCTATAAGCAGAGGTCACAAGTTTGTGCTTATTCCTAGTATTGATCGAGTGTACTTCACATTTTTTCAAAAAACCACTAATATTTTGATGGACAAATAATATGTTTGCATAAATATATTGAGATGCAACTGTGAGTATGCCGATTTCCTTAAACTTATCTCTGAGGGAAGTTCGAGAGCCTAAATTATAAATAGCTCGCACTGCCCTCTTTTGTAAAATAAAAATGGTTTCTATATCAGCAGCTTTACCCCAAAGTAAAATGCCATAGGACATGACACTATGAAAATAGCTAAAATAAACTAATCTAGCTGTATCTACATCTGTAAGTTGTCTAATTTTCCTAACTGCATAAGCTGCCGAACTGAGCTTCGCCGCAACAGATGAAATTTGGGAGCCCCATTGTAATTTTGAGTCCAAAGTAATCCCTAGGAATACTGTTGACTCAACAAGATTGAGGGCTTCATTATTTAACATTAAATTACAGTCTATTTTTTTACATTTGGTAATGCAAATTTAATGCATTTAGTTTTCTTTGCATTTAAAACTAAATTATTCACTGTAAACCAATTTAATACCTTTGTTAATGCACCGTTTACATCGTCATAATTGGATTTCAGTCTATCAACACCAAAAATCAGTGAGGTATCATCAGCAAACAGTACAATTCCACAGGTATTTTTAACATAAAACGGAAGGTCATTAATATATATTAAGAATAGAAAAGGACCCAGAATAGAGCCCTGCGGTACACCCATACGCACAGGAGAACCAGATGATTTAACCCTATTTACATCGACACTTTGAAGTCTCTGCCCAAGGTATGATTGCATAAGATCAAGTGCCACGCCCATAATAATTTAGTTTACGTAAAAGTGTTCCATGATCAACGCAATCGAAAGCCTTGGATAGGTCACAGAACACACCAATGGCATTCTGCGACCTCTCCCAAGCATTAAAGATGTTTTTTAAAAGTGTTACCCCAGCGTCAATTGTAGAACGACCTTTCGTAAAACCGTACTGCTCACTATGTAATAATTTATTTAAATTAAAGTGTGCAAGTAATTGCGATAAAATTATTTTTTCGAATACTTTACTAAGGGCTGGCAAAATGGAAACGGGCCTATAATTAGAAGGATCCCTAGGATCTCCGGTTTTGAACAATGGTACTATTTTACTATGTTTCATCAAATCTGGAAATTTACCTGAATCTACACATCTGTTAAAAATTAAAGCCAAATAGGGAGCGATATCATCCATGATACCCCGCAAGACAGTAACAAATATATCCCATAAATCACCAGTGCGTTTAACTTTCAGACTCTTAAAAGTTTTTAATATGTCATGAGATGTTATATGCCTAAATTTGAATAAGTCATCGCACTCAGACACATTGTTTTTCAATATTATTTCAGCGTCTTCTGGTGAGGAATTTAAGGAGCTGGTGGTAGCTATAGGTATATCACTAAAAAACTCATTAAATGCGTTTGCAATTTGACTACTTTCACTAATAATTTTATTATTTATATTTAATTCTATACTATTATTATGCTTTTTACTCTTTCCCCTTTCAGAGTTAATAATGTCCCATGTTGTTCTTACTTTATTAGTTGATTTACTAATTTTATTTTTTAAGTAGATGGACTTAGCTGAAGCACAAGCTTTCTTGAAAATTTTAGAATAATTTTTAACATACTCAATAAAAATTTGATTTTGATTAAATTTTTTCATACCATACAGCTCATACAACTTAGCTCTACTTTTATAAATACCAACTGTTGCCCAATCGTTAAACTTAATGTTATTATTTTCTTTAAAAGTCCTTGGTTTAAAGGTATTGTCAAATTCCTTTCTTATAAAACCAAAAAGTTCATTATATAGACAATCTGGTTCATCCTGTGCCATCTCAATAGAAACAATATTTTTGTTTACATTTGTTTTGAATCGAACCATGCGATTTAAGGTAATAGGTCTACGTGTTATTTTATGGGGGGTAATCTCGTTTTCATTTAATAAAACCACCTTTAGACCGCAATGATCTGAAGTTAACTCACTAATTACAGATTGTTCAAGTGCATCACAGCTGCAAAACATATTATCGAGGCAAGTGGCGGACGTTGCCGTGATTCTAGTTGGCTCACAGAATAAATTGTTTAAATTAAAAGATTTGAACAAATTAATCAGTCTTACTGTTGTAGGTGAATCTACTAATAAATTCACGTTAAAATCTCCACATACTATAATCTTCTTGTTGCCCGTTTGAGCTTTATTAAGAACGTCTTCTACGACTGATTCAAATAAACTAAAGTCACCTAAAGGGGGACGGTACACGCAAACTATAACAAATCGCTCCAACTCTACACAAGATAATTCAACAGTGCGTTCGACTGACAAGTCTACAATGTCTTTGCGATCCTTACATTTAATATTACTTGAAACTAAAATTAAACTTCCACCGTGTATAGCTGATTTTCTAACGAACGCACTAGACAGTTTATAATTAGAAATATTGAGCAATAGCTCATGGTTTTTTATCCAATGTTCAGTTACACACAAAACATTTACATCATGGTATTCTAGAAACAGTTCAATGGACTTCAGACTTCTGTTTCATAAAGTATGCATAGCGGTATTTGCTGAAATCGTCTTTGAATAGAACGAAATAGCGATATCCTTTGTAGGAAAATGGGAATGGTCCACACACATCTGAGTGTATAATTTCTCCTGGAAATTTTGCTCTATCTCTTGTTCCGAAAGGTCGCCTCTTCATTTTTCCAAAGCTACAACCTTCACAACATTCACGTGTGTCATTCGGTACCTTAATCCTGAGTTCCTTTTCTATTACCTTCTTTACATGGGTTTTGCTTTGGTGTGCTAATCTCTCATGATAAATCTGTAACAAACTATCTTGACTTGTCAGTGCATTGACTTCAATGACAATCGGTGGCATCACATTCTTCACATTAATTTTAAATAGCCCTCCTCTTTTTGTTCGTTTGCCTGTTACTCTGACAATGCCTTTTGATTTCAATCTACAGAACTCTGGTTCGGATTCGAAAAAGCTTTGTGGTAATCTATCCTGCGCTGCTAAAAGTGAGAATAGATTTTTCTGTAGTGACGGCACACACCATACATCGCATAATGTTACGGTTCCTTTATGATCTCCAACCGTGGCTTCCAGCTTTATGTCACCTTTACCAGTGGCATCTACTTTCTCACCATTTGCTGTCGTTACTGTATGCTGCTTATCAAAACTTTCAAATGTTTGGAATAAATCTCTTCTGAATGTGACGTGACTTGTGGCTCCACTGTCGAGATACCAATTATCTTTGTCAGGGTATAAGCACCTATCAACGTTCATTAGGACTGTACTATTCACATTATTTGTGTTATTTGAATTTGGCTTGGGAGGTCGCCCATCACTCAACCACTTCGAGCATTTTCTCACTTTGTGTCCTTCTTGACCACAGTAATTGCACTTTATCCTCTTATTGTAAGTCTTGTTTAACTTTTTCTGAGGGGCTTTTATCGTGAAAGCTTGGTTACTCACGTTTGTAGACGTAGAAGCCTGTGTATCGACATTTCGTTCAAAGGCACAGAGTTGTGAAGTTAGTCTCTCTATAGTCCTTTCTTTTTTAGTCATAAGTAGCCAACTAGATTTAAATGTAAGGTATTCCTCTGGTAAGGTGTCTAAAATCTTACAGATCAGAACTACCTCTGGTAACGCATGGTTTCCTTCAAGCTTCGTAATTTCTTTGTTCAGTTTGAACCATATGTTCTTCAGCTTTGAAAGGTGTATAGCCATATTGTCATCCACTTGCTTCTTATACTCAAAGAACTTTAGGCAATTGTCATAGACTAAATCGTCACCATCTCCGTCAAACAACCTCTTAAGCTCATCCCACACTTCTTTGGAAGACTCGAAACGCATTATCCTTTGTACAATTTCGTCTTTCATATTACTTGTGAGAATTATAAGAATCATGCTATCTAGTTCTTGAAACTTTTCTAAAACAGTTTCTTCAACTTTTTCAGCATTTGATGGTTTTTCATATCTACCTTCTAACAGATCTAGGGCTTTTGGAATTCCCTTCAGTAGCATAGATATTTTATATTTCCATATCAACCAGTTGGTGCCATCTAGGTTTCCAATGTTTAATCTCGTAATATCTGGTTTGGTTGCCATATTTACTACTTATAAACACTGTTATCGACTTTAGTAATATCGATTTTAATACCCTAAACGCTCTGCTACCATGTTGAGAGGTATTTTTAACCGTGGAAAATAAATAAACGTTTTATTTTCAATTGACATGTAATAGTAGTGACACATCTCATTTCTTTTTTATTTGACAAGACACAATCATAAAGCATAATATTCAACCTTTAACAGTATTCTGTTCAGAAGCGAACGTTAGAATCAAGTGATTATATCTTCTTTGAAAAAAAAAAGAAAAAACTAATATACTATAAAAAATGTAACCTTGCTGAGTTTCTTGCCGGTTCTTCTCAGTTGAAGGCGACTTCCGAATCGGTGGTAACTTCAGTAGTTTCGACGTTCATAAGTGCCCTCTTAGGGCCTAATCTGAATTAGACTTAGACTTTGGTTAGAATAGTTACATATCTATAGCACTATGGTCGGTCGCGTCGCGAGATAATTTATGATGGAAAAGACAATGGTAAGAGCCGTGTAAACCTAGCGGGAGACACAAAATTATAAAATTTAATTTTTAATGCCTTGCAAAGATCTAGAAATTGCGTGAGAGATCCTCCTGTTAGTTTACAAATGTAAAGGTGGAGCTTCAGCGGCTCGGTTATACAAGGTGAAAGGCTGGCCGGCTCAGTTGTGTTTGATCTACGAGCTACTGAGTAAACGAACTTCAGAGTGACTTTGAAGCAAACCCAGAGCGAAGTAATTTTTTTATTGTAAACGCTGTAATATCGGTGAAGTCAGCGAAAGGAAGTTTGAGATTCTGGAATAGGTGCTTCACTTTTTCTGACTTCAAAACGAGTTCCAACATCGTTATTTTAGACTTTTTAATGCAAACCTTAACAGCATAATCAGTGGTAAAATTATTTAATAAAAAAAAATACATTTAATGGTTTTAATTAATGCTAAGTAGTGATGAAGTACAATTTCAGGTTTTTTTTTCATTAAAATTACGACCGAATATTTTTATTTTATCATTTTCGGAATACTTATGACCTATACTATCATCCCTCAAAAGGACCGTACTTCATTTATTAGGACCTTATATGTATACAGGGTGTGGTTTTGCATTTCCGCCATATTTATAGAACCAATAGTAGATGATTAATTTAGTATTTTAAAAATATGTAATTAATTATATGGTAGATTAGTCAACGATTATTGATGATTTGTGATTAGCGTCAAATCAGAATAAGCACGAGTGCCCAGAATAGGTCTGCGATCCGGGGGCGAGGCGCGGCGAGGAGACGACCGGGTCACCGGATGACCGGGTCACCGACCGCGGCGCCTGTGTGGCGGCCGCGCCACACAGGCGCCGCGGTACGTAGGTATGTTTTGCTGTTGCGTATCGTAGGTATCTGTTCTACATTTGCGCGGTGCAACCTTCTTTATTTTATTGTTAGAGTTGAATACTAACTAGGTACGAAAAATTATTGGAATAAAATAATTCCAAATTGACCTTCTTACTTTACCGGACTGTGAAACGTCAAAAATACCTACCTAGGCATGATAACTACCAAATAAAAACTATTTGGTAGTTTTCATTAAATTTATTTTAAAAAAAAGTTTATTTACGCACCTATGTTACTCGAAGATACTGCTCAAAGTGTCCTCCCTCATTCTCGATGCACAGTTGAGCACGGCGTCGCAAGTTTCTTTTTAATTTGCGCAAAACATTTGTATTATTTTTAACGGATTCAAATGCCAACACAATTTTTTGTCTTAACTGCACCACACTAGATATTTCTTCAACATAAACAAGTCTTTTAAGTTCTCCCCACAAGTAAAAGTCACAAGGTGTTAAGTCCGGAGAGCGCGGTGGCCAGGGCACTGGGCCACCACGACCGATCCACTGGCTTCCAAACACTTCACTTAAATACTGACGCACTTGGAGACCATAATGAGGAGGAGCTCCGTCTTGTTGGTAAAACAAATGTCTGTGCAGAGCCAACGGGATGTCTTCCAGCATCTCATTGACAACGTGACGAAGCAGCTGTAGGTAGGTGGTGCTGGTCAGGTGGCCTTCAATGAAATATGGTCCTAGGATGTGATCGCCAATAATCCCCGCTAAATTCGACGTTTGAATAACGTTCCGTCATTGTCACTGTACTGTACGTTGGAGTTCGCGCGGTGTGAAGATTGCGCGTGTCACGCACAGTGCGTGCGCGCTCGCAGTCGGAGGACAACTGACTGACTGCGGACTGACCGTACATACATGACTACATACATCGGCGCGTGCGGAGTGCGCGATGAACGAGTGCGCAGTGGCGCCATGGCGCGGTGCTTAGTACACACGATGTCATTTTATAAAACAACTTAATGTGGTTTTATTGGACTGGGGGATTTTTATTTTTACAAAAGTTTAAAAATAATATGTAATTTTAAGAGTACGATTTTATGATTGAATCGTGTTCTATACAAGGTAAATATCGACCTCCGTAAATATGGCGTAAATGCAAAACCACACCCTGTATAACGGAGTTATGCCCGAACATACATAAATATATATATAAACATCCGAATTGAGAACCTCCACCTTTTTTGAAGTCGATTAAAAAAACCATTTTTGTCAACCTGTTTACAGTCCGTTCATCAAACTTGTTCCCCTCCCATTATGTTGGCACTATTGACTGACAATGTAATTTCTGTCGGTGTCGAAGGGAATAACAGGGCTACCAACTTTTGAACATGGGGACATCTTACGGTGAACGGTCTGTAATAGGTGCACGTACATATTCGTATCTACATACTACGAGCATAGTCTATGTAACTCTTACAGTTGGCCAACGGACACGTCTAGACAGAGCAATCGTTCGGGGTTTACGGGGTGAGAGAGGGGCGGTAGCGAACCGCCATACACTCGCTTGGGACACAATGCAGCAATGACGCATGCCTATACAAAACCGGCATTTCATGGGACCACTGTATGTTTTTTACGCTGTGCTACAAGTATTATGCTTTGCCATCATCTTTTTTACAAAGTCAAAGGGTTAGTTTTAGATTTTTTTGACTTTTATATTCAACTTTTTATCATTCATTCATTCATTCATTCATTCATTCATTCATTCACCCACATCTCCCTTCCGGGACTTATAGGCGCATCGCCCACACGATCAAGAATCGAGGCGGCGCGTCGATGCACAGGCGCACAAGAGGCGCGCCGCATCTAGGTTTTCTATGAATAAATGGCAGTCGGGCCTATTTTTCCTTAAACACTCACACCATTAGCTACATTTTGAAAGAAAGAAAGAAGGAAAGAAAATTAGTTTATCATGTCCTAGAGTTAGTTAGGTACATCGTAACGGTTTGGTCCTGGTCTATAAGCTAAACACTTTCTTTTATATATTATTTTAGTTTACCAGAAACTGATTCAGACACGGACTTCTTTGTTATCACAAAGGAGACCGAATAAAAAAAATCTTCTAGTTTTTCGAACGATTTTCAGATGTTATTTGGAGAGAATTTAATGTTGACATCTTGTAACAAAATCATTTCTATGCTGCATTTACACGTTTCTTAGCCACTTGTCCCTTGTTCGCAAGTGCAGGGGCAAATTTTGAAAATAATTTTGAAGTGTAAACTTCTTTTAGCGCGGTACGCATATTTTTAGATGAGGTAAAACCTCTGGACTTGCGACACCGAGCGAGACGCAGTTTGACGTTTAGTTTCGTTTTTTTTCTCCCATTAAAATAATTGCGGCCAGTAATGTCGCTAGTCGCTGTCAGTAGTTTTGGCGCCATAACAAAACAAACTCACTCAGAAAAAAAAACTATTTTAGATTGTAATAATTTTAATGATAATGATGATGATACAAGAGCTCAATCTCAATCTCTCAAAAAAAAAGTTGTCACTTCTGTCGGCACTCCCGGAGTGCATTTTTTTTATTAATATGAATATCTCAGCTCCTATATCATTTAGATAAATGTTTATTTAAATTGTTATTCTAGTGTTGTAAAATAATATTAAAACCAGTGGCCGCTGAAAAACAAAGACGCCACACGTCCATACTTACTTGAGCAAACCCCTTTATTTATTTCTAGCATAACGCCCGCGGCTTCGTTCGCGCAGACTTTATAAAATTTCTATAACTTTTTTCCCTTATAGATAACTTCCTTATAATATAAAAGTAAATTCCAAAAATCTTTCAATTGCGATAACTATTTTTTGCAATATCTGATTTTAATTAAACATTCTGTCCGTCTGTCTGTCTATCTGTCTGTCTGCCTGTCTGTCTGTTTGTTAACGTTTATCTCCGGAACTAGTTAGTACTAGTAGAACTCCGGTATTTTTCATAGGTAGTCAGAGATTAATTTGGTGCTTTGTTTCGCGTAGAGAAATTCCGAGCATAGCTTGCTGAGAGACTCTGTCTGTACATTAGAAATATAAAAATGAGTGTCTATAGTTACGCACGTGAGACATTACACTTCAGTGGCGCAACTAACTTCATGATGCTACATCAGCGAATCAATATTTTTTTTATAACGCGCCAAAAGAAGTATGACTTCAAAAATATTGTTGGAGCTTGTGCAATAAATCCGTACTCT
Source organism: Tetheella fluctuosa (assembly GCA_951216915.1). NCBI lineage: Eukaryota > Metazoa > Arthropoda > Insecta > Lepidoptera > Drepanidae > Tetheella > Tetheella fluctuosa. The sequence continues at coordinate 396,473 of OX578242.1, forward strand.
GTTTGGATCGACACGATACCCTGTCTGGAGCGTTGACATATGTCTAGCTAACCCCGTTTACACGCTTTTATAGCTTGTAATGACTTGCCCTGTAAGCTTGCCCTACACTCGTCAAGCGTTTAAATGCGCCTTAGATGTTTATGGTATTGCATTATTTACATAGGTACTTATTGCATGAATTGAAGATAGATATTTCACGCCGATTTCTTGTCGTTTAATGTTTGGATTGCTATTTTATTCAAAGCTTTTTATTGAGTAGGTATTCAGATTAGATAATATTTAAATAGCAATTGGAAATGGAACACAAATCAGATGAAAAAAATAAGGGATACCATTATAAATTTAAAATTTTGCTTGACGAAGAAGAGGAAAGAAGAAAATACGTAAGTACGATATCGTGATACGTCCACTCCGGTTTTAAGTTCATAGGACATGTAACACAATGTGTGGTGCTTTTTATGAGGTAATATTCATAGATAAGCACCTCTACCGATGCTGGGGGGAGCGGAGATTTACGTCAGACTGGGTCCCTAGGGTACGTAGAAGCTTTCTGCGACCCAGCAGCGGTGACCCAGCGGCCTGTTGTGAAGTCTCTCCTCACCATCATCACCTCGTACCCTTGGACAATACAATTGTACACAGTAAACATGGTTCACAGTTGAACGGTAGTACGAGAATATTATGGCCGATTCTTTTTAGACAGCACGTTTCGCCGAAAAAAACGCTACAAAGAATGAATGGTTTGCCGATACCATGGTTCGCCGAAACACGCTAGAACTAAATTACCATTTACTGATAGACATTTACTGAAAGCACCTTGTATTTTTTCCTTAAAAAATATTTATTTCCAAAGGAACCTAAACTCTTTTAGATAATTTATTCAATTTCCTTTATAGTTTAGATGAGTTTCGCCTCGATTTCTGTATCATTGCAGTGGGCGCAGCCTGAACTCCACAGTCCATTGAAATCGAATCAAAGCGGCAAGACGAAAGACGGTCCAAGTGATGAAGATATAGATAATAATGAAGAGGCTCAACCTCAAATATATCATAAACTTCATGTATATAAGGAGACCCTCACGAGCAAAGGCACTGATACCATGGAAGGTTACAGTGCTCCGAAAAAGAAAGAGAAACAGATGACAATAGAGGACAATGAGGTGGAAGTTACACCAACTGATGTGGCTTCCGAGGAACCTTCAGAATTGCCAGTAGAAGAACCAACTATACCGGTATGTATAGTTTTTGAACTAAACTACAAGTAAATAAGCCGCACTAAAGTAACGCCAAACTAATTTATGGCGATGATAGCTCAGTCGTAGAGACGTCAGAAGCCGCGGAGTAGGTCGTGGGTTCGAATCCTACAATGAGGTTGAGCTTTCAGAAAAATAGATTAAACTACCGACCCGCCCTTTGGCTTCGCACGGATAGAAGAGCATAATAATATTAGTATAGATTTCTTTGTTTGTTTTTTATTTTTGATTCCAGCCACCGCCGTTCACGGGATTCTTCGTAGAAAACGATTTACCGTCAATTAGGCGGATTGATTTGATTCTAGTTTTAGCGGATGATGGGAACCCTAGTTTAGAAATGATAAGAACTAACTATCTGATGAGTATTATAAAATGTGGACTTGAAATAGAGATGGAACATGGAATGGTGAGTGATCATAGACGCAACCTTTTGGATCAGAGCTATTTTGACAGTTATAAATGACACCTAAAGTACTACTACTAAAGTACTTGTGTCTCTGTGTAACACATTTCAGTTACTCGTCTTCCTTCTGTTCTAGATGCCGATACATAAACACCTTGTTTTTGCCAAAGTCCATGCCCCAGTATCTGTACTCGAAGAGTACGGTGACATAGTTGGAGTGAAGAAATATTTCAAAGATAGTCACATCGAGTATACAAAACGTAAAAGTTTCTTCCTAAATCGATATCTTTGCTTCTGCACACAATTGGATGATGAGAAAGAGTGGATTCAAATAGTACGGTATGTACCTACGGTTACGCCTCGAATCGTTTTATTACAAGCTTTTATTGAGTTTCACCTGTCCCAAATCTTGTAACAAAAATTTGACTCACTTCCCGGTGTCCGATTGAGCTGAAAATTTGGGGTTGAAGAGTCCTGGAGTGGAGACCACGGACCGGCAAAGCAAACGCAGCGTAGAACGTTTACTTACAAGGTGGATGGAAGACCTCTTAAAGATCGTCGGAAAACGCTGGATGCCGCCCAAGACCGGTCCTATTGGAGATTCTTAGGGGAGGCCTATGTCCAACAGTAGGCATCTTGTGGCTGAGATAATGATGATGATGATAATGTAAATGACAATGCATCTTGATGGTAAGCATGAGGTGAATCGACATCCAAGACTAGCTCCAGATAAAGGAACTCCTCAACGGTCAACAGATACGAAATTTTGTGTACGTATTTTATCATGATCGCCGGCTGCTGCACTCAAGGTAGGCTCCTAACGAGGGAACTCCTCCATGGTTAACAGCATAGACATGATATATATACGCATTCCAAAATGGAGGGTAGTAGGTACTATCGACCTTGTCGTTGTCTATTTAGGCTCCAAGTTCTTCGCTTCTGGAGTTCATATTGATGTACTTCCACCCCTGCAAGTATTGCCAATGACTAAAAAATCACCTGTATAATAGATCGTCAAAGATGTGAACGCTTCGAAAAATATGGAGCGTAACTGTCAACTGTCCTCCCATAAATCTCTTATTCACCTCCGTGAGAGTCCCTTCTCGACAAAATTTCTCTCGATTTTAATTGTAACTGTTCATCAACTGATATCATAATGTATGACACAAAGTAGATGCAGAAAGAATGATGTAGCGCGAGCGTAAGTTTAAGGTAATGATGTTGGATGCCGCGGTGAAGGTCATGGGTTTGAATCCTACTATGAACTTCAGCTGTCAGTGTTCACGCAGCAATGTAGCAACAGAACAACGTAAAACTTTTACATAAAGATAGTTTATGGATCGGAGAGTGACTTGGGTTACTTTTTATGCCGGGGAGGCGGATGAAACCGCGGGGTGAAAGCTAACGTTTTATATTTATTACAGATTACTTGACCGTGATATAGTACTGGACGTATACCCGTTACACGACGGGCCATATTTTTATACTAGAGATCAAGATTTCATGGAAGTTAACGCTCGCCAAGTAAGCTGCATATTGTTTTTTTTATTTTATTTCAGGTTAAGATTTATCGGACGCGGCTGACGGCCGCGGACGGTATGCACAGGGTGCGGGACACGTCCGAGCGCCAGAAGGACGCGGATATAATTTATGCCACGCTTCTTTTTATTTTCTTTCTGGGTGGACAACATAAATCAGCCGCTGCTAATTCGAGAAAAAATAGTCCATGTTTCTTCGTTTACAGTTCTTTGCGGAATAGCCGTGGTACGCGTCCGCAAGCCACGTCTCAAAAATACTGTGCATATTTATCAGTCGCGGCTGTCAGCCAAATCCATTAGCCACGTCCGTCAGCCGCGTCCGATAATTTTTAGCTTTATACTTACAGAATAGATAAAGCGCGTCGTTTTATGACCTAATTATACCTTACTACCATTTTTATCCGCGTAGCGTAGGGGTGTAAGTGTAACGGACAACGGTCGAGATACCACTACCTTCTTGTCCACCCAAAAAAAACAATTAAGTATCTAAGCTTATCTTAATCTTAACTAATATTATAAATGCGAAAGTGAGTTTGTTTGTTTGTTACCTTTTCACGCTTAAGCCGCTGAACCGATCGCGATGAAATTTGGTACGGAAAAGAACATAGGCTACATTTTATCCCGTATAAACATAAGATCCCTGGGGAACGCGGGTGAAATTGCGGGGCGGAATCTAGTGCCAAATAGAGAAACAAAATTGTATGCATTTAAATCAAAATCTAAACATGGCGGAAATTTTCTAACTTGCTTGCGCGGGCCGTCGGTTCGTAGTTGTGTAGCCTGTAGTCTCTTACCGTTGACATTAACTTTCAGATATTATTTTACTATTGGACTGGATTAAGGAATTTATTCAAAATGCAACCTTTGAACATGATTCACGAATATTTAGGATCCAGGGTAATGTATTTAATATAAAATTTAATATTTTTAATAGTTCATAGTTCGAGACATAGTTAGTTTATACTTGATTGAATTTTAACTAAAAATGGGGCTGACATAGAGATAATGTGGGTGGCCACGGTGACTGTGGTTGGACGGTGACTGTGGTTGGACGGTGACTGTGGTTTGACAGTGACTGTGGTTGGACGGTGACTGTGGTTGGACAGTGACTGTAGTTGGACGGTGACTGTGGTTGGACAGTGACTGTGGTTGGACAGTGACTGTGGTTGGACAGTGACTGTGGTTGGACAGTGACTGTGGTTGCACAATGCCGTTATGTAATATTGACGTAAGTGATATCTTGAGTCCTTGTCAAGCGATAACGATAGGTATGTGGTCGTTACATTAATCACGAATCTGAATTACAACTCTGATAGTGTAAGAAATACAGCTGTTCCATACATTTTGGTTGAGAAGATATGGAACAGCTTTGGAACAGTTGATTTTTATTTCATGCTTAAAAGTTGTTTCCAACCCTTTAAGTTATGCGAATTAATTAAAATGAACCCTGTAGGTGTTGTTATTATATTTTTAATTTACAGATAGCATTTTATTTTTCCTTTTTCCAATTCTACAATCAAATATTGGTGGTGGCCGCTATTGGAGGCATTGCTATGGTGGTGTTTGGTTATTATGATACTGGTTACGAAACTGTCAGGTTTGTATTATATATTGTTCATTAAGAAGGAACAGTCTAAAATATTAAAAAAAAAAACAGATAAACATTTTCGGAATCCCTGTAAACTAAAACTATCCATGATGTAGAAATGTAGATGCAGGTTATTGTAGACACTAATTTACACAACCCTCCCTTCCTCCTTCCCCTTTCCCCCTTTCCCCCCTCCTTCCCCCCTTCCAGCTTTCCACTTTCCCCCTTCCCATCTTTGCCCCTTCCCCCCTTCCCCCTTCCCCCCTTCCCCCCTACCCTCGGCTACAACCTTGGTTTCATTACATATTGTAACAATGATTTTTAGAGAGGATGTATGCAGTGCTAATGAAACACTTTATTTATGTCCGAGATGTACCAAATACGTGAATGTTTGTGACTTAGAAAGAATAATGGATCATTGTTTAACTATCGACATAGTCAACACATTGGACAATCGATTAATTATTTTGTACTGTGCTTTTATTATTATTTGGGGTAAGTATAACCAGTTTTTTATCAATACTAAAAGGTACTATCTTGTGCTCCATGGTTTCACTCTCATTATGTTTTCCTGCGATAAAAAGTACCCTATATGTTATTCTAGGGTATGATCTATATATATACCAAGTTTCATGCAAATCCATTCATCGTTTATGCATGATTTATGCTCAAATTTTCACATTTATAATAATAATATTGCTACGATGAGACTACTAGCGCCATCTGTTGTTTAGTGGAAGAACTGATTATTCACGCGCCATCTATTGGAGAATGGCGGAACTGCGTAGGTTTAAGAACGAGGAGCCAGTGACAGCAAGAAATAGATCAAAAGCGATTTTGAGCCACCGTTGGCTCTTTTACCAGAACGAAAATTAGCCAATGGTAAAAATGACGTAAGTCTATCTAGTGTTGCTCCATTGACTGCGGCCTATGTTACTGTGGATGGGTGGTACTTTGCTGAGCTAATTGTGATGCAGGAGCGAATCCTACCTGATGCTCCGCAGTGTTACGGATTATGTGACTTAAGAAATAAAATGGACGACGTATATGAGCACATTAGAGAATACGGTCAACAAATGTCTGTCCAAATAAAGACTCGCTATGACCGTAAACTCAACAACCCAGGACATGATGAAGGATCACTTGTGTGGTTACATAATCCCGTGCGCAACAAAGGGAAATCGCCAAAATTACAGGCGAAATGGGACGGAACATACCGGATTGTGACTAAAATCAACGATGCCGTTCTCGCCGCTCGTCGCATATTTATACCGTTCCGCATCGATATCGAGACCATTCGAGTTAAATCTACAACACTATAATCGAGAACACAAGAGTTGAATCTACAATTCCACATATCATAAATGCGTAGCATAGCGTACACTCCACGCAGTTTTGCCACTCTACTATAGATGAATAATCAGTTCTTCCACTCAACAACAGATGGCGCTAATAGTCTCGCATGTAACATTATCCCCTTCTAAAACATGCTCGTCTCGAGCATTGTTAGATCCGTAGTATCTAGATTCTACATGAACTATTTTAGATGTACCACTTGGGCCCTTTTGTATGCGATGACATCGAAATGAATGAAAATGTATTTTTATTCAAATAAGCCTTCTCAGGCACTTATGAATAGTCTGACTCTAACGCACAGTTCGGAACGTTGCTATTGCTGATAAAGAGCCGGCAATAAATTCAGCAATTACTCTTTTCAAAACCAACTTAGATTAATTACATAAAATGATATAATCTAGTCTCACTGACAATATTTATGTGCAGTGAGAGCTGCAAATATATGTACATACTTTTCTTACAGCGAAGATACTAGTAGTATTTTGGAGACGGAAAGAAACTTATTGGTCATGGTTATGGGAGGTGAATCACCTCAAGAATCTAGTTACAATGAGGTAAATTCTTTTAAAGTTAGAATACTGACAATCAGGCAGGCGGTGCTGCTGATGGTAAGTGGCTGTTGCATATGGAAATTAGCAATACTAACGAGGTTGACGTGTTGCCGACCTTTATAAAGCCTAGCAGGAGACATGTTCTCAAGTGCACCTGCCGGAACACGCCATTAGGTGTTTCACGTTAATGTAAAGATTCCACTTTGAAGCTAGACATTTTGTAATAATATCTAAGTATTATATTATTGTACAATACACAGGTCTCAGTTCAGCATAAATTATGACAGTCCAAATCGTTCCACTGACACGGGTATTTGGAAAAATTACAACAGCGGAGTGACCAAGCTAATAACTGTGACAATTGCCATTGGTTTAACTTTGGCGTGTGTAAGTACTAAGTCCTTCTTACTACATTTCTTATGATTATTTATTTAGACGTGTATTTGACCACTATCTCTTACACACAAAGGAACTGTAGCGGGATCACCGTCAACCTTCAAAATACAATACAAACTTTCTTCCCTTATTTTACCCTCTTGGGGATGAATGTTCAAAAACGTAGAATTGACTTTTACTTAAAAACCTAACATAATTTTTATATTTCTATCCATTGCTTTGTCTGTAGTAAATATGTCAGACAGAAGAGTAAAGAAAATAAGAAAAAACAATCGTGATGCGATACTACACTACCCGTTATACACTGCGAGCACGTTCCGTTATACACTGCGAGCACTGTTCAGTGCTCTTACTGGGGAGAAAATCGTTCCGTTATGGACTGACAGTATACTGCCCAGTATCCTAGAGAAATATATGACGTCATAAATCGTAGCCATTTTTGTACTGTGAGCACTGGCGTTTTCGAGTGCTTTGATCAACAGCTTCCAAAATGACAGTTTACATATACATGGATGACAGACAGTATGCTGGAGTGCGTTCCGTTTTAAACAGTACCCAGTATAGCTAACTATAAAGGAACGGCTTCTCAGTATACTAAACCTATTACAGTGCTCGCAGTGTATAACGGAACATACCCTACCCTACGGTGTGAATGACCTCAGGCGGACAGCGCGTCTTGCGCGCACAGCAGACTATACCTACCTGCCTACTCGCTAGCTATGATTATAAATTATATAATTTGTACTACTGACACCCACTGTTTATTATTTAGTGAAATTTTTGAATTACACATGTTTTTTTCTTAATATTTATTTCTGAATATCCTATTCTTATGTTCAACATTATATTTTTCAGTCGGTGGCATCTGTACACTTTACGTACTATCTTATTGAACTCAAGTACACCAATCTGTTGGGGAAAACCAAAACCATGTCCGTACCAAGGGGAAGATACATTATTATTTCATTAGTTGTAGCAGCGAACTTATTGGTACTGTCAGTGAGCGAAATGGTATGTTTTTGCTTTGGGTAAACGACAAAATGATGATTCTAAATTAAAGTTTTCCCTGTATTCTTTATTCCAAGACATTTATAAAAAATATCATTGTTATACTAGAGAATATAATGCAATGGAACTATTTTCTTAAAAATTATATTTTTCATTAATTTAATAACGTAAAAAAACGAGAATATGTCTAAAAAATATTTTTTCTCTTATTTTACCCATCCAAGTAACTTGAAAATATAAACAGACATTCTAAGATCTATTCTATAATCTATGTACAATTTTCCAAAATGTAATACACTCGGCGTCACAAAAATCGCACCTCTCTGAAAATAGCATTCAAGCCTGTCCAGCGATCAACGCATACATTAAACCCAATTAATATTGGTATCTTTTTTTTTTTACTTCGTATAGGCTTGTGTTTGACCACAATCTCACTATGATAGGTGATGATGTGGCCGAAGGTGGTAAGCACACAAAGTCTAGAAAGATCTGGCTCTCAAGTGCAGCAGTGCCGGACGGAACACACCAATAGGTGTTTGGCGACAGACTTTCAACTTGAGGGTGGTAGGCAGCCAGGCGGGTACTACAAAGTACAAGCTCAAGCTCAAGCTCATTATAGGATTAGGTATCTGTTGAAAGTATGTTTAATGACGTTTAAATTAACAACAGTTAGATTTCATAAATAACACTTTCCTGAGAAAATTTCCAGTTCAATAAGATTCAAAATAAGGAGCTGTCTGTATGCAGAGGGCTCGTTCCTTACACCCTGTATAGGAAACTCAGGTAGAATAGCGTAGTGTCCAAAAGTAAAGTACGTACCTACCTAATAATGTTACAAATATTTGCAGGTATTTAAAAAGTTGACACTTGTGATGACAGCGTTGGAGAACCATAGAACGCACGAGTCCTACGAGCGCTCGGTCGTCGCGAAACAATGTGTATATAGCTTTGTTTGTACATTCTCCATATTCTTTTACTTCGCATATATAAAAGTGAGTACCTACCTATGATACCGGTCAATAAATCGGTGATATTTTTACCAAGGAAAACACCATGGATCTAGAAAAAAAGGCGGACAGATGGCCGCTAAGAAACTATTGAAGCACCAAAATGGTGGCGACGTGTGTGGTCTGGAGCGTAATGGCGGGCGGCCGGCTTAGTGTGGTGTGAATGTGTGCGTGACGGACGTGTATGCATTTAAGCGAGCTGGCTTACTGTGGGTGCTTCAGTAATTGTTTTATGAGGTGGCGTCCGCCTTTTTTTCTAGGTCCATGGAAAACACATCTAACTTACGTAGGCTTTGTCTGAAATCAGAAAAATTCATTCGTTATGTGTCGAGCAATACGTTTTTTTGAGCAACTGTGTAAATCAAACTTTCCGATGGAATATGATTAAAAAGTCGGGATAGTTGACGGGCTGATTGGTGTGGCTGGTAAGATATCCTATCTAACACGCTGCGGGTCGAGGGTTCGATCTCAGACATGTGTGAATGAACTTGTCTGTTTGTCCTGAGTCTGGTTGTAATTATCTATATGATTATAAGAAGAAAAGTAGTATATGTAGTATATCAGTTGGCTTCCATAGTACAAGCTCTGCTTAGTTTGGGGTAGCCGTGTGTGAGGAATGTCACAAGATATATTTAGTTACACCATTTATAAGTCATGAAGGGCTATACCATAGCTGGGCCGATTTTTATGATCTTTTAATGTTGTATTTGTCTCCGACCCGGATAACCGAATAACTATTTAAACATCGGATTTTTTTATACCGGCACCGCGGGTGAAACCGCGGAGAACAGCTAGTATTTATTAAAATACCCTAATTCATCGACTGTTATTTTTTTTACTTTTCTACACCTGTCTTGCCACTAACCTCTAGTTGGTAATCTGTCACCAAACACCTATTGGTATGTTTCATTAGTTGCATTTGAGAGCCAGTTCCTTCTAGGCTTTGTGTGCTTACCACCTTCGGCCACATCACTACCATAGTAAGATTGAAGTAGGTATATACAAAGAAAAAAAAATACATAATAACATTTGTTAATATTGCAGGGTTTTAAATACATCAATCCTATGTATACAAAAGAAAAAATTAAAGAGATTCGGATTCACGGTTGGTCTCGAATTATATATCCAGCTGTGGCTCCTGATCAATATAATAACTGTGGACCCTTTCGTTGCATGGATGAATTGTTCGTGGTGTTGATGGTTACCCAATTATTAAAACAAATAATACCTAAAACATTACTATGCTTGCGAAGGTTAGTTATTATTTAATAATGTAATGTAATAATATGGTGTAATTATCTATATATGTATGTATTTACAAAAGAAAAGTAGTATATGTAGTATATCAGTTATCTGGCTTCCATAGTACAAGCTCTGATTAGTTTGGGGTCAGGTGGCCGTGTGTGAGGAATAATGTCCCAGAATATTTATTTATAAGTACCTACATTACTTAATTATGTATATTTTCAGAATCGGTAACGAGCGATTGATATTATATTTTAACTAATATTATAAATGTGAAAGTGAGTTTGTTTGTTACCTTTTCACGCGAACCGATGGCGACGAAATTTGGTACGCAGATAGCCTATGGTATTGAGAAGGACATAAGCTACTTTTTTCCTCGGGAAAGCGGGTGAAACTGTGGGGCGGAAGCTAGTTATTATAGATTATATTGATTGTATTTTACTCGATCACAATAATGTAAGATGGTCGGTATACATACATACATCAATAAACCCTGATGGGGTGTCGCAATAGGGTATTTTACTCTATATGATAAAAAATCTAAAAATGTACAATTTAGATAGCTTAGGCTATCCTTTTTATAAAAAAAAAAACATATCATTGTTGTTGGAAATTATGAAATCGTCAACTTGGAAGCTTATTTTTTACAGAGTTGTAAGCTATTTTTCAATATTCTGTTCGGTTTTTGTGTGGTACAATTCTACATCATTTCTTCACACTGGAAGCTCGAACAATTACGCCAATTTCGTGGACAAAAGGACCTTAATGGGTCATTTATCACAATTCTTTGAATACAGCTTTTCTTTACTTTAATAATAAAATAAAGTTTCTTTGAAATAAAATTTCCTATCTTCAATAAAGTATTTGACTGATATTCAAATCAGCAACTTTTTATGAAATGTCAAAACGATTCGTTTGTATGGAGTTTTGTATGAAATACAAGCATGTGACGTCATAATTATATAGCATACTCTTTATGGTTAGATTGGTCATTAAAAATCATAATAAGGATAAATTTAATAAAATCGTGGTTTACCCTTTTGTTTAGTTGTTTTATACATTGTTTAGTGTTGGATAATTTATTTTGAATACAGGCAAATACCCTATTCAGGGTACATTCCCTCCAGGTGTTTTTCATTTGGTTCACCTGTATGTACCTACTGTGGAATAGTGTACATACCTACTTATTTAGAAACTTTTTATTTCAGTTTTATATATAGGATGAGAACAGATTACAATCAAGGTAAAGAACAAGTTAAAACGATACCTTCATGGGAAAGAGAGTACTTGTTAAAACCAATTACCATGTATTCAATGCTAGAACGATTTAATTATTTAGGTAAATATGTTATTTTAGTATTTTACCAGTTGATTTATTTATTGTGTTTGCATTAGTCTTCTAGAAAGAAGAAAGAAAGAAAGAAATAGGTATCCTGCATATAGATACTGTAAGGGACAGTCCTCCGCAAACTAATGGGGTGAATTCAGTAAGTCATACTAAGATGACCAGTATGAAATTATTTCAAGAACGTTATGGGAATCCAATAAATCTTTTTGTTTTATACAACATAGTTTGCAAACAAGCATACGGCCCGCCTGATGGTAAGCGGTTACCGTAGCCTATGAACGCTTGCAACACCAGGGGTATAACACGCGCGTTGCCGACCCTTCCTCCCTCCCCGATGAGCTCTAATAATAAATCTAATTTGTATGATGCGTACAGAGAATGTAATTTTATATTGAAATAAATGAATAGCAACTGAAAAAACGATAAAAAAATTAAAAATTTCCGGAAAAAAAACTGGTGGAAAATGATTCAAAATAAAGAGCTTAATGCACCCTATCAGTTTTCAGACGGCCGTCCCGTAATACACCCCGTATTAGTAGATATCTTGACACATGTCAAAATGACAGCTTTTCAGCATACAAAGGAGAGCGGAAAACAAATGTAATAGACCCACCATTCAATAATGACAGTTGATGTACCGTGGAATTAGTGTCCGACCGAAGATTCGGGTTCGATTTCAGCCAACTTCACCCAAAAATACCACCTTCGGCGATTCAGAATATTTGTCCCAGAATATTTATTCGACTTCAGCCAAAATGAGCCGACGTTTTGGCCAAAGCTGAAAGTTTCTAGCAAGTGCCGAAATTGAATGAACAGATTCTACATCGCGCTATCAATGTTTCCCGAGTACTCGACGCCGCGGTCCCCAATTACTATGACCAAGCATTTTTTTCTTATACCACATTGTCGGCAAACTAGCATACGGCCCGCCTGATGGTAAGTTAAGCGGTTACCTTAGCCTATTGACGCTTGCAACACCAGACGTATCACTCGCGCGTTCCCGACCCTTCCCCCCTCCCCGATGAGCTCTGGCGACCTTACTCACGCGCAGGAACACAACTATAAGTTATTTGGCTGCGGTATTCTGTAAGGTGGAGGTACTTCCCCAGACGAGCTACTCTTTGAGCGACATATCGCTATACCTCTCTGCCCTATTCTATAATTGACTTAGATACCATTTGTTATTTGCAGCTCAACAATTTGGCTTACTGACGTTGTTTGCACCGGCATTCCCACTTGCGGCGGTTTTAGCTCTTATCGTTAATTTATTTCATATACGGTATGTCGGTACTCAATATTTTTCTATTGCCTAAGGATATCAGCAATATCAGTGGGATTGCCGACCTTTATAAAGCCTAGAAGGTGACTGGCTCTCAAGTGCAGCTGCCGGAACACACCAGTAGGTGCTTGGCGATAGATTTTCAACTCGAGGGTGGTAGCCAGTCAGGTGGGCACTACAAAGAGTTGGGTACTGTTTTCTTTTTATGCTTCAAATGTTTAACAAATTTTAAAACAATTACAATTAAGTATAAATACATAAAAAGCAAAAAATATATAAGTAGAGATACTGGCGTGCTGGCTTTCGTACAAGTAAGAACAAGATGCACTTGTGCAGAGTGCAGCTACTTCCAGACGTCTTTATCTTCAACTACGTGTATGTATGTGACTTTGGCTAATCTAAAATACGGAACAACTAATTTATCTTAGAGCCTTGTATTGATATTATGGACCTTGCTATATAGATTTAAACATTTCTATATTATTTTATGTTCTAGTTATGACGCAGAAGTACTCCTGCTCAATAGTCGAAGAGCATTGCTGATTGATGTACCGGGAATTGATTTGTGGAATAATATTTTTAATCTGATCGCTTACGCATCTGTTGTGACCAATGTTAGTTATACTTCTAAATATCAGGGTTCGAAATTATAATAAACTTACATCTTTTACAAACTTCTACGTCTTTGTTTGGCCAAATGAACGATTCGATGTGAAACACGACAGACGTGATGTGACTCGCGTTCCGATACATACAGTCTTCTAATACTATACGACTAATTGAAGAGAGGAAATTTATATATTTTCTCTTATATTCATCAAAGATAATTATCAACTTATATGTAGGTCTTCGAACCCTGCTAATTATTAAGTTTCACAATCCTCACCTCAATTTATAAACGCATAACTCATATTCAGTTTAGGCCCTTATAAGGCACTTATGAACGTTACAATTGACTCTACCACCGGTTCGGAATACACTTGGACTGAGAAGACTCTGACATGTAGGTAACTCAGCAAGGCGTTTACTTTTAACCGACTTCAAAAAAAGGAGGAGGTTCTCAATTCGACTGTTATTTTTTTGTATGTTTGTTACGCGATTACTCCGCCAATTATGAATTGATTTTGATGATTTTTTTTTCGTTTGGTAGGTCATACTTGAGAGGTGGTCCCATATAAATTTTATTATGGTCTGATCATGTACTTTGAAGATATGACGGAATCCCTCAACGAAAAGGAGCACGAATATCGCAATTGAAATATCTTGTTCTTTATTATCGATAATTATTATTGATAGGCATATCCTCGATCAGAGACAAATCTTGATAGGTATTCAATACACATAAGAAACTAAAAATGGAAAAAAAAGTGTGTGTGTGTGCAAGTCAAGTAGAAGTGAAACTTCTGAAAAGTCCCTGATTAAAATTCTGACAGAAGTAACGCTTTCTAAAAAACATTGGTTGCCATGACAATGTTTTTCGCTAGCTAACTTCATACCTTTATATTTTAAGATGTCAGACATTAATTCAAAACTAAGAAGATAAATAAGATAAATGGCTAGGCTGTATGAGCTAGAACCCTTTGCCTTCCAAAATACGGGAAAACATAATAAAAGCAACATGGCGCGTAACCGAAAAACGTGACGATTTGCTACAAAAATTTCTCCCATACGTCGATAAAGAAGTTTCACTTCAATAAAATTAACATTTAACAAAAAAGTAAGACCAACTTCAAAACGGATTTGCACTAAAAAGTATAAAATAACGATATTAGAACACTACTATACTTACTTACTTACGTATAATTTGTTGAATTTTCAGGCTGGAATCTTGTGCTTTACCTCAAGGATTGCTAAACGATACGTTTATATATCAAAGCAATCAAATATGACAGATTTTTTATTTAATGGTACACTATCTAATTTTACACTATCGGTAAGTTGAATGAGTAACAACAATTCTATGGTCAGTTCAGGCCCGTCTGCATAAGCCTGGCAATACTTATTCGATTCTAAATAACTTACTTTTAAATAATCAATCAAAGTTAAGACAAAATCAGAGCGAATCGGGCTCTACTGACCCATGGTTTCCACCCAAAAAAGCAAAAACATATGCAAGAGATTTTTTTTAATTAAAAATAACGTTACTATACTGTTAGATAATTAAATAATAAATAAATAAATATTCTGGGACATTATTCCTCACACACGGCCATCTGACCCCAAACTAAGCAGAGCTTGTACTATGGAAGCCAGATAACTGATATACTACATATACTACTTTTCTTTTGTAAATACATACATATATAGATAATTACACTCAGACACAGGACAAACAGACATGTTCATGCACACAAATGTTTGTCCTGAGTGGGAATCGAACCCACGACCTGCGGCGTGATAGATAGGGTATCTTACCAACCACGCCAACCGGCCCGTCAATTCAATTGTTCAATTGTTTTTGAACTTAGTGAACGGAGTGTAGTCCCTCAGTGCACACGCCCGTTGGTGTTCACCGAGGAGACGGACATGATCACCAAAGCCTTGTTCGTGATGGTAATATTGTTAATTCAATATTATTTTTAGCCGCTGGTGTGGGATGCCACGTGTGCATACACTTGCGCCTTCCCACATACTGGCAAAGTAATGTCGCTAGGGCGGCTGCGAACGGTGCTGAAAAATCCAAATTTAAAAAATACGCTTGTCTTGGTTCTAATTTTTTGTTCATGCCATTCGCAGTGGAGACCATGGGTCCGTGGGGGTTCGAGGCTCGCCGACTTGCAGATTTTATCATACAAGCTCATCGAGGCTTCGGGAGACCGACGGGCTGGGAGCTTTTTCCGCCAACGCATAAGCTTGGCCATCCAAAAAGGGAACGCTGCCAGCCTGTTGGGAACCTTGCCTATCGACAGCTGCGAGGGCTTTGAACATGTTTTCTATATATTATAGTTTGTATTTTATACAACGATTGTAAATACTTGTAAATAAAATATAAGAGTATCATCTAAGTATATAAATATAAGGCGATGATAGCTCAGTGGTAGTGACGTCGGACGCCGCGGCGAAGGTCGTGGGTTCGAATCCTACAATGAGCTTGAGCTTTCGGTGAAGGAAAACATCGTGAGGAAACCATAGCACGGTGGTAGGGTACTTTCTAGTACCCGCCTGGCTGGCTACCACCCTCAAGTTGAAAATCTGTCGCCAAACACCTATTGGTGTGTTCCGGCAGCTGCACTTGAGAGCCAGATCCTTCTAGGCTTCGTGTGCTTACCACCTTCGGCCACATCATCACCTACCATAGTGAGATTGTGGTCAAACACAAGCCTATACAAAGTAAAAAAAAAAAAAAAAAAAAATTTAATGTTTACAGGAATATAAATATTATCACAATACAGAAATGATTTTCAAAGCAAATAGCTGCTACTACCCAGGTCTGTATCCATTTAGTATTTAGATCTACAAAATTACAATAATGACAAATACACTCGTGACTAATTTGTACGGCACCCTAATTGTGTGAGCCCACCGACATTGGCCGTTTTTACTGTGTCGCTAGATTCTGTGCCGCTGAGTTTTCAAAACCAAATTAGATTTATTACACGAAATTTTATATCTAGCTTTTATCGCGGGCTTTGAGCGCGGCGACCGAATCAAGAAATTCCCTAACGAAAATAAAACCTAAGACGAGCTGCTCCGAAATGGGACGAATACGTAAGCAGCTGTTTGTGAGAAAGTATATAGGTGTATAGGTATCTATTAATATCAAAGAAAAAACATGAATTAATATCAAAAAAGAAAATACTGCATCAATAAAAAATAAATAAATAATTATAATTGCATAAGTTGATAAAAAATGCTATGCAATAGCTTTACCGCGGCAGTCCCCGAGTGCCACACGTATATTTTTAATATTAAGATAATTAATGTGTCACAATAATGGCACTACCTGATGTACGTTCCAGCAGTTAGTTGCACTTGAGAGGCAGTCGCCAAAATCACCCTGTATACCTAAATGTGCGCTTTTTTTTTCAGGTCTAATGCATACAAAAAACGATTACTTAAAAAAATACCTGTTCATGGGTCGTCGCGGTGGGATCAACGACGGTGATCCGTGGTACTACCATCCAGGGAACTACAGTACTGACCACATGTGGCTAGAAATGTTATACTATGAAGTACTTCTACTGCTCCTTTGTATTGTAAGTGTTCATTATTATGTTTAACTAGCTTTTCACCAGCGGCTTTGCTCGCAAAAATATTTAAATGACGATTTTTTTTTCCGATTTTAATGAGACAAAGTATATATTCTGCTCCTGAATTAATCTGTCTACCTACCTGTGAAAACTACATGAAAATCCGTTCAGTAGTTCCGGAGACGTGCGTGAACAAACAGACAGACAGATAGATCAGAAAAATCGCTGGGTTATGTTCTACTACCCTTCTCTAGTTACCCTTTCTATTTTTATTACTTTTCTTCAATGTACCTACAGATACACGGATTCTACTATATATATAGTACTATATGTATAGTAGTAGTATATATATATATACTATATATATAGTAGAATCCGTGTAGATATATATGTGTATAATATGTATATAGAAATTATCAGATATTTAAGAAAAACATGACAAGGCTGTATGGTTAATGACCTTTGCCTATCTTTTATGTATGAAAATGTCCATAGGAAAGCTGGGTGTAAAAATAAAAACTAAATATTGTTACTTTACCACATTAAGGCCTGATTTTTCAATGGCCAGATAAACGACATCTGGCTGTTAATTTGAAATTAGAACAGTTTGTGTATGGACTTATCGGAGGGATAGCTTATCCGAGGTTTATCCAACCATTGAAAAATCGACCCTAATATAAATGTAATTATTTTATTTGCAGCATGTAGGCATGTGTATTTTTCTGGTTATACAATACTTTATACCAGTGAAACGACATGATATAGAAGAGACCATGAGAGTGGAACAGAGAATTAAAAATAATTTCTTATCGAATAAAACAACATAAAAGTAGGTACGTTCCATCCACCATAATGTCGTTTAGCTTACATCCAAGCATTAGTTAGTCAGTAAGCATTTTCGTGACAGCTCGGTCACAGTCGTGCCGGGCGTGTGCAATGAGTAGGTACTATTGCATAGCGAAGTACCATCATTCATCTATGCATTTACACCTAGCCCCGTGTTTGTTTTAATGTCTGCAGGTTATTTGACACCATTGTCGACGCGACCTTGGTATTAGTTGGAGCATTTGAAACCGACTGTTTATTCGAAGCGTAGTTGTGTTACATTACCTTGTACCTATTATTGTGCAGACGCAGCGGCGCCGGGCGGTGACGTGGCCTGGTGACGTCACAGAGCGCGGCGCCCGCGCGGGCGAGCTACGTGACAATAAGTGCACGCATCACTCACGGCCGTACTCAGAGACGTCATTTAGAATTTTATGTCTAATTAACATATCTCCATCCTTGTTTTCTAAATAACTTTAGAAAGGGACAGGGAATTTTAATTAAATTTTAAATGACGTCTCTGAGTACGTCAGTCTGACTTAGATTAACTTTAAATAATTAAATATAAATTATACCTTAAGGTTCGTTTCCTATGTAGAAATAAAAAATATTTATGATGTATATATGCATATGTATATAGTGTGTATTATTATTTTGTTTTAAAAACAAACATTCGATAGGAAAGATGACCAATATAGTCAGATTGTCGAAAAAAATTAACTTTGCAGAGTTTCTAGCCAGTTCCTTCTTAGTTGAAGGCTGACTTTCGAACCGGTGGTAACCTTAGTAGTTTCGACGTTTATAAGTATCCTCCTAAACTGAATAAATCACTTTGACTTTAAATGGAAAAAAGCGTGAGCCTGGCCCTCAAATTGAAAATTATTCGTGAAGACCTACCGATGAGCTCCAGGACTTGATGATCACTCGGTATATAATATATTGTCAAATAATAATAAACCTGTCAATTAGAAGATAAAACTTAAAATGTAGATGGCGCCACCTGTGCATGCCGTAAACAGAATAGCAAAACTGAGGCTTTCAAAGTTAAGTTAAATTAGTTCTCAAGAGTTTACATGTAAGAGAGACGAGGTGTTTATCTGAAAAGATTTTCTTGCGATTGAGAGATTATTATAATACATTTTACATAATAATTGATACGTAAGTAATTTGCCAAATAACTATATGGAAGGAAGGGAGGAAAATCGAAACTAATATACCTATGTATTCTGCACTGGCTTTCGTTTCCTGTCGAAGTGAATTGTGACGTGAAGTGTGAACTCTGCACCAATATAAAATCATATTTCTATATAGTAACGCCATCTCTATTCTATTGCATGGAAATCTAGTTGTGACATCTAGCGTCAAATAGTAAAACATTGTCAGCTACCGAGATGCGACTTATTTTAAAATACAAAATACTTATTTCCATGTACTTATTTGAGAAAAGCATTTTGTATTTTATTTGAAATACCTTTTGGACAATTTTTGTATTTGAACAATTCAAAATACTTCTTGATGAGTTTTGTCGTCGTGTTTTGGTGTCAAAATTTCAGTGAAGGAAAATTACGGAAACCACAGCACGGTGGTAAAACGTTTTTTCAAATAGGCCTTCACAAGCTCTTATGAATAGTCTATATAACGCACGGTTTGGAAGCTTGTTTTAGTTGAGAAGTTAAGACCAGCCCCCACAAGCAGCACCTGTTCACTAGAGTAACGTATGTCGCAGCCACAGCCCTCCTCGAACGCATTAGAACCAAGTGAAGTGTAGGGTTGTTTTCAGAACCTGCCTGGCGGGCTACCAGTGGTGAAAATCTGTCACCAACCTACCGATGTGTTTAAGCTTTGTGTGGTTACCACCTTCGGCCACATCATCACCAACACAAGCCTATACTGTGGTACAAAATAATAATTATTGCGACGTGCAAATGCATAATCACCTGTCTTTACTATTATAAATGTGAAAATTTGGATATTTGTGACTCAATCACGCATAAAAAGCTGAATGGATTTGGATGAAACTTGGTACATAGATAGATCATACCCTGGAATAACATATAGGGTACTTTTTATACCGGGAAAACATCTTTATCTATAATAAAGAGGATGTATTTTTGTATGTAACGAATAAACTCAAAAACTACTGGATCAATTTCAAAAATTCTTTCACCATTAGAATTCTACATTATCCCTGAGTAACATGGGCTATATTTTAACCCGGGAACGCGGGTGAAACCACGCGGAAAAGCTAAGCTAAAGAAACAACAAAATTGATCATGTCGAATTTATTTACAAATCATTACATTTATTTCCTTAAAGTTATATTAATAATATTTTTTTTTATTTACATAAGAATTAATGAAAAAATCATACGTGCTTATCTTAGCACGTCATAGATCTAATGTAGCGATCCTATTGGCGTATAAGAAACACATCTCTCTCTACGCATGTGTGGAAACGCAGCCTAAAGCATAGAGAACATTTTAGTTTAAACTATTTTTGTTACGGTGTCTAATAGAAAGTGTAATTTCGGTATATAATTTATCATATACTGTAATAAACAATGCACATAGTTTTTAATTAAGCTAAAATTAAACGAAAAATCATACCAATTACTAACCATGAAATTAGGTTGTACGAAACCCGCCGTGCACGAGTCCAACTCGCACTTGGCATTTTTATTTAAATGTCAAAATAATAGTCGGTAACTAAGCACAGTGGCGCCCTCAAAGCATGACCTTCCTTTTTCCACACACACTTTATAAAATACGAAATAATAGTTCATAGATAAAAAAAATATCCAATTAATGCAGACAATGTTCCATCATACAATTTTTGTATTTATTTAAATAATAGAAACTTCACTGGTAAGAATTTACAATAAACAATGATTCCATGATATTTTTTATTATTAAAAATTTTATACATTCACAGTACATCTGTGGAGTACAAAATCTCCAAAAACATAAACAAATCGAAAAAAAAAATCTTCATTCAGTCAATACAACAAAATACAGTCTTAATAATATAAACAACACCAGTCTCATATACTCCAATCAAAAATATAAAAGTTATTCAAAAGAAAATAGCTCTCCGAACCATACTAAGTAGAAATAAAGACCTAATTAGGGTTGCCAGGCGGCCGGAACACACCAGTAGGTACATGGCGACAAGTTTTTTGACAAACGTAACTAACTAAAAATAGGAAGCGAATTTATAGAAATGTAGAAATCTTAATTATCTTGAATCCGCTAACATTCTTTGGAATGCGCGTGGTGAGCGACTATGCTGCGATTGTGAGTTTGTTTGTTTATTTTCACGCCTAAACCGCTGAACCGAAAGCTATAAAATTTGGTGCGCAGATGGACTATGGTATGGAGGGACATAGGCAACTTTTTATCCTGGGAAAATATAAGATCCCTCGGGAACGCGGGCGAAACCGCGGGGCGGGAGCTAGTTCTGGATAAATAAAAGTGTGGTAACTCAGGAGCTACTCGCGTAGCTACTCGGAGTACCATGACGAAGTTGTGGCATGTGGTCCCTGGAATGGTGTGCCTCGCTGTATAACCTTTCGGTTGGGTAAGTGGTGCCACTAGAATAAGCTTAAGACAAATCATTAATTAATTCAGCGGAGTAAAATGACATTTACAGCTGTGTTACCAGTTTATGATGAAAAAAATAGTGTTGTGAAAAAATGATTCACATCAATCACTGATTCATTTACGATTACGTCGTGAATCAATTTTTTATTTATTTACCATGAAATTTTCCCAATTACGTCATAATAAATAATAATAATGGATAATAAATCATGATTTGTTATTAATTAATTGGTAAATAGAATTTCTATTTATAATTATTATTAATGTTAACTCACATTAACTCTGTGCGAGTGAGCTGAATCACACTGAACTGCATCACTATTACAATAAACATGGCAACATTATTTTACAATGTGACATAAGCAAGCACCTGTCAGTTTACTCCGCTGAATTAATAATTACACATTAGATATTTTTTAATGTCTGGCATTTTCTTAGAAAAGTCTGGCCTTAGCACCCAAGCGGTCTTATCACCTGGCAACCCTACATACAACACAATAACATGGGAAACTATAATTTGTATTCATCAAATAGTGATATATATTTTCTGCATTTCAGCAGTTTAGACAGACAATGGTAAGTGATGAAGTGGCCGAAGGTGGTAAGCACACAGCGTAGAAGGATCCTGGCTGGAATATCAGCAGGTGTTTGGCGACAAGTTTCATACTTGAGGGTGGTAGCCAGCCCCAAGGAACCCTGCAAAACTAAAAACTATTGGCTTTGAATGATACACTGGGGTAGTTTTGTGGATTATGGGTTTCAGACAGGAATGACAAAAGGACGATTTTATCTAGTTTTTAGTTGATGCTGTGTTAGTCGCAGAATTCATTTGCCACAATCGTGTACCGATCGACTGCCTCATTGCAAATGGAAGTCTGAAATGAGAAAATAGGAGCCATCTTATTCAGTAGACTACTCAATCGGGACCGCAACCGAGCAGGTCTGAATAAGGAGGATTAACATTCTTTAATACCGATAACAGGCTTATTAGGTTGTGACGAGTTATTAAGAATGATTGTCCAACTTATATAATACTATAATTACTACGAAACCTTTTAAAAATAATATTCATTAAAAAATACTTGTAATTAGGAAATCATTTAGTATGTAATCCATCAAAATCATCTAATTAATCCACTGGAGTAAAGTAAACTGACAGGTGGTTATGTCACATTGTGTGATTCAGCTCACTCGCACGAAGTTAATGTGAACGAATATTAATAAATAGTTATAAATATAAACTCTTAATAACTTGTTATATAAAATGGTAAACTGACCGACTGTTGATATAACGTATTGGTCAACGCACAGCCCAAACCGCTGGACCTAGAGACTTGAAATTTTGCACATAGATACCTTATATGTAGGCATCCACTAAGGATTTTTGAAAATTCAATCCCTAAGGGAGTAAAATATGGGTTCGCGGGTAATACCGCGGGGCGAAGGCTAGTAGATAATAAATGAAAATAAAATCTCGACATCTCGACGCTGTAACAGACCGTTTTATAATATGTTATACTGACAGCGATAGTTGATATGTCTGACGACGAAGTATAACCACGACTGACATAGTTTTATTATAAAAAATGGGAATTTTCTTAGTAAATAAAAAAGCAAGTGTTTTAATTCACGACGTAATGAGTGAGTGATCGACATGAATCATTTAGTCACTCCTTTTTTTTTCATCAGAAACTGATTCACAGTTAACGTCACTTTACTCCAGTGGATTAATAATTACATTATAGTTTACGAATCACTATCTAGTATTGTACAGAGGTCTCTTCAGATATGAATGGCATCCTCGCTAGATGTGCTTGGTATATAACAAATCTAACATATAATAAATCTGTTGAACCAGCATCGTACATTATTTTTATTATCAAAAATGGAGTATGGGTAATATAGGATGCATTTTTTATTGAGACCATTTTTGTCTGGCTGCACGCTAATCTTCGAAACCACAGCAGAATTTCATTGTTTCCCCAAGTTAATGCTGCTTGACTTGGCGCTTCGAATAGGTTGTTTAAAAATCGGATAAAAGGAAGAAAAGATATATGCAGATATATCTTACAATGTAAAATTAATCAATATGAACAAAACTCATTAAAACTTAAATCGCATCGATCCGAGTGTGTTCATATCAAGTACTTCTATTAACATATGCCTCAATTCTTTATTGCGTACCATAATGTATACAGTTGGTAGAAAAATAATTATATTAGTCACAATTATGGACCCTGTCGGGCACAGCATAGATCAAATATAGGAGAGAGGAGGAATAGCACTGAATGTTTCCTATGATAATTTTAGCCTGGACATTATTAATACAATTTGTGTGACAAATAATTTTATACACTCATACCTAGTTCTCTCAAGTCATCCCAAGTACATACTCTTCATCTTTATCCTCGTTCTCACCGTGTCTCCTCCCAATGTGCCTCTTCAGATCCGAGGTTCGCTTCGTCTCATACGAGCACATTTTACACGAAAACTTTTTCACATTCATACTACACATACGGACGTGTTTTAACACTGCACTTTTAACGTCCGACCGAAAACCACACTTTTTACACTTGAAACCTTTCTTGCAACTACTTAGATTGGCATTATCGTGTGACTTGAGATGATATATTAAACTCATGTTGTGTTTCGCTTTATAATCACAGAGATGGCACTTGAATTTTCTCTCATCCTTATGTTTCCTTTTGTGGCGGGCGAATTGAGCCTTACTAGCGGTAGTATAACCACACATTTGGCATATTTGGATCACCGTTGCATGTTCTTTAACATGACTCCTATAATCACCACGACTTGTGGTCGTGTAGTGACAGTCCATGCAATAATACTCATACATTCCCCAGAACATCTTAGTTATATTGTCCGGTCTGATTTGATTCTTCTTCGGGTTACCACCAGATTTGCGTGGTTTTTTCACAAGTTTAACTAAAGGCATATCGTCTTCGTCCGTCTCGTCTGATACCTCCACGGTATCTATTTCGGGCTCCTCGATGATGACGTCATCCTCATCGCTCGATGTTAGCAAACTAATTGGGTCTGCTTTCCTGTAAGTTTTTTTTTTATATAGATGATATTATTATTGTCAGTGAAGCTAGGCAACATCAGGGGATATAATCTATACTAATATAATAAAAGAGAAGAGTTTTTTTGTTTGTTTGTCTCTAGAACTCCCAGTCGGATTTGATTTTTTTATTTGCATTTGATAGCTCAATTCTTGAGGAAGGTTATAGGCTACTTTTTATCCCGGGAATGCGGGTGAAACCGCGGGAAACAGCTAGTTTTTAATAAAACAATAATTTAGCTAGAATAGAATATAGAGTAAAACGTCTGGAATAAAACGTCCCCATGTGTTTCCTAAAAAAAACCAATTGCAGTTCATCACAATTGCCTATAGCTTTATTAATAAATTAATGCTAAATCTGTAGACCGAGTAAATGAGTACAGAAACCCAGAATAATGTAGGTAGGTCAACCCATTTGTGTAAAATTTAAATATTATGTGACAATAGCTGGTAAGCACGGGAAGCTTAGAAGGAGCTGACACTCAAATGCAACTGCCGGAACACAAGTTGCTTGGAATATTTTCATGTACTACAAAGCATCCTACCACCTTGCTATGGTTTCCTCACGTTGTTTTCTTTCATCTAAAGCTCTAGCTTATTGTAGGATTCGTATCCACGATCTTCGACTGAGCTATCATCGCTATAAATCTTTCCAAGCATTTTGATCATTCAAAACATATGAACAACTTTTACTACGGGGCTAACTCTGATATCGCGTAAAATTAAATGGTCGCTTCTTACATTTTGGTCGAGTAGGTATTGAACTTTTGTATGGAACAGCTGATATTTTTTTATAATAAAAGTTGTTCATTTTGATTTCATGAGTACTTCCAACACTGCAAGTATTGCCAGTGACGAAAAAATCATCCAGTATATATATAATATTGCTTTAGAAATTGTTAAAAATTCGATGGAAAATCCCAACATTGTCAGACTGTTCAAAAAATTTAAATATATAAAAAATGTAACCTTGCCGAGTTTCTTGCCGGTTCTTCTCAGTTGACAGCGACTTCCGAACTGGTGGTAACTTCAGTTGCTTCGACGTTCATAATTGCCCTTCTAGGGCCTAAACTGAATAAATGGCTTTGATTTTGATGAAACAAAGTCGTGTTAGTTACACCATTTATAACTCAAGAACGGCTGGACCGATTTTTATGATCTTTGCTTTGTTGGATTTGTCTCTGCTCTGATTTATAATTACTATCATTAAGATGAAAATTTCACTCCATATAAAAGTGAAATACCACTCACAGGTTAATGATAAGAACTTGAACTTCATATCAATAACAAACAATCACTTACTTGTCCACAACATTCACAACATCATCATCATCATCATCATCATCGTCGTCTTCGTCATCATCATCATCCCTCTCGTTTAACATGAGTGAGCTCGGATCTATTTCCACCTGCACGTTCTCCAACAGCATGAGGCAGTCGTCCCGGGAGTTGTCATTCCCAATATTTGCTGTTGTTGGTCCTGGGGATTTATTAATACACTTCTTAAAAAAAAAAACCGAAACGACTCTGAAGTTTGGTTTTGAATGACTTTTATGTTTTTTTTTTACATTAAACAAAAAAATGTAATAATTGTGGATATTATAACCACGGAATAGGTAAATAAGGATGGAAAGGTAATGTGGGCGTGGCAAGCGCGCCACAATTCGATCAAGTTATGATTCGAAAATCATAACTTGACTGACCGATTCATTCATTCACCGCGTTTAGTGCGCTTCGTACTACTTCGGAGAACAGAGCTCTGCTTTATAATGCCGTGTTGTGCAATCATAAACATGACCAATGACTGTTAAGTTATGTATGTATTGCAGTATGACATGTCGTGTAAGTGTGTGCAACCGGCGACAGCGGTTCTAGTACAAAAGTTCCTCAAAGGCCTTTCCAACCTTATTTACCTATTCCGTGATTATAACGTATCGTTACATATCATAAATAATATTAATGTTTCAAATTAAAATCAAATTCCTTTAACTATAGTGTTTTTTTCAACAGGTAGGTATGTATTTTTCCAAAGTTTTTTTTGTAAGCTTTTTGAAACTAAGACGTAAAACAATTTTTTTTTTTATAAAAAGTGTATCCAGTATCTCGTATTTCCTCCCCGCCCCCCGGGCTCTAATGTCTGCTTCCATGCGGTTCGGTTTCTAACATTTTACAAATTCTTATTAAAAGGGAAAAAAGATACCTATTGAAAAAAAAAACGATATTTAAACAATTTTAATTTTAAATATTAATATTAAAACGATACCTTATAATATCCGCAATTATCTGGCATTATTTTTTTTTTTTGTTTAATTAAAAATAAAACATAAAATTCATTTAAAACCAAACTTCAGATCTATTGTTGCAGTACCGTTTCGATTTTTCTGATGAGATTTTTTACTTTGTATAGGCTTGTGTTTGACCACAATGTCACTATGGTAAGTGATGATGTGGCCGAAGGTGGTAAGTACACAAAGCCTAGATGGAACTGGCTCTCAAGTGCAGCTGCCGGAACACACCGGTAGGTTTGGCGACAGATTTTCAACTTGAGGGTGGTAGCCAGTTAGTTGGGTACTACAAAGTACCCTACCACCGTGCTATGGTTTCCTCACGATATTTTCCATAAACGAAAGCTTGTAACATTGTAATATTGTGGTATTTTCTTATACACTAGCATTTCACCCGCGACTTCACTCGCATAGATTTTATAAAATATCTATATCTTTTCTTCCTTTGTGCTAAGCCATTTCTCATTAACCTGTGGAACTATATATTGCTGTTTTTTTTTACAATGTATAGGCCTGTGTAGCGTGGTAAGCACACAAAGCCTAAAACTGGCTCTCAAGTGCAGCTGCAAACAGTTATTTAGGGGATACCTTGAGGAAGATTTTATTGTAACAAGTCATAACCGGTGAAACCGCAGACATAGGCAAGTATTTAATTAAAGTAACTTATGGCCCGTCTCACAGGTTACAGATAAGTTCAGGATAGCTTATCTGACAGATATCCAATAATGCAGGCTGAATGCTACGGCATGTAAAGATAGTCTAAGGCAATAAATATGAATATTGTCACCTTTATCCACAGATATCTCTATAAATTTGGGTTTGGGGTCCGGTTCAAACTCTACATCACTGTCGGTTCCCTTATTAGCTGGTCCTTCGACGGGTCCTACTATTGGAACCTCTTTGGGGTCCTCCGATATAGGATGTATTTGTTTTTCAGCTGGATTGTTCATTAGATGATAGCTGGTGAGTATGTCTTCTATATCGTGCTTGTTTGTGTCCATTTCAGGGGTTGGGGGAGGCGATTCTTCTGGTGTTTGGGGGGTTCTGGAACAGTTAATTGTTTTAAGTATTTTTATTAGTGACAAAGGTCGTGGGTTCGAATCCTACAATGAGCTCATACATCATGAGGAAACCATAACACGGTGATAGGGTAATTTGTAGTAGCCGCCTGGCTGGCTACAATCCTCAAGTTGAAAATCTGTCGCCAGACACCTACTGGTGTGACGGCAGTTTCACTAGAGAGTTTGTTGTCTTTTAGGCTTTATAAAGGTCGGCATAATATTAGCAATGTTTCTGGTATTATCTATTGGCGA
The DNA here is from genome assembly GCA_951216915.1 of Tetheella fluctuosa. Lineage (NCBI taxonomy): Eukaryota > Metazoa > Arthropoda > Insecta > Lepidoptera > Drepanidae > Tetheella > Tetheella fluctuosa. The sequence goes on from OX578242.1 coordinate 424,735, forward strand.
TGGCAGCCAATGGGGGCCACCGTTTTTGTGCTCACCAGATGGCACCACTGTCGAGTAAGATCCTGAAGTATAACAATCAAAGTATGTTATTACGGACGTGAAAACAATGTTTACATATAAATCAGTTTCAAACATGTCTAAATTTTGTCTCAAAGCACTGAAATTCATTGATCCCTAACTCATATTTGCCATAATTAATGTAAGTTATTGCAAAATATTCACAACATATATTATAATTAGAAATAAACCCGCGTAGTCCACCCAGAAATAGTAAAAATTGACATTTCAAAGACCTCACGCTACACTAGCGCCCCTAGCGGCGAATTCAGACGCGATAGCCCCCTTTAGCATCAGGTAGTCTGTCTGCTTGTTAATTCCGCCATGAAATAGTAGTGCACTTGTATTACTGTGTTTCGGTTAGGAGGGTATGGGAGCCGGTGAAATTACAGGTGCAGGAGACTTAACAACTTCATGTCTCAAGGTTGGCAACGCGGGAGTGATACCCCTGGCAGGGAAAATATAATATTGTATTTTCTTTGTCCGTGGTGTTATGAGCGTCTTTAGGCTACGGTACCCGCTTACTATCAGGTGAGCCGTAAGCTTGTTTGCAACCTATGTAGTATATCTTATAACACAGAAATAGATTCACTCTGCACAGGTGCACTTCGCATATTGTTTTATTTTATTTTTTTAGTTTTAGCCATTAGCGTATTCGCTATTATTTAATAAGAACTTGTTTGCGTTACATTTTATTATTTACTTTGTATTGGTATTTTTCTTTTTGATTTAATTGTATATTGTATTGTACATTTTGATGTTATTGAAAAAAATATAGCCAATAGTCAGATTATAAAAAAAAAGAAAAATATATATAAAAAATGTAACCTTGCTGAGTTTCTTGCCGGTTCTTCTCAGTTGAAGGCTGATTTCCGAATCGGTGGTAGCTTCAGTAAATTCGACCTTCATAAGTGCCCTCCTAGGGCCTAAACTGAATAAATGGCTTTGACTTTGACACAAAAAATAGTGGTAAGTTATTCCATTTTTAGCTTCTTATGTGTATTGAGTACCTATCAAGATTTGTCTCTGGTCGAGGATATGCCTATCAATAATAATTATCGATAATAAAGAACAAGATATTTCAATTGCGATATTCGTGCTCCTTTTCGTTGAGGAATTCCATCATATCTTCAAAGTACATGATCAGACCATAATAAAATTTATATGGGACCACCTCTCAAGTATGACCTACCAAACGAAAAAAGAATCATCAAAATCAATTCATAATTGGCGGAGTAATCGCGTAACAAACATACAAAAAAAAACACACACACGAATTGAGAACCTCCTCCTTTTTTGAAGTCGGTTAAGTACTCACACTTCAATACAATTCTCTTCAATACTCTCAGCTGCACTATCCGTGGATTCATCAACAGCCCTCCTTATTTCAGGTGCCTTTTCGTTAACATTAACCAATTCATTATGTGTGACTTTCTCATTTTCCTGCCTGTCTTCTTTACTAGCGACTTCATTTTGTTTGTTGTCTTTTTTATCAATTGTTGATTCTATATTGTCTTGTATATCTGGCTCTTTAGGAGACTTAGGTGACTTGTTAGTTTGCTGTAAAGAATTTTATAATAAAAAGTGGCAAATATAGAAAACGAATGAACACACAAAAATATGTTTTTTAGGGTTCCATATCATCGATGGAATAATGGAACCCTTATACTATAAGCCTTATAGGAAATACCTTTTAGGGTTCCGTAAAAAACCTACCTAAAATAGATTTTTAGGGTTCCGTAGCCAAATGGCAAAAATCGGAACCCTTATAGATTTTTAGTCACTGGCAATACTTGCAGGGGTTGAAGTACTCATCAATATGAACAACATCTATTATGGGACCAACTCTGATATTGCATAAAATAAAATGGTTGCTTCATACATTTTGGTCGAGTAGGTTTTTTTTTTTTTTTTTACTTTGTATAGGCTTGTGTTTGTCTACAATCTCACTATTGTAAGTGATGATGTGGCCGAAGGTGGTAAGCACACAAAGCCTCTCAAGTCTCTCAAGTGCAGCTGTCGGAACACACCAATAGGTGTTTGGCGACAGATTTTTAACTTGAGGGTGGTAGCCAGCCAGGCGGGTACTACAAAGTACCCTACCACCGTGCTATGGTTTCCTCACGATGTTTTCCTTCACCGAAAGCTCAAGTTCATTGTAGGATTTGAACCCACGACCTTCGCCGCGGCGTCCGACGTCACTACCACTGAGCTATCATCGCCTTAAAATTGAACTTGTATAGAACTTTTCTATGGAACAGCTGATATTTTTTTTATGATACCAGAGTTGAGTCCCATAGTAAAAGTTGTTCATATTGATGAGTACTTCCACCCCTGCAAGTATTGCCGGTGACTAAAAAATCACCCATTAATATCCTAATTATGTTTTTAGCCCTAATATATTTAGGAAATGGGAATAGGCAATTATTCACTCATTACATCTATACATACAAATAAAATAGATGTGTCTGTTTGTTGCATCGAAATAACAGCTTATTACTAAATGCTTATGAAAGTATATACGGTACTTATGATAAAAGAACAATTTTATAAAAAAGAAAAAGGCCTGTCTGTATGCTTCAGCTAATCTCCGAAACGGCTGCAACGATTTTGTTGAGACTTAAGCTATAAGGAGTAACTTAGACTACTTTAATTGGTTACTAGTTTCCGCCCCGCTGTTTCACCCGCGTTCCCGAGGGATCTTATGTTTTCCCGGGATAAAAAGTAGCATATAGCCTTCCTCAATAAACGGGCTATCCGACACTAAATGAATTTTCCAATTCGAACCAGTATTTCCTGAGACTACCGCATTCAAACAAATATGCATTTTAGGTGAAACCGGGGGGAACAGCTAGTATATCATAATCTGTATATATAAAAGGAAAAGGTGACTGACTGTGTGATCCATCAACAGACAGCTCAAACCACTGGACGGATTGGGCCAAAATTTGGCATACAGATTAGTTATGTAGGCATCCACTAAGAAAGGAATTTTGAAAATTCCATCCCTAAGGGGGTAAAATAGGGGTTCGTGGGTGAAATAATATAGGATAAAAAAATAAATACCTCCCCAAACAGGCACGGCACAACCTTACTCTTCAACCGTACTTTCCCTCTGATATCTTCATAGTCATTCTTATTGAAGTGATTATTACAGATAACTGAGGCGGCTATGTCTTTTGATGACAACCTGCCCGACAGGTTAATGGCATCCAACCATTTGCGGCGGTGAGTTCGGCTTGTTGGGAACCTGTTGAGAAATTAATTATGTTTGTTTAAATATTGTGAAGGGGTATGCCAGAATCCTAATCCTAACTATCCTAATCCTAACTAATATTATAAATGCTAAAGTGAGTTTGTTTGTTTGTTACCTTTTCACGCTTAAACCGCTGAAACAATCGCGATGAAATTTGGTATGCAGATAGCCTATGGTACGGAGAAGAACATAGGCTACTGTTTTATACCGGGAAAACATAAGATCCCTGGGGAAAGCGGGTGAAACCGTAGTATACTATAAATAAAAAAAGAAAAAGTAGTATATGTAGTATATCAGTTATCTGGCTTCCATAGCACAAGCTCTGCTTAGTTTGGGGTCAGATGGCCGTGTGGGAGGAATGTCACAGGATATTTATTATTTATTTATTATTAAATACAATTTCTTCTCTTCTCTTTGAGTAATAGTAACTGTAGTAAGTGCTTCGGAAAAACCGTTAAATAAACTAAGACTCACTTGAACAAAGTGACATCCTGCTCGGAGCCCTTCTTGCAACCTTCCACGCAGCACACATTCACCATTGTAGCTTACATCTGGAAGAAACGAAACAATTTGATATACCTTCAATATCAAAATCGCCTTAATTCACTAACTCACTAATGTCGGCGTAATAACATCAATTAAGGTGACGCCGCGTTAAGCTTAAAAATCTGAAATTCAACATGCTGCGTCCCGCTCCCTACTATAGCGAACTCTCATAGAAAAGCCCGCGTAAACGGAACGGGCATATGCGACAAAAAGGTTTTTATTGTTTAATTTAAAAACTACAAATATATTTCATAAAACCTAAGAACAATTTATAGTATCAGTTTCAATTAATATATGTAGAAATCTTGGAACCTCTAATCTATCCTCAACGCTGGTAAAAATTGGAATCTCTTATTTTAAAGGTCTTTTTGATTAATTATTTTGTTATAAAAGTTAACCAATCGTGTTATGCAACGTACAAAATAAAGTCAAAGACATGATGAATTCTTACAATAAATTTCAGTTCGTTCGCTTCAGTCATTGTTGAGAAAAATCGGAATCCTTGCAATCAAAATCTTCAAGGCGTCGCCTTAATTTAAACTGTGATTTACATTATGTCAGTGATATACTTTACTTTATTAAAATCCCATAAAGTTTAAGTCACAATATCCTTCGTAACTAATATTATAAATGCGAATGTGAATTTGTTTGTAACCTTTTCACGCCTAAACCGCTCAACCGATTGTGATGAAATTTGGTATGCAGATAGCCTATGGTATGGAGAAGAATAGAATACTTTTTTTTCTCGCTCAACAGCTGGTTACTATATAAAACATTATGATATGTGATGTTAGCTAGTGTTAACAATTTTGAATGCCACAATGCAGGTTGTGGGTTCGAATCTACAATGAGCTTGAGCCTTCGGTGAAGGAAAACATCGTGAAGAAACCATAGCACGGTGGTAGGGTACTTTGTAGTACCCTGGCTGACAAGTTGAAAGTCTGTCACCAAGCATCTACTGATGTTTTCTGGCAGTTGATTGTTATAGGCATTGTGTGCTTACCACCTTCAGCCACATTACTATTGTATTATAGTGAGATTATGGTCAAACACAAGCCTGTACATAGTTAAAAAAATATGTTAAGGAACAAAAATATGAGATGTTACAAAAACCTGTAATCTTATGCTTTTGTGTCATTTTCCTTTTATTTATTTACGTAGCAGTTTATTGTTTTTGTACTTATGTAATAGAATTCAGTGATTGTCTCATAATTTGTTTTTTCACAAACCAAATGATGAAGTGTTAATTTTTCTCATTTTTAACAATTAACAATTTAGTAAATCATGTAACTTAACACACTTATTATCTACAACTTGATTTAAAGTTAGGTAAAACCATTTTAAATAGATAAAAAAATATTACATAAAAAAAAAAATAGCGCCAATATGCAAGTAGCCAAGTCTGAACAATCGAAAACCTATAACCCGTCGCGCATCCTTATTCTGTATATCCAGTATCGTAATTACATCGAAACACACTTTCATCTTTATTCCCACAGTGATAAGGCTCATTTTACAATACACTTTTAATCGCACCTCGATCGAATTTACGATGCAATTTACAGAATAACACTCGCCAATAATTAATTCACATTGATTAAAATCAATATTTGAGCTTTCAAATCCATTAAAAAAATACTTGTTTACGTTTGAAAACAACTTTGAGCTGTATTTACGCGCGCAAACGTTAAAAATAAGGTTAGATTTGGGTGAAACAAACAATTCAATATACCTGGGTTTATATACAAATTTACACGTTTTGGTCAGATAAATGTTTAGAATAATGATGATTTCAATTTATTTATACACGTATAAATAAGGAATACTGTATAAATATTACGTAAAAACGACAAAAAGATTGTCTTGAGAAATATTTTATTTACCTGCACTTTTTTTACGATGTTTAGTTTGACAAGTTTTTAGTGACGTGCTTCGCGTAACGTAACAGATAAAATATTTAGTGTTTGCATCGAATGATAGTCATTCTTAGTAGATTATAAAAATATTACATTGAAATAATAAATGAATTATTTGCTATGTACTGATTTCCCGTATTTCTAAAGCTGCAGGCCGCTAAACATGTCAGCAATAATAGGAAAACGCGAGAGCAAGCAAATTTGCAAGGCATGTGATACCGTCAACCCGTAAGCCAGCCGAGTGGTGACTTGCGACCAATAACAGATTGTGAACAAATGTGTTGGTGAGTTGCATACTAAATACTATAGGATGACTATAGATAGGGTATACTTGAGCTCGCGCCACCAAAGAAGCCCCGTGGAACTAATTATAATCGATCTTATTTTTTCTGAAATAGAAGTAGGCGTTCGAGACTTCTTTTTGGTAGTGCGGACTTTACGTAGTGTATAGTACCAAGTGTGGTACTAACTAAATGACCACAGATACACTACAAACTGGAGGTCGATTCTCGCGGTTACGATAATAATAGTAACGAAATCGATAAATAATATTTCAATACTTACTCGTTGCATATCACGCGCTAACAATAGATTAATATCGAGTGTGGTCTCGAGAATACCAAAAAAATATTTATAGATATCCGCCATATTTTATGATAAATATCGAATAAGATATTTATTATATTGCTCGCGAGAATTGGGCCTCTGGTCCGCAAACTCTTCAAAGCAAAAACGCGATGTCTGATGTCTGACATAGCGTTTTCATGCGCTAAATAGCAACTCTTCGAAAATTCGGTGCCAATTAGAAATATAAATGTCCCAGAATATATTCATTTATTTATATTTAATGTAAGTATTATTAAGCCAGAGTATTATGTTATATGGTCATACTTGTGTTGGGAGTATGGTCAGCACCTCTGCATTTGTCTCAGTGTAATTTATTTATTTAAGAAAATATATAGAAAAAAAAGTAGTATTGCAGTTATCTGGTTTCCATAGTAAGCTCTGAGATCGTTGTGTGTGAGCAATGTCCCAGGGTATTTATTTATTTATTTTTGTTTATTTTAATTACCTACCTAATTCTCAATGAAGTGATTTCTACACTGCCTCTGAAGTGAGTTTATGACAAAATCAATCAACTTACAATGACGTTAAATAAAACTTTTATTATAGAGTTTATTTATTTATTCAAATAACATAACACTTTCACTGTCTCTCATCAAGAATTAGAACACAAACGGGCGTACTCAGAGACGTCAAATAGGATTAAAGTATTTCCATCTTTGTTTATTTAATAGCTATAAAAAGAGACAGATATGGAGATAATCGATCATTAAACTTAATTGACGTCTCTGAGTGCGGCAGTAAATAATAAAGCTAATAAAATGATACCGTAAAAACTAAAATTTGGCCTTCACCCATTATGCTTCTCTTTCGTAAACCCATACCATTTATTTCTATGCCTTCTTGATCTTTTATGCCTTCTTAAATCACCAACAACTTTGAAGGACATATTGCAAGTGTCGCATTTCAAAGGCCTATCGTCAGCATGCTTGTACATTATGTGCCTACGTAATCCACCTACATTTTGAAACAATTTCCCACAAATCTCGCATGGATATAAATTCTCATTTAAATGAAGCCTCATATGTACTTGAAGGCTGTATTCGTGATAAAACTTTTTATCACAAACAGAGCACGAGATATTTTTCTCAGTCTTGTGCGGGTTCTTGTGACGGTCCAAATTAGATGCCTGCTTAAACCTTTGATGACATATTTTACATTCGTAAGGCTTTTCATTTGTATGAACTCTTGTATGTACTAGTTTCTGCGAGATACTAGCAAAGCCCTTCCCACAATAAAGACATTGGAACAACTTAACTCCTGTATGGGTACCCATGTGATATTTTAAACTTTTGTTATCTTTCAACATTTTCCCGCATTCAACACATACTGTGGTAAGCCTGTGACTTTTAATATGTTTATTTTTCACATCAAAATGTGTTTTTAAATGTTTAAGATAATCTTTGTTACATATCAATCCACATTTTACACACTTGTGAGAAGTTCCACTTGAATGTTGAGAAACATGAGTTAAGTGACTATAATGGTCACTGAAGGCAACTTTACAAATTTCACATGTAAAAATTTGATTTTCCTTTACGTGGACCTCTTTATGCTGAATTAAGTTTTCATTAGTGTCACAGCCTTTTGAACAGAGAGAGCAAGTGAATTTCGTCACTATTTTATTATTTAGCTTCTGTTCAAGAATGTCTGTTTTCGATTTAAAATGTGGATTTGCATTACTTTCTTCATCATTGAGTTTGTTTATCTTTGATGTCACTTCATACATTTTTATGTTTGGTATTCCCCTTTTCACTTGCATTGGTTTCGTCTTCTAACTTAATCTCTCCTTCAAACTCTTATTTGACAATACACTCCGTACTGGGGAGTAATATTTTATTGTTACAATATATATTTATTTTAAGGCGATGATAGATTAGTGGTAGTGAGGTCGAAAGCAGCGACGAAGGTGTTGGGTTCGAATCCTACAATGAAATTGAACTTTTGTGAAGGAAAACATCGTAAGGAATCCATAGCACGGTGGTAAAGTATTTTGTAGTACCCACCTGGCTGGCTACCACTCTCAAGTAGAAAATCTGCCGCCAAACACCTACTGGTGTGAGTAGGTGTGTTCCGGTAGCTACACTTGAGAGCCAATTCCTTCTAGGCATTGCGTGCTTACCAATTTCGGCTACATCGTCACATACTTCGGTAAGATTGTGGTCAAAGAGAGGCTTTAAAGCAAAGCTGAAAAAAAAGTAAATCTGTATGTTTGTTAGGTGTCGGTTTGTTTCATGACTAAAAAATGAAGTGGATGACATACAAAGTGATAAATACCTTGAGGTCAATATTAATGACCTTCGAGGTCAATGACAATCAATTTTGGTCAATAACAACCGTGGTAATTCCCCACTTTTATAGCCACTGGGTATAGTGAACGATATCCGCAGTTCAACTGATGTACCTAAACGGCGTGCTCTCACTCGAGACTCTCGGCGAGTGTGTATAGCCGGCATAAGATTCAAATAGGTTCACTTCTTTAGGGGTTAGATTAGAGGTTATCGTTTTGATAATCATATTAGGTAGGTAGGACGTAGCCTAGTCTCCTTCGGTAGGTAGGAATGTAATGTAGGAGTCATAAAATATGTAAAGCTAAGCTTTGCTAATAGGAGGAAAATAAATAAATACTTATATAAAATACTAAATAGATACAAACGGTTGATTTTTACCGCGATTAAAAAAAAAGGAAAATAACCTTATTTACCCACTCACCACCTTTTTAATAATTCTCTTGTTAGTTTGTGCCTTCCATTTAGAACTGTAGATTTTTACTATTCAATTTAAAAGCAAGAATGTAAAATGACAAGAAAGCTCTTTGCAAGAAAGACACCGACGACAAACCACATATTAAATCAAATCGTTCGTGTACATAGGAGCTAAAACAAATGAATTTAAAATTAGCTAGTGATTGCTGCTATATTGCCGTTTGTATACCTAATCTATCGATTGAACATTTACATAAAACTAAATCGTAAATATTCGTTAGTCGATTATTAGATAAATTAAAGATGACATGAAATATACATCATTCTCTCTCATTTGTTTATAGAAATAAATCAGAATCAATCTATACAATATTTATAAAGCTGAAGAGTTTGTTTGTTTGAACACGCTAATCTCAGGAACTACTGGTTCGATTTTAAAAATTGTTTCAGTCAGTGAGTCAGTGTTGGATTGGACAGTCATTTATCGAGGAAGGCTGTAGGCTACTTTTTATCCCGGGAAAACAAGGAAACGCGGGTGAACCCGCGGGGTGGAAGCTAGTACTAGAAGACACGCGACGAAAAGATCATTTAACTACTTGACATTATAAATATTACCGACCGAATTTTACTAAGATTTAATAAGTATAAATTTATACTTGGTATTTTTAAATAGGGTTGGTAGATAAGTATTTTCGAGATAAAAAAGTATAGGTATTTTTCTATCACTATAAATAAAGACAATACTTAGGTACTACATAATTGATTTATTAAATTAATATAATTTTTAATTTCAGTAACAATAAAATAAAATGTATAATATATTCATTATCATTCTAATACTTAGTTTAAAAAAATCTAGAATTTTTTTTTTTTTTTTGCCCAATGCATAGACCAAATAGTCACTCATTTTTCTTCTTCATAAAACCATACAATTTATTTCTATGATTTCTTGAACTGTCATGCCTTTTTAACTTGGCTTTATCTTTAAAGGACACATTACAAGCTTCACATTTAAAAGGTCTATCATCAAAATGTTTATACTTAGTATGGGCCCGCAAACCATTCATATTTGGATACTTTTCCCCGCAGATATTACATGTGAAAAGATCCCTGTTCAAATGTACCCTCATATGCATATTAAGGCTCTCCTCGTGATAAAACTTTTTATCGCATTGAGGGCACGAGACATTCTTCTCAGTCTTATGCGAGTCCATATGTCGTTTTAAGTCTGTGGTTTGTCTGAACCATCGGTTACAGACTTTACATTCATAAGGCCTCTCGTCTGTATGGATTCTCATATGGACAATCTTCTGTTGTGAATTAGCAAAACCTTTCCCACAGTATAAGCATTGATGTAACTTCACTCCTGTATGAGTACTCATATGATAATTGTAAGCAGATGATTTACACATTTTCCCACATTCCACACATTCTTTTAAATACTTGTGACTATTGATGTGGGATTGAAAACAAGAATCTTTTATATCCTTAAAACATACAGGACATGATGTTTTCTTATTGAAATGTGTCTTTATATGGGTCTGGAATTGATCTTTTCTGGTATATCTCATTCCACATTCAACACATTTGTATGACAGCCCATACATGTGCGTTGTCTCATGAACTAAGTAGTCGCAGTGATTACTGAAAGCGACTTTACAATTTTCACATATAAACGATCGCTTCTCTGATTCGTGCACTTGTTTATGCTGTAGTAAATCCAAATTATTATCAAAATCTGTAAAGCAGAGTGAACAGATGAATTTTTGAGGTGCTTTGTGAATTCGTAAGTGGTTGAGAAGGCCAGTTTTTGAATCAAAACTCATTTTGCATTGGTTGCATTGATTTGCTTCACTGTTGTTGTCATCAATACAAGGTTTTATACGCTTGTTTGGTATTTCATCTGAATCGGAACAGGGTTTGTTTCTGTAAAATAATAATAGTATTACTAAAGCGGAGATTATTTTCAATTGACACAATTCTTAAGTCTTAAGTTATACAGGCCTTATAAACGATTTTGTTGAGAATGCAAAAAAATAAATATCTACACAGCAAAAAAATTGAAGATTCCCAAGAATATAGTTCAACTTTGACAATTTCACTCCCATATTACCTATTAAAATGGTATTCAATAAAACAATGTTACTTACTTCTGCCGAAGTCTATATTTTCTAAACACATTATTTTCATTAGTGAAAGCGTCAAACTCTTCATCATACACATTTCCAATATCTATATTAATTTCCAACTTAAACTTTCTACTTCTTTTACGTTTCTTATCACCAGTTTTCTTATCCTGACTTGTATTGTCTTGATTTTTATTAGCTTCTGTACCATCATCTTCTTTTTTACAAATATCATTATCATTCTCTAAATCTGCTGCTTTATCTATTTCTTTAGCTTTTGTATCCTCACTAATTATATGTGAATCTATATCAATAATTGTTGAATTATGAATATTTTCTTGTTTGCTTTCATGTAAAAAATCATCTAGTAACTCTTTTTTCACATCACACTCCATACTGAAAGACAGATATACAATCATTTGGGGCATGGGGATATGGCGATCTTCAAAAATGGTGTAAAAAGAAAGAGTTCTTCAAGGTTGGCAACACATTGGAAATACAATGGTATTACAACTGGGCATAAGTGATGGTGACCAGTGCCTGACTGTAAACCTACTGACATAAAAAAAAATACCACAACTTATATCGGTATAATACATGTGCGTTGTTATATCAATCAATCAACTAGGTACTTATAAGAAGTATACCTCTACACTGTCTTTATAGTGTAGTCAAAATCATAGTCATCTATTTATTTAGGCTTAGGAGGTAACAGTTTTACACCCAAGATTGCCCCTGCAGCAGGCATGTGAGTAGCCGGCTTTAGAACTCAAATCAAATCCGTGATGGTGGCTCTGGCAGGAAGTCCCACACTAAACACTTGCTTAGTTTGGAGATGGCCGTGTGTGAGGAATAAGTCCCAGAATATTTACTTATTTATATTTATTTTAAAAATGCATAATTAATTATGTAAATTAAATGTAATAATATACATTGTATGTACATACATAGGTTCTTGATAAATCACGGATACCTCACTCACCCGCCACCACCAGACTGATTTTTAAACAAGATTAACACACTGTCAATAGGAAAATAAAACAAAGAATAAAATTATTTGGTATCTTGCGTAAAGCGAAAAAAATACAACATTGATACTTACATGCCTTCGTATTTATTTGTACATCATGACACCACTTTTAATAAAATCTATACTAATATAGAAGCTTATCAAATAAAAACTAAAATACAATATTTATTTACTTACTAACATAATGTCAAAAAATAAAACGTAAAACCACAGATAAATAAGGCGTAGAGATGTCAATATCGGTTGATTGTTAAAACAAAAACGATATTTTTATTGCTCGGAAATATTAGTCTAATAATATTATTCAAGCACCTAGTATATAGTCTAGTCTAGTATCTATGGCACGTACTACACCATGTTGATGAATTAATAAATTAATTATGTTGAAATATTTTAGTCCCCCACGTAGCAAAACGGTTTTATGTCTCATATTCCATCTCGGCATTTCGTACAACTATTAACAAGTTACCTAACGCTTTCACACATGTCTCGCATCGCATTATGGAGGTATTGGAGGTCCGTAGACGAACCGATTGAGTAGTGAACAGAATAGGATGTTTCCTATTTTCTCATTTCAGATTCAGACTTCCATTTGGAATGAGGTAGTCGATCGGAACACGATCGCGGCAAATGAATTCTGGGAATAACACAGCATCAGCCTAAATTTAACGAAATAATATCGTTATTTCCGATTGGAATGGCAATCGAATGGATCTGAGGGGTATTGTTGGAGTCATCAGAACTATAAATAGCGTTGTATAATCTGTGCCTCAATCAAACATCAACGTTCAAGAACAAAATGGACTGAATTTTACCAGTATTATTTTTTACTAGCTTTTCCGCGCGGTTTCAACCGCGTTCCCGAGGGATCTTGTATTTTCCCGGGATAAAAATTAGCCTATAGCCTTCCTCGATAAATGGGCTATCCAACACTGAATTTTTCAAATCAAACTAGTAGTTCCTGAGAGTAGCGCGTTCAAACAAACAAACAGACAAACAAACTCTTCAGCATTATAATATTAGTATGGATTTAAAAAAACATATCGATACTTTTGGTACTTCTGTGATATAGTGATTGCTAGAGTATTGTCAATTTTGATGCTTTTAAAAATATTAAAATCGATTGATTGTACTCTACATATAAAATGATAAATGATCGATTAATCAATCGACTATTGAAAAACAAAAAAAAAAAAATTGTACAGAAGAAACTTTTTAAATGCTTTCTTTGTGGTGGAATCGTATCTTGGATCATTAGGAACTGGAAAAGTGAAATGTTCCGGTTAAGTGATGTTTCTTTGGAACATTCGGTTCACTGAGCCAGAGCAAGATTTCAATCAAATTCTAAACAGGCGGGGATCCAGCCCTAAAAAAAGGTTGTGGTCAGTGGTCGCGGTCTCCCGAAAATCGCCCAAGTATGAGTCGGATTGCGGACTCGTTCAAGATACATTGCATTCCTACAAAGGAGACGTTTACAAAATGTACGATGAGTTCCGAGTGAACCGTTGGTGGTTAATTGTTTTATTTTATTAAGACATTGGATGTAACATCAGCTTATCGACCTCAATTAGGATAGATCCGAGTAACAGTGGATCCGCGCTTGATTCTAAACCCTCTTCTTTCAATTGTAGAATGTAAATAATAAAAAAATCCACATCAGAAACCGAGTTACCAAGTCGATTTCCTAAAGATCTATGCAACACTATTTAAAAATTCTTTGCAAAAGCAATAAAAACAAGAAAGAAAGAAAAAGTAATTTCATTTAATTTTGAATCACATTACATTTCTTATAATTTTATACAAAATACATTATTTACAGGCAATATCAATAATTCTAACATATCTACACGAGGAATAAATAAAAATAAGAGAACCGGAATCACAACGAGACACAGTCAATTAGTCTTATTTATAAATAAATGTGGCAGTCGATATTTACGTACTTCTTAAATTAACTATGTTTTTACATTGTTCTTTGTCTCCATTTTATAGATACCACTTCATAACTGAGGATAACTATGGAGACAAAAAAAATCACGAGTGTACATGTAATGTACCGTGCCGCTAGGTTATTTTTTGATAAAGGCACTTTATGTACTAAAAATTTTACCAGTATTTATAGAAAGGCCTATTTGAAAGTTAGAAACTATATAACACAAACGGCTGTATAGATTTGAATGAAACTTGGCACATAGATACCCTGGAATAATATATAGGATACTTTTGTCCCGGGAAAACAAAAAATCAATCGGGAACGCGAGTGAGGGGCAGGAGCTAGTTTATACATAAGATACAAAATAGTCACGCAGTAATGTTTTCACACAATATGTAAATTAAAGATCCTTTTAGTATCATTTTTGGTAGCGTAACGAAATTTACCGCGATTTTAGAGGAAATACACACATCTTTACAGCAGTATGTTTTTATGCAAGGGGAGGGGGGTGATGAGACACCCCCGTAGCTTGCTAACTCCTGCTACATGGCTAATTCGGCTTAATATAATACGCAATTGTAATAGATATCGCTATCTGTACACATTTTCCATCATCAGGTATCCTCGCTGCTAGAGCAGAGGCCTATAATTTATTCTTACTACTAAGAGGCTTAGTCCTTAGTCCTAACTTAGACCTAACTTGGTCAAACCCAGATTTTTACAGTCCATATATTTTATACAAATAGGCCTATTTTTTTACTAACAGGCCTATCATATATACATATGCCTATTTCATACAGAGGCCTATTCGTATAAGCCGGCCGGTCTGGCCTAAAACACGCGGTCCTGATATCCGGAGTCTTGGACAGGCTGCGCCGGCTTCGCTTGAGCCCCAGCGACGTGGTGGTGATGGCGCAGGTGGCCGGGCCGCCGCGGCGGGGCCAGGTACTCGAACATGCTCTGCGTGTGTTGGGCCAACATGTTGGCCAGGTCGCAGGGCATTGGGTCCGTCCAGAAGAAGTCGTGGTTGAGGGCTGTGTCCGCGTCGTATCTGTAAACAAACTCAACATGAATTATTACAGATCTCCCGTGTTTACGTGATAAAAATCTATGTTAATCCAGAGCATATTCTATCTGTGTGCCAAATTTCATCAATAAACGTTCAGCCATTATGGAGCTACAAACCCTTATCTTTTTCAATATATTTTCACTTAAAAACCTTGTTTGTTTATTTTTAATGCATAATCTTTATGTATAAAAATTACGTGTCACGTTGTTTGTCCGCGATGGACTCCTAAACTACTGAACCGATTTTAAATTTGATTTGCACACCGTGTGCAATTTGATCCAAATTATAAGATAGGATAGCTTGCATCTCCATTTATAGTAGCAATATTATTTTATTGCAAATTATTTGTCTATTATTTGACAATCACAATTATCTGTTAGCTCCAAACGATTTTAACAGATGGCGATATCTGTTGACTGGATTGAGTAAGTATTCAATAGATGGCGCTATAGCCTATGGTATGGAGAAGAACATAGGCTACGTTTTATCCCGGGAAAACATAAGATGCCTGGGGAACGCGGGTGAAACCGCGGGGCGGAAGCTATAGTTATATAATTTATGCTTATTAAAAAAATTGGCGTGATATGCTCTGTTACCCGTACGAAGCCGAGTCGGGTCGCTAGTATTATATAAAAACTAGCTGTACCCCGCGGTTTCACCCGCGTAGCGGTATAAAAAAATGCCTACAACCTATTCTCAGACCTACCAAATATACATATAAAATTTCATCAGAATCGTTCAATCCGTTTTGGAGGAGTTTGCAGACAAACACTGTGACACGAGAATTTTATATATTAGATATGTATTAGCATTCCGCACTCTTTTCCCCATATCGTCGGCGGACTGTTTAGTGAAAAACTGTTTGTGGTTTTTCTTTATCACCATACGGTTTTTTCCTTCTCCTGTAAAATTTGGAGCAATGCATTTGCGAGGATTTCATATCCCACCGACGATATAAACTTTAACCGTGCCAAATTTCATACTCCTCCGTCCGCGTAGTTTTCGTAACAAAGTTTTTATAAATAATAGGGTATTTGCCTGTAATCAAAATAAATCCAACACTAACCAATGTATAAAACATCAAAAAAAAAAGGGGGAAACCACGATTATTTTATGAAATTTATCCTTATTATGATTTTTAAATGACCAATCTAACCATAAAGAGTATGCTATATAATTATGACGTCACATACTTGTATTTCATACAAAACTCCATATAAACCTATCGTTTTGACATTTCATAAAAAGTTGCAGATATGAATGTCAGTCAAATACCCTATTATGTTACACTCTGTAGTGCAGCACTCTACTATGCAGTCTACGAGAAAAAAAAGTCGAAGATTTTTCTTTTTGTATGTATATACTAGCTTACGCCCCGCGGTTTCACCCGCGTTCTCGAGGGATCTTAAATTTTCCCGGGATAAAAAGTATCCTATGTGTTAATCCAGGGTGTCAGCTACATCCATATTAAATTTCATGTAAATTGGTCCAGCCGTTTGAGCGTGAAGTAACAAACATACAAACACATACACTCACAATCTTTCGCATTTATAATATTAGTGGGACCAGCTGTTCCCTGTAGTTTCACCCGCGTTCTCGGGAGCTATCTAACGCATAAATTAATATATCACCTTTTTGCCGGATCCAATTGCAATAACTTATCAAGTAAGTCACAGCCATACGGGTCCTTTACATAGGGCTTCAGCCTTTCCTGAAAACAATGACAGCTTAATGTCAGAATGCTGACAAGCAGGCAGACGGTCCACCTGATGGTAAGTGGCTACCGTCGCCTGTCGACATTAGCAATACCAGGGGGGAAACCATAGCAAGGGTCGTGATTATTATTTAGAAATACAAAAACATGTATAATAAACAGCAATAAAAATTGTTTTTTTTCCTAAAAGATGTATTTTCAAGATATTTTATTATATTAAATTTCTAATTAGATAGGTACGCCGCGACCGCCCCCTTGACCGTCATAACGTCCCCCATATGACTTTGGACCCGCTACCGCTCCCACGAAAAGCTCCAGCGCCCACTAAGGGGCGGCACCGCCCCTGTTCGGAACCTATGCTCTACCTTAACTTTCCTCTTCTGTCCCTTGGGCAACTCCATCTTGTTATACAAGTCAAGGCTCTCCACTCCGGGCCACACGTCTGGAGTGCACGAGCCGCATAGTTGGGATATTAATATCAACTGCTGCTGTTCTGTTGGACCCTGAAAGAGACAGGAAAAGGCTGACATGCAGACAGACTGTCCACCTGATGGTAAGGTTGACATTCGTAATGCCAATTTGTTGCCGACCCTTATAAAGCCTAGAAGGCATCTGACTCTCAAGTGCAACAGCCGGAACACACCAGTAGGTGTTTGGCGATAGACTTCCAACTTGAGGTTGTTAGCCACCCAGGCGGGTACTAAAAAGTAGGGTTAAGGAGGCAACAGTGACTCATGTGTTTTTCGAAAAGCTAAATTAAATATAAATCCTTACTGGATTGATATGAAACTTATACATATTATTCATTAACTATTATAGTTTAACACTGCATCAACACAATTCCATAAAATAGGTTTAAAATAAAATAAATAATAGAAAACAAAAAAAAGATTTTTGAGCCACTGTGCACACCCAGGTGTCCACAGTGACACAACCCTGGGGTCCACAGTGGCTCAAAAGGTACACAGTGACTCATCAAAAGGAGTAATAAAAATAGTAAAAATAATTCAAGTTTTATATATTTATTAATGAAAAAAACAAGTTATTCTAACAGTCTACAAACTCGTTGTCTTACAAACAATGCCACTGTGTACTTTTTAAAATTGAGTCACTGTGCACTACTACGCCATTTTGAAAACTTTGTTTTGTAACAATAAAACTAAAATCCAATTCTCATAATAAAACTGTATGAATGAAGATTATACAATATTTATCAACCAGCAAATATAATAGTCATAACCAATTGACATTATTTTACGTAAAAAAAACAGAGAAACTTAACTTAAAATCTAATTTCATCCAAGCGAAATTTGTTTTCTCTCTGTGACACAAAACAACGACACTGCACCGGCCGGCCGACTAGTTCAAACACGTTTGGGGGTTACATACTATAGTGTGCAAAAGAGACAAACCTACTTTATGCTTTGTCTAACCTGGAAACATTAATGAGTCACTGTTGTCGACTGAGTCACTGTTACCTCCTTGACCCTACCCTACGATTCCTCACGATGTTTTCCTTCACCGAAAGCTTAAGCTCATTGTAGGATTCGAACCCGAGACCTTAGCTGCGGCGTCCGACGTCACTACCACTGAGCTATCATCATCGCCATAATGAGTTGAGTTCATGTAGAATCATTGGGTCAGGACTTTTTTATGTATAGGTTTCCAGCTTTGTTATTCTGTACTAAAACTCGATGGTGAATTCACCAAGCGACTATTCTCTGTCTCACTCGTGAAACTCGGTAATCAGGAGTTCACGAGTGAGACAGAGAATAGTCGCTTCGCGATTTCACCATCAAGTTTTAGTACAGAATAACATACCTGGGATAATTATTTTTTCTATCTTTGTGAGAAATTTCATCCAAATGAGAGGTAGAGCATAGCGATATGCCGCTCAAAGAGCAGCTCGACTGCGGAAGTACCTCTACCTTACAGAATACCGCAGCCAAATAAGGCAGGGAGGGGGGGAAGGGTCGGCAACGCGCGAGTGATACGTCTGGTGTTGCAAGCGTTCATAGGCTACGGTAACCGCTTACCATCAGGCGGGCCGTATGCTTGTTTGCCGACAGGTATTGACTGGTATTAAAAAGACCCTTACAGCCATCACAGCATGATTGAATAACAAACACACACACACACACACAAAACTTCACAGACAATATAAAATCCGCATTCGTACCTGCATGATTGGCGATCTCGTCCACATTTCTGCCATGATGCACCCGGCACCCCACATGTCCACCGGGGGACCATAGTTCCTGTCACCTATGGAAACCATTTTTTTAAGACTACTAGTTAGCATTGAAAGCCAGTTTACCACCTTCAGCCACATCACAAAGGTATTGTGATAAGAATACAAAGTCTAGAGAAACTGATTCGCAAGTGTAGCTGACAGAATACACCAAGTGTTCAGCAAAACCTTTTCAACTTGAGGGTGCAGGGGTGAGGGGAGGGGATGACAAAGTACCCTACCACCATGCTATGGTTTCCTCACAATGTTTTCCTTCACCTAAAGCTCAAGCTCATTGTAGGATTGGAACCCACGACATTTATTGAGGCATCAGACTTCACTACCAATGAACTGTCACTACCTTTTTAATTGGATGTGATAGACACAAATAATGTTTTAGCTGTCCAGTGTACCAAATACAGTACACGTTTCATGGATCTGTCACATCCGTGTACCGTAAACTGCACATGCGCCCCTGTGTCATTCTATGAGCTCTAACTTCATGGACTTGTGAGTTAAGTTGTCCTAACTATCAAGACTTGTCAGCAGAACATCATGAGACAGAAAATTACAAAAACTGCTCTGGATGTATGAGGTTAATGAAAATTTTTGTTTGGGAACAGTTTATATGTTTAAACTACACTACCTAGCACTATTGTAGGCCTTAAATACTAGTTTAGAGCTCTAGCATCATATACTTACATCTTGCCTTATTATATATGTTATTAGAGCTACATACTCACCTAAAAGTAATTCCGGAGGCCTGTACCACAGAGTAACCACCCTATTTGTATACTTATTGACCTGTCCAGACTTTGCCACACTGAATGCTCGCGCCAAACCAAAATCAGCTAGTTTTAGTATGCCATTCTTAGTAATTAACACATTGGCAGCTTTCATATCACGATGCAAGATTTTATTGCTGTGAATGTAATATAAGCCGTTCAGCAACTGCTGCATGACCTTCTTTATCTCTCCTAAGCTGAATTTGACGTTCACATTTGATAGTAAACCAGCTAAATCGTGCTCACAGAAATCGAAAACTAAATAAAAAGTTGACCTAAATTTATTGTGTAACGTAGCTTTAGTACGGCATATTTCTATTAAATTCACGACGTTTTCATGTTTTAACAGCTGTAAGATCTTTATTTCACGCAGTGCTGTGATTGGAAACCCTTCTTTTTCGTTGTCCATGAGCACTTTTTTCATGGCGACGAATTTTTTCGTGCTATTCCTAGCGCGGGCTTTGAAGACTTCGCCGAAAGTGCCCTGACCGATTTTAGCGACTTTTTCGTATTTGGAGGACTCGTCGCAGAATGGAAAGTCGAACTCTTCGATATATTTTTCTTTTTCTCGCATGTTGAGAATTGTCGAGCTAGTACTCAAGACGGGGGGCGCGGGCTCCCGCGGAGCATTCACGTTTTGCATTTTGGAAGCAATTTTTGTAGATTATGTGTTACTGTTTGGTTGAGAAATAAGAAGGTAAAGTATTTGGAAATTAAAATATCTCGTGGCACTTTAGAAATCATGGAAGCAATCGTTTCGTTTTTGTTCCACTTCTGACTTCACATCACAAACAAAATGTCAACAACTGAACTGACATATTGACAACAACGTCAATAACAGTCCACAGATAACTGTATTTTTTTTTCCTTCTGTTTTCCCTAATTTTGGTAAGGGAAAGGGTTCTAACCCATACAGCCTCGTCTTTTATATTTTCTTCTTAATTTTTGATTAAAAAGGCGTACGCCTAGTCTTCTTTTTTAATGATAAATAGGCAGAAGCTAAGTCTTCATATTTGTATTATTTTAATCAGTCTGAGACAACAGTCAAATTCCTTGAGTGTTAATGTCAACAAATAGTATGTGATAGATAATATAAAAAAACATATTAATTATTGACTAAAAGTATTATTACGATGCTATAAGTCGATTATTATAAAAAATAATTGTAGCATTCTATACTATCAATCAGACAATCTGAATCATTAGGATATTGGTTGATTGTTGTCAAACTGTCAAGAGCTTGGCGTGCGCGTGCGTGGAATAATGTAATCGCTGAATATTGGTGTGCGAAAGAAGCTAATGCGCTCTATTATTTAGTTGACGCGACCTTGACTTATAATCGACTGAAATAGACTAAAATTTCATTTACTAATATAACTTACCGCATACCACACACGCCCTGCGCCTTTGCGTTGTTTGTTTTAGTTAGTCGATAATCAAAGCTGTTTAAAAATAATTAATTTATCCAATTCATGCATGTACCGTAAACGAAATAGTACCTAATAAAGAAAAGAAATCAAGTCAATCAAGTTACGCTACCTATCTTTCCCTTTCCCATCTTTCCTAAAACGGAACACCAACAAAAAGTGTTACCATATGCGGCAGGTTGGTGCCATTTTGGCAGGACTTCTTTGGTGGCGTGAACTCTACCACAAGTTACTAAATGTCACCACGCAAAAATATCTAATTTAATGAAAATACCAGTGACAGTGACATTCAAGAAGAATGGCATACTCTTATTAAAAAAAGCTACACACACGATACAGAAACAAGTAATATAAATGAAAATGGAAAGACTGTGTGCATGGATCTAGAAATAAAGGCGGACAGATGACCGCTAAGAAACTATTGAAGCACCAAAATGTGTGTGATGTGATGCCGGCTTAGTGTGATGTGAATGTGTGCAAGTCCGACACGTATGCATTTAAGCGAGCTGGTTTACTGTGGGTGCGTCAGTAATTGTTTTATGAGGTGGCGTCCGCCTTTTTTTCTAGATCAATGACTGTGTGAGTGTAATTACTTCATGTTCATGATAAATTGCCTACTTTAGGTGTAAAGTTGTAGGGCCTACCTATATTAAACGCGTAATGGAAATGTAACTTTATCTTTAGCTTATGTCGCTCGGCTTCTGTGGTATCCCAGGCAATGAAACTGTAGACTCCTGTGCCAAAAATGCGATACGGACTGGATCTCCGCAGCACTCTTATGTTGTTTCCAAGGATCTATGTTCTCTTGCCAAACCTCGCTTGGAAGAATCCTGGGTCAGATCATGGCAGCTATCTAAAAACCAGAAAGGCAAATATTATGGCTACCATAATATTTGCCTTTCTGGTTCAGCCCAATATACCTGTAAAACCTTGGTTCTTTAAATACTGTAATTTGAATAGGAACTCAGCATCTGTTATCAGTCATCTCCGGCTAGGCCATTCTTGCACTCCAGTACATTTACATAAGATAAGGGTGAGAGACCACTCTCTTTGTGAATGTGGTATTGACGAAGGCACTACTGACCAGTTGTTGTTTGTTTGTCCCAAATTACAATCTTCCCTATACAACTTCCTTCGCGCCAATATCCCTCGCTCTACTAATATAAAATGTTTATTATCCCTTGTCGATTCTCCCTTTGTGTATATTTTGTCCCGATTTATCAATGTAAGGTACTACATCAAAGTTACTTACCTATATAAAGTACTATCAAAGTTTAATTTTGTTAATTGTGTTGTAACTTCATAATATTTATAGACTGTCTAATTATATTTTATTAATTAACACAATATGGGTGTTGGTTTCCCCTCTGTCAATGAAGTTGAACGCTTGTTCACTTCGTTTATAAAAACTAGTTGGCCGCGATCATTCGCATAGTCCTTGTAAGGATGAAAGATGGTCCCCTGGACCCACCACCTTCTAGTCAGGTCAAAAATAAAAAAGCGGTCATTCGCCATAGTATAACCTATAGTAGTCTGTGGCCATTGTGCTTGCAAACTGTCGCTAGTAAGAGCTCCAATAAAATGGTTGGTTGTGCAGTACTTACCTGTAAAAGGTGGTCAGAAACCTCAATTTTGGGTAAAGACGGAGTTTCCTATCACAAAGAAGTAATTGATTGCTAAATTAAGCCATTATTTTCATCACAAATGCATTTTATTATTGCTTGCATACGACTGAAATAACGATACGTAATTTCTTGGTACGGGGGATTAGTGATGTAAAATTAACATTTAGAGACCATTACGAACATATTGTTGAGAAGAGTTCACGGTTATTAGGTTTTATTTACCGTGCGACAAAAGTTTTTAAAAATCCTTCGTCATTTCTTTTTCTGTACAATAGTCTAATAAGGAGCATCCTTGAGTACAATTCAATTATATGGTCGCCTTTCTACGCTGTCCATATTGATCGTATTGAATGCGTTCAAAAGCATTGCCTAAGATTAATAGCTTTTAGGTACAATCAACATCGGACACTGCGGTCCTACAGAGACAGGTTAAACAAATTTAATATGGTCTCACTTGAGAATCGTCGGAAATGTACTGACTTATTATTTTTATATAAAATTATCAATACCGTAGTTGACACCCCTCATATACTATCTCTTTTAAACTTCAACACAAATTACAGCTTCCGTAACCCCAAAACTTTCACCCTCCGGGTTTACCTCAACAACACCTCGTATTACAACCCACTTTCAAGAATGTGTCGTTTGTACAATGAACTCGCCGACAAGGATACCACTGTCGACATTTTCAGTAATGGGTTTTGTACATTCAAAAATATAATTTTTAAGTTTCATTCGTAGTGTCTAAGTAGCTCATCACTTTATGTTTCTCTTTTTGTGATTTGTAAGTATGTAGGTGATTGTAGGTAGTCTGCACTCATTGCGTTAATTTAATTTATTTTTTATTTTTGTTAAATTCAAATTGCGTGTTTTTATCTGTTTTTATTGTTTTTTTTTTGCTTATCATTCTGTGTGTACATGTTAAGGATTACGACCCGTTATTTTTTCCTGTTATTTATATCTATGCTGTGTTAAATGTCTGTAATCTGTTTTGTGCACCAATAAATAAATAAATAAATAAATAAATAAAAACCACAAAGAACAAAATGAATGAATGAACGATTATACGGAACTATTTAATTTAAGTATAGCATTATTCTTATTAAATTATTAAGAATACTACAGAGATCGAAATAGGTAGAGTATGTTTACCTAAACTTCGAGGAAGGAAGTACCGTACGATACCTTCAATAATGAAATATCTCGTTTATTTTCAATTTTACACGAACAATGGAAATAGCAAAAGTTGTTAAACATTAAATTTCCTACAATTTTGGTCCTCTTAATTTTTTTTCTTGGGATCGATATTTTCTGATTTATTCCCCAATTAAGTTCACCCCCGTGAACTTTTGTTTAATTAACAACTAGTTTATTTTCAATTTTACACGAAAAATTTGATAGCAAAAGTTGTTAAAATTAAATTTCCTACAATTTTGTCTTCTATATTTTTTTTCCTAGGATCGATATTTTCCGATTTATACCCCAAAAGAGGGGGTAAAATCCGTTCAGCCATTTAGGCATGAAGAGGACTTTCATAATACAATACAATATTCCTTGTTGAACTTTAAATAAAGAATTTGTGACTTTTCTTTCAACACCCACATTGGTGATCTTGACGTGATATTAGGAACTACGACGATCGATCGTGGTCCCGCAATACCTAGAAGAACTAATAATAAAATGAACAATCCTGGTTTCATTCATTCCTATATCATGCATTTTAATTGGTCTTCATACCTCATCACTAGTTTTTGCGCTAGTGTGCAACTAAACAATGGTGTAACAACAGCCATTATTTATTTGTGTGCATGTTTTGTGTTTGTGGTACAGCTTTTATGTATGTGTGCGCTTATAGAAACATCTCAACTTTTCGTATGAGTGCGTGTGAGAATGTAAATGTGTGCTGTACGTTACCTCGCCTCCCTCGAAAACTGGCAGAAAGTTTTTGGTACTAAAAGTGTCTGTATTGTTGTTTATTTTAATGTCTTCCAAATGAGAGGCTTATTTCTTAATGTAAATACTTATTTATTATTTACTTTTATTAATCTAAAAACAGTAATTCGCCGAGCAAGTACGTGCCAAGTGTCCTGCTCCAGCGTAGGGGAGGGGATGACGTTTACTTGACGTTTATAAAGCTAATACATCTTCCCCCTTTAAAAAAAAAAGAATAAAAAAAAAGAAAAACATACAGCTTATTACTATAATAACATTATGATATCAATGCTGAGTCTACACACCACTTGTTAACTGTTAACATGTCACTTGCTAACTTCCGTTCTAGATTCTTTAAGGACGTAGGTAAATTATTTTTGTTGCAATAATATTTCTATCAGAATAACATTAATTATAAATCACAGGTTTCCAAGTAATCCAAACTTAAAAGAGAAATGGATGGAAGCGACCAGGCAAGAAATTGGTTTCCAACAAAAAATTGTCGAATCTGTTTGTATTTAAAGTAATCTACGAAGTCGATTTTCTATTTCTTGTTTTTTATTTTAGTTTAGCTCCTTTAAGCAACTTTTTTGGGTTAATAAATCTGGCTATCAAGCATAGTTTTGCCAAAGATCTATCTACCGCGAGAATAATACAGTTGGCAACATTAGATACCTTCTTGAATACGTTATTGAATGATGAATATGAAAGATTAATCATCTGGGCTGCGTTCAGTAACTATGCCTTGTGATCGCCCGACGATAATCAAACTAAATTAAAGAGTGTATAATTACTACGTTTTAGTAGTGATTATTATACTCTTTGCAGAACGCTATGATAATCGTCGGGTGACTCAAATTAAGAAGACTACCTTAATCTGAGTCGGGCGATCACACGGCGTAGTAACTGAACGCACCCATGTACTGTCATGCATTAGTGGTGGGTCGTTGTAAATTTTTTTGACGACGAAACGCAACTGGTTTTCATAGAACGAAAACTAGTCGTCGAAACGGTTCTCCTTGCAACTGGTTTGAATACGGCTTCAAGGACGAAACTTATCTTGCGATATCGTTTCGTTGATTGAAATGGTTGCAGTTTCTTACAACTATCAATGGTTTTAAATGTATGAAATAGTTGACTTAATAATTCGTAACTTTATACAAATATAAAATGAAGTTGGCGCGCACCGGCTCGAATCCCAGGTAAAGTACCTGATTCATTATGCATGCTGAGCAACTTTGCACTTTACGTCAATGATTATAAGCGTGCAGGAATTTAAATGTGACATCGCCAACGACAGCATCGATAGTGAATAATTTTACTGGTAATAAATTATCGACTTTATTTCGTTGACAAAAAGTTCACTTTTCATTGGATTATTAGAGAACTGCAACTTTTTAGTGAACGAACGGACGTGAAACGACATGAAGAACGATATTCACGACTGTACTTCGAAGACTGGTTTGTGCAACGAAAACTGTTTTGACCCAGGACGTGAAACGGTTCCATCGTCGTGGAACACAAAACGGTCTTTGAAAACGGTTCCTCGTCGCAACACCCACCGCAGACCTCTATGCTATCATGCATGTCATGTCATCGCGAAATCGGGTTGATCGAGTTAGAATTTTAGTGTTTTTGTGAAATATTTATTTAATTAAATATTTATATTGACTCAGGGCGATTAAAAGTGATTTACTTTAATTTATAGGTAAGTTAATGACCTGGAATTATTTGAGTATGTGAAATACATAATGTAATACCGATGCATTTGTTATCGATCCGTGACCAAACTTAAAAAATGTAGGCCACACCATTTTTTCGCGTATCAGTTTTATTATAATTAATTGCGATAACATTAATACATGATATGAGATATTTTAAATACCTATTTACTTATTATAACTTATTAATGTGCCGGTTGTGCGTCGTTTGTTTACGCCCCCCTTTGTGAGATAACTGTTGAGTGAGTAAAAAAATATTTAAAAAAAGTTAAATATATAACTAGCCTCCGCCCCGTGGTGTCACGCGCCTTCCTAGGGTAATAAGTTGCCAATGTCACTCTGATCCATTAACTAAGTATGCAAAAATCACTTGGATCCATTGTTCATTGGGGTGAAATATTAGGAATAAAGGGATATGTATATGTGGACTACACCTTATAAAATTATCTATTTAAATAAATATTACTGTTTGTAATATCAAAATAACAGCTTTTTTTGTTTTCTTTTTTTTTTTTTTTTAGCTTTTTACTAAATTCATATGAAAGTATATACAGTAGGTGGCTGGATAAGGAGTACTTTTATTTGTTATAGGCAATTTTTTATATTGGGAGTGGGGGTGAAACCATGGTTAGTTTGAAATAAAATTCAATTAACTAATAACTTTCTTCCAACTCACTGTTTTACCAATGTGTTTTTTCATATATTATTATTTGAGTATATGATCTATCTCTGTACCAAGTTTTATCTAAATCCGTTCAGCTGTTAGCAAGGTCACACAAACATTTGCATTTATACATGTAATAAAATAATATTAGTAGGATCCTAAGTTTGTTTGTTACCCTTTCAAGCTTAAACCACTGAACCGATCGCGATAAAATTTGGTATGCAGATAGCCTATGGTACGAAAAAGAACATAGGCTACTTTTTATCCCGAGAAAACATAAGATCCCTGGGGAACGCGGGTGAAACCGCAGGGCGGAATCTAGTAAGATAATAAAATTATATTTTATGATATTTGACTTTCCTTATTATTTTCCTGTCAAATACTTAAATATATTTCACACAAATTACAATATTGTATTTACCTTTAACAGCTTGGTTTAATATAATTTGCCGAAGTCCTAATGCCAGCCCCTAATGCCGGCTACAAACTAACCTACTATGGTAGGTTAGAATATAACATAGTAAACGGAAAACAAATCACATGAACAGGTTTATTGAGATGTTCGAATTGAAAAATTCTTTTAGTGTCGGATAGCCCATTTAACAAGGAAGGCTATAGGCTACTTTTTATCCCGGGAAAATATAAGATACCTCGGGAACGCGGGTGAAACCGGAGGGCGGAAGCTAGTAAATCATATAAAAAATAATATATGAGCTCATCAAAGAACACCATTGAGATGCAGTTTGTTGAAGCTTCTTATCAAAAAGCTTTAATACAGAATAACATAGCAGGACTCCATTTCGGCTCCCCCGCACTCGATGCAAATTTTTGCGTATTATGGCAAAATTAAAGAAACCATAATGACCCTGCTGTTATGCCTAGGCCGCACTCATTGCGATAGCGAGCCAAATATTCGCGTGTAATTCGTCACTTCGGGCGAAGTCGCAGGCATTCCGCTCCGCTGTCGATAAACACTCGCTCATCAGAGGATTTTATTCCCAAGAACTTCGTTTAGGCGGCCACACTTGAGTCGGCGCACAGACATCGTACGTAGCGGTCGTCGCAATAAACTATACGATGCAATTCGCCATAAGCCGAAGCAGAAGTTTTCTCTTCCGAATATAATAGCGATGAGTACTGCCTAGACCAGGCGTCACTAAATGGCGGACCGCGGTCCGCATCCGGACCGCCGACCTATATAGTGCGGACCAAACTTTGACAAACAAAAATCATCTACCAACCGGTCCGCGATAATCTTTAATATTTTTAAACGGACCTCTAATAATCCTATTTGGTGACCCCTGACCTAGACATTAAGAGAGGTTGGAGCCTACAACAAAAAGTGCCACAATTTACTAACTAATTTTAGATAAACTAAACAGTAACATGGCGAGTGAGAGCAGCTCAGCCGTCCTAGAGCTGAACGATGGTGATGGTGATGAGACGGAGGCCCCGAGCGTCGCTGATGATGTTCATGATCTTGATGGAGTACCTCTGATTATGGAGCATGGCTATGATATTGCTGTTAAGGTATTTATTTAATAACTGGTTTCCGCCGCACGGTTTTATCCGGGTTCCCGAGGGTTCTTATATTTTCCCGGGATGAAAAGTGGCCTATGTGCTATTCCATACTATAATCTATCTCTGTGCCAAATTTCATTCAAATCCGTTCAGTAGTTTTTGCGTGAAAGAGTAACAAACATCCATCCATCCACACTCACAAACTTTCATATTTATAATATTATATTAGTGGGATAAGAGATTATATCGATATAAGATAGAATAGAAGGATTAGTGTGACTAGCTGTCCCCCGATGTTTCACCCGCGTTCCCGAGAATATTAGTAGCCCATGTCCTTCTCCAGTTCAGCGGTTTAGGCGTGAAAAGGCGTGTAACAAACAAACTGACATTTATAATATTAGTTAAGATACATAGTGTATATGATATAGGCGATGTGATATTGAGAAGGGAATGATAGCTCAGTGGTAGTGACGTCCGATGCCGCGGCGAAGGTCGTGGGTTCGAATCCTACAGTGAGCTTGAGGTTTCGGTGAAGGAAAACATCGTGAGGAAACCATAGCACTGTGGTAGGGTACTTTGTAGTACCCACCTGGCTGACTACCACCATCATGCAAAAAAGAGCGGTGCGAGCAATTTATAATTTGAGTTCTCGAGCTAAGATAAGAGATAAGTTTAAACAAATTAATATCCTCACAGTAGCATCGCAGTACATTTATGCAAACATATTATTTGTACAACAAAATATGTCTTTTTGTAAAAACAAGTGACATGACACTATTAATACTAGAAATAAGCATAAACTTGTAACCTCTGCTTATAGACTCCAAAAAGTGCAAGGTTCATTTTTGGGACTGTGTACACGCTTCTATAATAAGATCCCTCCTGCACTTTTAAATTTGCCATTACATAAATTTAAGGAACGTGTTAAGTCTATTTTAGTACAAAAGGCATACTATAACGTTAATGAATATTTAAATGACGACAATGCTTGGGTGTAGCGCTCGCTCTTGCAGGATAAATTTTATGTAATAGTCTTAAGTTTGTTTTGAAAAGAGTAATTGCTGAGTTTCTTGCCGGCTCTTCTCAGTAAAAGCAACCTTCCGAACCGAGCGTTAGAGTCAGACTATTCTTAAGTGCCTGTGAAGGCCTATTTGATTGAATAAATTATTTCATTTCATTTCATGTTAAAAATTTGTCGCCAAACACCTACTTCACAAAAAAAAATTAAATACACTTTTTTTTAGTTATTTATTTTTAAATAATATATGTATTGCAGGTGGACGCTCCGATGAAACAGCTGTCAACATTAGAGACATTTGTGTCGTACAGAGTGAGGTGCGTGTGCGCACGTTGGACAACACCACCCTTTGTGAGAAGGCGGTATAACCATTTTAAGGTAAGATGTAGAATTAGTCTATCTATACATCTATACTTCGCCCCGCGGTTTTGCCCGTGTTCCCGAAGGATTTATGTTTTCTCGGGATAAAAAGTAGCCTATGTGTTAATCCAGGGTGTCGGCTACCTCTATACTAGATTTCATCAAAATCGGTCCAGCCGTTTGAGCG
Source organism: Tetheella fluctuosa (assembly GCA_951216915.1). NCBI lineage: Eukaryota > Metazoa > Arthropoda > Insecta > Lepidoptera > Drepanidae > Tetheella > Tetheella fluctuosa. The sequence continues at coordinate 455,181 of OX578242.1, forward strand.
TGAAGTGTGTACAAACATACACACTCACAAACTTTCGCCTTTATAATATTTTAAAACTTGATTGGCGATGGCGCGCGCGCCGGTCGACGCAAGTCCACAAGGCAGTGTCCCCCGCGCGTACAGTTCGTTCAAAGCTCCTATCGGCCCCTACCTACATGCCGTACCCCACGTAGGCGCTCCACAAGCGGCTGGCGCAGGCGCACCCGCTGGTGGCGGCGCCGCCGCTGCCCCCGCTGCACTCGGCGCGGCAGCAGCTCGACCGGTACTCGCCCAGCTTCGTCGCACTCCGGACGCGAGCGCTCGACTACTTTATGGGTACGTCTAACGACCCAATTGTTTCTTCTACAACCAAATCATTCGTTAGGAAGATATGCACTTCTAAAGTAGTAAAAAGTATCCCTTCCTTCGTTTGTTCACGCATATTTTGTATTCAGCGATCGCAGAAATAACCTTGTTTTTCAGTGTCTTTGACGAATACAAACTTATACGACGTGTTCCTTTTGATATGCCCTAACTCTAGGGCAGGGGTCACCAATTAGGTTTATAAGGAATAGAATAGAATAAATATTTATTTGCGACATTACAATGTATGTATATTATAAGAAGAAATAGAACAAATTAATACTAGGACAAAACATGCAATTGTCACAAATTGACTCCAACTCAGCATAATGCCAGCTGGTCGCCAGCGCTGATCTTCCGTTGGAGCCATTTGGTGAAATCACGTGCCGGCATGCACACAGCACAGTATAAATACATATTTTTTAAATTACTATAAAACTAATAATAAAAAATTTAAAAAAAAAACTTCAAAATACAAACAAAAAGAATATACATAATCAATCTACACTGTACGTTACTTTTTTATCTTTGAAGTAATAATAATATAGTACATACATAATAGCTAGAGACTCTTCAATATTTAAAGTTGGCTTGACTCAAATTGCACTCGTATCGTGTTCGAGTGTTTCCTCCTTCTTCTGATGTGCAGTAATAAATTTCTTTAAATGAACCGCCGTAAGGGGTCCGTTTAAAAAACATAAAAGATTATCGCGGTCCGGTTGGTAGATGATGACTGGCGACCAAGCTTAGATCCTTTCCTATAAATCCCACTATAGTGTTACTAATATATAAAAGTATTGTGTTTGGTTGTGCGCGGATTAAATAAAATACCAATTTGTACATTTTTGTTTGTCAAAGTTTGGTCCGTACAATATAGGTCGGCGGTCCGGATCCGGACCGCGGTCCGCCATTTGGTGACCCCTGCTCTAGGGTATTAATGAGACCATGTCAGAGAATCAACTGGCATCATGAATTATTTTTCAAATCATTATTTTTTTCGTTTTCAATTTTCAAACAAAATAAAATTAAACTTAATTTAACTTATTAAACACTAGTTTTCGCCACGCAGTTTCACCCGCGTTTCCCAGGGATCTTATGTTTTACCGGGATAAAAAGTAGCCTATGTTCTTCTCCATACCATAGGCTATCTGCATACCAAATTTCATCGCGATCGGTTCAGCGGTTTAAGCGTGCAAAGGTAACAAACAAACAAACTCTTTTTCGCATTTATGATATTAGTTAGATATATTTGTTACGATTAGAATTAATTATCATTTAAAGATTTTTGGAATTTACTTTTTATACTGTTAAAAGGTTATAGAAATATAAATAATATAAGGGAATAATTTTATAGAAATTTTATAAAATCTGCGTGAGCGAAGCCGCGGGCGAAAAGTCAGTTTTCTATATAGGCCTACCTGTATCTGACTACAATCTCGCTATGGTAAGTGGTGATGTGGCCGAAGGTGGTAAGCACACAAAACCTAGAATGAACTGGCTCTCAAGTCTCAATCGGTAGCTTGGTGACAGAATTTCAACCGGTAGTACCACAGTCTATGTAACTCTTACAGTCGGCCAACGGACACGTCTAGACAGAGCAATCGTGCGGGGCTTGCGGGGTGAGAGAGGGGCGGTAGCGAGCCCAAGCTGCCATACACTCGCTTGGCATTTCGCGTGACTTCAAACGCGATAGACCACTGTATGTTTTATACTGTGGTAGTACGACTAATTAATCTTTCTTTGATACATTTCAGATCGCGTTGCGAAGCATCCAATTTTCACACACAGCGAGGATTTTAGAATATTTCTAACGACACCAGATGAAGACCTCGATAAGGTGTAATATTATTGTGTAAATAAGCCAAGTCTCTCATTTCTTTTGCAGCGTCATTATCAACTTTTTTTAACCCCCGTCGTGAAACATATGTGTTATAAGTTTCACGTGTCTGTCTGTGGCATCGTACCTTCTAAACGAATGGACCTATTTTGATGAGGATTTTTTTATCTATTTTTTTTTTAAAAAACCTTATTACAAGCTTTTATTTAACTTGTAATATATGTATGTTTGTTCGGGTGGAATCTTGCAAGTCGAATTTCACCCACTTCCAGCGGTCGGATTGACTTGATATTTGGTATACATTAGTATATTGGAAGACAATGCAAGTACAGTCAACAAAAAATAGGTACAGTCTACAAAAAAAGCTTGTACTAAAAATTAAAATTTTAACAAAAACTTATTTCAAATTAAAATTTAAGTTTATAACTGTAACCAAAAATATATACACTTGTACCTACGACAGTATGTTTGTTGGTTTGTCCTTCCTTCACGCAGCAAATGGAGTGAAGCCGCAGGTAAAAGCTAGTGCAGTTATAATTGGGAGATCCATTAGACACCAAGAATTAATATGGTTGCTTTGGCTATGGCAGCAATAGATGGTGCCACTGTACTACACTTTATAACACAGTGGCGCCTCTAGCGGTGAGAAATTTCAACTGTATACAGGTTGATTTTTGTTATCACTGGCAATACTTGCAGGGGTGGAAGTACTCATCAATGTGAATAACTTTTATTATAGGGCTAACTCTGATATCTCGTAAAATAAAAAGGTTGCTTCATACATTTTGCTCGAGTAGGTATTGAACTTTTGTATGGAACAGCAATTGATAATTTTTTCATGATTTCACAGTTAATCCCATAGTAATAGTTGTTCATTTTTAATGAGTACTTCCACCCCTGCAAGTATTGCCAGTGACTAAAAAATCACCCTGTATACAACGTGTTCCTTTTGATATTCCATAACGGTGCGATGCATGCAATCGAACACCTTAGAGTCAACAGTTTGTCAATCTTACTTAATCGTTGTAACTTTTAGTGAATTATTAACCGTCGTACCGACCCGGTGCATTCCGTAACATTTTCTGACAATCAAACATTAAACATTGTATCTTGAGAGCTTTTAATAAACAATTAATTCTTACAAACAAAAACATTTTAATACCACCTCAACCTTGCACCCGAACATAATGGTCCTTCGAGCCGGATAAGTTATGGGACATCAAAAGGAACACGCTGTATATGTTGAAGTGATGATCTAATGCCGTGACGTAGGTAGTGGGTGCGACTCCTACAATGACCTTGAGCTTTCAGTGAAGGAAAACATCGTGAGGAAACCATAAGTAGTAAGTCAAGATACAACAAACGTTTGAGCCCTTTCTATCGTATTCCCAGGTATTTAAAAGTGAGAACAACGCTCTAAATCTCTGGGGTCTGAGCACAGCGCTATATTCCAGTACAGAGTCGAAACCAACCAATGATGCCAGGTAAATATAGATTGGTACAACATGTAACATAATAAACATTTAAAACTGGGTCTAGAAACTTGAAATTTTGAACACAAATACCTTATATAAGGTAGGCATCCATTTAAGAAAGACTTTTTCAAAATTTGTCCTCTAAAGGGGGAAAATTTATTTATTTAACTTACATAAAATTTCATACAATTGAAATTAATAAAAATAAGGGATTGCGGGTGAAACCGCGGGGCGGAACATAATTTTTGTAACAATATTGATACCACATTTTTCAGTAATTAAAAACATGAATGTTAAAATAAAGCCAAGTCTCTCAAACTACCATAATAACCTGGTCAGAAAACTTTATAACCGAAAAATATTTCAGTAAAAATAGTGCCAAGTTTCACAATTTCACATGTAGGGTAAAAGACCCGGAGTTCACGTCAGCGGCGGATTACTTAACGTCACTACAGCAGAAGTTGACTACACTATGTGCTCTAACTACAAAACTACATAAAGGGACGGCGGCGCTCAGCACCGAGCTTATGGGGTGAGACATGATTTAGCTATAATTACTCAATGGTTTGTTTATTTGGAGGGATTATGAAAAAGAAAAAAATATATATCGTCGCATAAAATGAACAATTGCTTCTTATTATTATTTTTTATTTCCTGGTGTATGATTTTTTATGTGTTAATTTTTATTAATATATTGTTTTAAACATTGTTAAATATTTTAAAGAAAAAATGAGTTTCTTGCCGGTTCTTCTCAGTTGTTGTCAGCCTTCCGAACCGGTGGTAACTTCAGTAGCTTCGACGTTCATAAGTTTAAGACTACATTTTCTTTTAGTGTTTAGTTAGTTTAGTTTTTTTTCGGTCGTGTTAAGTTTTGTCAATCAATGCAGTACTTATTTTCTCATCTGTAAAATCTGTCTCTCAAATCATCCGGTATATAATTTTTCTTTCTAAACAACCGATACATACCAAATATTTATATATAGTATGAAGCGCGCTTCGGACGCGTGGTCGTCGTCGTTGCGCGGTCGGTGCGGGCTGGCCGCGGGCGGCGTGGGCGCGGGCGCGGGGGCGGGCGCGGCGGCGAGTGCCGCTGCGGCGGCGCTGCGGCCCGCGCCGCAGTACCGCGCCGTGCTGCCGCTGCTGGCCGCGCACGCTGCGGCACACGTCGACAAGATCAGGGCGAGGGATCTGATGCACGGTAAAATCGTACTTTACTATGAAAATGTGTAAAAATATTTTTTGTGTTGGTCTCCCAGCTTTTATTATCCACTAGTTTCCGCCCCGTGGTTTCACCCACGTTCCCGAATAAATGAGCTATCCAACACTAAAATCTTTTTTCGATTCGAACCAGTACGTCCTGAGATTACCCCCTACAAACTCACAAACTTTACCTCTTTATAATATTAGTATATACATATATCAAAGTCCATCTATTGCTTTTACCTTATTGCGACTACTGCTACAAAAGTGTGGACAGTGCTGCAGTACAATATAATATATACAACCTGTATAGTATATATAATAAATAAATAAACATTCTGGGACATTATTCCTCACACTCGGCCATCTGACCCCAAACTAAGCAGAGCTTGTACTATGGAAGCCAGATGACTGATATACTACATATACTACTTGTAAATATCTAATTATAATATATCTAATTACAGCGACATACGTTTCTGGCAATAACGCGACAGATGAACTCCATAACAGGTCAGTATTGCTTATATATTTTTTTGTTTATTTTATTATAACGTGTTTTAATAAGAAGTATCTAAATAAAATTGATTTTCAGCATTAGTTTTAGATTTATTTATTCGTGGTTGAACTTGAACTTTTGGAGAAACCATAGCACTTACTTCGTGGACTGCTGACTACCATTCTCAAATTGAACTGTCGGTGTATTTCGGCAGCTTTATTTAAGAGTCAGGTCCTTCTAGGCTTTATGTGCTTACGACCTTCGATCACATAAGATTTTAGGTTAGTAAAAAAATATTTTAGGTTAGTAAAAATTTTTTTTTTCAGATTAGAACAAGCATCAGAAGCTCTACGTTCAGAATTAACAGATTGGATACCAAAAACTAGATCGGAAACTAAACGTGTACTCTTAGAATTAGCTACAAGACAAGTTCAACTTCACACGCAAACACTTCAAGGGTGGGAGCATGCGCTTAGGTTATCGAGTGCAGCGACCGTGGAGGAATTGTTCAAGACGGTGTCCAAGAATGCTGTGAGACAGTTGTCTCCCGGTGCCGTTGAGAGAGAATCGGTGAGTGTCTATATCCTGGGTCTTTAAGATTAACGGCTGTCATGTAGTTTGTCCTCAGTGGGAATCGAACTAGGACATTCTGAATTCGCGTGTGTAATTAATGTTTTTTTTTTAATTCAGTAATTTTGACATTTACTATGAAAAAATTGAATTTTCAGAGTTGGTCCCATAACCTAGCATAGGTGTCGTAAATATGCCATCTAGTTATAATAAAAGAATACCGTATTACGATTGTATGGAAAATTGAACATGTTTTTGTCTGTAATATTTTTTGTAAAACGTTATAATATTTTTATCTTTATATTTAAATGAAGTCAATATATTGTAGAGTAAAAATAGACAATTGAATTAAAAACTCGATAAAAATTTAGAAACTTGGCTAATTTTCACATTCATGTTTTTAATGGGACTCCCCGAACTTTTAAAGGACCAAAGATCGGGATAAAAAATGTCCAATTTTCATAAAACCCAAATCGGTTCAGTAGTTTTTGGAAATGCATCAATCGGACTGACAGACAAACAAACTAACTTTCGTATTTATAATATTATAATGTTTTTAGGTGTGCGCCAGTATATGTGATACGCATTGCGACGACACAAATGAGCAAAGCGTCGCTGAATACGAGAGAGACGCGAGCGAGGCCTCCAGCGTCGAGGCCCCGGAGGCCTACGCAGAGGCCTCTGACACACCTGAGGCCTTTGTTGAGGCCTCCGGCGACGATGTTCGAGAAGAGGCCTCAAAGCCTCCAGAGGCCTACAAAGAGGCCTCCGTCGACGAAGTATCACATCCATTAAGGGATTTCTCTGAAGTGAAGTTATCGTGATTATGTGATTCGTTATTTTGTAATGTTTTGAAAGAGTTTTAAATTAGCAAATAATGGACTGAAATTAATTTATTATAATAATAATAATTGTAACCATTTCTTATACAAAAGTGAGCTCAACTTATATAAAGGATCCTCCACACCATAGCTTAAAAAACGCGGCGGTAGCGTATCTGCCAGTATTGCGTTGAGTTTATTTTTTATGTGTGAGGCCTATCGTTAGCAATACCAGTGGGATTGACAATGTGTTGCCAACCTTTATAAACCCTAGAAGGAAACTGGCTCTCAAGTGCAACACACCAGTAGGTGCTTGTCGAATGACACGTGCCTTCATCAGCAGCATAAATAATTGTTACACGATCTAATCAGGAACTATATAGCTTGTACTACGGAAACGATTTACTATATTATACTTCTTGTAAATATATACATAGACTAGCTGTTCGCCGCGGTTTCACCCGCATTTCTGGGTTAAGAAGTAGCCTATAATCTTCCTCAAGAATTGGGCTATCAGATGAAAAAAGATTTTCCCCCTTTTTTTAGATGTTTTATACATTGGTTAGTGTTGGATAATTTATTTTGAATACAGGCAAATACCCTATTATTTAATTCGAATCGGAAATTAAACATTTATAAAACTACTAGCTTCCGTCCCACGGTTTCACCCGCGTTCCCGAGGGAGCTTATGTTTTCCCGGAATATAGCCTATGTGCTATTCCATTCTATAATCTATCTTTGTGCCAATGTCTAAAATCATCTTCTCATTATTGCCTTTCTAATGAAACCGGTTTGGGGCACATCAGTTGGTTGGTTTCATAGTTAGGTAGATAGAAACATTTTCGTGTTTTTATAATATATAGATATCATCCCAAGTGCCAATTTATCAAGTGTGAATTTAACGCGTTGTAAATAACGCTACGGTGTGGTGTGGGGTACCCTTTACTATCACAGTTGTGCGTAGACATACCTTGAGCAATATTTCATAATAATCATATCATAATATATTTATTTAATTAATGAATAATAATAATAATAATGTAGTTATTTATTAATAATTTATTAAGTTGTATTATTTAAAATTGTAAATAATAGCATTTGTATATTACAAATATAAATTGAATAAAGACTTTTTACTGTGGTTTTTTCTAACCTACTAAATTCTGATCCCAAACTTATTTAGTTTACCGTTCGGTCCGGTCGGTAAACTAAATAAGTTTTTATGTGACCCTTTCTGGCAGGGCCACCATCACGTACATTATTTGAATTCTGAAGCTAATTTGTTGCCAAATACCAAACTATTTCGGTTCCTGGATTAAAAATTTCAAGTTGGCCATTCCATAACATGTAAATCCTGCCACCACTGTGTCGCAAGAAAGCAATTTGTTGAAATTAATCGCCAAATATCAGATTTTGTCAGACCCTAGTTGAAAAGTTATAAATGTTAGGATGTTTCCGTTCTGTCAGGCACACCACTAGCGACAGATACATTCAAATCCGTGTTGGTGGCCCTGCCAGGAAGTCACACCGTTATGATCAAGATGTCCAACTACAAACTCTTGTTTAAATTATTTTTTGAGTATCATCTTATATGGGGGATAAATTGAAAAAGAGTCCAGCTGTAAGCAGAAAATTACAACTCAAAATGGCGCTAGCGTAGCAAGTGGGAATGATATGAATTTAGCCGTTGTAAACAGAGTGAAGTGTGCCGAGTTGAAAAATTATTTAATATTTATTTCCTTGTTTTAATACACAATCCTACTCTAATAACGATTATTTGGCACTATATTTAAAATTCACCCACTTGCTACGGTGGCGCCACCCTAATGGGTTCATTTTCATACACCGAGATGAGTCGTATCCTCCCTCCATACTTTGTTTATATACAAACCATACATGACACACGACAGTTTAAAGTTAAACAACATAACATGTAGATTAACCATTTAATTGAGATATCATTAACATACATTTTGAACTTTCAGTTCTAAACATTAATAAAAAATAAATATTTTGAACATTTAACAAATACTGGACGTATGTAAGATAAACTTAAAAATATAAATAAAATAAAAATGTTACTATTATTATAAATAATATGTTATTTTAGACATGGTAACATTATATCCTTTCCTTTTTAGATTACACTAAACTAGCTTTCCACCCCTCGATCCCCTACTTAACCCCCTTAGGGGTTGAATTTTGGAAAATCCTAAATACCTGTGTGCAAAATTCAGCTTTCTAAATCAAGCGGTTTAAGCTGTGCGTTTATAGATCAATTAGTCTGGACAAGTATTTTTATATGTAGGTATGTATAGATAGTAGAATTAGTAGATACCTACTTATAGTTTGATTCTAAATCTTTCTTTTTTTCTGAATAATTATAATTGAAAGACAATCGCTATAGAATCGCCGAATAACGAATAAATGCTCAATAATGTAGAATCTTACTATCCTATACTACCTACTAATATTCTAAATGCGATTTTTTTTTACGGCAGAACAGATTTTCATGGGTAAATAATTACTTTAGGTCCTGGTATAGGACTGAATGGTCTATGGTCTTAGACCATTAAGTTATTAGGGAAGGGGAAGAACCCGGCAATGAGGCCTACATGATAAAGAAAGTACCACATCTACTTTAACATTATTATTATTATTATACATTTTCTAAACGTATTACATAGGTATACTAGCATTATCAGGGAATATTTCTTGAAGTATTCTGAATCCATTATCCCAGGGGACAACCTTCGCTTTGATGTGAGGGCTCGGTGTTGCCAACGTCTTCTTTATTAAGTCGTCCAATGGGTAACCCCGGCGGGGGAATACTGTAGCCTATAAAACATTGAATAATATGAGTATTCAGAATAAACGCGGAGGCATGCACAAGAAATAACGTTGGACCTATAATGGAGCCTTGAGGTATATCTAAGAAATATGCCTCCACAATGTAGTACAACAACTGTAGCATAGCTCAATACAATCATCTTGAAGAAATATACAACGATCGATGAGATACAGACGGATTAAAGTTAAAAAGTAGAAAGGCTACTTACATTTTCCGGCAAGTTGGTAGCCGGACAAAAATCATTCCTCCCGTCACCGGCATAGACAATCTTCGCATAGTTTTTCTTGGCACACCATTGAGCTAAGGCGATAGACTTGCACAGGTTCGAGGGACAGCGGGCGCAGGCGGTCTGTCGCATGTACGGCTCTATGTAGAGGCGACCTTGCTGCCAGAATGCGCGGTTTGTTATCACTGATGTTATGTGGTCCTGGAAGAGATATTTAATAGTCAACTAGCTGTTAAAGTAACACAGGACGGGCCGGTTCCAGATTAGATACCCTTATTGCTAGTTCACTGATCGTGGATTCAATTCCCAGCATTGGTAGGATGCGTGAACATGTCTGTCAGTTAGTTCTGAGTCTGGGTGTAAATATCTATTCGTTTATTTAAGTAGCGCAAACTTTAAAGTAGTTTGTAAGCTCGGCAATCCACCTGTGATGTCCAACAGTTGTTACTTACCATCAGGTGGATTGTCTGCCTTATTGTAAGCCTTTAGACATCCTAATCCTAACTAATATTATAAATGCGAAAGTGAGTTTGTTTGTTGCCTTTTCACGCTTAAACCGCTGAACCGATCGCGATGAAATTTTGTATGCAGATAGCCTATGGTATGGAAAAGAACATAGGCTACTTTTTATCTGGGGAAAACATAAGATACCCGGGGAACGCGGGTGAAACCGCGGGGCGGAAGCTAGTATCCTAACTAATATTATGAATGCGAAAGTGAGTTTGTTTGTTTGTTACATTTTCACGCCAAAACCACTGAACCGATTGCGATGAAATTTGGTACGCATGTAGCCTATGGTATAGGCGTATAGTGTGACCTTGACTCGCCGTTGCCAGGCAACGAACGAAGTCCCCGCGCGCTTCTTCCCGCGATTTTCTAGAATAAAATTAGATTATACTTTATACCTGTATTTAAATTAATATTCGAAAAATTTTAAGATTCCTTGTAGGAACTAAAAGTACACGTGAATTTGGGCGGGTATCACCAAGGGGGAGGGGGGGTTAAAAAATGCTAAAAAAACATCACGTTGTTAATTGACGGCCCCTTAACTTGACGTCATCATGTCTGATCACACGATATATGAGGTAAAGACATAAATGTAAAGACAATAGAATCGTGGTCCAGCTATTAGCAGTAGAGTAGACAGACTTATGCTAATATATCACAGTTGTAAATGATGGAGGACTTTTGCCTCGCGAGGGCCCATTAAAGTTATGGCCCTCCCATTAACACAGTTATAATAGCTTTCTTGGAACTCCGCAATTCCTATGGACAAAATAGCAGCTAACTAATTTCGTGAATTTTACAGTACACTGAATTAAATTTATTCTAAACAGACATAAACGCCAAAATGACGTTACAGTATTACGGGCGGCTCGGAACATGAGGCGAGTTGCTACGCAGTAATGGATTCATGTGTTAGCGGGGGTGAAGGGTGGGGTACTGTGTAACCCGACCGCACGAGGCACTTTTATTTTTGACGGATCTAAAAGGTGGTGGTCTCTCGACCACTCCTACCTTACGCGGACAAATCGGCGAGCGCTGAGGGCTCTCAATCTACTGCACGAGGCATTGCCGCCGTGAGCGTGTATAAGAGAGTATACAGCAGTACATATTAAAGTCGTCACAATCTAATAAGTCCATTTTGACAACATCTCTATTGTACTCGCTATGTGTTTCTCTTTGTGTCACATTGATGCTTATGGGCTGTCAAAACGGGCATTATTAAAGAAAAGTTTTTATTATTTTAGCGGCTTATGGCGCGTAAAGATCATGCGCACGAGAGTGGACACGCCATTATATAGAAATGTTAATTGACACTGAAATTCCATTCCAAACAATAATGTTTATATATAAAATTGATTCTTTATTATACAAAAGAATATAAATTCCATGATTTCCTTTCATAAATATTATAGAATCATCAAATGAACTGAAGAAAAATAGCATGTAACATACATACTTACCTTGATATTTGCTAATTGAATCTGTGAATTTTGATACTTGTTTGTCATTTTACGTCGATAAAAGTACTTACTAAACTATACTAAGATGGCCGTTTTGACAGTTCATATCCGTACATATGACAAAAAGGGACAAGCATAACGAGACAGTAGAGATGTCGTGTCAAAACGGTCATCATAGTGTGGCGCTAACTTAGCCAAATTACAATAGCGTTCAGAAGTTTCATAATTTATCTAAACTTGTGTTTCTCAAAGTTGGTCTAATGCGGTCAGAATTACGATATGGAAAAAAAACACTGCACTTCGGTAGTGCCGACAGAAGTGAAAACTACATACATTTTTTTTTGAGAGATTGAGATTGAGCTCTTGTATCATTATCATTAAAATTATTACAATCTAAAATTATTTTTTTTCTGAGTGAGTTTGTTTTGTTATGGCGCACAAAACTACTGACAGCGACTAGCGACATTACTGGCCGCAATTATTTTAATGGGAGAAAAAGAAAAAAACTAAACGTCAAACTGCGTCTCGCTCGGTGTCGCGAGTCCAGAGGTTTTACCTCATCTAAAAATATGCGTACCGCGCATATTACACAATTCGGGAAAAATACATTTCTATTTGTTGCACTATTATTTATTATTAAGGCTTCGTGGGTTCGAATCCTACAATAGACTAGAGCTTTCGGTAAAGGAAAACATCATGAGGAAACCATAGTACGGTGGTAGGGTACTTTGTAGTACCCGCCTGACTGGCTACCACCCTTAAGATGAAAATCTGTCGCCAAGCACCTATTGGTGTGTTCCGGCAGTTGCACATGAGAGCCAGATGCCTTCTAGGTTTTATAAAGGTCGGCAACACATTAGTAATCCCCTGGTATAGCTAATGTCCATAGGCGACGGTAGCCACTTACCATCAGGTGGACCGTCTGAATGCTTGTCAACCTTATGATAGAAAAGAAATCTCTTTTTATTTCTAAAGCTAGTTTTTGGGACCCAGACCAGAACATAAATACAATTTTTATCAAAAATGGCTGAGGGATCAGGTAAAAAAAAAACGTAGCAAAAAAAAAATGCTTCAAACTCACCTCTAACCCATGTACCTTCAGCCAATGATGCACAAACACCGTGTTGGCGTCTGTCAGCAGCACGATATCCCACCCTTTGGCAGCCAGGGTCGAGATCAGCTGCTCCATGCCAGGAGTCGGCCGCATCGAGCCGATGGCAGTCAGGATGTCTTCTTGCACGAAGCCAGCTGTGAAAGCATGCTCGAAGACCTGAGGATAGTGAGATTAAGCTCATATAATTTGTTCTAAAATCCTGCAGCAATGGGGGCTATCGCGTGGGAATTTTCCGCTAGAGGCGCTAGTGTAGCGTGAGATCTTCGGAATGTCAAACTTGACTGTTTCTGGGTGGGCTACGCGGATTTATTGTTAATTAGAATAATGTTGTGAATATTTTGCAATACCTGAGATTAATTATGGCAAATATGAGTTTTGAGTGCTTTGAGACAGTTTTTTCTTTCGGAAACTTTTTCCTACTTTTTTTTCGAACAAAACGTACGAACTACGTAAAACTGAGGCATGCTCGATATTTTTACGGTACGTTTTCATGTCCGTAATAACAAACTTTTACTCGACTGTGGCGCCAACTGGTGAGCACAAAAACGATAGCCCCCGTTCAAAAAGGCCGCTTAAAATTCGCTTTTGACTCGCGGCTTCATTCGCACAAACTTTTTGATGAAATAAAATTCGAAGCCTATTTTTTATACAACATTGTCGACAAACAAGCATACGGCCCTCCTGATGGTAAGCGGTTACCGTAGCCTATGAACGCTTGCGACACCAGACGTATCACTCGCGCGTTGCCGACCTTTCCCCCCACCCCGATGAGCTCTAGAGACCTTACTCACGCGCAGGAACACAACTATAAGTTATTTGACTGCGGTATTCTGTAAGGTGGAGGTACTTCCCCAGTCGAGCTGAAAATATTCGAAGCGCCTAGCTAAGTCTAAGCTTAATTAAACTTGTCGAAACTCAAAGTGGTTTCAAAGAACAGCGTGTTCAAACAGACAGATAGAGAGATTACTCCATCCAGGGCCTGTAGCAAATATAATCAAGGGCCCATTGTTCAGGCTCTCTAATCTTATGGTTCAGATGCAGAACCAGCATTTAGATAATAATAGTTGGTCAGATATATATTCACGAAATTTTAGTCTTCTGAAATATTATTTGTAACTGACCGACAGTGCTTTAGGGGCTGGAAGTACCTAGTCATCAATTTGAACAACTTCTACTATGGGACCAACCCTGAATTCACGAAAAAAAAAACTTTTCATACAATTTGATTGAGCAAGGTTGATCTTTAAATAAATAAAAATAAATAAATAATATTCTGGGACATTATTCCTCACGCACGGCCATCTGACCCCAAACTAAGCAGAGCTTGTACTATGGAAGCCAGATAACTGATATACTACATATAGTACTTTTCTTTTGTAAATACATACATATATAGATAATTACAACCAGACACAGGACAAACAGACATGTTCATGCACACAAATGTTTGTCCTGAGTGGGAATCGAACCCACGACCTGTGGCGTGATAGATGGGTATCTTACCAACCACGCCAACCGGCCCGTCGAAATGAAAAGAAGTTTTTTTTTCAATTTTTTTCAGCGCATTATTTTGACCGCTCAAGGTAATTTACCGCAATTTGAGTGTAATTCTTTTTTAATAACAGACGCGAAGCCCCCAGTGTCGCGGGGCCCGTATAATTTGGAACTCCTGCTATATGGAAAGATACCATAAATCTATTTTCCGCAACACTTCATTACTATGAACTAAATATATGATTCAGTTATAACAAACAAGCAAAACCACCGACGTGTTCAACATTATAGCCTAAAGAAAAGCACTATAGTAAGTGATGATGTGGCCGAAGGTGGTAAGCTTAGAAGAAAGGCTTAACTATAGCTGCCGGAAGCCCAGAACAAATTAGTAGGTGTTTGGCGACAAATTTTCAACATTTCAAAGTAAAAGTCTATTAATTCAGTTTAGGCCCTAGGAGGGCACTTATAAACGTCATAGTCTTCGTCTAGCGATACTAGGTAATATATAAAAAAACAATGCTTTTTGTGAATAAAAGCAAAATATAGTAAAAAAAACCACATCTAACATAAAGTATCCGTGTCGTTTCTGAATAGGAAGAGTCCACATTTTGTACTTATAAAAACATCAAGAATGTAATACATTTCCGATAATAGGAAAAGTGCTTATTACAATATGTAATATCATGGATTTCCTATTTGTTTTAGGAATTTTACACATTTACTAGGAATTGTATACACGGACGGATTACATACTTTAAAATTTAAAAAAAAAAACTCCTATTTTACCCATCCAACTAACTTGAAAATATAAACAGACATTCTAAGATCTAATACAAAGGGAACTATGTATTTTGTTACTTTTCTAAAAAATCTTTTTTTTTATATATACATAATAAACGTGTTTTTTACAATGAAAAAGCCTTTGTTCCTTCTCTCTCTCTCGCCCGTTAGTTTAGTGCGGGACACGATTATTCGCGTATATCGTCACCTTAAGAGATAATACCTTTTAAACTTTGCCAAGTCTCCTATTTATGTCCGTGATTGTACCTCAATTTGGGAATTAAATGTAAATATTTCTAGATAATTTTGGCACAGCTTCAATATCTATTTCGCACCCTTGACTCAGCTCATCGACCGCTCTTGGCACATACACTTGACATAGAAAACCATACCAAGAGCACGATTCTGTGCGAAAAAAATTAAAAGAAAGGCTGTTCATATTGATTTATTGGTATATTGGATAATATTGGATATCTTACCGTAAGTTACGGTAAGATATCGTAAAAAACGATGCGACGTTGCCCCTCCTCGCGAGTGGTCGCGGTCGTCTATTTCACTTCAATTATCTATTTCACTACGGCACTTCGATACAAACTAAATTACTTGTAGGTGTACGTTCGCAGCGGCTTTCTTTGACCGAGTTCAAAGGGTGGCATAAACGAAACGCATCGACTACTACCTACACTAATCGGCAAAGTCGTCGCGTGGTTATTTTGCAACTATACGCGCGACTGTCATGACTCAACGGTAAATTTACGGTAATCTATATAAATGACCGTAATCTTACCGTATTTTACGAGCGTTTTTGGTAAAATTACGTAACTTTGCAACCCTAGGTACACAGCGTCGGTAGCGTGTCGCTCTTCCTAACATCCTGTATACTCTCTGTGTCCTTCCTTACGAACTATTTGCATGAGATAATATAACGACCCCGAAGGCTACACCGTTAGCTATTAATTCACATTGTCATTACAGCTTATCTACGTTTGATAACGAGCGTGTTTATCGATCTAAGTTTACGATAATTTAGATTATTCTACTATTAAGTCATAGTAAAACTACTATAGACCGGATTAAACGGGGCCTATAGCAATTGTAATATAGGGCCCTTGATTCAGTCTATCTCATTTAAATTTTCAAGAGAGATCGTGCAATTTTTTTTTAATGTCAGATGGCTGACAAGCAGGCAAGCGTTCCACCTGATGGTAAAGGCTAAGTGTTATACATTAGCAATACCCTGGTATTGTATGCCCCTG
Source organism: Tetheella fluctuosa (assembly GCA_951216915.1). NCBI lineage: Eukaryota > Metazoa > Arthropoda > Insecta > Lepidoptera > Drepanidae > Tetheella > Tetheella fluctuosa. The sequence goes on from OX578242.1 coordinate 471,613, forward strand.
GGCATTGCCTGTGTTGCCAACCTTTATCAAGCTCAATTTAAGATTCGAACCACGACCTTCGTCGCGGTATTCGACATCACTACCATTGCCCAAGGGTACCACGGGTCGCTCACTTCACTATGATACGTGCGAGGAGGGCGATGGCTGCCACATGCGTCATACGTGAACAGGTGCTGCTTGTGGGGGCTGGTCTGCTTAAGTTTGCAATCCATTTGTTTACTAAGTTACTCATAATTTTGATTTATTTTTTCCTTATTGTCATTGAATACACAAATATTGTCAGTGAGACTAGATAAATAATTTGATGTAATGAATCCGAGTTGGTTTTGAAGAGTAATTGCCGAGTTTATTGCCGGCTCTTCTCAGTAAAAGCAACCTTCCGAACCGTGCGTTAGAATCGGAGTATTCATAAGTGCTTGTGAAGGCCTATTTGAATAAAAATATTTTCATTTTCATAAGCTATTATCGCCTTGGACATTTTATAACTACAACTTTTCATACTGAAATCCTTTTTTCTAGGTCCATGACTGAAATATCTATTTTTTTTATAAGTAAATATTCTGAAGAGATTACGACCCCCCTCGGGGTCGGGTCGCGACCCACAGGTTGAGAAACGATGCTCTATGGATGCGATAAAGTAACAATTTCACTTCCGGCACAGAGTAATGCTTCGTCCACATTATCATTACATTATATTTTCATTTTCATAAGCGATTATCGCCTTGGACATTTTATAACTACAACTTTTCATACTGAAATCCTTTTTTCTAAGTCCATGACTGAAATATCTATTTTTTTTTTATAAGTAAATATTCCGCCCGCAGTTTTGTACCCGTATTGGTATGACAGTAAGTTCGACATTCATAAGTGCCCGCTTTGGGCTCTAATTTTGATAATTTAGTGTCTGCTTCTACGGTGACTTTGCAGTGCTGCAGCTATTCTTCCCCAGATAGGTCCAGTTTTCGGGATCGATGAAGCGCTTTCAGTGAAGGAAAACATCGTAAGGAAACCTTAGTCGTGGTAAAATAATTTGTAATACCCTCAAATTAAAAATTTGTTATTATGAACCTACTTGAGAAACAATTGCATTCTATGCTTTATAAAGGTCGGCAACACATTGTCAATCCCCCTGGTATAGCTAATGTCCATAGGCGACGGTAGCCACTTACCATCAGATGGACCGTCTGCTATTGTTTTTGAGTAGAACTGACTAATATGATTCGTACGAATTACAGATTTTTATTATTTATCAACTACACTAGTTTGAACCAGTTAAACAATCCTTGAATTGTCTTATTTCATAAATTGACGATAATTCATTTAGCATACATTTTTATTTTGACGCATTTATGACTGTATTTGGCTAAAAATAGAATAGAGTATATTTTGCAGGAATGTGGTTGGATCTACGGGAAGAGGGAGACTGAAAGAGAGATGATGGATTGTGTAAAAGATGATAAGAGTAAGAAAGGAGTAAATGCAGATTTAAAGGATAGAAGGGGTGAATGGAAGATTACGTATTGCGCCGACCACAAAAGATTGGGAACAGGACAACAACTAACAAACAAACAAATTATCATAGAATAGGTAATAATTCTATGCAAATTATATTAATACATATATTTAAAATTTCAAGATTTCGGGAAACCGCACCGCACGCACCACAGGTCTCTTTGCTTTTTTTTTTAATACCTATGGGACATATTTTTTTTACTTTTAAGTTCTCAAAATTATTTAAGTATACTCTATGGCATCCTTTCTCAACCTTTTTAGTATAACGACCCCCCAAATAGCCAATTCGACCCCTCACTATATTACGGTTTTCTGAAGAGATTACGACCCCCCTCGGGGTCGGGTCGCGACCCACAGGTTGAGAAACGATGCTCTATGGATGCGATAAAGTAACTATTTCACTTCCGGCACAGAGTAATGCTTCGTCCACATTATCGGGATTCGGCAAATGTTCGTGTTGCACTCACAATAATAGTGGGAAAAGGGATTTAAAGAAAAAGTCCTACGTGCTTCCAAAGTCTTTTACAAATTACAACCTCTAAATTCATTATAAAAAAAAAACTAAAAAGCATTTTGTTCTTAGATTTAGTTCATATTTTGAATAAAAATAAAGATTTTAGGTAATTAAAAAAAATATATTTAAAAACGTGACACTTGGGACATAGGGTGTATGGGTAGGATCTAGCTAATGACCCCCCAAATCCCTGAAAAAAATGTGTTGGTCCATGCGCCAAACATCCTGTATAGTGGGAAAAGGATGGCTATAAAAAAGTTAGCCGAATCCTAATAATGTGATGTGGTCGTAGCGAAGCATAAGGATAGTTCTTCCGGCCCTAACCAACTTCCGAATTAATTACCATAAAAAATGTACTCGTACTCACATCGCTCATATAAGGTGTCCAGTCATGGTTACTAGAATCCCATTCTGGCGGTGGCTTCTTCTCTCTCAATTTGTCTATTACAGTAGCATCGGAATCTTCGTTCACAACCGTACGATCAAAATCAAATACGGCTAAGGAAGACATGTTCACAATTCAAAATGCGCGCGCACACTGCCGCGTTCGCGGATGCACTGCGAAAAATTTTACGATCGTAAAGGATATCACTTCATCACGTAAAATTGCGTCATGAATGGCGTGAATGTTGGATTAGATGCTGCTGTGGAGAATTTTGACATGATGTAATATTTCGCATTTTTTTTTGTATAAAATTTAAGAAGAAACCGGACTAATTTCAGAGATGTCATGTAACATGTTGTCAATGTATGTTGTCATTGGCACTTGTCATTGTCAAAAATGTCAAAAAATCGAATGGAAGAAACATCTCGTCAGGACCAATCAGTGCATAATCAGTGACCTCACGTCAGACGAACTGTCTGGCGCAGTGTCGCCAGACGTTGAAATTGTAAAAGTGTAAGTTGAGCTACAAAAAACAAAAAAAACTCATATTGGTCTTTCCGCCGGTACCGGTATAATACACCTGGATAATACCACACTTCCTCATCAAGACCATGTGAAATATCTGGGCCTACATCTTGATCGCCGGTTAACTTGGCACCATCACATTAAGACCACGATAGAGGAACTGAACATCAGATACAGGAACCTTCATTGGTTAATGAGATGAAACAGCAAACTATCTATTGATAATAAACTACTGCTATATGTATAAGGCCATTCTGAAGCCAGTATAGATGTATAGCATACAACTATGGGGGAGCGCCAGCAACTCAAACATCTCTATCCTGCAAAGAATGCAGAATATAATTCCAAGAACCCTATACAATGTGCCCTGGTTTATTACAAACTCGGGAATCCATGACCAACTACAGATGAACACAGTGAAGGAAGAAATCCGAAGCACTATACATAAATACCAAAGGAGATTAGAGAAACACCCCAATGAACTGGCAGCGAGGCTGACAATACGTAGCTACAATAAACGCCTCAAAAGGAAAGAAATCCTTAATTAAAACAAGTAGTTGTCCTCGCAGGAAGACACACTCGACCTGACATGAAGCTCACAAAACATCTGCATATAGTACCATTACTGATCGTAGATTAAAAGCACAAAAAAATGGTCTCAATGACTGCAAGCACCCCTCGATTGCTTCTTCAGTCTTTAATTAGAACGTAGTGATTATATACTCTTTGTCTTTAATAACACTCTGAGCAGTCGGAAAAACGGAACCGCGTTGGTCTAGAGCGTGAAGCGGATCCATTGGCAAAAAAGCGGAAAAATAATGTAGCTGGCAGCACTGGCAGTGATGTTCATGTACAAAAAATATCGATATTTTTTCCGATATAATATATCAAAATATTGCATCGATGTTTAACGATATATCAGTCAAAAACATCTATATTTTCGATATTATTATGTTTTTTTATTTTTTATTTATTTATTACAGAAACAAACGGTCATACAAAAAATTTAAGAGAACAGCTTAGTTTAGAACATAATAAGACGTATAGCTTCATTAATTTTTATATAACTGATTATTGAAATGAGCTTTGTACTAATCAAAACATTACTTCTTCTACAGAATTTTATATGTTAGAGAATTTTTAAAAGGCTTTCCGACACGCAGTATGAAACCCAATTGTTTATATGATTTTTCTATAATAGAATCAATGTGAGGAACAAACGTCAGCTCTGAGTCCATTAAAACACCAAGATCACGAATTTGTGTCACTCTATTCAGACATTTTCCATTTAATGTGTAAATATAATTTTGGATATTACGTTTTCTAGAAAAACTTATTACATTACATTTATCAAGATTCAAAAACAAGTTATTATTATTGCAATATTTTTCAAAATTATATAAATCATCTTGTAATAAATCACAGTCTTGGCTATTACGAATAACCCTAAAAATTTTGGTATCATCTGCATATAAAAACACATTAGAATGTGTGATAGACTTGGTGATATCATTTAAATAAAGTGTAAATAACAAGGGGCCCAGGTGGGACCCTTTTGGTACCCCGGAACTGACGGGTTTATTTTGAGATGTAAACCCAGAGAGAACTACACATTGATTCCTGTTTTCAACGTAGGATTTGAGCCAACGGAAAAGATCACCATGTATTCCGAGTTCCTATAGCTTAATTAGTAATGTTTTGTGACAAATTTTATCAAAGGCTTTGGCAAAATCTGTATACACAGCATCTACTCTATACCCATCATCCATCGCGCTAAGAATTTCTGCTGTAAAAACTAGTAAATTACTATCCACCGAACGTCCCTTGTAAAATCCATGTTGAGTTGGTGTAATATGTAGATGCACTACACCAAAAAGTTGTTCAGTAACATTTTTTTCATATATCTTACTAAATTGACAAAGTTTAGATATAGGTCTATACTTTTCAATATCTTTACTGAACGAACCTTTTGGTATAGGAGTGATCAATGCCTGTTTCCAAATTATAGGAAAACAGCCCTCTTTCATAGATTTATTAAAAAGCATCGTGATCGGAACGGTCAGTGACGAGGCACACTTTTTTATTAATAGGGGATGCACTCCTACAGGCCCGGGCCCCTTATGAATATTTAGTTTATTTAAATATTTATACACTATGGTTTCACTAATTTCAATAGAGTTTATATCTATCAGAGCATTAGAAGGAGGAGTTAGATTCTCAGTGACAAATGAGTTGAGAGTAGATTCCTCAAAAACGGAGTGGAAGTGTATATTAAATAGATTACAAATTTGCTCTCCGTTAGAAGACTCTTCGTCCTTGTAATGCATTTTTTCCGGTAAACCGTTATTAGAAAGAACAGACTTAATATAAGACCAAAAGTAATTGGGGTTGCTGCTGATTTTATAAATCGTATTATTATATCGTATTGTAGGAAGGACGGTAAACTTTGACTCAGCGATTGAATTTCACTTTTACTGATTAGTTCATGTATTGTATAAAATTTATTATCTCTTTTTAAAGTTGAAGTATGTGAAATATTTTATTTGTGAGTTTTTTTAACGGAGTAAACACAGACAACTTCCTTTACCAAAGATCGCACGCACGCACAGGCAGCCATCTTATTTCTACCATGCAATCCACCATAGATAGATAATACAAAAATCAAAATATATCTGCAACTCCCACCATGTACATATAATATAATACAACTCAACCATGAACGAGTTGCAGATGTGCAACTCGTTCATGGTTGAGTTCAACGTCAAGCGGGATGATACAAGTACAGTACTGCCATCTTGAGAGTATTTCATGTATCCGTCGGGTTGGCGAACTTGGATAACAAACTAGATACATTGGTAATTTTTTGTAGTTAAGTTTTTATTGAAAATTAACGATGTAGTTGAAGTATTAGTTTAGATCATGTTTAAAATTAATAAATATGTAAATTAATATTGTTATCTGCCTGCACTGATTACAAATAGTTTTATAAGTTGAATTATGATTTTTCCTAAATATTCTAATTTCGTACGATATTTCATATATCAGATAAAAACGAAGAAGAACTTTATTGTTAAGAAAACTTATATTTAGATCTATGCAACGAAAAGAGAAAATTACTTAAGTTACACGCTATAAAAAAATAAAATAAGCAATTACAACTAAAAAGGAAGACAAAAAATAAAATGTATCGATTTTATAATATATTGACTTCAATGATTCGATAATATCAAATAAATGTATCGATATTTTATCACATAGCGTATCCCTAGTAAGCTATCACTAAAAAGAAAAAAAAACTTGACAGATAAGAAAGAAAGAACATAACCTCATTTTATGCGTTTTTGCTATAAAAATTCATATAAAAATTATAAAAAACAAAATAAAAATGGCTTCGTTGAAGGTGTATTCAGTCGGAAGACTAGCCAAATATGTAACTGAATCCACACTGGGGAGTCTACGAGGAAATACGTACAGGTATGAGTTGCGCAACCGTACTGTTGACTGTAACCTAAAATAAATCGTTAATTTAATAAATTTTCTGTTTTTCTTATTTGTTTGAGTACATATTCTAGACTTTGATAATTCATCCCTACATTTAATCATCGAAAAAATAATATATTGTATTCCTATATTATTTTTTTCTTAGAAAGTCGTGAGCTATTGCTGAGATTTTGTCAGCGCTATTTTCTATTTATTTTCAATATAAGATCTTTCTTTTCAGTTATATACCTTCTTTTATTTTGTTTTAAATAGTATGTGTAATTGATATACGCTTTTTAAATACTGCCAAATCTATAGTTATTGTATGATGCAATAGTTCATTTTTGTATTCATTGTACAATGTTAATTTGTAGTTGTAAATATTTTTATAACTATGCTCTGGAGCACATCATCACTGGGCACATGGTTAAAAAGATGGGTTTGTTGTGATGACATGGTAGAATATGATCCCACGTCACAGGATTCAACATTACTACCACAGCTATCATTAGCGCACCGACAACCAAGATAAATCTTTAATCAGTGAATGTATCAAACAGAACCACAACTCTCAAGTACAGCACAGAGGAGAAGGCAGCGGAGGACAACACGGAGAAGCAGCAGTGGCCAGCCACTGTGGAGGAATGCCACAAGCAGCTTGAAGCTTTGAGCAATGAGCTGAACACGTTTAAACTACAGGCTCAGGATTTTGAAGTGAGTAAATGATGATGATATAGACAATAAAAAATAGGGTCCTAGTTAACGGTGATCAAGGCTTCAGGATGAGGAACTTCCTCACTATACACATAATAGGGTATTTGCCTGTATTCAAAATAAAAATATCCAACACTAACCAATGTATAAAACATCTAAAAAAAAAAAGGGGAAACCACTATTGTTTTATTAAATTTATCCTTATTATGATTTTTAATGACCAATCTAACCATAAAGAGTATGCTATATAATTATGGTGTCACATGCTTGTATTTCATACAAAACTAAAAGTTGCTGATTCAAATGTCAGTCAAATACCCTATATCCAAGAATTGCCTTTTGAATCTGATTGTTCCAACCATTTGTTGAGGGTCTTGGCCATTAGGCCATGGGGGGAAACAATTATTCTCACATCAATGTGCTAGATAAAGATATTTACTTTCTTTATCTTTGTAAGCTTTCACAAGGTTCTCATCATGGGGGACAGCCATGTTGACAATCAATACACAATCATTGCACATGCTCTTGGCGGTCTATCACTACTATGTTAGGCTTATTGGCAACAATAGGCCTGTCAGTGATATTATCTAATATATACAATTCTCATGTTAGTTACCATAGTCCTCCGAAATGGCTCGACCGATTTTTATGACATTTTGTGTGCATATTGGGTAAGTCTGAGAATCGGCCAACATCTATTTTTTTAACTGCTGCACGAGTGAAACCGCGAGGGACAGCTAGTTTAATATAATATGATACAATTACAGGATAAATACAAGAGGGCACTAGCCGAAGGTGAGAACGTGCGACGTCGCATGATGAAGCAGGTGGAGGATGCCAAGTCCTTTGCAATACAGAGCTTCTGCAAGGATCTGTTGGATGTGAGTGTCCTGTTCCTAATCATTCTTCCATTCGGCCCTTCTATCCGTCATATCTGCATTAACTCTTTTCTTACTCATCTTTTTCAATCCCTCCATCTCTTTTTCAGTGTTCCTCTTCCCGTATATTCACTTTCATATTCAAAACTCTTTTAGTGACATGGCTTTCATTCATAACTCCTGCTCTGTGCTTTCATCGACGTTTCCGAGTGGTCTTATGTTTTCCGGGGGTAAGAAGCACCCTATATGCTATTCCTGGGGATGATTATATGCAAAGTTCCATCTAAACTCAAAAATCAATTTGAATAAAAAAATATTTTCATTTTCATAAATCCATTCAGTCGTTTATGTATGATTGAGAGTTTATTACAGAGCATCCTACCACTGTAGGTGTGTGTAGGATATGTTCCTTTTGTAACATAGGGGTGGATTAAAATTTTCTGAAATTCAACCCCTAAGGGGGAAAAATAGGATCGCCGGTGAAAGTACGGGGCAAAAAGCTAGTATATCAACTTGACACGCGATTCCTAAAAAAAAAAAACCTGGAAAATTCATCATATTCTAGACAAGAAAAAAAAATGCATTCTATTACTCTTCCTACATCACCCACACTACATTTTTGGTAATAAAATGTAATGTACCTACAGACTAGTGATGTTCCGGATATCCGTATCCGCGGGACAAAAAAGATCCGTATCCGTTTCATTTTTGAAGGATCTTTAACCTTATTAAAACCGTTGGAACCTTAATTCTTCGACGTGTTGGAAGGCTGACAATGTTAACATTTCGGCAATCAAATAGTAATTTTTGTTGGAAGGGTAAATCTGACAATGTTAACATTTCGGCAATCAAATAGTGATTTTTTATTGATTTGGGGTTTGTATTATCCCACATTTTAGCTTTTTCCATGTATTCTTTGAAAAAAGTTTGTTTAAGTTATCTTTTTACCGTTTGCTAAAATGTTCCCGGCTGTGACATTTCGACGGTAGGTACTCTTGTTAGCGAAGTCTTCTTTCAAGAATAAATCATATTCTTCTACATGTTTTCTCTGTAGGTGATTTTTTTTTTTACCCTTACAGGAGTACCTACTTTCCGTCACAAATTTTACACTTGCACTACTAAACTAGTGATGTGCCGGATGATTAAAAATGTAGATCCGCAGATACGGATCCGGATACGGATCATTGGCGTGAAGATCCGCGGATACGGATCGTAACTTTCTTACTCGATCGGTGTAGACAATTTGTAGACAATTTTTTTAACTCTTACAACAAACACAAACTTTATCTATGCTGCCCAGTGTCACACTATAAACAAAACAATAGAAACCCGTGCAACGCAAGTCGAAAATGTTCTGTCACGCAAAGTGGCAAAAGGCATCAACTATCGTTTCAACGTCACGCACACCGACACCGATCGAGTAAGAAAGTTACGATCCGTATCCGTATCCGCGGATCTTCACGCCAATGATCCGTATCCGGATCCGTATCTGCGGATCTACATTTTTAATCATCCGGCACATCACTAGTACAGACACAGGTTCTACAGATAAATTATAGTATTGTCGTATACGTATACAAGGTGGCGGACACGCTGTCGGCGGCGGCGGAGAGCGTGCCGGAGGGCGGGCCGGAGGGCGCGGCGGCGCTGCACGACGGCGTGCGGCTCACTCGCGCGCAGCTCACGCAGGTAGGTACTGTATATACAGGGTGTAGTGTATACAGAGCGTGCCGGAGGGCGCGGCGGCGCTGCACGACGGCGTGCGGCTCACTCGCGCGCAGCTCACGCAGGTAGGTACTGTATATACAGGGTGTAGTGTATACAGAGCGTGCCGGAGGGCGCGGCGGCGCTGCACGACGGCGTGCGGCTCACTCGCGCGCAGCTCACGCAGGTAGGTACTGTATATACAGGGTGTAGTGTATACAGAGCGTGCCGGAGGGCGCGGCGGCGCTGCACGACGGCGTGCGGCTCACTCGCGCGCAGCTCACGCAGGTAGGTACTGTATATACAGGGTGTAGTGTATACAGAGCGTGCCGGAGGGCGCGGCGGCGCTGCACGACGGCGTGCGGCTCACTCGCGCGCAGCTCACGCAGGTAGGTACTGTATATACAGGGTGTAGTGTATACAGAGCGTGCCGGAGGGCGCGGCGGCGCTGCACGACGGCGTGCGGCTCACTCGCGCGCAGCTCACGCAGGTAGGTACTGTATATACAGGGTGTAGTGTATACAGAGCGTGCCGGAGGGCGCGGCGGCGCTGCACGACGGCGTGCGGCTCACTCGCGCGCAGCTCACGCAGGTAGGTACTGTATATACAGGGTGTAGTGTATACAGAGCGTGCCGGAGGGCGCGGCGGCGCTGCACGACGGCGTGCGGCTCACTCGCGCGCAGCTCACGCAGGTAGGTACTGTATATACAGGGTGTAGTGTATACAGAGCGTGCCGGAGGGCGCGGCGGCGCTGCACGACGGCGTGCGGCTCACTCGCGCGCAGCTCACGCAGGTAGGTACTGTATATACAGGGTGTAGTGTATACAGAGCGTGCCGGAGGGCGCGGCGGCGCTGCACGACGGCGTGCGGCTCACTCGCGCGCAGCTCACGCAGGTAGGTACTGTATATACAGGGTGTAGTGTATACAGAGCGTGCCGGAGGGCGCGGCGGCGCTGCACGACGGCGTGCGGCTCACTCGCGCGCAGCTCACGCAGGTAGGTACTGTATATACAGGGTGTAGTGTATACAGAGCGTGCCGGAGGGCGCGGCGGCGCTGCACGACGGCGTGCGGCTCACTCGCGCGCAGCTCACGCAGGTAGGTACTGTATATACAGGGTGTAGTGTATACAGAGCGTGCCGGAGGGCGCGGCGGCGCTGCACGACGGCGTGCGGCTCACTCGCGCGCAGCTCACGCAGGTAGGTACTGTATATACAGGGTGTAGTGTATACAGAGCGTGCCGGAGGGCGCGGCGGCGCTGCACGACGGCGTGCGGCTCACTCGCGCGCAGCTCACGCAGGTAGGTACTGTATATACAGGGTGTAGTGTATACAGAGCGTGCCGGAGGGCGCGGCGGCGCTGCACGACGGCGTGCGGCTCACTCGCGCGCAGCTCACGCAGGTAGGTACTGTATATACAGGGTGTAGTGTATACAGAGCGTGCCGGAGGGCGCGGCGGCGCTGCACGACGGCGTGCGGCTCACTCGCGCGCAGCTCACGCAGGTAGGTACTGTATATACAGGGTGTAGTGTATACAGAGCGTGCCGGAGGGCGCGGCGGCGCTGCACGACGGCGTGCGGCTCACTCGCGCGCAGCTCACGCAGGTAGGTACTGTATATACAGGGTGTAGTGTATTTATGGCCTTTTAAAACGGCACCCTTATTATTTTAATTTTATATTGATAGTTTTTTTTTAAATTATTAATATTTTGTAAATGTTGTTGCGACCAGGTGTTCAGTAGACACGGCCTGCAGGTTGTGTCTCCACTCCGTGAGAAGTTCGACCCCAATCTGCATGAGGCGTTGTTCCAACAGGTATTTATTATTGTACGGGTGTAAGAGTATGTGTCAAGGTGGATGTAAGGAAATGTGTGGGGGAGAGGGTGTTAGAGTGTATGTGTGAGGGTGGGTGTAAGGTAATGTGGGGGGGAGGGTGTAAGAGTATGTGTGAAGGTGGATTTAAGGGAATGTGTGGGGGGAAGATCGTGTAAGTGAGGGGATGGGTGTAAGGGAATGTGTGGGGGAAGGGGTGTAAGAGTGTATGTGTGAGGATGGGTGTAAGTTGGTGGAGGGGGTGAATGTAAGTAAATTGCTCGTGTGATATGTTATAAATAATTTGTTGTTATTCAAACGAATTGAGAACATCTCTTTATAAGTCTACTAGCTTTCGCCCCGCGGTTTCACCCGCGTTCCCCAGGGATCTTATGTTTTCCTGGGATAAAAAGTAGCTTATGTTCTTCTCCATACCACAAGCTATCTGCATACCAAATGTCATCGCGATCGGTACAGTGGTTTAAGCGTGAAAAGGTAACAAACAAACTCACTTTCGCATTTAGAATATTAGTATTTTTGTATGTAACGAATAAACTTAAAAACTACTGGACCGATTTCAAATATTCTTTCACCATTAGAATGCTACACTATCCCTGAGAAACATGGGCTATATTTTATCCCGGAAACGCGGGTGAAACCGCGAGGAAAAGCTAGTCTTTAATAAAATTATTACTTTTCCCAACAGGAGGTGGAAGGCGCCGAGCCCGGTATAGTTGTAGCTGTCAGCAAAGTGGGTTACAAACTAAAAGAGCGATGCGTGAGACCAGCGCTAGTGGGCGTCGCCAAGTGACCGCGCACTGGCCAGGTGTCAGTGGCCGGAGGACAGTGGGCGTGGGATTAGGAAGTGAAATAATGAAAGGCATTGAATTAATAATCCAGCGTTGACGAGACCTTGTGTGTAAATTATTATTTATGTAATTCAGTAATTTTATTTACTGCTAGCTGTTTCCTGCGGTTTCACCCGCGTTCCCGGTGTAAAAAGAAGCCTAAGTTACTAATTATAACATCTGCCAGTCGTTTCGGGGATTTGCCGGTACAAACAGACAGACAGACAGACGAAAATTTCTCTTGTTATAAGTACAGTATATACTTTCATATGCATTTAGTAAAAGTTGTTATTTTGATACAACAAACAGACACTTTCAATTTTATTTGTTGGTATAGACGACTTCAAAATATTTTTTCTACAGAATTAAAATTTAAACGCATTTATTCAGTTCAGGCCATAATAAAGTACTTTTGAACTTTACAATTGCCTCCACCACCGGTTCGGAATATAATTGAACTGAGAAGACTCCAGCAATAAATCTGGCCAAGGCAATGTGTGTTTGACCACAATATCCATATGGTAAGTGATGTGGTCGAATGTGGTAAGCACACAGTCTATTAAATTCATGATTCATGACAGAAATTCTTAGATTACTTATTAATTAAATGATGATTTTTCGATGGTGACTTTTAGAAGCACAGTATTTGCACTATGCGATATGAAATTGAGTTTTACTTACATTGACAAATGCATTTACTTTTAATATTTCTAACATTGATATAGTAATAATTTACAAAAATTCATTTCATAATTCACAAGCCTCGAAAATTGAAAAAATGTAAATCTAGTCTATCACACTATAGTCACAGTCTCATAGATCCGTTTTGACAAGAGTATATCTATCACATTCTTATTAACACAATTCCGCCAGTGTCAGGTTGTTTGAAGAAAAACGATTGGGAATCAAAAAAATATATCAAAATGATCTCTATTAGTCTCAATATATTTGTCTCTTGTCATATGTATGCAAATGTCAAAACGGGCCTACTACATTGTGACAACTATAGCATGGTGGCGCTGTCAGCCGTGTTAGTGACGTCATAATGTCTGTTTAGAGTGAATTGTACATGGAAACAAACTAATGTGGTAAATACAAAAAAAAAACGTATTTTTGTATGTAGTCATTTAAAACATTGGAAATATGAAATTAATGTTATTTCTTTTTATTTGTCTGATTTCATTTTTTAATCTCACGTTCATACATTTTAGATTACAACCCAAAGAGTTTGTAAATACATTATAATTTTAGTATAGACATTTTTTTCATATAATCTGTGGTCACTTAGGCTTCGGCGTAGTTTTCTATTGCTATTCCATTTCCATGTTAAAGTAAGAGAGGGACAGCTATACAAATCTTCGAGCTCGGATAATGTGACCACAGATTAGAAAACCGTAGAATAGTATATGGGCATATTGGCTACTTTGTTCAATATCTAATTAGAATCAACAAAGCGGTCACTTAAAATACCTCTACAGTTTAGTTCTATTAAAATAAATTCAAAAAATTGGGCAGATTTACAGGTTGTAGCCAAAATATTTTATATAATTTTAGGGGGTAAAAATGTAACCATCTCTGAAATTGCTGATAAGAAATCACCTGTTATCTATGACAACAATCTCACTATGGTAAGTGATGATGTGGCCGAAGGTGGTAAGCACACAGCTTAGAGGGAACTGACTCTCAAATGCAACTACTATTGAAAATAATAAACACAAACTGGCCTAGCTTTCAGTCCCCGATTCAAAAACTACAAGGGTTTTTGGTCCTACTTTTAGAACTCGTTCTGTTTTTAATAAAGCCTAGAAGGTATCTGACTCTCAAGTGCATCTGCCGTAACACCAGTAGTTGCTTGGCGACGAATTTTTAACTTGAGGGTGGTAGCCAGCCAGGCGGGTACTACAAATTACCCTACCACTGCTCAAAAGTTTTTTAAAGATGGTATTATACTCAAATATTAGTCATACATATATCTACTTTTTTGCTTCCCCCTACTGCTTTTTATTGATTCATTTTAATGTCTTGAATTTTATAATTGGTGATCAAATTACATTAGGAATTATCCACATACTACATCAGTCTACCATAAAGCATACTAAATGAGGGGTTGGTTATTAAACTACTTAATTTCATTACTTAGTTTACGGATGGCCCTTGTTTATTTCACAGAAAGTGAATACTGTTTAAATTCCATTTATTTATGTATTTTTTTGTATGTTATTGTGTATGTATGAATGTATGGTGGTAGTTGTTGAATTAAATATAGTTACGTACTTGTTTTTTTTGCCTTTTTATTGACTAAATCATGATCTAACTGACGATTTAAGATACATATAAAATTTATTCTGGGACATTATTCCTCACACACGGCCATCTGACCCCAAACTAAGCAGAGCTTGTGCTATGGAAGCCAGATAACTGATGTACTACGTTTCTTGTGTAAATATATACACTTATACAGGATGATTTTGTTATCACTGGCAATACTTGCAGGGGTGGAAGTACTCATCAATGTGAACAACTTTTATTATAGGGCTAACTCTGATATCGCGTAAAATAATACGGTTGCTTCATATTGCTCAATTTTTTCATGATTTCACAGTTAGTCCCATTATAAAAGTTGTTCATTTTGATGAGTACTTCCACCCTTGCAAGTATTGCCAGTGATAACAAAATCACCCTGTATAGGGGCTTTTGCCCTCGCCACTGCGTCCATGCAAATGAGAAAGAGCATAGTATACGCGTATGTTAGAGCGAGATGAATAGCCGAGATTAGCTGATCTATAAAGTGTATTATGTATACAAAATCTATAGTTCTTATCTGTATATATAAAATGGTAAACTGACTGACTGTTGATATATCAACGCACAGCCCAAACCGCTGGACATAGACATGAAACTTTGCATATAAATTATAGTGTACGCATCCACTTTTTGGAAATTCAATCCCTAAGGGGGTACGCGGGTGAAATTGCGGGGCGGAAGGCCAGTTTCTCATAAAGGCCACCTACGAGCTTGTCCCAACGAGGCCATAGCCCACAATGGGGGCCCAGCGCCAGTTGATAATATCGATCGCCTTTGAATGTATAATTTCTCGTGTATGAAGATTTACTTTAAACTCTAATCCTAACTAATATAAAAAATGCGAAAGTTTGTTTGTTTATTACCTTTTCACGCTTAAACCGCTGAACCGATCGCGATGAATTTTGGTATACAGATAGCCTATGGTATGGAGAAGAACATAGGCTACTTTTTATCCCGGGAAAACATTAGATCCCTGGGGAACGCGGGTGAAACCGCGGGGCGAAAACTAGTAATAAAATAAAACAACAAAATAACTTAATACATAATTATATTTTCACAAATATCACTGAGACATAGTCCAGAGGCCTATAAACCTCAAAAGAAAAACACACATCAATATAGGAGGCCTCTAAATACAGTCCTAGGCGGACTAGGAATACTAGAAACAATCAAACACTTGTTAGTGCTCCTAAAATAAACAAGAATGTTCTAGGACTCCTAATAGTTGCCTCTAGCAGTCTAGGACTCCTAAATACGCGTAATGAGCGCTCTGATATTGATATAAATATATTTGTTCTCCAGTGCTTCTCATTTTCTTTTATTAAAAACTCATTTTTGTCTGGAAGTAAACATAAAATAACCCATGGTATTATAACCATATTTCAAAAAAATATCTAGGATTTAAGCAGTCCATTGTATAAAAAATTTGTACTAGTAGTCCTAGTATGCCTAGAATTATAAGTAAGTACCTTTATAGTGAGTTTACATAACGGTGTCTAGGATAACAATAGCTGTCTTACATCGTCAGGTTTACACAATTTTGATGGAGGGTCCAGGGGTTTAACCAATTTCAAAAAAAGGAGAAGTTGCTCCATTCGACTAAGTTTTTTTTTATTACCTATAGGTTTGCGGTTGACCATTTGACCTATATATCGTGTTAGCAAATAAATTATAGACTAAAGTCCCTAAGTATGTGAAATAATTTACGAGACAAGATTGCAACAATTTAATTTCAATCATATTATCCTGTAACAAAGGGTTTATTATCGATTAACAAAATTAATCTCATCTTGATATATTTAAGTTCCGTAAAATGACATGTGTAAAAGAGATAGCCATGTACGTGTAAGTAAGACGGCTGCACATTTCGTTTTCCAGTTTCTAGTTTTTTATCAATATCACGTTAGGCATACTCAAAATAAAAGTACTAGACGACCTAGAACTCCTAGTATAAATTAGAGTCTAGTATTTAAAATTTAGGAGCTCTACAATTATGTTTGTTGTAGTTATACTATAAAATTTAGGACATCTAGCATTTGCTAGTCGTCTTAGGACAATAAGATGACCTAGGAACAATTAATTTAAAATATTTCTAAAGAGATACTAGTAATTTTACTATTTTGTTTCTAAGTAGGTTAAATTAAGACATATATAATCAAAACTAATATTAAAATGCGGAAGTAAGTAATTCTGTTTGGCACGCAGTTGCCTATGGTATGGAGCTAAGCTACTTTTTACTACTGTTTTCGTGTTACAAGTCAGAAAAATAAACATGCGTATTAAGTCACGGGCATAAACTAGTTTCTTTATAAAGAAAAGTCACAGATAACAATTTTTGCGCGGTAGTAGGGTACTTTGTAGTACCCACCTGGCCGGATTTTCAACCTCATGTTGAAAATCTGTCGCCAAACACAGTTCCTTCTAGGCTTTGTGTGCTTACCACCTTTGGCCACATCATCACTTACCATAGTGAAATTGAAGTAAAAAAAAATACATCATTCAAAATAACATATAACAAACCGTATACTATTGCACCTAGGCCCCTAATCACCGTCCTAGAACACCTAGCATCAATACTAGACACCTAATAATTTACCTAGCTGGTCTATAACACCAATTTAGTTTCCTTTAAGGTTCATACCCACTCGGGCGATACATTTGTTTATATATGTCACCGGAAAATAACAAGAACCGCAAATTTATAATTTTTCTAGGAAATTTATAAACCGTCGTAGGATCGTAAACCAAAGATTAATTGTATTATTTTACGCCCACATTTTCGCTAATTTTTCAATTAGCGACGTGTGGTAAATTTATAAACTAACGGATAAAGGTTAGGTATGTTTATAAATTTCCTAGAAAATTCATAAATTCGCGGAGGAACGCGTGACTTATTCAACCAATCAGGGCGCACATGGCGTTTGGTTATTGCTTACTTCTTATTTTACGCGTGAGTTCGGTATGTTTATCAATTTGCGAAAATGTGGGCGTTAAATAATACAATTTATCTCTCGTTTACAATCCTACGAAGGTTTATAAATTTCCTAGAAAAATTATAAATTTGCGGTTCTTGTTATTTTCCGGTAACATATATAATGCGCTTTTCCATCAAATGGTGAATCTCTCACAGAATATAAATTATCTTACTCATGTTTGGTCATTTAACGCTCCGCTTCAATGGAAAAGCGCTTTCAACGAGTTTTTAAAGTGTTTTACGTTATATTGTTTTGATAGAATACATAAGAAGCCCGGCTTTATTGTTGAACTGACTGTGCCTCGCGGTTTCACCCGCGTTCCCGGGATAAAAACGCTCTAACCTTACTACCCTTCATTCAAATAGAATTCTTTCTGTACATCAAAAAATTACCTTAGGGCATTACCGAAAAAATTGTCTAAACAGTCTAGAAATTGTCTAAAGTAGTCATAAACTACTTATAAATATATATTTATCTATATATAAATAGGTAAAAAAAAAATAGTCTGGTACCATTTTCTATTAAGTTTTTTTTTTATTTTTGTTATTTAGAAATGTAACCTGGTTTACTCTAGCTAGGTAAATTAAACAGTTTGTAACAGATATGGTACAAACATATATCCGACTGGTTAGGAATCGAACCTACGTTGTAGCGTAACAGGGTTAACGCCAACCGTTTTTTTCTTTCAGTTAAAGACACAAATTCGAATGTAAAAATCAACACTTTTTACCCCGGGATTTCTATTACACAGCCAATATAGGATTAAAAACAACACTACACAGGATGATTTTGAATTCGTTGATTTACTCGCAGGGGTCGAAGTACTCATCAATATTGACTACTTTACTATTGGAACAACTGTAATGAATGAGCGAGAGCGCGATATACGTGGTTGGGGGGGGGGGGGGGGGGGGGGGGGGGACTTGCCGGCGCCATCGCCGATTAAAAGTTTTCAAATCATTTACATTATAAACTAGCTGTTCCCCGCGGTTTCACCCGCCTCCTGACAATAACGAACACATAAATGAAAGATTTATCCAATTTGGTGCAGTCGTTCGTAAGTTATGCGCGTAAAAACATTTCGGCGATCCATTTTTATTTATATAGATTTTTCCAATCCTGAACTGAATTTCTTACGGTTTCTAAACCATCGGCTTCGGGACACTAAGGCTGCTTTTCCACCAGAGATGTGCTATGCAGCTGCGATGCGAAGATGTGAAAGCACGCATCCATCCATATTAAAAATAGAGCTTACTAGAACCATACTATGCTATATGTAAATAAATAGCTAAATAATTTAATGTAATAAATCTGAGTTGGTTATGAAAAGAGTAATTGCAGAGTTTCTTGCCGGCTCTTCTCAGTAAAAGCAACCTTCCGAACCGAGCGTATGAGTCAAACTATTCATAAGTGCTTGTGAAGGCCTATTTGAATAAAAAATATTTTCATTTTTCATTTTCATTTATGGACCAATGATTGTGATTGGTGGATATCGCATTTGCTGATTACGATACGCAATATCAGTTAGTGAGTCTATCATATTGATGAGTACCACCCGTGCAAGTAATAAAGAGTATATAACACTTGATGCGCCGGCGCATGTAGAGAAGGTATAGAAGCCTCAGAAGGCCTAGAAGCCCTCCTGGTAGGCCTTGGAGTCGAGCCTCGCCTGCAGCAGCTCCAGCTGGCGCCGCGCCTCGCACTGCGGGAAGTTGTTCAGCTCGTAGTACTGGGGCGCTATCTTGAGGAGCCATTCCGCTGTTCAATAAAAAAAAAAAGTATTAATTTTAACAGTAATACAAACCTCGTCTTTTTCTAATACCACAGTCTATGTAACTCTTACAGTCGGCCAACGGACACGTCTAGACAGAGCAATCGTGCGGGGCTTGCGGGGTGAGAGAGCGGCGGTAGCGAGCCCAAGCTGCCATACACTCTCTTGGGACACAATGGAGCAATTACGAATGCCTATACAAAGCGGCATTTCGCGTGACTTCAAACGCGATAGACCACTGTATGTAATTATGCTGTGCTAATACTTTATTCGTTACCTAGCAACGTAAAAACAGCATGGTTCCCTCTCTAGAGAAGTACCTTCCATACCTAATGCGTCAGAAACGTTTCAGTTTGAAGTCTATACTAATATTATAAAGCTGACGAGTTTTTTTGTTTGAACGCGCTAATCTCAGGAACTACTGGTTCGATTTCAAAAATTCTTTCAGTGTTAGATAGCCCATTTTTCCCGGGATACAAAGTAGCCTATATCCTTCCTCGATAAAATTAATCAACTCGGAGATCGCGTAAAATAAAATGGTTGCTTCATACATTTTGGTCGAGTAGGTATTGATCTTTTGTATGGAACAGAACAGCTGATAATTTTTTTCGTGATTTCACACTTAGTCTAGTAATAAAAGTTGTTCATATTGATGAGTACTTCCACCCCTGCAAGTATTGTCAGTGACTAAAAAATCACCCAGTATAATAACTAGCTTCCGCCCCGCAGTTTCACCCGAGTTCCCGAGGGACAAAAATTATCCTATATTTTCAGAATATATTCTATATGTGTGCCAAATTTCATTCAAATCCGTTCAGTAGTTTTTGCGTGAAAGAGTAACAAAGATCCATCCATCTTCACAAATCACATTATAATATTACTAGATTCCGCCCCGCGGTTTCACCCGCGTTCCCCGGAGACCTTATGTTTTCTCGGGATAAAAAGTAGCCTATGTTCTTCTCCATACCATAGGCTATCTGCATACCAAATTTCATCGCGATCGGTTCAGCGGCTTAAGCGTGAAAAGGTAACAAACAAACAAACTCACTTTCGCATTTATAATATTAGTTAGGATAGTAGGAAGTAGGATGGTCGTTATTATATACTAACGTTTTATATCAGTGACTGTCCGTATATAGTTCTTGGTCGTGAGCACAAACTCATTGTAAATGACCCAGTCGGGCTTGTGGTCGAGGCAGGTGGACGGGTGGAGCTGCACTACTTGGTTGTCCTTCACTGTTAGATAGTGCCCGGTGCGCTCTAAGTGTGCAACCTGTGAACATTAAAAAATATATATAAGTATATATGTGACGACAGTATACTGAAAACGGTATACGCCCGATCGGAATGGCAACCAAATGGGTCTGAATAAGTATGTCCCTCTCCATACCATAGGTTATCTGTTTGCCAAATTACATCGCGATGGGTTCAGCAGTGAAAGGTAATAGTTACTTTCGATAACACTAGCTGTTACACTCGCGTTCTCGAGAAATAAAAGTAGCCTTTGTCCCTCTTCATACCATATGCTACTGGCGCAAAAAATTTCATCGCGATCGGTTCAGCGGCTTAGGCGTGAAATAACCTGCCAATGAGGTGCGTTGCATCGCCGCGTTCGTTACATATTTCATTTTGATCTCTATGCCGTATGTGGGTTTAAAATATTTGGTACAATATTCTGGGATATTCGTCACGGGGTCGTCTGATGCCAAACTAAACAGACCAGACAATTCAACATGAGGGTGCCTTGGTTCAAAGCATTTGATTAACTACCACTGAGTTATAAACGCGGGTAAAGGGTCAGAGTATAGGAAAGAGGGGCCATATATAGGACTTTGAAAAAAAAATAAAAACGAAGTGTATGGCGATCGCTCGCTTCGCGCAGTTCTAACACGCACTTCTAAGTGTCTAAGTCTAGTTTCTAAGTCCAAGGACTAAAATGACTGAATTTAGAACCCCAATATGTCGGTAACTACCGCTTTGGGAGAAAATTTTGACCCATTTTTCACGGTAGGAAAAGAAAATTATACAAAAATGAAAAAAAAAAAATGAAATTGATCCAAAACCTTTCCAAGTCCCAAAACCGGCCCCCCTTTCCTATACCCCAACCGGGTAAAGCTGCGGAGCGTATGCTAGTGTAGTATAAAATGTGTTACCTGCATAAAGAATCCGTTGACAAGTGCTTTCCTTATATTAATGTAATAATCCTTGCTTGTGAAGTCCGTACTCGTCCTCTTTAGATTAAACCTGAAAAATACATAAACAAATATTTAAAAAAAATAGTTAATGCAGTGTTGAAAGAAAAAATTGCCAACATAGTCAAATTTACCAAAAAATCGCACACGAAGGGTTCCGTACTATCCTAACTAATATTATAAATGCGAAAGTGAGTTTGTTTGTTACCTTTTCACGCTTAAACCGCTGAACCGATCGCGATGAAATTTAGTATGCAGATAGCCTATGGTACGGAGAAGAACATAGGCTACTTTTTATCCCGGGAAAACACAAGATCCCTCGGGAACGCGGGTGAAACCGCGGGGTGAAAACTAGTTATCTATAAAAACGGCAAAAAGTCATGTTTGTTTAATGGGGGCTCCTTAAATATTTATTTTATTCCGTTTTTTAGTATTTTTTGTTATAGCGACAACAGAAATACATCATCTGTGAAAATTTCAACTGTCTAACTATCACGGTTCATGAGATACAACCTGGTGACATATGGACACACAGACGGATGGACAGCAGTCTTAGTAATAGGGTCCCGTTTTACCCTTAGGGTACGGAACCCTAAAAACTAGCTGTCCTGCGCGGTTTCACCCGCGTTCCCGAGAAAAAAAGTTGCCCATGTCCTTCTCTATACCATAGGCTATCTGCGTACCAAATTTCAACGCGATCGGTTCAGCGGTTTAGGCGTGAAAAGGTAACTAACAAACAAACTCACACTCGCATTTATAATATTAAGTTAAGATGTAACCTTGCTAATTTTCTTGCCGGCTCTTCTCAGTTGAAGGGGACTTCCGAATCGGTGGTAACTTCAGTAGGTTCTATGTTCATAAGTTCCATCCTAGGGCCTAAACTGAATAAATGGCTTTGACTTTGACTTCTGACCCGTCCAAAGACGAAGAATAAGATGCAGCACGCTTACCCAGATGAAACCTATTCACTCTGGCCTTCAAAGTCCCTAGATTGTAAGAGTGAGGGAATGTATTTGCTAGTATATAGTATAGTTTTAAAGGTGGTAGGAAAACGCTGGACGTAGGCCGCCCAAGACCGGTCCTATTGGAGATCCTTAAGGGAGGCCTATGTCCAGCAGTGGACGCCTTGCGACTGAGATAATGATGAGACCGACTCACCTGTCCATTATCCTGCTGAGTTGTTGCCGCACGTTGTCGCCTGACTTGAGAGATCTGTAGTTTATAAAGTTGTCGTAGCACCAATGTGGATCTTCCATATCTAGAAACAAAATTTTAACATTTATTGTAGGTAGTAGAACTCTTAGTGCAGATTTCGCCCGGGGAAGTACTACCACCATATCTAATTCCACCGTGAAATAGTAGTGCACTTGTATTACTGTGTTTCGGTTAGGAGGGTATGGGAGCCGGTGAAGTTACAGGCACAGGAGACTTAACAACTTCATGTCTCAAGGTTGGCATCGCGTGAGTGATACCCCTGGCAGGGAAAATATAATATTGTATTTTGTTTGTCCGTGGTGTTATGAGCGTCTATAGGCTACGGTAACCGCTTACTATCAGGTGAGCCGTAAGCTTGTTTGACTCCTATATGTAGTAAAAAAAAAAGGAAAAAAAGAATATATCACTACTTTATATTATTTACTAACTTTACGCGACTTGCGGTACGAGTTGACTGATAGAAATGGTCACGTAACGAAAAAAGCGTTACGGATGTTACGTCACCAGTTATGCCCTTTCCATGCGACTTTCTCTCTCACTGTCTGTCTCTTTCTATTATACTGGGTGATTTTGTTATCACTGGCAATACTTGCAGGGGTGGAAGTACTCATCAATGGGAACAACTTTTATTATAGGACTAACTGTGAAATCATGAAAAAATTATCAGCTGTTCCATACAAAAGTTCAATACCTGCTCGACCAAAATGTATGAAGCAACCGTATTATTTTACGCGATATCAGAGTTAGCCCTATAATAAAAGTTGTTCACATTGATGAGTACTTCCACCCCTACAAGTATTGCCAGTGATAACAAAATCACCCGTATACGAGTGTGTGTGAATTGTTGATGCGAGTATGAGATTGGTAAGATACCCTATCTATCACGCCGCAGGTCGTGGGTTCGATTCCCACTCAGGACAAACATTTGTGCGCATGAACATGTCTGTTTGTCCTGTGTCTGAGTGTAATTATCTATATATGTATGTATTTACAAAAGAAAAGTAGTATATGTAGTATATCAGTTGTCTGGCTTCCATAGTACAAGAGCTCTGCTTAGTTTGGGGTCAGATGGCCGTGTGTGAGGAATAATGTCCCAGAATATTTCATATACATACGACATTTCAGAATCAAATTAACGAGTGGAAACAAAGTTTAGCGCTTCCAAACAGTTACTGCATTCTGTTAAGCTTCCTACATCACCCAACACTCAACACAAATGTAACCTTGCCGAGTTTCTTGCCGGTTCTTCTCAATTGTCTGACTTCCGAACCGGTGGTAACCTTCAGTAGCTTGGACGTTCATAAGTGCCCTCCTAGGGCCTAAACTGAATGCGAATTAGAGTACATACTCTGTTTGAAGGCGTGGTACACGTTGAGCAGCGTGAGATGGTCCCCGTCGATGTGCGCGAACCGCATCTTGGCCTCGTCCGCCGCCTTGCGAGCCTCGTTGGGTCGCACGAAGCACTGCGGCACTGGAATATACACCATATCACATGAGAATAGCGTCTACTATGCTTTGACTATCTGTCTTTGATGCAACCTTCTCGATTGTTGACGGGCCAGTCCTGAGTCTGGGTGCAAATATTCATGTAAGTATACAAGGTGGATAAGACGTTTAATCATTGAATTTATTCACTCATAGTATAATATGATTTTGTTCAGATATATTTTTTGTGTGTTTATACACATTAGGTATATTGACTAAAAATTTTGTTACACATTTGATGGGAAAATCATAGTGTCCGGACTTTTTTTTTTATACTACATTTTTGCCAAACGCCTGATGGTTATACAACTTGGTCGGCAAACAAGCATACGGCCCGCCTGATGGTAAGCGGTTACCGTAGCCTATGAACGCTTGCAACACCAGACGTATCACTCGCGCGTTGCCGACCCTTTCCCTTTGACCTCAGGCGACCTTACTCACGCGCAGGAACACAACTATAAGTTATTTGGCTGCGGTATTCTGTAAGGTGGAGGTACTTCCCCAGTCGAGCTGCTCTCTGAGCGACATATCGCTATGCTCTAACTCTGTTTTTCGTCCGTCTTTTCGGTTTTAAAACCTGGTAACATACCTGAGAGCATAGCAGTGATGGAGAGGATCTCATTGGAGCAGTTGTGGTTGCAGCTCGCGATCAACATCTTGGCTAGTTGAGGGTCCAGCGGGAACTCCGCCATCACGGCGCCCAGGTCTGTCAGGTTGCCGTCATCGTCTGAAACATCATTTATAATAGGTTCTTAATGCTTGTTCTCTAACGCGACTTGCGGTATGAGATGACTGGTCGAAATAGTCACGTAACGATTTCTACCAAATTCAAATTCAAAAATTATTTATTCAGTTTAGGCCCTAATAAGGCACTTATGAACGTTACAATTGATTCTACCACCGGTTCGGAATACACTTGGACTGAGAAGACTCCGGCAAGAAACTCAGCAAGGGACATTTTTTTTATAGATCTTTGTTCTTTTTTAACCTAATTTATGTAACTATTTAATTACAAATAACAAAGTCTATAAAATTATAATGAAATAATTTGTGTAGCGAACATTTCATTTAAATGCATTCTTGTCTTCTACAAAATCAGAAACTTTATAGTACCCTTTTTTTACATAACTTTCGTTTAACAATTTTTTTTAAATCTATACACAGATAGTTCTTGAATTTCTTTGGGTTATGCCTCCTCCATAACTTGATACAAGTATTTATTTTTTGTAATTGTTTTAATACCGCCGTGAAATAGTAATGCACTTGTATTACTGTGTTTCGGTTAGGAGGGTATGGGAGCCGGTGAAATTGCAGGCACAGGAGACTTAACACCTTCATGTCTCAAGGTTGGCAACGCGTGAGTGATACCCCTGGCAGGGAAAATATAATATTGTATTTTCTTTGCCCGTGGTGTTATGAGCGTCTACGGAAACCGCTTACCATCAGGTGGGCCGTACCCTTGTTTGCCACCTAGTAGTATAATATTGCAATTAAATTAATATAGGTAAATAATTGAGATTCGAGAATTGTAAACAGCAAGTATCTTTACATAGTATAAAATGAAGTCGCTCCCGCTGTCTATACGCTTAGATCTTTTAAACTACGCAACGGATTTTAATACAGTTTTCAGCAATAGATAAGAGTGATTCAAGGAGAAGCTTTGTGTATATAAATTGCATATTATTTATTTAATTGGAACACCAACAGCTTGTACATCAGTTTAGTAATGATTTACAAAATGTGTGAGCCATTTAGAGGTCCTCACCAAAGGCAAATGTTTGTGAGTGTGTGTTTGTTACTTCTTCACGCTCAAACAGGTGGGACTAATTTTGATGAAATTTGGCATGGAGGTAGCCGACACTCTGGATACCCTTAACGACATAAGAAATCTCTTGGGAAGGCGGGCGAAACCGCGGGGCGGAAGCTAGTAATAAATAATGACGAGTGTCCGACCAATAGTAGATTTCTGGCCGAAGCCGATTAATTGGCTATCGCCAAAACTTTCGACCGAAGCAGAGGGCTTTTAACCCTATGAAAATCAGTTCAATATTTGCTAAAATTTATAACATAAATGATTTTACATGATCATTATCGATGGCGCAGTGTGACACCCCGCGCGCGACGCCACGTCCATTGCGCTCATTGTCGTTTTGGCCGTAGGTGGGTTTTGGCCGTAGGTGGGTTTTGGCCGTAGGTGGTTTTTGGCCGTAGGTGGTTTTTTGGCCGTAGGTGTTTAATTTGGCCGTAGATGGGTTTTTGGCCGTAGGTGGCCGATCCCAAAGCTTCGATCGGACACTAAATAAGAGTGATAACAACTCACCCAGGGCGGCTAGATAGTTGAGCAGCTCGAGGGCCCTCATCAGAGTTTCCGGCGCGGGAGGGTCCATGAAGTCAAAATGCACCAAATCGTCGATCCCCAGTTTTTTCAACTGCAAAACTACAGACCCTAAGTTTGATCTGGAAAAGGAACAGCAATGCGACGGGGGCGTTAGCATTTCTACTGTCCATTTATTGTGTAGAGGGGGCGGTAGTGGTAGAAATAAACGTCTTCTGGGCTTTGGTATAGGCTTGTGTTTGACCACAATCTCAATATGGTAAATGATGTGGCCGAAAGTGGTAAGCACACAAAGCCTTGAAGGAACTGGCTCTCAAGAACATGTTTGGCGATAGATTTTCAACTTGAGGGTGGTAGCCAGCCAGGCGTGTAGTACGAAGTACCCTACCACCGTGCTATGGTTTCCTCACGATGTTTTCCTTCACCGAAAGCTCAAGCTCATTGTAGGATTCGAACCCACGACCTCCGACGTCACTACCACTGAGCTATCATCGCCTTAACTCATCATCAGACCCAAAGTGATCAACAAATCCTTATAGGGAACTACTAATCATCATTTGGCCAAGGTTTAGTCAAGAACTGACACACTATAAGTCATAGATTCGATTCCCAACCAGGACATTTTTTTTTATGTATGAACATGTCTGTTTGTTCGGAGTTTAAATACATATATACAAATAGTATATCAGTTATCTGCTTAGTTTTGGGATGAGATTGCCATTAAAATTATATAATAAACTACACAGGCCTTTCCTTTCACATAAATACTATCAAGATACCTACATAATATACATAATAATAAAAAAATATATAAAGATACCACTCCATAAAGTCACCTCAAAATCTCCGGATAAGTATTATCTTGCATCTCGTTCTTGTACGCCTTCTCTGTGTACAGACGGAAGCACTTCCCAGGCCTCGTCCGTCCCGCTCTCCCCGCCCTTTGTTGCGCAGACGCCTTACTGATCGGTGATACTAGTAGAGACTCCACCCTTATACGTGGGTTGTAGACCTTCTGCTTAGCAAAGCCAGGGTCTATTACGAATACTA
The DNA here is from genome assembly GCA_951216915.1 of Tetheella fluctuosa. NCBI lineage: Eukaryota > Metazoa > Arthropoda > Insecta > Lepidoptera > Drepanidae > Tetheella > Tetheella fluctuosa. The sequence goes on from OX578242.1 coordinate 499,308, forward strand.
CACCGTCTATAGTCAACGATGTTTCTGCTATGTTTGTAGAAACAACTACTTTTCGACCAATAGCGCCATTTGCTCGATTCGGCGGCGCTGCCTCGAAAATTCTCTGTTGTAAATTCGGTGGTAAAGTCGAATATAAGGGAATACATTTCAATTCCCCAGCGTCTGGTCCCACATTATCTATCTCCCTCTTTATCCTCTTACATGCATCTTCTATCTCTTCCTGTCCCGTTAAAAATAGTAATATATCTCCAGCTATTTCCTCGCATATGTGTATTTGGACTACGGTTCTGATTGCTGCTTCTAAATAGTCCCTCTCTGGTTGCGGTGTGTAGAATATTTCTACGGGATGTGTCCGTCCAGGGACATTCATTAACGGAGCATTGTCAAAATACTGTTGGAACTTGCCAGCGTCTAATGTGGCAGACATAATAACTAACTTCAAATCCGACCTCTGTTTGATAACCTCTTTTAAAACACCCATAAGTATATCCGTTGCCAATGTCCTTTCGTGGGCTTCATCAAGCAAGATCACTCGGTACTGTTCCAGCATAGGATCTGACATAGCTTCACGTAGCAACATACCATCTGTCATGTATTTCAGTACAGTTTGTGGACCAGAACAGTCTTCAAAACGGATGCTGTAACCAACTTGCTGCCCCAATGCCACATCCATTTCTTCAGCAACTCTCTGTGCTACAGACATAGCGGCCACTCTTCTAGGTTGAGTACAAGCTACTCCTTTAGATTTTCCAGCAGTCACAGCTGCAAATTCAACGGACCATTGCGGTATCTGTGTTGTCTTTCCGGAGCCAGTTTCACCGACAAGTACAACGCATTGATGGGTGTTTAGGAGTCTCATGAAGTCGTTTTTGTATTCCCATACGGGGAGGCCGAGACGGCGGCGAAGGAGTTCGTGGTAGCGGGTGGAGTGGGGAAGACCTGGGGACAATATAATAATTTATGAAATATAAAATATCATAAAATCTTATGATTTCAAATACCATGACAAAAACATAATGAGGAATCCATAGGGTGGTAGGGTACAGTGTAGTAAACCCCTGACTGACTACCACCCATTGCCAATTACCTACACGCGATCGGCAGTTGCGTTTCGCATTAGTATGGTATGGCTCACGTGCATCCTCTTGTCACAAAAAATGAAGAAATGTACCTTATATACATAAATGTCAACTTAATTTAAATACTGTTTGCTCTGCTCTCCGAGCCCGTCTATGTGAACAGAACATTAAGGCGACGATATGCGCAAAATGATGATTCTAAATTAATTTTTTCTCCGTATTCTTTAATGCAAGAGATTTGTAAAAAAATATACGATTAGAGGATTTATGCCAGGAAACTATTTTTTTTTAATAATTTTAAATTTTCTGTGATAATGTCAGAAAAAAACCTTTTAGCATTGAAAATGGATTCTTCTTATTACTTGTCACTTTATTATTCTTATCACTTGAAAATATTTTAACAGACATTCTCAGATCTAATACAAAGGAAACTATTTTGTTACTTTTACAAAAAATCAAACTATTTTTTATTATCAAATTAAAACGTCTTTTTTACTAAGAAATAGCCTTTGTTCCTTCTCGCTCTCGCCCGTTAGTATAGTGAGGGACACGGTTATTTGCGTATATTGTCGCCTTAAGGACCAGTTCCTAGAGAAGTAGTAGATATGTACCTGTGAACGGGTTGACGCCGGGAGTGCTGGTGGCGGTGGGCGGCATGGAGGTGCCGAGCGTGGCCACGCTGTCCGAGGACTCGCCCCCACCAGACTTGGCCGCCGCTGCTGCTTTTTCCTCTCTGTTTGTTACATATTAATTAATATATTATGTTTCAAAAAGTAGTATAATATAACACATGTATGTGTGCCACAGGTCGTGAGTTCAATTCCCACTTATGTCAGACATTTGTGTGCATGAACATGTCTCTTTGTCCTGAGTCTGGGTGTAATTAGATAGTGAAGTGAAGTGGGTGAAGAAGTACTTAATATAGATATTTCCAAGCGGTTTCACCCGCATACCCGGGATAAAATATAGCCCATGTTAATCAGTGATAATGTAGCATTCAAATAGTGAAAGAATTTTTAAAATCGGTCCAGTACTTTTTGAGCCAATTCATTACAAACATACTTACATACAAATCTTTCTTCTTTATAATATTAGTATAGATATAGATTTATTTACAAAAGAAAAGTAGTACATGTAGTATATCAGTTATCTGGCTTCCATAGTACAAGCTCTGCTTAGTTTGGGGTCAGATGGCCGGGTGTGAGGAATGTCACAGGATATTTATTTATTTATTACAGAGTGAGAACAATTAACAAAAATTAACAGATATCTGTAGCTCCTATAAGGAATAGGCTTTTCCTGGGTAAGCTTCATCCTTGGCTTCAACATTAATGGCCAGTCTGTGCCACAAGCCAATTTTATAAGAGTTGATCCTGACAATGATGTTGACCTCAATCACACCAGAACGGGTGAACGGAATTGGATATAATTTGGCATAGAGATAGATTACAATCTGGAAAAGCACATAGGCTACTTTTTATCCAGGGAAAATATACAATTCCTCGGGAACGCGGGTGAAACCTCGAGGCAAAAAAATTTAACCTTGCCAAGTTTCTTGCTGGTTCATCTCAGCTGAAAGCCAGTGGTAACTTCAGTAGCTTTGATGTTCATAAGTGCCTACCCAGGGCCTAAACTGAATAAATTACTGACTTTGAGGTTAAACGATTATCACTCCGCTTACTATCATTTTTTCAATGGCACAATTTTCCATTTTATATTTTCAACTTGCCACTGGCGCGACAAAAATAAGATGCCGGCCACACTTGGACCTCTACCCTAAATCTGTGAGTAGAATACTTCTTTGGTGTGGCTGAAGGTTTTAAGTGCTCAAAACTCGAAGTAAAAAGGCACTGGGTATCAATTCCAGCTTCCTGACATCCATCGTATCCGTCCGTAACGACGGCAATATAGGATTACATTACTTGATGCAATAGAAGCGAAACCTATACACATCCTATACATATTCGAATACTTTCATATTTTGCTATCGTTCTGGATCACAGTTAGATTTCTAATACAATTTTTTGGACGAAGGAAAGTATGCTTTCAACAAAATCAATGTAAAACAGTAAGAATAAATTAGAAAAAGAACCAAGCTCCGAAAATTGGGTACTCTATTTTACACAAAAATTAAGCCAAGAATTTAGTAACAAAATTATTTTGTGGCTTGGAAGAAAATAATGGGTAAATAAAATATTCATACATGTATCGATTTGCGGGAAACAGTGAATAAAATTTAAATCAAGCGTGGTTTTACTGTACCAAACAACATTGAAAAAAAAACATGTTACTAACCTTTTCTTCTTAATGAAAGGATCCATTACTTCGATGCGACGCTTGGACATTTCTATTTAATAACATATAACATGAAAATTAAAAGAAGTACGAGGAAATTCTATGAATTTCTCAATAAAATTCAACAACCAACAAAATGGCGACAGAATTTTGAGAAACAAAAAAATTGTTGTTGTTTATGGTTCGAAAATCAAGGTCAGTGTTGTCACATTTTCTCATAAAGATCATCAGAAACATTGATTCTATTGATTTTGTATCGAAAAGTTGTGAAATACCTATCTGAAATTGATAGAAAATCTCTAGACTAATGTTAGCAAAAGTCTATGGTTCACGGAAAACTAAAGCGTCTTCTACACAATCCACCTTGCAGTACAGACTTCTTGTTTATATGAAGTCTGTGGCACGATGCTCGAAGCAAAACGATAGTGAAGTCTCGACACCAGCGTTGATGTCCATGCTATCGGAGCAACTACCGTCAACGACGGCTCTTATGCATCTGCTGGACAAAAAGCTGGCGATCCACTTGCATAATCCCTCGGGAAGCCCGTATGCTGGTAACTTCGATAGAAGACCACGGTGCCAGACCCGATCGAACGCCTTCGCCACATCTAGGCTTATTGCTAATGCCTCACCTTGAGTCTCAATGGAGAGTGACCAACGGTGCGTGAGGTACACCAAAAGATCACCAGTTGTGCGAATATGGCGGAAGCCATATTGTCAGTCGCTCAACAAGTCGTGATCTCTAAATATCTCAGCAGTTGCTTGTTGATCACTCGCTCCATCACTTTTGAGAGAAGTGAGGTGATGGCAATCGGCCTGTAATTCGTCGGGTCAGATCTATCGCCCTTATTGGGGACTGGGCGCACATGGGCAGTCTTCCACGAAGACGGGACTTCCATTTTGGAGTAGGAAAGCGCGAAAAGACGTGTTAAAACAGGACACAATTCAGGAGCACACCGCTTTAGCACCACTGCCGGTATGCCGTCAGGCCCACTCGACATATGGACGTCTAGAGAGAGCAACTCCTGCCGAACCTCCCGTTGGGTTATACGGATCTCCAACATGGAGTTGTCACAACGCGGGATGGTAGGCGGTGTGGCGCCCCCATCATCCAAAGTCGAGTTTGAGGCAAAGAGAGAGCCTAAAAGATCAGCCTTCTCTTTAGCACTATGGGCCATGTTGCCGTCCGGCTTTCGTAGTGGTGGCAAGGACGACTGACAAATGTTTCCCTCAGCAGCTTTGGCAAGAGACCAGAAGGCGCGACTCCCAGAGGGGAGGCTAGCTAGCCTCTCGCCAATTCTGCCAACGAAATCAAACTTAGCCCTGGCAATCAAGCGCTTACAGAACCTCGAGACAGCATTTATTGCGATTGGAAGGTCCCGATCCTAAATTGTGTACGATTTAGGGTAGTGTAATCGCATCGCTACGATTTAGAGCGACTAGTTGGCGCCCGCGCCGGCTACGGTAAAGTGGTTATTACACTATCCGATTTAGGGCCTTCCTAAATCGGATAGTGTAATAACCACTGGTACCGGGAGGTGTAATCATAGTTAGAGCAGTTGCTTCCGATTTAGTGCGATTGGAAGGTCCTAATTCTAAATTGTGTACGATTTAGGGCAGTGTAATCGCATCGGTGCGGCGATACGAATTGTCTGTCCGATTTGGGATTTAATTTAGTGTAAGTGTGATCACTAGATTCCAACCCGATTTAGGGCCACCCTAAATCGAAGTCCATAAAGTGGTTATTATACTATCCGATTTAGGGACTCCCTAAATCAGAAATCGAGAGGTGTAATCATAGTTAGAGCAGTTGCTTCCGATTTAGTGAGATTGGAAGGTCCCGATCCTAAATTGTATACGATTTAGGGTAGTGTAATCGCATCGCTACGATTATTTGGCACCCATGCCAGCTACCTACGAGTCGTCTGTCCGATTTAGAGTTCATTTTAGTGTAAGTTCTAGTGTACTAGCTTCCAACCCGATTTAGTGCCACCCTAAATCGGAGTCCTAAATCGGATAGTGTAATAACCACTTTACCCAACATATTCTATATAGTCTGTGGTCTAAGCTTGATAGACCAATACATTTCGATACACGTAAAATTAATTATTTTTTTCGTCGAATAAATAAATAGAACACATATAATTTGCAAAAAAAAAACAATTCAGTTACTGTTTTTCGATTTGTGATTGAAACAAAATTTATAATCAGACGGCAAGTGAAAAAATATAAAATCCAGACATGAATCCAAACAAAACATACAAAGTTGAATAGTTGACTTGAAATGAGCGCACTACACGACGCACGTGAAACGAAGCGTTTCACACAAAATGTCAGACCAACAACAGGAGTACTGCGTATTTTAGTGCTGTTATAATAAAAATGTAAATTCCTCTTGTAGATGTGTACATAGTGTGTGTAAAGTTAAATTAAATAACAAATAAAGTGCTGTTTTTTGTGTGCGAATTTCACTTCGGTCGGATTTGTGGAACGTTATAAAGTTATGAGCGAATAATCGAAACTGAATACTTACCTACACATTTTTGTCTATCATTTTATCATTACCTACACGAACGATTTTCATTTACGATATTATTTCGTAACATTTCAATAGACGTGAGTATTTAAATAGGTAAAATATTTTACGTTATTTTTATTCATGTCGCGCAGAAAATTTTATGATTTCAAGATGGCGACTCAGTTTTTTATGTGATTTGTTTTGTTTTGTCTCGTATTATTTTAGTCTCGATGTAGCGCGTGTCGTTTATGTCATCAATTTCATCTATAATAATAAGACCGTATAGTCTAAAGTTAAATTCTTGACTTGGTATTTGATTAATTTGAGGTTAATGAACTTGTTGAAACTTGTTCAGGGTTCGGGTTGGTTGGTATTTTTTTAGCTAGATTTTGTAGCCTTTGCCCGTGGCCACACTCGTGTCTAGGTAAGAAATTAGTATTTAGTTCCCTCCTGATACTATTTCCTAGTTAAATTCATTACATACCAATAATTTCTGCCCAGTGATTCTTCCCTGTTTCTGAGGGACCTAATGTTGTCCAGGCATAAAATATTGTGTTATTCCAGGGTATGAACTATATATAGCAGTGGTTTTAACTGGTGGTCCCTGGAAGCAAACAAAGTGGCCGAGAAGCCATTGTTAAAAATACTGTTGGCTTTGAGCAATTGTACCTATTCATGTTTTATCTATAGATAGAACAACCCTTTATTCATTTACTTTTACTATATATTATCTCCTCGTTGGTAGTCTATGGCAAAACAGATTTTTTATTCTAATGGTGTTAAGAATATGCTAGACATAAGTTGTGAGACTGATGTCAATTTTTTTTTTAAACTTTTTATAGGCAAAGGCAAGCACATACAGCCAAGAAACATAAAGTACACAATATGTAAAATTTGTAGTAGTACTAGGTAGAACCTAAAAGCTTGAACAACCATTTATCTAATTTAGATTTCAATTTTATCCCATATTCCATAGTAACAAGGTCTATAATACCCTGATGATGTGTTTGATTCATACCAATTAATGTTAATTGGTTTGTGAGATTAATTATGAACAATTAAGATTATGTGGACCAACATTTGTAGACTTGTGTCATTACCCTTTTTATATTGGCTCATCTATTTAATAGTATGAATGCAGTGTTTTTTTTTATACTACAATTGGCTGTTCCTGGTGGATTTACCTGCATTGCTAGTATGTTTTTTTTAATGGGTGTAAAAAGAGCAATCCCCCTGGTATTGCAATTAAAGTGTTAATGACTGCCAAGCAATCTCTTTTCTAGCTAAGAAGAATAATTTATTGTCTTAAGATACATAATATTATTATTTATTGCTTTGTTTACACCTTATCTATATACTAGTAAGTTTCCCCTGCGGTTTCACCCGCATTCCCGAGGGATCTTATATTTTTCGGGGATAAATGTAGCCTATATCTTCACCCTGTAGTTCCTGAGATTAGTGTGTTCAACCAAACAAACTGTCCAGCTTTATAATATAGTTTAGTATATTATATGCTTTTATATATAATAACATTTACATCATATTCATGTATGATTTTTTACTTGCATTGCAGATGGTAGTTCGCTGGCCGAACCTCACATTGTAGAAATAAATTACAATATAACAATTATGGGACAGCAAACATCAAGGAAGAGTAAGTACCTTTTAAAATAATGGTAGTAAATAAATAAAGAACAATAAAAGCAATAAGAAATACATATTATGATCAAATGTACGAATACAAGTGGGTAGTTGCAAACATATAGCTCTGTGATTGCACTGAGCCAAGTCGCTTGTAGACACATTTGTAGTTATAAGTTTGTAGTAAAATAAACTTTTTCATTTGAATTTGTAATTATTAATCAAATCAGATTATAAATAAAGGAAATATAACATATAAGATGTAAAATAAATAAATAAGTTATGTGGGTCGGCGGGTCTCCCGACTTCGTTCTGAAGTTCAACAAAAGCATTTTTTTTTATGTTCAATTTTTGAATCTCCATTACAAAATTGAAATAATCCGACAATGTAACTACGTTCGTCTTTTATACAATTCACACACTCGTATATAATAGAAAGAGACAGACAGAGAGGGATACCGGGCTTTAGAGGAGGCATGTGATGACGGTGGTGATGATGTGGTGATGTGCCCCCAGGCGGCGAGTGCACGTGCGGCTGCGGCGCGTGGGAGCGGCGGCGCTACGCGGACTCGCCCAGCAGCGTGCACAGATACGTCAGCGCCGTCACTGACAGGTTACATATATTACAGGATAACGTGATTTTGAAGAATTTGGCATATTACTTGGTTGAAATACTCATATGAACTTTTAGTATTGGATCAACTGAAAACGAAAAAAATATCAGCTGTATGGAACCAAAGGACAACCTTTGATTATTTTATGCAATATCAGAGTTGGTCCCATTGTCCAGTCTTAGGAAAAGGTAGATAGATACACGGATGTGTATTTAGATACGAGCGAGTTTTACTGCTCCGGCACCATTTAGGTTTATATGGTAGTTGGCTTCTCTGATGTGTTCAGCGAGGATTGAACCGCTTGCAGTTTTAGGGTTCCGTAGCTGAAGGGTTCAAACGGTGTAGTTCATGAGTTACCCTACTTCCATTTATTCAGAATGTTACCGGTTCTTTTATACTTACCACGCGCATTTAAAAAAAATGCTAGCGGATTAAATTCCCGGTGGGAATGTCAGAGAAGCCAACTACCTTTTCTCCAGAATGGTGCCAGAGCTGTAATGTCGCTCTCAATCAAAGTCAAAGCCATTTATTCAGTTTAGGCGCTAAGAGGGCACTTATGAACGTCGAAACTACTGAAGTTACCACCGATTCGGAAGTCGCCTTCAATGTAATAATTAAATGACGGGCTGGTTGGCGTGGTTAGTAAGATACCCTGTCTATCACGCCGCAGGTCGGGGGTTCCATTCCCACTAAAGACAGACATTTGTAGGCGTCTGTTTGTCCCAAGTCTGGTAATTATCTATATAAGTATGTATTTACAAAATAAATGTAGTATATCAGTTATCTGGCTTCCATAGCACAAGCTCTGCTTAGTTTGGAGTCAGATGGCCGGATGGGAGGAATATGTCCCAGAACATTTATTTATAATCTAAAGGAAAAAATGGTGAGGAAAGCATAGCACAGTGGTAGGGTACTTTGTAGTACCCGTCTGACTGGCTACCACCTTCAAGTTGTCAAACAACTTCTGGGGTGTTCCGGCAGCTGCACTCGTGAGCCAGTTTCTTATAAAAGTGTGCTTCCCACCTTCGGCTACAACATCACTTACCATAGTATTTGTGTGCGTAGATGGAGTGGGTCAAGTGGGAGTGGCGGTGGGGGGCGCGAGTGCTCGTGCCGGCGGCGGCGCTGGCGGCGCGCGGCGCCCTGCGTGTGCACGGCCTACAGGCGGGTCAGCGACGCGTGCAGAGAAGATAGGTAACTATTGTGTGTAGATGAAGTGGGTCAAGTGGGAGTGGGAGTGGTGGTGGGGGGCGCGAGTGCTCGTGCGGCGCCCTGCGTGTGTACGGCCTACAGGCGGGTCAGCGACGCGTGCAGAGAAGATAGGTAACTATTGTGTGTAAATGAAGTGGGTCAAGTGGGAGTGGGAGTGGTGGTGGGGGGCGCGAGTGCTCGTGCGGCGCCCTGCGTGTGCACGGCCTACAGGCGGGTCAGCGACGCGTGCAGAGAAGATAGGTAACTATTGTGTGTAGATGAAGTGGGTCAAGTGGGAGTGGGAGTGGTGGTGGGGGGCGCGAGTGCTCGTGCGGCGCCCTGCGTGTGTACGGCCTACAGGCGGGTCAGCGACGCGTGCAGAGAAGATAGGTAACTATTGTGTGTAGATGAAGTGGGTCAAGTGGGAGTGGGAGTGGTGGTGGGGGGCGCGAGTGCTCGTGCGGCGCCCTGCGTGTGCACGGCCTACAGGCGGGTCAGCGACGCGTGCAGAGAAGATAGGTAACTATTGTGTGTAGATGAAGTGGGTCAAGTGGGAGTGGGAGTGGTGGTGGGGGGCGCGAGTGCTCGTGCGGCGCCCTGCGTGTGTACGGCCTACAGGCGGGTCAGCGACGCGTGCAGAGAAGATAGGTAACTATTGTGTGTAAATGAAGTGGGTCAAGTGGGAGTGGGAGTGGTGGTGGGGGGCGCGAGTGCTCGTGCGGCGCCCTGCGTGTGTACGGCCTACAGGCGGGTCAGCGACGCGTGCAGAGAAGATAGGTAACTATTGTGTGTAGATGAAGTGGGTCAAGTGGGAGTGGGAGTGGTGGTGGGGGGCGCGAGTGCTCGTGCGGCGCCCTGCGTGTGTACGGCCTACAGGCGGGTCAGCGACGCGTGCAGAGAAGATAGGTAACTATTGTGTGTAGATGAAGTGGGTCAAGTGGGAGTGGGAGTGGTGGTGGGGGGCGCGAGTGCTCGTGCGGCGCCCTGCGTGTGTACGGCCTACAGGCGGGTCAGCGACGCGTGCAGAGAAGATAGGTAACTATTGTGTGTAGATGAAGTGGGTCAAGTGGGAGTGGGAGTGGTGGTGGGGGGCGCGAGTGCTCGTGCGGCGCCCTGCGTGTGTACGGCCTACAGGCGGGTCAGCGACGCGTGCAGAGAAGATAGGTAACTATTCTCTTACTACTAGTTCCCTGATCCCAGACTCTGATCTAAATTAGCAGCTAAATGTTTTGATCAGATCTCTGTGCTAAGCAGGATATATAAAAAAAATATATAAGAATTGTAGGTATTATGAAATAAACATTTATTTTTACGATTTTTTTTCAATAAACTTTTATGTACTTATATAACATTGTTTAACGTATCTATCTATCATTATTTCTAATAAACTTTGAAGTAGTAAACTTTGACGTATCTAAACAAATAAGAAATGAAATAAACATGCAGTCTTCTCTTCTAATATCAAACAAAAACTATAGCAGGGTACTCACTTAGAGGTGTAGCTTGTAATGTATCTGATATACAGTATCAAGTGAGTACGTAGGCGCGAACTTGCCGCGACCCACCGAGTGGCGGTTTTACTACGAACACAAAGGCGCTCGCAGTGTGCTCGCGAGTTTACTACTTTCAAAATAATTCGTAATAATGGCGTGTGATGTGAACTGAACAAGCCCCTTCAATCGATTGGTATATTTTGTTAATTAATCTCTTATTTCTAATAGATCTCTGAGTAGGTATAGTTTTCTTTAATTGATAATAATATCTCAGTTTAATAGTCAACTCAACTTAGTGAGTTTCATGTTAGTTTTTGACTTCTTGTTGCTTTGTTATAAAATAACTGTTTTTGTTTAATATTAGAAGAGAAGACTGCATGTTTATTTCATTTATTATTTGTTTAGATACGTCTAAGTTTACTACTTCAAAGTTTATTAAAAAAAAATATAGATAGATACGTCAAACAAAGTTAAATAAGTACATAAAAGTTTATTGAAAAAAATCGTAAAAATAAATGTTTATTTCATAATACCTATAATTCTTATTATTTTCTAATTTATTCAAATATCGTGATTTTTTGCAAAAATAAAGACACAAAACTGCCAATCTCATTGTTATTCATAATCTCGCTTTGCCTGGTTGCAAATATTTGTGAAAACAGTTTCAAAATCCATTGTGTGGTTTAGAAGTAAGCGGACAAACAAACAGACAGAGGCAGATAGCGACTTTGTTTTATACTATTTAGAGATTTACAAATTTATCTATGGTTTTTCCAAATTTTCTCGATTCCTAAACCACCCTAGTTCGAGTCAACTTTCAATGTTTCTTTTCATAAGAATCTTCGGACTTCAACGAATATAAAAAAAAAAATGTTGAATTTGTCCACCCGTTTTCGAGTTTTGCGTTTAACAACACATTTAATTGTTGATTGTTACGTTTTAGGTTGGCAGCCGTATTGACTCTAGGAGCGAGGGACCTGAGACGAGAGCTTGATGCTATTGTCATGAACACAGGTCAGTGAATACAACAAACATGTCACCAAACGATCACAGACATTTTATACATGTAAACCCACTACTCACAAGCTGCATTGTATCGTTGCCGGTGTCGGTTGTTGTAAGAGTCGCCTTAGTTACGTCGAAGCTACTGAAGTTAAGGGCCGTTCGTAAGCAGAATTTTTGTAATTATTAATCCCCCCCCTCCCCTCGTCAGCAAAAGTAAGCAAAGCTCTTACCCCCCCCCCCTTCCCATGCTTACGTAAACATTGGTACATAATATTTTCTGGTTTCTTTATTGATTCATGAGCAGCAAGTCTAGAAATAAGGAATTTATAGGCTACTGACTGTCCCCCGCGGTTTCACCCGCGTTCCCGTGAAAAAAAGTAGCCCATGTCCTTCTCTATACCATAGGCTATCTGCGAACCAAATTTAATCGCGATCGGTTCAGCGGTTTAGGCGCGAAATGGTAACATTTTGCAGATATTCCAAAAAAGTAAATAAATAAATATTGCTGACGTAATCACCATCCAGATCCCCCCATCCCCCATGTCATCAAAAATAAGCAAATCTCAGACCCCCCGCCCCCATTTAGTGCTTACGTAATACTTGAACGGCCCCTTACCACCGATTCGGAAGTCAGCCTTTCTAAGATGAACCGGCAAGAAACCCAGCAAGGTTATATTATTTCTTATACAGAGTGGTGACGCCATAACGACATTAAATGAAAATACGATCCGCTAGTTAATCAATACACTTTAAAATTATCAAATAAGTTATTACACCAAATTCCAAAAATCTATTTTTTCAAACAAACAATGCGAAAATAATCTAAATTAAAAACAACAGCCTTTATAATATTGTCTACTAACCCCATCTGACCTGTAGGCACTGCACGTAAGAGCGGCAACATCGCTCCCATTTATAAATGAGTACTTATTTGGCGGTTACTTTAAAGTTGTTAAAGTAAAAAATAAAACCTGCGACTAAACCGTTTATTATAATTTGATAACTTTTGGTATACGTACTACTAACGCGATACCCAGTATGTGGCTTCAATTAATGTCGTATTATCCCCACCACTCTGTATATATTTTTTTTTTTGGTCAGTGACAATGTTGGCATCTTTTTTTCCATTAATTGTTTTTAAAGCAATATAATAAAAATATAAATAAAAATATCTTATTTTATATGTTACAGAGAGTGACTCGGCGAGAGAGAATGGAGAACCCACAGCTGAAGTATACGTCCTGTCAGTTGCTCCCAGACCGTGAGTTACATTATCATTTTCAACATCCAAAAAAAAGTATTTCCTATTACTCCTAATGTCCAACTTCCTACTACGGGAACGCGGTTTTACGCGGGGCAGAAGATATTTTTTTTTTTCATTTTCAAATGTAATATTTTCAGAACTGAAGGAGAACCCTCATTAGAAGTTCGCAGGAACGAGTTGACGCAGCCCAATGATGGCTCCATAAGGCTGCACCCACATTTCCAGGTCAACTTTAATTTATTTTTTATTTTTGTGCTGACAAACAGCTGTCGAACACACGGGTAGGTGGTGTTTGTCGACAGATTTTCAACATGAGGGTGGTAGCCAGTGGTATGCCAGGAAACCATATTCCTTACGATGTTTTCTCTCACCGAAAGCTCAAGTTCATTGTAGAATTCGAACCCATGGCATTCGTCACGGTATTCGTATCATAAAAGAAGCCATCTCAAAATATTTACTAGATACGTTGGTAGCTTATGAGACTTTTACTGAATATAGTAGAATAGGGTATTTGACTGACATTCAAATCGGCAACTTTTTATGAAATGTCGAAACGGTATGTTTATTTAAATATGGAGTTTTGTATGAAATACAAGCATGTGACGTCATAATTATATAGCATGCTCTTTATGGTTAGATTGGTCATTAAAAATCATAATAAAGATAAATTTAATGAAATAATCGTGGTTTGCCATTTTTTTAGATGTTTTATACATTGGTTAGTGTTGGATAATTTATTTTGAATACAGGCAAATAACCCTAATGATGATGATTGTATGAATATGTTGCAGGTGGTGTGCGGCGGGGAGCTGCGGGCGCTGCTGCTGCGCGCGCCGCCGCACGCGCACACGCACGCACACACTCACACACACGCGCACACACTCACGCACGCGAACTCCTTGCAGCCGCCGCCTGCTAAAGTGCACACGCAGGTAACTTACTTATTATTTATTTACGGTTTTAAAAATATCTGAGTAATTTTTCCACACCCATACAATATCTACTCTATATGTACACTAACATTATAAAGAGATAACGTTTGTTTGTTTGGAATTTGGCTTATATCTTTCGAGTGTGAAGGCATTGAAAACAACCAAATGGATCTCAGACACACATTCTATCTGTGTGTCAAATTTCATCCAAATCCAAAGTAGTTTTTGCGCAAAAGAATAACTAACATTCATCCTTCCTCACAAAATTTTGCATTTATAATATTACTATCTGTTCCGATTTCACCCGCGTTCCCGAGAAAATAATGTAGCCTATGTCCCTCTCCATACCATAGGCTATCTGCGTACCAAATTTCATCGCGATCGGTTCAGCGGTTTAGGTGTGAAACGGTAACAAACAAACTCACATTCGCATTTATAATATTAGTTAGGAAGGAAATTTTGATAGTGCGATGTAGAATCTCGTGGCGCCATCTATCCTTTTTTCAAAAATCTTATATTGTTAGATTTAAACAATAAACTTAGTGATGAGGTACTGAAGTACTCCTGTTCCCCTGGTCTCTTCTCCACTCTCCAGGTGGACTACATCCACTGCCTGGTGCCAGACCTGCACGAGATCACGTCGTGCTCCTTCTACTGGGGCAAGATGGACAGGTACGAGGCTGAGAGGCTGCTGGAAAACAAACCTGAAGGTACACATTATTCTGTACTTACGTCCTACTGTCATGGAATGTCGCGACCGAGATTTGGAACTGATTTATTTAAATAATCGGTTTTTATAGAATAACAGACATTTTGTGTGAATGAACATTCTATGTGTCCTGAGTCTGAGTGTTATCGGTTCAGCGGTTTAAGCGTGAAAAGGTAACAAATAAACAAACAAAATCACTTTCGCATTTATAATATTAGAGTTAGGATTAGGATGTAAGTATACAGGTTGTAAAGGACAGACCTCAGCAGACAAATGGGGTGAATTCAGTATATCATACTAAGATGTCCGGTACATGAAATTATTTCAGGAACATTCTGGGAATCCATTAAACTTGATTTGTGATTACCTCGTCCGCAATGTATCGGTACCGTGGCAAGACGCACGAAGCGAAAGGCAGCGCAGCGAGCCGTTGGCCGCCTTCCCCGCGTCGTTCCTTAGAGTATTTCAACATCCATTGCTGTTTCTTTTACATAAATGGAATTTTGTGTACAAAGAATTGAATTTTATATTGAAATAAAGGAATAGCAACTGCGATTTCCGGTGGAATATGATTCTGAATAAAGAGCTGAATGCACCCTGTCAGTATGCGGAGGGCTGTTTCCTTACACCGTGTATATTTAGAAAAAAAAATGTATATAATTTATCTGGCTTCCATAGTACAAGATCTGCTTAGTTTGGGATCAGATGGCCGTGTGTGAAGAATGTCCCTGTTATAATTATAATGACGAATGTTCCAGGCACATTCCTCCTGCGGGACTCAGCCCAGGAGGAGCACCTGTTCTCGGTGTCGTTTCGCAAGTACGGCCGGTCGCTGCACGCCCGTATAGAGCACTATCAACATCGGTTCAGCTTCGACTCGCACGACCCGGCCGTGTTCGCCGCGCGCACTGTCACCGGCCTCATTGAACATTACAAGGTATATATAATAATAAAATAAAAGAATTATATACAAGGTGGAGGAAACGGTCGATCATTAAATTAAACCAGAGCTTTATCACGTTGTTTTTAAACCGTCTACAAAAAATAATCGAAATCCATCGAGTAGTTTAGTCACAGTAATTAATTTTCGTTATATCATTTTACTCACCACATAGATGCCTAACAAATTCACAAGGCTAAAGTAGATCGGACAATGATCCGAGCAAACGTGCTGCCTCCATTTCTCTGTCTAACACGTTATGTGAGACGAAGAAAGCGTATCGCCCGCGCCGCGCTCTTACAGGCCAGTGACGATGTAACTATAAATGGTGTTGCATTTTGCATACGTTCCGAAGGTATTTACTTATATAATTAGTTTTTCTTATTTTATTCTAAAATCGTTTTCGACTGTGTTATAGTGTTCTAATGCACTTGAAATGATAGTGTTTAAATTTAATGATCGACCGTCATATCCATCCTGTATACCACTACTACAAATATTCACATGGCACTATACTATTATATCGTGTGTGATCCAGGACCCGGCGTGTGTGATGTTCTTCGAGCCGATGTTGACGGCGCCCCTCCCGCGCTCCGAACCCTTCACCCTGCAGCAACTGGCCAGAGCCGTCATCGTGTCGCACACCACATACGATGGTACGTCATCTAATTTTCATGACCGTCACTTAAAGGGTATGTTCCGATATACACTGCGAGCACTGTAAGGTGTGACGTCATTTAGTATACTGAGAAGCCGTTCCTTTATAGTTAGCTATACTGGGTACTGTTTAAAACGGAACGCAGTCCAGTATACTGTGTGTCATCCATGTATATGCATACTGTAATTCTGGGCGCCGTTGATCACGCACTGAGAGCACCTTACCTCAAAAACGCCAGTGCTCACAGTACTAAAATGGCGACGATTTATGACGTCATATATTTCCCTAGGATACTGCGGCAGTATACTGTCATCTATAACGGAACGAATTTCTCCCCAGTAAGAGTACTGAACAGTGCTCGCAGTGTATAACGGAACATACCCATAAATATATACTCCACAATGTAGTACAACAACTGTATTATAACGCAATACAATAATATTGATGAAATATACAACGATCGATGAGATACAGACGGATTAACTCCCTAAATCCGCCATTTTTATTTGAGTTTATTTTGATTTTAATATGAAACACGCATGTATAGGTTGTATGTATATAATATATTGGTGTGTAGGTGTGGAGTGTCTCCCGCTGCCGGCGCGTCTGCGGCTGTACCTGAAGGAGTACCACTACCGGCAGCGCGTGCGCGTGCGCCGGCTCGAGCCTGACCTCTACGAGCACACGCACGCACACGCGCACCACTGCTGAACCACCTGAACACGTTACACTTTACACCGCCTTCCCAAGGAATCTTACCGAATAAACTACCCTATATGTTATTCCAAGGTATGATCTATCTATATGCCAAGTTTCATACGAAACCATTCAGCAGTTTATGTGTAATTGAGTCGCAAACGTACAAACATTCATAATTGTAATATTAGTAAGAGATAATGTATGTTCCTTTGTAAATGTCCGAAGGGGTAAACGATTTTTGTAGATGTGTTTATTGAAATATTTAAGAAAAAGTTATGTGTCGATGGAGGACGGAGGAGTTCAACATTTTTTTTTTAATTTCTTGAATCTCCATTGCAAAATTGCAATAAATCAGAAAATGTATCTCGCGTATGAATTAAACACATAAAAAATAAATACTTTTATGCAATTTACACACACTTGTATATAATAGGAGACGGACAGAAAGAGAGAAAGTCGCATAGAGGGCATAACTGGCGACGTCACATCCGTAACGCTTTTTTCTTACGTGACCATTTCTGCCAGTCATCTACTGCAACCTTCGTAAAGGAACACGTGAAAAAATTTGTTTGCATTTAAGACATTTATGAAGAAACATAATTAAAAGCTGGCTTTGCTTATGTCTTTAAAAAATGATTTCATACTTTATCAGCTGTTCTCGTTGTGGAGTTGTACTTGCATGCGGATGTCGTGGGTACGATTCCCATCCAGTACAAACATCGGTGTGCAAGAATATGATTTTTTCTCCGTGACTTATTACACTAATGTAGTCTTTGCGCAGCTCCTTTTGGATACAGCTCAATGATAAATAGCTTAAAACCTTATTCAACAACATCCTATGTAAGTGTGAAAATTGTATCAAATTTCCTGCAATGGTTCTTGAGTTATGAGCACACTAACAGACAAATGTTATGTTTTATATGTAAAAGAATATTACAAATTCTATACTTACTGAGAGGTTAGTGATGTTAAGCGACGATTAAAATCGTATCGATTTCGGAACGTGATCGTACCGTCAGCGATACGATCGTATTGTGCCTAGTTTGGCAAATAAATGGCCATAATGCCTACCGCCTTATATAACACGGTATTGGAGCGAATTAGAATTGCTTTGTAAGGTTCCGTATATATGAAAACTCCTTTCAAAGTAATCTAAAATGTATTATAATTGTTATTCTTTCAAAAGGGAACCCTAAGCGTGTCCGACACGCACTCGGTTCTTTGTGAATATATATTTGCGAGGTCATAATTTTATTATATATATAATTTATATTTTTTATATATATCTTATGACAGACCGCAATAAATAAGTTTTTTGAAATGACTTTTTTGAATTAGTTATCAGGCTTCCATAGTACAAGCTCTGCTTAGTTTTGGGTCAGATGGGGACACTTACAGAATATAAATATTCATCAACAGTTTTCTTTTTTTTTTGTATAAAAATTGATAGAACTTTTTCGTGTCATTTCAAAAAACAAAACTATTATAATTAATTACTTTTCGTGTAAATATTATGGGTACTAATAATTGTTGATGTAATATAGACGTATAGGCTGATAGGGGGGCGTAGTACGAACAGTTCAAGTTTTATATTTTATTACTGTCTCAATTCAAATTTAAAAAAAAATGATCAAAAAATTATCTGAAATGTATCTTCTACTTTTGCTGTATAAAGTTAACAAAATTACATATTTGTCGCATTAAGTTGGTCGGAAAAGGCTTTATGTCAAATGCATAAGGGTGTTATTGGCGTGCTCTCGTATTTTTTTGTGACTGATCACTTTATGCTGTAAATGTAGAACTGTTTATACAACGTGTTCCTTTTGATATTCCATAACTCTAGTGTATTTAATGAGACCATGTCAAAGAATCAACTGGCATACAATTTTCGTTTTCATTTTTCATATAAAACAATTCGACAAAGTCAAGATTTATTTTTGTAAAATACCCTTACGTGAAATAATACAACGTGGCATTTTATAGATGAATGAAAATTATTTACCCGTAACTTAGATGCGCACATCGAGTCTTGATTGATGTTATCTTGGAAACTATGTATTTTTGAAAAACTTGTTCTAGGAATTTTTGTATTAGACCTTAGAGTTATGGCATCATGTGATTGATGAACACGTTGTAATATTTTTTACTACCTTATACATTATATTTGAAATTCGATCTCTAACTTTTATTTTATAATATTTTGTTGCAATATATGTATGTAGTGTTTTTTTTTAATTTAATTTTTTCTAGCATTATTCGGCTTCGAATAACTTGTGTGTAAATATGTATATATCCGCCTGGCTGGCTACAACCCTCAAGTTGAACTGTCGCCACGCAGCTACCGGTGTGTTCCGGCAGCTGCACTTGAGAGCCAGTTCCATCTAGGCTTTGTGTGCTTACCACTTTTCATTACATCATTTACCATCCTGAGATTGTGGTCAAATACAAGATTATATAGTATTTTTTTGTGTGATCGGAGCTAAAGTGGACTTTAAGACCTTCGGATAAGGTATATAATCCAGTGAGAATATTCAAATGAAGCCGAAACGATTTTCTAAACATAACTACTACTTAAGTTATTATTTGTAATTTTATAATAAAACCTATTTCAATAATGGCGAATTTTAAATGGTCGGTATAGTTGTCTCAGTCGCACATTTTCTCAGACGTAAATAACTTTTTGGCAAGTCAAAAGTAAAAATGAAAAACGTATTCTAAATTCTTTGACTTCGAATTCTAACTTTTTTGCGAAACTATTTACTGGCATAGATAAGAAGTAATACTGTGCAGAAGGTTCCCAGCACAAGGCGAGTCCCAAAGACCTTTTTGTTAAACTGCGGAGTGAGCAAGACCAGGTACTGGCGGCCATTTTAAGTTCGTTTTTAATAAAATGGGTAATGCATTAGTTATATTTCGCCTTACTTGTACAGTTTGTTTTATTTTAACGTAGTGGGACATGTAGGCATTTGTTGGCCGATGCGACGCCACGTGTACAAATTCTATTAAAATATGTAATAAAATATATTTTAAAAGTATTTTGGATTTTATTTAAAATTTGTCCTGGCGACATTCAATACACTTCGATCCGACTATCGGATCGGAACTGTATTGAATGTTCAGACAAAGTAATAGCTCCAACGCCTTCCGATAAACGGATCTAGACTATCGGATGAAAAGATCTGACGTGTATTCCCAGCCTAAATCGTATAGTCTGAAACAGACTTTATAAATGTACCTTTTTTTTCAAAGTAGTATTCGCTACTTGCCAATAGATGACGCTATACAAATACTATTTCTAGTCGACGGATAGATGGTGTTGTTTTACAACGACGACACCCTACATATAAAAAAAATCTCCTTCATACTTATCCTATCCTAGTACTTTACTTAGCATTTGATAGAATGAATATCTTGGCCCTAAGTTTGTTTTGGTTAAGTTGTTTGTTCTTTAATGCTGGTTGGTTAGCTTAGGTTAGGCGGAATATTTGAGGGGGCGTCCGTTAATTACGTGAAGTGTTTTTCTTTTAAATAGGACCGCTCCCTCTCCCCCTCACGTGAGATTTAGCCGCGAATGGAGCCTTCTTGACCATATTTACATTGTCTAAATCTAATCTTTTTATATTTTAAAAAGGTTTTTTTTATTAGTTTTCGAAATAAAAAAATATCAGTATTTAGCTTGATTTAGCTAGCGTAAGATTTTTTGTGGGCAAAATTGGATACCCCAAAAAAGTAAATATTTCTTCACCCGACTGCGGCGAAACCAAAAAAGGAGGGGTATGTGTTTACCATCTAAAATGTGTAATAAACTGTATCTGTACATTTTTTTGGGAAAATGGTGCGTGAGTGATGTAGAGGGGAACAGATTGTAAACTTCGCTCTATCTGATGTGGGGTTCGCGTCTGTTTGGGTAGAAGCTTTATTATAAAAGACTAGCTTTTCCGCGCGGTTTCACCCGCGATCCCGAGGGATCTTGATAAAAAGTAGCCTATAGCCTTCCTCGATAAATGGGCTATCCAACACTGAAATAATTTTTCAAATCGAACCAGTAGTTCCTGAGATTAGCGCGTCCAAACAAACAAACTCTTCAGCTTTATAATATTAGTATAGATTAAAAAATAAATAAACAACCATATATCTAACATCTTTTTATTACATCAAATAAATAGTTCATAGACAATAATTATTATGATTATTTTTATTCGTAATAAAAAAAGCGCATGCAACGCCTTAACGGCATTTTTCACTTCATAAAGCAAAACATCGATCTAAGGTACATTTTAACTTAAAGCTTAGACCTTACACTAAAAATAAGATTAATCTACCAGAAAACGAATGTAAAATAAGAAAATGGTTTTCATCATGGCAACATTGTTTTGTTTCGGAATATGGCCTCGGTGTGGCAGTGCAATAAAAAGCATTCTGGTAGATTCTCTCATTTAAACTATTTTTTAATAAATCTTTAATACTGACAATAGAAATATAAGTTAGGTCCATAAATGCGTTGTTTTACTGAGTTACCATGGTAAGATAAAAACCTACCAAATTGGTAGAAAATAAAAACGGAATGCTTAAAATCTTAATAATATTGATACCTATACAAATATACCTTAAAACTAAAAATTTACAATAAGCCTAAAGCTGCTAGCAACGAAATGGCAATAAATATTATGATAATATATTTTTACAAAAGATTTTTGAGGTAAAATAGCTGATGAATTTACTCTTACACTAAATTATTTAATAAATGGCTTTCACTATGTAATGAGATAAGATGTATTTAAAAAACATAAAAAATACAAAAGTTACTTTACAGTACTTAAAGTAAAGCTTTGACTGAACCAGAAAATAGTTGAGACTGAGTTATTGAATATGGCAAGTATTTTTTAAATACATAAAAATAAGTAAAAATTCTTAATTTAAATATTTTCAGTTGATTTTATGTAGAGTATTTAAAGCATATATCAATTTTAGGCAAGTAAATAACTTATTATCTAACTACTTTTTAATTACGACATAATAATACAACACAAATAATAAACAACTTATATAAAATATAATAAATAATTTTAATTACATAATGAACACAATTTCTACCGTCAAATTTAATATAAAATGTTTGTAATACATTTTTTATTTAACTAATACTTCAAGGTGTTCGTAAGTTAAAAATAGTGATGCCTGTTGATTATCGATACATTAGTATCGACAAAGAATACTAATATATTACTATGTATAGAAGCGACACTTTCTCGCCAGTTTCACGTCTACAAAGCAGAGGTATGACTGTCGTTAGAAGTTAGAAAGAGACGCACTTATCTCTTGTATAAGGTTGTCCCTCTCATACGCCCTAAAATAATGTACACACACGCGGAATGACTGGCCGGTGCTTATGTAGTAGTAGTAGTAGTGGGTAATTAAATATGTTATCTTTTATCATGTGCCGAGGATGTCATATCGATATAATTCTAGGCACTACAAAGTAATGGCTACTTCAATATATCGCCTTATTATTAACCTCTGAGTATGTATATCAATATTGTATACGGTTACTAATACTACAATAGGTGTCGCCTTACATAAAAAGTTATAAAAAAGTGAGGTTATCGTATATGTCAAAATGACAGCTGTCAAAATTATGCAGGTTAACAAGTGATGCAAAGTGTCGATGATCGATAAGCTGTCATAATTTTGACAGTACTATATTTATAAGATCCTTAATGAGAGACAAATGTCTACGTTATTTTTACTTCCTTTAGGCCGCTACTACTTGTCTCGTGTAATAACATTAAAATTCCGATGGATCAAATTCGTTATTATTATGTATTATTTTACATGCTAAAGAATTGTATTGAAATATTTTGTTTATTTATGCGAAATTGTTTCAGCTGAACGGATTTTGATAAAATTAAATAGATAAATAAAATATATTATGGATTTGCAAATAAAAAAACTTCTTTTCAGCCTTATATTGCGGCAAGGCATTTCGATAAAAATACTCCAATACATTACCATAGCACAGTTACCTATTAGTTATATTGTAAAATATTGATAAATATATTTTAAAAAATGGTTGTCATTTTTATTGTCTATTGACGAGTCGATGGTTGATTTAGCCTCTTTAAGTTTGACCAATAGAAGTAAATTCTGACCAACAGTACATTAAGTCGGCCAAGTGTGAGGTGGCTGAATGTTTTAAGCAAAGAAATTTAAGTTATTTTTTGGTCAGACTTTATTTCTTATGTGCGCCAAATATTTTCATTTGGAATATATTTCTTTCATCCATAAACCACGAATCAAATGTAGCAAATTAACGACGAGCTTATTAGAATTCCAAACGTACGCACTAATCAGTGAATGGCGGATAAAGAATAAAACACGTGTTAAAATGTTTACCAAATTAACATTTAGAGCAGACAAAGCTGTGATTTTCAGGTATAGTCGTGACGAACCGATCGTGCGGTGTACTGAATCGAATGTCACTTATTTTCCTATATCAGTCGATCGGTACACGTTTACATGATTGCGGTAAATACTATACTATATACTGTATTAGAATTTTAATTTAAATATACTTGAAACAATTTGTTCATTTGACCTCTAAGTGATGTCATGCAGTAGGCTGAACAAGTTAATTCCTGTGCCTTTAAATAAAATAATAAAAATTGTATTTCAACAGTGTCAGTGTCATTGTTCAACATCAACGTGGCGAAGATTCGAGGAATTTAGATTGGGTAAAACTTTGAGCATACAAAAATATTTAAAAAAAGCCTGAAAGAAAACTTTACGTACCGAATTAAATAATATCGTTTGTACTGATTGGATAAGCAACCTCGTTGTGTTCATACGTGGTGTATGGATGTGGCATGGGTAGTGAGGTGAGGTCAGTCTTGTGTTCAGTTCAGTGAAAGCTGTTTCGCGGACACTTCTTGCCGCATGCACACTTGCGGACTATCTCTATGTCTTTGGTGTACCGGGTCCCGTCCGAGCATACTAGCCGTATCTGTAAATAAATGTTTTACCATGGTAAGTGATGATTTGGCCGAGGGTGGTAAGCACACAAAATTTAGATAGGAATTGGACAAAAATTGGATAAACATACTTTAATATGCTAGCAACATTTAATAAAGCTTATTTGATCAAAATGTATGGAGGAGCAAGGTGGTAGACTCTTTTATTGAAATGGGATGATATTTCGGCTGGCTTGGTCATCGTGACTGGGGACCACGGTCCAAGTGATGATGAACTTCGATAGCGCGATGTAGAATCTTGTGGCGCCATCTATCCATGGGTAGTGGAAGTTTCTGGTATAGTTGATGGATGTCGCTACATATGATTTTTTTTTACGCGATTTCAGTGGTCTCACAGTAAAAGTTGTTCAGCATTACGAGGCGAGCATTTAAGTTTAAAAGTATGCCATCTCGTTATTTTGTTCTGGGAAAAATCATCAGGAATCCAAGCGGCGGAAGCTAATCAGCAATAAGTTTTCCTAGATATTTTTTTTTAACGATCACACCACACCCCACTTACAACTCATTTTCATAAACTCCTCTCACAGTAAACGAGACACGGCGACAAGATCTTGATACGTTCACAATCTCAACTCAGTGCTAGACGATGGCACACAAAACAGTTTATTTCAGAAATAATATTGTACTCACCTTTCTCTTCTTGGTCTTCCTGGGAGCGCAGCAGTGTCCCCTCGCGCACGCACCCCCCTGTCCCCCCAGCGGCGCGCCCCCCGGCCCCCCGCCCCCGGGCCCTCCACCCCCCGCCCCCCGCAGCACGCATCGCGCGCCCCTCACGGCGCGGCGACTGCGGCACGCGCCCTCTGTTATAAACTCACGAGTTGGCTCCTGTAACGTACATTCAATATTCAGGTTGCGTTCCCATGGATACTTTTTATGGCAGCGAGTGAAACCACGGGAGATAGCTGGTCAAATTTTTTTTTTTTCAATTCCAAAATTTGTGTGGCGCAACTTATTATAAACGTTTTTTGTTCATCCAAAGTCAAAGTTATTTATGCAGTAGGCTTTGGGAGCTTACGTATGAACGTCGAAGCTACTGAAGCGGGTCGGAAGTCAGACAACGACTGAGACGAACCGATAAGAGAATCATAAAGATCACATGTTTTATATATTTTATTAAACTGACTGTTAAATGTTTAAATTTACTATAAAATTTATGACTTATTGAATTTAAAAAACTAAATAAAATTAAAATAAACTATTTAAAAAAACACACAAACTAAGCTATAAAAAAATAACAAGTACATACATTTTTATCGACACCGATAAAGAAACACACGTACGTCACTATAATTTTAAAAAAATACAATGGACTTACCTTTCTACATCCTCCAGTGGCAGGAGTTGTCTGCGCGGGCGAATGTTCCGGCGGAAACTGTTGTTTGTGCGATGGCGCCGCTGTAATAATATACATAAATTATTATTTATTTTGTATTTATGTATTTATTTATGTATTTATTTATGTATTTATTTATGTATGTATCAAAGACGATCAATTACAATAGACCGACAATCTCCTGCAAAAATTCGTCCGCCGGAATATAATTACCTTCTAGCTCATAAGATGTCGCTAAGTGTATCGAACTATGGATTCGTGTGAAAAATTATTGTTTATCGGTTTTGATTATTACTTCTGTTCGAAACCACTCATAACTCTGTCGTAGAAGTACGAACGAAATCCCTAGATGGCGTTTTCACAAATCTAATTAAGATACACTGTCTTTGAAAATGTACCAATGACTAATAAAAATCTATAATATATATATTAGTAAAGAATTAAATAAATTATGTATTCAAAATAATAATAATAAAAAAAATGATCTGTTGGGCCATTCTCCTTTTCAATGCCTAAAAATCTGTCTCCTTCTGATGAAGTTCACTTTTTATTATTATTACAATCGTCTTTGCTGTTATTTAACTTCTAATGTATGTATGTTTGTCCGGGTGGAATCTTGCAAGTAAAATTTGACCCACTTCCCGGTTTCCGATTGAGCTGAAATTTTGCATGCAAATTAATATATATAACGCGTGACAATTCAATATTATGATAACATGGAGCTGATCTGATCCTTCCAGCTCCAGCATCAGACCCTTTACTCAATTACCATATAAGATCAAAGTCGTCTACTCGTCAATACGAATCAAACGAGCTCAAACTCGATGGGGTTGTGTCGTTTTATTGCGGAGTTCCTATGGCCACCTTCCAGCTCCAGCATCAGATCAGATCCATGTCATCATAATATTGCATTGTCACGTAATATACATTATGCATGCAAAATTTCAGCTCAATCGGAATCGGAAACGGAAGATTTCATTACCGACACCGGGACAGGTGAAAGAAAATCTACGATCAAAGTATAAAAGCTTGTAATAACAGCTAGCCGCCAGAGAAATTATTATATTCTTTCCTCTATGCTGGCCGCATTTTATTTAAGCGACATCTAGTGAAGTACAGGTTGCTATGACTAGGTTCAATTTGGTTCAATCGATCGCAACGTCAACTGTTGAAAGCTCATAAAACGGGATAAATGTTCACGAAAATCAAAAATATTTAAAAACATGTTTTGGGAACGAAATACATTTTTAAAAAATAATACAATATTTTTAAGCTCGATTGGTTAGAAAATGGCACAAGTTTATCGTTTAAGCGGCATACAAAATACAAAATATCGCGGGCTATATATTTGCAGGTGATTGTCGGTCTATTGTATTTTGATCGTCTTTGTATGTATGTATTTATTTATTTATGTATTTATTTATGTATTTATTTACTTATGTATTTATTTATGTATTTATTTACTTATGTATTTATTTATGTATTTATTTACTTATGTATTTATTTATTTATGTATTTATTTATATATTTATTTATGTATTTATGTATTATATTATATTTACGTATGTATTTATATATTTATTTATTTATTTTTGTATTTATTTACTTATGTATATATTTATTTATTTATGTATATTCATTTATTTGTATTTATGTATTTATTTACTTATGTATTTATTTATGTATTTATTTATATATTTATTTATTTATGTATTTATTTACTTATATATTTATTTATATATTTATTTATGTATTTATGTATTATATTATATTTACTTATGTATTTATATATTTATTTATTTATTTTTGTATTTATTTACTTATGTATATATTTATTTATTTGTATTTATGTATTTATTTGCTTATGTATTTATGTATTTCTTTATTTATTTACTGATGTATTTATTTATTTATTTATTTATTTATTTATTTATTTATTTATTTATTTATTTATTTATTTATTTATTTATTTATTTATTTATTTATTTATTTATTTATTTATTTATTTATTTATTTATTTATTTATTTATTTATTTATTTATTTATTTATTTATTTATTTATTTATGTGTTTATTTACTTATGTATTTATTTATTTATGTGTTTATTTACTTATGTATTTATTTATTTATGTATTTATGTATTTACTTATGTATTTATTTACTTATGTATTTATTTATTTATATATTTATTTATTTATGTACTTATGTATTTACGTATTTATGCATTTATTTATTTATTTATTTATGTATGTATGTATTTATTTACTTATGTATTTATTTATTTATATATTTATTTATTTATGTATTTATGTACTTATGTATTTACGTATTTATGTATTTATTTATTTATTTATTTATTTATTTATTTATTTATTTATTTATTTATTTATTTATTTATTTATTTATTTATTTATTTATTTATTTATTTATTTATTTATTTATTTATTTATTTATTTATTTATTTATTTATTTATTTATTTATTTATTTATTTATTTATTTATGTATTTATTTTTTTATTTATTTATTTATCGGAAAACTAACAGCTATTCATTACATATTATTTTAATAATAGCCTTTTCGAAGTTTTCACCTATGTGTTTGATTGCTATGAAATATTATAAACGGAGTGAAAAAAGAAAAAAATATAAACAACTAGCTGTCCCGACAGACGTTGTCCTGTCCAACTCATACACAAAATTTCATCCAAATCGGTCCAGCCGTTTATCCTATCTCTCAAGTTGAATCAGACTGCTCACGGTGTGCCAATTTAATTTAAAATCGGTTAAGTAGTTTAGGAATCCATCGCGGAAAAATGTCGCCAAGTTCATTTAACAGTATTTTATAATAAAAATAAAAAAAGAGTCTTCAGCCCCACGTACCTCTATTTTACCACCGTATAAGGTGCACAATTTAAGTCTCTAAGTCCAGCAATTTGGGCTGTGCGTTGATATATCAACAGTCAGTCAGATTACCATTTTATAATAATATGTATACGGTTTAAGAAACTTTATTCTCATAAGAATTACACATTCACATATATGAGAACTTATAAACTAACATAACCTAAGTAAATACATGCTAATAATATTATCCAGGATAAAATTTCTAATGTAGGTACATACGTAACAAATTATTTAATTATATTATGATTAAGGTGTAATACAGTTATAAGTGTCGATTCAGTGGCTCATGTCCAAGTCTGAGCCATTTATTTAGGTCCTACGAGGACACTTATGAAGAGCGAAGTTACTGAAGTTACCACCTGTATTTGTTCAAGGGATCTTGTGTTTCCCCGGGATAAAAAGTAACCTTATAGCCTTCCTCGATAAATAGGCTATCCATCACTGAAATATTTTTTTCAAATCGAACCAGTAGTTCCTGATATTAGCGCGTTCAAACAAACAAACTCTTCAGCTTTATAATATTAGTATAGATATAGTAAATAGATGCAGTAGAAATTATTTAAATTAAAACACTACCATGTTTTTAACATACCTACACACATGTCACCACCGTCAGTCGTAACATCTCTCGTCTCTATGCTTTGTCGATAACGCGGCAAAGAGAAACTTAAAGAAAAGAGTTCTTATTATGAGTGAAGTGATTTTTTACTTTCTTGATATTATTATAATATACACTCTTTTAATTAATTAATTATGGTCGAATTTTGACAACGGGCGACCTTCAGGTAATAATAAAATAATAATAATCATAAATTACCTGGTGATGCCTGCACGTTGCTGATGGCTGTGTGCTTCCGAGGCTGAAGCTTGTTGTTCTGAGTTATCACTGGCGCGCCACCTAGCGACCAATTATTTAATTAATTATGTAATAATGTAATGTAATATGTAACATATACCGATGGAGGCCCTCAGCTCGCACTGGGCGCCCTGCGTGCCGGCGCGGCACCGACACGTGTAGTAATGTAATGTAATATAATATGTAACATGTACCGATGGAGGCCCTCAGCTCGCACTGGGCGCCCTGCGTGCCGGCGCGGCACCGACACGTGTAGTAATGTAATGTAATATAATATGTAACATGTACCGATGGAGGCCCTCAGCTCGCACTGGGCGCCCTGCGTGCCGGCGCGGCACCGACACGTGTAGTAATGTAATGTCATATGTAATATGTAACATGTACCGATGGAGGCCCTCAGCTAGCACTGCGCGCCCTGCGTGCCGGCGCGGCACCGACACGTGTAGTAATGTAATGTAATATAATATGTAACATGTACCGATGGAGGCCCTCAGCTAGCACTGGGCGCCCTGCGTGCCGGCGCGGCACCGACACGTGTAGTAATGTAATGTAATATGTAACATGTACCGATGGAGGCCCTCAGCTCGCACTGGGCGCCCTGCGTGCCGGCGCGGCACCGACACGTGTAGTAATGTAATGTAATATAATATGTAACATGTACCGATGGAGGCCCTCAGCTCGCACTGGGCGCCCTGCGTGCCGGCGCGGCACCGACACGTGTAGTAATGTAATGTAATATAATATGTAACATGTACCGATGGAGGCCCTCAGCTCGCACTGGGCGCCCTGCGTGCCGGCGCGGCACCGACACGTGTAGTAATGTAATGTAATATAATATGTAACATGTACCGATGGAGGCCCTCAGCTCGCACTGGGCGCCCTGCGTGCCGGCGCGGCACCGACACGTGTAGTAATGTAATGTAATATAATATGTAACATGTACCGATGGAGGCCCTCAGCTCGCACTGGGCGCCCTGCGTGCCGGCGCGGCACCGACACGTGTAGTAATGTAATGTAATATAATATGTAACATGTACCGATGGAGGCCCTCAGCTCGCACTGGGCGCCCTGCGTGCCGGCGCGGCACCGACACGTGTAGTAATGTAATGTAATATAATATGTAACATGTACCGATGGAGGCCCTCAGCTCGCACTGGGCGCCCTGCGTGCCGGCGCGGCACCGACACGTGTAGTCGGACCGCGAGCCCTCCTCGCGCACGCACCGGCCGCCGCGCGCGCACGGGTTCGGCACGCACGGGTCCTGCACATTTATAACTCAGGTTAGCGATATACACAACACGTTATATCATACAGGATATCATACAGGGGTATATTTCAATCACTTTTACAATTTGAATGTTGTTTTGCAATCTTAGTATTGGCCCAAAATAAAAGGTGTTTGTAATATAGATGAGTACTTCCACCACATAAAGCGCTGCAGGTGAATTAATTAATTACATACACAAGGTGGAGAAAACGGTCGATCATTAAATGAAACCAGAGCTTTATTACGTTGTTTTTAAACTGTATACAAAATGTTTTTGAAATACATCGAGTAGTTTTGCCACAGTAATTAATTTATGTTTTATCAACTTACACTATAGACTTATATAGTGGTGTGATCCGGCAGTTGCGCTTGAGGTCCAGTTACCTTATAGGCTATATAATATTTTTATTATTATAAAGTTTATATTTAAAAAAATAGATTTGCTTGACTCCCATGGCCCTCCTCCCAAGATCCGCGCTAGCTAAAGTACGTCTACCTAGGTGCTTAGTGACAGTTCAACTTGAGTGTTGTAGCTAGTCAGGCGGGTACTACAAAATATGAGTGTCATAATAACCTGATGGTGTCTCTGCGCAATGACGGTGCTGTCCTCCTGCACAGTGACCGTGTCCGTGTCCGTGTGTGAGAGCGCGGTCTCCTCGTCGCCGCAGCCGGCGCCGGCGCGCTGCACGCGGGCCGCGTTCACGAAGTCTACACGCTTGTGGTTGATCCACGCTTGTTGCAGACATCCTGCGAACATACATACATTATCTAATGTACCGTTCACCATATCTATCTATACAAGATGGAGAAATCAGTCGATCATTAAATGGAACCAGAGCTTCATCACGTTGTTTTTAAACCGTCTACTAATAAATCAATGAAATCCATCAAGTAGTTTAGCCACAGTAATTAGGTAGGTAGGTTCCGAAGGTATCTAGTTTCTTTGGTCAATTTGGATTTTTTTTTATTTTGTTCTAAAATCGTTTTCAACTGTGTTATAGTGATTTAATGCACTTGTAATTAAAGTGTTTAAATTTAATGTTCGACCGTCATATCCACCTTGTATAATATAAAAGAATAACTGACTGACTTGAACATATCAACGCCCAGCCCAAACTCCTTGGGCTAGGGCCCTAAAAACTTGCATATTGGTTTCTTTGACACTAGGTGAGCACTAAGAAAATTCAACCCCTAAGGGGGTAAAACCGCGGGGCGGAAGGCTAGTCTTCTATATATATTTATAAGGGTAAAGACAAAATAGTTTGGTACCATCTCTTCTGTTTTTGAATCGATATTTTTTTTTGTTTAGTAGCTACAGAAGAGCATTAGGGTTATTAATTTAAAAAGTACATATACATAGTACTGATGATCCTGGCGCCGATCCAGGTCTTTCAATTCAGGGGATCATTTTTGTGTAACAATTTATATTTTAGAAAAGTTCTAAAATTTATAGAAACCACTAGTGCAGTTGGTGGCGAGAAAGTTGAATTTGAAATAGGTTGAAGAAATGCATCGGTCGTGCGTCAGGTTCGGTCGTACGTGCAATTGCATCAAAGTCAAAGTAACCCACATGCAAAGGTCCTAGCCCCAGGAGTTTGGGCTGTGCGTTGATATGTCAGTCAGTTGGTCAGTCATTCTTTTAATATAGATAATTTATAAGATTGAAACAAGTGACTATTAAAAATACTTGAGATCATAAATAAATTGTTGAGTTCATTTAATAAAGAAACTTGAATTTTAACCAACTGATATATCTGTAACTTAGTAATAATGACACTAATTAAACTGTGATCGTTTATTTACTCAAGCTTAATCTATATGTAATTAATTTTATGGTATACAAGACTTGCATGATAATATCTATCCGACATAGCTACATATAACCCCGTGAAGGGTAAAGCAAGTTGACATTTGTATTCTTACCTTTAAAACTCGTAATATTTCTAAGATGCCACTTGCTGAAGGCATCCTTGGCGACATCCTCCGGAACCCCTCCGAGGTACATAGGCCTCTCCAACCTTAACAATTCTTTGCTTCCTGCAATAAGTATATCAATGCATTGATACGGGATATGCCTAAATCTTTATCTGATGGGAGTACTTTCGGTGAAGGAAACCATAGCACGGTAGTACCCGCCTGGGTGGCTACCACCCTCAAGTTGAACTGTCGCCAAGCAACCGGTGTGTTCCGGCAGCTACACTTGAGAGGCAGTATCATCGGGGCTGTGTGCTTTTATGTGATTAAATTTTATTAGGTGTTCTTCAGATGCACTCCTTATTTTAAAACGAATGAACAAAGTCGCGGGTGACAGCTTTTTTTTATTATAAACAGACTTTAAAAAAGTGAGTTCTTAATTAGGTTCTATCTATATATTTTTTATTTTATACGCGCTTGTAGTGTTGAGTAGGACATACAAGAGGCAGTACATTTGTCCCGTACATGACGAAAAAATGTAAGAGCGGTATGAGATTTTGACACGTACTACTTCAAATTTAAAGTCGCGGTACTCTTTACTCTTTCATATGTCGTGAACTGTAGGGTGAGTGAGTGAGAGACAGAGAGGCATGTCATGCTTTCTTTTATTCAACGATGGACATTGACGCGACCGATACATACCTACTCTTTCAAAGTCAAAGCCATTTATTCAGTTTAGGCCCTAAGAGGGCACTTATGAACGTCGAAACTACTGAAGTTACCACCGATTCGGAAGTCGCCTTCAACTGAGAAGAACCGGCAAGAAACTCCGCAAGGTTACATTTTTTATATATTTTGTTTTTTTTTTTTTTGGACAATCTGACAATGTTGGCTTTTTTTTCCATTAAATTTTTAACAATTTTTAAAGAAATATAATACACATAAACACAAAAGATGAAAAACAACGAAAAATAAATAAAAAATAATAACCTGAACAAGTTCAAATTTTAACAAAAAAAATAGTATCTCTAAATTATCTCATAAATATCTTTACTTCAAATGTACTACAGAGCTTCACGACACCTCGCCTCATTTGGAGTGGGACATTGTACTGGTTCAGTACAAAAAAGAGGCTACTCTTACAAACTCATTTTAAAACCGTGTCCTACCCAACACTATGTGCTTGTCTTCTTTCAATAACTTTATTTACTTACATAGTAGGAGGAACAGGGAGGGAGGGGAGGTGTAAATAAATATATCCCCATGAAATATATAGTGTTATTACACTTTAAAGCGTAATACCACTTTCAAAAATAACCAAATTTCATCAAAATCGGGTATGTAATATTAGGATAACGAAAAAAAGTGGACGAAAGGGTATCTATACAATTCCTGAGAACGAAACCATAGCTTGTTTAATTTCGGGACAGCGCCATCTGTTGGTGACGTTGTTGAGTTAACCATATGGCATTTTGCCTCTATAATGAAGTTTGTTTGTTTGTTCGTACTCTATACCGCGAGTTCGGTGACTCAGTGTCAGGGTACTTTGTACTTGTAGTACCCGCCTGACTGGGTAGTAGGGATGTAACATAGTTTTTATAATATCGATATTAACGATACATCGATATTTTCCGTTTTTTTTACACGAAATATTCTCTTATTTATAAACAATATATTAGTATTTTTATTTTTTACTTTGTATAAAAATAGATTTAGTTAAACAGTAGTTAAAAGGGTTCTAATTATGCAGAACGCATTTGAATGAAACGTTTGTTCCAGATACTATTGTCTGGGTGTATGGGTCCTTTGGATGGTTCAGATTCACAATTGTACCCGGTAGGTGGCGCTGCTATTGAGTTCTAGAATTTTTTATCGCGGAAACCGCGGGACGGCAAGTTAGTATAATTGTAATAAATCTTTGTAATTAAGTAAATAAATTCTAATGAAAGTTCTACAAAAGAATAACTTGCTGAGTTTCTAGCCGGAGTCTTATCTGTGTGCCGGATTAAAGCCAGCGCGGGGCCTGTAGCAAATATAATCAAGGGCCCTTGGTTCTGGCTCTCTAATCTTATGGTTCAGGTGCAGAACCATTTTTTAGATAATAAAAGATGGCCGCCCAGATATATAGTCTATTGAAAGATTTGAAACACATTTATCATGATTGTAGTGGGATTTGTCTTAATTTCAATAATTTTAAATTTATTTCGCCACCAAAAACTTATCGTGCTTCTTTAAACTTTTCCAACGCCTACATCATTCCAGCGCATTATTTCGACCGCGCACCGAAATTTACAGCGACGCGGGGCCCCCAGAGGCGCGGGGCCCGTAACCGTACTAATAGGGTATTTGACTGACATTCAAATAAGCAACTTTTTATGCAATTGTCAAAACGATAGATTTATATGTAGTTTTGTATGAAATACAAGCATGTGACGTCATAATTATATAGCATATTTATGGTTAGATTGGTCATTAAAAATCATAATAAGGATAGATTTAATAAAATAATCGTGGTTTCCCCCTTTTTTTTTTAATGTCTTATACATTGGTTAGTGTTGGATAATTTATTTTGAATATAGGCAAATACCCTATTGAATAAATATTAAATATTTCATTTATATAGTTGTGGTGATACCTTCGTTAATGATAGACCTCGCCGGGCCGTCGTCGACCCTCAGGGTGAAATTCTTCTTGATGGCTATCAGCTCCGCCTTGTGGTAGTTCCCGTCTGACACCATCTCAAAACTGAAACATTTAATAATAACTGTATTAGTGTCGGTAAGCAACGAAATTATTGTTAAAAAAAAGGTTATCTTGTTCTAATTGCTTTTTATTGGAATGGAGTTTCTTATCGCACGTTTTGATTTGTTTGCGGGCTAGACAGAAAAATGTGTTACAATGAAAAACCGACATCTATTTGCAGTGATTTTTGAGGCACTTCCCGATCACCTAGGACTTAAAAATGTTCTTTCAAGTTTCTCGTCAATTTTGAGAATATAAAAAAATATTTTGTAATTTTAACTTTTAAAGACCGTTTTCTATAATATAAAAATGAATCGCAAAATGTGTTGGTAAGCGCATAACTCAACAACGCCTGGACCAAATTGGATAAATCTTTTTTTGTTGTGTTTGTAATTGTCAGGAGAAGGTTCGTGTAATATAAAAAATATACCGGGAACGCGGGTGAAACCGCGGGGAACAGCTAGTTTATTATATAAATAAATATAAATAATCATTTTTGCTAGAGCTCCGTCCATATGACACGTCCATTTATTTTTCTTGTTGTTTTTTGTGTATTTATGCTTCGTTTATTGTTTTAAAAATAATTAAACATTTAAAGAATAAGTTTTTGTTAAAAAAAACATTTTTAATACAAGCTTTTTTTGGTGACTGTACTTGCGTTGTTTCTTCTTACATACCATCATCTATATCTATACAAATAAATAAAAATTTAAGTGTCTGTTTGTAATGACAAATAAACAGCTTTTTTACTAAATGCTTATGAAATATACGGTACTTATAACAAAAGATTTTTTTAATTTCTTGTCTGTCCGTCTGTCTGTTCTGGCTAATTTCCGAAACGGCTGGACCGATTTTGACGGGACTTTCTCTAAGTCCAAGTCAAAATCAAAGCCATTTATTCAATTTAAGGCGCTGACAACAGCTAAAGTCTCTCTATTGCAACCCAACCTATATTAATCCTACTAAATGTACGGTATTGAAATTTAAATACACGATACTCAAGGATATAAATGACAAATTTATTAATCTCAAAACACGATTTCATTTCATTGCCTCGATAAAAAATATTGCCAAACACAACTCTGAAAATCAAGGAATTCCCAAATTTATCCTATACATGAATGTATTTTTCGATGTGATATTTTACATTAATATTGTTCGAATAATTAGAAAATGATTTATTTCGTTAGTTTTTGGAATAAGGAATTTATTTGTACATAATTAATTATTTTTATAAATGTCGCTTACGTTATTAATTCGGAGCAGTTAGGGGGAGGAGTCAACATTATGCCACACTCTTCTGTCACGTTACTTGCGTATTTTGCTTTGCCCTCACTCGCATTCCGCGGCGATCCGCGTTGCTAGACGGACCTATACCACTTTTTTTCCGAGCGCGCGGTTTCAACATTATCATCCATAAATGGGTAAAATATCTTTTAAAAAAAATGTGCAATGCCTGATGAATAAAGTAAGGTAGTAAGCAATTTATTTCACAGTGATTGACAATGATAAAAGTAAACAAATACTTGTGTTTGTCAAAGCGTCATATCACTGCCGCTAGATTGCAGTGTAATTTATGAATGTATTCAGCCTATTCACATTATAACTTTTTATCAAATTAAATGACAATATTTGGAGGGAAAATGAATTGCATTACATAACTTTTACAATATGTACTCGTCGTATTATTTCGCATAAAAAAGTATTCAAACTAAAGATTTACTTACCACAAAAAGGGCATAATAACTGATTAATTTTATAATCTTTCATGCATTGGGAATAAAATTTGTCGTGCCGCATCACTGACCGAGAAAGATTCTTATTTTCATCACATAAGTCATGTCATTGTTAGCTCAGCGGTCCTGGTTATAGGTCAAGAACCTATAACTACTTGAGTGTGTGCGTTCAAATCCATGTGATGACACCGTGTTTTATAATGAATGTAAAGTAAAGAGTTGTGCTGGTATTTAATACTTTTTATTTTGGTAAACAAAAGAAGGAACTTGAAAAAGAGGAAATTTAATGAATGAAACTGGAGACATCATCTGGATTCGAACCACGGACATCTAGTATAAGGATCGCACGATCTCCCGCCTGAGCTATTAATTACTTATAGATAATGGCGAAATTTACTTTCGTATTCTAATGAAAATGTAGCAGTTTCTCATTGATTGAAAACACGGTAAAACGACTAAATGAAACCTAGCTATATATTTTGAATTTTGTACAATTATGAGGCGAATTATTAAGTAAAATCTATATGGGTATCGTTTCCATGGTTTTCAGGGGTGCTTATTACGAATATATAACATATTTCGAGATCCAAGATGGTGGACGCGATTTAAAAAAAAAACCAATATGGGTATCGTTTCCATGGTTTTCGGGGGTGCCGATTACGAATATATAACATATTTCGAGATTCAAGATGGCGGACGCGAATTATTAAATAACATCTATGTATAAGGGTATCGTTTCCATGGTTTTCGGGGGTGCTGATTACGAATATATAACATATTTCGTGATTCAAGATGGTGGACGCGAATTATTAAATAACATCTATGTACATGGGTATCGTTTCCATGGTTTTCGGGGGTGTTGATTACGAATATATAACATATTTCGTGATTCAAGATGGTGGACGCGAATTATTAAATAACATCTATGTATATGGGTATCGTTTCCATGGTTTTCAGGGGTGCCAATTACGAATATATAACATATTTCGAGATTCAAGATGGCGGACGTGAATTTTTAAATAAAATCAATATGGATATCGTTTTCATGGTTTTCAGGGGTGCCGATTACGAATATGGAGTAGTGATATCTCTGCGCGACCTAATTTAACTACCAGCAAACTATTATGTATTAGTATTTTAACGTACTGCCAAAAATTAGAAGACACTTTACAGACAACTTTTACAACGTTTGTTGGAAATAATATTAGAAGTCAATTATATCAACAGCTAAAGAACATTAATTTTAATACAAGACCATGGTCCTGCTTCCCGTCTGAATTTTTATTAAAATTATTTCTACGTATGAGAATTGACTACATCGTCAAATTCAACAATCGCAATCTGAAAATTAGTAAATCCAAATGTTGAAAATACCTTTCAGTTTCGCATTTGTAGTTTTTAAAAGAATAAGTATCTCAGTATTTCTCTCTCTCATTTTTTTTATTTTGGTATCCTATTATATTATTAAAAGGTCATAAACAATAAAAAATATGTTAGGTATTAGTTCTACATACACATACTACGAATAATGACGAATGTCTACACAAAAGCGGCATTTCGCGTGACTTCAAACGCGATAAACCACTGTATGACTTGTTACGCTGTGGTACTATTGTAAATAATGGTGTGAAAGATGAAAAAGTTACAAAAGTAGGATGAATCATATCGAAAAAAGTAATCAAACATAAGTCGCCAACAGGACTCGATCCACGGACATCTAGTTCAAATATCGCACGATCTCCCACCTGAGCTACTAATTACTTATTGATAGCGGCGAAATTTACTTTCGTATTCTAATGAAATTGTAGCAGTTTCTCATTGATTGAAAACACGGTAAAACGACGTTTTCTAAAAATGAAACCTAGCTATATATTTTGAATTTTGTACATTATTTTATTAAAAAACATTTATACATCCACACGGGCGACGCGAATATAAAATGATAAGAGAAGCGGTTTCATTAAAATTAGTAGGTACATACTATTGTAAATAATGGTGTGAAAGATGGAAATAAAATAGAAAAGTTACAAAACTAGGTTAAAATATATTGAGAACTCGGTTATTACTATTTCTTTATAGCTAGTTGTAATTACATATTTATACTATCAATAATAGCGCCATCTAGTTGTGTTAGTTTCATAGATATATTTGTACTTGTTTATTGTTTGGATGATGGCCGAAAAAGTGCACCGTTTTACCGCGTCTTCGTGTGTGGCGCTATGCTGTGCTATACGTGCTATATATATTGGGGATGTAGAGGGGCGTGGCTAAAATTTCAATTTCTCAAGGCCATTTAGCTGTTGTCAGCGCCTTAAGCCCTAAGAGGGCACTTATGAACGTCGAAACTACTGAAGTTACCACCGATTCGGAAGTCACCTTCAACTGAGAAGAACCGGCAAGAAACTCAGCAAGGTTACATCTTTTATATATTTTCGCTCTGGCAAATAGAATTATAAGAAGTAACATAGGCTAATTTTATACCGGGAATGCGAGTGAAACCGCGGGGGACAGTTAGTAATCAATATTGTTTGGTACCTGTACATAGTGGAGGTGGGATGGTTGCCCACGTCGTAGCTGACCCTGACCCGTCCGTTGAACAGTTCCACCGCGAGGTGGTCCTCGTCGCCGAAGTACATGAGCACCCCGTGCTGCTGCCGAGTGCTGAACACTGGCCAAGTATATGAACCGGTTGACTATCTATTCATACATAGGTTGTGGGTTCGAATCCCACTCAGGACAGACATTTGTGTGCATGAATATCGTTTGGGTGTAATGAAACTAATCCTGACAAATATTATGAATGCAAATGAGAGTTTGTTTGTTTGTTACCTTTTCACGCCTAAGCCGCTGAACCGATCTCGATGAAATTTGGTATGCAGATAGACTATGGTATGAAGAAGCACATGGGCCACTTTTTTCTCAGGAACGCGGGTGAAACCGCGGGGGACAGCTAGTCCTACTTCCTACTATATAAATGTGAAAGTTTGTTAGTATGGATGTCTGGATGTTTGTTTCTCTTTCACGCAAAAACTACTGAACGGATTTAGATGAAATTTGGCACAGAGATAGATTATAGTCTGGAATAGCACATAGGTTACTTTTATCGTTAGTTACACCATTTATAACTCAAGAACTTCTGGATCAATTTTTATGATCTTTGATTTATTGTATTTGCCTCCAACGTCGATTTTTTTATACCGGGAACGTGGGTGAATCCGCGGGCCACAGCTAGTATATAAATTAGTATAGTGGCCCTCACCTAGCGTGACGTTGGCCTGTGGCGCCGTCCTCAGTGGCTCCAGCTCTACGAGCGAGTCGTTGTGACTGAACGTGAGCGACGTCAGGTACTCGCAGAGACGACCTGCAACAAAAAAATACCATATACAGTATGATTTTTTAGTCGTTGACAATAAACAGGGATGGAAGTACTCAGCAATATGAACAACTTTTACTATGAGACCAACTGTGAAATCACGAAAAAAATATCAGCTGTTCCATACAAAAGTTCAATATTTACTCGACCAAAATGTATGAAGCAACTGTTTTATTTTACGCGATATCAGAGTTGGTCCCATAGTGAAAGTTGTTCATATTGATGAGTACTACCACCCCCGCAAGTATTGCCAACGACAAAAAAAAATCATGCTGTATATGTTTCAGGCGATGATAATAGAGTGCCGTGGGTTCGAATCCTACACTCATTGAGCTTTCGATGAAGGAAAACATCGTGAGGAAACCATAGCACGGTGGTAGGGTACTTTGTAGTACCCACCTGACTGGCTACCACCCTCAAGTCAGATGGCCGTGTGTGAGGAATGTCCCAGTATATTTATTGTTACCAGAGTATCCAGGTGCACATTTGCACAAGTAGTCGGTCGCAGTGGTGGATAGGAGGGAGCGCTCCATTACTATGTCGTCCTGAAAATTAATACGTTATTGAATTCTTTTAATTTTATTTTCATAACTTAATACTATACACATATTTTATATTATTATGTCGTAGGATGATTTGATAATTCGAATTGTTGCGAAAATCCTAGGAATATTGCGAAAACACGCTTATCAAACAATGGTGAAAACAATTATAAAATCTTTTCGTGTTCAAATACGATCCGGATACTTTAGGTTAGAAGGACCATACACTTCGTGGTATTTTTTTTTGTAACTGTAAGGAAACTCATCATATTGAGAAATGTTTCACCATTGTCTAATTATCCGTGTTTTCGCAATATTCCTAAGAATATCGCGAAAATTCGAATTATCAAATCATCCTACGTACGACATATGCAAGCTAAAGTAAAATTAAAATCTAACCTACTTATAAATAAAAACATTGCCCCCAAATCGCTGTCGAGTGGAAATGTGCCAAAAAGGCTGGCATTGACAATTCTTTGGGCAAAATACAAGCCACAATATTTGCATTTCACATAGAATTATCTAGAATTCTAGATATAGGAAAAGAATTTGGTGTGTGAACTTTAAGTGTTTAAAAACAATCAATTTTAGCCGAGAAACGGACCAAGTAATATGACCATGTATTGCCAGGATTTCTTCATGCCCAAAAATTTTCCCAGTATATTTTTCATAAATTACATCAACCTTTTCTACGGGACGGATTGTAGGAAATATTTTAGTTTGGGTCAATTTTAAGTTCAAGATCAGTTTTGTATTTTGGGTCAACTTTAAGTCTGGGGTCATTTGTATTTTGGGGCAACTTTAAGTTTTTGATCATTTGTATTTTGGGGACACTTTTAGTGATGGGGTCACTTTAGATTTAGGGGTAATGGCCTGTAGTAAGTGATGAGGGACCTGTAGATGTGCATCCGGCGGGTGCGGCGAGTGCGGCGAGTGCGGCGGGAGCGGCGGCAGGTAGCACACGCCGTGCACGCAGTCGTGGTGCGCGCACGGCGAGGTGCCGAGCGCGGCGTGCGGCGCCGCCTCGCAGTAGCGGCCCGCGTGCCCGCCCGCGCACACGCACTTGTACTCCTCCAGCCCGTCCACGCACGTCGCGCCGTTCTGGAGGGAAACGTTCCCGACCACACATTACCGACTAAATATTACACCTACGCGATAGAAAGAGACGTTTCAGGCTATTTTTTTGTAACTTAAATACGGTTTTTATTAGTGAGGGAGTCTACACTGATGATATGGTCCTTGAAATAAAATTGAAATGTATATATTTATTATATTCAAAAAGCATTTATGAATAGTCAGACTAACGAATGGTTCGGAAGGTTGCTTTTGCCGAGAAGAGCCGACAATAAATTCAGTAATTATTATTTTCAAATTTATAGACATAGATCTATTACATGAGAATTATATGCTGTAAATAGGTAGGACAACATAATCACTAGACTGTAACATCTATTGATTTCTAGATACAAGGGCATTATAA
Organism: Tetheella fluctuosa; assembly: GCA_951216915.1. Taxonomy (NCBI): domain Eukaryota; kingdom Metazoa; phylum Arthropoda; class Insecta; order Lepidoptera; family Drepanidae; genus Tetheella; species Tetheella fluctuosa. The sequence goes on from OX578242.1 coordinate 541,521, forward strand.
TCTATACAATACAGCCTCAGTAAAATGAGCAGTGACGGGCCGGTTGGCGTGGTTGGTAAGATACCCTATCTATCACGCCGCAGGTCGTGGGTTCGATTCCCACTCAGGACAAACATTTGTGTGCATGAACATGTCTGTTTGTCCTGTGTCTGGGTGTAATTATTTATATATGTATGTATTTACAAAAGAAAAGTAGTATATGTAGTATATCAGTTATCTGGCTTCCATAGTACAAGCTCTGCTTAGTTTGGGGTCAGATGGCCGTGTGTGAGGAATAATGTCCCAGAATATTATCTTATTATCATGTGGATGCCACAATGTGATGGCACTTTGTACGATCCCTAGCTTCTTCCAAAATTACGTAAACTTATGTAGTAAATAAACTCTAAATCTGTCTGTATCTCATCGATCGTTGTATACTTCATCAAAATGATTGTATTGCGTTATGGGACAGTTGTTGTACTACATTGTGGAAGTGATATTTCATTGTCCTCTCACCTGACACATATTATTGATGCAATCATCAGCATTGATCGTGCAGTTCTGTCCGGAGTAACCTTTGAGGCAGGTGCATGTGTAATGGCTATAGTGGTCGGTACACGCTGCTCCGTTCGCACACGGGTTGAATTCAGCAGTACAAAACTGTATTTTTTTGTCGCAGTATTCACCTGTAAAGACATGATGTTGAGTTAATGTTCTGATTTAAAAGGGAACGCTGCCAGCCTGTTGGAAACCTTGCCTATCGACAGCAGCGATGGCTTTGAGGATGTTTTCTATATATAATAGTTTGTATTTTATACAATGATTGTAAATACATGTTGTTAATAAAATAACAATTAAGAAAAATTAAATTATTATATTCTGATTAAGCCCTAAGATATTTAAATGAAGATAAAAGCTACCGAAGGTCACCAGTTCAGAAGTAGGACTTCAACAGTTCTTTTTTTATTAGTAAAAAAAGGAATTATATTATTGTTTAGAATAATTAACTGAATCAATTTAGATGTTTTTGTTATGTATTGTATTTTTTTAAATGGAGCACGCTTGCCCATTAGAAACCTATTTATTATGTATAATTTTAAAAATAAATAACCCAAGAAAAATGTTACCCGTGAAGCCGGGTGCACAGATGCAGGAGTACCCCTCCAGGTGATCGAGACAGGTGGCGTTGTTTTGGCAGCGATGGTCAACGCAGTCATCGATGTTCACCTCGCACCGCGCGCCCGTGTACCCCGCCTGGCACGAGCATCTGGATCAACAAAACATTTATCATTTACGATTAAACTTCAATGGCTGTTTTCGAATTTACTGTTATGTTGATATAGAATTTTATTATTTAGTAGTTTCTCCCGCAAAATAAATTTTAAATGATCTCAAAATTCTAAATGACCCCGAAACTCAAAATGTCCCCAAAACTCCAAGTGATCCCAAAATAAAAATGAACCTTCTAACACAAAACTACGCGCTGCGCCGGCCATAGTCAAAGTGCCGACTGACCTGAACCGCCCCTCCTCGAGCACGTGGCAGGCGCCGTGCGCGCAGGGCGCCCCGTAGCACGCGTCGATGTGGTGCTGGCACGTGTCCCCGTGGTAGCCGCGCGCGCACGCGCACCGCACGCCGCCCCCGTCCGCACCACCCCCAGCGCTGCACACGCCGTTGTTGAGGCACGGGTTGTTGTAGCACTGGTCACATTTGGATATTATTTCTGCTGGGGGCTTGCCTGTCAGAGGTAATATATATTTTGAGTGAACATTAAAATGACAAATGTTTGACGAAAATAACCATATTTTTTCTAAAAAAAATTATTTAAAAAATGTTGCATTTCTTGCCGGTTCTTCTCAGTTGAAGGCCGACTACCGAACCGATGGTTACTTCGACATTCATAAGTGCCCTTTAGGGCCTTAACTGAACCGGCTTTGACTTTACCCCGTTTTTCACGGAATAATTTATCAATTGAATTGTAATTTTCAGTTATCGTACTAAACCAGCACTATTAACGCAAAATAGTTCAGTTCTCAATAGAAAAAACCCCAAACTAAAAGTAGCCCCAAAACACCTTTCAACTAAAATAGACCCCAATAAGGGTCACTCTATAATGACCCAAACTAAAATTAGCCCCAACTGAAATTACCTTTACACACGAAGGCAGTAGACTGCGTGCTCAGTATGAGCTTGTCTCGCATCGGCGGCGGATCTGAACATCGAGCTATGCCAGCTTCAACATACTCTCCAGCATTTTTCACCCACTCGGACAGCCAGCGGGTCCCGCAGTCGCAGTATAGTGGGTTCGAACCTAGAGCTCTGGAAAGAGATAATTCTATTATTAAGTTTTTTTTTAAGTTTGCGGTAAGACGTAGATTTGGTTTTGCTAGGTGTTTTTTTTTTTTTTAGATTTCCACCTACACAACAAAAAAAAAGAATTGCATAAACAAACAGATTGCAGACCCTAAGTTGATAATTGTTAACTTACACATGAGATATGGAATCTAAATCTCTGAACACTCCATCAGCGAGCATGGAGATATTGTTTCCATGAAGCGACAGGACCCGCAGTTGGGTCAGACCTTTGAGAGCGTCGCGCTGGAAAGAGATAGCGATATATATTTTTTTATAATAATCAAAGTAATTTATTCAGTTTAGGCCCTAGGAGGGCACTTATGAACGTCCAAGCTACTGAAGTTACCACCGGTTCGGAAGTCAGACAATTGAGAAGAACCGGCAAGAAACTCAGCAAGGTTACATCCTATTGTAACTACAATTATAAATGCGAATGTGAGTTTGTTTGTTACCTTTTCACGCCTAAACCACTGAACCAATCGCGACGAAATCTAGTTTTTTTTTATTTAAAAAATTGATTTACTATTTTGACCTATTCAAACGCTTTTACAACTCTATTCGTCTTTTACCTGAACACATCTCAACTTGTTATAACTGACGATGAGTGTGGACAGCTTGGTGAGCCCCTCGAACGTGTTGTTGGCCAGCACACTGATCTTGTTGTTGGACAGGTCCAGACGGGTCAGTTGGGTCAAGTGGCGGATTTGTTCCGGTAGAATACTCGTTATTTCGTTCGATTCTAGATATCTGGAAGGTATAAATTGGTTTTTAATTAGAAATCGCTTCATAAATTAAATAAATATCCTGTGAAATTCCACACACACGTTCATTTGATCCTAAAATAAGTGGAGCTTGTATTGTGAGGTTGGGAGTTTTGGGAAATGATCACAAGATAAGATTGAATAGATTTATAATTTGAATTGTTTTTCTTAATTTTAGAAAGAATAACATGGAAAAAGAAAATAATATTTATTTATCTCATTACATAAGAAAAAAAACCCATAATACATTATAAAGAAAGAAAGAAAGAAAATCTTTTTATTGATCTATAAAGTTTCTTAACTAATGGGTACATAAATACTAACTAATAAAGATGGACGCGCACCTTTCCACGCCGCACGCACCGAACACGCCGCAGTTATCGCATTTTATAAATCTTTGTATGAATAATATGCAACAGCGCGCATCCTATCTACCCGCGCCGCACTCGCCGCATTTTAGAAAAATGCTATAGGATTACATTAGAAAGCGCGGATGACGTCTTCAAATTCGGCGCGTAGGGCGTGTGCGGCGAGTGCGGCGCAGATAGGTGCGTGTCCACCTTAAGTGTATTGGGATCAATAAATACACAACACATATAAAGCAGTACAACGCTGATATTCTGGCAGAATAAATGAATGTGTACCATGGCTCTTTGACTAGGCTAAGCCTGTATCCGGCAACCATTAATTGGCTAAGTTTCCACCACAATTTTAATTAATTTAACGGTGATCAAATTTTGCATGTTTAATTAATGGTTTTGGGGTGTTGGTGTTCGTGTGTGGGGTTTTGGGGTGTCGGTGTACATGTGTGGGGGTTTTGGGGTGTCGGTGTACATGTGTGGGGGTTTTGGGGTGTTGGTGTTCGTGTGTGGGGTTTTGGGGTGTCGGTGTACATGTGTGGGGGTTTTGGGGTGTCGGTGTACATGTGTGGGGTTTTGGGGTGTTGGTGTACATGTGTGGGGGTTTTGGGGTGTTGGTGTACATGTGTGGGGTTTTGGGGTGTCGGTGTACATGTGTGGGGTTTTGGGGTGTTAGTGGTAACAAATATCCAAACACATTTATAATATTAGTATAGATAGGAGGATGTATAGTATATATATAGTATACTGACAGTTCGGTGGTCTGCTTGGGTATGTTGTGCGGCAGGCGGTCGAGGCGGGCGCGCGCGCAGCGCACCACCGAGCCGGCGCACGCGCACGCCGCGGGGCAGTACTCCGCCGACAGGCAGCCCACGTCCTCCGCTGCACAGTGTACCAGTGTACCAGTGTACCAGTGTACAGTACAACACGACATGTTTACTACTTATAATAACGTATTTATATTAATTAAATCACTCACAAACTAATATTGACTCGTTTTGACAGCACATATGTGATAAAAACAGTAATGCACGTGCTTAGATTGTGACGATTTTACCGGTCATTATTTACACCGGACGCGGATTCAGCATTTAGAACAGGATTTTTATACTGGCTCTAGTAAATATAGTGCTGTCCTAATATCGAGTTAAAATGTTTGCGATTGTGCTTCGGGCGTCAGGGGGTCCTATATCCGCGCGTGATCCACTTTAAGCCAAATAGCTCAAATGATTGAAGTCGTTGACCTCGAGGTGCGCGCGGGGCGGCGCAGTAATGAACGTGTAGGTGTATAGTAGAGTAGTATACTGACGCGTGCACTTGAAGTCGTTGACCTCGAGGTGCGCGAGGGGCGCCCCGGCGAGCGCGCGCGGGGCGGCGCAGTAATGAACGTGTAGGTGTATAGTAGAGTAGTATACTGACGCGTGCACTTGAAGTCGTTGACCTCGAGGTGCGCGAGGGGCGCCCCGGCGAGCGCGCGCGGAGCGGCGCAGTAATGAACGTGTAGGTGTATAGTAGAGTAGTATACTGACGCGTGCACTTGAAGTCGTTGACCTCGAGGTGCGCGAGGAGCGCCCCGGCGAGCGCGCGCGGGGCGGCGCAGTAATGAACGTGTAGGTGTATAGTAGAGTAGTATACTGACGCGTGCACTTGAAGTCGTTGACCTCGAGGTGCGCGAGGGGCGCCCCGGCGAGCGCGCGCGGGGCAGCGCAGTAATGAACGTGTAGGTGTATAGTAGAGTAGTATACTGACGCGTGCACTTGAAGTCGTTGACCTCGAGGTGCGCGAGGGGCGCCCCGGCGAGCGCGCGCGGGGCGGCGCAGTAATGAACGTGTAGGTGTATAGTAGAGTAGTATACTGACGCGTGCACTTGAAGTCGTTGACCTCGAGGTGCGCGAGGGGCGCCCCGGCGAGCGCGCGCGGAGCGGCGCAGTAATGAACGTGTAGGTGTATAGTAGAGTAGTATACTGACGCGTGCACTTGAAGTCGTTGACCTCGAGGTGCGCGAGGAGCGCCCCGGCGAGCGCGCGCGGGGCGGCGCAGTAATGAACGTGTAGGTGTATAGTAGAGTAGTATACTGACGCGTGCACTTGAAGTCGTTGACCTCGAGGTGCGCGAGGGGCGCCCCGGCGAGCGCGCGCGGGGCGGCGCAGTAATGAACGTGTAGGTGTATAGTAGAGTAGTATACTGACGCGTGCACTTGAAGTCGTTGACCTCGAGGTGCGCGAGGGGCGCCCCGGCGAGCGCGCGCGGGGCGGCGCAGTAATGAACGTGTAGGTGTATAGTAGAGTAGTATACTGACGCGTGCACTTGAAGTCGTTGACCTCGAGGTGCGCGAGGGGCGCCCCGGCGAGCGCGCGCGGGGCGGCGCAGTAATGAACGTGTAGGTGTATAGTAGAGTAGTATACTGACGCGTGCACTTGAAGTCGTTGACCTCGAGGTGCGCGAGGGGCGCCCCGGCGAGCGCGCGCGGGGCGGCGCAGGCGGCGGCGGCGGCGAGGCGACGCGCGCGCGACCACGCCGGGAACCACGACATGTGGCACGTGCACGACAGGGGGTTCGACTCCAGGTTGCTAAGGACGACCATCTAATTATATTTAACTAGCTTTTCCGCGCGGTTTCACCCGCGTTGCCGAGATAAAATATAGCCCATGTTACTCAGGGATAATGTAGCATTCTAATGGTGAATTAATTTTTAAAAACAGTTTGTTTTTGAGCTAAATCTTAACAAACAAACAAATGTTTCCTCTTTATAATATTAGTTTAGATTAGTATGATAAATAGGCACAGATAAAACAAATGTGGCAGCTGCGATAAGTATCACGTGCACGAGTGGGGGTTCGACCTCATATTGTCCCAGAAAAAACTTATACTTACAGAGTAGAAAGCATAGTAAGGTGATCGAAAGCTCCTGGAGTGATGCACGTTATTTTATTATCAATGAGGGATCTGAAACAAATTAATATATTTTTACAATGGATTTTAATATATAATATTTTTTTTCATTGTATTTTGAGTGATGATGTGGCAGAAGGTGGTAAGCACACAAAGCCTAGAAGGAACTGGCTCTCATGTGCAACTGTCGGAACATACCAGTAGGTGCTTGGCGACAGTTCAACTTGAGGGTGGTAGCCAGCCAGGCGGGTACTACAAAGTACCTACCATCGTGCTATGGTATCCTCACGATGTTTTCCTTCACCGAAAGCTCAAGATTCAAAAAGGGAACGCTGCCAGCCTGTTGGGAACCGTGCCCATCGGTAGCAGCGGGAACTTTGAAGAAAATTTCTATATATTATAGTTTGTATTTTTACTATTACTAGGATTATTAAGTTTTCCGAAATTTTCCAATATCCTGCGCAATTTTTTAAATTTTTCATTCCATAAGAACATTGTACATAGTATTATTCGTTTAAAAAAAAAGATGAATTTTATTGGTAAAGTCGTTCTGAGTGGCGTGACCAAGGGAAATAGGGATTAATTTTTATATACAGGGTTATTTGTAATTCACCGACGCGACAGTGCTTTAGGGGGTGGAAGTACTCATCAATATGAACTAAGAGAGGTAGGGCAATACGGGATTTCCCGTTCGAAATTTGGAGTAACCCGACTGGGGTAGTACCTCCCCCTTACAGAAGATCGCAGCCAAATAATACTTTAATGTAGTGTTGTGTTATCTCCACCCAGGGAAGCTGTCCCACCGCCTTGCAAATAATCCCTTGTGCAGTTGGCCGTGCCGGAGGAGGAGACCGGTGTGGACCCGGCCAACTGTGCCGGGGGGGGGGATCGGGGGCCCTTCCGACTGCCGCACCAACAAATCACTCCACCTGTCCAGCACTTTGGCGGAATGATGCTGCGCTTTGTCCCTTTCGCTGCCAGTATAGCGACTCCTCTCAACTCCCTCTTAACCCCCTATTAAATATGGCCAGGAAAAAGAAAAGAAACTGGACTTCAGCGGCCTCCCCGTCCACACTTTCAATGGACTTTTGCAACATCAGGGGACTTCATGCCAACATCAATGCAATCCACCAACATCTCACAGTACAGCCGACCTTGCTTTTTCTCACGGAGAGGCAAATGTCCTGCTCTGATGATACATCGTATTTACACTACCCTGGGTACAAGTTGGAGCACAATTTTGTGCGCCGTGCCGGGGTATGTATGTACGTCAGGCAGGATATTTGCTGTCGTCGTCTCCACTGCCTTGAAGACCGGGACCTGTCAGTTTTGTGGGCGCGCGTAGACCACGGTGGCCACACCCGAATGTCCCACAACGGTGACTTGGACACAATTCGGTTATTTGAGCACCTGCAATCGACGACTGACAAGGTACTTGAGCAGTGCCCCTCTGCGGAGTTAATGATTCTAGGAGACTTTAACGCTCACCACGCTGAGTGGCTTAGTTCTCGGTCGACTGCGCGGGGAAAACTGCTCACGATTTTGCCCTGGCCAATGGCTTCTCACAACTGGTTCTTTCTCCAAGGAGAATACCTGATATCGAGAGCCACACTAGCTCCTTACTCCTTACTGGACCTTCTGCTGACTACGCGACCGGACAGCTATTCTGTCACAGTGGATGCGCCACTTGCCTCATCAGACCACTGTCTTGTCCGGACGCAAGTGCCTTGCGCGCCACCCGATTCGCTCCGAGCACCTGGGCGGCGTCACGTGTGGCACTACAAGTCAGCAGATTGGGATGAATTGCGTGACTTCTTCGCATCGTACCCGTGGAGGCAGCATTGCTTCGCATCCGATGATCCTGATACCTGTGCAGCTGCTGTCACTGAGACAATACTGGCGGGTATGGAATGTTATATCCCTAACCCGCTAGTGGCTGCAGGGGTGAAAAAACGGCCGTGGTTTAATCGGCCCTGCAAAGCAGCAAGGCGTAATATGCGTACTTTGTATGAGGCTTGGACCACGGCCCGAACTAATCAGGATCCTAACATCTCTGATGCGAAACGCAAATTTAATGCTGCCTCGAGGTTCAGTAAGCGCTTGATTGCCAGGGCTAAGTTTGATTTCGTTGGCAGAATTGGCGAGAGGCTAGCTAGCCTCTCCTCTGGGAGTCGCGCCTTCTGGTCTCTTGCCAAAGCTGCTGAGGGAAACATTTGTCAGTCATCCTTGCCACCACTACGAAAGCCGGACGGCAACATGGCCCATAGTGAAGAGAAGGCTGATCTTTTAGGCTCTCTCTTTGCCTTAAACTCAACTTTGGATGATGGGGGCGCCACACCGCCTACCATTACGCGTTGTGACAACTCCATGTCGGAGATCCGTATAATCCAACGGGGGGTCCGGCAGGAGTTGCTCTCTCTAGACGTCCATAAGTCGAGTGGGCCTGATGGCATACCGGCAGTGGTGCTAAAGCTGTGTGCTCCTGAATTGTATCCTGTTTTAACGCATCTTTTCGCGCTTTCCTATTCCAAAATGGAAGTGCCGTCTTCGTGGAAGACTGCCCATGTGCGTGCACCCAGTGCCCAAAAAGGGCGATAGATCAGACCCGACGAATTACAGGCCGATCGCCATCACCTCACTTCTCTCAAAAGTGATGGAGCGAGTGATCAACAAGCAACTGCTGAGATATTTAGAGGATCACGACTTGTTGAGCGACCGACAATATGGCTTCCGCCATAGTCGCTCAACTGGTGATCTTTTGGAGTACTTCACGCACCGTTGGTCACTCTCCTTTGAGACTCAAGGTGAGGCATTAGCAGTAAGCCTAGATGTGGCGAAGGCGTTCGATCGGGTCTGGCATCGTGGTTTTCTATCGAAGTTACCAGCATACGGGCTTCCCGAGGGATTATGCAAGTGGATCGCCAGCTTTTTGTCCAGCAGATGCATAAGAGCCGTCGTTGACGGTAGTTGCTCCGATAGCGTGGACACCAACGCTGGCGTCCCGCAAGGCTCTGTGCTGTCCCCGACACTGTTTCTGTTGCATATCAATGATATGCTGTCTATTGACGGCATTTATTGCTATGCGGACGACAGTACTGGGGACGCTCATTACACGGGCCGTGCAAATATCCCTCGTACCATGGTGGAGGAAAGTCGTGAACGACTTGTATCTGAAATCGAGAGTACACTTTCTAGTGTCTCCGATTGGGGTCGACTAAACCTAGTCCTTTTCAACCCCACTAAGACACAAGCCTGCGCGTTCACCGCCAAGAAAACCCCATTTGCTGTGGCTCCACAATTCCAGAACACGTCCGTAAACATCTCGAAGAGCATCGGGATCCTTGGCGTGGACATTTCTAGTGGCGTTCAGTTTCGTAGTCACTTGGAAGACAAGGTAAAGCTGGCATCCAATAAGCTCGGTGTGCTCAACAGAGCTAAGTGGTACTTGACATCGGGGCAAAGACTGCAACTTTATAAGTCGCAAGTCCGACCTCATATGGAGTACTGCTGCCATCTGTGGGCGGGAGCACCTGGATACCAGCTTGGGCCTTTTGACTCAGTTCAGAGACGTGCCATTAGAATTGTCGACGATCCCGAACTCACAAGCGGTTTAGAGCCCTTGAGTCTTAGGAGAGACTTTGCCTCCTTATGTGTGTTCTACCGCTTGTACAATGAACAGTGTTCTGAGTAATTGTTCGACTTGATGCCCACGGCTACATTTTACCATCGCACTTCTCGCCATCGATGGGGAGCTCATCCTCACAAATTGGAGCCAAACTGGTCCCGTACAGTGCGGTTTCAAAGGAGTTTTCTACCACGGACGCTCAAGTTGTGGAACGAGCTCCCCGCCGTGGTTTTCCCAAGGGAGTACAGCATGGGGTTCTTCAAGAAAGGTGTGAAGAGATTTTTGCAGGGTCGGCAACGCGCGTGTGATGCCCCTGGTGTTGCAAGCGTCAATAGGCTACGGTAACCGCTTACCATCAGGCGGGCCGTTGCTTATTTGCCGCCTTAGTGGTGTAATTTTTTTTTTTTCCGTGATTTCAGGGTTGGTCCCATAGTAAAAGTTGTTCATATTGATGAGTACTTCCACTCCCAAAAGCACTGTCGGTGAATTACAAATAAACCTGTCTGTATATAGATATAGATTGTAAATGCTTGAAGTAAATATTTTTTTTTTAATAATAAATGATAATCTACTATATAAAAATAAGTCGGGTTTTCCTTCCTGACGCTATAACTCCAGAACTCACGAACCGATTTCCACGGTTTTGCATTCGTTGGAAAGGTCTCGGGCTCCGTGAGGTTTATAGCAAAGAAAAACATAAGATCCCACGGGAACGCGGGTGAAACCGCGGGGCGGAAAGCTAGTATTATATAGAAACAACTTACAGAACACTTAAGCTATGTAATCCAAAGAACATCTTGTCAGTGACTGTCTGCAGCAGGTTACCATCGAGGAGCAACTCCTGAATGTTGGCAGCACCATCGAATGCGTTATCTTCTATCACTGTTATACCTGGAAAGATACAGATATATACACGTCTGTTTGTCCTGAGTCTGGGTGTAATCTATACAGGGTGTTTTTTTTTTTGAATGGCAATATTTGCAGGGGTGGAAGTACTCATCAATATGAACAACTTTCACTGTGGGACCAACTCTGATATCGCGTAAAATAAAACAGTTGCTTCATACATGTTGATCGAGTAGGTATTGAGCTTTTGTATGGAACAGCTGATATTTTTAAGCTATGGCGACTGAATCAAGAAATTTCCTAACACCTCCCACATACACACATGTGTGTGTATGTGGGAGGTGTTGAGTGAGAAAGTGTATAGGTAAGTTTTTTCTTTGGTATCTATAAATAATATCAAAGAAAAAAAACTGCCTAAATAAAAAATAAATAAATAATTATAATTGCATAAGTTGATAAAAAATGCTGTGCAATAGCTTTACCGCGACAGTCCCCGAGTGCCACACGTATTTTTTATTTTTTATTTCACAGTTGATCCCATAATAAATGTTGAACCTGTATTATTACACCATCCGATAGTGTTACTAATAAGGATCAATTTCTGCGAAGTGAAGTTCTTCGGTGAAGGGAAACATCGTGAGGAAACCATAGCACGGTGGTAGGGTACTTTGTAGTACCCGCCTGGCTGGCTACCACCCTCAAGTTTAACTAACTTACCATTGTTTCTGAAGTCCAGTTTAGTCAAATCTGGCAAACGTCCGAAAAGACCGTCAGACTTGATCTGGCCAAGACTGTTGTCTGACATTAGTCTGTAACAAGAAATACAAAATTATTATACAGAATACCGCAGCCAAATAACTTATAGTTGTATTCCTGCGCGTGAGTAAGGTCGCCAGAGCTCATCGGGGAGGGGGGAAGGGTCGGCAACGCGCGAGTGATACGTCTGGTGTTGCAAGCGTTCATAGGCTACGGTAACCGCTTACCATCAGGCGGGCCATATGCTTGTTTGCCTACAATGTGGTATAAAAAAAAAATGAAATAGTTTATTGCTTGAAATAAGGTAAGTATAAATAAATAAATATTCTGGGACATTATTCCTCACACACGGCCATCTGACCCCAAACTAAGCAGAGCTTGTACTATGGAAGCCAGATAACTGATATACTACATATACTACTTTTCTTTTGTAAATACATACATATATAGATAATTACACCCAGACACAGGACAAACAGACATGTTCATGCACACAAATGTTTGTCCTGAGTGGGAATCGAACCCACGACCTGCGGCGTGATAGATAGGGTATCTTACCAACCACGCCAACCGGCCCGTCAAGTATACATTGATGTTAATAGTTTTCAAAAGTTCTACACGAGTTCTACATCACTTTTTGGAAAATTTTCTAAATGTCGGACATTTGGGGGTTGCAAACACGCGAGATCTCAGTTCTCCGAGCCACTAAAGTCTAAAATCGTTAATTCAGCGGAGTAAACTGACAGGTGCTTATGTCACTTTGTTAAATAATGTTGCCATATTTATTGTAATGTGCCATAATTAAGTCAATGCTTTTGTACTACATCAGATTATTTTATTTTAGGCTTTGCCTTTTTCGGACAGTCACTCTCCACACATCACCAGTGTCAGTTGTACCCATCTATTTTCTAATTTCTATTAAACCATATATTATACCAAGCATGTGTCTTAAGTTTTGTTCCCACCAAATAAATACCAATCATTATTTACACGCACATAGGCAAAGTAATGTGAACTAACATTATAAAAAAACATATTTACGAATGAATAGATAATAAATCACTTCTTCTCAATAAATCAAGTGTAATCAATAAATGGTTTTATAACGTAATTGTCACTCTTCATCATAGTAACATATGAAATCATTTTACTCCGGTCAATTAACGATTGGGCTGCAGTTTAAACGTGGAAAAGATTATAGAAAGAAAAATTAGGCCCACATTTCACTCGGCCGGCGGACCACGGCGGCGCAACACACACAGAACCGATCACGACCCAATTAGTACACATTTATAACTGTATAATATATCTTATTCTATTGTATTTCATTATATTCTATGTTATATAATTGTTCTGTGTTAAATTATCGTTAGTTTATTTTTAATTATTCTTTATTGTGTAACTAGGTGTTCCCCGCGGTTTCACCCACGTTACCGGTGTAATTTTTTTTTCATACAAACCTTCTCCTGACAATACGAACATTTAAAAAAAAAAATTGGCCAAATTGGTCCAGGCGTTGTTGAGTTATGCGCTTACCAACACATTTTGCGATTCATTTTTATATTATAGATTGTACTGATGTGGCGTCTAATAAATGTACTTTCTTTCTTTCTTTCTTTCTTTGACGATGGAAGCTCGGAACTCAGAGATGGTCCTCGACCGGTGGATACTCACAGAGCATCAGTATTGACGGGCAAGTCTCTGGGCACGTCGGCCAGCGCGGCCCGCAGGCAGGAGACAGAGACAGAGACGGAGGATGAGGCGCCTCGCTCGCACTCGCAGCCGCGCGGGCACGCGCCCGCCGAGGCGCACGCGCCGGGGCTCTCCTCACCTGCTGGGAAACGAAATACAAATTTTTTTTTTTTTTACTTTATACTGGGTGATTTTGTTATCACTGGCAATACTTGCAAGGGTGGAAGTACTCATCAAAATGAATAACTTTTATTATAGGACTAACTACTGAAAAAAAACGAATAAAACTCTTCAGCTTTTTTTAAATTCTTGAACCTGTGATATAAAGATATGAGGCTTTACGATAAATCTGTAGCGATGAAACGAATGAACCTCATGGTAAAGGATTGAGGTTAATTTTTCCATGACATTTAAGGCAGAACAGAACTGACCTTAGAAGACCTGGGGTGTTAGTTCCGCCACATTTGCAGCTTCATATATTGAATCATAAATGGTAAAATCGCCACTAAACTCTAGTATTAAAAGCGACTCGATTATTTGCAAAAATATTACGAAATCAATTTAAATATCGAACACTAGCTTAAGCCACCCCAAATTCACCCGCGTTCCTTAGAGATCTTACGCTTTCCCGGGATAAAAAGTATCAATATATAAATGATATTTATTTATTACTATATATTAAGTATTCAAATTCAAATTCAAAAATCATTTATTCAGTTTAGGCCCTAATAAGGCACTTATGAACGTTACAAATGATTCTACCACCGGTTCGGAATACACTTGGACTGAGAAGACTCCGGCAAGAAACTCAGCAAGGGACATTTTTTATAGATCTTTGTTCTTTTTTATTTATGTAAAAATTTAATTACTAATAACAAAGTTTATAAAATTTTAATGAAATAGTTTGTGTAGCGAACATTTCATTTAAATGCATTCTTGTCTTCTATAAAATCAGAAACTTTATAGTACCCTTTCTTACATAACTTTTGTTTAACTAATTTTTTAAATCTATACACAGATAGTTCTTGAATTTCTTTGGGTACTTTGTTATAGAAACGTATTATAATGTAAACCTGTTGGCAAACCTTAAATAAATAAATAAAAAATTATTACTATTTCACTCGGTTCTAAATACATGAACTATTTTAAATACATACGTTTACATTTGAAGTTCTCCTCTCTCAGTGCATCTATCCTCTTCCTACTCATACGTTTGGGCGAGTCGCATTTCGCTCCCGAAGTCTCAATCGGGTTTTTCCGGAGATATGCAGCGAGCCAGCGCAGGGAGCAGTCGCAGGCGAAGGGATTTCGACCTAAATGCCTTTGGAACAAGGGTTAGTTTTTTTTGTAACCGATAATATACAAAGATAAAGTAAGAAATTCTGTTTTTTTTTTAATCTACATTATTTGATTTTTCTTTTACTTGACAACTTTTTCTTTTCTTCAACAATATCACAATGGTTGGTAATTTAATAAAACCTAAAAAACTTACAAGGTCTGTATTCCAGTCAAAGCATCGAAGGTTCCATTTGGTAGGGACCTTATATTATTGTCATAGAGGGACCTAAAAAAACAATTGAAAAATATATTACTGGTTTCAGATGTAGATGGCGCTGTATGATGTCAAATGTCATGTTGAAATAACGTCAAATAATTCTCTAATCCGTCTAAATCTCATCAATCGTTGTATATTTCATCAATTTGATTGTATTGCGTTATGATACAGTTGTTGTACTACATTGTGGAGTAGATATTTCAAACCCTGGTTGAGTTATTTTACGGAAAAGTAAATTTAAATACTTACAGTAATTTAAGATTTTGCAAGTCCCGGAATGTATCTTTTCTCACGCAAGTAATTTCATTGGAATTCAACAATCTGAAAAAAATAGACTTGATTTTACGTTTTACTTTAAAGTACACAAATCAGACTTCATCTTCACCAGACTAAGTGATGATGAGACCCAAGATAGTGAACCTACGAAGCCTACCTTGATGCTCTTAAGTGTGGCTGAAGGAACAAACCAGAAGATGCTTGGCGACAGTTCAACTCGAGGGTGGTACTACAAAGTATCTCTATCACCGTGCTATGGTTCCCACACGAATTTTTACACAACTTAATTTTAGCGACATTAGTACTTACAATAATTGTAAAGATGTCAATCCATGGAATATTCCAGAGGGGAGATCCTTTATTTTGTTTCCGTAAAGAACTCTGAAAAATATATAAAAACAATAAAAATGTAAAACAGGGGGAGCTAAAAAGGAAGCTCGAGCAATATTGCTAATGCAATTCATTTTTCCGAATTTACGGCATATTCATCAATAGCAAATATTTTAATGAATTAAATTGTACATATATGAGTATTTGTAGTACCTATTTTACATAAAACTTATAGAAATAAGTAGGTCCTGTTGAGAAATCGAAAAAATGAATTGCATTAGCAATATTGCTTGAGCGGCCTTTTTAGGGGGCCTGCTGAGATTCATATTAATTTTATAGCACGTTTTTTACGCCGTAGTATACGATGTTTTTAATAAGGTCACTTTCTTGTTTGTCTGTCTGTCGTTCTGGGTGGAATCTTGCAACACAAATTTCGTACGCTTCCCGATTAGCTATCCGGCTGAAACTTTCAGGGTAGCTCACAACTCGATGACAATGCATTCTAATTAGATAATTATTTATTAAATAATAAAAAAGTTACATATTTCAGCGATAAAGCCGAAGGGCGAAAGCATGTGACACCATGAGAGTCAAGTGCGTGTCGTACAATAATATAGCAGCTAAGTTAATTACGGTAAGGAGAACCATCTTATATGGGTGACAAGTTGAAAAAGCGTCCAGCTTTAAGCAGCAAACAACTCAAAAACTCATCAAAATGGCGCTAGCGTAGCAAGTGGGTATGATATGAATTAGGGTATGTTCCGATATACACTGCACTGTAAGGTGTGACGTCAATTTAGTATACTGAGAAGCTGTTCCTTTATAGTTAGCTATACTGGGTACTGTTTAAAACGGAACGCAGTCCAGTATACTGTCTGTCATCCATGTATATATCCTACTGTCATTCTGGACGCTGTTGATCACGTGATCAAAGCACTGAGAGCACCTTACCTCAAAAACGCCAGTGCTCACAGTACAAAAATGGCGGCGTTTCCCTAGTACACTGCGGCAGTATACTGTCAGTGCATAACGGAACGTATTTCTCCCCCGTAAGAGCACTGAACAGTGCTCCCATTGTATATCGGAACATACCCTTAGTCGTTTCGGAGTGAAGTGTACCGAGTTGAAAAATGTAATATTTATTTAATATTTCCTTGTTTAATTCACTATTCTACTGTGATAACTTTTGGTGCTATCTTTGAAATTACTTACACCACTTGCTACAGTGGCGCCACCCTAATTGGTCTCTTTTCAACGGTCATTTTTTTCTCCACAGAGATGATTCTCCTTACCTCTACCCTCCATAGGCCCAGCCCAAACCCTTGAACATATAAAGCTGAAATTTTACACAGAGGGTCCTTATGATATAGACAAAGAATAGATAAGACTTTTCCAAATTCAACCCCTAAGGGGGTGAAATAGGGGAGCGTGGGGGAAAAACCTAGTTAAAAACATACTTACAATGAAGTAAGATGCGTCAGTCCGGTGAAGGCGTCGGCTGCTAGTTTAGTGATCTTATTATTCGATAAATCGATGCGAGCGACTCGTTTGACAGCCGAGAAGGCGCCTGCGCCTACCTCGGTTATCTCGTTCTGTTCTAGGCGGCTGGAAAGAGAGATACGATATTAGGAGAATCTCTGAATTGAATTACCAACTGTATCCAAACCGCATTACCAATTTTCCGATGATAGAATTAAAAGAAGAAATAAAGAAAAAAATATACATTATTCGACATACACGCAACATTAAAGAATTATCTGTACCAATATAATAATGCAGATGAGTCTTTTTGTTTGTTTGTTTAAAGGTGCTAATCTGTGGAACTACCAGTCGGATTTGAAAAAAATATTTTTGTATTTGATCGCCCAATGCTTGAGGATGGTTATATTTTCTTTATTCCGGGAATACGGGTGAAACCGCGGGGAGCAGCTAGTACATATAATAAATCTGTAGACTATCTGTAGTCTGTAAACTATTTTTTTAAATCAAAAATGGAGTGTAGTCGATGTAAGAAAGAGTAACAGAATGCAAAGAGACAATTTTAGATTTTTTTCTATCTGTCTGTTTGAACACGCCAATCTCCAAAACCATCGAACGATGAGATTTTCACAGCTTAGCGGAAAAAAGATGTAGAATTTACGTAGTAAGAGGAATTTCGTACAATGACCCGTCAATTCTTGTCTCTGTCGCGCACGTACAAATGTATCGGCGTCGCGGTCGCACACATACTCACATCTCAGTGGCCCTGTGCGGTATAGCGGCGGGCAGGTCGAGCAGCAGCTTCTCGCGACAGTCGACGGTGCCCTCGGCGCCGCAGCGGCACGGCGGCGGGCAGCGCGGCTCCGCGGAGCACTCCGTGGGGAGAGGGAGAGGGAGAGGGCTCGTCGGCCCTGGTGGCCATCATTTATTTTATGCTTATAAGTAAGTACACGTACACCGGCCGGTCGTTATCCTCAATTTTACCCCCTTAGGGGGTGAATTTCGGAAAATCCTCCACAGCGAAGCGTGTATATGGAGGAGTGCATAAAGGTAATATTTTTATATAATATGCATTAGAAATAAAATAAATTAATAAAAAAAAAAACATTACACACACTACCATGCGTTTGACACACACACGCACATGTCACCACTGTCAGTGCTTTGTCGATAACGCGACAATGACAGAGTAACAAAAAAGAGTTCGTATATGAGTGAAGAGATTTTTCTTTATATTATATACCTACTCTTCTGTCTCTTATGGTCGAATTTTGACCACGGGCGACTAGTTATAATAAGTGCGAAAGTAACTCTGTCTGTTACCTTTTCACACCTAAACCGCTGAATAGGGTATTTGCCTGTATTCAAAATAAATTATCCAACACTAACCAATGTATAAAACATCTAAAAAAAAAGGGGAAACCACGATTATTTTATTACATTTATCCTTATTATGATTTTTAATGACCAATCTAACCATAAAGAGTATGCTATATAATTATGACGTCACATGCTTGTATTTTATACAAAACTCCATATAAACCTATCGTTTTGACATTTCATAAAAAGTTGCTGATTTGAATGTCAGTCAACATCCCAATTGATCACGATGAAATTTGGTTGGTACGCAAATAGCCTATTTATGGTATGGACATAAGTATCATTATTTTCTCGGGAACGCAGGTGAAACCGCGGGGGACAGCTAATCTTCTCTATATATAAAAATTACGTGTCACGTTGTTTGTCCGCGATGGACTCCTAAACTACTGAACCGATTTTAAATTTGGTTTGCACACCGTGTGCAATTTGATCCAAATTGAAATATAGGATAGCTTACATCTCAATTTATAGTCGCAATATTATTTTATTGCAAATTATTTGTCTATTATTTGACAGTCACAATTATCTGTTAGCTCCAAACGATTCTAACAGATGGCGATATCTGTTGACTGGATTTAGTACGTATTCAATAGATGGCGCTATAGCCTATGGTATAGAGAAGAACATAGGCTACGTTTTATCCCGGGGAAACATAAGATCCCTGGGGAACGCGGGTGAAACCGCGGGGCGGAAGCTAATAATAATATAAGAAGTTACTTACCACTGCATATAAGTTCATGGATTTCCAAGTCTGTTAGAAGAGAACCTCTTAACGCAGCGGGTGCTTGGCATCTGAACATTATATTAATTTTTACTGTAAATAGGTTTATATACATTGACGGGCCAGTTGGCGTGGTTGGTAAGATACCCTATCTATCACGCCGCAGGTCGTGGGTTCGATTCCCACTCAGGACAAACATTTGTGTGCATGAACATGTCTGTTTGTCCTATGTCTGGGTGTAATTATCTATATATGTATGTATTTACAAAAGAAAAGTAGTATATGTAGTATATCAGTTATCTGGCTTCCATAGTACAAGCTCTGCTTAGTTTGGGGTCAGATGGCCGTGTGTGAGGAATAATGTCCCAGAATATTTATTATTATTATTTATTTTATACAACCGCGGATCTAGGGGTCATAGTGGTCATGACGCTCCCAAAACCAAATCTATTTTTTTTATACTTCAGTCTCAAAGTCAAAGCCATTTATTCAGTTTAGGCCCTAGGAGGGCACTTATGAACGTCGAAGCTACTGAAGTTACCACCGGTTCGGAAGTCGCCTTCAACTGAGAAGAACCGGCAAGAAACTCAGCAAGGTTAAATTTTTTTTTTCCCATTAAATTTTTAACAATTTCTAAAGCAATATACTGGGTGATTTTGTTATCACTGGCAATACTTGCAGGGGTGGAAGTACTCATCAATGTGAACAACTTTTATTATAGGACTAACTATGAAATCATGAAAAAAATATTAGCTGTTCCATACAAAAGTTCAATACCTACTTGACCAAAATGTATGAAGCAACCGTATTATTTTACGCGATATCAGAGTTAGCCCTATAATAAAAGTTGTTCACATTGATGAGTACTTCCACCCCTACAAGTATTGCCAGTGATAACAAAATCACCCTGTATGCGCAGCTGGAGGCTCTAACGTTAGATTTGGATCAAATTATATATTTAGATAAGGTTTTGCTTTTTAAGTAGGCGGTTTTCTTGAAAAACCTAGATTTTACGGCGATCTATTTAGTAGTAAATTAAGGTAAAAGAAATCCTTACCTGGCCCCAACTCCAATAATACCGGCAGCGCGCACGGCGGTAGCCAAACGTGCGACTCTACAGTCGCAGACGACTGGATTGTCGGTCAGTCGCAGGGTGTTCAGCCGCGTGACAGCCACCGCCTCCAGCGATAGGTACGTTAAGTTATTGTTGTTAAGTGTACTGGAAAATATATATATATTTAAGATCACATTCCTCAAAGAGATCACAATGACACATGGTGGGTAGTATTGTCCGGTTGGAGTGATTGGTAAGAGATACACTACCAGGCCACAGGTCGTGGATTCGATTCCCTTCAAGGACAGATTTGTGTGCTTGAACATGTCAGTTTGTATCTGAGCGTAAATTATCTATTTAGAAAAAAAAGTGTAGGACAGGTTAATTTTACAAATGGGTGACCAATAATCGAACCCGAAATAAAAAAACACACACTGTATTATTACACTATCCGATAGTGTCGCTACTAAGGATTAATTTCTGGGAAGTAATGTTATCCGCCAACGCATAAGCTTGGCCGTCCAAAAAGGGAACGCTGCCAGCCTGTTGGGAACCTTGCCTATCGACAGCAGCGAGGGCTTTGAGGATGTTTTCTATATATCATAGTTTGTATTTTATACATTGATTGTGAATACTTGTTGTATATAAATTATGTAAAAATAAAAAAAATACATCACACTAATATAACAAAGGCGAAAGTTTGTGAGTGTGTGTGTTCGTATGTTTGTTACTTCATCACGCTCAAACGGCTTTTGATGAAATTTGGAATGGAGGTAGCTGACACTCTGGATTAATACATAGGATACTTTTTATCCCGGGAAAACATAACATCCCTCGGGAATGCGGGTGAAACCGCGGGGCGGAAGCTATACTCACAGAACTTCCAAACTCTTGAGATTCTCAAAGGCCTTCTCATCGATGCATTTGAGCTGGTTTCCATCCAGATGTAGACTCTTCAGGGCAGTCAGCCCTCGGAAGGTACGGCGGCTGATCGCTGTGAGCTCATTTCGACTTAGATCCCTGGAATTAGAGTCTATTTTAGTTTGGTACGTTAACATTATGTTTTTACAGAGCTTTCGATACCTAAAAAGCATTTAATTATAAATCTATACTTAATATTATAAAACTGAAGAGTTTGGTTGTTTGTTCGCTAATCTCAGGAACTACTGGTTCGAATTGAAAAAAATCTTTTATGATGTACCATCGACAATCTTCAAGCATGATCAATTTTTTAACCTTTTCGCTTGCAAGCAATCATCATAGCTCGCCCCGCCCACTGTCAAGACAAAAGCCGCTATTGTGTAATTTCATTTGTTTTGACTAGTTTTATGATAAGCGCATTGTCCACTTGTATTGTCGACAACCAGGTAGTCGCTGGTCGCTGCACACAAAAAGTAGCCTTATGGTGGTCATGCTTGAACTTTGCCGATTGTACTTCCAATCCTGCAAGTATTGCCAGTGACCTAAAAATCATTCTGCACCTACACATAACAGACTGTATAAAAACATCGGTATAAAAAAGCACCGACAGTATTAAGGTTGTATAAAGTAAATATTTAATTTTAAAGTGTGGCAACCCTCCGCCACCATGTAACCAATAAAGACATATTAGAGTGGATGCGTTTACGATTTGATACTGCTGTGTTATTCTGCAACTGCAACGACTATTCTCTGTCACACTCGTGAAACTCGGTAATCAGGAGTTCACGAGTGAGACAGATAATAGTCGCTGCGTGAATTCACCGTCAAGTTTTAGTACAGAATAAAGTAGCTGTTTGGAGAATTGTATTTTAATTCAGAGTTTAATGAATAAATCATAAAATAAAAAATGAATATCTTGGATATTCCATACGGCCATTTGATCCCAAACTAAGCAGAGCTTGTACTATGGAAACCAGATAACTGAAATATTATGTTGAAATGTAGTCTAAGTCAAAGCCATTTATACAGTTTAGGTCCTAGAAGTGCACTTATGAACGTCGAAGCTACGGAAGTTACCACCGGTTCGGAAGTTAGCGTTCAAGATAAGATAATTTTTATTTGTTCAACATGTGTTATACATTAGGTGTTTACAGTCTAAGAAAACAAATAAAATTAAATACAAACAAAAATACAAATCTTTTGTCTTTATCTATACTATATCTATACTAATATTATAAAGCTGAAGAGTTTTCTTTTTGTTTGTTTGAACGCGCTAAAATCAGGAACTACTGATTCCATTTGAAAAAATATTTCAGTGTTGGATAGCCCATTTATCGAGGAAGGCTATAGGCTACTTTTTATCCCGGGAAAACACAAGATCCCTCGGGAACGCGGGTGAAACCGCGCGGTAAAGCTAGTAATAGATAAATAAATGTTTCCAATTTGAATTAAATAAATGTAATGTCCACAATAATCCATCGTCAATCATCAGGCTAGGGCTGGCCAAAATTGTTCCTATATATCTATTACAAATCCTTACTAATATTATAAATGCGAAAGTGAGTTTGTTTGTTTGTTTGTTACCTTTTCACGCTAAAACCGCTGAACCGATCGCGATGAAATTTGGTATGTAGATAGCCTATGGTATGGAGAAGGATATAGGCCACGTTTTATCCTGGGATAACATAAGACCTCTGGGGAACGCGGGTGAAACCGCGAGACGGAAGCTAGTCAATAATAAATGATGTTTTCAAAGGTACTTATTACACGACTTGCAGAGCTTAAGTGCTTTGATTTTTTTTTCTACGAACCTGATAATGTGGCTTAAGGTGGTAAACACACAAAGCCTATGTAAAATTGATGGAGAAAAATGGTTCTTGAGTGGCGACCACATAAAAACAACGAGTGACAAAAGTAAATAAAGTACTGTGCTCTTTTCTTCATTGAAAGTATTCGAACCCACGGCCTTCGTTACAGCATTCGTCATCATTACCACTGGGCATATATCTCCGGTAATTATATCCGTTTAAGAGATCAATAGGCTCCCCTAACATCTTCAATTCCATCTATCTATTACAGTGTACAATTTAATATTTAATGAAGGGAAACAGGTGATGGTCGTAGTATTGATTTTGATTCTTATTACAACGTTTTAGGTCGTGTGTTGCCAAGTAAAAAAATCTACTTTTAAGTTTTTAACGGCAGAAGGGTCTGTTAAATTAAATAAACGACTTTATCTCATAGTTTCTGTCCTCTCAATATAATTTCATCAGTGGTATAGGTAGTAAAAATCATTAAGGAAGCCAAATTAATTATAATGAATGAAAATATAGTTTTTTCTAACGACAGATTGTGTGCGGGGATCCATAGATTGCGCAACAGAAAGTATTTAATGAATTGTATTTGACTTTTTGTTTTTATACTACTAGGTGGCAAACAAGCTTACGGTCCACCTGATGGTAAGCGGTTACCGTAGCCTATAGACGCTCATAACACCACCGACAAAGAAATTACAATATTATATTTTCCCTGTCAGGGGTATCACTCACGCGTTGCCAACCTTGAGACATGAAGTTGTTAAGTCTTCTGTGCCTGTAATTTCACCGGCTCCCATACCCTCCTAACCGAAACACAGTAATACAAGTGCACTACTATTTCACGGCGGTAGTAGATATGGTGGTAGTACGTCCCCGGGCGAACTCTAAACTATAGTTTTAAATTAACTTTCAGTTTTCTGGTGAAAGGAAACATTGTGAGGAGCCCTACATGCCCGAGATCACATTCAAAGGCATAGGAAATGCTTTAAGTTGGCAAGATGTGGCAGTACACAAAACCTTTATGAAGGTTGGCAACATATTTTCAATCCCCCTGGCATTGCTAATGTCCATAGACTGTGGTCACTTTCCATCAGGTGGACCCTTGTACTCTACGCTTGTACTGTGTACATTCATGTGCGGACCATTTGCTTGTTAGCCTTCTGTCAAATGTCAAAACTTAAAACTATATGTCAGTTAAAGCAAAATGGCGGCCTTTATTTCTTTGAGCTGACATATCTGAATAATCTCCTTGGTCACTATTACGTTTCCCTTTACTAAACAATATTTAAATTAAAAGAATAAACGCAAAGTAAACATTTCAATAATTACCCCGTCTCTTTCTCCGCAAATAAAATTAGCCACTCTCAAAAGGATTTTAAAGCGCTTTAGAAAGCTTTTAAAAACCCAGCCTAATCCGCCATTTGTCGTTTTCCCGCGCTCGAGAGCCAAGATGGCGGACTTTAGCCCGCCAAAACACAATGCCAGGGTAATGGACCTTTCAAGTGACTTTTCGAATAAAAGAAGCCACGAAAACAATGGATTCAGTTCTTTAGATGACGGGGTTTAGTGACTGTAGAGACGTAAAGAAACTTGCGGGGTATTCTACTTTGTGTAATTTTCTATTCACTTTTGATAATTCTGAGTTTGACGCAAACCCTAGAACCTAGCTGGTTCTTAGATGCAGCTGCCAGAGCCAGAAAAAACATGTTTTTGTATTTGTATTGTAAAATTCGAACCGAACTTCTTTGTCATGGCATCTGACGTCACTACCACTGAACTATCAAAATGAGCCCGAACGAAAAGCTTACCTTAAAATCTGAGCACTATTGACACATTTCCCGTCTTCACATCGTATCGCATTACTTACATCTTAAACAATAATTAATTTAACTAATTACTCGGGAGTGCTTGCTAATTGTCGCTTCGTGCAGGAAGCGCCGCCATTTTGTGGCGCGCCGCGAAATGGTGGGCGGAAGTTATTAATGGAAGATTTATTAATTGGGGAATTGCTGTTTTTGGAGACGTTTTAATTTTGTTAATGCTTTCTTTGTTTGCTTATTTTTTTTAAACTTACCTTTCTTTTTTTTTAATTGTGTTCAATGCAATTTAAGCAGTCCACGTTCGGGATTTCAAGCTGTAGGTATCTTCCTATTATGGTATAATATCAGCTTGATAAGTGATGATTAAGAGCAGTTTCAAAAATTAACTTTACCAAAATACCTTCTAACAAAGCTTAGACGGGCCTAACACCTTCGGCGACATCACCACATGCCATAGTGTGATATTTTTTTAAGTGGTAAATAAATGCACAATTTTTATCTCCCCATAAATCATGGAAGTGTCACTGGACACTTAACTCAGTAGATTACACATCCAAAGTAACACCAGCCAAAGAAGTAGCTCATTGTTGAAATGAACACAAATATAAGAGAAAAAAAAATTCCAATCGTTATAAAAACTTTTAAAGTAATTTAAACAACGTATATTCTAACAAATAGCAAGACTAAGTCAAAAGAGCTCAATAAGGACTCTGGCTTCCGGTTGCGGCAAGATGGCGGCGGCACTTCCGGTGCACAGAGTCTCTTTTACATCCGGTACGCCATCGCCGGAAACTACTGACTTTATTAAAGAACCATTTTTTTCTTTCAGTTCCTATTGTTTATTTATTTCACGTAAAACCACATCTGATGAAAATCAATTATGTTTTTTATTATCCAAAATCAACTGCTTCGATTCCCAGCTAGGAAAATTGTTTTTTTTTTTTTAACTAAGTAGGTACCTATACAGTTTTAATTTATATCAAAATCGGCTCCGAGATACCTTTGAGCAATTTTCATTACTCCCAAATTTTTTGGATTTGGCCATCAAAGCACAGTTGAAAGAAAAAAAATTAAAATATGTTCAACAAAGAAACTTCTCAATTTTTTATCAAAGTCAAAGTCAAGTCAAAGCCATTTATTCAGTTTAGGCCCTAGAAGGGCACTTATGATCGTCGAAGCTACTGAAGTTACCACCGGTTCGGAAGTCGCCTTCAACTGAGAAGAATCGGCAAGAAACTCAACAAAGTTACATTTTTTATATATTTTTTGGACAGCCTGACAATGTCCAAATATCCCCAGAAAACATTCGAAACCACAGGGTAAAACTAGCTCCTAAGACCGAATCGCTAAGCAATATTGATTGTGATCTGCAGCAAATTGACATTTATCCCCTCATTATAAATATCTTCAAAATAGCGTTCAAAATGGCGGCAAAACAATAGACACGCAATGTACTAAGTTGACATTTCTGTCTTTGATCTTTACTTTTGAACTTTAACACAAAGGCGCGCGATTTTTAATTTTAAACTCTTTTCTACTATCAGTAGCGCGTTTGCATGTAATAATAATTTGATTATTACAATATATCTATTCTCTACCAAAAAAAGGAGGTCGGTTACGTAGTTGAGATGTGAAAGAGTGAAACGTGTTGAGTATTAAAATAGTCAGTATATTTAGTTTGATTGGCATCTTTTCATGATGCTGTCATGATTTTCATAACGGCAAGAGAAAAAAGTATGAGTCAATGTCAAAAGTCAAACGACGGGCCGGTTGTCGTGGTTGGTAAGATACCCTATCTATCACGCCATAGGTCGTGGGTTCGATTCCCACTCAGGACAAATATTTGTGTGCATGAACATGTCTGTCCTGTGTCTGGTTGTAATTATCTATATATGTATGTATTTACAAAAGAAAAGTAGTATATCAGTTATCTGGCTTCCATAGCACAAGCTCTGCTTAGTTTGGGGTCAGATGGCCGTGTGTGAGGAATAATGTCCCAGTTTTTTTTTTTTTTCAAATTCAGTTTAGGCCCTAAAACTTATGATCGTCGAAGCTACTGAAGTTAGCAGTGAGTTGGTTTTGATTAAGACATTACATCTATAGGTATTTCATCTCTTACGTGCTAACATCTCTTGCATTCCATAAAATATAGGATTTTACAAAATGCACAATTTAACCTAATCGAATAGCAGTACAGCGAGAACAATCGCTGCACCGTTGTGCTATAGGCATAAAGCCAGTTTATTGGCCAGACTTTCTAGTGTCAAAGCAAAGATTTCTAAATAATCCCCCAAGACGTTTGGGCACTGAAATAAATTGAAGACATACGTGTAACGTGTAAATGTAATCTGTGGTAAGAGTTCTGGAATTATATAACTTTTTCTATGAGAAAGATCTTTTTGGCGGGAACTAGCGAAGTGACGTTGCGTTTTCGTTTTATTTTATTGAAATCGGTGTATTTTGAGTTTTATTTAATAATATTAGTGGCGTTTTGTCCAATGAAGATCAATACAAGTGCACGAGTGAAGTGAAATTAAATGAATGCGTGTATCGTGACTTTTCATGTTGTCTCAAATGGTCCACGAAAAGTTTTAGTAAAACAGTCACCATTTTACTAAAACCGGACTGACTTGACTGTTTTGTTGTAGGCTGTCTGCGCACCAAATTTCATAGCGATCGGTTCAGCGGTTTAGGCGTGAAAAGGTAACAAACAAACAAACAAACTCACATTCACATTTATAATATTAAAAAGTTAGGTTGTGAAAGTTTGTTTGTTACCACTCAACTCCGTAACGGCTCAACTGATTTCGATGAAATTTAGCACACAGATAGAATATATTCTGGATTAACATATAAGATTTTTATCCCTGGAAAACATAAGATCCCACAGTAACGCGGGTGAAACCGCGGTGCGGAAGCTAGTTAGTAATAATTTCGACATTACCACCCTTAGGTTGTTTGTTTTTATGTCACTCACGTACATAGGAAACCTTTTTGCATTACGACTTACGAAGTGCTTCACTGAAAACGACTTTTAAAAGGTTGCTTTTGTTAGCTGATTTGTTGTTTGTCTATGAATCGTGCATATATATATACTGGGTGATTTTGTTATCACTGGCAATACTTGCAGGGGTGGAAGTACTCATCAATGTGAACAACTTTTATTATAGGGCTAACTCTGATATCGCGTAAAATAATACGGTTGCTTCATACATTTTGGTCGAGTAGGTATTGAACTTTTGTATGGAACAGATGATAATTTTTTCATGATTTCACAGTTAGTCCCCTTATAAAAGTTGTTCATTTTGATGAGTACTTCCACCCTTGCAAGTATTGCCAGTGATAACAAAATCACCCTGTATATTTTCATTATTATTTTAAAAAAATAGACGTGAAACGCTAGAGCGCTTACCAAATACATATGATACATCACTACATAATAATAGTCCCCCCGCCGCGTCTCTCTGTCTGTCTGAACGCAATAAATTCGAAAAACTAAACGGATTTCCACCAACGGACGGAGTGATTCATTAGGAAGGTTTAGGTACATAATTAATTATCTTTTTCGCGAAATATCCAAACGCCTGGTCGAAGCAACTTGTGACCAGAATGCTGGCTTATATCTTGGTCAGAGAATCAGCATTACCATCCAACGTGGCAATGCCGCCAGCATTCTGGGTACGCTGCCTTCTGATAGCGACTTTTTTAATTTAGACTATTTTATTTAAGTTTCTTACTTTTAGTTTAGTAAGTTGGTCTTGAATTGTATATTATATTTTTGTGTTGAAAAATAAAAAAAAATTATGATATTAAAGTGATACAGTCTAAAATCTAAATTTTAAAAGCCACGAGGACATTGATAGATAACACACGATGATAGCTCAGTGGTAGTGACGTCGGACGCCGCGGCGAAGGTCGTGGGTTCGAATCCTACAATGAGCTTGAGCTTTTGGTGAAGCAAAACATCGTGAGGAAACCATAGCACGGTGGTAGTGTACTTTGTAGTACCCGCCTGGCTGGCTACCACCCTCAAGTTGAAAATCTGTCGCCAAACACCTATTGGTGTGTTCCGGCAGTTGCACTTGAGAGCCAGGTCCTTCTAGGCTTTGTGTGCTTACCACCTTCGGCCACATCATCACCTACCATAGTGAGATTGTGGTCAAACACAAGCCTATAAAAAGTTTTAAAAAAAACCCATAGTATATTTATTTACAACAAACAAATATATAGAAAACATCCTCAAAGCCCTCGCTGCTGTCGATAGGCAAGGTTCCCAACATGCTGGCAGCGTTCCCTTTTTGGATGGCGGAAAAAGCTCCCTAGTCTGTCTCCCGAAGCGTCGATAAGTTTTGATGATCCGAGCATATCGGCGAGCTTCGGACCACCACGGACCCATGGTTTCCACCCAAAAAGGCATACCTAAACATTATAGTTAGTTCAAATTTAAAACGATAAACGCAACATCTCTATTACCTTTGTCATTGTATATTAAAATTGTCTTTATAATAATAACTTATTTAAACCTTCTTATATAGAAAGTGTTTGAGAACGTCTGAGTATCAATACATTCCGACATAACATAATCTGAAGTGTCTGGTTATTTTTGTTTATTTCCTTAGTCCTTACTAGTGGTCGCCCGTGGTCAAAATTCGACCATAATTAATCGAAAGAGTATATTAAAGAGTATATTATATTATAGTATATATATAATATTTAGAATGTAAAGAAAATCTCTTCACTCATATACCAACTCTTTTGTTTAAGTTGCGGCGTTATCGACAAAGCACTGACGCCTTCACGCCTAAACCGCTGAACCGATCGCGATGAAATTTGGTACGCTGATAGCCTATGGTACGGAGAAGGATATGGGTTACTTTTTTTCTCGTGAACTTAAGGGACAGCTTGTTCTTGAATAAACATGATAATATGGAACTTTTCATCGCCATTTCCACGGCCCTAGTCCCCGGGGCCTCTGTCAATACAACGGGCAAAAAGGCGAGTGTTCTCAAGGGAGCCTATAGTGACATACAAACAGATAGGCCTTGCATATATATTATTTACCAGGAACATTTAATTTTCTTCGAGGAGTGAGGGTAACTTAGGGCTGTCACTTTAAAGTTAATTTATTAAAAAAATAATTAAAATATTTTTTATTCAAATAAGCCGTCACTTTTGAAGTCAGACTCTAGGGCATAGTTCGGAAGGTTGCTTTAGGCGAGAAGAGAAAATCAACTCAGATTTATAACTTAAAATTATTTATCTAGTCTCACTGACAATATTTCATGTTATAACGAAAAAAAAAAACAATATATATATATATACTGGGTGATTTTGTTATCACTGGCAATACTTGCAAGGGTGGAAGTACTCATCAATGTGAACAACTTTTGTTATAGGACTAACTGTGAAATCATGAAAAAACTATCAGCTGTTCCATACAAAAGTTCAATACCTACTCGACCAAAATGTATGAAGCAACCGTATTATTTTACGCGATACCAGAGTTAGCCCTATAATAAAAGTTGTTCACATTGATGAGTACTTCCACCCCTGCAAGTATTGCCGGTGATAACAAAATCACCCTGTATATATATATATATAGAAAACTCATATAGATGTAATTTTGATGAAAGGAAAAATCATAATTCTAAAACTTAGAAAAGAAGAATTAACCTCGAGGGCCTGGTTACTTTCTCCACGAGCTTGGTAAGTTTAAAGAGAGGTAGATCATAGCGATATGTCGCTCAAAGAGCAACCCGACTGGGGAAGTATCTCCACCATATAGAATACCGCAGCCAAATAACTTATAGTTGTGTTACTGAGTAAGGTCGCCAGAGCTCATAGGGGTGGGGTGAGGGTCGGCAGAGCACGAGTGATACATCTGGTGTGGCTAGCGTTCATAGGCTACGGTAACCGCTTACCATCAGGCGGGCCGTATGCTTGTTTGCCAACTTTATGGTATAAAAAAAAAGATACTATATAATAATAGCGATAGCCTAAGATACTAACATGAGCTATCTGTCAGACAAAGTCCCGTCAAAATAGGTCCAGCCGTTTCGGAGATTAACCGGAACAAACAGATAGAAAGAAGACAGACAAAAATTTTAAAAAATGTTAATTTGTCATAAGTACCGTATACCTATATATTACTTTCATATTCATTTAGTAAAAAACAGTTTTATTATTTTAACATTACAAACAAGACACTTCAATTTTATTTATTTGCATAGTTGTTATTTGTGCCAACCCTATAGATGCACGCTTAGGTATGCACGCTCCGTCCTCAGGGGACAATATTTGTTGGAAAAAGACGGAAAATATTGAAGAATACATCTTTAATGCTATTTCCATAACAATTTGAAAGAGAGTGCATAATTTTTGTATGGTCAATGTATACTAGAATGGTTTTAAAAGAGACTATTTGCCGCCTCTCAGTTTTGCCTGCGATGCAGAAGGGTCGAATGTATATTTTTTAGTATATAAACTCTTCAACATTTTTCACAATTTACGTTAAAATGTTAAATTAAATAGTATCATGAGAGTCCGTTTAGATTTAGTATATTGACAATCGTCTATGTAAAAAGTAGCCTATAGCCTTCCTCGACCAAATGGGCAATCCAACACAAAAATATTAAATACTAGCTTCCGCCCCGCGGTTTCACCCGCGTTCCCGAGGGATCTTGCGTTTTTCTCGGATAAAAAGTAGCCTATAGCCTTCCTCGATAAAATGGGCAATCCAACACTGAAATATTTTTTAAAATCGAATCAGTAGTTCCTGAGGTTAGCGCGTTCAAACAAATAAACTGTTCAGCTTTATAATATTAAGTATAGTTGTGATTCATAGCTCTATAAATATTTTTTTTCCCTTTACTTTTTGCTGTGGGCCCTTGCTTCTTGCCAAATTTCATGAGCCTAGGTCAACGGGAAGTACCCCATAGGTTATGATTTATTTGTGACACTCAAAATGTCTGTATTTTTGTATTGCGTTGATTTAGAAGCCTGATTTTTTTACGCTCCAAGGGACCGTACACAAAAGTATTTGATATTAATTTCAACAGGATACCTCCACGCGTTCCTGACAAAAAGATTCTTGACAGACCAACAGATAGAAGGACAACGAAGGTTCATTATTTGCTTTCGAGGTACGGAACTTTAATAAAATACGCGTTGAACGTAGAACGTCTTTGTTTTTACCTTTTCCTTTCCTTCTTGATAGAATTGTCCAGAAGATTTTCTCACTAATAAAATATATTTTAATTTTTTTTATTTAGCCATTTTAGATTCAAACTAAAACTTCGCCCAACTGCATAACAGTTTGTTGGCGAATGAGAGAGCACTCTAATATATTTAATTATTATGTACCTTATCTATTTATGTACCTATCTATTATTTCTACTTTTAATATAATATACCAAAACATTTCAACCACTAACAATGTAAATAACTAAAAATAAATTTAACGAATATAAACAAATATACAATTAAGAGTATACTTTTTTCAATTTATTTTAAAAAACAGACTTACTTATGTACGGACACTTTAGGTATGTAGGCGTCATCATAATTGTGGAGTTATTGAAGTCAAGTCAGTTGTCCGACGAACGCATTAGAATGCGCTGCGTCCACCCTCTTAGTACAGTGTCTTTGTAATTTGAACATTTTTAGGCGATGATAGCTCAGTGGTAGTGACGTCGGACGCCGCGGCGAAGGCCGTGGGTTCGAATCCTACAATGAGCTTGAGCTTTCGGTGAAGGAAAACATCGTGAGGAAACCATAGCACGGTGGTAGAAGTACCAAAGTACCCTATACTTTGTAGTACCCGCCTGGCTGGCTACCACCTTCAAGTTGAAAATCTGTCGCCAAACACCTATTGGTGTGTTCCGGCAGCTGCACTTGAGAGCCAGATCCTTCAAGGCTTTGTGTGCTTACCACCTTCAGCCACATCATCACCTACCATAATGAGATTGTGGTCAAACACAAGCCTATAAAAATAAATAAAAAAAAAAAAAAAACAATATAATATAATTTTGTGAATTTGTAACTGATTGTGAAACTGAAATTATACTACTGATTAATGAGCGATTGACATTTATTTTATTCCCATGCAATAGTACTTCTAAACTTATTTTCTCGTGATATTCTTAAAGTTCAAAGAAAAGATAATAAATAAACTATACACTGTAAGCTTATCAGATATGCTATAAAAGCTCTATTCCCATAGCTTTTGACGTATGAAAGCGCCATAGAGCCACGCATGGGCGCATTTCAAAGCTCAACTTTTGTATCGTTACACTACGGGACAAAATAATGTGGATATGTTAAAAAATTCAAATAATTTTTTTATGGAATTCAAATCAAACTATTTAAAAAGAATATGTTTTTTATAGTATTTTTTTTATATATGCAGCGCAACTTTTTTTATTATTGTTAGAGGTGCGAAAAACACGGCTACTCAATACCTAAATGTATGATGGGGCTGATTTTTTTCGCGCTTTCATAATAAAAGTTGTTTGTATTAATGAGTACTTCTTAACGAACCCTCCACATAAAGTCCTATATATTTTTATTAGCCCTTCTTATTATAATATACCAGTTGTTCCCGCCGGTTTCACCTGCGTTCTCAAGAAAAAAGATAGCCTATAATATTCTCAATAATCTGGTCGTCTAACGCTAAAATATCGGTAGTCTTATTTTCACACAAAAATCCTATACTTTTAGTTTTCCCTATTTTTTCAATTTTCCAGGTAGCTTTTAAATTTTTTCATATAGATACACTTTTCCACGTCCGCAAGTGTATCGGGCGGCTTTTATCTTGAACTTAGCAACGCGCGGGTTATTCACAAAGGAGTGAAATCTTGCAGGCTACGCCTTTCAAACATTATTTCCGGTTCACAGTGACGTACACATTTTCATGAGGGAGAGAGAATCCTCACTCTAATATTACAAATGCGAATGTGAATTTGTTTGTTACCTTTTCACGCCTAAACCGCTGAACCGATCGCGATGAAATTTGGTACGCAAATAGCCTATGGTATGGAGAAGGACATGGGCTACTTTTTTCTCGGGAGCGCAGGTGAAACCGCGGGGGACAGCTAGTATTTTACAAGTATTGTAAATAAAGAATCGTACATTGGTTAGAGTTTGATTATGCTCTAATTTATTACCAAACATATCCCCTCAACTTGAATATAACATGGCCACTTACTTCATATTAATTCAGCACTTCCGGTGCCAAGATGGCGGCACTTCCGTTGCGGTATAGATGGAAATTAATCAGTTTATGAGTGGCGATGCTCTGGGGCGTGTTGCGGCATTAATTATGGAGTAGTTGGGGAAAATATTAAGATGGAGTATAAGTATAATGTAACGACATAATGTCTTCTGAAACCTACTAATCCTACTAGTCCTACTAATCCTACTAGTATTATAAATGTGAATGTTTGTTACTCTTTCACGTAAAAACTACTGAATGGATATGTATGAAATTTGGCACATCCTAACTTCCTAACTAATATAAATGCGAATGTAAGTTTGTATGTTACCTTTTCACACCTAAACCACTGAACCGATCGCGATTAAATTTGGTACGCAGATAGCCTATGGCATGGAGAAGGACATGGGCTACTTTTTTTCTCAGGAACGCGGGTGAAACCGCGGGGCGGAAGCTAGATCTATACTAATATTATAAAGCTGAAGAGTTTTTGTTCGGTTCAACGCGTTAATCTCAGGAACTACTGGTTCGAATTGAAAACATATTTTTGTGTTGGATAGCCCATTTATCGAGGAAGGCTATAGGCTACTTTTTATTCCGGAAAAACATAAGATTCCTCGGGAACGCGGGTGAAATCGCGGGGTGGAAGCTAGATCTATACTAATATTATAAAGCTGAAGAGTTTTTGTTCGGTTCAACGCGTTAATCTCAGAAACTACTGGATCGAATTGAATACATATTTTTGTGTTGGATAGCCCATTTATCGAGGAAGGCTATAGGCTACTTTTTATTCCGGAAAAACATAAGATTCCTCGGGAACGCGGGTGAAACCGCGGGGTGGAAGCTAGATCTATACTAATATTATAAAGCTGAAGAGTTTTTGTTCGGTTCAACGCGTTAATCTCAGAAACTACTGGATCGAATTGAATACATATTTTTGTGTTGGATAGCCCATTTATCGAGGAAGGCTATAGGCTACTTTTTATTCCGGAAAAACATAAGATTCCTCGGGAACGCGGGTGAAACCGCGGGGTGGAAGCTAGATCTATACTAATATTATAAAGCTGAAGAGTTTTTGTTCGGTTCAACGCGTTAATCTCAGAAACTACTGGATCGAATTGAATACATATTTTTGTGTTGGATAGCCCATTTATCGAGGAAGGCTATAGGCTACTTTTTATTCCGGAAAAACATAAGATCCCTCGGGAACGCGGGTGAAACCGCGAGGCGGAAGCTAGATCTGATATAAAATTTAATGTACGAATAATGTCAGTAAAAGAAAGAGAAATAAAACTTAGGTCAAGATTAGAGAAGAGTGTGTAATTAAAAATATCACTTATACATACATAATTGTAATAAACCCGGCCAAGTATGTGTTGGGACACGCGCAGGATATGGTTCCGTAGTCAGTACGATGTGGTACAGTTACAATAGTGTCTAAAAATTGGATTGAAAATAAACTTTGTAAAGAAATGTAAAAAATATCACTAAAAATTAACACAGAGCCAAAGCTGACTACTTTAAGAAATACATAAAAAATGTAACCTTGCTGGAGTTTCTTGCCGGTTCTTCTCAGTTGAAGGCGACTTCCGAACCGGTGGTAACTTCAGTAGATACGAGCTTCATAGGGGCCTAAACTTTGACTTTCACTTTGAGAGATCCCGCTGTGATTTTCTGATTTTCATAACGATACTTTGTGTAAAAACATCGCAAAGTTTCGCGAAAAAATCAAGTTTATTGACTTGCTACTCACGAAACTGAAAATAATAAATCGCAGATTTTAATTGTTCGACCTTCATAAGTGCTCCTAAACTACCTTGCCTCATCCAGGATTCGAACCAGAACCTTCGAAGGAGTTAAATCCGTCGAACACAGATGCGATGAAGTAATAAATAATACATAATAAATAAAATTATATAAAATGATGTCCCTTCCGCCTACTTCTATCCTGTTCACATACACATATATCATGCAGCTGTCAGTATAGGTGCCGTAAGATTTGGTGCGCACACGCATGTTGTAGTGATGTCTTTAGAATAGATCAGTTATCGATGGAAATTGTCGATAATTTAAAAAAATACTAATGACACTTTCTTTTTTAATAGGATAGGCATGTTTAACTACAAGTGATGATGTGGCCGAAAGTGGTGAGCACTCAGCTGCAGGAATTCACTGATAGGCGATTTTCAGCATGAGGGTGTATGGACACACGTTTCTTTGACATCAGATCATTAATACCCTGGAATACAACAGGACATTTCATCCCGGGAAAACATAAGATGCACGCATCCTAAGTATAATGTATGTATTTATAGGATATATACAAACAAAATACAAACTATAATTTATAGAAAAGTTTCTCCGAAGATAAATAATAATAAACATAATTGTACTAATAAAACGAAAAAGAGGAACCTTGCCCATCGGCAGTAGCGGTAGCGGCTGCAGCTTTTAGGACGATGATAACTAGTGGTGGTGACGTCGGAGGACCGGTTCGAATGAGCTTGAGCTTTCCGTGAAGGAAAACATCGTGAGGAAACCATAGCACAGTGGTAGGGTACTTTGTAGCACCCGCCTGGCTGGCTGCCACCCTCAAGTTGAAAATCTGTCGCCAAGCATCTATTGGTGTGTTCCGGCAGTTGCACTTGAGAGCCAGATGCCTTCTATGCTTTATAAAGGTCGGCAACACATTGACAATCTCTTATTGCTAATGTACATAGGCGACGGTAACCACTTACCATCAGGTGGACCGCCTGCTTGCTTGCCAGACTTCTGACATAAAAAAAGCTTCCAAGAAATTTTCTTCAATTGTTTTGTATATTCTATTTTTGTTGTAAATAAATAATACATTCTAATTATGTAGAATATTTTCGGATAATAAACAAAATTAAACGTAGTAGAAACATCGGAATAAGCAAACGATGAAAATTTACACGACACGTTTTCTCACGCCCCACTGTCGAATACTAAATCGTCAAAGCTTAACCATTGATATCGACACAAAAGTATCGACTAATCCCCTCCCTACGTGTCGAGGCACGTACGCTTGGTCTCAATAAAAATACGGCATCATTGTTGGGTCACTTAAACCTATTTATGTTGGGTACTGATCACATCCGATGGGACCTTAAGAAATACTCTATAAAATGATCGTATGGAGCGTTCCATTATCAGGTGATGTATTCAGTGAAAAGTTTGAAATATCACCTCTACAATGTAGTACTACATCTGTCTCATAACGCAATACAATAAAATTGATTAAATATACAACGATTGATGAGATACACACGGATTAGAGTGAGATAGAGAGATTAAACATAGATTTTCTCATATTTTGTTTAAAATATTTCGGACGTAATATCAATGGTAAATATACAAAGTAGGTACTATACTTTAGCATACGCAAAACTATAAATTAAGCAATTTACAATGTATTGAATTTTACAATTTCTTTGTATGTATACTTTGGTTAATTTGATTTATGACAAATGTCGTTCACAAATAAAGCCTGTTAGGAATCAAGTCTAATACATGTTTTTTTACGTAGCAAGCAAAGTCTTTGGATTTTAACGCTACATGGCTATTTATACCATAGTCTAGACATAAGTTTATAGACAACGTGATTTTATCACCATAATTGTGACAAATTAAAAAAATATATATTTAGTGAACTTTTTGTATGAGAAAATTCAAATAGTACGGTATTTGTGAGAATTCCAAACTAAAGTTTGTACGTATAATTAGGACATGCTGGTATCGTTCAAAAATACATTTTGAAAATCATCCAAAAAGCAAAACAAAAAAAAATTATTTGATATATTTTTATAAAAGAAAATGTTGCTACGTAAAACTTTAAAGACGTTTTTCCAGTCACGCGGATTCGTTTCCGCATGAGAGTAAAAACGTCCTAACACGAATAGATTTGAATATTAGCACAGTATGGGGGCCTGGCAGCATGGATCGGTTACAGCTTGAAGCCCATATATTGTGGGTGATACAGCCTAGCTGGATAGGGTTAGAATGTCAGTTTTAGAATACATTTATGGCATTTTTTTTGCACTCACCATTAGAGATACTTGGCGACAAATATGTAGCCAGCCAGGCGGGTACTACAAAGTACCCTACCGCCGTGCAATACCTTCCTTCACCAAAAGTACAAGATCATCGACACAGAGCTATCGTCGGCTCAATTTCCACAAAAAATATGCCATAAATGTATTCTAAGTTAGAATGAATCGTTAAATATCTAAGCCAGCGATATGGAAGGGTGTAAAATTAGAATACAGAAAATAAAAAACATAGAATAACCAGATTTTAGGCACATAAGCTGTTTTGGGGGCGATTTTGGAGTGTCTTGTGACGTCATCATGACATATACGACATGTTTAAGAAGCTTAGGGTATTAGGGTAGCACCAAATACCGGTTTTTTAAACGATAATGTTATGAAATTACCGTGAATTGTGACGTATGTCTTTTTTTTTAAAGCAATTTTCTCTACATACAAAATTGTAGAATTTTTTACTTTTTCATAAAAGTTATTCGAGCCCGAACTCGAATGGAAGTTTATCGTTTTCTTTTTTTCTTTTCGTGGAATTAATCAATCTTACGATCGTCCATTTCTTTGGCATTGGGCAAGCGTGTGTCTGGTCATAAATTACTGATAAATGAAATGTGGCCGAGAGTGGTAAAGACAACCATCCTAGTGGCTTTCAACTGCCAAAAAAAATTGCTTTAAAAAAAGAAAACACTTAAAATCACAAGTCACAATAGGCAAGGGAGTGAGTTCGCAGGGACCACACCATTGGCTAGGGTTACAGCCCATACGTACTACTCACAATCTTTGCAGATGCCTCAATCGCATAAAAAGGCCTTCAGACAAGTGGCCCAGGCGATTATTGTTCAGTTTCCTGTAATAAATTAAAATAAAAACAATAATCGATGCACGACGGTGCAAGGTCACTGCGCGCGGAAAGTGTTCAGTGACGCGCTCGCATTGGAGGGCTCGAATTTCGAATGTACAGTTTGGAGTGTGCGGTGTGACTTTGAATTATATTTTATGTAATTAGTATTAATTATATTTTTTTACTTACAGCCTCTCTAAACTGTTGAGCTCCAAAAAGGTGTCTCGTTCGATGGTGTGTATCAGATTTTCTGATAGTTGTCTATAACAAGAAAAATATTATTATAAGTGATAACAAACATACAGACACAAGCTTTCGCATTTATAATATGAGATTTTTTTATATGTCGTTTTAGGACGCGCGTCCCAGTCGCGAGTCAAGAGCTTAAAGAAATAATACTTACAAAATTTTCAGTTCTTTCAAGTTCTGGAAATCCGTCTGGAATATAATACTGATATTGTTGCCTTGCAGGTCCCTGAAACAAAACAATATAATTAATTCTCAAAAACAAAACTCATTTATTCAGTTTAGGCCCTAATAAGGCACTTATGAACGTTACAATTCGACTCTACCAACATTCGGAATACACTTGGACTGAGAAGACTCCGGCAAGAAACTCAGCAAGGGGTTTTTTGGATCTTTCTTTTATGTAAATTTACAAATATTATGCAACTAGCTTCTGCCCCGCGGTTTCACCCGCGTTCCCGAGGAATATTATGTTTTCCCAGGTAAAGTAGCCTATAGCCTTCCTCGATAAATGGGCTATCCAACACTGAAAACATTTTTCAATACTTGGGGATAGTTCAACTTGAGGGTGGTAGCCAGCCAGTCGGATACTAAAAACTACCCTACGACCGTGCTATGGTTTCCTCACGATGTTTTCGATCACAGATAGCTCGAGCTCATTGTAGGATCCGAACCAAAGACTTTCGTCACGCATTTACTACCACCATCACTACATTTATAAAACAAAGTCCCCCGCCGCGTCTGCCTGTATATTCACAATGATCTCAAAAACTACCGAACGGATTTTCATGCGGTTTTCACCAATGGACGGAGTGATTCATGAGGAAGATTTATATATATAATTTATCATCATGTCGACTGGGAGCTTTACTGGCGTGCGTCGCGTAAACAAATAGAGTTATGTAGGTACGATAATTAAAAAAAATAAGCATACCTATATGATAGGTACCCGTGCGAAGTCGGGGCGGGTATCCCTTCTATCCTTCACAATCCACGGAGTACTCTAGTTAAATTAAATTCAACGATAAACTAATGAAATAGAGTACATAGTGCCACGCACATGTTAATTAATAATTCAGTGTTAAGTGCCACTTGAGAGGCCCACCGCACATTGATACCTGAGACAAGATTACACGAATATCTAAGCTACTGTTTATTTACTAGGTGTTATAATCTAGAAGCTAGTTTATAATAAACCAGCAGTCCCCGCGGTTTTACCCGCATTCCCGGGATAAAAAATTGCCTATAACCTTCCTCAAGAATTGGACTATCAAATGAAAAAATAATATTTCA
This sequence comes from Tetheella fluctuosa, assembly GCA_951216915.1. Classification (NCBI taxonomy): domain Eukaryota; kingdom Metazoa; phylum Arthropoda; class Insecta; order Lepidoptera; family Drepanidae; genus Tetheella; species Tetheella fluctuosa. The sequence goes on from OX578242.1 coordinate 581,794, forward strand.
AATCCGACTGGTAGTTCCAGAGATTAGCGCCATCAAAACAAACAAACAAAACAACTCTTCTGTACAAATAAGTACTTACCTGTGGAAATAGTGAAAACGAATTTTCCCAGAAATGAGACCTACTGCAACATTCATCGAAATAGTTAGAGCCGTTTTCGAGAACGTGATTATCTATTTTCACCCGAGCTCTATAAAGAAATACACCCAGACAGGAGTAATGGACTATCTATAGTAATATTATAAACAGAAAAGATTTGTATTTTTGTACGTAACGAATAAACTCAAAAACTATTGGACCGATTTAAAAAATTCTTTCACCATTAGAAAGCTACATTATCCTTGAGTGACATGGGCTAGATTTTATGCCGAAAACGCGAGTGAAATCGCGCTGAAAAGCTAGAAGTGAATAAAATAATAAGTACAAAAATATTAAAGACTTCCGCTATCCGTAGATCATCTATCGCGCTAAGTTTTCGGAGTGCTTAGCATATACAAGACTAGCTTCCGCCTCGCGGTTTCACCCGCGTTCTTGAGGGATCTTATGTTTTCCCGGGATAACAAGTAGCCTATAGCCTTCCTCGATAAATGGACTATCCAACACTAAAAGAATTTTTGAATTCGAACCAGTAGTTCCTGAGATTAGCGCGTTCAAACAATCAAACTCTTCAACTTTATAATATTAGTATAGATTCCATCATCTACAGTTGGACCGCGGTCCCCTACTATGTCCCAGCCTGGAGGAAGATCTTCCCTTTTCAATAGAGGAGTCTACCTTGCTCCTCCATAACCGTATAAAAACTACTTTAGGAAGGAGGTTTGGGGGGTAATATTTAGAACTACAGAACAGATTCTGAAAATTCCGTAAAATACCATATACTTATATCATTCGCAAGGGATATTGTTAAAAAAAAATTACAATTTCGACCACAGACAATAATTAAAAGTATTTTTTTACAACAAACAATTTATGAAACAAAATTTCAAATAATGTTCGTATTGGCGTCATTTATATACGATAATGGAACGATTTCAAAGCCCTACTGTTAATTGCTTGGTAATTACGGTATTAAATGACATGGCGGCCAGTATGGCGGCGGGTAGGGGTGGGACGCTGTCGATTAAAATTGTCGATATCGCGTCTAAATAAAATGTTTGAAATCAAATTGAACGTTCAAATTTTCTCTTAAAATATGAATATTATAAATGTTAAAGCCTGCCCATCTGTTTATTACCCTTCAATACTAAACCTCTCTTAATTAAAGTTAAAGTCAAAATCAAAGTCAAAGCCATTTACTCAGTTTAGGCCCTAGAAGGGCACTTATGAACGTCGAAACTACTGAAGTTACCTTTATAAGTTAGTTTTATAATAATCTATTGGCATTTTCTTGACAGTTTGTATGAAAATTATGAGTTGTGTAATGTGACACGGTACTAAAGTTCCAATCTACTTTTGACGCTGATTGTACATGAGTTATCTGGTTTCCATAGCACAAGCAAGTTTGGGTTGGGGAATGTCCTAAGATATTCTTAGATAATATTTTTTTACCTTATCTAAGCTACAAGCCAGGCACTTGCTCCACCGTACTATGTGTTACATTCGATTTCCATACCATTGTTTGCCACCCATTAGACAATACATCGATACATTTTATCGACACACATCGCTACCCTCTCTGGAAGGCCACCATCGCCCGACCAATCGAATGTAATAAAACTTTAACTCATTTATATCGCATATTGGATCTTAAAAATTACTTAATCGTTTTACAACACTATGTAGAGAGATGTGAAAGAATCGCTTTAACAATAAGACCGCCATTGTAATGACTTGTATCTATTAATTAAGAAATAAATAGCATTAGAATATTAAATACTTATACGAGAACGATTGAAACTCTCGCGCCAGTTTATATATTTTCCAATAAATTATTTATAATCTATGCCTGTTTTGAAAAGAGTAATAGGGTATTTGTCTGTATTCAAAATAAATTATCCAACACTAACCAATGTATAAAACATCTAAAAAAAAGGGGAAACCACGATTATTTTATTAAATTTATCCTTATTATGATTTTTAATGACCAATCTAACCATAAAGAGCATGCTATATAATTATGACGTCACATGCTTGTATTTCATACAAAACTCCATATAAATAAACCTATCGTTTTGACATTTCATAAAAAGTTGCTGATTTGAATGTCAGTCAAATACCCTACTGCAGAATTTATAGTCAGTTATCTCTATGACAAAAGCAGCCATCCGAACTGGTTGGAGTCAGACTATTCATAAGTGCCTGCGAAGGACTATTTAAATAAAATATGAAATCTGTGAAATCATGAAAAAAATATCAGCTGTTCCATACAAAAGTTCAATACCTACTCGACCAAAATGTATGAGGCAACCGTATTATTTTACGCGATATCAGAGTTAGCCCTATAATAAAAGTTGTTCACATTGATGAGTACTTCCACCCCTACAAGTATTGCCAGTGATAACAAAATCATCCTATATACTAGCTTCCGCCCCGCGGTTTCACCCGCGTTCCCGAGAGATCTTGTGTTTTCCCAGGATAAAAAGTAGTCTATGTTCTTCTCCATACCATAGGCTACTTGCGTACCAAATTTCATCGCAATCGGTTCAGCGGTTCAGGCGTGAAAAGGTAACAAACAAACTCACTTTCGCATTTATAATATTAGTTGGGATTCGGATTAGGAAGGATTTTGTTACTAGCTTTGTTACACCCCTGCAAGTATTGCCAGTGATAACAAAATCAACCTGTATATACGAACTCTTTTCTTTAAGTTTGTCTTTGCCGCGTTATCGACAAAGCATAGAGATGTCACGCACGTTTATTCATTTATTTATATTTTCCTCGCAAATCGGAGAAAAAAGTGTCGAACGAAATAGCAACTCAGAACTAAACTAAACTTTTCAGAGAGGTAGAGCATAGCGATATGTCGCTCAAAGAGAAGCTCGACTGGGGAAGTACCTCCACCTTACAGAATACCGCAGCCAAATAACTTATACTTAGTTGTGTTCCTGCGCGTGAGTAAGGTCACCAGAGCTCATCGGGGAGGGGCGAAGGGTCGGCAACGCGCGAGTGATACGTCTGGTGTTGCAAGCGTTCATAGGCTACGGTAACCGCTTACCATCAGGCGGGCTTGTTTGCCGAATATGTTGTATAAAAAAAAACTGACTGGCGTAACGTCGATAGTCCCACGCACGGTTTATTTAATAAGGTAGGCACATTGTAAATACGTGCAATGGTAAATTAGTAATGAGAGCTCGTCCTCAATTGCTTGTAACACTCGTTTATTATTGTTATGCGCGTGAGCATTTAAACATTTTAAACTTTCACAATATGCAAAGATATGTATGATTTAGCAAGGTTACATTTATTATACAGGGTGATTTTGTCATCACTGGCAATACTTGCAAAGGTGGAAGTACTCATCAAAATGAACAACTTTTATTATGGGACTAACTGTGAAATCATGGAAAAGTTATCAGCTGTTCTATACAAAAGTTCAATACCTACTCGACCAAAATGTATGAAGCAACCATATTATTTTACGCGATATCAGAGTTAGCCCTATAATAAAAGTTGTTCACATTGATGAGTACTTCCACCCCTACAAGTATTGCCAGTGATAACAAAATCATCCTATATACTAGCTTCCGCCCCGCGGTTTCACCCGCGTTCCCGAGAGATCTTGTGTTTTCCCAGGATAAAAAGTAGTCTATGTTCTTCTCCATACCATAGGCTACTTGCGTACCAAATTTCATCGCAATCGGTTCAGCGGTTTAGGCGTGAAAAGGTAACAAACAAACTCACTTTCGCATTTATTAGTTGGGATTCGGATTAGGAAGGATTTTGTTACTAGCTACCGCCCCGCGGTTTCACCCGCGTTCCCGTGGGATCTTATGTTTTCCCGGGATAAAAAGTAGCTATTCGAGACTATAATCTATCTCTGTGCCAAATTTCATTCAGATCCGTTCAGCCGTTCTAATCCTAACAACCTTAAAAAAATTATAAATGCGAAAGTGAGTTTGTGCAGATAGCCTATGGTACGGAGAAGAACATAAGTTACTTTTATATCCCGGCAAAACATAAGATCCCTGGGGAACGCGGGTGAAACCGAGGGGCGGAAGCTAGTTTATAATATTAGTAGAAGTATAATAGTGGATAGACAGTAGAAGTAGATAGATTAGTAAATAGTAGGATGGAATTAATGTTTGCTGTATGCTGAACCAAGATGCATAATAAGCGATAAGTAATATGTCGGATGTTTATGTTTATTAACAGGTCAAAGTTTATTTTTTCTGCTCTACGCTTTACTATGTACTTTTCTAATGATTTTTGCCAGTTAATAATGATTTATAAATGAAAAAAATCACGATATCTTTTCATAAATTCGCCAATGAAAACACTCAAGCCGGCACGCGTCACCATTGTCAAGAACTCACAATCACACGTCCTGCGGAAACTGTAGGGCGCTGGTGTGTAAAAAAAGGAACATTTATTCGTCTGTTTCCATATTCGACTAGTGTATACTATCTCAATCAGTTTACAGTAATCGATAAGCAATAAGACTATATCGATATGATAATCGATTCAACGCATCGAGAAGCGAATCGAAAACACGCCCACGTAATAAACGCAACCATATCTTATCCGTAGGGTGTACTAGGTATCAAAGATTATTTTATTATAAAAAATCGCAGAAGGTACAATTTTTTCACTTCAATTCTAATCCTATCCTAACTATCCTAATCCTAACTTAATATTATAAATGCAAATGTGAGTTTGTTTGTTTATTTGTTACCTTTTCATGCCTAAACCACTGAACCGATTGCGATGAAATTTGGTACGCAGATAGCTTATAGTATGGAGAAGGACATAGCGGGGGGGGGGGCAGCTAGTAGATTATAATACAGAATAACTAAAATACTTAGGTCAGACCCGGCGTTGATAGCTTGAACTTTAATTGATCAATTGATTCAAATAGGCCTTTACAAGCACTTATGAATAGTCTGACTCTAACGCTTTGTTCAGAAGGTTGCTTTTGCTGAGAAGAGCCGGCAAGAAACTCGGAAATTACTCTTTTCAAAACCAAACTCTTTTTTTTTATACCACAATGTCGGTTACCGTAGCCTATGAACGCTTGCAACACCAGACGTATCCCTCGCGCGTTGCCGACCCTTCCCCCACCCCGATGAGCTCTGGCGACCTTACTCACGTGCAGGAACACAACTATAAGTTATTTGGCTGCGGTATTCTGTAAGGTGGAGGTACTTCCCCAGTCGAGCTGCTCTTTGAGCGACATATCGCTATGCTCTACCTCTCATGTCTGTACTATAGTGTGATTACACACAAGATTAGGTTGATTTTACTGTTATTGTACGGTACCCTCCGTGTGCAAGTCCAGCTCGCGCTTGACCGGTTTTTTATTATACCTTATTTACAAACAAGTAACCTCTCTGCAATGTTACAAAGTTAATCGCATGACAAAACATACAAAAAGGTTGAAAGCGATGCATGCCCACCGGTAAGTGCGCGACGCTCGTAAATCCCGACCGTACGGGTAGCGGGTTCGGTTCCAGGGGTATTGTTTGTCTATTTAATATTTTATGTCTTCACTTCTTGTTTTATTTTTTAATGGTGCTTTGAGTATATTAAGTTACTACAGAGGGCGATGGCTGCCACATGCGTCATACTTGTGAACAGGTGCTGCTTGTGGGGCCTGGTCTGCTTAAATTTGCTATCTATTTATTAAATAAGTCACTCATCATTTTGTTTTTTTTTTTTTTTGTTATAACACACATTTATTGTCAGTGAGACTAGATAAATAATTTAATGTAATAAATCTGAGTTGGTTTTGAAAAGAGTAATAGCTGAGTTTCTTGCCGGCTCTTCTCAGTAAAAGCAACCTTCCGAACCGTGCGTTAGAGTCAGACAATTCATAAGTGCTTGTGAAGGCCTATTTGAATAAAAAATATTTTCATTTCATTTAATTTCATTACAAAAACATCTAACAACTTTGTAAATGTTTGTTGTTTAAACATGCCGTAGGTTGGCTCAACATATTTGAATGAAACTTGGCACAGACAGATCATATCCAGGATATCTTTATCCTTGTAAATCATTGGATATATTATTATTATACATTTAGGTAGGTACTTAAGTATTCTTTTTGCTACAAATAAGCGTGAAACAATTTCTCTATGGTAAGTGATGATGTGGCCGAAGGTGGTGAGCACACAATGCCAAATAAGAGGCTCTCTAGTGCAGCTGCCGGTACACACCGGTATATACAGGTTTTCAACTTGGTGGTAGCCAGCCAGGGTACAAAGTAAGTCCCATGGTTTCCTAACTATGTTTTTCTTCACCGAAAGCTCAAGTACATTGTATCAAACCACTGAGGTATTTCACATCAAAACCTGTCAAGATTAACTGGAAGTGACTGATGACTATAATAAAAACCTCATAAAAACAAAACATAAATACAGACCAAGGACCTGCAGCCAATGCCTGCCAAAATATTAAAAAAAATAAAAAAGAAGCCGTCCATTCAATTTTCGTACGTCAAATGCAATTCGCAATTCAAATTCCCAACGCGACTGCCATTTGCTAAGCCAATTTATCACCGGCCAGTTCCATTTAATGCCAAGCACAGCTATTGACAATATTTTTAATCTGTTTTACTTTTGCGCGCGCACGATCTACTTTTTTTTGTGTGTTTAATACTACAGCCAGTAGCTGCTACACGTAATTGATTTTTGGGGTTCCACATCGAAATTAAATATAAAGTAACAGTAAGGATAACTATGTATTTTGTTTGTCTGTCAACCTAGATTCTTTTTTTAGCACCACTGCCCGAAAAAGTGAGTTTATGTTTTCAGGGTTCATATTATGTTCTTAGAAATATCTAAAACCATAATCATTTTAAATTAATCAAATTTTAAATCATGCAGAAAAAAACTGTTTACGGTTTGTAAAGTTATTCCCATTGATGAAAAAGTTGAATACCTCATAGCTCTAGAGCAATTTGCATGTGACACATACAAAACAATTAGTACCTACAACTATTCAACAAGACAAGCACAACAAACTAAATATGTTCAACCAAAAAGTTGTAATTACAAGACGATATCTTACACCCAGAATCTTCAACAATATTTTCTCTATAGACGAGAAAATGAGTAAGTTTCTTTTTAAAAATAAGTTTAAAAAAAGTATATTAGATAAAATAAAAGTGGTTAAAAGTGGACCTTTTAATTGCATATCTGTTTATATTAGTTTGGTTTATATTCGTTGAGTTGGTTATATTGTTAGTGGCTGAATGTATTGATATGTTATATTAAAAGTAAAAATAATAGGTTGGTATATAAATAGATAAGATACATAATAATTAAATATATTAGAGTGCTCTTCATTCGCCAACAAACTGTTATGCAGTTTGGCGAAGATTTAGTTTTAATTCAAAATGTAATCTTTTTTGGTAAAAAAAAAAAATATCTTCTTTTTTTACTAAACCTAAATAAAGTTCGGATTCGGTTCGGAATTTTCGTTGATTAAGAACGGAAAGTCTCATAGCAAAATAAATAGTTATTGGTGCAACAAGAGAGCAAAGTCGTTTTTTGCTGCGAAAGGCACGAGATGCAAAAAACTTTGCTCTCGTGTAACACACATAACTTTTCACATCAGCAGCGAGAACACTTTAAGAGATAAAATATATTACGTAACAGTATTGAAACTAGAAATAAATATTTACAAGTTAAATATCAGTTTTATTTGCAGTAAATACTTATTTTCGTTTAAATACAACAATAAGTTAAAAATTCAATAAATTACATTAAAAGATATAATTATCTTTTTGCAAAATTTCTTCAGTTAGTACGAAATTCCGAACGTGTTTGTCTTTGAGGTCGAATTCAAAATCGGAACTTTGAAAGGGCTGGATTTTGTCTCTCTCTCTTTCTAATGGCGGGAAAGAGATAGAGTGTGAATTGTATGATTAACCAACCCAAGGCTGAATAAGATATTCGCGGCTTTCTGAAAAAAAATATTAAAAAGTTACTTTGTCTCACTCAGTGAGCAAAATCGCATTTAGCTCACTGATTTCAGGCAGCAAAACCTACATGTTTGAGCTACTGAAGAGAAAAATATATTATAAATATGGAATCACTATGTCCAAAATTATTCAGTTTATTTTATCATACTAAGTACAGAACCCTCGCTAATTGAATTACGACTCTCACTGCCCGCTTTTCTATAGGTAAGAATGTCAGCTGCGTAGATAAATAGTCTATGGTCAGCTAGTTAATCCTCTTTTGAAACTTGACAGATGTTTTTTTTTAATCCACTCTCGAAGTAAAGGTGTCTGTTTTGTTATTTATTTATAACTTTTGATTGAACGAGTTCCAAATTTAAAGGCGTACAAAGTCAAGAGCTTATTTTCATAATTGCGTACTTGTAAGATCTGACTGAGGAATTTAAAATCATCTTTTGATTTATCCTTATATTTTTTTATTAATTAGGCAGTAAAATAATGTGAGTCGACTTTGTGGACTGCCCCCACCGTATATTATGTATCAAAACGTTAAAAGTTATACGATCGCCTTACAGTACAGACTACAGTCCAAAGTCGATAGTACCCGCTTGGCCGGGTACCATTCTCAAATTGAAGCAACTAGTGTGAGTGATGGTGAGATTATGATCAAATAAATATAAATGAATCTCAATTAATCGAGCCAATCTTCACGGTTTTCCAAGAAAGGCTCGACTAGTTACAACAAAGAAGAACTTATTAATACCTCAATCTTGGCCATCCAAAAAGGGAACGCTGCCAGCCTGTTGGGAACCTTGCCTATCGACAGCAGCGAGGGCTTTGAGGATGTTTTCTATATATCATAGTTTGTATTTTTTACTTTAATTGTAAATATGTAAATAAAGTATTAATAAATAACGAATCTACTTAAAACCTAAGTGTATCATTACACTAATTGTCTTTGTATAGATAAAGCTTTGTCTATGGTCGCCAAAGGAGCGGAGGGAACTCATTAAAACTTTGAAGACGCCCTCTCCGAGGAATGCGGGGTACATTCTATGAGACAAGTGTTTGAATTTTTTTTTCTGTTTCGGCGTGTAGATGGAAATAAGGAATAAATCGTATGTTATTAAATTAGAAGAGAATTCATATCAAACTCAATTTAATCAAATTAATAATCATACCTTTTTACGGAAAGAGAAATGTGACATGTTATTTTTAATTTGACATTGTGACATATCTAACGTTCAAGATTAGTATAAACTTAATTTTTTTATGAACTTGCGTTATACTTATATTACTTTGTATTTCTTTACATCTCGTTCTTGTTGTTATTTTTTTATAACAAAGGACTTTTGCATTTATGTCACACGTAACTTGTTTGTGCTTGTGTCGACTAAAAACTGTTCATAAATTAAATCATACATCCATCTATCTATAAAAAAAAAACAGAAGAATCCGGTGTGCCTATGCATTGAAGAAAAGTAATAAAAATAGAAAGGGGGTAACTAAAGAAGAGTGCTAGAACATAAACTTGTTTGTTCACGCACATCTCCGCGACTACTGAATGGATTTTCACGTAGTTTTCACATGTAGACAGATATTAATTTGGAGCAGAATATAGGATTTTTCATTAAACTCGGATGTTGCAAAAATAAGTTATCTTATTAAGTTATTTAAAGATTTTGGAATATACTTTTATACTGTTAGAATGTTACATAGGAAATAATAACGGATTTTCAAGGAGTTATCACAGTTTAATGTTTGGCTTGGCATTTTGAATGAGTTTTATTTCATCTAAATCGGATGAAAGAAAAGATATTTTATAAAGTCTGCGCAAGCGAAACTGCGGGCGAAAAGCTAGTAATATACAAAAGAAGAAGTCCTGACTGACTGACAAGTGATAATCAACTCAGAGCCTAAACCGCTGGTCTTAAAAAAATGAAATATTGAGGTCCTAATGTACCGTAGCGTACTAAGAGAGGATTTTCTGAAATTCAACCCCTAAGGGGATAAAATTGGTGGAAAGCTACTATGTATATATAAATGGTAAACTGACTGACTGGGTAACGCTCAGCCCAAATCGCTGGACCTAGAGACTTGAAATTTTTCACATAGATACTTTGTAGGCATCCACTAAGGAAGGATTTTTGGAAATTGCACTCCTAAGGGGATAAAGGAGTTCCCGGGTGAAACCGTGGGGCGGAAGGCTTGTTTAATCGGTTAGCTCGCGCGTCCTAAAACTACCAACAAAAAAAATGTATTCCAAGAAACGCGAGTCAAGTTATCTATACTTAATATTATAAAGCTGAAGAGTTTGTTTGTTTGAACGCGCTAATCTCAAAGAAATACTGGTTCGATTTGAAAAATTCCTTTAGTCTTACATAGCCCATTTATCGAGGAATGATATAGGCTACTTTTTATTTGAATCTACACAAGATCCCTCGGGAACGCGGGTGAAACCGCGGGGCGGAAGCTAGTTGAATATAAATTAGTTCACAAAACAACCGCTAGAGGCGTCATTTAACGGTTAACATTTTAATACTGAAACCTCATAATGCAAATAATCCCATTAGAATTAGAATAAGTTTACATTCTGATCATGCGCAGTGATATCCAATTTCATAATTAATGCTATGTAAGGAATACGGAACGAGTTCTTACTATACTTAAATATCAAAACATCCTAAGTTCTGTTTAATAACTTCCACATTGGATTATTTACTTTATATTTTTTTGTAACGGCGTCTTTGTTTGTTTTTTTTTTTTACTTTGTATAGGCTTGTATTTGAGTCTATGGTAAGTGATTATGCGTCCAAAAGCGTAGAAGGAACTGGCTCTCAAAGGAGATAGCCCACCGCTAGTATCGCTAAAAATCTGACTTGTGTCACAAGTTCATGATGACAATAATTCCTGTTTTAATTTTTTATGATTTTATTTCTTAATAAGCAGTCTTAACTTCCCCGGATAAAAAAAATATATATTTAAAAGACTCTGCTTTGTCGGCACAACTAAAGAGTAGTGTTGCCATTCCATATTATTTTTGACATAGACCAATCGATTAGTTCAAAACAATATCTTAGAATATTTAAACACGACACGCGAATAAACATTTAAAAAAATGTATTTTTATTCTTCATAATATAATTTTACTTTATCGTACTTGGATTTATATGTACTTATAAAACATTACAAAAACAACTAAAAACGAAAGCCAATAACAATCGATAAAAAAATCGATTCTTAATTATTTTTGTCAGTTGTAACAGTGATATGTCATTTGACAAAGATTTGACACTTGGTGACACTGTCATGTCGTACGGCTTGTTTACGTTTGTTTATTGTGTTTATTTTGGTTGTTTTTGTGGTTATTTCATACCTAATTACGATTTAAATTCAAGTAATTGTGAGACAGAGATCCATAATATTATAATTGTGATTATGAGACATAGAATCTATTAGTTAAGTTCAATAATGGAAGGGTTAACCAAAATATTCGACTTTTAAATGCTATCATTCATTACAAAATTATCGCCAAATGCGGAGAATTATCAAACAATTGATCACTTTATTTGAAAATACTATAAACGACTATACTATACACGAAGGCGATGATAGCTCAGTGGTAGTGACGTTGGACGCCGCGGCGAAGGTCGTGGGTTCGAATCCTACAATGAGCTTGAGCTTTCGGTGAAGGAAATCATCGTGAGGAAACCATAGCACGGTGGTAGGGTACTTTGTAGTACCCGCCTAGCTGGCTACCACCCTCAAGTTGAAAATCTGTCGCCAAACACCTATTGGTGTGTTCCGGCAGCTGCACTTGAGAGCCAGTTCCTTCTAGGCTTTGTGTGCTTACCACCTTCGGCCACATCATCACTTACCATAGTGAGATTGTAGTCAAACACAAGCCTATACAAAGTAAAAAAAAAAAAAAACATACTTAAAATTAAGACATATTATTATTACATAGTGGCACAAAATATTTGATAGCGATACTAAGTTTCATAGTCACTTGGTCAAACTCCTTTTCGGGACGTCACTACCACTTATGTACACGCCTGTATCTATCTAGACAGGACTTGACAGCTATACCCATTTCACTCAGAACTTCCCGAAGGGCTAACTTAAATTATTTCTGATAGTTTGAGCACCACTATTATAGTTTTAAACTGTGGAAATAATTTTGTAGGAGCGAAAATTTATAAGGGAAGCCAATAGAAGAATTCAGCTGGGCTGGGTAGCATTTGGGATACTTCGTCGGGTCGTCTCGTCCGGCATCCTACCTGTCATGACATACGGAGCCGAGACGTGGACACGGTACCACTAGTCTACAAAATGATAGTCATTCAGCGAGCTTTGAAAAGAGCTATGCTCGGTATTATTCGGGGGACTTCGCTCCGAGCCGCCGCACAGTACAGACGTACCCCGTACGGTCTATTGTGCTCCGCCCGCCACCCCGACTCGATTCTCGGAAGCGCTCTGGTATTTATACCTGGCCTTTCGCAGAACCGACCTTATCAGTTTGTTGACTCGGAACTTTTCACTTTAGAGTCTCCAAACGAATATTTGTTCTTACGACATCGCGCTCTCAAAACCACAGATATTTACTTGTGGTGAACCAGTGGATACCTAACGGTGATAACTAAGCTGGTTCGAGCGTGACCCGGGCGCTCGCGGTTTCCCTTAAGGAAAACGCTAACCCGGACGGGACTGGACCAGTTGGCCTTGGGGGCTTCCCTAGCCAACCCCAGTTGTCGTTAGGCAGGGACGTAGGAACCCGCTGCACAATAAGATTGGCAGCGGGAGACAAGCTTAGGGCACACCCTAGGGCCTACTCACCTCCCGACCTATCCCGGTCGGGAGTGTAACACACACCCCCGGGCCCATCCACCCGGGGCGAGATAGTAGGTTAGATTAGGGCGATCGCCTGAGGTTTCTTGTGGTTTCTTTAACTCAGGAACGCCCCGCGTCCGAAACCACGTTAGTTTGCCGAAGTAGAGTAACTCCCTCTGGCTGGCCATCATGGCCAGCCAGAACGACCACCCACCCCTGACGCTGGACGAGATTCTCCAGGACAACGAGTCCTGGGATTTCCTCGTCGAGCGTTACGGGACATCTTTTCTACCTCCCCGACCCGCTCCCACTTCACGGTCATCCTCAAGGATGTCCGTGATATCCGCGGAATTCTCCCCCGCGGAATCACCCGCGGAACACTCCCCGCCTCCCTCTCCCGCGGAATCAACCGCGGATCACTCCGCCCCTCCCTCTCCCGCGGAACCCTCCGCCCCGCCCTCTCCTGCGGAATCCGAACCGCCCTCTCCGCCTGCGCCTGCCGCGACGACCGGCCAGTCGTCCTCTTCCTCCTCCTCGGAGGGAGAGTTCACGACGGTCGTCGGGGGCAAGCGCAAGAGGAAAAAGAAGGCGAAAGCCACTGAAGCCGAGGTAGCTGCCAAAGCTGCCAAAGCTTCCGCCCCTTCCCCTTGCCCATCACCCAAGCCCCGCCCACTCATGGACACTGTTGTGCCCACACCCCCGCCGCTAATGGACGTGCCCATGGCTCCTCCCCCGGAGGAACAAGGCCGCCCAGAGGCGCGCATATCCCAGCCCCAATCCCAGACCCAATCCCAAGTCCCGATGAGGAAGGACTCTCCGCCTCCCCTGTTTGTTCAGGACAAATCCAGATGGACCAAGTGTCCGGATGGTTTACTCCTAACAAGATTCAATATACCTCTGCCCGCTCCACCGAGCACGGCATCAAGGTATCCGTGCCCACTTCACAGGACCACCGGGCCCTGACCAAACTCCTTAAAGAGCGTAAGGTGGCTTTCCACACTTACACTCTCCCTGAGGAGAAAGCCCTCCGGGTGGTGATCCGCGGCATCCCCCGCGAAATCCCCACCTCAGAAGTCGAAGCCTCCCTTAAGGAGCACGACCTCCCGATTCAGTCAGTGCACCGGATGCACAAAGGACGTGGCCACGAGCCATATAACATGGTGATTGTGGCACTGGACCAAGGGAAGGCCGGCAAGGCCATATACAGAGTAAAATCTGTGTGCGGCTTGAGCGACGGCTTCACCGTCGAGGGCGTCCGAAAGGGCGGCTACCCCTCCCAGTGCCACAACTGTCAGTTGTACGGCCATTCCGCCCGCAATTGTTTTGCTCCCCCCCGGTGCGTGAAGTGCCTCACACCTCACGCCACCAAAGACTGTGACCGTCCAAAGGTCATAGATGAAAACACCCCGCCACCTGGTTGCGTTCTCTGCAACCAGACCGGGCACACCGCGAACTACCGCGGGTGCTCGAAGGCTCCCCGCCCTTCGCGCCATTCAACGCGCAAAGCCCCCATCTCCAACCCGGCGCAGACCGATCTGCGCCCGCAAAGGCACTCTCAATGGGCCCGCCTTAACTCCAACTCTCCTAAGGAGTATCCTCCTCTCCCAAGGGAAGCGTTTGCTCTCTCCGAGCAAACCACGACCCAGCCACCACCTCCTCCTCCCAAGGTTTCCGCTTGGCAGCCGAAACCCACCGCAGCGCCTTCAGCGCCCGCCCCGCCGTCACCGCCAACCCAAACCACCCGCCGCGCAAACCCGTCACCAAAACGGGACCAAAACCCTCCGTCGAGTGTGGATGCGGACTTCGCACTCGTGGAGCGCTTCATCGATTTCATAAACTTCGATGAAATTAGGGAGCTCGCCGATATTATTAAACAGAGCGAGGGCAACGGTCGTGCCCTTGCATCTGCAGCGCTGCGATTTAACAAAATCGCTTGCCAACTCGATCACTTTCGCGTAAATCCATAATGGATATTACACCCACGCGCGGTAGAATCAAACCCCGATCCCTCAAGTTAGGAACCTTCAATGCCAACGGCATTATAGGTAAACGAGATGAGATCGCAGAATTCCTGCGAGAGCATCAACTCGATATCCTTTTGGTACAGGAAACATTTCTTAAGCCCTTTCATAGGGACCCTAAAATTGCGAATTATCAGATAATTCGCAATGACAGACCCAACGCCGCAAAAGGCGGCACCCTCATATATTATAAAAGATCCCTTCACTGCTCCCCTATGGACGCACCATCCCTAGAGTACATTGAGGCTTCAATCTGTAGGCTCGGTATGACTGGACACTCATCCATTATACTAGTCTCGGCATATTGCTCCCATTCTCACAACCTACCCGACTTAGGAATGTCACTCAAACGTGACTTAGAATCCCTTTTCAATTTAGGTAGCTCAGTCATTCTGGCGGGCGACCTAAACGCGAAACACACCCTCTGGAATTGCGTCGCAAACAATACCAGAGGGCGTATTCTTGAATCCCTCCTCGGGCCACTCAACGTGGACCTGATCGCCCCATACGAACCGACTCACTTCCCGGACATAGTGACTCACAGACCCGACATACTCGACGTGGCGCTGCTGCGTAATGTAAACTTACGTTTGCATGACTTAGCAGTGCTACACGAGCTCCAATCGGACCACCGGCCTGTAATCCTAGAGTTTACACCGCGCGTAGGTCCCCCAGATTCAGGTCAACCCTCTCGCACCAAGGTCGTGACGGACTGGGACAAATTAGGCGAAAGCCTCAAGGCGACCTCGTCCGTCCATCTAGACTGTATCCCTGACAGCCTAGTCACCGCCGACGACGCTGTAGGCGCTATCGACTCACTCACAAGTCACGTGCAATCGTTAGTTAGCGATTGCTCTCGGACAGTACCAGCGGAGGATGACCGACGCTGGCACTTGCCCGACGACATACGTGACCTGCTGAGGGAGAAGAAAGCCGCCATTCGCGCCTACGATAGAGCTCCCTCAGAGCAAAATCGTGTCCAATTACGAGCTCTCGAACGTGCCGTCAAGGCACGCATCGCAGAGTTTCGCGAGAATCGCTGGGGCCAGACCCTCAGCGAAATCAAGCCCTCCCACCTAGCCTTTTGGCAACTGTCTCGTGCCCTCACAAAGGACACAGTAGTTCCAATGCCTCCCTTAAAGCGACCCAACCTTCCACCCGCCTTTGAAGACGTGGAAAAGACCGAATGCCTCGCCGAAAGTCTGGAGGCTCAATGTACGCCCAGTTCTCTCCCTATTGACCCGCGTCATCTGGAGAAAGTTACAGCCGAAGTAGAACGGAGGACCGCTCTTCCGTTACCTCCTCCCGCTCCCCCGACTGACGACGTCGCCAACGACGTCAACACAAATGACGACCCACTTCCACCCGCGACCCATGACGAGGTGAAAGCGATCATCGGGAAGTTACACCCTCGTAAGGCCCCGGGCTCGGACAAGATCACCAACAGAGTGATCAAACTCTTCCCAGCCTCCCTTATCATGCTATTGACGGCCATCTTCAATGCCGCCCTCTCAAACAATATTTTCCCACACCAGTGGAAAGAAGCCCACGTGATTGGGATCCACAAGCCCGGCAAACCCAAGTCCGAGCCCTCCAGTTATCGTCCCATAAGTCTGCTCAACGTACTGGGCAAGATTTATGAGAGAATCATTTATGTCCGCCTTAAAGCATTTGCCGAAGCTAACAAACTCCTCCCAGACGAGCAATTTGGGTTCCGACCCAAACACTCGTGTGTTCATCAAGTCCATAGAATTGTTGAACACATCTCCACAAGTTACCAGAGAGGTCACATGACAGGCGCCCTTTTCTTCGATGTCGCAAAGGCATTCGACAAGGTGTGGCACACAGGCTTGATCTACAAGCTTTACACCCTAGGTGTGCCACCGAGACTCGTGACCATCTTACGAGACTTTCTGTCGAATCGCCTCTTTCGATATCGGGTCGAAGGCGTCCTGTCCTCACCACACCCCATTAGTGCCGGTGTCCCGCAGGGCTCGGTACTATCTCCCTTGCTCTTCACGCTCTACACGAGCGACATCCCTAGAGTCAGGAATACGCAGTTCGCTCTCTTTGCAGACGACACTGCCGTATATTGCTCAGGCATAAGCCCGCCCGCGATCTCTAAGAAACTCCAGACCGCAGCCAACGCCCTAGGCGCATGGTTCCGGAAATGGAGAATAGAGATCAACCCCTCCAAGAGTCAGGCGGTTCTCTTTTATAGAACCGACCGAAAAAGACGTCCCCCCATCCCCGACCCAGTCACACTATTCGGCGAGCCGATCCCTTGGGAGAGGCAAGCCAAATATCTCGGTGTGACCCTCGATGATCGCCTATCCTTCGCTGCACACATAAGGACGGTTCGCGCGCGCGCCGCCTTTGTGGCAGGACGACTCCACTGCATGATCAACGCCCGGTCTAAACTTGCCCTAAAAAGCAAGGTTAGACTCTATACCGCGTGTATCCGTCCAGTCATGACGTATGCGAGCACCGTGTTCGCTCACGCTGCTCCCACACATCTCCACACCCTTCAGGTGATTCAAAACCGTTTCATGCGCAAAGCCACGGGCGCCCCGTGGTACATGCGCAATGAAAACCTCCACCTTGACTTAGGTCTCCCTACAATCAAACAATTTATAAAACGCGCCTCGCGCCGATATTTTGATACCGCAGCGCACCACGCGAATCCCTTGATAGTCAACACTATCACATACACCCCGTCCCTTATTTCCCGCATCCGTAGGCCTAGGCACGCCCTCAGCGAGCCAGACGATGCCATTACCCTAGCTCAAATCGAGGCTGACGAAGCCCGAAAACAGATACAAATGCGCAACCGACAACCAAGATTTCGTCCTCGCCGGCGAGGACCGTCGCGACGTCCCTCACAGTCTCGTCCCGTTTAAGCGGCCCGAGCTGCATATTAGCAATCCGACCGATCCCCAAATAATTATAATTGTTTGCATGCTAAGTCCTCCCTCATTCCCCAGGCAACGTCCTGAGCCGAGGTCGAGCCCCACAGGGGGCACCCTCAGGCTACCGTTGCCCAAAATTATTTAGTTTTAGTTTTTAGTTTTAAGTAGCGGTTGAGAGCCCTCAGCGCTCACCGCAAAAGTCCGCGTAACGGTGGAAGAAGGTCCCCTGGACCCACCACCTTCCTGTTCCAGTCAAAAAAAAAAAAAAAAAAAGTATTGTTCGGAATGAAGTCGGATTAGTAAGCTAAAGTGGCAGTGGGCTGGTCATATTTGCCACAGAAATGATAACCATTGGGGTAGACGTGTTCTGGAGTGGAGACCGCGAATCGGCAAACGTAGTGTAGGACGCCCTGCGACTAGGTGGAGCGGAGCGACGATATACGCAGCCACTGGAGTAAGACAGCCGAAGATCGGGCTCAGTGGCGTATTTTGGGAGAGACCTATGTCCAACAGTGGACTTGTGTAGGTTGATGATGATGATGGAAATTTATGTCAAATATTTTTTGAGGTTATGACAGATCAATGACGGAGAGGTTAGAATACCGTGATTTGGTATCCATAGTAGGTACAAACTCGGCTTTATCTGTGTGAGGAATGTGTTAAATGTAACTATAAAATAACAATCCCATAATAATAACTTAACTTTTATTAAAAGTTATTGAATTTAACGTCAGAGCAGTAAATCAGGAGTGTTAATTAATTTATTTGAAGTACGGCCCCAGTTCCGCATTGCATACTGGCAACTTGCCAAAATGTGCCGCGAACTGCGGAGCCTGCAGCAAGTAGGTTGTATACCAACATTTTTATGTAGAATTTTTGGAACGAAGTTCCATTGCACGGCTTGCGGTAGTTGACTGGCAGAAATGGTCACGTAACGAAAAAGCGTTACGGATGTGACGTCACCAGTTATGCCCCCTCAATGGACGGAGTGATTCATGAGGAAGGTTTAAATATATAATTAATTAAGGTTTTGTGTGAATTGGCTGATATATGATTGTTGAAGATCTTATTAAAAAAAAATGAAAGCGTATATGCTCTGCTACCCGTGCAAAGCCGGGGCGGGTCGCTAGTGCAAAGTAAATAAACAGACAGTCTATCAGACTAAGGTTTATCGCCGAAAATAATTACGTCAGCATTTTCCACCCTGTATATTAATTTATTATTATAGTACTGCAGTTACAGTGATTTATTTAATTGGCTAATAAATGTGCTGAAATTTATTTAATAAAATTCTCTGCTATATATCGAGCCATTCCCGCCGACTTATCGTAACCGACAAATATAAAATTTTACAGAAGTTTTTTTTTGAATATTTTATACAGAAATGTGCTATGAAATTGAAACGTAACATAGAATTATGATTTTTTGTAATTTATTAATGGATTTTGGAGGGAAACGTTTACAAGGTTTGGTCCGTTTCACAATTTAAAATGTTACTTTAAATAATATCTAAAAATGTCGCTTACGATCAGTCGGCGGGAATGGCTCGATATGTCACGAGAACCGTTTATAAATCCCTACTAATGTTTATAAAAACTTTTTCTTTCTTTCTTGTTTGGTGTGTCCTTACTCCTTTCATACAGTAAGGGAACGACGTAATTTTTTACATATTTTATGGGCTGGAGTAATAAGGGCTATTTTTATCCCTGGAATGGAACTAATGTTATCAACAGAACTACTGATTTGATTTGAATTTTGTGTTAGAATGCCCGTTTATTGAGGAAGGTTATAGGCAATTTTTTATCCCGGGAACTCGGGTGAAACCGCGGGAAACAGCTTTATTATTGTCGATAGGCATCTTGTTCAAACACTGGTCTGTATTTTAGAAATTCTTACAGAAAAACAAGTAAAACCGAAGAATTACCTGTAATTATTTTAAAACTGCCGTGCCTTAATGCTATTTGCGCAAAAAAAAAACCACCAAAACTGCTCCCCCTCCCCAATTAATATCAATTATGTACTTACCGCCAGTGGGGTCTATAATGATGGCATTTATTGAGGGGCTGGTCTGATGAAGCGCGCTTTTGGCGCGTGCAAGCAGTTTTCCGTTCGCCATTTGCTTGGCGTGAAATTGTTTGTTGTTAATCTTTTGGATTTTTAGGGTTGTATACACCATTTTTTTCGGTTGTATGTGCCATTTATAGAAAATATTTTTCAAACATTGTAAATCGGGTATTTCTCTTATCTCTGACCTACTCATTGTTGCGATTTTATGGGCCGATTAACTTTGCGTGAGTAAGAAGTTTTCCGTTTGCCATTTATTTTATATACTGGATTTTACGTATACATATGAGTATATATTTTTAAGTCTTTTGTTATAATCAGCAACGTACTTATCTATACAGATTTGAGGAGTTTATATAGTCATCGATATTATCTAAAAGAACAAAGCCTGTTTTTATCCGAATTCATAATATTTTTTGTTTACCCCGCCTATTTGTTTTAAACCATGAGAATAGTCTGTAAGAATGAATCCTGGATACACACACACCCTTTGCGGTACAGTGTGAAGTTATTGACTGCAATCACTTCTTATGACGGGAGGGTGCTAGGGGGATAGTAGGGTAGCCATCATGTTCAACATTGGAGAGACTGTAGATAGATATTTATGTGGGAGTTGAATTTCGTGCATGTCTTCTTAGAGGTTGTAGACAACTACGTAATTTCAGGGTCATCAATGATATTTTTAGTTTAGTTAGACGAGCAGCATGGTGGCTGGTGTTTCTATATCATACAGTGTTGTAATTCCCTAAGCACATCATAGACACTTTCCAAGTTTGTCTATGTCTTGTTTTTAAAGGAATTAACTGCGGTTTTAAAATGGTATTTTTACATTTAACAAGATCGTTTTTTTTTTTGGTGTGAATAAAATAATATAATTTGGTTTTATGTTTAATCGCAATGAGTTTTAAAAAACTAACTGTTTTACGTCAGGTACACCCCAAAGATGATGGAAGAGAGTGAAGAGACCAAAGGAAGATGTTACTCTTATCTATATATTAGACACTTCCTTCACTTATTCACTGTCCTAAGTGTATCGAGTTTTTATTAAAATGAAAAACTTTTTATCTCACGTTTTATTTATACATGGTCACATTACGGGAAGTCTTATATCGCCCGCGGCTTCCCGCTTATTTCGCTCTTCTATTGACGACCGCTTCCGGTCTATCTCGGTTTAATACGCTATTTAAACTTGGAATCGAGATCTTTTATAAAACATTCTTAATTGAGATGTTGCTTGAATTCAAAATAAATGATCATACACTAAACTAAAAAATATCGAAAAAAATGTAAAATTAATACTTTTTATGATTTTTTTTTAATTACAAATCTAACCACATAGTAGATATTTTGATACTGTACAAGTATGATGTCAGTGCAGTATATACATACAAAACTCAGTTTAAAATATCGTTTTTATTTGTAATAAAAAGTCGCTGATTTGTTATGTCAGTCAACATCTCACAAGCATTCTTTATATTACGAGTTTCTTAACTTAATTTATAGTTCATCCTTTATTTAAATCCAAAGAGGTTGATTTAAAGTGAACACTGTTTTTTTTTGTTTATTATGGCAATTGTAATCACATAATGCCAGTGTCAAGTTTGTATCACTTTTAATTAGTTGTTCGCGGATATTTTGGCGGGAACTTGCGAAGTTACGTTGCATTTTCGTTTTATTTTCATGAAATCGTTTATTGAATGAAATCGGTGGTGTTTTGTCCAATGAAGATCAATACAAGTGCGCGAGTGAAGTGAAATTAAATGAATGCGTGTATCGTGACTTTTCATGATGTCTCAAATAGTCCAAGAAAAGTTTTAGTAAAACAGCCACCATTTTACTAAAACCTGACTGACTTGACTTGACTATATGTACACCAGATTTGGCCTTTATATTTAAGAATATAAAATGATATAAAACTAAGAAGAAATACAAGAATTGGCTGTATGGCTTAGACCTTTGCCTGTCCCGAAAAAGACGGATACAACAACTACTACTATTAGTTAGTTGTTCGCTAATGTCAACTGTCAATTTATAAAACAGAATGATGGATTCTGTGAACCCTTACTAATCCGTCTGTATCTCATCGATCGTTGTATATTTCATCAAAATGATTGTATTGCGTTATGAGACAGTTGTTGTACTACATTGTGGAGTAGATATTTCAACTAGGTTATGAAACGGATAATATTTTGACTCTATTTTATTTTGCGTATAACATAATATGGTAAAGATCGTTGACTTGTGTAGACAAATGGCAGAGGGTAGAGTGAACACGTGTCGCTGCGGGCAACCAATATGATGCTAATATGAACCTAGCTTCACATGTGGTACAGTCGTGTACAACACCGTTACACGTAGGTTAATAACATAAAAAAAAAAAAAAAACTGTCAAACGCAATGAACTTGAGCTTTTGGTGAAGCATTGTGAGAAAACCATAACTTGGTGGTAGGGTATGTTTTGTTTTCAGTTGGTTTTCTACCACCCTTCGTTGAAAATTTGTCGTTCAGCACCGAAGTATGCAAAGTAACAAAAAAAAATTCCGTAACACTTTTCAACTGAACTGTCTCCAATATTACTCGCCCCTTCTCATGCAGAGGCATGACATACTGCCATAGAGTAAGTAAATGTTACAGATAAGAACAAATCTATCTATTCATAATAAATCTATAGAGCCAACGTGTCTGTAAATTAATTTTAGTTTTTTTTCTCGTCTGTATTTTCATTCAAATCGCGTGAAAAGAACAAAAAATACTACATCGCGCTAACAATGTTCTCCGAGTCGCATATATACGAGATTCCAACATTTTCAGTTAGACCGCGGTCCCCAAGCACTACCTATGACCCAGCCTGGCGGAAGATCTTCCCTTTTAAATGGAGAAGTCTACCACCTTGCTCTTCCTTAAATCCTATGCTGTAGGTAAGAGTAAATGGCAGTACATTGAGATTTGAGCTTGCGTACAGCTCAGACACTATCGTAATCTTAACTTAATATTATAAATGAGAATGTTAGTTTGTTTGTTACCTTTTCACGCTTAAACCGCTGAACCGATCGCGATGAAATTTGGTATGCAGATAGCCTATGGTATGGAAAAGGACATAGGCTACTTTTTATTCCGAGAAAGCATAAGATCCCTGGGGAACGCGGGTGAAACCGCGGGGCAGCTAGTCTAATAAATGTGAGACAAATAAACTTTTTTATTATTATTAAAACAGTAATGAATGCTCATAATAAATGTTGCCAGCCCATCAAATTTCAATTTACCATTTTCCCCCAGATAGCCGGAATTTCATCTATTATATAATAAAAATTGTTTTGCTGCCTCTGTTACTGAATCACCCTCTGTATGCATCACAGAACTTACACAATAATAAACTATAAATTCACCCCCATGGTAAATAGAAAAATATACCTTATAACTAGGGAGAGAGAGGACCTTCGTGAGAGAAAATTGAAATACTTTTTGGACAGTCTGACTATGTTGGTTTATTTTACGTAAAACAATATCATCATCATCATCATCATCATCAGCCGCAAGACATCCACTGCAATATGATAAGCATAAACACAAAAAAAACGATCTAACTTTCCTTCATAATTATAGAGACACTAGCTGTTCCCTGCGGTTTCACCCGCTTTCCCGGTATAAAAAGTATACTGGGTGATTTTGTTATCACTGGCAATACTTGCAAAGGTGGAAGTACTCATCAAAATGAACAACTTTTATTATGGGACTAACTGTGAAATCATGAAAAAATTATCAGCTGTTCCATACAAAAGTTCAATACCTACTCGACCAAAATGTATGAAGCAACCATATTATTTTACGCGATATCAGAGTTAGCCCTATAATAAAAGTTGTTCACATTGATGAGTACTTCCACCCCTGCAAGTATTGCCAGTGATAACAAAATCACCCTGTATAACCTTCCTCTAGAATTGGGCTATCAAATGCAAAAATATTTTTTCAAATCCAACTGGTAGTTCCTGAGACAATCTCTTCAAACAAAAAATCTCTTGAGCTTTATTATTATAATAGAGTCATGCAAATACGGTATACAAGAATAATACCTGGTCTTAACTGGTCTATTGATTTTAAATACCGAGAACTGAATTCAACTGATGTCTTGTACCTACCGACCACCCAAACAAAAATAGAAGCGGTCAAGCGGGCACCGGACACGCGTTTAAGATTCCGTACTAAATGTTGATATTTTATACATTCCCTGACATTCCCAAAAATGACAGATTGTTTCGCCTCTATTATGTTACAGCCTGTCAAAATTTAAATGAAACACAAAATCAACCTTTGTACATCGAGAAACCAGCAATGTAGGTAGTTAAGCCTAGTAGATACAATTCAAAAACTGTTTCCAAAAAAAAAAATCTCATAAAAAATAATAAATAACTGACTGAGGTGGCAAACAAACATACAGCCCGCTTAGTCAAACACGAGAAGTAAAATTCAAAGGCATGTGAAATATCAACCCGAGCTGGGCCCACGTGGTGGACACGATGACCTCAATTCTATCCAAGTGAGTTTCCTGGACTTGGCCTGGCTCATTATTTTTTTAATTTATTTGCTTTAAATGTGGTTTTACAATAAGGTCTTACAGCACATTTAGCTTCTAAAATAAGCATGCAAATACATTTTAATATTATTTCAATTACACTCTATTTATTATTATTCTTAACAAGATAAGTATTATTATATTATATATTAGTATTTATAACATTATAATTAGGTCAATGTATTAATATTTCAAAATGAAACAGAATATTAAACAACTTATACCTATTACTATTACCTACAATATGTCAAGTATGTACAATCAAACAAATACGAAAAACCCAGATGTCAAATAATTATGAATACAATTCATTTATATCATAAAATTGTTTAGATTTTAACCATTTAATTAATTTACATTGAAAACGTGTCAGTGGAAGTGATTTAATATCATTTGGTATCGCGTTATACACCTTCATACACATTGCATAACATTGCTTTTGATAAAGAGCCATTCGAGGCGGAATGTCAAAGACCAATCGATCTGGATTCCTTGTGTTTCTTGTGAAAAATGTCCTGAGCTGATTTAAAATACACTTTATGAGTCTTAACAAATACTGCAACTTCAAGGATATACATAGAAGGAAGAGACAAAATGCCCAAGGGCCTGCATGAGGCGTGTGGTGGCACACCACATATTGCACGTACACATTTATTTTGTGCAATGAATACTTTATTTATATCCGGAGAATTTCCCCAAATCAATAACCCATATTTTAGTGTGGATGCTATGTGGCCATGATACGCCGCTAGGATGGTAGAATGAGCGGATGACTGTCTCAATCTGTTCAAAACGTAGATGAATTTATTAATTTTTTTACAAACATAGTCTACATGTGACTTCCAATTTAGGTTCCTATCAATAAACAGACCCAAAAATTTTGTTTTGTCCATTTTCAGTATGTCCTATCCTTTATAATTAATGTTTAGTTTATGAATCTGTCAAGCACCAACCGTGTTCCGTGTGCTCTTGAGAGCACCTATTCTACACTTTTGCGCCCAACACATGAAATACACTTTTTTTACTGGACTAGAAGGTGATGGTCTCTCGACCACTCCACCCTTACGCGGACAGAAACAATAATTACACACTTTTAGGAAGGTTTTAGTTATTACACTAAAGGGTTTTAACTTAACGGAACCCTAGCAAACATAATCATAGTTTGTGACAAAGTTTCTCACGTTCCTATTAAATATTTATGAACGACTGAAGAAAATTGGGTAAAGGTATTCTATATTGGTATTATACAAAAATGTAAGGGCATTCGATTAGGTATATAAATAATTTAAACGCGGGCGTCGTTCTTAGGGTAAATTGAAGGGTTGAAATGGAAATGACGTTTCTATGCTTTATTTTGATTGGAAATTATTGTATTTGGAGTACCATGGTCAAAGAAGACCGTAGAAAAAGTTGGCGTGTATTTATGTGTAGAGTTGTCACTCTAATATGGTGACGTCTACCTTATTTAGTGTCCGACTGAAGTTTCGGCTTTGGATTCAGCCACGCTCAGCCAAAAAGAAATACCTTCGGCGAAACCGACCGAAGTATTAAAGTATAAGTGAATTATTGACCGGAGCCAAAGGTTTTTAATACTTTTTAAGTTTCAATCTTGAACTGAATATCTTAGGGTTTTTAAGGCTTCGTCTTCTGCTGTAGGTTTTTTTTTTTTTTTTGGACTGGAACAGAAAGGTGGTGGGTCCAGGGGACCTTCTTCCACCGGGCTCTCAACCGCTACTTAAAAACTAAAATAAATTTAGGGCAACGGTAGCCTGAGGGTGCCCCCTGTGGGGCTCGACCTCGGCTCAGGACGTTGCCTGGGGAATAGGGGAGGGCTTAGCATGCAAATATATATTATTTGGGGATCGGTCGGATTGCTAATATGCAGCTCGGGCCGCTTAAATGGGACGAGACTGGGAAAGACGTCGCGACGGTCCTCGCCGGCGAGGACGAAATCTCGGTTGACGGTTGCGCATCTGTATTTGTTTTCGGGCTTCTTCAGCCTCGATCTGGGCTAGGGTGGTGGCATCGCTGTAGGTTGTGACGATAGTCGATTAATAGGCTTCGATTTCGGCCAAAAATCGACCTTCAATCGGACACTACTTATTAGTTTTGTTGTAATTATATTGAGAAAAAAGCGTGTTGACTGCATCAGCAGAGGTTTGATTGCATGGTCCTGTTGTATAAGACGCTGGCCTTGTCTGTGCCTGACTATTACGTGCCCCAACACTCGCCCGTGACGCGCGCCATGCAGCTCGACTACTTCTTTGAGGTCCCACCACACTGTGACTTGGTGGCGACAGGTGGTGAGTGGTACGATAGATGGCTGAATGGAAAACAATGTTAGAAAGACGAATGCAAAGCTGAGGGTATGTTCCTTATGTACTAAGAAAGGATTTTCCGAAATTCAACCCCTAAGGAGGTAAAGTAAGGGAACGCTGGTGAAACCGCGTGGTGATGCAGACAGAAAGACATAGTACGTATAAATAAAAGCAACTTACAGTCTATGCGAGTCCCCCGGCAGCCTCTTGGGCACGTGCAGCAGGCCGCGGTGCGCGCAGTCCGCGGCGGCGGGGCGGCACGCGCACGCCCACGGGCACGCTCCGTGCGCGCGCACCACGCACGCGCACGCCACCAGCGCGCACACCACCACGCTGGCCAGCGCGCTCGCCCTCGCTGCCGACATGCTGGGCCGACACGTGCGTGTGTGAATGATTACTGGTTTAGGTCATCGCTGCGCTGTGGACGTGACGTATTGGTTAGTGATGGGTTACAAATTGTTAGATTGCCTATTATAATAATATAATAAATGCGAATGTGAGTTTGTTTCCTTTTCACGCCTAAACCGGTGAACCGATCGCGATGTAATATGGTACGCAGATAGCCCATAGTATGGAGAAAGACAATTATTATTTTTGGAAACGCAGGTGAAACCGCGGGGGGAAAGCTAGTATATAAATAAAAATTAAATCCTTTTCATTGGTATGCGCAGCACATGAGAACGGCTGTGATTTGGCTAATTTTCCTTTTAAATGTTCGTAATAGTCCGAATAAGGTGTTTAGGTAAAATGGAAAACATGCCCAGAAAATTTGAAAATTCGGGAACAACAGTAGGTACTTTTTTTCAATGAGATTTGTATTAAAATTTGAAAATTGAAGGTATTGTGTAGGTACCCTTTTAACCATCTGTGTAAATGCCCTAGGTATAACAGTAGCCCCAATGTAATATTGGACAATGTGCATCGAGCATTCGCGGATATTTTTAACCGACTTCATTTCGTTTACAAAGGATTTCGCTAAATAACAATGCAGCTGTTATCCATAATTTCCATAGTTTTTTACAACTGCACTGCATACATTATTTCAATCTATAAGCCATAAAATCTATAATACAATGTCTTCATTGCTGTCACGAGGTCGCGCCCGATCAATTGTAGTCCTTTGGAATTGAATTTACGAGTTCAATGACCCTGGTTAATTGGAGACATGTCTGTGATTGTCTGAGCGTGAATATCAGTTCCACAATGTTTTAAAACAATTGTCTAATAGCGTAATACATTCACATTGCTGAAACATACAACGATTGATGAGATCCCGATGTATAAGCGTTTACAGATACCGCCATTAATTTTCTTTTGACAGATGATATTCTCGACAGAAAACTCTTTTATCTATGGTTGCATTACCAAATAGGCCACAATAATTTAATATTTACATAATAGTTATTCTATTTTAATGATTGCCCATCTTGTAAGAAAAGTCGTTATAATAAAGTGCAGTACTCATACACAGCACTTGAGATAAGGGAATCGAATTTGGTGTACAGTAAATAAAGATAACAGTATAACAACAGGTGAAACTGTAATATTTTTGGTTAGTACGCATTGTCTGTCATACTGAGACACGTTTGCATGTACAATTATATTATTTGTTTAGAATACGATCAATTAATTTTATTTTACTTGACTTTTCAAGTGTTCATGACGTAGTTAAATTTGAATATACATAAAGTAATTTACTACCACAAAAGTAATGTAAATTATGGATTTTACCCGGGTTCCAGAGGGATTATGTTTTTATTTAAATATGGATTTCCAACCAAATTATGTAAATGGTAGCAAGCAATTTAGGAGTAACATACGAATAAAGCTAGGTAACATGTTTCTTTAATTAATCGAGAACACAGCATGCAACAATATTATGTTATGATTTACAGAAATTAAAAGTACTGTTTCAGGATAAATATTTATTTTATTTTCAAAGGGATTATTAGTTAGTTCCTTAAAAATAACAGATATAATATAAATATCGACAGCTAATTAAAAGTTTCCACAGATAATATTCATGTGTCAAGTGTCGTTCAAATCCTTTCAGGCACACAAACTTCCAAAATTATTACATTAGTAAGTTTAAAAACGTTGTAAAATATCAGATATGAATCGGAAAGAAAAACAACAAGACTTTCTTCATAATTCATAAAAATCATAACAATTTGAATACTGAACCAAGTGTAGTTTAGCCACTGCTCTTGGTTTAATTATCAACTGTGACAGCACTTAAGGATTATCATTGCGCTCTGCTTTAATGGACACGACTGCATTTAGAATATTGCATTTTGAATGCTTATATTTAACTAACTTTTGACCGCTACTTCGCTCGTATGTGTTGCTAATGTATATTTTGAACACACTTTCAATTTCCTCGTTCTGGAATAACCAGGCGTGAGTCAGTTAGAAATACCAGCTGCACAATTTTGTATAACAACTGTCATAATACCGTAATACAATCACAATGCCGAAATATCACCGATTACTGAGATACGGACGGATTTAAATTGAATGGATAGTTCCAAGTCCCACATCTGGATACAACAATAACTTTAAAACTAGGTAGGTTAGGTACATACATGAATAGGACGTGAAAACTTGAATTTGGTAGGAACATCGAATATTTATCTATGAAAGGCAAAGGAGCAAAGCTATACAGCCGCTGAGTTTCATTCGCTTTAATGAGCAGTGGCGTCCTAATTTTCAGGATAGTAAAGGTTTATTAATTGAAAGAAATAGCGATGATTAAATCTACTTGAATCATACCATAAATCATTCCTTCCAATTAAAAAAACGAAAGGCTCCATGGTAAGCAACAGAGCTTAGTGAGAGAAAAAATATGAATTGAGCTGTCAGACGCTATTGTCAAAATTCAAACGCCAGTTCACACCTCTCGCGCGCTTTTGTTGTGTTCTTTTTTCAAACGTCACGCGGTTGGGGTTCCTTGTTAATGCGAAACCATACAACAATTCATGGAAGATTTTTTTTATTTGTTATTCGGAAAAATAGGATAATGTAAAACTAGGTCAAATACGTGTTTGTTAGGTGAAAGCTTGTTATATTTAATTTTAAAGTTACCAATTTATTTGTGTTGCGACCACATGGGGTTGGGTAACATTCTACACCTTTCTAACACGTTTAGCTATCGATTGCCACTTCCATTAGATGGTATTTTCTTTGTGAAGTTTAAGGATATATAGTAAAGTAGAAACTATTACTTTTACAACACACACACTGTGACACACTTTTGGCACACACATATAAGCCGAGCTTTATTGTAGTAAAACATGATGTTAAAACTATATTACGTATAAATGTGTGTTTCGGTAGATGCACTCGAAAGCCAATTCTCTTCTAGACTTTATGTGCTTACCACCTTCGGCCTATGAGTTCTTATCGCACTTTTTTTTTCAGCATGATACATAGTGTTTTAATCAAAACTACGAGAAAAATAAGTTTTTTTTTGTTGAAGTTTCAATGAAAATTGTTAAAGTTACTTATTAAAAGTTATTGTACATACTTAATACCATTTACAAGATATATTAATGTTGATTTGTGACGTTTGAGACA
The DNA here is from genome assembly GCA_951216915.1 of Tetheella fluctuosa. Lineage (NCBI taxonomy): Eukaryota > Metazoa > Arthropoda > Insecta > Lepidoptera > Drepanidae > Tetheella > Tetheella fluctuosa. Next base: position 612,139 of record OX578242.1, read on the forward strand.
AAGCAGAGGAGACTACTGGATGGCTGTTTTTTGACATTATATAATTAAACTAGCTTCCGCCCCGCAGTTTCACCCGCGTTCCCGAAGTACGTTTTCCCGGGATATAAATTAGCCTATAGCCTTCCTCGATAAATGAGCTATCGAACACAAAAAAAAAAGTTGTAGTATAGGTCACCAACTGATAACATTATTAAGTTACTTAATTTAATTTCATTTCATATAGGTTTTCTGCCAACAATCGATTTTCATTTTTTTTCTGGTGCATATTTGTGTGACAGTAGTGACGTACACGCTGACTAGTTTTCAAAAAGTAAGAAAGTATTTTCCGAGCAGGTGTAGTATAAAACATATTTATAGTACGGAACCGTACAACCTAATTATAGTTAGTGCTTGCCGCTTTACTTTTAATTCATTATTCAAAAGCCCTCCAAAAACCAGAGTGTCACTTTTTAACCCACTCAAACAGGCAATGGTATTGTGTAGATACAGCCAAGTTTTTTTTTTCAATTTTATTTTTTTATATGCCCAAGGGCTCTAAGTATTTAAATGTACAGTTGGCCTCTTTTCAATTTGTTTTATTATTATTTTATGTACGTAAAAGGTTAATTGGGAAATGTCTTTCACTACTGTGGATAGGCTTGTGGGTATATAGGTAGTGGATGTAACCGAAGGTGGCACACAAAGTCCAGAAGGGAACAGGCTGTTAAGTCCAGCTGTGATTGATGGAACTTGAGGGTGGTAACCGACCAGGTAGGTAGGTACTGCAAAGTACCCTTCCACCGTGCTATAGATTCCTCACGATGTTGTCAACGGTTTTCATCCTGACATTTGACGTCATTACCCCTAAGTTTTATCGCCTAGAACCCGGAAACCAATTACCCACATCAAATACTAAATTTACCCCAAAATAGAGTAATTTAATAACCCCTAGGTTAGTAAACCTTTATCCAAGAGTAAGATGAAGTCTTCAAATATTAATAATTGAACGCCTACAGAGCGAAGTAGAAATGAAAGACAAGGATGGCAGATCCCATAAATAATGCACGAAAAAGGGAGAGTAGAAAATTAACAAATTCCCGAACAATACGGGTACCGTCGGCAAATAAAAGGACAATATGAAACAACGTTCCAGGGGATGTACGGTTCGCAAATTGGCAGATAATTGTACATAGGGTGGGCTTAAGTGATACAGACAGCAGACACGCGCGTTCATTGATATGTACAGTCGCTGAAACAAGTGTCACTTGTCATTCATTCATTCGTTCTATCTATCATACATTTATTTTGCGCTGGAGTATGGACGCGTAAGCTAATTTGTTATGACCAAGGATGTTTTATTTTTAATAGACTTGTGTTTGGCCATTATAAACGGCGAAGTCGAAGGTGGAGCGCGCTAGCCCACAAGAAGCTTATTTACTCAAGTTCCTACGTTGTAAGAGACAGAAAACATACACAACAAGTGGTAGCCAGCCAGGAGAGTACTACAAACACCATGTTATGAGTTTGACAGCTGACTTTACAAACTAAAATTACGTAAGCAACCTTTTACAACCGCATTTATTAAGTAAGGTTTAGTGTTACGCAATCCTGTTCACAAGTGTACAGCCGCTAACACAATTGTAGACGGACACTGATTGCCTGCCACACAGTAATTGTATTACGCTTGTGTGCGACATTGTACTAGCGAGTGAATGAATGAATGGTATATTGATGACAGAACAATGACTTCTCGTTAAGAGTGGACCGGATTATGTCTCTTATAAGATCTAGGCAGGACTTGGGGTCTACCATATTTTGATATTGAAAATAATCTAAATAGCTTATATAAGAAAGAAAGAAAGAAAGAAAGATAAAGTTAAAAAAATATTATTAACTAATACCATACATAATAAATTTTAAACAAAAAATAAATAAATAGACGACTAGGCTGTTAGGCTCTGTGCCTTTGTCTGCTTTTTGACTACCTAAATAAGTATAAGTACATACATTCGTTTTAAATAAAAACTATGAGAGTGGTCACTTCATAGTGAATAAAAAAAGTGGGTACTTAGGAGTGGTATCCAAAAAAAGTCGGTTAAAAAGGAAAATCTGGGATAGCAGATTGATGTGGAAGTTAGATATACTTGTCTGCCATATCATAGGTCGTGGGTTCGATTCCCATCATCTGTGAGTCTAGGTGTAATCTCTAAATAATATAAAACAAAGTCGCTATCTGCCTCTGCCTGTTTCTCCGCTTACTTCTAAACCACGCAACGGATTTTGATACGGTTTTCACTAATAGAAAGAGCGATATCTAAACAAGGATGATTTGTGTACATAAATTGCAACCATGCGAAGCCTGGGCGTATCGCTAGTTATAATACCAGTCATGTGATTAATAAATAAATATTTAATAGAAATTATTCACTCTCAAGTTGAAAATCAGTAGACAAGCACCTATCGGTGTGTTCCGGCAGCCGTAGCGTACTAGAGAGCTTCGGTGCTTTTTTAAATCTATAGGATTTTTTTATAACACCGGCTCACTCATCACTGTTCTGTTATCTCTAACATACGCAGCGAGATAAGAAAACAAGATATAAGTTTGATTGATGAACTCCTTTCTTGTCACATTAGACTCGTTTAAATATATGGACCTACTAGCGACCTGCCCCGGCTTCGTACGGGTACTTATTAGAGCATACGCCTATAACTCTATCAGTTTACGCGGCCCACGCCAGTAAAGCTCCCAGTCAACATGATTTTTTTCGACATCTTCAATAATCATCGTCACATTTCAGCCAATTTACACAACACTGAAATTAATTATATACCTAAACCTTCCTCATGAATTACTCCGTCCATTGGTGAAAACCATACGAAAATCCGTTAAGTACTTTTGAGTTCATCGCGAACATGCATATAGACAGACAGACGCGGCGGGGGACTTTGTTTTACAGTATGTAATGATAGTGATTGTCTATGGACGAGTTGTAAATCTGTCGCCAACTGTCTATAGGTGCGATCCGACAGCAACACTTGAGAACCAGTTTCTTTCTTGGCCTATGTGTACTTACCACTTCGGACACATTATCTTACCATGGTGGGAGTGACCAAAACATGCCCACAAATACCGCAATCTCATTGGCATTTAGAATTAAAGTTTTTTTTATTACTTAGATTTCGCCTCCCTTCATGATTCCCATTATTTTATTTTGGAACTACCTGTTCAGTTTTAATAATAACAACGAGGATCCCAAAATAATCCATGAGATCAACATAGCATGAGTGAGCCTTATTTGGAGTGACGTGTGCCTTCGTCAAATATTTGACCGAAAAAAGTAGGTTAAATCTAACAAGTTTACAACACTTTTTGTGGTACCTGTATCATATTTCAAATAAGGTTAATTCAAAATTCGAACTATTTGATGTCGTGATTCCGATAATGCCAACTGACATGTGCACTACATGTAAAAATGGCGGATTGGATATCAATCGAATCCGTCTGTACCTCATCAATCGTTGGATATTTCAGCAAAATGAATGTATTGAGCTATGAGACAGTTATTGTACTACATTGTAGAGCTAATATTTCAATACTGCCAGCTATTTAATCCCAGTAGTCTATTTAGACATTGCTGACAACATAACAATATAATAATGAACAGAAAAGATTCGATGAGTAATGAAAATAAATAAAATTAAATAGTATAGTAGATTTTAAACGTACAGCGACTGTCGACCGTCCGTTCCGTTAGATGTAATCTACTCGGGTCGGGTTACTGCCTCGGGTCGTCAACATTTTAGTCTTTTTTTGTTGTTTATAGTTTTTATAGCGTTGGCTCGTGTACTTTATAAATTGAATTTAGATCTAGACTTTTAGTAACTTAATAAAATGGTGAACATTAAGGGTCATTTTTATTACATAATTTCCTGATAGCTTAATGGTAGATTTACTGGTCGTCTCATTCTATTTCTCTTCGAAAGAAAGAGACTACATTATTAGATATCTGTCAGATGAGCTATCCGGAACTTATCGGCAACCTGTGATAACTCTAAATATTACTACGTGCTAAGCAGCAAAAAGGGAACTTCTAACGTTTCTTCTAGTTATAGTACGATATAGGTTTGTAATGTCATGTTGACACCTGTCATCCACTCCATTGTCAAGATGACATATCAACGTTATTTTTAATCTTTGTACGAAAGCAAGCAAGGAACACACTCCTCTCTCCACCAGTTTCACTCGTACCTTCGTGTGCTTGGCCACAGCATCAGATATCATGGTGAAATTCAAGCCTCAATAAAAAAATGCAATAAAAAATCGTCATAAAAATGTGATCTACACCTGCCATGCATAGATCGGATGACGGCTCGCGCGGTTCGTTAGCCGCACAGTTTGGATACGAACACCATTAGTGAGCACATACCTTTATTATTATACTAACATATAGTGTAGACGCAGCTTAAATTGACTTTCATGTAATGGTATTTTAAGTATATGCTAGTATTTGAGCACAATCAAACCGTGCGTGGTGAGTGATGTGTCCGAAGCGCACACAAAATCCAGAAGGAAATGGTAAAGTACAGCCGGACCATAGACAAAACTACTTTTTAAACTTCAATAAGATTTTTGAAGTGTAAACTTCTTTTAGCGCGGTACGCATATTTTTAGATGAGGACCTCTGGACTTGCGACAACGAGACGCAGTTTGACGTTTAGTTTCTTTTTTTTTCTCCCATTAAAATAATTGCGGCCAGTAATGTCGCTAGTCGCTGTCAGTAGTTTTGGCGCCATAACAAAACAAACTCACTCAGAAAAAAAAACTATTTTAGATTGTAATAATTTTAATGATAATGATGATGATACAACAGCTCAATCTCAATCTCTCAAAAAAAAAGTTTTCACTTCTGTCGGCACTCCCGGAGTGAATTTTTTTTTATGTTAACAGGTTTGCAAGCTGCCAGATAAATAAGTTGGACACCTTATTTTTTTTTACTTTTTATAGGCCTATGTAAATGATTATGTGGTCGAAGGTAGTAAGCACACAAAGCCCAGAAGGATGAACCTGATGGTAAGTGGTCACCGCCACCTATGGACATTTGCAATACCAGGGGAATTGCCAACCTTGAAGAGCTCTTGAAGAATCCCATATCGTAGCTTTACCGTAGGGAAAACCATAATGGGGAGCTCATTTCACAATCGTTGCGTGGACAAACAGTTTCATCATCATTTCCGAGGGATTTTGTAGTTTCTTGGTATAAAAAATATATTTTATACCATCTATCTGTGTACATAATTTCATCATTATAAACACACAGGCAAACTCACTTTCACAATAATATTGGCATGATAGAATGAAAGTTTTTTTTTTTTTATGGTAAGTGATGATGTGGCCGAAGGTGGTAAGCACACGAAGCCTTGACGAGAAATTTTCAACCTATGGTATCCTCACGATGTTTTCCTTCACCGAAAGCTCAAGCTCATCGCAAGGCATCGACATCACTACCACTGAGCTATAACCGCCTTAAGTAAGTTAGTATGCTCTGCTCTGAACAGGCCCGAATGTCCAAACTCATTTTCCCCAAGTACAAAGTATTTAAAGATTAAATTGACATTAAACATTTCATCGACACTGCCACACCACTAGTCGCGTCGAGTGATTTACCACCGGCTTATATTGTGCGTACCTACGCGTATGGAATCCATTGTGACATTCCAAATTTAAATCTCGTTTGTATTTGAAACTTTTTGTTTTAAGTTTTGGTAGAATTTATTTTTGTGGTCTGACTTTTTTGAAAATTTACTTTTTTAAGAATTAGGTTGCAGTAAAAGTAAAGAAATAGATCAGATACAAGAATCGGGAAAGCATGGAAATGTTACTGGGGGCTTAAGGAAGTAATGAAAAACACGGGAATTAAAATGAATGTCAAAGCAACCTGCATACTCCCAGTCGGCTGTCAAACTTGGGCACTCACTAAAGTGCAAACCAGGAAACTGAAAACATGGCAATGGAAAGGAGCATCCTTAATATAAGGAAGTCCGACAGATTAAACAATACAAGCATCAGAAAACGCACAAAAATTGAAGACGTTACAATGAGAATAATAAGATTGAAATGGAAATGGGCCGGTCATATAATAAGAAGTATTGAAAAGTTGAACAAACGGATAGTTTATAGGTACCCGAGAAATATGAAAAGAAAACGAGGTAGACAGTTTCGAAGGGGAGGACAAAATGGAGGAGGCCTATAGCAAAGTTGGGCAAATATACCGGGTAGTCGGTGTCACCGACTCACAAGAGTAATTAATAGGTTAAGATTAAATGTTAATGTAATAATTATGTCTGAATAAAGGCTTATATTATTAAAAGTAAAGAGCAGTTATTGATTTCTGATCGGTCACTTCGTGTGGTAGTTAGATAGGTAATCTTGACTGTCATGTCACAGGATTCGATTACCATCCAGGTTTTTTTTTTAAGTCTAGAAATTGACATAAATTCTTAGAATTATAAAAACACCGACTATTAAAGCATTTTAGAAAATCGTGAACAAATGTTCCTTAAGAAAGTAATCCCTAAGAAAGGTATTACAGTTTATCTTACTTTAAACTTTAAAACCTTTTATACGGTAAGTATGAACAACGTGTCCTCTGACCAGAAAATAAAACGATAAGACCCGTACTTAAGTTCTTTACGACTCAACTTAGCTATGCCTGCGGCTCCACACGCATAATAGATTAAAAAAAAATATCAAGCACTCTAACCAATGTATAAAACATCAGAAAAAGGCGGATTTGCGGACCTTGATTATTTTGTTAAATATAGGTATATACTTTTAATGATTTTTACCAATCTAATTATAAAGAGTAGAACTTTTGATGCAATACAATTCTGACTGCATAATTTAGTAATTAATTAATTTAAAAAAACTCCATATAAACATACCATTTTGACATTTCATAAAAAGTTGCCGATTTGATATGTCAGGCATCATCCCAATTATTTTTCTTTGACTGAACAGCCCCCTTTAGTAATAGCGCAATGATATACAGCTTAAAACCTTTCTCAAATAACCCCTATGTAACTATAAAAACCGTATATCAAAATCCATGCATCAGTTTTCGAATTATAAGCATACTAACGGACGGACAGACAGACAGATACGTTGTGTTTTATGATATCCTACTATCTTACTTTTTTTTCAATGTTTTCTGAAATCCATTGTCGAATCTATCGAGCGTGTTTCATAAAAAAGTGATAGTCAATCATAGCCATTTATTCAGTTTAGGCCCTAGGAGGGCACTTATGAACGTCGAAGCTACTGAAGTTACCACCGGTTCGGAAGTCAGACAACTGAGAAGAACCTTTTCACGCCTAAACGTGCCTAAACCATTGAACCGATTGCGATGAAGGTACGCAGATAGCCTATGGTATGGAGAGAGACATAGGCAACTTTTTTGGGGAACGCACGTGAAACCGCGGGGGACAGCTAGATTTTTATTTATTTTATGATCTGACAAGTTCTTATAAATAAGAGTGAATGCTTATAGCTAAAAGATAGGTTCTAGTAGTCAATCTGTCAAAATTTAACTCCGCAAAAAAAACATCGACAAAAAAGTATCGACAACGTTCCCATCACTATTAAACTGATATTATTGAATGCAGCGGCGCGTGCGCAGTGCGCTTGCTTACTCCGATTTGAATTCCATTTTCAAATAAGTTTTGTTCTAAATATAAAATACTCGTTTGGGAATATTCGATTGTTGTTGTGAATAATGTGTTCATACCATAATCATAACAACAACATCCTATCTCCTTTTATCATTGCTAACGCTTCTCTAACGGACCCTGAATGTCACGCCACAGGTCGTGGGTTCGATTTCCACACAGGGAATATACAAAAAATTATCTGTTATTTATTTACTTATGAGTTTGTTTGTTTGTTACCTTTTCACGCCTAAGCCGCTGAACCGATCGCGATGAAATTTGGTACGCAGGTAGCCTGTGGTATGGAGAAGGACATGGGCAATTTTTTTTCTTGTATTTTATAAAAATGAGTTACATAGCTACAAAATTGGAGTTGGTTTTATTATTATTTTGTATGGAACCCTCCGTGAGTGTCCGACACTTCACCGGGTTTCTTTTTCCTTACTCCTATTGTATATGGACTTTCTCTAAGTTGAAATTACTAATTACAAAATCTCATTCAATACACTTATTTTGAATCCCATGAGAGAATCAATCTACTGTAAATGCTCACCCCTCTGGCAGACGTGATGCTCAGGCATTCACTTGATTAATTTTATTAAAATGGGGTCATTGACCTTTGGTCCCTTGCTTTGTTCACACAGATATCGGTCAGAACAGTTTATTTTCTATGATTATATTTAATACTAGCTTTTCCGCGCGGTTTCACCCGCGTTCCCGGGATAAAATATATCCTATGTTACTCAGGTATAATGTAGCATTCTAATGGTGAAAGAATTTTTGAAATCGGTCCCGTAGTTTTTGAGTTTATTCGTTACAAACATACACAAATACATATCTTTCCTTTTTATAGTATTAAGTATGATAGTATGATTTATTAGTATGACTAGCCTTCCGCCCCGCGGTTTCACCCGCAAACCCCTATTTTACTCCCTTAGGTGTATAATTTCCAAAAATCCTTCCTTAGTGGATGCCTACACTGTATAAGGTATCTATGTGCAAAATTTCAAGTCTCTAGGTCCAGGGGTTTGGGCTGTGTGTAGATATATCAACAGTCAGTCAGTTTACCATTTTATATATACAGAAGATTGGCAGAAGGAAGCAAGTGCAGCTGTGGAATACACCTTGTCAGGATGATAGCCAGCCAGGCGGGTACTACGAAGTACCCGACCACCGTGCTATGGTTTCCTACACCTCATTATACTAACTATGTATAGTACGACTGTAATAGAAACTTTCTAGGAAATTTTCTATAATAAGAATTAATATCCTACAGGTGATTTTTTAGTCGCTGGCAATACTTGCAGGGGATGGAAGAACTCATCAATATGAACAACTTTTACTATGGGACCAATAGGGTATTTTACTCCATATGAAAAAAATCTAAAAATGTACAATTTAGATAGCTTAGGCAATAAGCAGTCGGAAAATGTTAGTTTTAGTTCATAAAATAACTTAATTAATATTAAAATTAATTTCAAAGTTTTCAGTTTTTTTAATCTGTTTCTAATCAAGCGAAACAGTAGCCGCCATTATAATGACGTCATACGGTACTGTATGTATACTAAAAAGTGTCAACTGAAGTATTGTTATTATTATTTTTGTACTAGTACTCATGCATTCAGGAACAGTACACTAATAAAAAGGATAATAGCTCATTTTTAATTTATTACATTTTATAAGTCCAATTGAGACCAATATCAGCGCATTTATTTACTTACAAGAGACCAAACTACTCCCGACATTTGAAAATGTAAAATTGAAATGCATTTTTATGGCACTTATCGATTGAATAAAATTTTTGTATTCTTTTTGGTGGCTTATTAGCACCTTAGGAACGAATTGAGAATTTTTTCAAAAATTGGTGTAATACCCTATTGTAATATCACGAAAAAATATCAGTTGTTCCATACAAAAGATCAATACCTACTTGACCAAAATTTTGTTTTACGCTATATCAGAGTTGGTAACCAGTTCTTGACCTGTAGAAGAGCATAAAAACTGTGGAGACACTTTAGAATACATTGAAAATACATTAGTAAATTCAATCTTCGGTGAAAGATAGGGAAATTGGTTTTATTCTGAAAAACACATTTCCTGTCTAGACCTAACGTAGCAGATGTTGGAAGTTTATGAAAGTGATTTTTCTTTTTAAAAAGAAGCCATTATGATAAAAGGGTTGCCAGGCATACAAAGTCAGGCTTTTTGGTTGCGTGTGCGGCCAAATTAGACAGTGTCCGGCCTGTCCGGCTTTTATTAGGCTTTTTAAATTTGACCATATTTTTTTCATTCATTAAACCTCAGAAGATTTAAAAAAAAAAAGTATTATACTAAGACTAAAAAAATTGGTATCCGGCTTTTTTAACCAAATATCTATACTAAATACTAAACTGGCTGGTCTGTCCGTATTTTCGGTTTTAAGAACTGGTAACCCTAAACGTAGTATGGTCACGCCCGTATCTCGCAAAACGGTCGGCAGATACTCCATTAACAGGTATATAAGGGTGTCTAGAACGCGCGAGTGATTCCCCTGGTGTTGCAAGCGTCAATAGGCCACGGTAACAGTTACCATCAGGCGGGCCATACGTTGGTGGTATAAAAAAAACATTCTTATTTTTATTCGGAGCCCTGCTTCGTAATTTGGGCGGAATGAAAGCATATTTTTTAGGCAAATTGAACTGGAAAGTGTCATAAAATGCGTCGAGTATCCGAATTCGGGTTGACGACAAATTGTAATTGCGCAATAATCTCGAGCCCGTTGAGCCTTGAAACGTGAGCATAAATTGATATTGAATTAATTAATTACATTCTAATACCTACGCCCTCACAGCCTGTAATACCTATCTAGTTTTATCTATACTAATACAATAATAGCTGCGTCAAGCTAGCATGGCAAATTCAGCAAAATTGAAAAAAAAAAATACCTGAATTTGTAGCTAATTAGTTGCTAATTAGTTGCCAAAAAACCGATTTTGTTGCTCTTGCCGATTTCTTAAATCGGTATCAATGCTAGCTTGACAATAAGGTGACATGAATAATTGCCTGGAATGAGAAGCAGAATAAACCGAATCAATACAAATTTGTTGCTAATTAGTTGCTGTAAGACTGCACTAAATTTAATTTAAAAAAAATTTTTTTTTTTTAAATTCAAATTTTAATAAAAAAAAAAAAATTTTTTTTTTTAATTCAAATTTTCTTCTGTATTGCTTGCTTGAATGTCAATTTTTTCAACGATTAAATCAGCGACTCAACAAGAGTCAGCAACTAAATCAACTCATCGAAAATCGGGTGTCTTGTTGACCGGTTGCTGACAAATCGGCCATGCTTGCTTGAATGTCAATTTTTTCAACCATTAAATTGAAAATAAATTTGTTGCTCAACGTAGCATGGTTTATTGTCACCTGGAGAGTCAGCAACTAAATAGACACCTGACGATCGGGTGTCTTGTTGACCGGTTGCTGACAAATCGGCCATGCTTGCTTGAATGTCAATTTTTTCAGCCATTAAATAGAAAATAAATTTGTTGCTCAACGTAGCATGGTTTATTGTCACCTGGAGAGTCAGCAACTAAATAGACACCTGACGATCGGGTGTCTTGTTGACCGGTTGCTGACAAATCGGCCATGCTTGCTTGAATGTCAATTTTTTCACCCATTAAATGGAAAATAAATTTGTTGCTCAACGTAGCATGGTTAATTGTCACCTGGAGAGTCAGCAACTAAATAGACACCTGACGATCGGGTGTCTTGTTGACCGGTTGCTGACAAACCGGCCATGCTTGCTTGAATGTCGATTTTCCTTGTGTAAATCAGTAGAATAAATTTGTTGCTCAACGTAGCATGGTTTATTATCACCTGGAGAGTCAGCAACTAAATAGACACCTGACGATCGGGTGTCTTGTTGGCCGGTTGCTGACAAATCGGCCATGCTTGCTTGAATGTCAATTTTTTCACCCATTAAATGGAAAATAAATTTGTTGCTCAACGTAGCATGGTTAATTGTCACCTGGAGAGTCAGCAACTAAATAGACACCTGACGATCGGGTGTCTTGTTGACCGGTTGCTGACAAACCGGCCATGCTTGCTTGAATGTCGATTTTCCTTGTGTAAATCAGTAGAATAAATTTGTTGCTCAACGTAGCATGGTTTATTGACACCTGGAGAGTCAGCAACTAAATAGACATCTGACGATCGGGTGTCTTGTTGACCGGTTGCTGACAAATCGGCCATGCTTGCTTGAATGTCAATTTCTTCACCCATTAAATGGAAAATAAATTTGTTGCTCAACGTAGCATGGTTAATTGTCACCTGGAGAGTCAGCAACTAAATCAACTCATCGAAAATCGGGTGTCTTGTTGACCGGTTGCTGACAAATCGGCCATGCTTGCTTGAATGTCAATTTTTTCAACCATTAAATGGATAATAAATTTGTTGCTCAACGTAGCATGGTTTATTGTCACCTGGAGAGTCAGCAACTAAATAGACACCTGACGATCGGGTGTCTTGTTGACCGGTTGCTGACAAATCGGCCATGCTTGCTTGAATGTCAATTTTTTCACCCATTAAATGGAAAATAAATTTGTTGCTCAACGTAGCATGGTTTATTATCACCTGGAGAGTCAGCAACTAAATAGACACCTGACGATCGGGTGTCTTGTTGACCGGTTGCTGACAAATCGGCCATGCTTGCTTGAATGTCAATTTTTTCACCCATTAAATGGAAAATAAATTTGTTGCTCAACGTAGCATGGTTAATTGTCACCTGGAGAGTCAGCAACTAAATAGACACCTGACGATCGGGTGTCTTGTTGACCGGTTGCTGACAAACCGGCCATGCTTGCTTGAATGTCGATTTTCCTTGTGTAAATCAGTAGAATAAATTTGTTGCTCAACGTAGCATGGTTTATTGACACCTGGAGAGTCAGCAACTAAATAGACATCTGACGATCGGGTGTCTTGTTGACCGGTTGCTGACAAATCGGCCATGCTTGCTTGAATGTCAATTTCTTCACCCATTAAATGGAAAATAAATTTGTTGCTCAACGTAGCATGGTTAATTGTCACCTGGAGAGTCAGCAACTAAATCAACTCATCGAAAATCGGGTGTCTTGTTGACCGGTTGCTGACAAATCGGCCATGCTTGCTTGAATGTCAATTTTTTCAACCATTAAATGGATAATAAATTTGTTGCTCAACGTAGCATGGTTTATTGTCACCTGGAGAGTCAGCAACTAAATAGACACCTGACGATCGGGTGTCTTGTTGACCGGTTGCTGACAAATCGGCCATGCTTGCTTGAATGTCAATTTTTTCACCCATTAAATGGAAAATAAATTTGTTGCTCAACGTAGCATGGTTTATTGACACCTGGAGAGTCAGCAACTAAATAGACATCTGACGATCGGGTGTCTTGTTGACCGGTTGCTGACAAACCGGCCATGCTTGCTTGAATGTCGATTTTCCTTGTGTAAATCAGTAGAATAAATTTGTTGCTCAACGTAGCATGGTTTATTGACACCTGGAGAGTCAGCAACTAAATAGACATCTGACGATCGGGTGTCTTGTTGACCGGTTGCTGACAAACCGGCCATGCTTGCTTGAATGTCAATTTTTTCACCCATTAAATGGATAATAAATTTGTTGCTCAACGTAGCATGGTTTATTGTTACCTGGAGAGTCAGCAACTAAATAGACACCTGACGATCGGGTGTCTTGTTGACCGGTTGCTGACAAACCAGCCATGCTTGCTTGAATGTCAATTTTTTCACCCATTAAATGGAAAATAAATTTGTTGCTCAACGTAGCATGGTTAATTGTCACCTGGAGAGTCAGCAACTAAATAGACACCTGACGATCGGGTGTCTTGTTGACCGGTTGCTGACAAACCGGCCATGCTTGCTTGAATGTCGATTTTCCTTGTGTAAATCAGTAGAATAAATTTGTTGCTCAACGTAGCATGGTTTATTGTCACCTGGAGAGTCAGCAACTAAATAGACATCTGACGATCGGGTGTCTTGTTGACCGGTTGCTGACAAATCGGCCATGCTTGCTTGAATGTCAATTTTTTCACCCATTAAATGGAAAATAAATTTGTTGCTCAACGTAGCATGGTTAATTGTCACCTGGAGAGTCAGCAACTAAATCAACTCATCGAAAATCGGGTGTCTTGTTGACCGGTTGCTGACAAATCGGCCATGCTTGCTTGAATGTCAATTTTTTCACCCATTAAATGGATAATAAATTTGTTGCTCAACGTAGCATGGTTTATTGTCACCTGGAGAGTCAGCAACTAAATAGACACCTGACGATCGGGTGTCTTGTTGACCGGTTGCTGACAAATCGGCCATGCTTGCTTGAATGTCAATTTTTTCACCCATAAAATGGAAAATAAATTTGTTGCTCAACGTAGCATGGTTAATTGTCACCTGGAGAGTCAGCAACTAAATCAACTCATCGAAAATCGGGTGTCTTGTTGACCGGTTGCTGACAAATCGGCCATGCTTGCTTGAATGTCAATTTTTTCAACCATTAAATGGATAATAAATTTGTTGCTCAACGTAGCATGGTTTATTGTCACCTGGAGAGTCAGCAACTAAATAGACACCTGACGATCGGGTGTCTTGTTGACCGGTTGCTGACAAATCGGCATGCTTGCTTGAATAACTAAATCAACTCATCGAAAATCGGGTGTCTTGTTGACCGGTTGCTGACAAACCGGCCATGCTTGCTTGAATGTCGATTTTCCTTGTGTAAATCAGTAGAATAAATTTGTTGCTCAACGTAGCATGGTTTATTGACACCTGGAGAGTCAGCAACTAAATAGACACCTGACGATCGGGTGTCTTGTTGACCGGTTGCTGACAAATCGGCCATGCTTGCTTGAATGTCAATTTTTTCACCCATTAAATGGAAAATAAATTTGTTGCTCAACGTAGCATGGTTAATTGTCACCTGGAGAGTCAGCAACTAAATAGACACCTGACGATCGGGTGTCTTGTTGACCGGTTGCTGACAAATCGGCCATGCTTGCTTGAATGTCAATTTTTTCAGCCATTAAATAGAAAATAAATTTGTTGCTCAACGTAGCATGGTTTATTGTCACCTGGAGAGTCAGCAACTAAATAGACACCTGACGATCGGGTGTCTTGTTGACCGGTTGCTGACAAATCGGCCATGCTTGCTTGAATGTCAATTTTTTCACCCATTAAATGGAAAATAAATTTGTTGCTCAACGTAGCATGGTTAATTGCAACCTGGAGAGTCAGCAACTAAATAGACACCTGACGATCGGGTGTCTTGTTGACCGGTTGCTGACAAACCGGCCATGCTTGCTTGAATGTCGATTTTCCTTGTGTAAATCAGTAGAATAAATTTGTTGCTCAACGTAGCATGGTTTATTGACACCTGGAGAGTCAGCAATTAAATAGACACACCCGATTTTCGATGAGTTGATTTAGTTGCTGACTCTCCAGGTGACAATTAACCATGCTACGTTGAGCAACAAATTTATTTTCCATTTAATGGGTGAAAAAATTGACATTCAAGCAAGCATGGCCGATTTGTCAGCAACCGGTCAACAAGACACCCGATCGTCAGATGTCTATTTAGTTGCTGACTCTCCAGGTGTCAA
Organism: Tetheella fluctuosa; assembly: GCA_951216915.1. Taxonomy (NCBI): domain Eukaryota; kingdom Metazoa; phylum Arthropoda; class Insecta; order Lepidoptera; family Drepanidae; genus Tetheella; species Tetheella fluctuosa. Next base: position 627,451 of record OX578242.1, read on the forward strand.
TAAACCATGCTACGTTGAGCAACAAATTTATTCTACTGATTTACACAAGGAAAATCGACATTCAAGCAAGCATGGCCGGTTTGTCAGTAACCGGTCAACAAGACACCCGATCGTCAGGTGTCTATTTAGTTGCTGACTCTCCAGGTGACAATAAACCATGCTACGTTGAGCAACAAATTTATTTTCCTTTTAATGGGTGAAAAAATTGACATTCAAGCAAGCATGGCCGGTTTGTCAGCAACCGGTCAACAAGACACCCGATCGTCAGGTGTCTATTTAGTTGCTGACTCTCCAGGTGACAATAAACCATGCTACGTTGAGCAACAAATTTATTTTCCATTTAATGGGTGAAAAAATTGACATTCAAGCAAGCATGGCCGATTTGTCAGCAACCGGTCAACAAGACACCCGATCGTCAGGTGTCTATTTAGTTGCTGACTCTCCAGGTGTCAATAAACCATGCTACGTTGAGCAACAAATTTATTTTCGATTTAATGGGTGAAAAAATTGACATTCAAGCAAGCATGGCCGATTTGTCAGCAACCGGTCAACAAGACACCCGATCGTCAGTTGTCTATTTAGTTGCTGACTCTCCAGGTGTCAATAAACCATGCTACGTTGAGCAACAAATTTATTATCCATTAAATGGGTGAAAAAATTGACATTCAAGCAAGCATGGCCGGTTTGTCAGCAACCGGTCAACAAGACACCCGATCGTCAGGTGTCTATTTAGTTGCTGACTCTCCAGGTTGCAATTAACCATGCTACGTTGAGCAACAAATTTATTTTCCATTTAATGGGTGAAAAAATTGACATTCAAGCAAGCATGGCCGATTTGTCAGCAACCGGTCAACAAGACACCCGATCGTCAGATGTCTATTTAGTTGCTGACTCTCCAGGTGTCAATAAACCATGCTACGTTGAGCAACAAATTTATTTTCCATTTAATGGGTGAAAAAATTGACATTCAAGCAAGCATGGCCGATTTGTCAGCAACCGGTCAACAAGACACCCGATCGTCAGATGTCTATTTAGTTGCTGACTCTCCAGGTGTCAATAAACTATGCTACGTTGAGCAACAAATTTATTTTCCATTTAATGGGTGAAAAAATTGACATTCAAGCAAGCATGGCCGATTTGTCAGCAACCGGTCAACAAGACACCCGATCGTCAGGTGTCTATTTAGTTGCTGACTCTCCAGGTGACAATAAACCATGCTACGTTGAGCAACAAATTTATTATCCATTTAATGGGTGAAAAAATTGACATTCAAGCAAGCATGGCCGATTTGTCAGCAACCGGTCAACAAGACACCCGATTTTCGATGAGTTGATTTAGTTGCTGACTCTCCAGGTGACAATTAACCATGCTACGTTGAGCAACAAATTTATTTTCCATTTAATGGGTGAAGAAATTGACATTCAAGCAAGCATGGCCGATTTGTCAGCAACCGGTCAACAAGACACCCGATCGTCAGATGTCTATTTAGTTGCTGACTCTCCAGGTGTCAATAAACCATGCTACGTTGAGCAACAAATTTATTCTACTGATTTACACAAGGAAAATCGACATTCAAGCAAGCATGGCTGGTTTGTCAGCAACCGGTCAACAAGACACCCGATCGTCAGGTGTCTATTTAGTTGCTGACTCTCCAGGTGACAATAAACCATGCTACGTTGAGCAACAAATTTATTTTCCATTTAATGGGTGAAAAAATTGACATTCAAGCAAGCATGGCCGGTTTGTCAGCAACCGGTCAACAAGACACCCGATCGTCAGGTGTCTATTTAGTTGCTGACTCTCCAGGTGACAATAAACCATGCTACGTTGAGCAACAAATTTATTATCCATTTAATGGGTGAAAAAATTGACATTCAAGCAAGCATGGCCGGTTTGTCAGCAACCGGTCAACAAGACACCCGATCGTCAGATGTCTATTTAGTTGCTGACTCTCCAGGTGTCAATAAACCATGCTACGTTGAGCAACAAATTTATTTTCCATTTATTGGGTGAAAAAATTGACATTCAAGCAAGCATGGCCGATTTGTCAGCAACCGGTCAACAAGACACCCGATCGTCAGGTGTCTATTTAGTTGCTGACTCTCCAGGTGTCAATAAACCATGCTACGTTGAGCAACAAATTTATTTTCCATTTAATGGGTGAAAAAATTGACATTCAAGCAAGCATGGCCGATTTGTCAGCAACCGGTCAACAAGACACCCGATCGTCAGGTGTCTATTTAGTTGCTGACTCTCCAGGTGACAATAAACCATGCTACGTTGAGCAACAAATTTATTATCCATTTAATGGGTGAAAAAATTGACATTCAAGCAAGCATGGCCGATTTGTCAGCAACCGGTCAACAAGACACCCGATTTTCGATGAGTTGATTTAGTTGCTGACTCTCCAGGTGACAATTAACCATGCTACGTTGAGCAACAAATTTATTTTCCATTTAATGGGTGAAGAAATTGACATTCAAGCAAGCATGGCCGATTTGTCAGCAACCGGTCAACAAGACACCCGATCGTCAGATGTCTATTTAGTTGCTGACTCTCCAGGTGTCAATAAACCATGCTACGTTGAGCAACAAATTTATTCTACTGATTTACACAAGGAAAATCGACATTCAAGCAAGCATGGCCGGTTTGTCAGCAACCGGTCAACAAGACACCCGATCGTCAGGTGTCTATTTAGTTGCTGACTCTCCAGGTTGCAATTAACCATGCTACGTTGAGCAACAAATTTATTTTCCATTTAATGGGTGAAAAAATTGGCATTCAAGCAAGCATGGCCGATTTGTCAGCAACCGGTCAACAAGACACCCGATCGTCAGATGTCTATTTAGTTGCTGACTCTCCAGGTGTCAATAAACCATGCTACGTTGAGCAACAAATTTATTCTACTGATTTACACAAGGAAAATCGACATTCAAGCAAGCATGGCTGGTTTGTCAGCAACCGGTCAACAAGACACCCGATCGTCAGGTGTCTATTTAGTTGCTGACTCTCCAGGTGACAATAAACCATGCTACGTTGAGCAACAAATTTATTTTCCATTTAATGGGTGAAAAAATTGACATTCAAGCAAGCATGGCCGGTTTGTCAGCAACCGGTCAACAAGACACCCGATCGTCAGGTGTCTATTTAGTTGCTGACTCTCCAGGTGACAATAAACCATGCTACGTTGAGCAACAAATTTATTATCCATTTAATGGGTGAAAAAATTGACATTCAAGCAAGCATGGCCGGTTTGTCAGCAACCGGTCAACAAGACACCCGATCGTCAGATGTCTATTTAGTTGCTGACTCTCCAGGTGTCAATAAACCATGCTACGTTGAGCAACAAATTTATTTTCCATTTATTGGGTGAAAAAATTGACATTCAAGCAAGCATGGCCGATTTGTCAGCAACCGGTCAACAAGACACCCGATCGTCAGGTGTCTATTTAGTTGCTGACTCTCCAGGTGTCAATAAACCATGCTACGTTGAGCAACAAATTTATTTTCCATTTAATGGGTGAAAAAATTGACATTCAAGCAAGCATGGCCGATTTGTCAGCAACCGGTCAACAAGACACCCGATCGTCAGGTGTCTATTTAGTTGCTGACTCTCCAGGTGACAATAAACCATGCTACGTTGAGCAACAAATTTATTATCCATTTAATGGGTGAAAAAATTGACATTCAAGCAAGCATGGCCGATTTGTCAGCAACCGGTCAACAAGACACCCGATTTTCGATGAGTTGATTTAGTTGCTGACTCTCCAGGTGACAATTAACCATGCTACGTTGAGCAACAAATTTATTTTCCATTTAATGGGTGAAGAAATTGACATTCAAGCAAGCATGGCCGATTTGTCAGCAACCGGTCAACAAGACACCCGATCGTCAGATGTCTATTTAGTTGCTGACTCTCCAGGTGTCAATAAACCATGCTACGTTGAGCAACAAATTTATTCTACTGATTTACACAAGGAAAATCGACATTCAAGCAAGCATGGCCGGTTTGTCAGCAACCGGTCAACAAGACACCCGATCGTCAGGTGTCTATTTAGTTGCTGACTCTCCAGGTTGCAATTAACCATGCTACGTTGAGCAACAAATTTATTTTCCATTTAATGGGTGAAAAAATTGGCATTCAAGCAAGCATGGCCGATTTGTCAGCAACCGGTCAACAAGACACCCGATCGTCAGATGTCTATTTAGTTGCTGACTCTCCAGGTGTCAATAAACCATGCTACGTTGAGCAACAAATTTATTCTACTGATTTACACAAGGAAAATCGACATTCAAGCAAGCATGGCCGGTTTGTCAGCAACCGGTCAACAAGACACCCGATCGTCAGGTGTCTATTTAGTTGCTGACTCTCCAGGTGACAATTAACCATGCTACGTTGAGCAACAAATTTATTTTCCATTTAATGGGTGAAAAAATTGACATTTAAGCAAGCATGGCCGGTTTGTCAGCAACCGGTCAACAAGACACCCGATCGTCAGGTGTCTATTTAGTTGCTGACTCTCCAGGTGACAATTAACCATGCTACGTTGAGCAACAAATTTATTTTCCATTTAATGGGTGAAAAAATTGACATTCAAGCAAGCATGGCCGATTTGTCAGCAACCGGTCAACAAGACACCCGATCGTCAGGTGTCTATTTAGTTGCTGACTCTCCAGGTGACAATAAACCATGCTACGTTGAGCAACAAATTTATTTTCTATTTAATAGCTGAAAAAATTGACATTCAAGCAAGCATGGCCGATTTGTCAGCAACCGGTCAACAAGACACCCGATCGTCAGGTGTCTATTTAGTTGCTGACTCTCCAGGTGACAATAAACCATGCTACGTTGAGCAACAAATTTATTTTCCATTTAATGGGTGAAAAAATTGACATTCAAGCAAGCATGGCCGATTTGTCAGCAACCGGTCAACAAGACACCCGATTTTCGATGAGTTGATTTAGTTGCTGACTCTTGTTGAGTCGCTGATTTAATCGTTGAAAAAATTGACATTCAAGCAAGCAATACAGAAGAAAATTTGAATTTAAAAAAAAAAAATTTTTTTTTAATTAAAATTTGAATTTAAAAAAAAAAAATTTTTTTTTAATTAAATTTAGTGCGGTCTTACAGCAACTAATTAGCAACAAATTTGTATTGATTCGGTTTATTCTGCTTCTCATTCCAGGCAATTATTCATGTCACCTTATTGTCAAGCTAGCATTGATACCGATTTTTCGAAATCGGCAAGAGCAACAAAATCGGTTTTTTGGCAACTAATTAGCAACTAATTAGCTACAAATTCAGGTATTTTTTTTTTCAATTTTGCTGAATTTGCCATGCTAGCTTGACGGAGCTTACAATAATAATAATAATAAGGTTTTTTTTATAATATTATTATTTTTGTTTAGAAATATTGTAAAAAATGTATTCTTTTTAGGCTAGATTTTTTATAATGTTTTTGATTTTGATATTAATGTTATAAAAAAAGTAGTCTTAAGATAAAAAAATAAATAAAGGAGATAATAATAAATATTCTGGGACATTATTCCTCACACCCGGCCATCTGACCCCAAACTAAGCAGAGCTTGTACTATGGAAGCCAGATAACTGATATACTACATATACTACTTTTCTTTTGTAAATACATACATATATAGATAATTACAACCAGACACAGGACAAACAGACATGTTCATGCACACAAATGTTTGGCCTGAGTGGGAATCGAACCCACGACCTGCGGCGTGATAGATAGGGTATCTTACCAACCACGCCAACCGGCCCGTCAACAAAGCTGAGAAGTTTGTTTGTTTGAACACGCTAACTATAATAGGCGATGATAGCTCAGTGGTAGTGACGTCGGACGCCGTGGCGAAGGTCGTGGGTTCTAATCCTAAATTGAGCTTAAGGCGAGCTTTAGGTGAAGGAAAACATCGTGAGGAAACCATAGAATAGAATAGAATAGAATATTATTTATTATCATAGTTGAAAACACTTACACCAAAAATACATAGGTACTCAAGTAAAGTGCAACATGCCATGCCTCGTCATATTATTTTAGTTTAGGTATTACATACAAAATTTAATTAAAAATAGATTACAACGTCTCAATTGGTTAGTCTTAATAAATTATACTCGCTAATACACAGGTCAAAAAAATGTATGTATAATATAACAATTTATAATGGATTCTTTAAAAAAGTTTAAAATATGTTTAATTGATTGATTTTAATAAATTATACTTGCTCAAAGGGCAAAAATTATGTAATGTAACAATTATATGTAAAGGATAAATCAATTAAATTTTCGACATAGCACGGGGGTAGGGTACTTAGTAGTACTCGCCTGGCTGGCTACCACCCTCAAGTTTAAAAACTGTCGCCAAATACCTATTGGTGTGTTCCGGCAGCTGCACTTGAGAGCCAGTTCCTTCCAGGCTTTGTGTGCTTACCACCTACGGCCACAACATCACTTACCATAGTGAGTTTGTGGTCAAACACAAGCCTATACAAAGTAAAAAAAAAACTTGTGGAACTACCAGTCGGATTTGAAAAAAAGCCCAATTCTTGGGGAATGTACGTAATATATTTAACATCACGCTGCGACCCTTAGGAACCGAGCAAAAGTAAAAGAGAAATAACGCTAAGCGAAAACGAAGTAATTGCATACACGCGATTGCATAAACGGCTGAATGGATTTGGATGAAATTTGGCACATATATAGATAGATCATACCCTGGAATAATATATAGGAGACTTTTATCCTGGGAAAACATAAGATCACTCGGGAACGCGGGTGAAACCGCGGCGCAGAAGCAACTTTATTCATAAATAAAATATGTTCATCCGATACCACAACAATTTGCGATAAAACTCACTTTTTCAAATTCAAAAAAAGAATCCAACAACCTGCTAAAACCAACCCTATAGCCATCTCTGTCAAATTCACAGTATCAGAAAGAGACACGCTGCTCTGACCCCCAGGGTGTGGCGCCACGATATGACATACATATTAAATGGCGGTCAAATATCTTTATTTTTTGTTCGTGTTTTTGTTAAACCTTTTATGGGGTCCTATTCGGATTGTATTTGATATGACATGTGTTGTACATGTACCTTTTTCAAAAGGTATTTATTATGTAAAGACAAGAACAACGATAATAAAAAAATATTGCACTCCGTCCGGGACTGCCGACAGAAGTGAAAACTTTTTTTTTTTGAGATACTGAGTTTGACAAACTGCGTCTCGCTCGTAATGGTGTCGCGAGTCCAGAGGTTTCACCTCATCTAAAAATATGCGTACCGCGCTAAAAGAAGTTTACACTTCATAAATGGTATCTACAAGGAGTCTATGGTGTGATCACGCAGCCAAGAGTGAAATAATACCTTCACAATGTAGTACAACCTAACATGTCTCATAGCACAATACAATCATTGAAGAAATATAGAACGACTAGCTATTCCCCGGATTCCCGGGATAAAAAATAGCCTATAACCATCCTAGCCTAAAAATTGGGCTATCAAATGAAAAACGAAGTTTTCAAATCCGACTTACTTCCAGAGATTAGCGCCTTTAAACAAACAAACAAAAAACTCTACTCCTTATATTAGTATAGATTGACGAGATATAGAACGATTAGAATCATGATTACTGTGAATAAAAAAAAACGCAACCCGCGGTTTTATAGAAAAATACATCAAACCGTTCGTGAAGAATTAAAAAGATTTTTTGGAGTCAGGTAGCATTTTATTTGTTTTCTTTTAATGGCATCAAACCCTCAGCATTCCATTAAAAGATTAAAGAACAATATAGGTGAACCCGCAGGCGACGCCGCAGGGCGCTCTTAAGCAAGTTTCACCCTTCATCAGCATCCCTTTGTATAAATAAGGGCATGAAATCTTTTATACCCTAAGATGCAAAATATAAAGATTTTGAAGTTATTTTTCCGTTGCGTGAAGGCACAAAAAGTCTTGAACTAAACAGGCTCTCAAGAGCTCCTGCCAGCCATGTGGGTACAACCAAGTATCCTGTTCTACCACTGTGCTATGGTTTCTTTCGAGATCAAGATTCTTTCCACTACACTAAGTTAACATCAATAGATTTTTCTGCGATATCTTTTAGACATAGATAATGATTTGTAAGACAGCTACTTCAAATCATGTTATTCCATTACAAAACATGCCTCTGCTCCCTTATCCCACCCCTTATGTAACCGTGAATATTTGCATTAGTTCAAACGAGGGGTGAATGAAACCCCACGGGCGCTTTTTATGGGATTTCCCAAGTGCTACATGCGTTTTATTTCTAATTGATCAATAATGTACCTATTGTCGCTAGAGCTCAGTTAACGTTTGATGGTCATACATGGCTGTTCTTAGCGGTTTCACCCGCGTTCCCGGTGTAAAAAACAGGAAATTCAGGATAAAAACTATCCTATTTAAGTTGGAACAAATCACATAAGGAGTTTCGCAGTCTATTGCGGACCAAAATCGTGTCACGGGAATTTTATATTTAAGAAGATGTAATGGAGTTCAGTTTTGTTAGGAATCCTTGCCACAGAGCGGGGTACCTATATAATATTTGATTGCTGAGTTTCTTGCCGGTTCTTCTCAGTTGAAGGCTGACTTCCGAACCGGTGGTAACTTCAGTAGCTTCGACGTTCATAAGTGCCCCCCTAGTGCCTAAACTTAATAAATGGATTTGACATTGATTCTCACTCAGGACATATTTTTTTATATTAACATAATATGTGTGACCTGTGTCAAAAACTATTAAAAAAAAATATTATGTAGTATGTATAGTTTGGGATAAGATGGCCGTGTGTAAAAAGAATATTAAATAAAACGCCTTAATGAGTCACTATCGCTTATGAATCGAATAATTTCATTATAAGGTGAAAAACCCCATAAATATGTCGACACAGAATTTTATTTTCCCCCAAATATTGTGAATACAATCCTCAAAAGATTTTAGAATAAACAAAGTCTTTGCCGCCAAAACAAACAATTTAATTCCCGCTCTGGAAACGTCAGTCAATCTGTCAACTATAACTATTATTAGATAAGATAACTTGAAAGAAATAATATGGATTGAAAATTTAAATGACGGCTGATAAAAAAATATTTTGCGGATAATCTATTTTGTTCGAACGAACTGGAAGGTTCAAAGTACCCACCATGTTTGTTTTTCTTCTTTTTTTCCCTTTTTTTTGGGAAAGGCAAAGGGTTCTAGCCCATACAGCCTCGTCATGTAGGTATTCTTCTTCTTCGTTTTAAATTAATATGTCTGATATCGAATGGCCAAAGCCAAGTCTGCTATATCTGCATAGTCAAGTCACTCAGGTTTACTAAAACTTTTTGTGGACTATTTAAAAACCATTCATTTAATTTCACTTCACTAGTGCACTTGTATTGATCTTCATTGGAAAAAACGCCACCGATATCGTTCAATAAAACTCAAAATACAATGATTTCATGAAAATAAAACGAAAATGCAACGTCACTTCGCAGGGCAGCTCTTGAATGTCAGTTCCTTAGACCTTCTTTACGACCATCGACTTAATATCCATATAGTAATAAAAAAAATTCACAATATTATCTATGGAAGCAGGTATATGTATAGACGGATGTGTATTGTTATGAGAGGTTGTGAAACACCAGTATCGTTCCCAGGAGTATCGTCAAAACATCTTTATCGACCACTTGTTAATGCAATTAGCAAGCTGGCTTGTACACTTGCGTGTGGCTTCCAAACTTTTATCTTTGTCCCCCTTTCAAAAATCAAGAAAGTATACAAGTATTTCGTAAATATTTATTTTAGTATCTATAGAATGTCAACAAGTTTTGAGTCTACATTGAAACATTTTTTTTTTTTTTGGACTGGAACAGAAAGGTGGTGGGTCCAGGGGACCTTCTTCCACCGTTACGCGGACTATACGGCGAGCGCTGAGGGCTCTCAGCCGTGACTTAAAACTAAATAAATTTAGGGCAACGGTAGCCTGAGGGTGCCCCCTGTGGGGCTCGACCTCGGCTCAGGACGTTGCCAGGGGAATAGGGGAGGACTTAGCATGCAAATAAAATATATTATTTGGGGATCGGTCGGATTGCTTAATAGGCAGCTCGGGCCGCGTTTAAACGGGACGAGACTGGGAGGGACGTCGCGACGGTCCTCGCCGGCGAGGACGAAATCGTGGCCTACGGATGCGGGAGATAAGGGACGCGGTGTATGTGACAGTGTTGATGATCAACGGTTTCGCGTGATGCACTGCGGTATCAAAATATCTGCGTGCAGCGCGTTTTATGAACTGTTTATTTGAAACAATTGAATAATTCTGAAAATTTATACAATTCACACACACTCGTATATGGAAAGAGACAGACAGACAGAGAGAAAGTCGCATGGAGGGGGCATAACTGGTAGAAATAGTCACGTAACGTAACGCTTTTTCCTTACGTGACGATTTCTACCAGAGAACTCCTACAGCAAGCCGCGTAAAGGAAGTTAAAATATTAAGAGAGAAGAACATATTTTGTGCTACTCACACAACACACTGTTTAACCCTGAATTATAATTGAGTTGGGAGTGGACGATACGATTGAAGTTTACTGCTAAAATTGAATTGTGGATCTTTATGAATTCATCAACATTATACAGATTTTAAGTTAATGTTCAAGATATAACGGATCGACTTTTGTGCTAAGAGTTTATGGGCTGGAGAGAGAAATATGCTACTTTTTATTTCGACAACGAGGGTGAAACCGCGGGGTGAAAGCAAGTACATAAATATCTATACATTTTTGTTTTTTTACCAAAAATGGAGCGTGGGTGATAGAAGACTAAACAGAATGTAGTTTTTTTTTCTTATCTTTGAAACCACTGATCGGATTTGCATGCAGTTTCCACATGATAATGTAGCTAGACTTGGCGCTTCGCTTTATTACATCTAAATCCCTGTATACATAAATATTTTTTAGTCTGCGCGAACGAAGTCGCGGGCGAAAAGCTAGTATTAAATATCACTTCTTATCATTACTAAACATAGTTAGATATAATCTCCTGTGGGCGTAAGAGGGGCCAGTTACCCCCATGCCCAGCCAAGGCCCCCAATTATCCGCCCTCAACTTAATTTTTTGAGAGCCACTGTAAAAACAAAGATAAGTCGAACTTCTCGTGAACTCAAACATCTTGGAAATGCATACTGCAATTATTATGCAATCTTATTGGTAAAATGTCGTGTAACCAATATGGAAGGGATATTCTCCTATTATTATACATATCAGTAGCTTGACAAGCAGGCAGGCGGTCCTCCTGATGGTAAGTGGTCACCGCCACCTATGGACATTTGCAATACCAGATTGCAGATGTGTTGCCTACGTTTAAAATCACGCCATAAATAGATCATAGGATTCCGGGAAAACATTTAACCTCTCGGGATTGTGGGTAAAACTGCGGAACGGATACTAGTTTTAAAAATATTGGTGTATGTATAGCATATATTTTTAAAAGTATTTGTTTAATCTAAGGAACAAAACCTCTAAATAAAAACAAAGAAGCGGAGTAACATGATAAATTAAAAACCTACGCAAGTAAAACAAAGGGGGAAAGCAAGCTAATTTCAATAAAGACATTCTCAGAGCATTAAGTACATAATAAAGTTCGATAATATCGAGACACAAACAAATATACAAATGTACGACGCGCGAACAAGGCACTGAACAGTTTAGTAGATGTGTGGGTGTGACGGATAAACATTTCGTTAAGGCCACGTTTATATGGTGGCTCAGTGGGGGTTTTACAATCACTACTGACAAACATGAACAGAAGAAAATCTTAATAGAGACGGTAGAAGGATGTTTGGACATCTTATACGTTACGACGAACTTATCAAAAATATCATATAAGAAAAGATAGAAAAAGGAAGACCAAGGATAAGGTATAAAGAGCAAGTGAAAGCAAAAGTAGACATCGTGTCGTATAAAGAGGATCAGAAAGTGGCGGGGAACAGATTAGAGTGGAGAAAGGTACACCGACAAGAGCCCAGCTCTTAAATATAGAAGAAAACTGAAAACATCGTGAGGAAACCATAGCACGGTGTGGTAGGGTTGAAAATCAATTGCCACGCATCTAGCAGTGTGTGTTTCTATCCGGGCTTTGTGCTTTCCACTTTCAGATATTTCTCAATATTCATTACAAGAGACTTCTCTTTAAAATCACAGAAGTTAATTCAATCCAATATAGTCGATTTGTTTATAGCTTCATACGGTCCGGGGCCATAAAAATAAATTACTGACAGCCCGATGGGCACACATGCTTCCAGTAAAACAGTTTTACTACACAATTTCACCATATTTCAATATCGTCTGCATTTGTTGTGTGTGGACGATTTGTTATGTAAGCTTCTTGTATTCATTAACAAAGCACAAGTTTAATCGTGCATGGAGTACTGCTTCACCCAGATCTGCCAAGTATTAGCTGGACGCTCTTGACTCAATAGACGGTCATGTAGGAGACTCGTTGGCGATGTTTTGGTAACACTATCGAGCCTTGAACATCGCCGTAAGGCATCGTACTAATACTTCCTAAACTAATATTATAAATGCAAAGTAACTCTGTTTGTTACCTTTTCACGCCTAAACCGCTCAACCGATGTCGATAAAATTTGGTACGCAGAAAAACTATGGTATGGAGAGGGACATAGGTTTTTTTTTATATCGGGAACGATTGTGTAAATTAAATAATAAGTTTAAATACGTATCATAGTTTCTAAGTAATTAATTTGGTAGAATTTATAAATGGCTTTTTTATTTTATTTATAGATACTAGCAATGTCAGGGGGATGTGTTGCCAAACTTTATAAATCCTATTTTCATCAATTTGAACAATACTACATTATCTTCCTAGCAGATCTTTAGTAAAGGCGCGGACGAGCGAGAAACGTAGAGGAGCGGTGCTGGTATGCCGCAAAGAGAAAGAAAACATGAGCGTCCAATAATCTATGCCAGAACTCTCAAATTATACTCTCCTAAAGTTAGAAATACATAAAAGGTAAACACTAACCACAAAAACTCTACCCCTCGCTTAATCCGGAAACCGAAAGGAAACAGCGGCGCGTGTGGACATTAAAATATCATTATGTTTTAACACCCCCTCTGTAATGACCTGACGAAGGATTTCTTATGTCAGAAGACCGAAAGTGATGATTTTTGTCGTTGAGACTAATTTATCGTAGAAGTAAAATTATTCATAACAAGTGTTAATCGCGTAATAATATTAGTTAGTTTGGTATTAATATGAGGGGGAAAGATGTTTGGACATCTTATAAGTCACGACGAACTTATCAAAAATATAATAGAAGGAGAGCGAGGAAGAGGAACATCAAGGATAAGATATATAGAGCAAGTGAAGTGAAGTGTTTTATAGGTAGTAGAACTCTTAGTGCACAGTTTGCCCGGGGAAGTACTACCACCATATCTAATTCCGCCGTGAAATAGTAGTGCACTTGTATTACTGTGTTTCGGTTAGGAGAGTATGGGAGCCGGTGAAATTACAGGCACAGGAGACTTAACAACTTCATGTCTCAAGTTTGACAACGCGTGAGTGATACCCCTGGCAGGAAAAATAATATTGTATTTTCTTTGCCCGTGGTGTTATGAGCGTCTATAGGCTACGGTAACCGCTTACTATCAGGTGGGTCGTATTCTTGTAGTAGACGTCATATCGTATAAGGAGGAGCAGAAAATGGCGGGGAACAAATTAGAGTGAAGGAAGCTACACCGAAAAGAGCCCAGTTCTTAAATATAGAAGAAGATTAATCGGCTCAGTGATCGAGCGGTAACTGGTGATAAAATTTCAGTAAAGGGCGAATTAAAATCTGGTAATGTAAATAAAATGCTTTTAATTTTAGTAATTAGAATGTGGATTAAATTAATGATGAGAATAATGATGATGTGACCGAAGGTGATAAGGACACATAGCATAGAAGGAAACTGGCTCTCATATAACTGCCGAACGCGTTGGTGCACTTGAGGTTGATAGCTGGATATATAGGTGGGTATTACTAAGTTCCCTACCATCGCTCTGGTTTCATCCCAATGTTTGCCTTCACCGAAAGCTTAAGTTCATTGTAGGATTCTAAAACACGTCAATCGAACCGACATTATTATCCATAAGGCTCGTGTTTAATTCGCTTTTATTAATTAAGGACTATTATCTTCGTTTTTATGTCAACAGATTGACAAGCAAGCAGACGGTCCAATTGATAGTATATGTGGTCACCGCCGCCTATATTTGCAATAATATGGGGATTGCCTATATGTTGCCGAACTTGAAGAGCTTTTTTGACGCCCTTAGAAATAGTTTTATGAAAAGCATTTGACACAATAACACTCTTAGATCATACATTTTCCAATTACTTTTTATTGCTCACAATAAATCAAAATACTATTTAGTCAGTAATTTATAGACTATCCTTTATTCAAGGAGCGTAATAAATTTGTACGATGTTTTTTGTAATTTATTAGTAGGGGTTTCACAGGGCTACGCATTGGGACCGAGCTTTTACTAATTATACCCTTTGAACATATGATATTATTATGATTTGTTGATGTGTTTCTATTTCTGATCGTTATCTTAATTGGTTAGGATGATTTAATTTATGTGCGAACTAACAAGATTAAATATCTTACAGAGATTACTTAAAATAAACAATGCGTAACAAGAGAATAGGGTATTACATCCATTTTTGAAAAGTGTCTCAATTCGTTCCTAAGGTGCTAATTAGCCACCAAAAAAAAACACAAAAATTTTATTCAATCGATAAGTGCCATAAAAATGCATTTAAATTTTACATTTTCAAATTCCGCGAGTAGTTTGATGAAAACGCTGGACGTCATGTAACTCTACGGTCATGACGTTATATGGTCTCTTGTAAGTAAATAAATACGCTGATATTTGTCTCAATTGGACTTATAAAATTTTATAAATTAAAAATTAACTATTATCCTTTTTATTAGTGTGCTGTTCCTGAATGCATGAATACTAGTGTAAAAATAATAATAATAATACTTCAGTTGACACCAGTATGACGTCATTATAATGGCGGCGACTGTTTCGCATGTTTAGAAACAGATTAAAACAACTGCAAAAACTTTGAAATGAATTTTAAAATTAATTAAGTTATTTTATGAACTAAAACTAACATTATCCGACTGCTTATTGCCTAAGCTATGTAAATTGTACATATTTAGATTTTTTCTCATATAGAGTAAAATACCCTATTATAGTAGAAGGCATAAATTTAGAACCATTGACTGAATCCACTTAGTTTTTTTTATGTAATTTGCTTTTTACTACGACGCAAAAGTAAGGAAACCATAGCGTACCCACTTTGTAATACCCCTCTCCTCATGATGAAATATCTATCGTTAAACACCTACGGGTGTGTTCCGACAGCTGCAAAGAGCCAGTTCCTTCTAGGCTTTGTGTGCTTACCACCTTCAGTCACATCATCTGTTATACAGGCCACTATTTCAACATTGAGAGATGTACGCCTAAACCCAATTACTTACCTAAGTACTTAACTAAGTAAATACTACGTTTAAGTACTTACTTGCTAACCTACCTACTTATTTTAATATCAAAGTCAAAGCCATATTTTCAGTTGAGACCCTAGTACAGTACTTATAGACTTAGTTACTACCGGTTTGGAAGTCAGCTTTCAACTTAGAAGAAGCGGCAGGGAACTAAGCAAGGCTATTTTGAGTATAATATTTTTTTAAACGCTTTACAAAATAAAACTACAAATTAATTTAAAAAAATAAGAAACAGTTTAAATAGATGACACTTTATAGTTACACCACAGTAATACAAGACTTAGCTTACAGTGAATGTTTACAATGGGCGGCCTTATCACTAACAGGGATCTTTCTACCAGACAACCTTTGGGTGGAAAGCGTAAGGTGTACTGAGAAACGACGTCCCGAAGTATTAAAAAAATGTCTGTAAAGTATGAGATCGCAGGTGAAACCGGGACGGAAAGCTAGTAGTGACTTAAAATTGAAAACTAATCTCCATCAATCGTCAAATATTGACACAACCCTGACATGACGGGCGATTGTAAATATTTGAGTGTTAGTGAGGTGACATATGTCGATAAACATGTTAACTTATCGATAGTTTGGTTAAACTCTTATCTTTTTCAGTGAAAGGTCGAGGTGACCGTTATTCGATTCAATTTTTGAAAAGGGTTTGCGTTTTGTTTCGTGTTAACGACAAACTGAGTCTAAAGTAGTCTATAGGTAACTTACTCAAACATGTGTCTGACGGTCAGTTTTTTTAAATAAAATATTTTGGAACACAACACGCTCTGTAATATATAACGATACAGATATTTTTGGATCAAACTATTGTATTTTTGGGCTTATAATAGGGGACTCTATTGTTTTCTGGCTATGTCAGTGGGTGCGGGTGTGTGTGTGTGTGTGTTGAATTGTATTCTTTTACTTATTAACTTTAAGTTTAAATATATACTGTCATGTTTACAAGTTATTTTATGTGCTTAATCAATATTATGAAACAGTCCCCCTTCGCGTCTATCTGTCAGAACGCGATAAACTCAAAAACTACTGAACGGATTTTCATACGGTTCGCACCAATGGATGGAAATGTTATTTTAGTTTACATACCTATGTGCCAAGTATTCTTTCTTTGTTTGTTTCTATGGTGAAATAGAATCATCACTAATGGTGGTTGCCGATGTGACTTTTATGAAAATAATATGATATCTTTATCGGCAATGACTTACATTTGCCGAGAAGGTTGTTTGGACACAATCTAACAGAGCTCAAAGCCAATGGGAACTGCCTCTCAATTGCAGCTGCCGGAATACACAGCTTTTGGGTGAAGGGAATTATCTCCTACTACCAACTCGGTTGCCACAAAAACGATTTTATCCTGAAGCTGTGTTAGAGTCGACTTAATTTACCGCTCGGAGAAAACCGAATAGTATTATTGTGTTATTGTGAGATATACTTTTTAGTACATCCTGCAAATAAAATAAGCCTTCAAATGATTTCATGCTATTTATTCAGTTTATACTCCAGAAGGGCAGTTGTGAACGTCGAATTTACTGAAGTTATCACGGGAAAAGCAGCCTTCAACTGAGAAAAATCGGCAAGAATAGGCTCTTTAAACAGTACATATACGATGGTATTTTGTACGAATTACCTTTCTACGTCCATACATGTACTCATTCTATATTTTGTTATTTAGTGTTGACCGACGCCGAGAGCTACTCAAAGAGGGTCGATACGTCAATATTTGTAATACTAGTGATGCACACCTATTATCGCGGGATATCGTTAGTTATAAATTTTTTAAATATAGAATTTCAAAATTGGTGATGCTTTTTGTTTTGGTTAACCCGTTTTCCCGAGGATCTTATATTTTCCGGGATAAAAAGTAGCATATAGCCTTCCTTGATAAATGGGTTATGCAACATTAAAATAATTTTTCAATTTGAACCAGTAGTTCTTGAGATTAAGCAAACAAACTTTTTAGCTTAATAATATTATAGTATAGATGTAAAATAATGGTAGTTCTTTAGATGGAAAACTGTCACCCTGCCTTCAACTAGCTGTCCCCTGCGGTTTCACCCGAGTTCCCGAGAAAAATTGTAGCCTATGTTCTTCTCCATACTATAAGCTATCTGATCTAAACACAAGCCGATACAATGTAAAAAAAATATATAAACAAATTAAGCCTTTTTAAAATTATCGATACTTTTATCGTCACTCGACACCCGTCTCTCGTCGTGAGAAGAGCTAATAAGCAAGGCGACATGAGGCACGCATTAACACCGTGTGACATCTTTAGCCTTTTTTTTTTACTTTTTCTACGAGACTTAACATTTAGGAACCGAGGCTTTCTACCTTTTAAAATGGTTATTTTCAATTATTATTTATACTCAGTCATCATCAATGTTCCAATAGATGGAATTAAAAATACAAAATGTTAGTCTGTTTGCTTTGATTTCACGGCTGCTGCCAATTTTCAGGATACCGAAGGAGATGAAGAGATTTTTGCAGGGTCGGCAACGCGCGAGTGATGTCCCTGGTCTTGCAAACGTCAATGAGCTCCGTACGGTAACCGCTTGCTTCAGGCACGCCGTATGCTTGTTTTCCGCCTTAGTGGTATTTAAAAAAAAGTCTTATGTTTGACCACAATCTCACTATGGTTAGTGATGATGTATCCAAAGTTCTAAGAGTTCGAAGAATATAAGAGGGCTGGCCTTGCAACAGGAAGAATACACCCTTAGGCGTTTTAGGCAACAGATCACGCAAGTTCCTTGTAGGAAGTCGTGGGTTCGAACCCACGACTTGCTCCACGGCATTCGACGACACCACTGAATTAACAGAGCTAAGTAATCTCTGAAAAATATTTTTGCTTTTGATAGCCCAATTCTTAGGGAAGGTTATAAACTACTTTTTATCCCGGGAATGCGGATGAAACCGCGGGAAAGAGCTAACTATTCTATAATAAAAACTCTAACAACATATCCATATTTGTTTGATCAATTTCAAGTATTTTTTAAAACTATTAATAAACTAATTTATATTCTAACAGTTTGTTATTATGAATATGTTGATAATAAATATTGATGAGATGATGATTGGGCGGAAAAACATTGAATTTAATCAGTTTTTATGTTTTCACCTGTAGTTAAATAAAAAGATTCCTGAAATAAAAAAGGTCACTTTTTTATAAACATTCCGCCCACCTGATCGTAAGCGTATTGACGCTTGCAACACCAGGGGAATCACTCGCACGTTATCGACCCAGCAAAAATATCTTCACACCCTTCTTAAAGAACCCCATGCTGTACTCCCTTGGGAAAACCACGGCGGCGGGGAGCTCGTTCCACAACTTGAGCATTCGCGGTAGGAAGCTCCTTTGAAAGCGCACCGTGCGAGACCAATTTGGTTATGTGTGAGTGAGGATGAGCTTCGTAGATAGCGGGAGGTGCAGTGGTAGAAGGTAGCCTTTATCGTTCTCCTGATAACAACCTACCTTTTTGCATGATTTCACAGAAATTAGCATGAAAGCGTAACAAAAAAATTATATCAATTAGTCAATACGTAGGTACTCCACAGCATACGTTGCAATGCCTTTTTTTGTTTCTTTTTATGAGAAAGCACTGCCGGAAAACACCAGTAGGTGCTTGGCGACAGATTTTCAACTTGAGGGTGGTAGCCAGCCAGGCGGGTACTACAAAGTACCCTACCACCGTGCTATGGTTTCCTCACGATGTTTTCATTCACCGAAAGCTTAAGCACATTGTTTGATTCGAACCCACGACTTTCACAGTGGCATCCGACGTTACCACTGAGCTATCATCGCCATAAAAATGGCAGTTACTTAGGCACAAAGGTCTTTCGTCATTCCAACTATTTTTGTAAAAAATATCTACTCCACAATGTAGTACAACAACTGTCTCATAACGCAATACAATCATCTTGATGAAATATACAACGATCGATGAGATACAGACGGATTAGAATTTTCGTGGAGTCCACCATTTTAATTTGATACTTAATTCAAATAAACAAATAACCAGACATCCCATAACAGTTTTTTTTATTTACATAAATGTTTGTCGATAAACGCTCGTTGAGATAATGGTGTATCGATAATTTATGCAGATTGAATGCACTCGCAACACTATTTGAATAGGTTATCGCCTTCTCGCAGTGAATATATTTCGCTACTCGAGTTATAGTATTAATCTATCTACATACTAGCTTCCGCCCCACGGTTTCACCCGTTATTCCATAGTTAATCCATTCAGCCGTTTATGTGTGATTGAGTCACAAACATCCATACATCCAAATTTTTACATTTATAATATTAGTAGGACTACCTTTTCCGCGCGGTTTCACCCGCATTCCCGGAATAAAAAATAGCCTATAAACCTCCCTTATGAATTGGGCTATCAAATGCAAAAATATTTTTTCAAATCCGATAGTTCCTGAGATTAGTGCTTCCAAACAAACAAACACATAAACAAAAAACTTTTCAGCTTTATTTTATTGGTATAAGACTAGTCTACAGGCATATGATTTTTTCTATTATTTTACCCATTCAAATAACTTGAAAATATTAACAGACATTCTAAGATCGAATACAAAGGGAACTATTCTATTGTTTTCCAAAAAAAAATGATTTTGAAGTGAAACTTCTTTATCGACGTATGGGAGAAATTTTTGTAGCAAATCGTCACGTTTTTCGGTTACGCGCCATGTTGCTTTTATTATGTTTTCCCGTATTTTGGAAGGCAAAGGGTTCTAGCTCATACAGCCTAGCCATTTATCTTATTTATCTTCTTAGTTTTGAATTAATGTCTGACATCTTAAAATATAAAGGTATGAAGTTAGCTAGCGAAAAACATTGGTTGCCATGGCAACCAATGTTTTTTAGTAAGCGTTACTTCCGGTAGAATTTTAATCAGGGACTTTTCAGAAGTTTCACTTCTACCATGTGTGACTTGCACACACACACACTTTTTTTTATATAATACGTATTTTTACTAGGAAATAGCCTTTGTTCCTTCTCTCTCTCGCCCGTTAGTTCAGTCACAGAATACCTAATAATACTACGTATGCGGGATAGGGTTATTCGCGTACATATATACCTATATCGTCACCTAAATAAAATCGTGGGAAAGCAAATAAATCAAATAACCTACGATATGAGATAACTTAATATTTATCATTTGAAACTCTGTCCTGATAAGGGATGCCAGGTGATTTTTTAGTTAGGTAGGCCGGCGTTCGAATTCGAATGGCCGGACATTATGGAAGAAAACTGTTCCAAACACCTAAATACCGACCAGATATTTTAGATTCGTTCTCTGCGATTGTGTTTCAATCTGTTTGACCTGGCGACGCTTGTCAAAAAGTCGGACGTTTTTGCCCGACAAACAAACAGACGTAATGCCTAAAATGTCCGGCTAAAACTCGTCAAGTCCGAACTAATGACGAAATTATAAAACAATAACCTAAATTTTAATATTGCGAGTCGAATTTGGAATCTACTTCAAACATAGACTAACAATGTACCTACTTACCTATGTATGTAGGCACAGCTAAAAAAAAAAACAAAAATTACATTGACCCGGAATCCGGAATAATATCGTCAAGCAAATAATATAGGTAACTTACTTACCTACGTGTTATTAAGTTACATACCTACATCTGATTTTAAAAAAAAAAAACATTATTTAATCCTATGTAAACTCTGTTAGGTACTATGAGATTCGAACTGAAGAAAAGTATAAGTACTTAGATATTTTTTTTGTCATTCTGTTTCCCTATTTTAGGAATGCAAAAGGCATAGATTTGTATACAGACAGATAAAATTAATCATTCAGAATATTGGAGTAAGGACATAGGACATTATACCTAATCAGAATTAGGTACCTGAATAAAATACATAAGTAATTGAATAATAAAAAAAATACTTCTTGCAATAGGTCCTACCTACCTTCATAAATATTTAAACCAAAGTCAAAGCCATTTATTCAGTTTAGGCCCCAGGAGGTCCCTTTGAATGTCGAAACTACTGAAGTTACCACCAGTTCGAAAGTCGCCTTCAACTGAGAAGAACCGGCAAGAAATTCAGCAAGAGGTTACATTTTTTAATATACTTATTTAGTGTTTTTTTTTTTGGACAGTATCAATGTTTTTTCCATTAAATGTTTTATAATTAAGAAATATAATACCTACGCATTAAAACAAAAAATGAAAAAAAAATAACAAGAAAAATAAATAAAAAATAATAACCTGATAAAGTTCAAATTTTAACAAAAATTTGTAGGATCTCTACTAAGTAGGCTACTGGCTATATTGAATCAAAAAAAAAAAAAAATGTGTAGGTTATTTAATTTACTACTTACAGCGGCTACAGCTATAAAATAATGAACTAGCTTCCTCCCGCGGTTCCATCCACATTCTCGAATTAAAAGTATCCTATTGTTTTAAAACCGAACATATTCTATCTGTGTGTCAAATTTCATCCAAATCAGTTCAGCCGTTACGGAGCTAAATGGAAACAAACATACATATACACAACTTTCGTATTTATAATATTACTAGATTCCGCCCCGCGGTTTCACCCGCGTTCCCCAGGGATCTTATGTTTTCCCTGGATAAAAAGTAACCTATGTTCTTCTCCGTACCATAGGCTATCTGCATACCAAATTTCATCGTGATCGGTAGCGTGAAAAGGTAACAAACAAACAAACTAAACTAATTTTCGCATTTATAATATATTAGAGTTAGGATAGTATGATAATAATAAATAATATTTTTAATTATCACCTATACATACATAACTTATTCGCTTTGTAAAAAAACAGCAACCTTTAGAGATTTTCAACAGCCACGTAACGATCGAAAACCATCGATTTACGTAGGTACATTCAAATAGCTGATTTACCCTTTGCCAAAAAACCATAGAACGAATTGAAAAAAAAAAACCACTTACTTCACAACAAAAAAACTGTAGAAACACTTCGGAAATCACAGTTCACTTGTTTGTTTTACACTCAAAACACAAAAAATATTAGCCACGATTTAAAAACACAGGTCACAAATTCGGGAGAATTGTACGTCAATTCACAGCGAGGGGAAACGCGAACTAAACTAACTACCGAGTGGAGTGAGGTGTGGAGCGAGGGACGGAAGGAATTTGTTGTGCCCAGAGTCGTTTGTATTTTAGTGTTCTCAACCTATCAGTAACAATTTCCCCAAATTTTAATGGAGAAATTGTATGGCATTAAAATTATCATAGTGTGAATTTTGTGTAACTTAACATTAAATAAAACCTTTTTGTTAAAGCTAAATAGGTAATCAAATTTTCCATCTACGTTCCTGACTCACAGTGGCCATGTTCTTTTCTACATTGCCAGATATTGCCTATCAAAATGAAATAAAAATTAGATACCTATATCATTATTTAATACAGAAATTGCATTCAAATCTTTTTATTCGTATATCACATAGAACTTAACTTTTTATTTAATTGAAAATTAATTGATAGAAAGAAGTACCTGAACCTCTTGGCTCGAGAATGGGGCACGCGTTTTAAAACTACACAAATAAATAGAATTCCAGGAATTGCGAGTCATGTTGATAATTTAAAAATAAATAAATATAAAAAAGAAAGATTTTACATAGCTTTTCATAAAAACATAAAAATAGTACTTGTAACTTCCATCTTGAAACAGTTGTATAACTTATAAATTCTTAGTGACTTGGCTTCATAAGTTTTACCCATTATTCGGGAAAATTTCCACATTCGGCATCACTAAAACTGATACCTGTATACGCACACATACATGCACCTTTCACATTACAGGTCTCATATTATTGCAAAGGGTCTCACTCACACACACAAAGCGTTAAAGCGAGTAAGATATATAGAAGATTTTTGATTACACTCTTTTGATTGGTGGCGCGACTTTGAGAAATAATTTTCTCAAATAAAACAATGAAATTTTCCGTCAATTTGATATATTATTATGTATTTTCAAGTATTTTTTTATTATTTTATTTTAATCCTAGGATAATTTATTTTAAACAACTAATTTCTACATTTTTGTTTTCCAAGCAGTACGTAGTTATTTTTTTATAAATTTCCAAAATTTTGCTTGATATAACGTCTCACAGAGTACAAGTTTCTTTCACCAAAGAAGTCCTGTGGAATTAATGAAAATCGATCTTATTTCTTCATAGATAGAGGTGGGCCTAGGGTTACCAGGTCATAAAACCGAAAAGACGGACAGACCAGTCAGTTTAGCCGGAAATTTGGGTAAAAAGACCGGACACCCTTTACTTTTTAGGATATCGATATATTTTATCCTCAAAAGGTAAAAAAAGGAACCCTTATAAGATCACTCTCTTATCCGTCTGTCCGTGTGTCACCACCGATTTTCTCAGGAACGGGTGGACCTAGCAAGTTGAAATTTATACCAGATACTGAGGTCGATAGTCCCTATTAGGTTTATAAGAATCAAGGTCCTGAGTCAACACGATAAAAAGATATGGGCAAATTTAGATTTTCGCGAAAACTTGTAAGTACCAAATTTACCTTAATTTTCATTTTTTTTATTTTTCGGAATTTTCCCCTTATTTGTGCTGTAAGACCTTGCTTTTAACCAAAATTGACAATTCTAGGTTAACTGGAAGTGCCCTATAGGTTTTGGGTCGAAAGCCTATATGGTAGTTCCCACGAATCACGTTTGACAAAAAGCAACGTCAATAAAGGAAAAATTAAAAAAAGTTGAAAATTAAAGGCTGTCCCCATACACACACACACATAGTTAACGCCAATTAAGATAGCTCTCTGAGTTGTATGGGCGCTCATACAATTTAGAGGTCTAGCGTAATTGGCACCTACCTCAAATAAGGTAAATAAATAAAATTGTGCTATTGTGTGAAAAAAAAAAAAAATTGCAATATTATATTTATGTGCGCAGAGCATTTTACAGTAAAGAAACACCGTTACAGTGAAGATCGTTACACTATGCGATGTATGAGGACAACAGTTTTCCAACGACAAAGTAATAAAGTTAACAATATCATTTTTGAAGACTTTTTTTTTTTACTTTGTATAGGCTTGTGTTTGACCACAATCTCACTATGGTAGGTGATGATGTGGCCGAAGGTGGTAAGCACACAAAGCCTAGAAGGATCTGGCTCTCAAGTGCAGCTGCCGGAACACACCAAGAGGTGTTTGGCGACAGATTTTCAACTTGAGGGTGGTAGCCAGCCAGGCGGGTACTACAAAGTACCCTTCCACCGTGCTATGGTTTCCTCACGATGTTTTCCTTCACCGAAAGCTCAAGCTCATTGTAGGATTCGAACCCACGACCTTCGCCACGGCGTCCGACGTCACTACCACTGAGCTATCATCGCCTTATCCATAGATACCCCACACGTATGGGTTTGATGAAAAAAAAAATTTTGAGTTCAGTTCTAAGTATGGGGAACCAAATTTTATTGTTATTTTTTTCTATTTTTGTGACTGCGGTTCACAGAATACATCTACTTACCAAGTTTCAACAGTATAGTTCTTATAGTTTCGGAAAAAAGTGGCTGTGACATACGGACGGACGGACAGACAGACAGACAGACATGACGAATCAAAGTCAAAGTCAAAGCCATTTATTCAGTTTAGGCCCTAAGAGGGCACTTATGAACGTTGAAACTACTGAAGTTACCACCGATTCGGAAGTCGCCTTCAACTGAGAAGAACCGGCAAGAAACTCAGCAAGGTTACATTTTTCATATATTTAGTTTTTGTTTTTTCAGTCTCAAAATCACCCAGTATATTTATACTTCTATACCATTCTATACTAATATCATATTATAAAGACGATGATATTATAAGTAAAAAGTTATAAAGAGGAAATATTTGTATTTTTTTTATGTTTGTAACGAAAAAACTCAAAACTACTGAACCGATTTCAAATATTCTTTCACCATTAGAATGCTACATTATCCCTGAGTAACATGGGCTATATTTTATGAAATGAAATGAAATAATTTATTCATTCAAATAGGCCTTCACAGGCACTTAAGAATAGTCAGACTCTAACGCACGGTTCGGAAGGTTGCTTTTACTGAGAAGAGCCGGCAAGAAACTCTGCAATTACTCTTTTCAAAACAAACTTAAGACTATTACATAAAATTTATCCTGCAAGAGCGAGCGCTACACCCAAGCATTGTCGTCATTTAAATATTCATTAACGTTATAGTATGCCTTTTGTACTAAAATAGACTTAACACGTTCCTTAAATTTATGTAATGGCAAATTTAAAAGTGCAGGAGGGATCTTATTATAGAAGCGTTTTATCCCGGGAACGCGGGTGAAATCGCGTGGAAAAGTTAGTATGTAATAAAACTGTGATAGTATATGGGCGGGCAGGCCGCGACAACATACTAGTGACATCTATGGAGCTATAATGGAACAACTTTCGATGATTGTGAAGATTATTTGGATATTATCAAGATCCCCCTTATTCAGACCTATTCGGTTGACATTCCGATCGGAAAGGACGATTTAATTTAGGGTGATGCTTTGTTAGTCATCGAATTTATTTGCCGCGATCGTGTCTGATCAACTATCTCATTCCAAATGGAAGTCTGAAATGAGAAAATATGAGTAATACTACTCAGTAGACTACTCAATCGATTCGTCCCGATCGGGACCACAACCGAGCAGGTCTGAATAAGGGGGATTATATGATTAGGCACGAATAGGATATTCGTGAGGATATTATTTGACTTTCGTGCCTCAACCATCCTTGTTGGTAAACTTAATTACTTATCGATATTATAATAATTATAATTATAATAATAAATGAGATGGCAATGAGAGGTTGTACAATATTCTTAAGATTTTTTTTTTGAGTACTGGATTTGATTGTGGTATTGGAAATGTATCGGAAATACGAGAGCGCCATCTTTGTCCGCAATTAATCGTGAATAGATGAAAATACGTTGACTAAAACGAAGTCGAAATAAATATTCTAAATATAATATTCTTCTATTAGTGTAAGTAAATGATTAACTAATTTATGATATAATATAATTTAAAAGACGTTCAAACAAGTCCGCGACGACTTTATAGAAACATTATTATAGAATTGATATTATTATGAAATCGAGAGTGACGCTCGACTTGAAACTAGTTGAAACAAATACATGCCTAGTTGAATTTCTTTTGTTTAAAAATTACTCTAAAATATATTTACGTAATTTGAAATTAAAATTTATTTATGAATGTTATCTACAATAGAGTTTCGAAAGATTGCGTATTGATATAATATTGATAAAAGGGTAAATAAACACTTCCTTGATCCTTCGCCTGTCTTCACTCTTCATACTTACTTACCGCATTCGTCTGATTTAGGGGTGCTCGATATGTATCGATATGTGACAAAATATCGATACATTTATTTAATATATCGAACAACCTGCTAAACCATATATCAAATCATTGAAGTCGATATATAATATCGATATATTTTATCCGATATATGAAATATCGTACGAAATTAATATATTTAGGAAAAATCGTCATTAATTAATTTACATATTTATTTATTTTAAACATGTTCTAAACATTTACTTTAACTACACCTATCGTTAATTTTAAATAAAAACTTAACTACAAATAATTACCAATCTATCTAGTTTGTTGTCCAAGTTCGCCAACCCGACGGATACATGAAATACTTTCAAGATGGCAGCACTGTACTTGTATCATCCTGCTAGAACCATGAACGAGTTGCACATCTATTTTAATGTATTATATATGGTGGGAGTTGTAGATCTATTTTATTGTATTATCTATGGTGGATTAGTAGAAATAAGATGGCTGGTCTGTGCATGCGATCTTTGGTAAAGAAAGTTGTCTGTGTTTACTTTCTTAAAAAAACTCACAAATAAAATATTTCTTTATTAACTTCAAAAAGTGATAATAAATCTTGTATAATACATAAAGTTATCAGTAAAAGTGAAATTCAATCGCTGTGTCAAAGTTTACCGTAAGTTTTCCTTCCTAAAATACGATATATCGAAAAAATCGATAATAATCGAAAAAGAATAAATATTTTGATATATTGTTAAACATTGATACAATATTTGGATATATTATATCAGAAAAAATATCGATATTTTTTGTACATGAACATCACTAGTCTGATGTAGTGATGTGCATGAGTGTAATATTATCGTGAAACTAATATGGAATATATTAGTTTTGTGAAATTAGGTGTCCATACTCAGTAGACAGTGTTCTCAAGTTTTATTGATACTAAGAAGTTGTCTCTATTTCGTATACTTACATTATGATTCATTCATATTACGTTGTAGCCGTTGTAGGATCTTATTAGTAAAAATTTAATCTGCGAGGTGATATCAAATAATGGTATCCGAGACCTTTATACTTTCGAAGGTTTAAGATGTCAACGTTGGTTTAACATAGTTTTTTTGGTTTTACATTACCTACTTTATGGTGCACTTTGTGCTCACCACGATTATTGTCGGCCAATAACAAACTACTGCATATAGTAGCCCATTACCAAAATAACCAACCAAAATGTATACGATACTTTTTGGCTATAAAATATCGTCCATACGACCATACGATAATAGTAGTCAGTCACACACCCATCCCATCTCTAGTCCGAAAATCGCATGGCTGGCGGCGCCATTTTCGCGCCAATCCGCGCCATTGCTGCCGCGCAGGATTGTGGGGATGTGGTGGGTTTTTTACATCCGTGCGTGATTGTTCTACTCTAACAAACAAACATTGGGATTATTTGGGATAGTGATTTATACTCAGGTGAGTTTGATTTTAATGTAGTCATATCAAGAAAGATGTGATTTCGGTCAGTGTATTGTTTTCACGGATGTAAAAAAAATTACATCCGTGATTGTTTTACGTTCATTCAATTAATTTCAATTGTTTCAAATAACTAATTCTTTGGTTTCAAAACATTTTGTCCATGTTCAAATTTTCAAAGGCGGTAAATTACTTATTTAAATTACGTTATTGGAGAGCTAGAATAGTGTATTATGTGTTAAAAAAAAGAGTGTTATACCTAACCTACCGGCTAGCGGGTCAAGCGCGGCGGCATCCTGCCTGATCCTGCCTGCTCGCTTCATGCCGGATTGTGATCCGTCGAAAGAAGATTCTAGGATTTTATATCAGTACCCTACGTAAGTGGTAAGTTGTATATCTATTTTAATTGCATCTCGTTGGTAGGTAATTAT
Organism: Tetheella fluctuosa; assembly: GCA_951216915.1. NCBI lineage: Eukaryota > Metazoa > Arthropoda > Insecta > Lepidoptera > Drepanidae > Tetheella > Tetheella fluctuosa. Next base: position 656,290 of record OX578242.1, read on the forward strand.
TTCATATGAAGTCACGGCGTCATGCGGTGTATCAGTGTATGTATGGTAAACAGCGCAGCGTTGTCAGTTCTTTTTTCGGGCTAAGCGGGATTTTGAAACATTTTGAGTTAAAAAGTGGGAACTTTTTCATCGAAAGCGGGACATAGGGAGGTAGGTACCTTGTAAAAAGACATGTCTAGGTAGGTATAATCAGATGTATTAAGTTGACGCGCGATTCCTGGAATTCTATTTATTTTGTAGGTAAGTATCTAGTTTTGGGACGCGCGTCCCATTTGCGAGCCAACCGATGAAATACCTACTTATTTGAGTTTTAAATGATGTTTACATGACAATAGATAGCAAAAATTTCTAATAACTGTATGGTTTACTGTAGGTATAAATAATCAGTTAGGGCTTTTGTGCACAACAAGGAATTTTACTGTCCAGCAGTCGGATTTTTTACTGAAAATATTTTTTTAGCAAATATTTTTTACTAAAATCGGACTGCCGGCCAATAAAATTCCTTGTAGTGCACAAACGGCCTCAGACTATAGAGGAATATAAACATTATCCCTACCTCATATATCACAACTATCCTAACTTCCTGAATAATATTGTAAATGCGAATGTGAGTTTGTTTGTTACTTACCCCGCTGAACCGATCGCAATGAAATTTTGTAGGTACCTACGCAGATTAATAGCTTATGGTATAGAGAAGGATATGGGCTACTTTTTTTCTCGGGAACGCGGGTGAAAGCGCAGTTAACAGCTAGAATAATAAAATTAAGAAATAATTATTTATAAGAATTACCTTATTCATATTTCTGTGAAGATTTAACTTTTAAAGTTTCCTGAAAAGCGGGAGTAAGCCTGTCCCGCACGGGACTAATTTTGATTTCAAAATCGGGACGTCTGGCATCGCTGATGATAAACATCTAGATTCTAGTGTTGTAATGCTATTACAACCTTGAGAATGAGTATATTAAACACGCGCGGGTTCACCCGCGTTCCCGGGATAAAATATAGCCCATGTTATTCAGGCGTAATGTAGCATACTAATGGTGAAAGAATTTTTGAAATCGGTCCAGTAGTTTTGAGTTTATTTGTTACAAAAATATAAATCTTTTCTCTTTATAATATTAATTAAGTGTAGATAATATTACCACAGCGTAATTACATACAGTGGTCTATCACGTGAAATGACGCTTTGTATATGCATTCGTAATTGCTGCATTGTGTCCCAAGCTTGTGCTCGCTACCGCCCCTCTCTCACCCCGCAAGCCCCGCACGATTGCTCTGTCTAGACGTGTCCGTTGGCCGACTGTAAGAGTTACATAGACTGTGGTATTATTGTGATGTAGAATGTAGATTGGTATAAGTGGCTTTGTTTGAAGAACTAAGCAAATTATAGCTTATACTGTGGTGATATTAATAAAGTAGGGTGGAAATTATGTCTAAAAATTCTATTTAATTTAACCCTTACTAGGGCAGTGGTACCTTGCCTGAAACACTGAGGAAGTCTGTTATTTGGCATTTTAGGCGATGATAGCTCAGTGGTAGTGACGTCGGACGCCGCGGTGAAGGTCGTGGGTTCGAATCCTACAATGAGCTTGAGCTTTCGGTGAAGGAAAACATCGTGAGGAAACCATAGCACGGTGGTAGGGTACTTTGTAGTACCCGCCTGGCTGGCTACCACCCTCAAGTTGAAAATCTGTCGCCAAACACCTATTGGTGTGTTCCGGCAGCTGCACTTGAGAGCCAGATCCTTCTAGGCTTTGTGTGCTTACCACCTTCGGCCACATCATCACCTACCATAGGGAGATTGTGGTCAAACACAAGCCTATACAAAGTAAAAAAAATAAAATAATAATTTACAGATGGTGCATGGCTCATGGAACTCAAACAGCGGAGCAGATAATCGAGAGGCACTGCAAGAGGAAGGTAAGTACGAAGTGTTTTTTATTACCAACGTTTCGCCTGCCAGTATGAATGAGCCATCAAGTATGTTATAAACCCGTATACTATGATAGTACCACAGTCTATGTAACTCTTACAGTCGGCCAACGGACTCGTCTAGACAGAGCAATCGTGCGGGGCTTGCGGGGTGAGAGAGGGGCGGTAGCGAGTAGCGATTACGAATGTCTATACAAAGCGGCATTTCGCGCGACTTCAAACGCAATAGAACACTGTATGTAATTACGCTGTGATAGTACTGTATGTATAGTATATGGGAAGGCCGCGACGACTTTAATGTCGTTCAAAAAAACCTTTAAATAAAACTATTTTCTTGAGGCACTGTCGAGCGGACCTAATGTATCTATTTATTATATGCGATGGATAATGTTTCTTTTCGATGTATTTATTTTATATTTAGGTATGTTATTTGTTAACGTAGTCTACCACTTTTGCACACATGTTAAAGAAGGCTTAAAGGGCGTCACACACGGCGAAGATACGATAATATTTTATCTTAAGATATATGAGACAGTGCTATACCAGCGAAAGAGAAGGAAAGTAGGTAGGTAAGAGGTAGATCGTTGCTTCTCTTTTCATAGTATAATGCTGTCTCATGACCTTAAGATAAAATATTATAGTATCTTCGCCGTGTGTGACCCCCTTAGTGAGCGATGCTTTCCTACTTATCCACGACACCTAGCTTCATAGAAACTGTCAACCACAAAGGGCAGTGTTAAGGTCAAATCGCCGATGGACTCATCTCAGTGTGATCTATTGCTCTACAATATCGCGAGTACGTGGAATAAATATGTAATTAATTACTGTTTAATATACGTGTGTGTAAAACCTGCACAATCAGTGTTCAGTGCTTCGTTTGGACGGCTCTGTAAGACAATCCAGGACCTAGAAGGAGTATCAGGTGCGTGGAATCCATCAATTTTATTTTTTATTTATTTTATTAATTGAACAAAATCCACAGCTCTTAAATTAAATATTATGCTAACAATTACAACTTATCTTACAGCCAGTAATGGATTTACATTTTATAAATTTTAAAACATAGGTAATCATTCCTTCTTTAAGTTATCGGTAGTTATCATTCGTTGTTGAACTGTGATACCAGTGTGCCAAACGATTTCAAAATACAGTCCACACTTTTATTTCATTATTATAATTTAATTGACGCGATATAATAACATTTATTGAAGGCAACACAGAAACCGATAATAGCTCGGCGAAGGTCGTGGGATCGAATCCTACAATGAGCTTGAGCTTTCGGTGAAGGGAAACATCGTGAGGAAACCATAGCACGGTGGTAGGGTACTTTGTAGTACCCGCCTGGCTGGCTACCACCCTCAAGTTGAAAATCTGTCGCCAAACACCTATTGGTGTGTTCCGGCAGTTGCACTTGAGAGCTAGTTCTTTGTAGGCTTTGTGTGCTTACCACCTTTGGCCACATGATCACTTACCATAGTGAGATTGTGGTCAAACACAAGCCTATACAAAGTAAAAAAAAAAAAACCAATAGTGTTGGTAAGATCTTAAACTAAGTTAGTTGAAGCGGTACATAAAACTAAAACTTAAAAGAAATATTGGTTTTCGTCTTCTGTGTGAGTTTCCACATCAGAGGACAATGCACCTTATTTGCCATCATATTTAGATATCGGGAAGAACTATTCTCGCTTGTGACGAAACCAAATTTGGTCATAATAATATTAATTAATAATAGGGGTAGGTAGGTATTTTGGAGATGGATAGGAGCCCATGGTACCGCTCACAATACAGATTGCATTTTAATACCATGAGAAACCTTTCGTTTAATATCTGTGATGAATGTCACGTCATACATAAGTATAAATAAATTTACACCATTCGCTGGTAGCGCCTCTAGTGGGGAAACTGGCAGTTTTATCATCTCCCTAACATGGTTATATTATTCAATTAATATGCGCATTAATTAATAGTTCAACACATGAAAAATGAAAATGACTTTGTTTTCTGACTCTAACGCACGGTTCGGAAGGTTGCTTTTGCTGAGAAGAGCCGGCAAAAAACTTGTTTTTGTTCAAACGGCTGTTCGATGACATTCATTGAGTGGACAGAACAAAGGTAAAAAGAGTTAAATGAAAGAAAATTTTAAAGTAGGCAGCTTTTCTTATTTGATACTAGATGTCGCATGTTTTTTACGTGGCGAGTTGTATTTAGGTTGCGGTTGCAATAGTAACTGACACTGTTTTTCTATTTGACGCTAGATGTCACTAAACTGAAAAGTATTTCCATACAATAAAATAGAGATGGCGCTACTATATTGAAATATGGTTTTAAATTTGTGGATTTCACATGCATCTGAATGAGATTCGTCGTGCATGCAGGTTTCCTCACCAGAAAACGAACGCCTTTGTAAATTAGTTTCGAACCTCTACGTGTAGAATATACACTTCTCATTAAAAAAATCGAAACACCTCTGAAGTTTGGTTTTGAATATGGTTTACAAATTAAATTAAAATTCCATTATCTATCGCGTTTTTTCTACAGGTAGGTATGTTTTTTTCCAAAGTTTTTTGTATTTTTTTTTAAACGAAGACGTAAAACAAATAATGTTTATGAAAAGTGTATCCAGTATATCGTATTTCCTCCCCGCCCCCCGGGCTCTAATGTCTGCTTCCATGCTTACATACATATTGAAAAAAACACAATAGTTCAACAAATTTAATTTTAATTTTAAATATTAATATTCGTTAAACGATACCTTATAATATCCGCAATTATCTGGCATTATTAGTTTTTTTTTGTTTAATGTAAATATAAAACAACTTCAGAGGTGTTGTTACATTACCGTTTCGATTTTTCTGATGAAAAGTTTAGTTATTTGACAAATTACCTAAGTATCAATAAATTATGTAAAATAATAAAAATTATCAGTCGCATATACATCTTTTCAGATAAACACCTCGTTTCTCTTACACTTTAAAAGATAGTACTCAATAATACAAAGAATTAAGATTAGGAATGTAATACCAGAACGGAATCTAAGAAAACAATGACATAACACCTGAAGGTTATTTCTTTTTAACTTTTTTAAATAAACGTTCTTAAACCATAAACAACATTAGTGATTCTCTTTCCGGAACATCCTCCAAACACTAGAAGAATTATCACTGATGTAAAGTTACATTATAACATTAACAATAAAAATATTCTTGTAACATTAATAGGAAAATAATAAAATTCCTACCAGTAATTAGTAACCTAAATTCTAAACAATTAGTTCTACTAAAAAAAACTTAAATTACAATTTGAGTGATGTAGCCCAAACCTAAGTATATAATTCATACTTACTTGGTAACCTTACCTCCCGTCCACAACGCGTTGTGTGGCTTATCTGTGCTCTGCTAACACCACTCTGCTGTGTATTCTTAGTTGAGCTGTTATTGGTGACCGGCTCAGCGCTATCTGAGCTACTATCCATTAACTTGTTGAAGTCAGAAGACAATTGTTTATTTGTTGCAACTTCGTCGCTTGTAGAAACCTCTAGCTTATATAATCTTTGAAATGGTCGAACTCGCGGACCGGCATGTGTTTTTATTTTTGCAGCTCTGTTTTCACCATCCTTTCCTCTATAAATTTCTTCCACTATACCAAGCGGCCATTTTATCCTTTTATCTTCTGTTTGTACGATTACAACATCTCCAACTTTCAAATCATCTCTTTTCTCTTTCCCTTTCTGTACCAGTAATGTCAAATATTCAACTTTAAATCTTTCCCTAAATTCTTTCCTTAGTTGTTGTAAATATTTTAAACGACCATTTAAACTCTCACTATCGATTTGATCCATATCGGTAACATCAGTTGAATGTATTGGTTGGATAAAATATGCGGGTGTTAAAGGTTCTAAAGATGAAGCTTGATCGTCTTGAACGTACGTTAAAGGTCGTCCATTCATTATGGCTTCACAATCACACAAAATAGTATTAAGCTCTTCATATGTTACCACTGATTTTCCCAGTACTCGACGTAGCAAATCCTTCATAATCCTTATTAACCTCTCCCAATATCCGCCCCACCAAGCAGCTGAAGGTACATTCATTTTCCAATGGATACGACGAATTGTTGATATTTGTTGGATCTCATCCCAGTTTAAATTGTTAAATAAATTTTTAGTACCAAGGAAATTAGTACCTTGATCAGACATCATCATATTAACACGTCCTCTGCGCGCTATAAATCTACAAAGCGTCATCATAAAAGCTTCTGTCGATAATGATCTTGTAAGCTCTAGATGAACTGCTCTATAAACGGCGCATGTATACAAAACTATCCAGCATTTCTCACCTCCACGTAAGCATAAAGGCCCAGCGAGATCCACACCTGTCGTCTGAAATGGTGCATCACATGTGACACGCTCTATTGGTAAAGGAGCTGTTGGTGCCTGTACAGGTTTGGTTTTATATCTCTTACAAATGACACAGTTAGATATTACTGACTTGACCAAACGACGTATTCCTACGATCCAGAATTTAGATCGTATGTCAGTAATAAGCTGATCAGTTCCTGCATGTTGCAGCTGTTCATGTCGCTGTTTCACCATCTTAATCACTGTTGGATGTTTATTGTAAAGCAGGTAGGGAGTTTTTATATTTTCCGGAAAATCTGTTAACAACAGCTTAGTTTTAATCCTTATTATATTATCATCATCTTGAAACTGTGTAAGATTTCCACAACATTTCTGCATGATTTCTATATTTTCCAACTGTATCATTTTAATAATAATCTTTTCAGCTTCTTCATATTCTTTATATGTTATTTCTCCTTTATTTCTAGTATTTTTATTTTTATTCCGTGCGTTTTTTACGAACCTCTGTACCCAAGCCATTGCACGTACAATTTTTGAATACTTCGAAAAATACCTTTGTAAATGGTCTATTATACTTTCATCCACAATTATATTTGTATTACATACTGTTTTCTTTAGTTCCAAGTGCACTATATCTTCGTCGACCGACAGCTCTGACTTTGGCCATTCTTTGGGATTCAGCTGTAACCAATCCGGCCCTTCCCACCAGAGACAATCTAATAGTACTTTTGCGTTACAGCCTCTAGATGCGAGATCCGCCCAGTTCTGTAAACCTGGAATATGATGCCAATTTTTAATGCTCGTGTTTTGTCTAATTTCTTTTACTCTATTACCCACAAATGTATTCCACGGTAATTGACGTTTAATCCAACATAAAACGACACCAGAGTCAGTCCAGCAGTATTCAGGACAGTTAAGAAGTTCTAAATTTTGTCGTGCCTGTGAAAGTAGTCTTGAACCTATTAAAGCGGCTATCAATTCCAATCTTGGAATAGTAACCTTTTCTGGAGAACTTATTCTAGCCTTTGCAGAAACCAACTGTACCGTTACCTTCCCAGCCTTCTCTGTTCTCAGAAATACACAGGCTCCATATCCATTCTTACTTGCATCGCAAAAAAGATGTAAACATACCTGACAATTTTTCATAATGTTAGCTGAAAGCCTTCTAGGGATTTTGCAGTCATTTAGGTAACAAAGATATTTGTACCAATCACGAAACTCTGTTTGTAAATCTTCAGGCATTTCCTCATCCCATGACAAACCACGTCGCCATGCTTCTTGCAAAATCTGCTTTGGGGGTAACATTATAGGGCAAGTAAAACCAATGGGGTCAAATACTCTTTGAGTTAACGATAGTACGTCTCTTTTTGTAATATGTTTTACAGACTCACATATAGGTAAGTTTTTAGTATTGCAGTAGAGTTCGTCTGAATCGATATTCCACATTAAACCTAACACTGATATAACTGATTGTCCAGTGTCATTAATTTGTAAAGGGGATGCAACCCACTGCCTCAGATCAAACTTTGCACTATTCATGATTTCTCTACTTCTAGATATAAATGTATGTACCTCATTTGCAGAATCCAGGCTTGTGACGCAGTTGTCTACGTAAAATGATTTACTTAACAGTCTAGCTGTCTCTGCATGTTCACCGGTCCTAATATTCTGCAGATGGTGTTGTATAGTAGCTGACAGCAAAAATGGACTTGATATTAAGCCAAAAACTACTCTACAATGCCTATATGTTACTATTTTAGTTTGCGAACTATCTCCCCACCATAAAAAACGTAATTGATCTCTATCCTTAGGTGAAATTGAGATTTGAAGAAATGCTTTAGCTATATCAGCCGTTATTCCTATTGCTCTTTTCCTAAAAGATACTAAAATTGTTGGTATTTTCTCTAGAAAATTAATTCCCTTTTCTAGACATAAATTAACTGAATTACCATTTCTGTCACGAGCCGATGCATCAAATACAGGTCTGATCTTAGTAGTCAGACTTGCTTCTTTTATGACAGCTTTATGTGGTAAGTAGTGCGAATCATTAATTTCCAATTCAGGCTCAGGTACAACCTCGATTATTCCCATTTGACACCATTCTCTTATAATATTGTGATAAGAATCAAAGGTCCCAGTTGATATAATTTTCTTAGTCGTAGATTCTAACCTTTGCTTTGACAAATTATAATTATTAAGTAAATCGTTGTGTCCTACTTTCCAGGGAAGCTGTACCTCATATCTACCTTCGGAGTTGACCTCAACAGTCTCCTCAAAATGCATCATCACTTCTGCTTCGTTTTCTTCTTTAGATTTTACTTCAACAGGATCTCTGATACCTAAAGTTTCCAGAGACCAGAAACCTGCAATATCAAGATTATTGGAACAAAATAATGTAGTAGACAAATTTTTTGGTGTTTCACACACTTGTTTCCCCTGTATAGTCCATCCTAGTTTGGTTCTTATAGCCACCAAACCATTCTCCAACTGGCTAACTGTACCTGTCAACAAAAAACCTAATAATCTGCACCAATTAAAAGATCTACCTCAGATATTAGACCTTTGTCTGTCAGTGTGATATTATGTTGTTTTAGAATATCTACCAATTCAGTAAAATTAACTTTTGGAACATTATTACAAATACAATTTTGACTTAATGCTAACAGATTCATTCTAAAAATAGAGTCCAAACTTTCAATGGTAAGATCATAAACATTATGCTCTGCAGACTTGGTCTCCATACCGCCGAAGAGGCAGTGCGTCAACATCTCCTTGCTTTTGGTTGGTATTTTTAGCTTGTCCACTATCTCTTGACGTACATATGATCTCTGAGAACCACTGTCTAGCAGTACACGAGCCCGTATTTTCTTGGTTCCATAAATCAGGTTAACAATCACAGTCTGAAGTAAGGTCACGCTATTGGTGAATGATTGTAGTGATGTCGAGGGTGGTTCTTGTCTCCTGTCCTTATAATCAATATCTGTATTATACTCCTTTGCTCCTTTTGACTCAGTGCATAAAACTGTTGAATGTCTTTTCTTACATATAAGACATTTTATAAACGTCTTGCATATTTTGCTGTAGTGTCCTATTTTAAGACATAAAGTACAAGCCCTTTTCTTTCTCAAGTGATCTCTTCGTTGTTCAATACTCATTTTGTTCAGTTTATAACACTCAAGGCTTGAATGAGTATCCTTATCACACCAGATACAACAAACTTTTGGCTTACCTCCTATTGCTTTTATGTTTGACACTAAACAGCTTGCCGATGGTTCATGTTCTGTAACACATTCCGCCTTTATTACCGTGAATGTATTTTTGGCCATTGTTATTCTTTGGTCGCAATTTACTTCTTTTTCCAAGAACTCTAATAACTTATTTAGTTCATCATCCATTTTAATTGAGTGAGTTGATGAACGCTCCCAGGCCTTTAAAATTTCTGCAGGAAGTGCTGACTCCACCATTGGTAGTATAAATGCCGCATATTTATCCTTAGTCACTCCCAATGATTCCAAAGCACGCAGTTGAGCACTTAGTTTGTCATATAATTGGGTGAGTGACATTTTATCTCCTTCAGCCTTCAAAAGTATTAATGCTAATAGTTCTCTTACATATAGCTGTATAAGTAGTTCTTCTCTTGCGTACCTTGATTTAAGATGATCCAGGCATTCTTTATAACTGCTACATTGATAGCTTTCTACTAATGCGCATACTTCTGTATCTTTAGTCATAGCTTGTTGTAAATAATGATACTTATCGTCGCATAATATGGAGTCGTTTTCGTCTATCTTCTTGAACTGATTCCAAAAAACTAACCAGTTCTTAATATCACCATCGAATTTTCTGAGTTCTATTTTTGGCAATTTAAGGTTGTGCTTGTTTTCATTATTTGCCTTTTCTTCTTTTATATAGCTCATGCAACGCGCATTTATAGTGCGCCATTTTGTTTTATATTTTTGCGATTCCTCTTCTTCTTTTTCTAGATTGTTTTCATCAAATTCTGGATCTTCTTTAATACCTTGTATAATCTTTTTGTCAAGTTCTTCACACCTATTTATATTCTCTAAAAGCTGAGTTTGCTCAGACATAATTATATATTTATCTATTTTTATTTTTTCGTCCATTTTGGATTCTATATCTTTGCATAATTTATTAAAAATACGTCTGAGCACTCGCCTTTCTTTTTCCATTTTCACGGTCGCCACAATTTAAAAGATAGTACTCAATAATACAAAGAATTAAGATTAGGAATGTAATACCAGAACGGAATCTAAGAAAACAATGACATAACACCTGAAGGTTATTTCTTTTTAACTTTTTTAAATAAACGTTCTTAAACCATAAACAACATTAGTGATTCTCTTTCCGGAACATACACGTTAACTCTTGAGAACTAAGTTTTTAAATCTATAATACCTATTTAACTAAACTTTGAAATTCCTATATAACAAGTTGGTAGGTATTTTATTATATCCTCAGTTTTGCTATTCTGTTTACGGCATGCACCGGTGGCGCCATCGACATTTTGGGCTTTATCTTCAAATTGACAAGTTTTTTATTATTTCATCACAATATATACCAAGTGATCACGTGGCCGAAGGTGGAGGGCACGTGAAAACCTAGAATGGAGTCAAGTCCTGGAGCTCATCGGTAGGTCTTTACGAATAATTTTCAAGCCTGGCCCAGGCTAGTGAAACTACGCTGATGAAGGTACCCACTCTTTTTTCCATTCAAAGGCAACTATTTATTCAGTTCAGGCCCTTTCCTATTATAAACGTAGAAACTACTAAACTTACCACCGGTTCGAAAGTCAGCCTTCAACTTAAAAGGAACTGGCGAGAAACTCGGCATGAAATTTTTTCGACAATCTGTCTATGTAGGCCATCTTTCTTATCGAATGTTTTTTTTTATAAAGAATACATTATAATACACACTCAATGGTGTACCTAAATGTAGAGAAAATCTTTTTTTTTTACCCACGCCAACCGGCCCGTCAAGTGTTACATCATATTTTTTTATTTCTACATAGGAAACAAGCCTTAAGGTATAATTAATTATAGTTATCTAAGATAGTTATGACGCGTGCACATATTGTAGTAGCTCGTAGCTCGCCCGCGCGGGCGCCGCGCTCTGTGACGTCACCAGGCCCACGTCACCGCCCGGCGCCGCTGCGTCTGCAAATAATAGGTACAAGAATGTAATATGTATGTATACAAGGTGTCCCTGACAGTTCGAAATTAATAGAAATCCCACGTAATTCTAATTCATAAGAGTGTAGTAAAACATATGTTAAAAATACCTGTGGAATTGTACTGTTTGCTGATGATACCTCACTGATTTTTGGTGTTGATAGACTGAAATCCAATTATGACGATGTAAACGGTGCATTAACAAAGGTATTGAATTGGCTTACAGTAAATAATTTAGTTTTAAATGCAAAGAAAACTAAATGCATTACATTTGCATTACCAAATGTTAAAAAAGTAGACTGTAATTTAATGTTAAATAACGAAGCCCTCAATCTTGTTGAGTCTACAGTATTTCTAGGGATTACTTTGGACTCAAAACTTCAATGGGGCTCCCAAATATCATCTGTTGCGGCGAAGCTCAGTTCGGCAGCTTATGCAGTTAGGAAAATTAGACAGCTTACAGATGTAGATACAGCTAGATTAGTATATTTTAGTTATTTTCATAGTAAATATTTTCATTTTCATAAACATAAAAAATTCAGGCGTAATTGCAAAATTTTGAAAATAAATTTAATTATATCACTAGTTTATATTTAAAACTCACAGTAAGTAACTAGTAATTAAGGTGTTACGCCATGTTGTTTCATATTTCCGAATAAATGTGTTTGGAAATTCATTATTAATTAGCATTATGTAGGTCGAACTGTCAGGGACAAGTTGTATAGTATTTGTGGCCGCACGTGCTGGCTGTCGTTTGTTTTATGTGATCGTGATATCTCACCTACTGACACGAAGAAGTCGTTTAAGATGTTTGTTAATCCGTGGGGGAATTTTTCATTAGTGTACTGTCATTAAATTGATATGATTTTAAAGTGTTTGTTTGATTCTCGTTTAGTTACTTGATTGATTATGTTCCACATTGATTTAGCTTTATTTTGTGATTTTGAAATTTCTTACAAGAAGTAGTGTAGTTTTTTTGAAGTTTTAACAAATTTCCTGAGGATTTTTTTTATACAAGGTAAAGTATTATTTTAATACTAGCGGGCCCGACAGACGTTGTACTGTCCAAACTCGATTACGACGCCATCTACCGTGTCCAATTGTATTTTCAAACCAGGGACCTACTTATATATACACACAAAATTTAATCCAAATCGGTCCAGCCGTTTAACAGGAGTTAGGTGACAAACACACGTACAGAAGAATTTTATGTAACTAGTTTGGTCTACTACTAGGGTTTTAAAAAGTCTTTTATGTTAACATGCCTTTAAACTGTAAACCTTTTGCTATCCAAGATGCCTTATTGTTATTTTTTCAAACACTATTAAACAAACATGTACTTGTTTAATAGTGTTTGAAGTTCTATTTCGAATCGGTTATGATTTTCGTTGATGCAGCTATCGCTATTACTTTATGCCAAGATATATTGTTAAGAGCAAGTTTGAAGGCAGTGATATTATTTTTGCTGAATTTTCTTTTACCTGTACGTATATTAGCTGGTTTATGGCTGGTGGATGATGTGTTTATTTTAAATTTGTGATCAGAAATACACGTGTCGCAGCAGAGGTACATGAATCACGCTGGGACCAGACCCTCAGCGAAATCAAACCGTCCCACCATGCCTTCTGCCAACTCTTGCGTGCCTGATTAAGGACTCAGTAGCTCCCATGCCTCCCTTAAACAGACCCAATCTCCCACCCGCTTTTGAGGACGAGGAAACGACCGAATGCCTCGCCGATAGTTTAGAGTCTCAATGTTCGCCCAACTCTCTCCCTATCGACCCGCGTCATTTGGAGATAGTCACCCGAGGAGTAGAACGGAGAGCCACTCTCCCGTTTCCTCCTCCCTCTACCAACGTAGAGGACGTCCCACTCTCACAGCGACCCATGACGAGGTAAAAGCGATCATCGAGAAATGACACCTACGTAAGGCTTGTACAAGATCACCAACAGAGTGATCAAGCTTTTCCCAGCCTCCCTCATCATGCTCATAACGTCCATTTTTGCTGCCCTCTCAAACAATATTTTTCCACACCAGTGAAAGGAAGCCCATGTCGTTGGGATCCCTAAACCCGGCAAACCCAAGTCCGAGCCTTCCAATTATCGTCCCATAATTCTGCTAAATGTAATGGGCAAGATTTATGAGAGAATCATCAAAGACGTCGCAAAGGCATTCGACAAGGTGTGCCACACTGGCTTGCTCTACAAGCTATACACTCTGGGTGTGCCACATAGACTCGTAACCATCTTACGAGACTTCCTGTCGAATTGGCATTTGCGTTATCGCATTATAGGCGCCTTGTCCTCTCCACATCTCATAGGAGCCGGTGTCCCTCGAGACTCGGTACTCCCTTGCTCTTCACGCTCTACACGAGCGATATCCCTAAAATCAGGAATACGCAGTTTGCCCTCTTTGCGGATGACACTGCCGTATACTGCTAAGGCAAAGCCAGTCCCAGATCTCCTAAAAACTCCAGACTGCGGCCAACGCCCTAGCTAGGCGCATGGTTTCGGAAATGGAGAATAGAGATCAACTCCTCCAAAAGTCAGGCGGTTCACTTTTATAGAACCGACTGACGTAAACGCCCGCCCACTCCCAACTCAGTCACCCTATTCGGCGATCCGATCCCTTGGGAGAGGCAAGCCAAATATCTCGGTGTGACTCTCGATGATCGTCTATCCTTCGACGCACACTTAAAGACCGTCCGCGCGCGCCGCCTTTGTGGCAGGACGACTTCACTTCCTGATTGACGCCCGGTCTAAAATTGCCCTAAAAAGCAAGGTTAGACTCTATACCGCGTGTATCCGACCCATCATGACATGACGTATGCGAGTACCGTGTTCGCTCACGCTGTTCCTAAACGCATTCACACCCTTTAGTGCTTGTTCACGTATACTCGCGGGAGCGGTGGCGAGCGCGGTCACGAAATATCAAACATAGTATGCAAGTGTTCACATACAAATCGCACGTGCGGTGCGAGTCGCGGGCAAGCTAGCGGCTGTCGCGTGCGGCGCGCTCGCGGCAATATCAAACGCGTGAGTTGTTTGAGTGTGTTCACGTCGAACTAGCGGCGGAGCGCGCGATTCACTCGCGACGTCAGGTAAGTTCAACCAGTTTGAACTTATCGCTAGAAACACACTCGCGCAAACGCCTGGCGGCTAATGTGAACACGAGCTGGCCACGTCTACCGCGCCCGCACCCGCCACCGCACCCGCGGGTTCAACGTGAACAAGCAATTTATAGGTGCTTCAGATCGATTCATGCGCAAAGCCACGGGCGCCTCGTGGTATATTTTATGCGCAATGAAAATCTCCACGTTGACTTAGGTCTCCCCACGATCAAGCAGTTTATTAAACGCGCTTCACGCAGATATTTTGACTCCGCAGCGCACCACGCGAATCTGCTCACTGTACAATATAATATACTATACAATTTATATAATACAATACAAATATAGGTACTTTATTGTGTACTTACACTACATTACAAAACTAGTTACAATTTATAAAGAAATCATAGTGAAAACTGTTCACTTTTAAATTTTTAGCATGTATTAGAAATAAAAACAGCTATAATTAACAGGTTTTTCAAGAATAACTTTAAAACGCAACTTCAAATGCACAGTGAAAGTGAATGTTTTTACCTACAAAAATCGGCCAAGTGTGAGTCGGCCTCGCGCACCGATGGTTCCGTACAAACTTATAAGTTTGTAAATAGTTCGTCCATCACGGGAATAACTTTATTGTTGGAAAACTGTTGTCTTCATACATCGCATAGTGTAACGATAACTTTAGTCTTTACTGTAAAATGTTCTGCGCACACGAGCATCATATTATTGCAATAATTTATTTTTATTTTATTTCAAAGTGAAAGCCCTTTCAAAGTCATTTATTCAGTTTAGGCCCTAAGAGGGCACTTATGAACGTCGAAACTATAAGTATACATATACGTAAAGCCGAGGTACTCGCCGCCGCGGTGTACTGGCGAGCCAAAGAAGAGGAAGTTGAGGGTGGTGGCCGCCCCCCTGCGAGGGTGATCGAGCGCTGGAGGGAGGACGCGCGCGAAATACTCCTCCAAAGGTGGCCCGCCTCGACAACCCCTTGGTTAGCCACGAGTTCAACTATGTATGTATGGGGACACCCTTTAATTTTCAACTTTTTATTTTTTGGAATTTTTCCTTTATTTGTGCTGTAAGACCATGCTTTTAGCCAAATATCGTGATTCTAGGTCAACGGGAACTACCATAATATAGGTTTTCGACCCAAAGCCTATAAGGTACTTCCGGTTGACCTAGAATTGTCAATTTTGATTAAAAGCAAGGTCTTAAGCACAAGTAAAGGGAAAATTCCGAAAAAGCCTCGCCATACGGCAGAGAAGGAATACGGTGGGGTTTTAGTCAGTACAAGTCTGTCATAACCCTTCCCCCGAAGCGGTCCGGGTAATGCTCATCCATGAGGATTTCCCCACCAACCATAGGCAGTGTTCATCAAGGTGGTAAGACACCCGTCTATAGGTAGTGTTCATCAAGGTGATAAGACACCCGTCCATAGGCAATGTGCGTCAAGGTGGTAAGGTATTCGTCCGCAGGCAGTGTGCATCAGGGTGGTAAGACACTCACCTCAAGCAGCACCAAGCCGGCAGGGCCACCGTACCCAAAGTGTGCCCAGGAAGCAGGGCAATCGAAGGTATCACCCGCCCCGTTTATTCTGCTCTTGTTGCAGTTGTTACGGAAATGAGTTGCATGTATCATGGCAACCCTCAACTACCATTCCAACACAACTTCATTACAAGACCATTGTATAGAAGATAGACAGATTTGACTTTTGTCCTATGCGCTAAAGTCGATAATTTAATTGTCTTATTACTTTTGAATTTTGAATTAAATAATAATAATAATTTAGTTCACTTAAACTCCCTCGCTGTGCTGTCTGGAGGGACTGAGGAACTATGAGAACCTATTTAAATTATGCATTATCTGCTCTGAAAGCACGAACATGAACCGAAAGGTACCTACATGTGAACAAGCGGAGCTAGATAGTTCCGCGAACATGTTTCCTGAGCATAGTTCCTTTCATGAAAAGAATCGTTTCATGTTCAATCCAATCCAGAACATGATTTGCGCACGACTAGTGCGAAACAACCTTTGTAAACGTAACTTACAGGAGGATCTCTCAGGCACTTTCTAAATCATTTGAAAGGTCGTAACAAAACTTTTACTCACAGTGAGAGGCATCAAAATCGATATTTTATAATTTTGTGCCTTTCCGCTTGGTTTGTTTACCCTTCTCATCTCACGATGCGACCGACCATAGTGCTTTAGATGTAATGAATGTTAACCCTGGCTGCATTAAAAAAATCAACAAAAATAAAAATAAAAACTTTGAAAAATAGTATGAATAATTGAATCAATCAATTCATGAAATTTCTGACAGATTGTTTCTATGTGGTTTTCTACATACTTGTATTAATTTTATTTGTATTCTTTTCCACCTACATGATACATTTAAATGAAAAAAATTAACTGCTTAAATAAATCAATTTACTACCTTATTTATACATTTTATGCGATGGAAACAGCATCATCAGAAGAACCAGAAGAACGTGCCGTTTTTACGGGATATTTCAAAGACTGCAAAAGGCGCATTGATCTTATACTCGTGATCCAAGACGACGGCAAGTCTGCAGCGGATCAGGTTCGAGTCAAATTTCTCGTAAACGCCTTGAAATTGGGTCTCGAGCTGGAACTAGAACCAGGACTGATGAAGCAGCATCAACACCTGATATTTGTGAAGGTGCACGCTCCGGATACTGTCATCGAAGAACAAGGCGATAATTTTAGAATGCGCAGATATTTTAAGGACAGCCATGTTGAGTTCGTGAATCCCGGAAATAGACTCGTCAAGTTTTTTAGAAGATTTGTGCCTTTTATTTTCAATAATTATGAAAAAGAGTGGATCAAAATAGTGCGAAAGCAATGCCCCGGCGCCATGAACTATTCTACTCTAGAACGTAGTTTGATAGTGTATAGAATGCTTCTCGTTTTGCCGTTCGGTGACTACGAGAACTATGTCGGTCTGAACAGATTGATTAAGAACAACCTCATCTTGGACGCTTTTGCATTGCACGACGGACCATACTTCTTTATTCCTAATCAAAATATCTTACATGAGGTAAATGGTCGCCAAATATTATTTGCTAATTGGGTCGGTGGAGGAAACCTTCTGAAGTGTCATCCCGTCAGCATGATACAAGAGTATTTAGGAGAGAGAATAGCATTCTACTTCGCATTCACCGAGCTATATATCATAGCGCTCTCTGTACCCGTAGTTGCGGGAAATATATTTATTTATGTAGGAGTTTATGATGGAATCCAGCGCATCCAAGAAATGCATGAAAGTGGTTCTTATAATTTATTTGATGTGTATTGTTATAATATAGCGCTCGGATGGCCATGTAACTATGTAAAATTTGCAATGTGTCCTACGTGTTTGGATTGGAACAAATGTCCTTTTCGTCAGTTTGGTGAGGTTTGCGCCCAATTTGTTTTGAAGCACATGTTGAACACTCCTAAGTTAGTATACTTTTATGCAATACTAACTTTGTGGGGCCTCGTGTTTGTTTTACTTTGGAAAAGAAGAGAATATTACTTTCGGTGGCTGTGGGAAACTGATGATAAAGCATTGAGTAATACGTATAGACAGGAATACAAGATACCTGTTTCTAATATAAAAAGATCAAAAACAACAGGAATGTGGACCGCCTACGAAAGTATTTTTACAAGAGCTACCAGGTTAGCGCTCAACCTCATTATTTTGGGTGTATGTCTATGTGTTGTTTATTTCCTGACGCTATTTTGGGCCAACTTTCAATACGACATGGTGGCACAATCTTACTATAAGATGCGAAAACACGAGGTATCAATTTATTATGGAATTGCTAAAACTTCTGCATTATACTCAATACTAGTAATGGTAATAGGGAAAGTAACCGTGTTGTTATCTCGTTTGATAGCTCAGTTTGAAAATCACCGGCACCAGGAGTCATATGAACGATCTGTGATCGGAAGAATGTTTCTGTTTACATTTATTGTCACGTTTTGGTACTTGGCTTTCCTCGCTTTCGTAAAAGGACGGCTGTACACGTACCCCGCAGACCCAGACAACATCAAGTCACCTGGTGGGATTGGCATGATGCACTGCACCTTCCCCAGCTGCATCGACGAGCTAGCCGTCACGGTCGTGGTCTTCGCCTTCGTCAGATTCATTATATTTAAGGGTATATTTTACTTATTACCAATGACGACCGACTACAATCAAGGTTATAGAACGAACGCCAGGATCCCGATATGGGAACGAGAATACAAAATGACGCCCATCACTGAACAGGATATCAGGGAGATGTTTCTGGAATTGACTATGCAATTTGCTTTCATAACGTTGTTCAGCGGCGCTTTCTCACCAGTTTCATTGTTTATTTTGATTGCCAATATATGGGACGTTAGGTACAAGGCTCGCTTGCTCCTGGTGGGTCGTAGACGACCGTTGCTGTTCAAATGTTCTGGAATAGGCGCATGGCTCACTTGTTGGGAGGTGATCGCTTACGTAGCAATACTATGCAACGCATTCATGTGCGTGTACAACACTGAGTTTATAAGTAAGTACGTTTATGATTTATTGAAGGGTAGGGGGGGTATGGGTTTTTACAATTATCTCGTGGGACGATACCAATCTAAATATTACACGAACTCGACCCGCGACATAAAATACAAAGGATGTACGCCAAGTGTCCACTGTCGGTATCCTGGTAAATACAAAAAGACAAAAGACGGCGAAGGTTTTGAAGAATCGATGTACGTAGACTATATCAAGTATTACGAGCTAGGTTTTGTTATTCTCTTTGAGCTTTTTTTCGTTGTATTCATATGGCTTCTGCCGCACATTATTCCTGCTCATCAAAAGGACATTGAAGAGACAGTGAAAGTAGAGAAGAGAATTAAAACTCAATGTTATATACGTAGAAAGCGTATTCAATAAATGTCAAATAAAATATAATTACTCATATAATTGTACCTTACATTTATTTATAAATATGATTATTTTTGTTTTATTTATTGTTTTATTATTGAATATACCTACATACCTACCAGCAAAAGGTCAAGGATAGGACCTCTATTGAAATTTGAGTCAGGTATGAGTCTAAATTAAAAAAAATTAGTTCAGACTAATAACATCCAATAGAAACTATAGGAACTACAAGTTCACTACCCTCACTTTCTGATATCAGACCGTCAGGCTGCGTGCTACTCTCCAGCGACGCCACGTCAATCGCTAGCGATCTATCATAGCGTAATACGTACTATGTACGTTTGCCCCGCTCGGCCCCGCAGAATTTGCGATTTTGGTGTGTTGTTTTCAATACCGTGTCCGTTTCGACTGCTCGGACACATTGTCGTAGAAGAATAAATAACGGGGCTTTAGTCGTTTCGGTCCGAATGACGGACCGAAAAACCTATAATTTTGTTATGTCCAAATTTGAAGGGGTCGATTCGGTCCGCAAGAAACAAATGCTCTAAAGGACGTTCAGAAATAAAAGTTTTGAATTTTAACCCGATTGCGATAGACCTAAATAGGGGTTATTTATAAACAACTACGTCAACATTACGAAGGAAAGTCGCAAATTCGTAGATCCAATATTCAGAACGTTGTAAAGGTTTAACCATGGCCGCGCGGTCGATACATGGAGAACCACGCGGCCACGCAGTTCTCTTAAGGCGCTGACAACAGCAGTAGTCTCTCTATTGCAACCCAACCTATATTAATCCTACTAAATGTACGGTATTGAAATTTAAATACACGATGCAAATGAAAAATTTATTCATCTAAAAACACGATTTCATTTCATTGTCTCGATAAAAAAAATTGCCAAACACAACTCTAAAAATCAAGGAATACCCAAATTTATCCTATACATGAATATATTTCGATGTGATATTTTACATTAATATTGTTCGAATAATTAGAAAATGATTCACATCGTTAGTTTTTGGAATGAGGAATTTATTTATACATACCTAATTAATTATCTTTATAAATGTCGCTTACGTTATTAATTCGGAGCAGTGAGGGGGAGGTGTCAACATTATGCCACACTCTTCTGTCACTACTTGCGTATTTTGATTTGCCCTCACTCGCATTCCGCGGTGATCCGCGTTGCTAGACGGACCTATGCCAGTTTGTTCCCGAGCGCGCGGTTTCTACATTATCATCCAAAATGGGTAAAATATCTTTTAAGAAAAATGTGTTTTTTTTTTTATTTATTTATTTAATTTTGGAATAATGAGTACAGATGGATGTTAAGATACAAAATAAGAGTGGTCACATTAGCCAGTATAATGGCATGCAAAACATTACATAAATTATAAAATGTCAAATAAATATCACAGTTAATACAATACAATTACTTATGTCAGCCCGAAAGATAATCATTGAGTGAATAAAAAGATTGCTCCAGTAAAAATATTTTTAAATGCTTCTTAAATGAATTTATGTCATTAGTTTTTCTAATATTGTCAGGTAATCTATTGTAAATTCTACATGTCATGACAAATACACTTTGATTAAATAAGTTGGTTCGATTTGGGGGTATTTTAATTCTATTAGCATAACGTTGGTTGTCAAAATATTCAAACAATTCACTCTTGTTTTTGACAAAAACAGCTATTTCATATATATATATATATATATCGATGGGAAAGTTAGTAGTTTGAGTCTTTTGAAATGTGGTTTACAACTATCATAAGTCCTTAATTTACATATTGCTCTAATACATCTTTTTTGTGTTTTAAAAATAGCATCCTTGGTACTACAATTTCCCCAAAATATAACTCCATACTTAAGGATAGAATATACGTAGGCATGGTATGATGTGATTAATGCATTCTCATTCACCACCTTAGCTAACATATACAGAGCATACGCAAATTTATTGAGTTTCATGCAAACGTATTCCGAATGTTCTTTCCATGTAAGATTCTCATCTATCTGTAAACCTAAAAATTTTGTTATATTTACTGTATCAACCTGTGTTCCTAAATAATTAATGTTCATAATATTACAATTTACTTTATTTCTATTCTTTTTAAATGTCATTATATTTGTTTTGCCTAGGTTTAAGATTAGATTATTTTTATTCATCCATTGTATTATAACATTTAGTGTGTCATTTATTTCATTTTCTAACGTAAGTGGATTATTACTGTTAAATATGATTGTACTATCATCGGCAAATAGGATACTTTGATACTTGCGGTAGGTCATTGATGTAGATGAGAAAAAGTAGAGGATAACACACTTCCTTGTGGTACGCCGTGGTGAATATAACGAGAATGAGACATGTATCGAGTATCAATTTTGGATTTAGGACACAATCGAAGTATCTGAGTTCTTTGAGTTCTATTTGAAAGGTATGATTTTATTAGGTTTAGCGCATTACCCCTTACTCCCGGAGCATACAGTTTATTTAATAATATGTCATGATCCACATAATCAAACGCCTTTGTCACATCCATATATAATGCAGAAACTCTTAGTTTATTATCAATACTACTCATTACATTATAAAGAAAATTATGGATTGTTAGGTTTATACTTTTATTTTTTCTAAAGCCCATTTGTTCATTAGTAAGAATATTGTGTTTTTCATAAAAAATATTAAGATCGTTGAAAATAACTTTTTCGTATATCTTTGAAAATATAGTATTTAATGCTACTGGTCTATAATATGTCATGTTTTCTTTGTCCTCTTTCTTGAATATGGGTTTAATTATTGATAATTTAAGCTTATCTGGAAATATTCCATGTTCAATACTTAGGTTAATGAGATAACTTTAAACTGGCGCTATTATGTGGGATACTTGCTTGACAACTTTAGTACAGATGTCATCGTATCCTGTACTCAATGTATTTTTTAATCCGCATATAATTTTAAATATGTCATATGGGATGACTGGTTGCACGAAAATTTAATGGTAATTATTTCAATTCTTTACTTTTGTATTGTTGTGTTTACTTTGAACGTTTACCTGGTCTATAAAAAAATCATTAAACGCTTCTGCTATTTCTTTTGGATTTAGAAATGAAATGAAATAATTTATTCATTCAAATAGGCCTTCACAGGCACTTAAGAATAGTCAGACTCTAACGCACGGTTCGGAAGGTTGCTTTTACTGAGAAGAGCCGGCAAGAAACTCAGCAATTACTCTTTTCAAAACAAACTTAAGACTATTACATAAAATTTATCCTGCAAGAGCGAGCGCTACACCCAAGCATTGTCGTCATTTAAATATTCATTAACGTTATAGTATGCCTTTTGTACTAAAATAGACTTAACACGTTCCTTAAATTTATGTAATGGCAAATTTAAAAGTGCAGGAGGGATCTTATTATAGAAGCGTGTACACAGTCCCAAAAATGAACCTTGCACTTTTTGGAGTCTATAAGCAGAGGTTACAAGTTTATGCTTATTTCTAGTATTAATAGTGTGCATGTCACTTGTTTTTACAAAAAGACTTATATTTTGTTGTACAAATAATATGTTTGCATAAATGTACTGCGATGCTACTGTGAGAATATTAATTTGATAATATGAGCGGAATATAGACTTTGTTTCAATAAAATCGGATGTTGCAAAAAAGTTAGTCATTTAAAGATTTTTAGTAGAAGTTGGTTCAAGGAGGAGTTTCTACAAGTTAATGCTTGGCTTGGCGCTTCGAATAGGTTTATTTCATCAAAATCGGGTGAAAGAAAGAAAACATATAGATATTTTATAAAGTCTGCGCGAGCAAAGCCGCGGGCGAACAGCTAATCTAAAAACCAAATAAAAAACTAATTTTAAATACTATTTTACCATTACATAAAAAACGATTAAAACGACTTCTTTGTTCTCACAAAAAAGTCCGAATTAAAAAAAAATCTTCTAGTTTTTCGAACGATTTTCAAATGTTATTTGGAGAGAATTTTTGTGTTGACAACTTGTAACAAAATTATTTCCATGCTGCATTTACACGTTTCTTACAAGCCACTTGTCACTTGATGGCAAGTGCAGGGGCAAGTCTTGAAAATTATTTCAATATGAATATTTCGCCTTTGATATCACATAGACAAATGTTTATCAGTATCTATTGTTTTAATTGTTATTCTAGTGTTGTAAAATAATGAAAAAAAATAGTGGCCACTGAAAAAAGAGACGCACTACTAACGTGAGCAAACCATTTTTTTTTTGTTTTTTGTTTATTTTTTAAGTATAAGCCTGTGTTTGACTACAGTCTCACCATGTTCTTCTCTCTTATGAAAGTCGAAGCTACTGAAGTTACCACCCACCGGTCCTCATGTCAGCCTTCAACTGAGAAGAATAGACATGAAAAATGTTGTTTAATTATTATTTTATTTTCTATTAATGTTAAACAAATAATAATCCTTTTGGAGATCCTTAGGGGAGGCCTATGTTCCGCAGTGGACATTCTCGGGTTGAATATGATGATGATGATTTAATAGTAATAATCTGAAAAAAAATGTTACGAACAAGTGCAGCTACTTTCAGGCATCTTTATCTTTATGTATAATAAATCTCTTAACTTGTGGTGTCGGTCCATTCATCATCATTATCATATTCAATCCGAGAATGTCCACTGCGGAACATAGGCCTTCCCCATTGATTTCCATAATTAGCGGTTTTGGGCCGCTTACGACCAGCGACTCTTAGCAACTCTGACCAGGTCATCAATACACCTGGTGGGAGGCAGCACCTGTACATGGTCGCTATTCGAGAACCGCGCGCAACTTCCGTTTCAAGCTATAAATTCACTCCCAACAATTTTTAGGGTTCCGTAGCCAAATGGCAAAAAACGGAACCCTTATAGATTCGTCATGTCTGTGTCTGTCTGTCACAGCCACTTTTTTCCGAAACTATAAGAGCTATACTGTTGAAACTTGGTAAGTAGATGTATTCTGTGAACCGCATTAAGATTTTCACACATAAATAGAAAAAAAACAATAAATTTAGGGGGTTCCCCATACTTAGAACTGAAACTCAATGTTTTTTTTTCATCCAACCCATAAGTTTGGGTTGTCTATAGATAGGTCTTTAAAAATAAATGATATTGAGGTTTCTAACATCATTTTTTTCTAAACTGAATAGTTTGCGCGAGAGACACATCCAAAGTGGTAAAATATGTCCGTCCCCCCTGTAACTTCTAAAATAAGAGAATGATAAAACTAAAAGTCAAAGTCAAAGCCATTTATTCAGTTTAGGCCCTAGGAGGGCACTTATGAAGGTCGAATTTACTGAAGCTACCACCGATTCGGAAATCAGCCTTCAACTGAGAAGAACCGGCAAGAAACTCAGCAAGGTTACATTTTTTATATATATTTTTCTTTTTTTTTTATAATCTGACTATTGGCTATATTTTTTCAATAACATCAAAAAATATATGATGTAGGTACATTACCATGCAAACTTCCACCGAAAATTGGTTTGAACGAGATCTAATTAGTAGTTTTTTTTTAATACGTCATAAATCGTATACCGCAATTTACCTTTCATTCAATCAACTCAAATATAAAAAAAAATATGGCAAAAAGCAAGGTCTTACAGCACAAATAAAGGAAAAATTCAAAAAAATTAAAAAAGTTGAAAATTAAAGGGTGTCCCGATACATACATAGTTACGCTAATTAATAAAAATATCTGAGTTGTATCGGCGCTCATACAATTTAGAGGTCTAGCTTAATTGGCACCAACCTCAAATAAGGTAAATAAATAAAATTGTGCATTTCCCTTGATGGACGAACAATGGACGAAGTTTGTACGGAACCCTCGGTGCGCGAGTCCGACTCGCACTTGGCCGGTTTTTTCATAACGTGCCAATAGAAGTACCTGTGACTAAAATATTGTTGGGACTTAAACCATAATCAATAAAACCCATATCTAACATTGTTGGAATTCTTGCCCAATAAATCTGTTCCCTGTCTGGTACGCATTCAAGCCAACCCCGTTTACACGCTCTTATACAAAAAACTACTTGTAGCTTGTAATGACTTGCCCTACACTCGCCAAGCGTTTAAATGCACCATAGATGTTTATGGTTTTGCATTATTTGCATATTTATTGTATGAATTGACGTGGATATTATCATTTTACACGCCGATTCCTTTGTCGTTTAGTATTTGGATTGCGTTTTTATTCAAAGCTTTTTATTGAGTAGGTATTCAGATTTGATAATATTTTAACACTAAGTATTGGAAATGGAACACAAAACAGATCGAAAAATTAAGGAATATTGTTATAAATTTAAAATTTTGCTAGACGAACATGAGGAGAGGAGAAAATACGTAAGTGTGGTATCGTGATACGTCCATAAACTGCGGTTTTAAGTTCATAGGACATGATACTCAATGTGTGGTGCTTTTTATGGGGTAATGGATACATCTGCCGATGCTGGGGGGAGCGGAGAATTACGTCGGACTGGGTACCCTGGGGTATGTAGAAGTTTTCTGTGAAACAGCGGTGACCCCGAAAAAACGCTGCAATGTATGAATGATTGGCCGATACGACTTGCCTATGATATCATGGTTAACCGAAACATGGCAGAACAAAATTACCATTTACTGATAGACACGGCACCTTTAATTTTTCCTTATAAATAATTTTATTTGCTAAAATAGCAAAGGAACCCAATGTCTTGACTTTTAGATAATTTATTCAATTTACTTTAGAGTATGTTTAGATGGGTCAAGCTTTCTGTATCATTGTAGTGGGCGCAGCCAGAGCTCCATAGTCCATTGAAGTCGGATCAAGGCGACAAGACAAATGTCGGTCCAGATGATGAGGATGTAGATAATAATGAGGAGGTTAAATCTCCAACATGTCACAAACTCCGTTTATACAAGGGGAGCCTCACGAGCAAAGGCACTGATGTCATGGATGCATACAGTCCTCGGGAGAAGAAAGTGATAGCAATAGAGGACAATGTGGCGGAAATTGAATCAGCTGATGTGGCTTCCGAGGAACCTTCAGAATTGCCAGTAGAAGAACCAACTATACCGGTATGTACAGTTTTTGAACTAAAGTAACGCCAAATACCTACTTGTCTCTGTAGTTATAAGAACGTGAATCCAATTTAAGAATATATTGTGTTTTTTTATACGACAAAGGTGACAAACAAGCATACGGAAGCCAATTGACGCTTGCAACACCAGGGGAATCACTCGCGTTGTCGACCCTACAAATCTCTTCACACCCTTGATTAACTTACCTTATTATAGATCTTTAACACAAGTGTTTCGACATTGAAAGTTTATGTAGCATACGCATCCATTAAAATGGAAGATGGCTTTCTACTGCAATGGGACAGACGTTAAGTCTGACGATTTACGTTAAGATGTTCAAGATTTCGATCTAGGTGATAGGCAAATCGATACAATACACGCCTTGGACTGCTAACGGCATTTTTTGACTTCCTCATTCCGATCCTGGAATCTACTCGTGTTGAAGTGTGTACGAGAGAAACAGCGCGCGTGTCACCGTTGGTGTTCACAGACGAATGTGTTTTTTCAAACTGACCGGTCGCTCCAAAAAATAAGCAATATGCGCGTGCCTACCGTCGAGTTACGACGTTTCGATATTGCTTGACTAGGCGAGATTTGAACATCGATTCGTTGAATTTATAAATTCTTGAGTTTACAAATTTTTGAGCGTTTTGTATGTCCGACTGTTAGACCATTACTTACGCTAAAACTAAAATGTTTGTATTGACATTTCGTTTACTTAAAAATTGGTTATACCTTGTACTACCCTGATTATATTATAAATGTAAAGAAGAATATAGAGTGCGAACCGAGAGCCACTATTTTAAAAATAAATAACGAAGCCAAAATATTGAAATATATAAGGACCTAATAAATGAAGTACGGTCCTTTTGAGGGATGATAGTATAGGTCGTAAGTACTCCGAAAATGATAAAATAAAAATAAATAGAAAATATTCAAATAAAAAAAACCTGAAATTGTACTTCATAAATAAAAGTAATAAATAAATAAAATAAAAGTAATGTATTTTTAAATGCTTTTTTTTATTTTTTAATAATAATTTTTACACCAGATTATGCTGTTAATGGTTTTAATTAATGCTTAGTATTGATGAAGTACGATTTCATGTTTTTTTTTTCATTAAAATTACGACTGAATATTTTTATTTTATCATTTTCGGAATACTTATGACCTATACTATCATCCCTCAAAAGGACCGTACTTCATTTATTAGGACCTTATATATTATACTTTTAACAACATCCAATGGGATCTATAAATATCTGAACGCCAAGTATTCAACCCTGCTAGCTAGAACCAACTTAATCAATCGATATAGGTATCTTGGTATACCAATATAGATTAAACTACTACACAAGAGGGCGCTCAATTACTTGCCTACAACGCTCTTTGTCATTCAATTTATAGGGAAACAAATTTGGTACCAACTTTGCCCTGTCGCCTTCCGCCTGTCTGGCTACCACCCTCAAGTTAAAAATCTGTCGCCAACCAAACACCTGCTGGTGTGACGGCAGTTGCACTTACGAGTCTGTTGCTTTCTTGGCTTTATAAAAGTCGGCAACACATTGACAATCCAATAGGCGACGGTACTAATTTACCATCTGGTAGACCGCCAGTCTTCTAAAAATAATATAGGTATATTAAATATATTGTAATTTATTTTGTTTCCAGCCGTCGTTCACGGGATTCTTCGTAGAAAACAATATATCGTCATTCAAGCGGATTGATTTGATTCTGGTTCTAGCGGATGATGGGAACCCTGATTTAGAAATGTTAAGAACTAACTATCTGATGAGTATTATAAAATGTGGACTTGAAATAGAGATGGAACATGGAATGGTGAGTGATGAGCTATTTTGGAACACGAATAGCGCGCGAATAAAAATGGTGTGCTACAACATTATTTCCTACGTCCCTCGGGTGTGGCCCCCCCTCGGTGGTCTGTCTACTGCCATTCTGAATTTGGATCGTTCTGGAATACAATTGCGCGTCAAAATTAAAAAATAAATTTAACATGAGAGTGAATGTGACGTAAACCTTTTGTGCTGAAGAAGCTGCTGTGACTTGTGTGTAATTGTTTACCTTGGAACCCCGCTCGTGTATGGCGCTCGTTGCATGCATTTGCTGGCTAGTGGAGGAGTTGTATGAAGGTGAGAGTGAGCTTTTGCCTATCTTTGCCTTGCTAGGGAGCCTCTACAACATTCATCCATCCACCGCAGGAATATCAGTTACCGCCCCAGTAGTCTGCTTTAGTTTATTTTTTGCTTAAAAGGTAGATATAAATACTTTCAGGCCTTGGCCTTCACTATTTGGGTTCCATAGTACAAGCTTTTTGTATAATATGGGATCAGTTGGCCGTGTGTGAGGAATGTCTCAGGATATTTATTTAGTTATTTACCACCATCATCGCTTTTTAACTGGTAGGTGGTAGGGTACTTTATGGTACCCGTCTGGCTGGCTACCACCCACCGGTGTGTTTCGGCAGCTGTATATGAGAGCCAGTTCCTTCTAGGCCTTGTAATGAAATGAAATGAAAATATTTTTTATTCAAATAGGCCTTCACAAGCACTTATGAATAGTCTGACTCTAACGCACGGTTCGGAAGGTTGCTTTTACTGAGAAGAGCCGGCAAGAAACTCAGCAATTACTCTTTTCAAAACCAACTCAGATTCATTACATCAAATTATTTATCTAGTCTCACTGACAATATGTGTGTGTTATATGACACTAAGGAAAAAAAAATATAGGAAAAATGTAGGCTTAACACCTTCGGCCACATTATCACTTATGATCAAACACGGCCTTATTAAACGTGTTATTATATATAGTAAAAAGTAGCTACGTAAACATGCAGGAATATGACCCAGAGCGGATACGAACTGTTACACCTCAGCTTTACTAGTGCCTCCAGGTCTGGCGGCCCTTCTGGCCTACCTGTCAATAGTACCAACATTCTGTACAGTTCGTATACATCCTCTGACTCGAGCGGTTGTCTAAAGATTTTCGATTTTCATGTGACTTTTAATTTGATATAAAATCGCGAGAGAAAACGATTTTTAAAAGCTAAATCCAAATAATCGGTTTGACACAACATATCGCATTTATTAACAAGTAGGTACCTAAATTTTTAAACAACAAAAAAAGCATAACTCGAAAAGTAATTAAAGTAGGATTAACTTGAAATTTTTACACAACGTTGAATTTTTATATGAAAATATTTTTATACACGAATGAAGAATGGAACCCGTGGAATTAATGAAAATCGATCTTATTTCTTCTGTTACATAGGTGGGCCTTTGGGACTTCTTTGGTAAAACAGTGGTCGTAATGTGTGTGATTCAGATAAAACAAAATTTAATCTTTTTATCCCTAAGTTCTCACGGGAACGAAATCTTCTATGCGCTTCGCGAGGTACTCTCAGACCCTTGTATTTAATATAATAATATATTATGAAAGGGAGAAACTGTATGTCTGACTGACATTATACAAATCCCAAATTACTGGGGGCTAGGGTAAAGTGGTAATTTTGATGTTTTAAAATTGATGAAGACAGATGTTTAATATTAAGTACTAGTTTTTCCTCGCGGTTTCACTCGTGTTCCCGGTATAAATTATAGCCCATGTTACTCAGGGATAATGTAGCATTCTAATGATAAAAAATTTTTGAAATCAGTCCAGTAGTTTTTAAGTTTATTCGTTATATACAAAAATACAAATCTTTCCTCTTTATAATATTAGTATAGGTTTCTTCTGGGTAAGCGTGCTCCATCTTAGGCTTCGTCTTCGTCTTTCGACGGGTCATGAAGCCAAACGCAAGCCCATTCAATGTAAAAAGAAAAACCTACCTTTTTTAATTTAATTTGATTTTATTTGTACTTAATTCTTAATTTTTTTCGTAATTATTTGGTACCTTATTAAAACTAATTATGAGGCATTAATTAAGATCAAGATGTTCGTACTTGTGTGTGTGTGACACATTTTAGTTAGGTACTTGTCTTCCTTCTGTTCTAGATGCCGATACATAAACACCTTGTTTTTGCCAAAGTCCATGCCCCAGAATCTGTACTCGAAGAGTACGGTGACATAGTTGGAGTGAAGAAATATTTCAAAGACAGTCACATGGAGTATATCAAACCTAAAAGTTTCTTCCTAAATCGATTTGTTTGCTTCTGCACACAATTGAATGATGAGAAAGTGTGGGTTCAAATAGTACGGTATGTACCTACACTACCGACTGTTGCGCCTCGAATCGTACCTATTTTTTTGTTGAATGATTATAGCAACCCACTAATTGGTATGTTGTCTCTGCCTAGAGGGATGTATTTTTGTACAAAGTTTGAAATTACTTAGGGGAGGTAGGGGACTCTTGGGCAGTCGGGAGGATTGGGCATCCCCTCCTAACTTAATTTCTATGATAAGTGTTTTACATTTTTTTATATAATTGTTTAGTTTACGCACTCGAAA
The DNA here is from genome assembly GCA_951216915.1 of Tetheella fluctuosa. Lineage (NCBI taxonomy): Eukaryota > Metazoa > Arthropoda > Insecta > Lepidoptera > Drepanidae > Tetheella > Tetheella fluctuosa. The sequence goes on from OX578242.1 coordinate 687,335, forward strand.
CAATACTCTACCAAAAATTACCTATCATTTCATTAAATTCTCAAAGACACAATACAAGTGGTTTGATGTTTTTCACATGCAAATCTAATTATTTTAAGTCGATATGTTAAAGTCAACACAATTGAAATTAGCGAGAAGGTAAAATTTTGTTGGTCTTATCTCATAATGTATTTATTAAATATTATATTTACTAGCAAAAAAGCATGAAAAAATATCCCACTAAAAATAATCATGAAAGTTTAATTAAAAAAGTATGTAGGGAGAGCAATGGGCACCAATTTAAAAGGGATGTTTGGGCATGCTAAATTGGGAGCCAACGTAATGTATGGTGTTTCTATGATGCCATAATACGTATGCGGACTTCGTGAGTTAGGTCTGTACTGATAAAGTTTAATGTTAATCCAATTTATATTTTCAGGAGTCAATATGAACCACCTTTATTTTATTCGAATATAGAACGAAGTCTTATTGTATACAAGATTCTACTTCACTTGCCGTATGGAGAGCACGTTAACGACTTTGGCTTGGAGAGGTAGGTAACCTCTATAGCTCCCGGATCTGACGCCTGCTATATTTTTTTATTTAGGTACCTACAATGAAAAATATTCACAATGAGCTAATTATTGCATTTTAAAGCTAAAATGCTGACAAACAGGCAGGCATTCCTCCTGATAGTAAATGGCTACCCGTCGCCTATGGACATTAGCTATACCAGGGGGATTGCGAATGTGTTGCCGACCTTTATAAAGCCTAGAAGGCAACTGGCTAAACTGCCGGAACACACCATTGCTGTGGCGGTACCAGCTTTAGAATAGTCCCCACCCTTTCCTCCCGTGGTTGCCGTAAGAGCCGGTTGAGGGAAAAATTGGGCAGAAGATGCCAAGCATGGTGAGTATTGGCAAATACCCCTTAAATGATATGCAACAGTAAGACTAGGCCCCTAGTCGCCGGCAGCTCCGCTATTCCTGGCTCGGGTAGCGGCCACGGTTACGGCGGAGCAGGGGGTGCTATGAATCTCCGCGCAGACGCCCAGCTACCCCACCTGACGACGACTGGCCCTTGTAACACACAACATACAATACACATTTAAAAGACAGACGAGAAGATTATTGAGCTGGAAGAGGAACTGAGTAGGTCACACTGGGACATTTTGGGACTAACGGAGGTCTGTAGAGAGGGTGAGGATACAGTAACCCTGAACTCCGGTAACCTACCTTTACCACCGGGAGGGCGATCAACAGTCTCACGGTGGTGTCGGGTTTCTCGTCCATAAGTCCCTCGTCAACAACATTATTAACATCGACAGTGTGTCGAGTAGGGAGTGGGGCAATTCGGGTATGGGCATCGGAACCCCAGGGGTCAGAGGCTGGCCGACTTCCTGGAGAAAAAGGAATTCTTGATGATGAACTCTTTCTTTCAAAAGCCGCCTCATAGGAAATGGACCTGTCTGAGTCATGATGGTTCCACGAGTTATGAGATAGACTTCATCATGACAAACAAGAAAAAGATATTCAGCGAAGTTTCTGTGATCCACAGTGTGAAAAACCAGCAGTGATCACCGTATGGTACAGAGGTAGAGGCACACTGAATATCAATGTTAAACTTGAAAGATCCAACCTGATGAAGTCTATGCTCCGACCTAGTCGTACATCGAAAACCCCGAAAGCTCGTTTTGCTTGCCTGGAGAATTTTTCTACAGTGGACGAGATTAAGAACGGGCTAGTAGAAGCTGTCCGCGCGGTGGGCTCTAAATATTTTAGACCCTGCCGCAAAGATCCGCAAAGGCCTCAATAACTATCCGACCACACCCTAAACCTCATGGCTGAACGACGCTTGTTACGACTGCAGTCTCTCGATGACGCCGAGTCATATAGGCAGCTCAACAGACGGATATGGAAGTCCTTGCGACACGATGTAAGTCTTTTTAATACAAGCCGTATTTAAGATACTATAGAGCAGAACAAAGGCTTCAAAGTGTTTCCAAAGGACATGTCTGTTGGGCAAAGCCAGTTGACAAAGCCCCGCTGCCTCGCGAAAGACCTTTTGATCCCATCATGGCGGCCACACTCGACTCGCTAAAGCCCTTTTAATCCCACCGTAAATAAATAACGAAAAATCGGGCCGAATACGGTTTTTTAAGCCGTGGTTGTGTGTGGCAGGTGCCTTAAATTGTCTATGCCATTATATACGACATGACAGGTCGTCAGAAAAAATAAAAAATGTAAACAAACCTGACGTTTGAAATGTCCGAAATTTCGGGAGGTCAAAGTAAAATGGTCGCTGGTTTCTCGCCGATGACCGAGAAGAAGAAAGAGGGAAGATATCAGTATAGCGTCGACCAAAACAGAGGTTCTGGAGGAGATAGAGAGGTTCTATGGGCAGTAGAGAGGTTCTATGAGCAGTTATACACTTCAGGTCGCTAAGCCCGTCAGTAGCGAGGCCAACGACCCAAGAGTTAAGCTGTACTGACACTATACTGAAGATATCCTGGACATCAGCCTATACGAGATTAGAATGACCCTGAAACAGCTTAAGAACAATAAGGCGCCGGGCGATGATGGAATCACATCAGAGCTTCTGAAAGTGGGTGGAATACCGGGACTGAAAGTCCTTCAGAAGGTCTTCAATTCCGTCTTTCTCGAGGGAAAAACGCCAGAAACATGGAACAGAGGCGAGTTGGTGCTGCCCTTCAAGAAACACCTTATTGAAGAACTACAAACCCATCACGCTTCGGAGCCATGTTTTTAAATTGTTTTCAAGGGTCATCACGAATCGTCTCGAACGCAGGTTTGATGACTTCCAGCCTCCCGAACAAGCCGGTTTCCGAAAAGGGTACAGTACCATAGACCACATTCATACGCTACGGCAAGTTATACAGAAGACCGAGGAGTATAACTTACCATTATGCTTTAACGTTTGACGTGGACTATGAGAAAGCCTTTGATTCGGTCGAAACTTGGGCGGTGCTCGCGTCTCTCCAACGTTGCCGCATCGACTATCGCTACATCGAAGTGTTGAAGTGTTTGTATAACAACGCAAGCATGTAACGGACTCGGCTTCAATATAAACGGTGAATACATCACTCACCTTCGATTAGCCGACATTGTGATCATGGCAAAAATGATGGAGGAGCTCAGCACGATGCTTGATTACCTCAACCGAGTTTCACAACGGGTGGGCCTTAAAATGAACATGGACAAACGTAAATTATGTCAAACGCCCGTGTTGTGCCCACCCTGCGGCCCCAGTATCAGTTGGAAGCTCGGTTCTCAAAGTTGTTGACTCGTACGTCTACCTAGGACGAACAGTCCAACTAGGTAAGTCCAACTTTGAGAAAAAGGTCAATCGCCGAGTCCAACTCGGTTGGGCAGCGTTCGGGAAACTACGAAATGTCTTCTCGTCAAAATACTTCACTGCCATAAGACGAATGTCTACATACAACCAGTGTGTGTTACCAGTGATGACATATGGCACAGCGACGTGGTCTCTCACTATGAGCCTCATAAAGCAGCTCAAAGTTGTTCAATGAGCCATGTAGAGGGCTATGCTCAGGGTTTCTCTACGTGATCGAATCAAGAATTAGGAGATCCGAAGAGGGTCACCGACGTAGCCCAGCGAATTTTCAAGTTGAAGTGGCAATGGGCAGCCCACATAGTGGCAGAACGGATGGCCGATGGGGCCGAAGAGTTCTGGAGTGGAGACCACGGATCGGCAAGTGCAGCGTAGGACGTCCGCTTACAACGTGGACAGACGACCTGTTAAAGGTCGTCGGAAAAATATGGATGCAGGCCGCCCAAGACCGGTCCAATTGGAGATCCTTAGGGGAGGCCATGTCCAACAGCATGATGATGTTGATGATGCGAAAATTGTGGATCTAGCTCACCGATCCAGTAAAGTCTGAACAAATTTTTGTTCTTTCACGCAGCAATGGAGCAACAGAACAACGTAAACTTTTACACAAAGATAGTTTATAGATCAAAGAGCGACTTGGGTTACTTTATCCAGGGGAGGCGGATGAAACCGCGGGGTGAAAGCTAGTGTTTTATATTTATTTCAGATTACTTGACCGTGATATAGTACTGGACGTATACCCGTTACACGATGGGCCATACTTTTATACTAATGATCAAGATTTCACGGAAGTTAACGCTCGCCAAGTAAGCTTTTCATTCAACTTTCTTGTATTCTTTTTTCGATCAGCGGTTTGAAGCTGCTTAACATTTTTAACAGTCGGGCCAAACTGACGATTCAGACATTTTGGTCGGCCACTGACGGTTCCTATTTTAGTTACTTTTAAGTTTGACTTGCGCAAAAAAAAAACCAATATTCTGAAAAATAATTGTGGTTCATTAAAAAAATAAACAAATGGCATCTTATTTATACTAATATTATAAAGAGGTAAAGTTTGTGAGGTTGTAGGGGGTAATCTCTCGATCTACTGAACCGATTTTGAAGGAAGATCGAGGAAGGCTATAAATTACTTTTTATCCCGGGAAAATATAAGATCCCACGGGAACGCGGGTGAAACCGTGGGGCGCAAGCTAATGCCAAATAAAGAAACAAAATTGTATGTAGGTATCTTAGGACCGCCGCATACATACGTTTTCCTAGTACCCCATGAGCCTAGCGCATACGTTAGTTATTCTTCAGCAGGGGTATTTTCAACGGCCAATAGTAATATTTCTGCCTCACATGCTGATGTATAATAAAAACAAAACAGGCACCCATACGACGTGTAGTACACGTTTGCTACACACAGAGCGTGGCGTGATTTTGAATGGTAATTTCCGTACGTGTGCGGTGGCAGGTACAAAACGTATACAAGCGCTGCGTTCCGTATGACGTCATTAGGTTTTATTCCAAATAGTCTCTCCGAACACAAGGGCTAGCATTCGAAACGTACGTACTTACGGAATATTTCCGTAGGGGAAAAAAACGGACGTTTGCGGTAGTCAATACATTTTATATTGATTAGAAACATTCGAGAATCCGAATACGGAAAACGAATGCGGTAAACGTATACGAAAAATGAATGTATGTGGCCGGCCTTAAATGAAAATCTAGACTTGGCGGGAATTTTCTAACTTACTTGCGCGGGCCAATTAAAGTTTGTCGGTTCGTAGTTGTGTAGACTGATGTCCGAGTTTATAAGTTTTATTGAATTAAAATTATTTAGTTTAACTATAGATCGCTAGATGGCGTTGTACTTTTTCTGAATCGCGCTATGGTTTGACTTACTCGGATATGATATAGTATTTTGATTTTTTTGTATTGTTATAGAAATAACAGGGTATGTATTACTAATAATAGTACAATAATAAAGGTTTTTCAGTGTTATTCTGTGCCTATTATTGCATCATCACCCTAGACCTGTCTTGTTCAACTGTAGTCTCTTACCGTTGACATTAACTTTCAGATATTATTTTACTATTGGATTGGCTTAAGGAATCTATTCAACATGCAACCATTGAACGTGATTCACGAATATTTTGGATCCAGAGTAATGTATTTTTTAATCTAATTTAATCTAAATTAAATAATTGTTAATTTGTTTGTTTGTTACCTTTCCACGCCTAAACCGCTGAACCGATTGCGATGAAATTTGTTATGCAGATAGCCTATGGTTTGGAGAAGAACATAAGCTCCTTTTGATCCCGGGAAAACATAAGATCCCTGGATAATGGACCATTTTGATTATTTTAAAAAAATATAAATTTTAGTTTTGTAATATTTTTGAACGTCCAGGAAAAGAAATTATTAAATGGTATAAAAATATGGAAAAAATGCGAGGAATAAAGAGAACATAAGATCCCTCGGGACTCGGGACTGCGGGTGAAGCCTCGGGACGGAGAATTTATATTTAATATTTGATTTACAGGTAGCTTTTTATTTTTCGTTTTTCCAATTCTACAATCAAATATTGGTGGTGGCCGCTATTGGAGGCATTGCTATGGTGGTGTTTGGTTATTATGATACTGGTTACGCAACTGTCAGGTTTGTATTACATTGTTCATTAAGAAGGTACAGTCGGCAACATCAAAATTTTCAAAATCCCTGTAAGTACACGAAAACTATCCATGTTGTTGAAATGTAGATCTTATATATCACGCTTCTATAATAGGGTCCCTCCTGCACTTTTAAATTTGCCATTACATAAATTTAAGGAACGTGTTAAGTCTATTTTAGTACAAAAGGCATACTATAACGTTAATGAATATTTAAATGACGACAATGCTTGGGTGTAGCGCTCGCTCTTGCAGGATAAATTTTATGTAATAGTCTTAAGTTTGTTTTGAAAAGAGTAATTGCTGAGTTTCTTGCCGGCTCTTCTCAGTAAAAGCAACCTTCCGAACCGTGCGTTAGAGTCTGACTATTCTTAAGTGCCTGTGAAGGCCTATTTGAATGAATAAATTATTTCATTTCATAGATGTAGGTATTTGTCGACACACATTTACAAAACACCTTATCTATGCATATTATGGATAGTGTGGGGGTTATGGAGATTATGATCCGTTCAGCTACTTATGTTGCCAACTGTACACTGATTTATATCTACATTAGGGTCGACTGTCTTGTCACTTTAGTGTGCAAAAGAGAAAAAAAATATAGAAATGTTAAAAAGTGCATGAGCAAAGTCGCGGGCGTAAAGCTCTATTTAAATAGTCACCACCCCCTTCCCCCCCCCCCACTACCCTCAGCTACAACCTTGGTTTAATTACATTGTAACAATGTTTTTTAGAGATGATGTATGCAAGGCTAATGATTCATATTTGTGTCCGAGATGTACCAAATACGTGACAGTTTGCGACATAGAAATAGTAATGGATCATTGTACAACCATCAAGGTAGTCAACACATTGGACAATCGATTAATTATTTTGTACTGTGCTTTTATTATTATTTGGGGTAAGTATAACCAGTTTTCTATCTAAACTAATACTAGCTTGTGCTACGTGGTTCCCGAGAGATCTTACGTTTTCCCGGGATAAAAAGTAGCCTATATGTTATTCCAGGGTATGATCTATCTATATACCAAGTTTCATGCAAATCTATTCAGTCGTTTATGCGTGATTGAGTCACAAACATACAAACTTTATATTTATATGTTACGGCGAGACTATTAGCGCCATCTATTGTTGAGTAGAAGAACTGATTATTCACACGCCATCCATTGGAGAGTGGTGGAATTGCGTGGTGTGTTCGCGTGTAGATTCAACTCGAGTGTCCTCAATGCATCTATAGTGTTGTGCTCCGCATCGATATCGAATGTTCTCGATATCGATGCGGAGCGGTATAAATACGCGACGAGCGGCGGGAACTTCTTTTGGCTACAAAGCAATAATAAGTGAACTTAACAGTGCAATATACTTGTGATTAATGATCAGTGCATTTAATAAACCTTGAGCAACCTTTGCTGAGAAGAGCCGGCAATCAACTCGGCAATTAATCTTTTCAAAACCAACTTAGATTTATTACATCAAATTATCTATCTAGTCTTACTGACAAATATGTGTGTGCAGTTAGAGCTGCAAATGTACGTATATACTTTTCTTACAGCGAAGATACTAGTAGTATTTTGGAGACGTAAAGAAACTTATTGGTCATGGTTATGGGAGTTGAATCACCTCAAGAATCTAGTTACAATGAGGTAATGTTTATTATAAAGATAGAATGCTGACAAGCAGGCAGGCGGTGCTGCTGATGGTAAGTGGCTACCGTCGCATATGGACATTAGCAATACTAACGAGGTTGACGATGTGTTGCCGACCTTTATAAAGCCTAGCAGGAGACATGTTCTCAAGTGCAACTGCCGGAACACACCAGTAGGTATTTCACGTTGTAAAGAGTCCACTTTGAAGCTAGACATTTTGTAACAATATCTAAGTATTACATTATTGTACAATACACAGGTCTCAGTTCAGCATAGATTATAACAGTCCAAATCGTTCCACTGACACGGGTATTTGGAAAAATTACAACAGCGGAGTGACCAAGCTAATAACTGTGTCAATTGCCATTGGTTTAACTTTGGTGTGTGTAAGTACTAAGTCCTACTTACTTAATTTCTTATGATTATTTATTTAGACGTGTGTTTGACCACAATCTTATACAAAGGAACTGCAGCGGGATTATCGCCAACCTTCAAAATATCATACTCTAATCTGTCTGTCTGTTTGTTCACGCACATCTCCGGAAATACTGAACGGATTTGCATGTAGTTGTCACAGGTAGACAGAGATTTATTTGGGGCAGAATATAGGCTTTGTTTCATTAAAATCGGATGTTGCGAAAAAAAGTTATCGTCATTTTTAAGATTTTTATAGAAAGTCAAGACGTGGTAAAGACGCGATCGGTCTTTTAAAAATTATAAAAAATATTGCGAATAACTTTACGGAGTACTTACATAATAATAAACTAGGTAGGTATATAAGGTCCTAATAAATGAAGTACGGTCCTTTTGAGGGATGATAGTATAGGTCACAAGTATTCCAAAAATGATAAAATAAAAAAATTAAAAAAATAATCAAAAAAAAAACCTGAAATTGTACTTCATAAATAAAAGTAATAAAAAATAATAAAATACGTGTGGCACTCGGGGACTGCCGCGGTAAAGCTATTGCATAGTATTTTTATCAAATTATGCAATTATATTTATTTTTTATTGAGGCAGTTTTTTTTTTTATTAATTCAAGTTTTTTTTCTTTGATATTAATAGATACCTATACACCTATATACTTTCTCACAAACTGCATACAGTGTATGTATGTGTGTGTGGGAGGTGTTAGGTTTTTTCGTTACGAAATTTCTCGATTCGGTCGCCACGCTCAAGCCCGCGATAAAAGCTATACAATAGCTTAATATATAAAATAAAAGTAATATATTTTTAAATGCTTTTTTTATTTCTTAATAATACATTTTACCACTGATTATGCTGTTAATGGTTTTAATTAATGCTGAGTAGTGATGAAGTACAATTTCAGATTGTTTTTTTTTTCATTAAAATTACAACTGAATATTTTTATTTTATCATTTTCAAAATACTTATGACCTATACTATCATCCCTCAAAAGGACCGTACTACATTTATTAGGACCTTATATAACTACCTTCTATTTCGATTTTGCTTTGTGATTTGGTTTATTTGACTTAGATATATTATATTGTCATGTATTTTTTACACAAGATGGCGTTGTAATGTTTTCAACGAGTGTTCATGTAAGGATATTTTTCTTATGTATAAATATATGTGAGACAGAAGAAAGTATTAGTAATTAATACGATATACCTACATTACGATTACGACATAACTTTGATTTTACATGCTAAGGAAAGACAGATAATTATATTATACGTACAATTTTCCATCGTGGTTATGTTAATTTGATCTGGATTTATTTTAAAAATCGTCGCTTTGGAGGCCAATCAATAGAGCTAAGTCACAAATTTTACGAAATGGAGTTAAGTGCAGTCCAAAGTTTATATATCTACTAGCTGTCCCCCGCGGCTTCACCCGCGTAGCGGTATAAAAAAAATAGCCTGCGACCGATTCTCAGACCTACCGAATATACACAAAAAAAATCATGAGAATCGGTCGAGCCGTTTTGGAGGAGTTTGCATGACACGAGAATTTTATATAGGTATTAGATGTCGCAGGATGATTTGGTAATTCGAATTTTCGCGAAAATCCTAGGAATATTGGGAAAACACGGATAATAAGAAAATGGTGAAAACATTTCTAAAATCTCTTCCTATTCAGAAACGACTCGGATACTTTAGGTTAGAAGTGGTTATTTTTTAGGGTTCCGTACCCAAAGAGTTAAGACGGGACCCTATTACTAAGACTTCGCTGTCTGTCCGTCCGTCCGTCCGTCCGTCCCGTCCGTCCGTCCGTCCATCTGTCTGTCACCAGGCTGTATCTCAAGAACCGCGATAGCTAGACAGTTGAAATTTTTTCAAATTATGTATTTCTGTTGTCGCTATAACAACAAATACTAAAAACAAAATAAAATAAATATTTAAGGGGGCTCCCATACAACAAACGCGATTTGTCATCTGCTGAGTGAGGTGTCCAGTGACACTTTCATCATTTATTGGCTGATCTCTAATCTGGCTTTTATTAAATTAATTAAACAGAACAGATCAATAGAATTGTTGTTCTGCAGAAGAGGGCTATTCGCGCAATTTATAAATGCAATGTTCGTAATGTCCAAGATAAATTCAAATCCATAAATATTATGACTGTGTCGTCACAGTAAATTTATGAAAATTTAATTTATGTTCGAAAAAATATACAAAATTTTCCTAAGAACAGCGATACTCATAGCTTGAACACTAGAAATAAGCACAAACTCGCTGTACCTGTAACTCGGCTCAGCAAAGTGAGGGACTCATTCAAGGGGCAATGTATACGTTTCTATAACAAAGTACCCAAACAACTATCTGTGTATAGATTTAAAAAATTAGTTAAACAAAAGTTATGTAAGAAAGGGTACTATAAAGTTTCTAATTACAAACTATTTCATAATAATTTTATAAATTATTATTATACTTTGTTATTTGTAATACATAAATTACATAAATAAAAAAAGAACAAAGATCTATAAAAATATCCCTCGGTGAGTTTCTTGCCGGAGTCTTCTCAGTCCAAGTGTATTCCGAACCGGTGTGGTAGAATCAATTGTAAGTTCATAAGTGCCTTATTAGGGCCTAAACTGAATAAATGATTTTGAATTTGAACATAAATCAGCGATTTTTAGAATTATTTTCTGTCTGTCTCTTGGTTTACGCACATTTCCGAAACCACTGAACGGATTTTCAAGTAGATTTCACAGGTAGACAGAACCAAATTTATTTGGGGTAGAATATAGGTAGGCATCTACTTAGTCATTGTTTCATTAAAATCGGATATTGCAAAAAGTTATCGTTATTTAAAGATTTTTGGAATTTACTATTATAAGGTGCAACTGTTCGTTTAATCGAAATTGGCTAACGGGAAAAAAGTTATAGAAATTTTATAAAGTCTGCGCGAGCGAATCCGCGGGCAAACAGCTAGTTTTAAATAAATTTACCAAAACTAAACTGATAAAAAAAAAATGCACAAAAATTCCATGGGCATTGCGTTCGTTGTGTTATTAGTTTATTTTCGGTAAATTTATTTAAAATTATTTTTTTATGCACTTTTTTTATTTGACAGATAAATAGTTGTTTTTGTAGTGTGGTTAAAGTGTGACTTCTCTAAACCATTAGGTACTTTGTTATAGAAAAAAAATGTGTTGCAATGGTCGAAGTCAGAAATTTATAACTATTTTAAATCACTTTAAATAAGAAATTGAAACTATTTTGAAAAAAAGTAACGAGATAATATTATTGTAGAGGATTTGCTGACAAATGTAATCTAAATACATTTCTTGTTTTTGTTATATTTTTTGAAGTTATATACCTACTGCTTTTGGCGCGTTAGGGAAAAATGATGAAAGTAATTTTTTACGATGCGCGAGCACACCGTCGCAAAAAAAAACATCCTGAAGTTAGTGTCAGGTTGTCCCATACACAGTACAACACAACATGAAGAGATAGTATCAAAATAAATTTTAATTAAGAAGTAGAACATCTTACGTGCGTACATAAGTAGGGGAACAGAGGGTAATGGGAGCCAGAGGGTAATGCGAGCGGTGCGACTAGAGACAAAACTACAGCTCGTATTTACTCGGTTGCCACTCAAGCACCTTCGGCACGCTGCGATCGTGTTTCCCTGCGGCGCTAGACTCGCCAGTGCCACGTGTAGTGTGACCACGGAAGCTTCTCGATTTTTTGGTCCGCGCTTATAAAAAATACGAAATTTCATCGGCCAGGTATGTGTGAAGTTATACGTTTATTACAATCAAACTTGTTTTATTTTATAGCTAATGTTATCAATTTTGAGTATCTGTGCGTATAAATTCGTTACAAGCTAGATTCAGTATATAATTTTATTTAATTTCAAAATGGTGGTAGTCGGGTAATCAGAGCTTATTAGGCTCTGATTACCCTTTGTAGCTCCAATTGCCCCATATGCTTTTTAATGTGTTTTTTTTTCAGATTGTACTACAGCAGGAGAAGAAACGTTTAGAGAAAAATGTAACACTAAAATCATTGCAAATAAGAAGGGAGAAACCAGCAACAAAGAAAGAAAATGAACCGCAGGAAAAGGAAAAATAAAACGAAAGAAGGTAACCATCAATAAAGAAAAAGTAAAAAGAGTAAAAAATAAACTTTTTGAGGATGAAACTGACACGTCTGAAGAAGAAGACGTTGAGAATCTTTGCGACGATGAGTCAGAATATTCAGAAGAAGAGACATTGTGTGCTATTTGCTGTGACACAGGAAAAAATAACGAAGTGTACCGTTGCAGAGGTTGCGGTAAATGGGCACATAAAGAATGTTCTGGTTCTGACAGTTCTGACAGTCTGACAGAAAAAAATATATGAATAAGTTAGATTTCAGACTGACATAATTTTTTTTGAGGCTGATATAATAATTAAGTAGCTCCCATTACACATATTGGAATTTATAGGCTCTCATTTCCCGCAAAGTCGGGTAATGAGAGCGATTCTGTTTTTTTCTTTAAAGTTTATCTGTGCCCAAATGCCTAATAATGCAACATTAACGCTGTGATTAAATGATAGTCAAATGAGTAAGGATTTAGTTTCTAATAAAAAGTTCCTAAAGTATCCATACATTTGCCTTTTATTGAACTTTTTCCTTAGTAGGCTCCAATTCCCCCCATCTCCCCTACACACATACACACACACGTTTATTTTCGTGGCGTGTGCATGAATGAGTCCTTCTACGCGTGGAACGTAAATATAAGGTCCTAATAAATGAAGTACGGTCCTTTTGAGGAATAATAGTATAGGTCATAAGTATTCCGAAAATGATAAAATAAAAAAATAATCAAAAATATTTTTATTTTATTATTTTCGGAATACTTACGACCTATACTATCATCCCTCAAAAGGACCGTACATCATTTATTAAGGACCTTATATAATATGTAGGTATGATTAAGGCTCACAAAGCTACTAGCGTCAAATTTAAAAAAAAACAAAAAATTGGAATCTTTAAGTCTCACACTTTAAAATAACGTAAAATATATTACATTTATTGCTTTTCTGATGGTTAAAACAAAATGTTTATTTTCTAATCAATTCCGCAAGAACACTGATTTTAGGGAGACCGGAGGTTAATATCCTTTCTTCGTAGGAACTACGTATGCATGTGTTCAAAAAGTGTCACGCTTCTAGACGCACCGGTTTAGCACAGGGTTTAGGCTGTGCTTTGTCTGTAATAGTACATTGACACACTACTTAGGTTCAACGTTTTATTTTTCAGTCGGTGGCATCTGTACTCTTTACGTACCATCTTATTGAACTCAAGTATACCAATCTGTTGGAGAAAACCAAAACCATGTCCGTACCAAGGGGAAGATACACCATTATTTCATTAGTTGTAGCAGCGAACTTATTGGTACTGTCAATGAGCGAAAAGGTATTTTCTAAGCCATATTCTCTGCGTCTGCGTCAATAATGCGTCGAGTGCGGGGGAGCCGAAATAGAGTCATGGTGGTGATCGCTGAAAGGGTCGACAGCTTTGTGTTAAGGAGGTTCACCGAACTGCATCTCTATGGTGTTATTCGGTGAGCCCCTGTGTTTTATTCTTATTATTTAATTTATTATTTACTAACATAGCATGTAAGTTACTAACAACATATGGACTTAGTAGTCTGAAATAAAGGAAATTTATTTTAATTTTTTATTTTATTTTTATTTTTTTATATTACATTTTTGCTTTGAGTAAAATCAGTATAAATTCTACATTGACGTTTTCTCATTGCAAGAAATTTATAAAACATCTATGTTATACTAGAGGATATAAGCGCGGCAAGGATATATTTTCCATTAATAACGTAAAAAAAACGATTTATAAAACTGGCGGTGCTAAATCAGAAAGAAAAGAAAGAAACATTTATTTGGACATTCACACAACATTACAGAAGTAAAATAAACTATTACAATATAAACAGATTACAATATAAAATAAAAAGTACAAAAAATAAAAAGACTACTGTAATATTATTGTGTGATGCCAACTCAAAATTTGTTGCTAGTTGCTAAAAACTCTATTATGTTGCTCGACACGACCTTGAGAAATCGACAACAATTCTAGCTTTACGTAAAGGTAGCAGAAAAAAATATCTAGCTTAACTCTCGATTACTTCGGAATAATTAAACAAAATATTTAACAATAATTGTTGATATCTAAATAATCAGCAATAAAATAGATTACCGGAAATCGGACCGGTATCCTCTTAAACCGGCCACACCTTGTCAAATGCCTTTGCGACATCGAAAAACAGGGCGCCTGTCATAAAACTTTTTTGCTAATGGGAGATGTGTTCAATAATGCGATGGACTTGATGAACACACGAGTGTTTGAGTCGAAGCCTAAACTGCTCGTCGGATAACAGTTTACTTGCATCGGCAAATGCTTTGAGTCGGACATAGATGAGGCTCTCATAAATCTTGCCCATGACGTTGAGTGGACTTATGGGACGATAACTGATGGGCTCGGACTTGAGTTTGCTGGGTTTAGGGATCCCAATAACGTGGGTTTGTTTCCACTGGTGTGGAAAAATGTTGTTCTTTCTCATGCCCATTTTTTAAAATTTTAAAATGGGCATGAGAAGCATGATAAGGGAGGTGGGGAAGAGTTTGATCAGTCTGTTGGTGATCTTGTCCGAGCCCGGGGCCTTACGCAGGTTTAATATCCCGATGATCGCTTTCACCTCGTCATGGGTCGCGGGTGGGAGTGGGTCGTCCTCTACGTTGGGAGGGAGAGGAGGTAGCGGGAGAGTGGCTCTCCGTTCTACTTCTAAATTGACTTTCGCCAAATGACGCAGGTCTATTGGGAGAGAACTGGGCGTACATTGAGACTTCAGACTTTCGGTGAGGACAGTTTTTTCTTCGTCCTCAAAAGCGGGAGGGCCTATTTAAGGGAAGCATGAGAGCTACTAGTTTTGTTACCTCGTTGTTGATACTTCCTGGAAAGCAGATACACCGTGAAAATATTGCGATGTTTTATAAATAGTCGAAAAGTATCAAGTTGTTTTACTAGAAATTTAAAAAAGTAACCTAAAAGTGTAATGATTGAATCCATTTGTCGTATTTTCTCTGCAGATTTCTGACCCAAGTACGAAACGTCAATGTGACAATTTTGAGAGTCCTAAAATAATTGCCATACTTAAAGTTTAGAAAATAATTCGTGGTCAGCTTTCGTTGCCCAAACTAGCAAAAAAATGAGCTTTTTTTAAAAAAAAAGCTGAATTTGCACTGTCAACCGTACCTATCTGAATTTGTTACAAATATTTGCAGGTATTTAAAAAGTTGACACTTGTGATGACAGCGTTGGAGAACCATAGAACGCACGAGTCCTACGAGCGCTCGGTCGTCGCGAAACAATGTGTATATAGCTTTGTTTGTACATTCTCCATATTCTTTTACTTCGCATATATAAAAGTGAGTACCTACCTATGATACCGGTCAATAAACCGGTGATATTTTTACTAAGGAAAACACATCTAGCTAATTAAAATAGTAATTAAATTTAGTAGAATATGTCCTAAATAAAAAAAGAAGTAAAATACACATTGGACAGACCCCATACTTATCCGATTGGGAGTTCCGCAGGGAAGTATTCTATGATCTTTGCTATTTTTAATATACAGGATGACTTTTGTACCATCTTCTAAGTTTTTTCTAGGCATTAGGTACTGTTAAAAGATTAAATTTATGAAAAAAATAGATAAGTAAAATTTTCACATTTAATTAATTTTCCTGAACGAATTATCCATCCAGTGGTTATTAAACCAAACATTGAATACTATGCTTGCCGCGCAATTCAGTGAATGAGAGAACGGGGGAAGCGCGGGTGCAGCGGGGAGGGTACCCTTGCGGGCGGCCATGTGCATCGGTCGGCCGGCGGTTAGTGGGTCACGGTCAGTCTGTCAGTAGTCAGTGGACCAGCGCCCGCGACGAAGTGAAGTGCGCGCTTACTATCGAGTTCCGTGTTCCCGTGCGCCGCGCCCGCGCCGCGGCCTGTCTTTTTGCCACGCTATCGTTTATAATGTAACTACAACGTTTTCACACCGCAAGTACCTACTGTAAAATGGTGCGTTATTACATTTTGAGTGGTAAAAGCCTAAACAGTACCCAGAGGCTATACGAATACTAAGCCAAAAGTGTATCCCGCCTGCGCAAATATGAAATAGTTGATTTAAAACGTAGAGTGCATTTGGAGGAGGTTGTTGTTTAAACAATGTGCAAAAACGAGCTAGACTGTTTAGAGAGAAATGAAAAAATGCACGTAAGTTGATTAATTTTTTGGTGAACGCAAAATACTTATGGCTAGTTTTATTTTTAAAGGTCTAGTGATTTGCACACGGCACTACGATCCGCGGTGGAGGGCGGTGGTGTGTGCTCATCGACATAATTACTACCGTGTTTATTATTTAGTTGTATTCGATTTATTACATTCGTGCAACATTCTTATCACTTAACAGTATGTGAAACTTATGATTGCGTAGCGTTGTATTTCCAATTTCACTTTTCAAGCACCATCTTGTGTCATTTTATGCTATTATTGGAGGTAACGATTTTGTCCTTGATCGTTTTGTTCCGCTAGATATCTTTGAATTGTAAAATAAGAGAATTAAATAATATCCATAAATTGATTACATGGTGATTGAGATTTCAATTATTTAAAACCATTAAAAGAGATTAGTTTTGAACATAGAATTATTACTTTACAATACAATGCCATCTAGCGGAACAAAACGATCAAGGACAAAATCGATACATTCAACAATAGCGTAAAATGACACAAGATAGTGCTTGACTTGAAACGTGAAATTGTAAATACAACGTTAAAATTGTTATCAATGAAATGCAGACGCGAGCGGTGGGTGGGGGGTCGCGGGGCGCGGACATGCGTAGTGTACGGCGCGCAATATCCATAAGCGTGGACTTTTTTGGTACAACATAGTGATGCTATATTTCAATATTTTAGTACTTACTGAGATATACTAAAAGAAAATATAGGTAATTTCTTATTTTCACTAAACATCATAATATTTGAATTTAATAAGGGATAACAAAGTCACCCTGTATATAAATGATTTGACGATGATAACTCCAGCAATTTTTTTGACTAATAAGTTGGAGAACCATAGAACGCACGAGTCCTACGAGCGCTCGGTCGTCGCGAAACAATGTGTATATAGCTTTGTTTGTACATTCTCCATATTCTTTTACTTCGCATATATAAAAGTGAGTACCTACCTATGATACCGGTCAATAAACCGGTGATATTTTTACTAAGGAAAACACATCTAGCTAATTAAAATAGTAATTAAATTTAGTAGAATATGTCCTAAATAAAAAAAGAAGTAAAATACACATTGGACAGACCCCATACTTATCCGATTGGGAGTTCCGCAGGGAAGTATTCTATGATCTTTGCTATTTTTAATATACAGGATGACTTTTGTACCATCTTCTAAGTTTTTTCTAGGCATTAGGTACTGTTAAAAGATTAAATTTATGAAAAAAATAGATAAGTAAAATTTTCACATTTAATTAATTTTCCTGAACGAATTATCCATCCAGTGGTTATTAAACCAAACATTGAATACTATGCTTGCCGCGCAATTCAGTGAATGAGAGAACGGGGGAAGCGCGGGTGCAGCGGGGAGGGTACCCTTGCGGGCGGCCATGTGCATCGGTCGGCCGGCGGTTAGTGGGTCACGGTCAGTCTGTCAGTAGTCAGTGGACCAGCGCCCGCGACGAAGTGAAGTGCGCGCTTACTATCGAGTTCCGTGTTCCCGTGCGCCGCGCCCGCGCCGCGGCCTGTCTTTTTGCCACGCTATCGTTTATAATGTAACTACAACGTTTTCACACCGCAAGTACCTACTGTAAAATGGTGCGTTATTACATTTTGAGTGGTAAAAGCCTAAACAGTACCCAGAGGCTATACGAATACTAAGCCAAAAGTGTATCCCGCCTGCGCAAATATGAAATAGTTGATTTAAAACGTAGAGTGCATTTGGAGGAGGTTGTTGTTTAAACAATGTGCAAAAACGAGCTAGACTGTTTAGAGAGAAATGAAAAAATTCACGTAAGTTGATTAATTTTTTGGTGAACGCAAAATACTTATGGCTAGTTTTATTTTTAAAGGTCTAGTGATTTGCACACGGCACTACGATCCGCGGTGGAGGGCGGTGGTGTGTGCTCATCGACATAATTACTACCGTGTTTATTATTTAGTTGTATTCGATTTATTACATTCGTGCAACATTCTTATCACTTAACAGTATGTGAAACTTATGATTGCGTAGCGTTGTATTTCCAATTTCACTTTTCAAGCACCATCTTGTGTCATTTTATGCTATTATTGGAGGTAACGATTTTGTCCTTGATCGTTTTGTTCCGCTAGATATCTTTGAATTGTAAAATAAGAGAATTAAATAATATCCATAAATTGATTACATGGTGATTGAGATTTCAATTATTTAAAACCATTAAAAGAGATTAGTTTTGAACATAGAATTATTACTTTACAATACAATGCCATCTAGCGGAACAAAACGATCAAGGACAAAATCGATACATTCAACAATAGCGTAAAATGACACAAGATAGTGCTTGACTTGAAACGTGAAATTGTAAATACAACGTTAAAATTGTTATCAATGAAATGCAGACGCGAGCGGTGGGTGGGGGGTCGCGGGGCGCGGACATGCGTAGTGTACGGCGCGCAATATCCATAAGCGTGGACTTTTTTGGTACAACATAGTGATGCTATATTTCAATATTTTAGTACTTACTGAGATATACTAAAAGAAAATATAGGTAATTTCTTATTTTCACTAAACATCATAATATTTGAATTTAATAAGGGATAACAAAGTCACCCTGTATATAAATGATTTGACGATGATAACTCCAGCAATTTTTTTGACTAATAAGTTCAAATTTTAAATTCAAAAAGGTGGGGTGGGTGTAAGGATCACAGGAGCTACACTACACCACTGCTGGAGAAAAAAGGCATTGTGCGAAAGGGACATATTGCGAAAGGGACGTTTTGCGTGCAGTAGACATTTTGCGAAAGGGACATTCTGCGACGGAGCCGTCTAAAAGATACATTTCAATAATAATAATAATTTATTTGCAAAAACAAATATAGGTTTTATCAGCAGTACCTACATAAAGAACAGGTAAAAAGTTTAAATCACACAAAAATTATGCATGGATTGGTTACACTTATGTTTAAATACTGCCTCTCAAGCTAGGCAAGAGCCTGTATTATGGGAGGCAGGCGGATGTTGCTGGAATGAGCGCAATTACAAAAAGATAATGGGCATACTGGAAGAGTTTAATGATTCACGATGCCGTATATGGGAAAATGCACAAAATTACAACTTTCATCTGCAAATGGTTGTGCCCTAAGCCAAGGTCACTGCCGTTTTACATATGGGAGTAAAAAGGACGCTGTTGAAGGTACGGGAGCGTTTCTACTGGATCAACTGTCGAGACGATGTGGAGGATTGGTGCCGCAAATGCACTACCTGTGCAGCTATAAAGGGACCCCATACACGTAGCAGAGGAGCATTAAAGATGTATAATATTGGAGCTCCATGGGAACGGATAGCGCTGAATGTTGCAGAACCATCCCCCTGAAAGTGAAAGTGGAAACAAGTACTTCATGAAGGAATTTTGAGTCTCAAGTATTCCAGGAGACTTGTCGGGTGATGGAAGCCCATAAGACCAGCAGAACCACATCTTATCACCCGCAGTCAGATGGAATGGTGGAAAGATTTAATCAGACATTAGAAAGGTATTTGGCAAAAGTGGTGGAGAGTAGGTAAAAAGATAAGCACATCCAACCATTCCTTTTGTCCTACCGAAATGCATTGCATGAGTTTTGTAAAAACTTGTTGATAACAATTTGCTTGGAACAGTGTGTACTTGTAAAACTGTAAGGTAAAAGAGCAAAAGTGGCCAGTTCCTTCTAGGCTTCGTGTGCTTACCACCTTCGGCCACATCATCACTTACCATGGTGAGATTGTGGTCAAACACAAGTAAAAACATAAGTTTTTCCCCTACCAAAATCGCTCAACTGACGCGGCTAAAGAAGTTTTCACTTCAAAAATAAGAATAACATTTGTTAATATTGCAGGGTTTTAAATACATAAATCCTATGTATCTAGAAAAAGAACCTCGTGATATTGGTGGTAATGGTACTCGTGAGAAACCTGTTCTGACTTCTGATCAATATAACAACTGTGGACCCTTTCGTTGTATGGATGAATTGTTTGTGGTGTTGATGGTTACCCAATTATTAAGACAAATAATACCTAAAACATTACTATGCTTGCGAAGGTTAGTTACTTATAAGTACATACATAACTTACTTGTTTAAGTCTTGGAAATAAAAAACTTGTTGGTGTGTATTGGTTCTTTGGTATTTTTATGTCAAAAGGAAAAGAAGTCAGACGGTCGACCTGAGTAAGTGGCTGCCAACGTCTATACACATGCGGGGTTATTCAGACCAGAGTACACTGAGTGTAAAGAATTGACGTAAATAAACGCTTACTATCACGTTTGCGTTTACTGAAAACTTGTATGGAAGAAATTAGTTCCATGAGTATTCCGCGAGAGGCGCTGTGCCAATTCCTATAGAAAAATGTCGTAAACGCAAACGTGATAGTAAACGTTTTCTAACGTCAATTGTTTACACTCGGGGTACTGCTCGGTTGCGGTCCCGATCGGGTAGACAAACGAGTAGACAAGCTGCGTATTAGCAACGTTCACGAGCGTGACGTCAGAAAACGTAGCGACATGCTGCTGATTTGTGCTGGTCCGTTAACGTTTGCGACATAACAAAAACAAAAAAATCCCAATAATTTGTGGTCGGCGCAATACGAACTCTTCTTCCATTCGGCCCCTCGGTACTTACGTGCGCCCCAGGATGGCTCTTGGTGTGGGCGCGTAATATTATGTAAGTACTTACGCACGCCCCAGGATGGCTCTTGGTGTGGGCGCGTAATATTATGTACTTACGCGCGCCCCAGGATGGCTCTTGGCGTGGGTGCGTATATTATGTACTTACGCGCGCCCCAGGATGGCTCTTGGCGTGGGTGCGTATATTATGTACTTACGCGCGCCCCAGGATGGCTCTTGGCGTGGGTGCGTATATTATGTACTTACGCGCGCCCCAGGATGGCTCTTGGCGTGGGTGCGTATATTATGTACTTACGCGCGCCCCAGGATGGCTCTTGGTGTGGGTGCGTATATTATGTCCTGTGGAATAGTGTGTGCAAACCTACTTAATTGTAATCTTTTTATTTCAGTTATATACATAGGATGAGAACAGATTACAATCAAGGTAAAGAACAAGTTAAAACGATACCTTCATGGGAAAGAGAGTACTTGTTAAAACCAATTACAATGTATTCAATGCTAGAACGATTTAATTATTTAGGTAAGTACCTGTGTTATTTTAGTATTATGCGAATGACAGGAAATGTAAGAACTAACTTGATTCACCGTACTCCTTTATTGATAATTTATTCGTGCACTTCTTCTTCTAAAGGAAAAACGCACTCAATGTGCCCATGAGTATTTGTGACACGTACCTAATTTATTAATTAATTCTTCTTTCCAAGCGATCACTGGCTAGATTCCAAGCCACTCAAGTCGAGTCAGGAATCGAACCCAAGCCCTCTGGAATGGAAGCCCAGCTTTCATACATTGGGCTTGACCTACTACTCTACTCTTCAAACTCTATTCTTAATTTACTTAACATAAATTGACAAATTAATCGTTTCATTGCTCCACATAAAATAATATAATTTTTAGTCCATTATGTAGAGCTAAAACTTTTCGTGGTATTTTTATGCACAATATTTCGTGTAGTAAGCAACACATTCCCGAACCTATCAATTAGTGCGAAGCGAAGCGCGGGTACCGGGAACGGACGACCATTTATTTGTTTGTGTCGCTGTTATGTAGGTATGTGTGCCGCGAGTGCATGTCGGCACGGATCGCTCGCGCACTCATGTTGTGAAGTGTTACGTACGCCTTTGGATTTAGTTTTTACTAGCTGTTACACCCGCGATCATAGTATTTTTTTTGTAACAAACGATTTGTCTGTTTTTTTTTTAAATTGTCAGATTGTAAGAATTTTCGCGTCACGACCCTTTCTTTAGTGCAGACGGTTTTTGTTTGTATTTGTTTAAAGTCAAAGTCAAAGCCATTTATTCAGTTTAGGCCCTAAGAGGGCACTTATGAACGTCGAAACTACTGAAGTTACCACCGATTCGGAAGTCGCCTTCAACTGAGAAGAACCGGCAAGAAACTCAGCAAGGTTACATTTTTTATATATTTTGTTTTTTTTTTTGGACAATCTGACAATGTTGGCTTTTTTTCCATTAAATTTTTAACAATTTTTAAAGAAATATAATACACATAAACACACAAGATGAAAAAAAAACAACAAGAAAAATAAATAAAAAATAATAATCTGAAAAAGTTCAAATTTATAATAAAAAATAAATATAGTATCTCTAAAATACTAAGTACTGGCTTTTTTATAAGTATGAACAAGGTGCACTTGTGCAGGGTGCAGCTATTTCCAGACATCTTTATCTTCAATGTAATGAGCTACCTTGTAATAGGCTTTTTCTTTCTAAACTTTCTTAATGTGAGATTTGAATTTGAAATCAGTCATCTTGGTAACTGAGAGAGGTAATTTATTATAAAAGCGTACACTACTTCCAAGAAATGACTTTTTAACTTTGGCTAATCTAAAATACGGAACAACTAATTTATCTTTTTGTCTTGTATTGATATTATGTACCTCCATTTTTGATTTAAACAATTCTATATTTTTACGTATGAACATTATATTTTCATAAATGTTTAGTGAAGGTAAAGTCATAACGTTTATATCTTTAAATAATTCCTTTAACGATTCACGAGGACCCATATTATAAATGGCACGAATTGCTCTTTTTTGTAATATAAATATAGATTCTATATCTGCTGCAGCTCCCCACAGTAAAACGCCATAAGATAAAAAACTATGAAAATATGCAAAATAAACTAATTTGGCCGTCTCGACATTCGTCAACTGTCTGATTTTTCTAACAGCAAATGCAGCAGAACTTAATTTACCAGTCAAAGATTCTACATGAGGACCCCATCGTAGTTTATTATCTAATGTGATGCCCAGAAATACAGTTTTATCGACTAATTCCAAACTGCTGCCATCTATTAATATCTGGCTGTCTACTTGCGCTACATTTGGAAGAGAGAATCTTAAACATTTAGTTTTCTTAGAATTTAGTAAAAGATTGTTAACAGCAAACCATTTGGAGACTAGTGACAAAGTATCATTCACTTTAATAAGTTCTTTGTCTTTTCTATCTACTTTGAAAATTAATGAAGTATCGTCAGCAAACAGGACGATATCTGAGAGACCAATTACAACAGAGGGTAAATCATTAATATAAACTAGAAACAGAAAAGGCCCTAGTATCGAACCCTGGGGTACCCCCATTTTGACTAGGGAGCCCTTGGATGTCGTACCACTAATTTCTACTTTTTGTTGGCGATTACTTAAATAAGACAAAACAAGATCATGAGCAGTTCCACGAATACCATAATAGTTAAGCTTCAGAAGCAGAGTACTGTGGTCAACGCAGTCAAAGGCCTTGGATAGATCACAAAAAATACCAATGGCATCCTGCGAATTTTCCCAGGCTTCATAGATGTTTTTCAATAATTTTGCTGCCGCATCTGATGTGGATCTCCCCTTCGTGAAACCGAACTGATGACTATGTAATATCTCATGTTTATTGAAATGACCTAACATTTGATTAAGCAACAGTTTTTCAAAGATTTTGCTAAGTGCTGGGAGTACGGATACTGGTCTATAATCAGAAGGATTATCTTTACAGCCAGATTTAAAATTTGGGACTATTTTACTTTACTTCATTAGATCAGGAAAAGTACCCTGATCAATGCATTCATTAAAAATATCCGACAAAATAGGTGCAATT
This sequence comes from Tetheella fluctuosa, assembly GCA_951216915.1. NCBI lineage: Eukaryota > Metazoa > Arthropoda > Insecta > Lepidoptera > Drepanidae > Tetheella > Tetheella fluctuosa. Next base: position 711,492 of record OX578242.1, read on the forward strand.
ACTGTTATTATCGATTTTAAAATCGTTACCGACAATCCCCATAAGTCTTCGGTGCTTTTTAAATTGAGAGTATCAAATAACTTTATAATATCATTAGCAGTAACGTAATTAAAATTAAAACTGGGAAATGATTTACGAATATGTTGCTTAAGTAACGCTCCAGCCTCATCAGGGCACGAGTTGAGACTTTCAGTTGTTTTCCCTGGTATATTACTAAAGAGGTACTAATAAAGAGGTACTACTAGAGGTGCTAATCTCTTGAACTACCAGTCGGATTTGAGTCAGGGGGGTTAGGGTGAGGCGGGTGAGGGTCTCGACCCGGGTAAGGGATTTTGGAAAGAAATTCGAAAATCCCGAAGTCGACGAAGTCACGACCCTTTCTTTACTGTAGACGGTTATCTATAGCGCGTATGCTATTGGCTGTGCCCAGTCATAGGTGCACGCTTCTTCGTTACAACAGAGTGGGACGTGTTCGTTTGTACGTCACGCGGCTATCTGCTCAATGGCTCACGTCCACATTAGTAAGATATATCTACTGAATTCATCCCATTAATCTGCGGAGGGCTGTCTCTTACACTCTGTATACTTAATTATAATCACACATTACATTTGTTTATGCAATTTTTGTTGATTTTTTTCGGATAAAATTGTTTTGCACTGAATTATTTGTTCTATGATGACCCTGCTTGCGCCCACACTTCCTGACGACTCGCCAGGGAGATAAGCAATGACAGTTCGAGTCTAAATCAGGGTTTAATGTATATTTTATGACTGTGTAACGTGTGTGCTTATAAGTTGGTACTTATAGGTGAATAGGTATTTATTCGTGAGTAATTTATTTCTAGGGCCCGAAGCTTCCCATTGCTTCTTTATCAGACTGATAGGAGTTTCATAAGACATTACCTAAGTTTGTGAAAATGGGCATGTATATAATTACTATTCTATAATTGACTTTTGTTATTTGCAGCTCAACAGTTTGCCTTATTGACGCTGTTCGCACCGGCGTTCCCACTTGCAGCGGTTTTAGCTCTTATCGTTAATTTATTTCATATCCGGTATGTCGGTACTCAACATTTTCTTATTTTATTTTTATTCATTTAGCTAGTACAGTATTTCTTTTTTATGTCAGATGGCTGACAAGCAGGCAGGGGGTCCACCTGATAGTAGGTAAGTACACCTCTCATCAAAAATATCGAAACAGTACTGCAACAACACCTCTGAAGTTTGGTTTATGTTTTTTTTACATTAAACAAAAAAAAGTAATAATGCCAGTTAATTGCGGGTATTATAAGGTATCATTTAACGAATATTAATGTTTCAAATTAAAATTAACTTTCTTTAACTATAATGATTTTTTCAAAACTTATATTTTTTGCCTTTAACGCTCCAGTCTCCCTTAAATCAGTGTTCTTGCGGAATTTATCAGAAAAGAAATATTTTTTTAGTCATCAGAAAAGCAATAAAAGAAATATATTTTACGTTATTTTAAAGTGTGAGATTTGAGGGTCCCCATACATATTTTATTTTTTAATTTGACGCTATTTTTATTAGCTTTGTGAGGCTTCAAACATACCTCTATTTACGTTCCACGCGTAGAAGGTCTCATTCATGCACACGCCACGAAAAAAATATAACAAATACAAGAAATGTATTCAGATTACATTTGTCGGCAAATCCTCTACAATAATCTTATCTAGTTACTTTTTTTCAAAATAGTTTCAATTTCTTATTTAAAGTGCTTTAAAAAGTTATAAATTTCTGAATTCGACCCTTGCAACATATATTTATCTTTTTTCAGTTTCGGTAAATTTATTAAAAATGATTTTTTGAATGCATATATTTTTTTATCGACAGATAAGTAGTTGCTTTCGGAGTGGTTAAAGAGTGATTTCTCTAAACCATTACTTTGTAATAGAAAAAAATATATGTTGCAAGGGTCAAATTCAGAAATTTATAACTTTTTAAAGCAGTTTAGACGATTTTGAAAAAAAGTAACTAGAACTTTAAAATAACGTAAAATATATTTCATTTATTGCTTTTCTAATGACTAAAAAACAATATTTCTTTTCTGATAAATTCCGCAAGAACACTGATTTTAGGGAGACTGGAGCCTTAATATTTGTAAAACGACGATACCTTATAATAATAATAAATAATTTCAGCCTATATCTGCCCACGGCTGAGCACAGGCCTCCTTTCATGAATAAGGGTGAAAGGGGAATGGTGAAAGGGGAATGGACAAATACTCCACCACGCGTGCCCACTGCGGGTTGGTGGAGGTAGGCTAGTGGTCAACCTACTGTTGGAGTTGTCAAGCCACCTAGGAGGTCTCCAACTAGCTTAACGACCATCACAATTAAGTGATAACCGGGACCAACGGCTTTACGTGCCTTCCGAAGCACGGAAACGCTCAAGATGAACTACCACTAGGCGGTCACCCATCCAGGTACCGGCCAGACTGGACGTAGCTTAACTTTGCCGATCGGTTAAGAACGGCTAATCAAGCTACGCCATGAGCGCTTCTAATACTCATTCAAAACCAAACTTCAGAGGTGTTTCGATTTTTTTGATGAGAAGTGTAGTTACCGTACCTTACAAAGTACAAAGAACGAAAGTTCGGAAGGAAACGTAACGAAAAAGCGTTATACTTAACCGCAAGCTATTTGTAAGTATATAAAATGAATGCAATTGCTGCAATATTTATTACCTATATATTGAACTTTGTTCCTGGCGGGGGATCCCCAAACGCACTTTTTTTTATAATATGGACAGTTACTGTTGCCGTTTTTATAAAATGGACAGTTACTGTTGCCGTTTTTATAATATGGACAGTTACTGTTGCCGTTTTTATAATATGGACAGTTACTGTTGCCGTTTTTCTTTAAAATGTTTGACAATAATTAATTAGAAAATACTGGCGTGCTGGTTTTCGTACAAGTAAGAACAAAGATGCACTTGGGCAGAGTGCAGCTACTTCCAGACATCTTTATCTTCAATGAGCTACCTTTCAGAACTCCCTTTAAGTAGGATTTGAATTTAAAATCAGTCATCTTGATAACTAAGAGTCGTATTTTAATATAAAAGCGAACAATATTTCGTAGAAATGACTCATTGACTTTAGGTAATCCAAAATACGGAACAACTAATTTATCTTAGAGCCTTGTATTGATATTATGGACCTTGTTATATTGATTTCAACATTTCTATATTATTTTATGTTCTAGTTATGACGCAGAAGTACTCCTGCTCAATAGTCGAAGAGCATTGCTGATTGATGTACCGGGAATTGATTTGTGGAATAATATTTTTAATCTGATCGCTTACGCATCTGTTGTGACCAATGTTAGTTATACTTCTAAATATCAGGGTTCGAAATTATCAATAATCAGATAACTATCAGATAATAAATACCGTTTTCATCTTCTTCGAACTTCAACATCGTTTTAAACACGACAGACGTGAACTGGCTCGCGATCCGATACACGCAGTCGTCTATTACGACGTCTATACGATAAATTGAAGAGAGGAATAAATATTTTGGCTTACATTTATCACAGATAATTATCTAAGAGGACTAGAGGACAACCTTCGCGGTTAGGTTTCTCAGTCGAACCGCGTGCCCTCGAGCGAGCCGTCAAGAACGTATCGCAGAGGTACGTGAATCATGCTAGGACCAGACACTTAGCGAATTCAAACCGTTCTATTTTGTCTTTTGGCAACTCTCGCATGCCCTGATCAAGGACACAGTTGCTCCCATGTCTCCCATAAATAGACTCGACCTTCCTCCCGCCTTTGAAGACGAGGCAAAGACTTAATGCTTCACCGAAATTCTGGAGTCTCTAATGTACGCCCAGATCTCTCCCAATAGACCCGAGTCATTTGGAGAAAGTCACCCTAGAAGTAGAATGGAGAGCCACTCTCCCAATACTTCCCCCCCCCCCCTTCCTAACGTAGAGGACGTAGAGAACGTAGAGAACCCGCGACCTGCGGTTGATATAATAAATAAATAAATATAAATAAATATTCTGGGACATTATTCCTCACACACGGCCATCTGAACCCCAAACTAAGCAGAGCTTGTACTATGGAAGCCAGATAACTGATATACTACATATACTACTTTTCTTTTGTAAATACATACATATATAGATAATTACACCCAGACTCAGGACAAACAGACATGTTCATGCACACAAATGTTTGTCCTGAGTGGGAATCGAACCCACGACCTGCGGCGTGATAGATTGGGTATCTTACCAACCACGCCAACCGGCCCGTCCATATGATGATGATGATTGTGACATAATATATTATGTATACAGTAAGGCGAATTAACTACTTATCAGAGACAGCTTATCCGGTGATTGAAAAACCGACCCAGATTTACTATACTTACTTACGTATAATTTGTTGAATTTTCAGGCTGGAATCTTGTGCTTTACCTCAAGGATTGCTAAACGATACGTTTATATATCAAACCATACAAATATGACCGGTTTTTTATTTGACGGTATACTATCTAAATTTCCACTATCGGTTAGTTGAATTAGTAACAACATTTCTAAGATCAGTTCAGGCCCGTTTGCATAAGCCTGGCAATACTTATCTATGTTCTTCTTCCTCTATCTACTTCTATAATCTATACTAATATAATAAAGGAGTAGAGATTTTTGTTTGTTTGTTTGAAAGCGCTAAAAACACACTATAGATCCCAGATCCAAAGGTTTTGTTTTTGTGTTGCTTATTGTAATTTTTAATTGCTCCAAGGTTATATTTTTTCGCTAGGTTATTCATCAAGAACAATCTGTACACATTCCTTATGATATCCGAAGTATTTTCTTCTTTAATATAGGTAGTATAATACATTCAATAAAATTTTCACGCATTGCCCTTTGCATTTCATCAACTGTTTCTTCAAGCTCATTCCGTATATCTTGGGTTCGCACAGTTTTCGGAATTACTTCGTTTCTGTTATTTTACCGCTCATAATCTTCATATTTTTTTTTTATACAACAGTGCCATAAAAATGCATTTAAATTTTACATTTTCAAATGTTGGGAGTAGTTTGATGAAAACGCTGGACGTCATGTAACTCTACGATCATGACGTTATTTGGTCTCTTGTAAGTAAATAAATACGCTGATATTGGCCTCAATTGGACTTATAAAATTTTATAAATTAAAAATGAGCTATTATCCTTTTTATTAGTGTGCTGTTCCTGAATGCATGAATACTAGTGTAAAAATAATAATAACAATACTTCAGTTGACACTTTTTAGTTCACATACAGTACCGTATGACGTCATTATAATGGCGGCTACTGTTTCGCTTGTTTAGAAACAGATAAAAAAAACTGAAATCATTGAAATAAATTTTAAAATTAATCAAGTTATTTTATGAACTAAAACAACATTTTCCGACTGCTAATTGCCTAAGCTATCTAAATCGTACATTTTTAGATTTTTTCTCATATGGAGTAAAATAACCTATTGTAAGGTGTGGCCCTTCCTGGCAGGGCCACCAGCATGGATTTGGATTCCGAGTCTGTCGCTATTTTGTCGCGCCCTGGTTCAAAAGTTTAAGCTTTCTTATGTGGCCCTGCCAAGACGGACAAAATCTCATATTTTGTGACAAAATTGGACAAATTAGGGACAAATTCTGGAAGCAAACATCTTTGCGAGGTGCTCTAGTTCTCGAGATACGGTGGTGGCCCTGCCAGGAAGAGCCCGTTCTAGCAGGGCCACCTAAGAAAGCTTATAACTTTTGAACCAAGAAGCGACAAAATCTGATACTTGGTGACAAAATTTGACAAATTAAGGACAAATTCTGGGAGCAAACAGATCTTCGCTAGGTGCCCTAGTTCTTGAGATACGGTGGTGGCCCTGCCAGGACGGGCTCTTCCTGGCAGGGCCACCAACGTAAGTTTGACATTTCGAAGACCTCACGCTACACTAGCGCCTCTAGCGGAAAATTCACTTCAATAATCTGGGTGTTTTATGTCGTATAAACACATTTCGCTTCGAACAGCTTCAATTAGTTCCTCCAGTTCATCCATTTTGCAAACACTCGCGCCACTGCCACTCGAAATTAGCGTCTCGGCCACCTAGCCGACACGCGCGTACACGCTCATGTACGTGCCTGCGACGCGTCGACACGTGAGAACAAATGCGGAGTTCGGTACTGTGCCATAGGTTTTTAATACTTCCACTAGCACGCGGCTCGTGACGGCCAATGCGAGTGTGGGCCAACAGGCTGACAGCGTTCCTCGGCGGATAAAGATACCCGACTGTGTCGGTCTCCCGAAGCCTTGTTGAGTTTTGATGATAAAATCCCAGCGAATCGGCAAGTTTCGGACCCCACTGAGTCATGGTTTCCATCCCAAAGGCAAAAATATATAGTTTGATTGGATCAAGAACAAGCGTATTTTTTTTTTAATAAATACCTACAGTGTAATAATTGTTTTCAAACTTTTGATTAAAACCTTATACAAAAATTCAGTTTAATGTTTACAGGAATATAAAGACTATCACAGTTCAGGCGTTACTTTTAAATCAGAACACTGCCTCTACCCAGGTTTGTATCAATTTAGTATCGTTTATCCAAAATTATTTTGATCTACAAAATTGCATATGACAAATGACAATACACTCGCGATTTTAATTTTTACCTTAATTCTGTGAGCCCATCTTTCTTATTGGCCGATTTTTTACTGTATTAAAAATTTATTCTAATATTAGTCCTCCACAAGCACGTAGTGACAGTCGTGGCGCGCGTCGCTTTCCATGGCGTGCTACTCTCTAGCGACGCCACCTCAATCGCTAGCCTTAGTCGCTAGCGATCTATCACAGCGTAAAAAACATAGTGGTCTATCGCGTTTGAAGTCACGTGAAATGCCGCTTTGTATAGCCATTCGTCATTGCTCCATTGTGTCCCAAGCGAGTGTATTTGATTGCTCTGTTTAAACGTGTCCGTTGGCCGACTGTAAAGGGCGTCACACACGGCGAAGATACTATAATATTTTATCTTAAGATCATGAGACAGCATTATACTATGAAAAGAGAAGCAACTACCTACCTTCACTTTCCTTCTCTTTCACTGGTATAGCACTGTGGACTAAGAATAGCTCGTAGAGGACATAGAAAAAAGAAAAGTTTTTTAAATGTAGATAATGATGGCATCGGATTCTACTCTTCAATATAATCATAAACTATTTTATAAATATTTTCGATTAGAGAAGTATTTACAGAGTTATGACGATTAGAAATCCTTTATAAACTACTTTATAGACTACCTATATAAACCATGGGGATTACCCCGTGATATTGCTAATGTCTATAGGCGACGGTAGCCACTTACCATCAGGTGGACCGTCTGCCTGCTTGTCAGCATTCTGACGTATAAAAAAAAAGCTTACTCTGCTTTCAGGTCTAATGCTTCAAGAGGACGAATACGTTGCTAAATACCGCGAGGAACACCCTTATGGTGCAATCGATCGTATGTTTTGGTATTATAAACCAAATAAATATATGTACGAACCTCTGTGGCTAAAAATGTTATACTATGAAGTACTTCTACTGCTCCTTTGTATTGTAAGTGTTTATTTTTATACCAAACAGCTTACAATCAGGAATACTTAACGTATTTAAAAAGAATACTGCAGTACTCAAAACATGATGGGATTTAAAAATTAACGACTGTACGAACTTAAATTTTCAGCTTTAAAATGAATGAATTATTGATTTATATCGATCGAAATTAAAAAAAGCCTTTATTGCTGTTTTACCATACCTAATCTTATATCTAATGTTAATAAAAATTTACATAAAATTAAATACCGGAAAATAACAAGAACCGCAAATTTATAAATTTACTAGAAAATAAGGCACATGCCGATGAGCGACATTGTATAGATATGTCCTATAATAAAGCAGCAGACTCCTGTGTGTCTGTCTGTACATTGAAGAAAACGGTAGTAAAACATAACCCAGCAATTTTTAGTATTCTTTTCGGTCTGTTTGTTTGTTCACGCACATCTCCGGTAGGTATTACTGAACGGATTTTCATGTAGTTTTAACAGGTAGACAGAGATAAATTTGGAGCAGAATATAGGTAGGCTTTGTTTTAATAAAATCGGATGTTTGAAAAAAGTTATCGTCTTTAAAGATTTTTGGAATTTACTTTTATACTGTTAGGATGTTATCTATAAGAGAAAATAGGTATAGTTAGTAGATTTATATAAAGTCCGCGCGAGCGAAGCCGCGGCTGAAAACCTAGTTTACATATATATATAGGTATTATATTTATTCCTGACGATCGATTTTTCCAACAACAGCTTGTCCTTCGACAAAGGCCTCCTCCAAAGACTTCCACCTATCTCTGTCTCTTGTAATTCTGATCCATTCTGGACCGGCAGCACTTTTGAAGACATCTTCCCCACATTTCATTTGTCGCCCTTTACTTCTTTTTACTCTAATATTATTCTAGTTCATTTGACATTTTTCTCTCTCGGTATATGGAAATGGGCACACTTTATTCGCATTCACATTTTTTATTTTGTTTAATCTTATTTAATATTTTCTTCTTATGCCAATTACACTTCTCTCTATTCCATTTTGACATACGATTATTTTGTTAGTTAGTTTCTCTGTTAAATATCATGTTTGACAGACTTATGTTAAACATGACAAAATGCATATGTTATAAATTACAATGTATGTATGTATGTCTGTGAGCATTAGTCATTATTTTTGTTTCGGTTGTGTTCATTGTAAGTCCTGCTTTTATGCTTTGGTCTGATAGTTTTTATTCTAGTCTAGGTTTTTAAATATGCTATCTAATGCCGCCGAGAACAACTTGTGTGAGATTGGGTGGCCCTGTCGGTGTCTGTTGGGTGTCTGTCTGTTAGGGAGTTTCCTATAGAAAGAACCCTATAGAAAGAAGCGTCCTAGCTGTCGAGTAACTGATACGGGGCTATTGCTTAAGCTTCGGGATTATTAGTTAGTACTTTCAACCCTGAAAGTTCAGCTAAACAAATTAAACTAACCGTTTTTGCTTTGTAGTAATATTTATTTTTGATAAAATAAGTCTATAGGTAATTTGCTGTGTCAATGGGTGTAGAAATCTACCTATAATTTTGCTATACCTGAAAAAGGTCACTAAGTTATTTAAGTGCTGTGTAATAGAATAAGACATTTGTATAACACTTAGGTAGTTGCAAAATAAATGAATATGCAATGAATATGAAATAAAAACGTAATATTATTGCCAAATTAATATAAATGTAATTATTTTATTTTTCAGCATGTAGGCATGTGTATTTTGTTGGTTATACAATACTTTATACCGGCGAAGCCTCATGATATAGAAGAGAGCATGAGAGTGGAACAGAGAATTAAAAATCATTTCTTATGGAATAAAACCAAATAAAAGTAGGTACGTTCCATCCACCACAATGAAGTTTAGCTTACATCCAAGCATCAGTCAGTGAAAACAACTGAAATTCTAATTTAATGATAATTTTCTTGACAGCTCAAACTCAAATGTACTCATTTGAGTTTGAGCTGTTGTATTGTATAGTGAACTACAACCATCATCCATGTATGCATTTACACCTAGCCCCGTATTTGTTTTAATGTCTGCAGGTTATTTGTCAGCATTGTCGACGCGACCTTGTTATTAGCTGGAGCATTTGAAACCGACTGTTTATTCGAAGCGTAGTTGTGTTAAATCCTCCTTGTACCCATTATTGTGCAGACGCAGCGGCGCCGGGCGGTGACGTGGCCTGGTGACGTCACAGAGCGCGGCGCCCGCGCGGGCGAGCTACGTGACAATATGTGCACGCGTCATAACCATCTTAGATAAGGAAGGCTTGTTTCCTATAGAAATAAATATATATATGATATTATATAACACGTTTCATTTGGTGTACATACACTATTGAGTGAAAATAATATTGATCGTTTCGACGTTTATAAGTATGCTCCTAGCCTAGGGCATAATGTGAATAAATGGCTTTGACTTTGAATGAAAAATAGCGTGAGTACCTTCATCAGCATGTAAAAGACCTTTTAAATCATTCATTTAATTCTATTCACGATATTGGTCCGCAACAATGTCTATGGAAACGAAAGAAATAACTAAATCCGATAGTGCTTTGGAATAGGCTCAACGTTATTCTTTCGTTCGTGTTTCGTTTCGGTCCGCAATAATGTATTTCGTTTTTCGGAGTAGACCTGGACCAAATGCGATGTTTGAAGTTTGGATAATACCAAATTTTATAAATAAATATGTATTAGATGCCTAAATTCAAATATAAATATTATAAGCTGAAAATCTCAATAAGGATTTTTTGTAACGTGCAATGACCTACCTCCCTATAAATACAGCGCTGGCCACGCGGTCAGCACCGAAAAGAAAGAAAACTTTCGCTCCGAGCCACCGCACAGTACAGACGTACCTAGTACGCTCTCTATTGTGTTCCGTGCGCCGCCCGACCCGATTCGCGGAAGCGCTGTGGTATTTACTACCTGGTCTTTCGCCGAATCGACCTTATCAGTTTGTCGACTCGGAACTTGTCAGTTTAGAGTCGTCAAACGAATATTTGTTCTATTGACATCGCGCTCGCAAGACCACAGACTTACTTGTGGTGAACCAGTGGATACCTAACGGTGCTAACTAAGCTGGTTCGAGCGTGACCCGGGCGCTCACGGTTTCCCCTCAGGAAAACGCTAACCCGGACGGGACTGGATCAGTTGGCCTTGGGGACTTCCCTAGTCAACCCCAGTTGTCGATAAGCAGGGACGTAGGAACCCGCTGCACATTAAGATTGGCAGCTGGAGTCAAGCTTAAGGCACACCCTAGGGCCTACTCACCTCCCAACCTATCCCGGTTGGGAGTGTAACACACACCCCCGGGCCATCATGGCCAGCCAGAACGCCCGCCCGTCACTGACGCTGGAGGATGTCCTTCAGGACGATAAGTCCTGGGCGTTCCTCTCCCAGCGCTTCAGAAATCTCCCTCCCCGACCAGCCTCGCGGCCCTCATCCCAGATGTCCGTCCACTCCATTCCCGACTCCCCGGTGTCCCCCGAGGAGTCCTCCGCCCCGTCCTCTCCCGCAGAATCCGACCCGCCCTCCCCGCCTGCGCCTGCCGCGACGACCGATCAGTTGTCCTCTTCCTCCTCGGAGGGAGAGTTTACGACGGTCGTCGGGGGCCCTTTTGATCGAGTTACCTTAAACGCGAGATGCCAATGGAGGCGTTATACCTAAACATGAGTTTAGCCTAAAAAGCTGTTTGACCTAAACGAGAGATGCCGATGAAGCAGCATGCCTGAAGTGTGAAATTGACTAAGAAGCAGATTGCCTAAATTTAAGTTACCTGTAAAGCAGTTTGCCAGAAATAAAAGATGAGGGCAAGCGTAAGCGGAAGAAGAAGGTGAAAACCACCGCCGCCGAGGTAGCCGCCAAAGCTGCCAAGGCCTCTGCGCAGTATTTTTACAAGAGCTACCAGGTTAGCGCTCAACCTCATTATTTTGGGTGTATTACTATGTGTTGTTTATTTCCTGACGCTATTTTGGGCTAACTTTCAATACGACATGGTGGCACAATCTTACTATATAATATAAAAACTCAACATATCAATATATATTGGGATTGCTAAATCTTCTGCATTATATTCAATACTAGTAATATTTATAGGGAAAGTGACCGTGTTGTTATCTCGTTTTATAGCTCAGTTTGAAAATCACCGGCACCAGGAGTCATATGAACGATCTGTGATCGGAAGAATGTTTCTGTTTACGTTTATTGTCACGTTTTGGTACTTTGTTTTCCTCGCTTTCGTAAAAGGACGGCTGTACACGTTCCCCGGAGACCCAGACAACTTTACGTCACCGGGTGGGATCGGCATGATGCACTGCACCTTCCCCAGCTGCATCGACGAGCTAGCCGTCACGGTCGTGGTCTTCGCTTTCGTCAGATTCATTATATTTAAGGGTATATTTTACTTATTACCAATGACGACCGACTACAATCAAGGTTATAGAACGAACGCCAGGATCCCGATATGGGAACGAGAATACAAAATGACGCCCATCACTGAACAGGATATCAGGGAGATGTTTCTGGAATTGACTATGCAATTCGCTTTCATAACGTTGTTCAGCGGCGCTTTCTCACCAGTTTCGTTGTTTATTTTGATTACCAATATATGGGACGTTAGGTACAAGGCTCGCTTGCTTCTGGTGGGTCGTAGACGACCGTTGCTGTTCAAATGTTCTGGAATAGGCGCATGGCTCACTTGTTGGGAGGTGATCGCTTACGTGGCAATACTATGCAACGCATTCATGTGCGCGTACAATACTGAGATTATATTAATGTACGTTTATGATTCATTGAAGGAAATTGGAGGTATGGGTTTTTACAATTATCTCGTGGGAACATATCAAACTGATTATTTTATGAAATCGACCGCCAAAGTGGTAAAGGAGCACTTTAAACGTTACAAAAAAAAAAATATGCATGCCGACATACCACTGTCGATATCCCGGTAAATACAAAATGAGGAAGGGCGGCAAAGGTTATGAAGAATCGATTTACGTAGACTATATCAAGTCGCACGAACTAGGTTTTGTATTTCTCTTTGAGCTTTGTTTCTTTGTATTCATATGGCTTCTGCCCCACATTATTCCTGCTCATCCGAAGGACATTGAAGAGACAGTGAAAGTAGAGAAGAGAATAAAAACTCAATGTTATATACGTAGAAAGAGTGTTGAATGAATGTTAAATAAAACATAATTATTATTACTTTTATAATCATTAAGTAGGTACTTACCTTGGTTTTATTATATTATTTCTAATACTTTTGATTATATTTGTTTTATTATTGAATATACCTCTATTTAAGCTTAAGTCAGGTTTTGAGGATATTTTCAACCAATTGACTTCTATTAGTAGAGACTAATTAGGAAATCGGAAGGTGTAATCGTAGTTAGATTCCAATTTAGTGCTTTTGGAAGGTCTCAAGCCTTTCCAAGCGCACTAGCTACTTTTTTTAACTTTTTTTAAACTTAAATAAAAACTAAGGTTTAATAAAAACTAAGGTTTAAACTGAAATAATAAATCTTAATAGTTTACTATTTAAAGTTTCTACAGGGTAAGACTCCAAACTAAGCAGAGATTGTGCTATGGTAGCCAGATATATATAATCTATATATGTACAAAAGTAAAATATATACCGTGTGCGTAAGTACAGCGGCAAAGTATCGAATTTCATGGTCGTGTAATTGTGTATGCTAATTTGTGCGTCCAGAAATTTTCGAGATATTTGGGAAAATCGATTGCCGCTGTGAAGTCTACCCAGTATGTGAGTGTGTGTGATGAAATTAAATTTGTGCGTGGAAAGACTCCGAAGATATTCAAGACGCCACTGCGCTGACGTTTGGTTGTTTGCTATACTATATATATCGCATACGCGTGATTTTTTTACGTGAATTTGTGTGTAATGTTTGTGAAAACAAGACTTAAAAAATATATACCGTTCAGAAGATATAAATATAAAAGTAAAAATAGGTTATTAGGTCGTAGTAGGTACTTGAAAAAGGATATCTAGAGACAATTTTTTGATGTTTATTTGTACTTTATAACAGCACACAATATTTTATGAAATTTCGTTAATGTACTAAAATAAGATACTAACTATAGATAGAGTAATTAAAGAGTTATGACAAAATTTACTACGACTGAACCACGGTATTGTTTGACATTCGATTGAACAAGTTTTAAATGGATCAAGGGGTGATTGTGAGGCTGCAGTCCATTCGTTGCGCACATATTTAAATAATCGGGCTGGTGAGGTGTTGCTGAAGGTGGATGTAAAAAACGCCTTCAATTCTATAGACAGGGGTACCCTGCTTAAACAAATCAAAGACAAAACTCCTTCCTGTTTCAATTTTCTTTGGCAATGTTACAGTTCACTGACAAAATTAATGACAAAACTTTTGTCCTCAGCAATTGGTTGCCAATAGGGTGATCCTCTTGGACCAGCCATTTTTAGTCTCGCTGTTCATCCCATTAATTAAAAATCGAAATGTAATATCTGGTATCTCGACGATGGCACCCTAGGTGGTGATGCGAACACAGTCTTAGGTGATTTAAATACCCTCATCACGGAGCTTCAGAAAATTGGTTTAGAGCTAAGTTTCTCAAAATGTGAACTATTTATTTTGGACTTGATAGATCCTGAGTCCAAAAATTCAATTATTACTCAATTTAATTATTTGGCTCCAAATATAAAAATTATAAACAAGAGTTCGCTTCGACTCACCAATCTCAAGGTCACCAATTTTCGAGGATTCATTTTCCCCTTTCATTCAAGAACAAATTCAAAATTTCAGCCAATGTTTAGACCACTTACAGAAAATTAGCACTCATATGGCTTACTATATTATTCGGCATTATATTTTTGTGCCAATTCACATACGTGCTACGCAGCTGTCCTCTGTGGCAACATCAAAACATTCTGGAAAATGTAGATAATATTATTTATTTATTTAATTTGGATATCCAACAAAGAATACACTAAACATTTAAAACAATAATTAGTTTTAGTAATAATATTTTATGATTAACCTTGTCAAAAGCTCTCGAAAAATCCGTGTATACTGCATCCAATTGCAGACCCCGATCCACTGCTGAAGCTTATTTGGTAATGTAAGAAACAAGATTTGTGTTTGTAGACCTTTTAAAACCACAAAACCATGCTGATTACTAGATAGATAATTTTTTAACATGATTGTAGAACATAGGATACACAAGCGATTCGAAGACCTTACATAATGTACAAAGAATTGAGATAGGACGGAAATTAGAAACCATCTTGCGTTTACCGTTTTTGTGAATAGGCACTATCCGAGCCTGTTTCCATTTATTCGGAAAGATGCCAGGTTTAAGTGATGTGTTAAAAATACTTGCTAAAGGGGTGGATACGTAATGAGCACATCGCGCCCATAAAATTGGAGGAATGTTGTCAGGTCCTGCACCTTTCGACAAGTCAAGTCAAGTCGAGTGAGCTTATTAAATATAGCCTCTGGAGTTATTGTGATATCCTCAATAGATGGAGCTGTGATTGTTGGAACTGATATAATATTAATTAGTACATCATCATCAAGACTAGGGGGATCAAAAGCCGAAGAGAATTGTTTAGCGAATAAATTCGAAATGTCTTTACTGTTACACGCATTATTGTTACCAAGAGTCATGTCTGAGGGGAAAGAAGTGGAACTTTTCCGGAGGTTTCTTAAATGTGTCCAGGAGAGTTAAGGATGTCCTTTTATTTTATTTTCTATGTCGTCTATATAAGTATTATAACATTTTTTTGTCAGCGTCTGGCAGTCTTTTCTCAAATAGTTGAATTCAATTATGTCTAATGGATTATTATATTTCTTAACTTTATTGTGAAGCTTCATTTTCAGTCTGAGTATTTTTTTCAGTTGATAGGATTACCATGGTGGATATTTTCTTCGAGAAATTACAGTTTTTGGTAAGTATTTATTGATTATGTATCTAATTATAGCGTAGAACTTATCCATCATATCGTTTACCTCAATGCATGTTGCAAATTCATTGTTTCAATCAATATTGTTAAGTGGTTCTGTTATAGCCTCGTAGTCAGCTTTATAAAAATTGGATTTACTGACTGGCTTCGGATTACTTTTAAATATTACAGGTAGGATGGGCATGAATTCTAAGGCTGGGTGTAACTTATCTAGCTTTCTAATAGGGTTAGGACAAGAGTTTATATTTATTTGATCCACGTCAGAAAGTAAAGTTGAGATTCTTATTTTGAAAGTGTTTAATCGAGATTACATTGCTTTAAGTTGTTTAAAGCTATGAAATCGAGAAGGGTATTTTTAAGATAGCCAGTGCCACAAGCGGAAGCTACAGACGACCCATCACTGTCATTATATACCATATTATTAAACATACTCTCACCTCCATTCTAAACATCAATTTAGCTACATACGAAGAACCAGAATTCCACCAATCAGCTTCTGGTCTCATATTAAAGAATTGATTATGAGGGACTTGACCGGTCAATAGTATAAAATGAACGTGGCCAAACTGTTTCGATAACATACAGTCAGCGGCAAAAGTAGCTTTTTAGTACCCTTTCATAATAATATATTGACATTTTCTTAATAGTTTGTATGAAAATTATGAATTGTGTAATGTGACACGGTACATGGTACTAAAGTGCCAAGATACTTTTGCCGCTGACTGTACTATATGTATGTATGTAGGAAATAGATTTTTGCCAAAATAGGGAATATGCATGATTTTTTTTTATTTCTTAAATTTATCATTTACATTTTTATAACATGGAAAAAAATATAAATAGGCTTGAAAAGAGCCAAATTATTTTTCAAAGTGAAATTTAAAACCTTGAATAAATTTGAGCCGTTCAATCGCCACCATTTAGCGCGCGCTTTTGATGACGTCATTTGTTATATCCCACGTTTGTTTACTACAGTGTTTCAGTTACTTCATACGTATTTTCAGTTTTAATTGCTATACAAATCATGGAAGTAGTTAAAAAACCATCTTACAAGTATTGTATGGTACCGAAGTGCAAAAACACTATTATTAGTACACCCGATAAAGTGTTTTTTCGTATTCCATGCGATGCGAAATTACGAAAAAAATGGTGTAAGATGATGAGAAGGGATATTGTATCTCCATTATCGGTTCTATTTTGTTGTGAAGATCATTTTAACGTAAGTATAGCATATATTTATGTACAGCTTAGTGTGAAAATAGGAGGTTTGGTCTAAAACTAACCTAGCCTTGTTTACAAAAGTTATTTAAAAATGTATCTAAAGATCTTGCTTATTTATCCGTATTGCGGTTTTACGAAATTTTAATGATTGATAATTTATTTCAGGTTAAGGCTCCAGTCTCCCTAAAATCAGTGTTCTTGCGGAATTTATCAGAAAAGAAATATTTTTTTTTTTTTAGTCATCAGAAAAGCAATAAATGAAATATATTTTACGTTATTTTAAAGTGTATGATTTGAAGTTTCTAATACATATTTTATTTTTTAATTTGATGCCTCTTTTGTTAGCTTTGTGAGGCTTTAAGCTTACCTCTATTTACGTTCCACGCGTAGAGGGTCTCATTCATGCACTCGCCACGAAAAAAAATATAATAAAAACAAGAAATGTATTCAGATTACATTTGTCGGCAAGTCCTTTACAATAATCTTATCTGACAAATAAAACATAAAACGCATCAAAATTCCATTCAATTCCGCTGGGAATTGACAGCGTTCGTTGTGTTATATATTTAGTTTCGGTAAATTTATTTCAAATGATTTTTTGAATGCATATATTTTTTATTCGACAGATAAGTAGTTGCTTTCGGAGTGGTTAAAGTGTGATTTCTCTAAACCATTACTTTGTAATAGAAAAAAATATATGTTGCAAGGGTCAAATTCAGAAATTTATAACTTTTTAAAGCAGTTTAAATAAGAAATTGAGACGATTTTGAAAAAAAAAAGTAACTAGATAAGATTATTGTAAAGGACTTGCCGACAAATGTAATCTGAATACATTTCTTGTTTTTATTATATTTTTTTCGTGGCGAGTGCATGAATGAGACCCTCTACGCGTGGAACGTAAATAGAGGTATGTTTAAAGCCTCACAAAGCTAATAAAAGTGGCGTCAAATTAAAAAAATTAAATATGTATTAGAAACTTCAAATCTCACTTTAAAATAACGTAAAATATATTTAATTTTTGTTTTTCTGATGACTAAAAAACAATATTTCTTTTCTGACAAATTCCGCAAGAACACTGATTTTAGGGAGACTAGCCTTAAGGAAGATACAGTTAATTATATTGAATATAACATAATGAAACAGAAAGGAGAAAAATGTAATCTACGGTTAAAGAAAGGAGTTGTTCCTCATATATTTTTGTGTCAAAAACGGAATATGCCACCACCAGTTGAAAGAATGGCTGTAGTTAAAAGGCAAAGACTCGAGATTTGATGCAAAATATGCTGACATCATAAATGCATCTATTTTCGGCAGATTATCTGATTGTGATTTAACAAAACCAGTTTCTGTCATCGTCCTCGATTGACTACAAATATATATCCACAAGTAATCACACAGGAATACAGTTTTAAACACTTTTTCTCACAAACACTACTTTAACACAGTATGAATATCGACGCCGATAAATTCAATGACGTGACAATTAACGTCACATTTCGTTTCGACCAATGGTGACGCGTTTTGTAAGTTTGAATTTTCCTCCCTTATTTTTCACTTTTTATGTAATATTTTCTGGGTTTAAATAATAACTAAATAAAAAAAATACCTTTTAAGTATAATGTAATGACAATAAAGAATCTAGAAAAAAATATTTGAGACAAATTTAAATTTTATGCATATTCCCTATTGCGGAACATCTATTGTAATACCTAAATTATTTTTTTGATTTGATTGATACGCCCTCTTAGATCTAAATATCTTGCAGAAGGCACACGTTTTGATAATAATCGGAATAAAGTTTTTACATCTTGCATTTTAAATGTTTCATTATTTCTTGCGACGTACCCATTTACCTGCTCCCAAACCAGCTCGATAGGGTTCAACTCGCAGTGGTATGTATGGTAACACCGTGTTGTGCTGCCATCTCGTCCACAGCATATTTTGTCATACGTTTAATTCTGTTGTCGTATAATATCTAAAAATGTGGCCTTTACCATATCTAGTTCAAAAGGAATGTGTTTATTTGTCATTTACCCTTGCATTTTTGCTTTAGTCCATGACATTTTCGGTGTTGTGTCTTTCTGGAGTGGTAAAGTGCATTGTCCATAACTACTAACTGAGTTCGGCTTGAGTTTAGGCAGAATTCCAGCGAACCACATCGTCATGGTAGACTCAGTTCCTGCTTCAAATTTCAAACATAAGAACTCTGTCTTCTGCAAAACTTTCTTCCCCACCTATATGGCTTATTAATAGGCATTTACCTTTGCCAGTGGGGTTTTTAAGCCCGTGGTCAGACCTTTAAGAATGCCTGCCGAGACGAAGTACTTAATTTATTTGTTTATTTAAAGACTTTAGAAGACTTATACAAGAAGAAGCTAAATACAATGTAGATAAATAACAGGATGTTTATCTGACAGCCAATTACAAGTCTTCACGTCATATTCAAGTCAGTCCAGCTTTTTTTGTAGTATGACCTAAGAATAAATAAAAAATATATGAGGCTTTGCAATAAAATTGATTGATATAATATATAATTAAATTCATTCTTAGCTTAATTCCACCATCCCCATTCCAACACCGAACCACTAGACGCCGCCGCCGGGAAAATTTCCACCCGTACGTTGTTGACATCCCGAACATGCGGACAACGTTTTGCATCCTCATTTATAATACGGACAGCAAAGGAGTGGAACTTGCTCTCGGCGTCTTTGTTTCCTGAATCCTACAATCTAGGGGATTTCAAGGCCAGAGTGAATAGGTTTCTTCTGGGTAAGCGTGCTCCATCTTAGGCTTCGTCTTCGTCCTTGGACAGGTCAGAAGCCAAACGCGAGCTCATTCAATTTAAAAAAAATATACAAAACTAGTGTTGAAACTTACCTGTATTGATCCAGGTCTCGTATTGGTAACATACGACATCCTCCTTTGGGGCAGTGGTGCCGACATCAATAGAATTTTTTTGAGGGCTATTCGCGCAATTTATAAATTATGTCCTAGAGATTCTCTTAAAGATAAATTCAAATCCATAAATATTATGACTGTGTCGTCACAGTACATTTATGAAAATTTAATTTATGTTCGGAAAAAAATACAAAATTTTCCTAAGAACAGCGATACTCATAGCTTGAACACTAGAAATAAGCACAAACTCGCTGTACCTGTAACTCGGCTCAGCAAAGTGAGGGACTCATTCAAGGGGCAATGTATACGTTTCTATAACAAAGTACCCAAAGAAATTCAAGAACTATCTGTGTATAGATTTAAAAAATTAGTTAAACAAAAGTTATGTAAGAAAGGGTACTATAAAGTTTCTGATTTTATAGAAGACAAGAATGCATTTAAATGAAATGTTCGCTACACAAACTATTTCATTAAAATTTTATAAACTTTGTTATTAGTAATTAAATTTTTACATAAATAAAAAAGAACAAAGATCTATAAAAAATGTCCCTTGCTGAGTTTCTTGCCGGAGTCTTCTCAGTCCAAGTGTATTCCGAACCGGTGGTAGAATCATTTGTAACGTTCATAAGTGCCTTATTAGGGCCTAAACTGAATAAATGATTTTTGAATTTGAATTTGAATATAAGTAGGTATATTTTCCCTCCCTCCACTGCACTGAGCTTTCATGAGCTTTCCAACAATCTATCTGGACTTCGTCGCCGCCAATTTGGAAATATTTGTCTGGAAACAATCCTTGCACCTCCCTGAATAGATCATCCATCAATTTGTATTATGGAGTTCATTGGCCCCAAGGACACGACTTTACCTTCTTTGTACTATTTTGTCTGGATGTTGTAGTAAGATTCTTCCCAGGAGAGTGTGAGTCCTGGCATGTAAATTCCAGTATGACACGATTACCGCGTCGCGTACTGGATCACGGTTTTGATATTGTCCTTTGTGTAAACCAATCTTGGGTGATATTCGCCTTTCTGACTCAGATCGGGAAACATTTCGCTGTGATAAGGGAAACTTTGACCATCAACAATATGCCAGTGGACGTACATCTTGTTCATCTCCATGGCATCCAGGGTCTGCAGAAAGCTGGACAGCGATATGTAATGTCTCGCTGTGTCGATCAACAAGCTTCGATGCTTGTATTTGGGATAATCTACGAATTCAGTGGATTTTATATAATAATAAAGCCTTTTTTATTCGGACAACAATTAACAATTATGTTTCTTACACTACTGCACTGCACTGTTATATATATTTTACTTACACACTTAAAATTATTCGTATATTTGGTGTTTCGTTACTCTCTGTAAGTCCGTTTGCCAGTTGGCAAAGGCCTCCTCCAACCTACTCCATTCTGATCTCTCTCTGGCTACTCTACTCCATGTTATGTCTGCAACCTGCCTGATGTCATCGTCCCATCTTTTTTATTGTCTACCTCTTTTCCTTTTGCCTTCCCTTGGGTACCATTGTGTAACTATTTCGCTCCATTTGTCCTTTCCTCTGATCATATGTCCCGACCACTTCCATTTTAGCCTTTTTATTTTTAGGGTTACGTCCTGTATCTTGGTCTTTTTTACTAATGTTGATGTTTCTTCTTCTATCCCCCTTTTTTACTCCTAGCATGCTTCTCTCCATTGCTCGTTGGCATGTAGCAATTTTATTTGTTGTTTTTTGTTATGGCCCAAGTTTGGCTTCCATACATTAAGATTGGTAGAATGCAGACATTGAATATTTTGCTCTTTGTTGCTATATGCACGTTTCCGTCTTTCATTACTTCCCTCCTCCTCCTCCCTGAGGATTTTATATGACGCACATTAAATTCGTCGAACACGTAAAATAGTTGCAGCCATGTTTCTAATCCACGTAAGATGCCCCAAACTGATGAGCTGGTCAGCTTAGATGTCGTATTGACTGTAAGGTTGTAACTTTCATCCATATCTAAGTGCGGATATTCCTCGTACGGTTTCGTCAGGTTAATCTCTAGGGATTTAATGGAGCGGCCATAGTGAGGGTTTCGACATTTGCTCATGTATCACTCACTCCACCTGTCTTTAGGACTGAACACGTTTAAATAATTCGTGTATACCTTTCCACGGCCTTTGTGAGGATCTCACAACTATGGTTAGTTATCAGAAGATTTGCTGCTGGGTATGTTCCAATACGTGTGAATGCTACCGAGGCTCCTTGCAATGCCAATTCTATTCAATGGACGATATAGGGAGCAGGAAGGATTTTACGAGCGGCGCAATCCGCAAATACGTCACCAAAAATATACACCGGGAGGGGCTCGTCGATACGCCACCTACGTTCCCGGACACCTTTCACGTTAGATTCACGCGCGGCGCAATACTTCTGGAATACAACAATTAACACATATGAAAAATAAAAAGCCGGGAGGTCATTTTCCCGTAAAGCCGCTAATAAAAGTGGCGTCAAATTAAAAAATAAAATATGTATTGGAAACTTAAAATCTCACACTTTAAAATAAAGTAAAATATATTTCATTTATTGCTTTTCTGATGACTAAAAAACAATATTTCTTTTCTGATAAATTCCGCAAGAAAACTGATTTTAGGGAGACTGGAGCCTTAATATGAAAAGTACTGAAGATTTGTTTATCGGTTTATCGGTTACGATTTTAAAATCAATAATAACAGTAATAGCACCTATTTTGTCCGATATTTTTATGTAATGCATTCATCAGGGCTCTTTTCTCGATTTAATGAAGTTTAATAAAATAGTACCTATTTTTAAATCCGGTTGTAAGTATAATCCATCCAATTATAGACCAGTGTATGTCCTTTCAGCACTTAGTAAAATATTTGAAAAACTCAATCAAATGTTAAAACACTGAGATACTGCATGGTCATCAGTTTGGTGTCATTATGATGCTTGGGAGGGTTCACAAGATGCAATTGGTGTAATGAAATGAATAATTTATTCATTCAAATAGGCCTTCACAGGCACTTGTGAACAGTCAGACTCTAACGCACGGTTCGGAAGATTGCTTTTACTGAGAAGAGCCGGCAAGAAACTCAGCAATTACTCTTTTCAAAACAAACTTAAGACTATTACATAAAATTTATCCTGCAAGAGCGAGCGCTACACCCAAGCATTGTCGTCATTTAAATATTCATTAATGTTATAGTATGCCTTCTGTACTAAAATGGAATTAACACGGTCAATATATGTATGTATTCTGTGATCTATCCAAGGCCTTCGACTGTGTCGACGTACACTGCTACTAAATCTAGACTATTACGGAATTCGTGGAACTGCTCATGAAAGAAAGATAGAAATAAATTAAATTTATTTGTGGCACATATAGCCAATTATGTACATCAAAAAATAACAAAAAGAGAGAACAATAAAAATTAAAAGGACACACAACTAATAATAGATTTGCCACAAAACGGACCCAACTCAGCATAATGCTGGTCGTTTAACCAACGCTGGTCTTCCGTTGGGCCCGGTTCGTGACGTCACGACCAATAAACATTGACATGACATGACATTATTCTATCTTATTTATCTAATCGTCAACAAAAGTTAGGGATTAGTAGTGTCACGACGTGGACTTAGGCCACGACGGAGCATAAATAATAGATGATTTTCATCAAATAAAAAAAAAAAGATAATAAAGAACTGAAACAATGTAAATAAAATAATTTGATGATTACATGGAGAGGAGGAAAATGGATAATAGTATAATGGTTTGTAGAGACACTTACCCGAATTGGGTTCGAATATAATCCTTAAGAGGATTGCACAATTTATTATAACCTTATAAGCTTAGGTTTTATAAGTACTTCTCTATCTTGAGAGCTGGTTTGCATAATCAAGTACCTTAACTTGTTGTTGTACAGTAACTTGTTGTTGTTTTGAAGGCTCTCCAATTCCAATTTATTGCTTATGGCTCCATCGTGCCAGCGATGACTCTGCCAATGTCATAGTTAGAAAAAACAACGGGTAACAAAAATAATGGGAGAAAAGCAACAATGAGATGAGAGAAAGAATGGTAATGGAAGGCTCTCCATGTATTAATGAAAATATACAGAAATGACAGACGTATTTTAGACATAACTCTAAAGTCAGAATTTTAAAAATAAAACAGAATGAAGACCAGAAACAATTATTATAAAAGGAAAGAGCTCGCATCGTTACAGTAGTACAACATCTAAGGGCTCTTTAATCGAAATGGGGGTATCCCAGGGTTCAATATTAGGACCATTTTTGTTGTTAGTCCATATAAATGATTTACCATCTGTTGTAAATTGCCTCTCAGATATAGGTAGTCTTGTTTGCTGACGATACTTCGTTGATTTTTAATGTTGATAAAAAAGGCAAAGAACTTATAAGAGTAAATGATATGAGTAAATAAGAGTAAATGAGTAAATGATTGTCAATAGTCTCCAAATGGTTTGCTGCAAACAATTTGTTATTCAACTCTAAGAAGACTAAATGTTTAAGATAATCTCTACCTAATGTAGCACAAGTAGATAAGTAGTCAAGTAATAATAGATAGCAGTAATTTGGATATGTTTAATAAAACTGTATTCTAAGGTTTAACATTAGATAATAAATTACAATGGGGTCCTCATGTTCATAGATTCTTTGGCAGGTAAATTAAGTTCTGCTGCGTCAATTGTTTA
The DNA here is from genome assembly GCA_951216915.1 of Tetheella fluctuosa. Classification (NCBI taxonomy): domain Eukaryota; kingdom Metazoa; phylum Arthropoda; class Insecta; order Lepidoptera; family Drepanidae; genus Tetheella; species Tetheella fluctuosa. The sequence goes on from OX578242.1 coordinate 735,869, forward strand.
ATTTTTCTTACAGCAAATTAAACAATTGACGAATGTCGAGACGGCTAAACTAGTTTATTTTGCTTACTTTCACAGACTTTTATCATACGATATTTTATTATGGGGAGAAGCAGCCGATATTGAAACTATTTTCATACTACAAAAAAGGGCAATTCGTGCAATTTATAGTATGCGTCCTCGGGACTCATTAAAGCATTTATTTAAACAAATAAATATGATGACTTTGCCTTCACTTGACATTTATGAAAATATAATGTTCATACGTAGAAATATAAGAATCTTTAAAACAAAAGTAGATGTCCATAATATAAATACAAGGCAAAGAGAGAAATTAGTAGTTCCATTTTTTAGGCTAGCCAAAGTTAGCAAGTCATTCCTTGGTAATTGCGTTCGTTTTTATAATAAAATACCTCACTCGGTAACCACGTAGACCGATTTTAAATTTAAATCTTATGTAAAAAAGTTTTGAAGCAAAAGGCTTGTTACAAGGTAGCTCATTATATTGAAGATAGGGATGTTTGAAAATAGTTACATTCTGCACAGGTGCACCTTGCATAGTGTTTATTTTTTAGTTTTAGCCATTACATAGCGTATTTGCTATTATTTAATAAGAACTTGTTTGCGTTACATTTTATTATTTACTTTATATTGGTATTTTCCGTTTTGTTTTAATTGCATATTGTATTTTACATTTTGCTGTTTTTTTTTAAATATAAGTTTCATGCCGGTTCTTCTCAGTTGAAGGCTGATTTCCGAACCGGTGGTAACTTCAGTAAATTCGACCTTCATAAGTGCCCTCCTAGGGCCCAAACTGAATAAATGTCTTTGACTTTGAACCAAAAACGGCTTACTCAAGCGACCTGTGTCAAAGCTGGTTGCTCTACCAACTAACATCCAATTCAAACAATAAAACTACGAGAAATTCAACGTGCTGCGTCCCGCTCCCTACTATAGCGACCTCTCATAGAAAACCCGCGTAAACGGAAAGGGCGTATGCGACAATATGGTTTTTATTGTTTAATGTAAAAACTACAAATATACCTATTTCATAAAACCTATGTACAAATTATAGTATCAGTTTCAATTAATCTACCTATGTTTGGATTTTTTTTTCTCTTTTTTTATACTACTAGGTAGCCAACAAGCTTACGGCCCACCTGATGGCAACCGGTTACCGTAGACTATAGACGCTCATAACACCACCAGCAAATAAAATACAATATTATATTTTCCCTGCCCCAGGGGTATCACTCACGCGCTGCCAACCTCGAGACATGAAGTTGTTAAGTCTCCTGTGCCCGTAATTTCACCGGCTCCCATACCCTCCTAACCGAAACACAGTAATACAAGTGCACTACTATTTCACGGCGGAATTAGGTTTTATTTTATTTATTTATTACAGAAACAAACGGGCATACAAAAAAATTAAAGAGAACAGCTTAGTTTAGAACATAATAAGACCTATACTTTCATGAATTTTTTGATATGGTGGTCTTTTTGACTAATTATTTTGTGTTATAAAAGTTAATCGATCGTGTTATGCTATGGACAAAATAAAGTCAAATACATGATGAATTCTTACAATAAATTTCATTTCGTTCGCTTTAGTCATTGTTGAGAAAAATCGGTATCCTTGCAACCAAAATCTTCAAGGCGTCGCCTTAACCAGTAGCGTACGGTAATTTAAGAATTTGTGATTTTGCATAGGTACTTTTTGTTGAAAAACATTGTAATAACCTATATAATAATCTATAGGTATTTTTACTCAAACACGCAAAACTCTATCTCGGCACACATCATTCACATCACACGCACCATACATCACATTCACAAATACGCATATCCTACATAAGCCTACATACACTACATGCCTACACACACACATACATACACTTACACAAACACCGACACAATCAAACTTTAATAATACTACTGTCAAAGTCAAAGCCATTTATTCAGTTTAGGCCCTAAGAGGGCACTTATGAACGTCGAAACTACTGAAGTTACCACCGATTCGGAAGTCGCCTTCAACTGAGAAGAACCGGCAAGAAACTCAGCAAGGTTACATTTTTTATATATTTTGTTTTTTTTTTTTTTTGGACAATCTGACAATGTTGGCTTTTTTTCCATTAAATTTTTAACAATTTTTAAAGAAATATAATACACATAAACACAAAAGATGAAAAAAAAACAAGAAAAATAAATAAAAAATAATTACCTGAACAAGTTCAAATTAAAAAAAAAATATATATATAGTAGCTCTAAAATACTAAGTACTGGCTTTTTATAAGTATGAATGAACAAGGTGCACTTGTGCAGAGTGCAGCTATTTCCAGACATCTTTATCTTCAATGTAATGAGCTACCTTGCAATAGGCTTTTTCTTTCAAAACTTTCTTAATGTGAGATTTGAATTTGAAATCAGTCATCTTGGTAACTGAGAGAGGTAATTTATTATAAAAGCGACTTCGACGTCGACTTCTTTTATATTTATACACTGCTCTGTGTATTATTTTTAATTTGTTTTTATCATGTTGTGGTATCCTGTTATTGCCTTTGGATTTTTAGTTATATCAACATGAAACATGTATAGTTCTAAGTAGCTGTTGGATGTCCTAAGAAATAAATAAACTGTTTGTTAACCCCAATAAATAAATGTTTTTTTTTTCATTATACGCCCAGTGCACTCATATTTATAGAACAGATAACAGATTTGACCTATTGACTCTGGTATACTTCATATTGGTTTTATAAATTAATATATAACTTTTTACTGACATTTATTGTACCCGGTACCCGAGTGGCGCGGGCGCATAACTTGATCGCAATTTGTACCAATAACAACGCACAAAAAATTACACTACATATTTTATCCGGTGAGTTAATGTGTCATCTTTATTTTATTTCTCGATACTAATAAAGAAGCTTGACTGACTGACTGATCTATCAACGCACAGCCTAAACCGCTGGAGTTAGAAACATGAAAGGAGAATGGGCGTTTTGGTTTAACTCTAGCAACGATTGATATATCAATAGAAAGGGTATTTTTATTTTAGGCCTTTTTTATGTATTACTATTAGTATTTGCGAAGTTATAGATTCATGACTAATGTGGATTATTAACATGTACTGAGTTGTTGTAACCATTTAAAAAACAATATAGGTACAGTCGACGTCAAAGATATATTTACAATTGAAAGTTACAAAAAGATCTTTACATTAAAATAAGTTGCCATGTAATGTGACAAGTGCTTGTTTACATGATATATTACAGTTTTATATTTTCACTCAATGTGCCCAAAACATATATACACTATTTAATCCATGGAATTTGCCACTTTTTCTGACTTATATTCGTTTACATGACAAGTTACATAATAATATTTACTCTTAATGTACCAAATTAAATTGCATGTAAAGCTCAATTTTAATATTTACAATCAACCATACATAAACAGTTTTATATTTCCTGGTAAATAAATACCTTTACAAACAATTGAAAGCAGCAGTCTAAAATATTGACAATCGTCGAAAAGAGTACCATACTGTCAAATGGTCTGTTTGTCTCGTTTTCGTGGTCTCGTTCGTTTAGATGACGCTATCAATGCTATGTCGAGTCTTTAATTCCGATGTTTACATTTAAACCATTTTCAGTATTTTTGATTTTCAGAGTTCCGTACCCAGAGGTTAAAACAGACCCAATTACTAAACCTCTAGTGTCCGTTCGTCTGTCTGTCTCTCACCAGGCTGTACCTATCTCACGAACAGTTATAACTAGGCTATTAAAACTTTCAGGCGATGTATTTCTGTGCCCCTAAGTTCAATAACAAATACTAAAATCAGAATAAAATAAATATTTAAGTCGAGCTGTTTATTTGTACAACAAATGTGATTTTTTGAAAATTGTACGGAACCCTTAATGTACGAATCCGACTCGCCCTTGGCCGGTTATTTTGTAAATGCATAGATACTGAAGAATACTAAGTTTAAATAAAAGTGAATTTAAGGCCGAACTTCCTTACGTAAGATAAGCGCGATTCGATGACTAACTGTATGGATTGTCATGGTCATGGGTATCTGTTGGATAAATGTCTATCTGAGGAATAAAAATTGGCCCTAAAGTTGTGCTTTTTAGCTTTAGGGGGCTTTTATTCTTGAACGTGGCTTTATTGTTATGTTGATCAAAAGCTGACATACCTACTTTCGTTTCTACTATACCTTTTGATTAAAAGACTTATGAGTACAGTTAGGTGTTTTAATTTTTAAAAAAGTGCTATACTAGTTCTATTAAAAAAAATACTTCTTATATAAATAATCATACAACGTGTGAATATCTTAATGTTTAAACATTTTAAAATCGTGTGTAGCCGCCAAAAGCATCCTGCACGTCTTGTAAGCGTTGGCCCATAGAGCGGACTAAATTTTCGCAGTAGTCAATACCGCGATAGTATTCCCACAGCTCGTGTACATGTTCTCTTAAATTTTGTTTGGTCTTTACCTTCGAAGAGTCCCAGTTTTGGACCATAAGACCCCACATGTTTTCAATAACATTCATGTCCGGGGATTTTGGTGACAACTTTATCAGTTCTATGCTATCTTGTTCATTGATCCATGCTTGGACTATACGGGAAATATGGACCGATGAGTTGTCCTGTACCAAATATATTTTTTATCACCAAATGAAGCTTTAAGTGTTGGTAGTAAGACATCTCTGAGGATTTCTAAATAATTGTTGGCATTCATTCGTGTTGTGATTTCCACAAGTTCACCTGGACCCGAACTCGAAATCCACCCCCAAAAACCAATTGACAGACGTCCACTTCTTCTATCGACCAAGACATTTTGTTCGTCGTAACGCGTGTTTAGCGATATAGGGACACGCGTCCATCTTGGCGTGTTGTGAAGACCTTTTCGTCGATAAAAACCGCGACTTCAAAGTCGAAATATTGATATTTATTGGCAAAATTCAACCGCAAACCTTTGTGCCGGTCAGTTAGTTGCGGTTTCCTCGCAGGGATTCTACGACGAAGTCCTGCACTCTTTAATCGTCTTCTGATTGTATTAGCACTAACATTTAATTGTTGTGCATATGTAGGTACGCTTATGAATCGCTGGACCATCACACTTTCTATAAAGCCCTGTCAGTGTATTCAGAGGTTTTTTTATTTCGGCCCTTAGATGAGTGACATTTCACTGTTCCCTCGTTGCCCCATCTGTTGATCCACAGATACACCGTTGGTCGCTGAAACAAGATGAGAGTGATGAGATTCACTATTTAATATTTCTCATAAAATTTAATATGTTATGACGTAAGGCCATATTTATTACCGTCATTTGAAGGTTTACTTACCGAAATCCCCAGTTCTTCCGATATATCCGTAACCGTAGCTCCATATTCACGCATGGTAATTATTTTGTGCTTTGTATGGTCGTCTATGCGAAACATTTTATTTAATATTGTTTATGAAATTTATCTTTACAATGACACTCGCAATGCATCAATGACGCTCGAAAAGATAAAACACTTCTAGAAATATCATAAATAGAATGGAATATTCTTAATATGAATTATTAAAAATAAGTACCTAAGAAGCTAAAGAAAATTATAGCAAGGAGGTTTCTTAAATAAAAGGTAGGCCAGAACGAAATAGATGAATTATAAAGAAATTTGTAAATATGTTTTTGTAGCAGAATGCGTTAAAGTTTTTATGCATCATGAAACGTAAAAACAGAAATGTTGCTCTTGACGTGTATCACGTTTGACACATTGAGTGTAAATATTATTCTGTAACTTGTTATGTAAACGAATATAAGTCAGAAAAAGTGGCAAATTCCATGGATTAAATAGTGTAAACATATTTTGGGCACATTGAGTGAAAATATAAAACTGTAATATATCACGTAAACAAGTACTTGTCACATTACATGGCAACTTATTTTAATGTAAAGATCTTTTTGTAACTTTCAATTGTAAATATATCTTTGACGTCGACTGTACATCGCTGAAAAGCACATCCAAATTCCCGTTACTGCGACTTTCCCCCACCCTTACCGAGTTGCTTGACAATGGGGTGCGCACGACGCACAAGTAGGCCACATTGGGGTTTCATTTATTATTATTTAACATTAAACTGCTAAGAATGTAGAGATCATTATTATCTTTTATGTCAGTATTTGTTACCATAAATAAAGAAGACGTAAGTACGAATAGTAAGACTATTAACGATATTTCACTTTAAAGATAACATATCTCCAAAAATACTAACAAATGACATCAGTAATGTTACAAAATGTTTTGTTTAGTAAGACCTTACTATTGATATATCATTCATTACTATAGGAGGGGTAGACTAACTTCCATACATTTTTGCTCATTCTCCTTTTGTACACAAATTCCTTAAATAACATAGGAATCCATTAAGAAAGGATTTTTCAAAATTCAACCCCTAAGGGGGTAAAATAGTTTTTTTTTTGTATGTAAGTATGAAACTTAAGGTTCGAGACAACTTTTTATTTCTCACAAGAATTAATTCACTTACATGAGAAATTAATATTATAAGTACAAATACATTTGTTGGACGTAATACAATGTACACTTTTATAATTTCTGTTGAGGGGTAGTCTTGAAGTGCTAACAATGTTCGTTCGATACTTGCAAATCATTTACAAAGATCATGTGAACGTGGAAGTGGCTCTCTGCGTATGTGACGAGTTCATGATATTGTGTTTGAGTAATCTTTTATAAGCTACAATAGATTTGACCTCCCTTATATCTTTAGGTATTTCATTGTATAATTTGGATCCTTCATACATAATGCTTTTTTTTTGCATAATTTGTGCGGGGTAAGTACAAGCTAATATCGTTTACACGTCTTAGCTTCATTTTATTTATTTTTTTGTTTTTAGTGAAATATTGGTATGTATTTCTACCTATACTTATTATTACCTAAATCCACGATTGTTTGTATTTAAGTATATGATTAAAAATTAAAAGATAGGTGGCAGTAGTGGTAGTAGTACTACAATGGAACATTAAAAGATCCCCGTAAAACATTAAACATTTAATGTAAATTAAAAATGATTAAATGCAATAAAATGACTCATTTTCAGATAACGGCAAAGCAAATAACATGATCGAGATGGAACTCGATCAAGTGACACGGTGTAGTTCATCCGATGACTCGGACCCTCAGTATGAAATCATAACAGCTCTCATCAGATAATATTACCCCCAGTTCGAAGAACTTGTCAATCATAGTTCAGTTAACCTCGAATATATAAGTATTAGTAAGTTATCTCACAAGACATGCCTTGAATATGCAGTTTCCGAATCAGATCATCAAGAATTCATTAAACTGTTACTACAAAATAAAGTGCAAGTCAATAATTTAAATAAATTCTACGATAAGGCTCCCATACACTTTGCTGCAATCAATAGTAACATAAGCGCATTAAAAATGTTGCTAGAAGATGATAGAATTGATGTGGATATTACAAACACATTTAATGAAACTGCATTATTGATGGTCATAAAGAGTCTGCCTCAATCAGACAGATATGATACGACTATGTATGGACATATTATTGACCTACTTCTAAATGCCGGTTGTAATGTTAGCACTCCGGACAGTCAAGGTGTTACTGCTATTTATTCTGCAGCGGAACTGGGTCTAGAAAGTATTATAAGAAAACTAATAAATAAAGAGAAGTCTATAGACACATTGTTCCACCCTGTAACTAATGAGACCCTTCTTCAAACTACCATGAGAGGAATGGGATCTTGTTCTATAAACAATCCCATAGCCGATTATAATTCGTGCTTAGATATTTTTCTTAAACATTCAAAAATAAATGTGAATCACTGTGATAAATTCAATAATACAGCTTTACATTATGCTGCTAAAAAACGCGATTGGCAAACTATTTTGAAGCTTCTTCGACACGGTGCTTGTGTAAATTTACGAAACAAATCTAATGAAATCCCATTAGTAAAATTGATGCTACAACACTAGAAACATATTTGGACGAATGTATTACGATCAATGATAATTTCAGTAGTAATCCGAACAATGAAGATTACGAAATACACATAAACTATGCCTTCCTAGCTTATACAAAGAATTCAATTGACAATGAAATATGTGAAGTACCACCTATGAAAAATGTCAACGACGCCATTTTAGTGCCCGAAACAGATGCGGTACTGTTCATGTCACAAAATGAAGAACTTTATCCATTGTTAAAACATCCTGTGATCACAAGTTTTATGTACTTGAAGTGGCAACGTATAAGTTGTATTGCCTACGCTAATATTACGTTCTACTCACTCCTGTGGATATGTTTAGTCCCGTATATAATTTGGGGCATCAGTGTTGAAAAGAAACAATCAGATTCAATTGAAGCTTTAAATAGCGTGACTTACGTTGGAGTGATTATTGGTTTAATTCTTCTCACAATACGAGAGTTATTTCAACTGATTCTTTCACCAGTAAGGTACATGAAGGGTTTTGAAAATTGGATGGAAATAGTGTTGATTTTTATAACTGCTTGGATTGTTTTTCACGCCTCTACGCAAGTGTCTATCAAACAACAACTGTCTGCAGTAGCAATATTAATATCTTCCGCTGAATTACTAGTTCTTATTGGACTCATTCCTGAATTGTCAACAAATATATTAATGCTAAAGACTGTTTCATGGAATTTCTTTAAATTCATTTTGTGGTATTGCATTTTAATTATTGCATTCGCCTTGAGCTTTCATACTTTGTTTAGACAAGTGGCAGAGGATCAAACTACACCACCACCAGATCTAAACAACACTGAAAATGAAAAAAAGGAAGACTTCTTCAATGATCCATTCAGAGCATTATTCAAAACTATTGTGATGTTGACAGGCGAGTTTGATGCCGGATCCATTCAATTCAGTATGTTCCCAATACTAAGCCACATCATATTTATTATGTTTGTATTTATAATACCAATTGTTCTTTTTAATCTACTTAATGGTCTAGCTGTAAGTGACATACAAAAGATCAGGAATGATGCTGAACTAGTGGGACTTATGTCTAGAGTAAGACTTATATCTTATATAGAAAGTATCGTTATAGGGAAATGGTTCATATTCAACTCAAAATCGATTTGTATAAAGAAATATGTATGTTAATTTCCGCGTTTTTTATCTAAATACAAGATAATTGTAAAAGTGAATCAGGATAATAAAATAGTTATTCCATCACCTAATAACGTTAAGGCCCTCCGCACATGGAGCTACTCAAATATGACGGAATTAATCAGTAATTAGAATTACAAACTAGTTATAAACTGTATTTCGCACACGACGCTACTCACATTGCAAGGTTTCAGTCACTCCTGTTATTTCTACTACCAAATAAACAAGTGCGAAAAACCTAGCAAGGGGAAATATTGGAAGCAATAAAAATGTCGAGTGGATCGAGCGAAGATGACGATGTCATTATACTATATTATCATCATAACAGACGCCGAAGGAATCGACGCAGACTTTGGATTCACCCATATATCCAAAATAATGTGAACTGCAGATTGTCAGTTGCAGCACGAGAGTAATCTGTCAGTTTATAATTATATAAACATGGATACTCTTCCACTTTCTGCACAAATTTAATATTTAAGGCTTGATCATTCATTTTTCACATCAAAACACAGTAAACTCGGGTAACCTAGTAGCTCGGCGACCGGCACGACGCGTCGCGCGCGATCAGTTGCCAACGCGTTACTAACTGGTTAGTGACTAGTCGCGTCGTGTGCGAACCTGTATGGCAATGTATGGGCGGTGACGCTCAAAAAACTCGTTAGTAATTTGAGTTTGTGATTAGTTCCTTTTGAGTAGCTCCATGTGCGGAGGGCCTAAGTATAAAGATGTTGAACGTGGTGACTGTTTTGGACGCTGTCATAATTATAAGGTAGATTCAAATATTGTGCGAAATGCTAAGATTGTTCTCAGCAAATATGATGACCGACACTCTGCCACCGATCGGTGGATTTAGAGTCCCGTCCTACATGAATGCAAGTGGCAGTAGTAGTAAACGTGAAGTCCCACAACCCAACCCGGCGTCACCGACCGAGCTTACGGCCCCAGCAGCATTAATAGCGAATAATAATATTATATCATCACGCGCTGCAGCATATGCTGAGATAGGTGCCTTTTTGGCCTCACACAGCTTTAATTGTGTAATGTTTGTTTCTCTTTTTTTTTTACCTATAAGCTGTTGCTAATGTGTGAGTCTAAATAAATGTTTTTCTTTCTTTCTTTCTATAGCCACGATAGTATCTGAATTGGTATTGTAATCGGTAACGAAAACGGTTTCGGAAACGGAATCGGAATGAATAAAATATTGAATTTCTCTGTAGGTAGGTAGTTTTACTAAATGTTTATCAAACTTTGGCGTAAGATCCCCATGTAATAAATAGTGTTATCCATACTAATATTATAAAGCTGAAGAGTTTGTTTGTTTGGTTGAACGCGCTAATCTCGGGAACTACTGGTTCGAATTGAAAAAATATTTTAGTGTTGGATAGCCCATTTATCGAGGAAGGCTATAGGCTACTTTTTATCCTGGGAAAACGTAAGGTCTCTCGGGATCGCGGGTAAAACCGCAGGGCGGAAGCTAGTTCCTAATATAGTCGTGATGAAATCAAAGCTCATACCTAATGTTAATTATAGTTAATAAAATTATAATCTATGCGTTATAATCTATACTAATATAATAAAGGAGTAATTTTTTTTTTGTTTATGTGTATTTTTTGTCCCTGGAATATGGGTGATACAGCAGGGAACAGCTAGTTATGTCTAATATGTTACCCTTAGGTTGTTAATATTTTAACTGTTATTGTATAAAATACAAACTATGATATATAGAAAACATCCTCAAAGCCCTCGCTGCTGTCGATAGGCAAGGTTCCCAACAGGCTGGCAGCGTTCCCTTTTTGGATGGCCAAGCTTATGCGTTGGCAGAAATAACTCCCAGCCCGTTGGTTTCCCGAAGCCTCGATGAGCTTGGATGATAAAATCCGAGCAAATCGGCAAGCCTCGAACCCGCTCGGACCCATTTAACTTCATTGTAGAGTAAACGCAAACATAATATATTTTTATTCAATACGTGACGGACGATAAATATACTAGGTGAGAGTTATTAGTAAACTTATCACTTCTTTTATGTCCAAAAACTAATTAAAAAAGTGTGAAGCGCTTTGTCTAAAATTCTAAATTAATAAAAAGTACACATAAGGCTATTCTATGCTTTATAAAAAAAGTCGGCAACACATTGTCAATCCCCCTGGTATAGCTAATGTCCATAGGCGACGGTAGCCACTTACCATCAGGTGGACCACCTGGCTGCTTGCCAGACTTCTGATATTAAAAAAAAATAACCAAAAAGCATGGAGCAATGCTTTTTGAATTATTAATTGTTCTTAGAATTAAAATAAAAAATGTTCTAGGTCCCTCCTCACGCTATAAATTAATGCAGCTTAGGCTTCGTCTTCGTCCTTGGACAGGTCAGAAATCAAACGCGAGCCCATTGAATTTAAAAAAAAACTTCCGAGCACCTACAAGAAAGAAGCGAGCAACAAATTATTTCCCTGTTATTTTAATGCATAATGTTTGTTTTTAATTGCATATACCTTGCGTGGCGTAGCGTTGTGGGAGCGGGAGGGGCGGCCCGCCCCGGGCGGCCCTTTTAGGGGGCGGCAAAGTTTTACAATAAATAATTCTAATTATTAAAATATAATTAGGTAAATAATTGCATGTATCTTGCGTGGCGTAGCGTTGTGGGAGCGGGAGGGGCGGCCCTTTTAGGAGGCGACAAAGTTTTACAATTAATAATTAGGTACCTTGCAAAAATTCGAAACATTTTATTGAATTTTTTGTTGGCAGCTACGATTCGGACCGATTGAAATGAGCACGGAATTTTTCATCAGGTGGAATCCCCTTTCCTTTGATGAAAGTATAATAATGACATCTTGGTCATTGTAGCGACTGGCAACATCGTATATATTGACTTACAGGGATTCCCCGTATTTTGTGCATGGAGATAATGAATAATATTGCATAACACCTGCAAATTAGGATACAGTATGGGTAAGTCATTCAGGAAAGTCCGTGAGTGATGCTTTGACAATTCAAAGAAAATTTGATTGATGGATCGTCAGTCGTAGGTTACTACAATAGGGTTGATATTACCTACACCCATTTTTGAATTTGAATTTGGTGCTAATAAACCACAAAAAAAAACACAAATTTTTTATTCAATCGATAAATGCCATAAAAATGCATTTAAATTTTACATTTTCAATTTTCGCGCGTAATTTGACGAAAACGCTGGACGCCATTTTATTGTTGTCATGACGTCACTTGGTTGTAAACAAATGCGCTGATTTGTTGATCAGGTTGACACTCATGACCGTATGACATAATATCATGGCTGTTTCGCTTGTTTAAAAAAACTAAAAACTTTGAAACCGACGGGCTGGGAGCTTTTTCCGCCAACGCATAAGCTTGGCCATCCAAAAAGGGAACGCTGCCAGCCTGTTGGGAACCTTGCCTATCGACAGCAGCGAGGGCTTTGAGGATGCTTTCTATATATCATAGTTTGTATTTCATACATTGATTGTAAATACTTGTTGTAAATAAATTCAATTATTAGTAAAAATTAATTAAGTTATTTTATGAACTAAAACTAATATATTCCGACTGCTTATTGCCTAAGCTATCTCAATTATTTTTAGATATTTTCTCTAATAGAGTAAAATACCCTATTCACATTATCTTAATCTACAGGATGACATTTTTCATTGGCATTACTTGCGTGGAAGTACTCATCAATATAATCAACTTCCAGCATGGGACCAACTCTGATATCGCGTAAAATAAAACAGTTGCTTCATACATGTTGATCGACTAGGTATTGAACTTTTGTATCACTCTATAAAGATCATCCAGTATATACTTACATATAATAATACAGTAGAATCCGGTGTCTGTAGATTGAAGAAACGTAATAAAAATAGAAAAGGGGTAACTAAAGAAGAGTATGATACCTCTACGCGTTCCTGAGAAAAAGGGTTTTGTCAGACAGAGAGATGGTCAATGAAGTAGCAAAAGTAGCCCATGTCCTTCTCCATACCATAGGCTATCTGCATACCAAATTTCATCGCGATCGCTTCAGCGGCTTAGGCGTGAAAAGGTAATAAATAAACAAACAAACAAACTCACATTCGCCTTTTTAATATATGTATGTTAGGAAAGTTAGGATTAGGATTCGGTAATTTGTGATTATTATTAAAAAAATGCTGTTATAAAACTAAAATGAGTCACCATTGTTTGTTTGTCTGTTACAAACTTTTGTTGTAGGGGTAAAATTAGGAGTTAAAAAATAGCTCAACAAAATTAAATTGTATATGGGTTATTCTACGATAAGAGGTTTTATTTCCTATGGAAAAGCGGCACGACAAAATTTTTCAATTTTTATGAGATTTATATAATATTTTTATTAAAACAACATTTTTGTGCATATCTGCAAAGGGGCAAGTTAATTGTCCATTTTTTTATCGTTACATAAGAGACCAGGGGAAAGACTTTATTTTTATATGTAGTTTAAGAGTTTATATGTAGTATAATCTCTCCCCTGGACTCTTTAAAAACAAGAAAAAACGAAAAAAAATTACTATCTTACAGATATGAGCAAATTAAAATGTAATTATTCATTTAAATAAGTTTTTACATCTCCATTAGATGTTTTGGCGCATTATGCACCAGGGAAAAGATGCCAGGGAAGAGACTTTTCATGAGAAAATGAATATAGTTGGAAATGTATTTATCGTAAGTGAATAAAAAAAATATTGTAATCTATATACAAATTATAATTAATACATAAGTAAAATTAGTTTATTAAATCAATTTAAATAAAATAAATTTGAGCCAGGGGAGAGAAAAAAAAAAAAAAAAAAAGGGGAGAGAACAAAATGACTGCCAATCAGTGCAAAAAAAATCCTTTGCAACTTTGGTTGTTAATTTTGAATTAACCGCTTCGCAATTAGTTAAAAATACTATATTTTTAAGATTACAAAATGCCAGGGGAGGGTGCACAAAATATGAGGGACTTACATTGTCGTGAATATTTTTTTATGAAAATAAAAATATATACCTAGTTACATTATTTGTAACATTGCAATCGTTATCTATATTAATTTATGTAATATATCAAATTGAAACGTTTCATGGATTCAGATTTAAATAAAGTTACAAATTTAACGTTAAAACAGGAAACGGACAAGTCAGGGTTGATACAATTTTCATGTTCGAGGTGCAATTGCGACAAAACTAAGTTAATTATAGAAATAAAAGGGGGCAACCTTTCATTTCTAATACAGTAATTACAATGTATTAAGAGATACTAACAATATTTATCTTAAATTTTGAAGAAAAGTGTATAAAAGTGCCACGCACATTGATAGTACCTCTTATCGTAGAATGACCCATATATTAGGGTAAAATATTTGTGTATGGCAACTAATAGTAGGTACCTAAGGAATACCATTTAATTAAATTAATCTAGCTGATTCACTAAACCCTTGCGCGTGCGCCACTTCACCCAGATAACGTGTTCAAGATTATATATAAAGCATCCAGCGAACGAGCCCGAGTTAGAGGAAGGATCCCTAGTTGCGCGGACGCATAACTTCATTACAATTTGAACCAATAAGTACCTACTAGCGGAAAAACTCTATGAAGAATAATTTACACTCCTGTATTTCTCTGGTGAGTAGATAAATGTGTGTTTGAAACATGAATGTTATATGTGATACTAGCTTCCGCCCCGCGGTTTCACCCGTGTTCCCGAGGTATCCTATATGTTCCCGGGATAAAAAGTATACTACTACTATAGCCTTCCTCGATAAATGGGCTATCTAACACTGAACGAATTTTTCAAATCGAATCAGTAGATCCTGAGATTAGTGCGTTCAAACAAACAAACTCTTCAGCTTTATAATATTAGTATAGATTAAAATGAAAACATTTTCAACTGAATTTCATAAATATTTACGTCCCATGCCTCGTTATATTATCACTAGCTGTTTCCCGCGGTTTCACTCACATTCCCGGGATAAAAAGTTACCTTCCTCAAGAATTCGGCTATCAAATGCGACAACCTCTTGCAACACACCTGATTATAGTCTAGGCGACTGATCGCAGGTCTAAAATATAAGAAAAAAAAAATGCGACTGGTAGTTCCAGAGATAAGCGCTTTCAAACAAATAAACAAAAAAAAGTCTTCGGCTTTATTATATTACATAGTATGGATTCCATTTTATTTTATTTATTTATTAATTTGCATTCCGTAAGGTAACCTTAGGTGGTAAATTAGGTCTAAGTAAATTTATGGACCCTGTCGGGCACAACAAACATTAGAAGTAGGAGAGAGGAGATAATGTTGTAGTTTTGACGATATAGATATGTGATAATTAATTGTATATTAACAACTGTATATTATGCTTTTTTTAAATAATATTTGTTTAAGTTTATTGATAAATTTTGTATCTGTTTCGTCTTTTAATATATGTTTTTAATATTGATTTTTTTTTTGTCAGTAGGTTGATAAGCAGGCAGACGGTCCACCTGATGGTAAATGGTTAACGCCGCCTATAAACATTTGCAATACCAGGGGTCGACCTTGAAGAGCTCTTTTTACGCCCGTAAAAACTGGCACCATTACCACGGGAATGTCAAAAAATCGTTCATTAAATTTACCTCTAAATCCCCAAAAAAAAATGCTTTGCACATTTCGAACCAATAGATAGTAGTCCAGTAATACGTTTATAAATGCCTTACCAATGCAGGGCCTAAACTGAATAAACGTATTTTGAGTTAGACAATGGCTTATTTATACTACGTGTTCTCGGCCTAGGTATAGTCACAGAGCAAGTAAGGACCAGAGACAAAGCTTCTTAAGAACGTGCAAAATTGTTACCTATTTTGGTAGGGTTGTCACAATTGGTTAAGACGAATTAAACAAAATATTTGTTAAATAGTTTTACTATTTAGTATGATAGAATACTTTACAAATTACTTACACTAATAATTTTCTGTTTTAATTTTTTTGTTTTTTAATAATATCTTGTTTTTTTTAATAGTGTGGTAAATTCTGAATCTAACATATAGTTTTTTCAAGTAATCTAACGGGAAACACTCACATGGCGTATCAAACATCGGGAAGTGGTTCAAATATCACTTGCAATATTTGACACACATACCTACTACATACCAACCCAACCACATACTTACAAATGTTTAGTAAAAGCTAGTAATATTAATAAAAAAAAGTAAAAACACACCGTGTAGTAAAAATCTTAATAAAAAAAATGGATCATACAATAAAATAAAGGTAGGTACTTGAAAAAGAAATAATCAAATATTTACTTACCTATTGTACTCCTTGGGATAGTTAAATTATGATATATTTTTATTTTTTCTAGTATTATTCAAACAAAGTATAATAAACAACCATTATTTATAATAAACTACCACGTTTTTACATTACACAAATATTAAAACTTGCAACTAACTAAACAAACAACGTGCGACAAGCGGCCAGTGGTCACGCACACATGCACCGCGTGCTTGTAGTAGTGCAACCGATTCGCGCGGTTGTATGAAGCTTTGTCTCTGGTCCTTACTCTGTGGTATAGTGACGTCAGACGTGACATTGAAAGTAACTTATAGGAAAATAGCAAAACCTATTTGATTACATACATTTCGCATGTACAGTGCAGCACGTACCCAAGAATGACGCATGCAAGTAAACAATGTAACTAAAGATTCTAAAACCGGCCGTTTCTATTCCGCAGTTGTGTTAGATAAACAAAGTACATATTAACAAAGCATCTATATGTCACAGTCTATGTAACTCTTACAGTCGGCCAACGGACGCATCTAGACAGAGCATCGTGCGGGGCTTGCGGGGTGAGAGAGGGGCGGTAGCGAGCCCAAGATGCCATACACTCGCTTGGGACACAATGCAGGAATGACGAATGCCTATACAAAGCGGCATTTCGCGTGACTTCAAACGCGATAGACCACTGTATGTTTTTTACGCTGTGTATATGTCGTAGGATGATTTAATAAAACCCTAGAGATATTGCGAAAACACGGATAATTAGACAATGGTGAAAACATTGTACTGTACATGTAACTTCTGAAATATCTTCCTATTCAGAAACGACCCGGATACTTTAGGTTAGAAATGTTTTCACGAGAACACGGTTTTCGCGAAAATTCGAATTACCTACGACATATATAGAATGTTAGACAGTTGATAGCTTAGAGGTAAGGTCGTAGGTTCGAATCTTACAATGAGCTTGAGCTTTCGGTGAAGGAAAATATTGCGAGGGAGCCATATTACCATAGCTTGCCCCACCCAAAATCAAAATCTAGCTACGCCATGCCTCCCTCCCCTCTTATTCTGAGATTTATTTTTGCCGCCTGCCAACCATATCATACGAAAGGGTACACTATTCCAAGCAACCTGTAGGTACTGTTACCTACAGCACCCTGTAGGTAACAGTCCAGTCAAAGACATTTAAGCATTAAGAAATTTATGAAAACATATCTCAAGTTGCAGGGACTGGCGTAAAGTGGCTTATTATGAAATCCCTAGGCCCTAAGAGGCCACTTATGAACTTCGAAATAACTTAAGTTACCACCGGTTCGGAAGTCAGCCTACTGAGACGAATTGGCAAGATACTCAGTAAGGCTATATATATTTATTGGAGGAAATCTTAGTATCTATGTGCAAGTCTATTCTATATTTAGATTAATCAAGATGGCGTTAATGATTGTTTATGTGTTTAGTCGAGTGCGCGGGCGAAATGAAACAAAGGCTATTTATTTCCCAGTAAAAAAGACATTTAAAAAATGAATAGTTAGTTTGATTTTTTGGAAAAGTAACAAAATAGTTCCCTTTGTATTAGATCTTAGTACTTATGTTTGTTAATTTTTTTCAAGTTATTTGAATGGGTAAAATCATTTTTAATTTTAATAAGACAATTTTAATTCTCGATTTTTTCTGAAATTATCAATGATAAATATAAATAAATGTTCATTTATTTATTTATGGATGTATGTTTGTTACTCTTTCACGCAAAAGCTACAAAACGGATTTGAATGAATTTTGGGAGAGAGATAGATTATAGTCTGGAATAGCACATATGCTACTTTTTATCCCGGGAATACATAAGATCCCACGGGAACGCGGGTGAAACTGCGGGGCGGAAGCTAGTTTATAATATTAGTAGGATTATTTCAATATTTTAGCATTATAATAATAAAATTTGAAATATAATAGAAGAAATTTTATAATTAGGTAATCATTGACAGATCATGTCTTGAATTAGTCGATTAACTTAGCAACTAACTTATGTTTCCTAATAAAATAATTGTTCCATGGCATATATTCTGTCTAGGCTTAGACTATAATTGTTAGGTTTCTAAGTTTGCGGAGCTGAAATAAGAACTCTGAATGCCAACTTCTTCAACTTTAATTTCGCCCTTTATATTTTATACAAATAGTAATAACTGCAAACGAACGAATATAATACAAGGAGCCCGAACGCGTTAATGATTTTTTTTTTTTTTTTTTTTTTTCGGCAGGAACAGAAGGTGGTGGGTCCAGGGGACCTTCTTCCACCCTTACGCGGACTTTGCGGCGAGCGCTGAGGGCTCTCAACCGCTACTTAAAACTAAAATAAATTTAGGGCAACGGTAGCCTGAGGGTGCCCCCTGTGGGGCTCGACCTCGGCTCAGGACGTTGCCTGGGGAGTATGTGGGAGGACTTAGCATACAAATATATTAATATTTGGGGAAAGGTCGGATTGCTAATGATGTGCAGCTCGGGCCGCTTAAACGGGACGAGACTGAGAGGGACGTCGCGACGGTCCTCGCCGGCGAGGACGAAATCTTGGTTGGCGGTTGCGCATTTGTATCTGTTTTCGGGCTTCGTCAGCCTCGATTTGTGCTAAAGTGGTGGCATCGTCTGGTTCGCTGAGGGCGAACCTAGGCCTACGGATGCGGGAGATGAGGGACGGGGTGTAGGTGATGGTTTGTATGATTAAAGGATTCGCGTGATGTGCTGCGGTTTCAAAATATCTGCGTGAGGCGCGTTTCATGAATTGTTTGATTGTAGGGAGACCTAAGTCAAGGTGGAGGTTTTCATTGCGCATGTACCACGGGGCGCCCGTGGCTTTGCGCATGAATCTGTTCTGAACCACCTGAAGGGTGTGGAGGTGTGTTGGAGCAGCGTGAGCGAACACGGTACTCGCATACGTCATGATGGGACGGATACACGCGGTATAGAGTCTAATCTTGCTTTTTAGGGCAAGTTTAGACCGGGCGTTAATAAGAAAGTGGAGTCGTCCTGCCACAAAGGAGGCGCGCGCGCGGACCTTCTTTATGTGTGCAGCGAAGGATAGGCGATCATCGAGTGTCACGCCGAGATATTTGGCTTGCCTCTCCCAAGGGATCGGCTCGCCGAATAAAGTGACTGGCTTGGGAGCGGGAGGGCGTCTTTTTTTGTCGGTTCTATAAAAGAGAACCGCCTGACTTTTGGAGGGGTTGATCTCTATTCTCCATTTCCGAAACCATACGCCTAGGGCGGCCGAACGCGTTAATGAGCGCTGCACGCACTTATATACCTTCGGCTGGTCGGATGATCCGGGGGTGCGAGGCGCCCCCACTCCCCAGTATGCTTAGCGTTAACATACTCCCCCCGTTGAAGGTTTCTTCAACTCGTCTTTATCAGGCTCGAACAAGGGACACAGGCGACTGATTGCCCGACGCACAGTGCCGCTGGCCGTCCTTACGTCCGCTACTCTGGATACTCCGTCGTTTCCCGGGTGCAGTGCATGTATTCGACCAATCCTCCATTTTAAGGGTGGTAGGTTAATCTCCTTAATAATGACCATATCTCCAATGCGTAACGAAATACCCGGCTTACGCCATTTGGTACGATGCTGAAGCTCCGTGACGTATTCATGTTGCCATCTCATCCAGAAATGTTGTCTCATTTGTTCCAACTGTGCATATCTGTGGAGTCGATTGCAGTTAATATTCATCAGTGATGGAGAGGGAAGAGCTACCAGTGATTTGCCGACGAGAAAATGCCCGGGAGTCAAGGGTTGGAAATCGTTGGGATCTGACGACATGGGAAATAATGGTCGGGAGTTCAAGATTGCTTCTACCTGTGCAAATAGTGTGGAAAGTTCCTCATATGTTAAATGCCTATTTCCTAATATTCTTTTTAAATGGTATTTAGCCGACTTAACCCCTGCTTCCCATAACCCTCCAAAATTTGGGGAATAAGGAGGTATAAAGGAAAATGTTATACCTTCAGAACTACAAAATTCATTTACTTTACTTTTATTTTCTATTAAAAATTTATTTAATTCATTACTAGCTCCTAAAAAATTTGTCGCATTATCACAACATATCACACTGGGCTTAGAACGGCGTGAAATAAATCTCCTAAGTGCCAACAGAAATGCTTCAGTGCTTAAGTCACTTACGACTTCTAAGTGTAGGGCCTTGGTTGTAAAACACACAAATAAACACATGTAACACTTACTTATTTTACAACCGCGGCCTTTTCTATCTGTTATGAAATTAGGACCTGCTAAATCAACCCCGGTTGTTTCAAACGGCGTTCCCGGATGTAAACGCTGTTTAGGCAAATTACCCATAATAGGCACAATAGACTTAAATCTAAATCGTTTACATACTATACAATGATTAACTACGCTTCTAACTAACCTTCTAGCATTCATTATCCAAAATCTTTCCCTTACTGCTGATAGCAACAATTGGGGTCCAGCATGAAACAACTTGCAGTGTAACTTTTCCAAAATTAGCCGGGATAACCTGTGTTTGGAATCTAACAGCAAGGGATGTTTTATTTCATTCGAGAGAGATGCATTACGAATGCGACCTCCGACTCGCATTACCTTAAATCTAGGGTCCATAAAGGGACTAAGAGATAATATTCTACAATTACTATTTAACGGCTTATTCTTTCTAAGTTTATTATACTCATCACTAAATATATCTAACTGCGAGAACATAACTAAATACTTCAAACTATTATCTAACTCATCAGCTGTTAAATAACTAAAGGTAAGTCTATTTTCCTTTATTCGTATTCTACAATTCAATACAAATCTAAGTATGTAGGCCATTACACGTTGTACCTTATCTAGCTTAGAATAGCGTTCAAATTCAATTAACTCATTCTTAATGTTAACTTGTTTCACTAATGAGCATACTAGCTTAATCTCAGGTAAAGTAACACTGTTTAATTTAATATCTACTTTAGGCCATTCAGACTCTGCACAAGATAAAAATTGTGGACCACTCCACCATAAACGTTGCACACTATTATTCATTTTGTCTACTCCTCGAGAAATATAGTCAGCTGGGTTTTGTTCGGTTGGTACGTATCGCCACTCGCTATTCATAGTTAACTGGTTTATTTTGTTTACTCTATTAGTGACGAATAATTTTAATTGTTTCGGAGTAACGCGAGAGGTACGTAACCATCCGAGCACTACCATTGAGTCTGTCCAGTAAACACATCGAGCTATAGTACATCGTAAGGAATGAGTCACTTTTTTACCTAACTCAGCCGATAACAAAGCACCGCATAACTCGAGTTTAGGAATTGTTAATCCTTTTAATGGAGCGATCCTAGATTTTGAACAAAGTAACTGTACCTGGACATTTCCCTTATGATCTACGCTACGTACATAGGCACATGATCCATATGCACACATCGAACTGTCTGAAAAAAAATGAATTTCAATATTTACTACATTTTTACAAATTACATGCCTAGGTACTTCGATACAGTTTAGAGAATTTACATTTTTTAGGAAATTATACCACAAACCCCTTGTTTCTTCATCTACTGGATCATCCCATTCTAATTTACATATCCATAGTTTCTGCAAGATTAATTTGGCCTTAACAATAAATATACTCAAAAGACCTAATGGATCAAATATTTTTGCAATAGAAGATAATATTATGCGCTTAGTGATTTTTTCCTGGTTATCTATCTGTACACAAAATTTAAATAAATCCGACTGCGGTGACCATGTCAAACCCAAGGTACTAGTAACCGATTTAAATTCAGTAATTTCTTGTACTTCATTTAATGTATTTTCTGCAAATAGTTTGTTAGCATTTGAACGAAACTTTCGTAAATTGAACCCACCTGAATTTAAAGTTTTAGTTACTAGCTTACAAATACGATTTAACCCTTCCTGAGTTTCATGCCCAGTTAATAAATCATCCATGAAAAAATCACACTTAATAATTTCTTTAACTTCTAAATCTTCACATTCGTTCGATAACTGTAAGAGACAACGAGTGCTTAAATACGGCGCAGAGGCGGTTCCGTATGTTACCGTATTTAATTGTAAATACCTTACAGGATCTAGCTCGCTATCCTTCCACAGTATCATCTGCAAATGACGCTGACTCTCTGATATTAAAATTTGTCTATACATTTTCTCAATGTCTGCAGTCATCACATAATTATGCTGTCTAAATCTTACTAATAAGCTAAATAAATCGTCTTGAATCACTGGACCTACCATTTGTATATCGTTCAACGAATATCCACTGGTTGTTTTCTTCGAGGCGTTAAACACTACGCGTAGTTTTGTTGTTTCGCTCTTTTCTCGTATTACGGGATGATGCGGTAAATAATATGCAAAGGCAGGTTTACAAGTTACAGATAAGTGGTTCAATTGCTTATATTCATTAATAAATTCTGCATAAGCACCTTTTACATTAGGTTGCTTTTTAAATCTTTTTTCTAGGTTTAATAAACTATACTTTGCTTTCGAAAAAGAATCTCCAAGTACAGCGGGAGAAGTATGGAAGGGCATTTTTACACAAAATCGACCAGTTTCTGTTCTATACATATTCTTTAAAAAGTGTTTTTCACAAAATTCTTCTTCAGTACTATACGGTAAATGATCTATACATAACACTTCTTCAACCTTCCAAAATTTCTCCAGCTGTTCACTAATACTTCTTGTTAAATTACATTTCGGTTCATAATTAGGTATACTTAAATCCACGGGACCAGTTACTAGCCAACCTAACTTTGAATTCTGCAATACGGGCAAACCCTTACCTAACTTTACTTGTGAACCTGTTACAATCTCCCAAAACAAATCAGCTCCTATTAATATATCTACCTCTGAGGGCTCAAAAAATCTACAATCTGCTAAATCTGAAAATATGTCACCGGGAATATTCAATTCATTTACATTTACCCTTACATTTGGCAACACATTCGTGATTTTTGGTAAAACCATACAGTTAACTTCTACTGAAAATTCACTTTGCATTGAATTTATTTTTAATATACAACTTTCAGCTAATTGCATCTTATTATTTCCAATTCCATAAATATTAAAGTTATAACCTATACGTTTGCAAGGCAATTTTAATTTGTTGCAAAAACTCTCCGTTACAATTGAGATTTGACTACCAGAATCCAATAATATACGTGCTTCATAATATTTATTTTCCAATTCATTAAAAACCTTTACGAGCGCAGTTGACAATAGAACGTATTTACTCGCTACGGCCGAGAAGGAAACCGGTTCCGCGGCGGCCGGCGGCGGCGGCGGCGCATCGTGTATAGGCACAGTAGCTGTCGGTGCGGACTGCATCGAAGTGGCCGTAAGTTCGCCTCCAGCCTGAAGCGCGTTTCCGACTGAACTCGAGTGAAATGCAACTGCAGTATTATCTCTATGAGAATTTTTATTTTCAATTTGAGGTTTATTTCTATGTAATAAAACGTTATGTTTATATTTACAGATTCTACAACCAAATGTTTTACAATGATATGCACGATGACCCGGTTTCAAACAATTTATACATAATTTGTTTCTTGAAACTACATCATTTCTTTCTTCTAAACTCATAGAATTAAACCTCGTACATTCAAACAGACGATGATCTTGTTTACAAATTGCACAGCTATTATAATCACGATTATTACTCGATTGAGCGGACGCAACAAAACTAGCTGCCTTCTCGTTCCTGCTTATAACATTTGATTTGGAAGGCTTTGCCGTTTCTAATACATCCGCGCGATCGCGCAAAAACTTATAAAACTCATCGAGGGTAGGAACGTCTCCTAAAGAACTTTTATGTTCCTCCCACTTCCTGCTTGTTACATTATCAAGTTTATTTACTGCCAAATGTATTATCATAGTATCCCAATACTCAACCGGTTGTTCTAATGTCTTTAAACTTCTTAAATTTTTAGTTATATTGTCCATCATAAAACGCAAAGATTTATCGGATTCTTTCGGTATACACTCTAAATTAAATAATGATTTCATGTGATTACTTATAAGAAGACGTTTATTATTATATCTCTGACATAATAAATCCCAAGCTAACCGATAGTTATCCGAACAAAACGATAGTGATTTTATAATCAACGCGGAACTACCCTCTAATGACGATCGCAAGTAATGAAACTTATTTATTGTATCAATCGAATCATTATTATGGATCAATGCTTCATATGTGTCTCTGTACTCCAACCATCGGTTATAATTTCCATCAAATGTAGGTAGCTTGATGGTTGGTAATTTTATTGAACTACTAAATCCGTTTGCACTTTCGAAACTATCGGATTGCTTCTGGTTTGGTTTAGCTAAACTTTTCCTTCTAGAGTTATATTCTTCCACTTTTTCTAAAATGCACTGACCTTGCGAAATTAAAGAATAAAACTGACCTTCTATCTCCGAACGAATATTCATTTGTTCATCCGGGTCTTCCGATTCAATTTCTATTTCGGATTGTAAATCATCGAAAGTGGAAAAACATACTTCTAATTTAGATAATCATAACCTTAACTCTGAAATTTGCTGATCATTTAACCTTTCTAACGCCTTTATTTCTTCTACATAGCTCTTAAAAATTGTTAATCTACCTTTTATATAACTTCTCTTTTTTATTAGGTCAGCAACTTTCTTAGCGCCGGTTAAAGACATCGTAAATACGACAAATTTTACGTTGTGTTTTTAATAATATTCAATACTACTCAGGTATCTTAAATTGCAAAGGGATATCGAGAACTTTCCACAATACTTGCCAAAATATTCAGCACTTGAGACAAACAGGGCACAAATGTAGGTAGGTAGGAAAAAAATTGGAGCGGGCTCACCAATTCGATCGGCGTTCAGATATTCTTCACTACTTTCAATAAAGACTCTCTCCTCCCTGTAGATATCCTTAAGTTCCTTTTTGTATCCAGTTATATACAACGTCCAAATTCTCGATATCCTGGTCACGGCACCATAATATGTCTAGGCTTAGACTATAATTGTTAGGTTTCTAAGTTTGCGGAGCTGAAATAAGAACTCTGAATGCCAACTTCTTCAACTTTAATTTCGCCCTTTATATTTTATACAAATAGTAATAACTGCAAACGAACGAATATAATACAAGGAGCCCGAACGCGTTAATGAGCGCTGCACGCACTTATATACCTTCGGCTGGTCGGATGATCCGGGGGTGCGAGGCGCCCCCACTCCCCAGTATGCTTAGCGTTAACATATTCTCTAGTATAATATTATATATATTTTTAGGGTTCCGTACTCAAAGGGTAAAACGGGGCCCAGATATGTTGCCGCTATAACAAGAAAGAAATACTAAAAAATAAAAAAAACTCGCCGCGTTGCGCGGGTTGTTGGGCGATGCGTCCGAATTTGTCGAGACGAGACATGTCTACTATCCGGATTTTTTACAGATTTTTGTGAAATAATTGAAAATTTTTCGATTTAATGTTTGTCTTTAATTACATAGGTTTATTAATAAAAAATCAATAGTCAATCAACATCTAAATAAAACATAGACATCATTATATTACATGTGACTCCTCTATCTACGCATGTAGACCATGTGCAACAACCTAAGCTATTTTTTCTTTAATACAAAACGTAGACTATAGATAGGCAAAGGGTTCTAGCCCATACAGCCTCGTAGACCTCGTAGCCCTCCCTCGATTCATGTCACAGACTAAATAATTATTTAATCTAATAATATCCTATTAGTTATTCTAGAGGTCTGTGCCCCATTCGAGAGCGCTATCAGGCATTTGTTGCCCAAATTTTTTTCATTTCGGTTGAGACCCCTCAGCGCTCGCCGATTAGGCTGCGTAAGTTTTTTTATCGAGTTCGTTCCATTTCCGTCGTCATTCATTCTCCAATTTTTTATAAGAAGCCACGAAAAAGTATTGAAAAGCCATGATAACGAGGGAGATGAATGGTCGTTCGCTAATCAGTCGGTCAACTCGGGTCGTACGCGTTTGTAAACAAGCAACGCATGCGTCACCGCGCCGGGCGCCAGACTAAAAAGTATTTTTTATCAAAAAATTAAACCGACTTCAATGCGGGCTTGTACCTACTATTAATTATGAAATAACGATGTAGTGAAACTGTAATAATTTTTTTTTACTACCTAGGTGGCAAACAAGCTTACGGCCCACCTGATGGTAAGCGGTTACCGTAGCCTATAGACGCTCATAACACCACGGGCAAAGAAAATACAATATTATATTTTCCCTGCCGGGGCAGGGGTATCACTCGCGCGTTGCCAACCTTGAGACATGAAGTTGTTAAGTCTCCTGTGCCCGTAATTTCACCGGCTCCCATACCCTCCTAACCGAAACACAGTAATACAAGTGCATTACTATTTCACGGCGGAATCAGATATGGTGGTAGTACTTCCCCGGGCGAACTCTGCACTAAGAGTTCTACTACCTACAAATATATATTATACTAGCTGTCCCAACAGACGTTGTCCTGTCCAACTCATACACAAAATTTCATCCAAATCGGTCCAGCCGTTTAATCTAAACCATTCTCGAATCTCCACGAACACACACAAAAAATTTCATCAAAATTGGTCCAGTCGTTTAGGAGGAGTTCAGTCACATACACACGCACACAAGAAATATATATATTAAGATTAAATATATACATTGTAATCTGATTGTGTAATTAATAATTAGGTAAGTACTGTTTTAAAGTCAGCGAAAGAACTTGAGATTCTGGAACACGTGCTACTCTTTCTCTGACTTCAAAACAATACCTAATTATTATTTATCCTAATCCTAACTTTTATTATAAATGCGAAAGTGAGTTTGCTTGTTTGTTACCTTTTCACGCTTAAACCGCTGAACCGATTGCGATGAAATTTGGTATGTAGATAGCCTATGGTGCGGAGAAGAACATAGGCTACTTATTATCCTGGGAAACATAAGATTCCTGGGGAACGCGGATGAAACCGCGGGGCGGAATCTAGTAAGAAATATAAATTATTTCTATGAAACTATTTTCCATTTAAAAACGCTTAGTTTTTAAACGTTCACTCAAATTCAAAAATAAGTTTTAGTTAGTAAATGTATCGTTTTCAGGTCCCACTTCTTTGGACAAGATGAGTGCCGACAGTGATGAGATGGAACTCACACATTTGTTAAGTCCTTTTTATCAACACGAAAATGTCATTATACATGAGTCACTAGATCCACTACACTCAGCCATAAAGAATGGAAACATAGAAGCATTGGAGGTTTTATTAAATGATACCAGTATTGATTTGAATTCTTTAAGTGAAAGAAATGGATATACTGCATTGATGATGGCTATTGAAGAAATGAAACATTTGACGAGGGATCAAACTACGATATATGAAAATATGATTAAACTGCTCCTTAAAGCTGGATGCAATGCTAACATCCCTGATAAACGTGGTGTAAGTCCTATTTATTCTGCAGCCGAACAGGGCCTAATAGAAATAGTGGCGTTTATTATAACTTCCTCTAAATACCCAATAAATATAGAACCAGTAAGAGATAATGAAACACTTCTTCATGTTACTGTAAAAGGAATGAGATCTGATATTAAAAACCCTAAAGCTGATTTTAATTCGTGTTTGGATTTATTTCTACGCTTCCGGAATGATTCACATTTATTATTTATGACAAAAACGAGAATAAATGTAAATCATCTTGATTCCAGTCGTAATACAGCTTTGCATTATGCTACTAAAAACGGTGATAGTGAAACTGTTTTGAAATTACTCCGACACGGAGCTAGTATTAGTTTACGAAACAGGAATGATGAACTTCCTTTAGCAGATATTGATCCTAAAACACTAGAAATATATTTGGACGAATGCATTACGACAAACAGCGTTAGACCGAACGAAGAGGAGTATGAAATGCACATAAAATATGGCTTACTTGTTTATCCAAACAATTCACATGAGTATGATCCGTATAAAGAACAGTGCACTTGGACAGAAGAAGAAGATGATTCCGACGATAATGTTGGAGTGTGTGATGCTATTTTCGTGCCGGAAACAGACGCCATATTGTATATGACACAAAATAAAGAGCTTCGTTATCTGTTAGAACATCCGGTGATCACTAGTTTTCTGCAGTTGAAGTGGCAATGTATAAGACGCCTTTGCTTCATTAATCTTACGTTATACTCACTCCTGTGGATATGTTTAATCCTATTTATAATATTAGATAATGACGTGACTTACGTTGGAGTGATTATTGCTTTCATTTTTCTCATAATTCGAGAGTCGTTTCATCTAATACTTTCACCGGTGAGATATATGAAGGGTCCTGAAAATTTTGTGGGAATATCTTTGATATATATGACTGTTTGGATTGTTTTTGTTGAAATTGAGCAGGAGTCGAGCGAAAGAGCAATTTCGGCAATGGCAATTTTATTCTCTACTTTCGTGTTAGTATTGCTTTGTGGTCAATTTTCTGTATTATCAACTCACATATTAATGTTAAAGACTGCTTTATTAACATTTTTTAAATTCTTTCTGTCATATTGCATTTTAATTATTGCATTCGCCTTGAGTTTTTATACTTTGTTTAGACAAGTGGAAGAGGATGATGATGATGCGCCGCCACAAGATCTAAACAACACTGAAAACGAAAAAAAGGAAGAATTCTTCAATGATCCATTCAGAGCAATGATAAAAGCTATTGTGATGATGACAGGTGAGTTTGATGCTAGTTCCATTCCATTTAGTATGGTCCCAATGAGTTATATCATATTTATTATGTTTGTATTTATGATCACAATTGTGCTATCTAATCTGCTCAATGGTCTAGCTGTTGAGAATGCCCAAGAGATAATGGCTTATGCTAAACTAGTGGGTCATATTTACAGAGTGGTACTTATCTGTTATTTTGAAAGTATCTTCATTGGGAACGCCAGTAAAGAACCAATTAAATGTTGGTCATGTTTGACACACTTGCAGAAAATGAATACATGTATAAACAATTTTAGAAAGACTTTTCAAAATCATACCGCCCCAGACATATGTTTGTTTCCGCACTATTTGCCTAAATACAAGATAATTGTGAAACCGAATCAGAATAACAAGGTATGGATCCCTACCAAGAGACGTCGAGTTGAAAATGATGTTGTTAAGTATGGTGCTCGTTCTAATAGACGCAAATATTTTAATCTAGACGATAAAATTGTGCAAAATGCAAAGCTTGTTATCAGCAAAAAGAAATATGTTACAGAATTTGACAAAATCAAAGCCACATTGTTGAAATTAGAAACAAAAATGAATAGCATTCCTGAAATGAAAGCTACATTGCTAAAAACTGAAACAACTTTGAATACAGTGTTACAAATGTTAGAGAAAATGTCAGTATCAAGTCGCATGTTAGCGCCAGGACGCGCGCGCGCAGTAACTTTGTAATATTGGTGCTGTGTCTATCGGACACTTTACCTGCGTTGCTTAGAATCAGAGGGTCAAAAAAGCCACAGCCACAGCAAATCTTATTCCAATATTTTTTGATTAAATAGTCCCAAGAATTCTTGGGCGCCTCGGTGGAGGTGGGGCGGGGCTTGGTAATGCTGCCAGCGTTCTGGGCACACAATTATTTTTATGTATAATTTATAATGTGTGTTACTTACTTTTGTTTTCTTTTCATGTTACATATTTATTGTAAGTATGTAAATAAGTAATTTTCTGTAATTATAGTATCGTAAATATTATAATAATTTTCTTACGAATATCTAAATACTTAAACTGTTTATTATTTCTTTATATTTTCGCCAGATCCTTCTAGGCTTTGTCTGCTTACCACCTTCGGCCACATCATCACCTACCATAGTGAGATTGTGGTCAAACACAAGCCTATACAAAGTAAAAAAAAAAAACGCATAATCTCAACAAAAACATTATGTAAATCTTTAGATATTGCAACACTATCCTAAATATTGTCTTCAGAAGTGTAGTGACATCTATCAACCATGCATAGGAACTTTCACTTCCCGTGGATAGATGGCGCCACTAGATTCTACATCAACAGCTGGACCCAACAACACAACCTCCAACCCAGATTTCGTCCTCGCCGGCGAGGACCGTTGCGACGTCCCTCTCAGCCCCGTTTAAGCGGCCCGAGCTGCATATTAGCAATCCGACCGTTCCCTAAATAATAATTCATTTGAATGCTACGTCCTCCCCTATTCCCCTGGCAACGTCCTGAGCCGAGGTTCCAGCCCCGCAGGGGGTACCCTCAGGCTACCGTTGCCCTAAATTCTTTAGTTTGTAAGCACGGTTGAGAACCCTAAGCGCTCGCCGTTTGTCCGTATAAGGGTGGTCGATGGTCCCCTGGACCACCACCTTCGTGTCCTGTTCAAAAAAAAAAAAGCACGATGGCGGAAGTTCTTCCACTTTCAATGGAGTAGTCTACCACCTTGCTCCTACATAGAAGCAAGTTGCTCATTGGTTAATCGATGAGGTGGTCAGTCAAGTCAAAGTCAAAGTCAAAGCCATTTATTTAGTTTAGGCCCTAGGAGGGCACTTATGAAGGTCGAATTTACTGAAGCTACCACCGATTCGGAAATCAGCCTTCAACTGAGAAGAACCGGCAAGAAACTCAGCAAGGTTACATTTTTTATATATTTATATATTTTTTTTTATAATCTGACTATTGGCTATATTTTTTCAATAACAGCAAAATGTACAATACAATATACAATTAAATCAAAAAGAAAAATACCAATACCAAGTAAATAATAAAATGTAACGCAAACAAGTTCTTATTAAATAATAGCTTATACGCTACATAATGGCTAAAACTAAAAAAATAAAATAAAAAAAAACAGTGATCGAGTAAAACCAGATTTTATATACATACGTAATTATTACAGCCAGTTATTATCATTAGTAAACTTAATTATTATGGAGTCAAGGGTACAGCACTTGATCTGATGAAGTCGTATCTCGGGGAAAGAACTCAAAGTGTTGATGTCAATAGAGTTAAATCATCTGGTTCTCCTGTGCATATGGGTGTGCCGCAGGGCTCTATTCTAGGTCCTTTTCTATTTTTAATTTATATAAATGATCTTCCCTTTTATGTCAAAAATACCTGTGGAATTGTACTGTTTGCTGACGATACCTCACTGCTTTTTAGTGTTGATAGACTGAAATCCAATTATGACGATGTAAATGGTGCATTAGCTCAGGTATTGAAAATGAAAATGAAAATGAAAATATTTTTTATTCAAATAGGCCTTCACAAGCACTTATGAATAGTCTGACTCTAACGCTCGGTTCGGAAGGTTGCTTTTACTGAGAAGAGCCGGCAAGAAACTCAGCAATTACTCTTTTCAAAACCAACTCAGATTTATTACATTAAATTATTTATCTAGTCTCACTGACAATATATGTGTGTTATAACAAAAAAGAAAAGAAACAAAATGATGAGTGACATAGTTAATAAATAGATAGCAAATTTAAGCAGACCAGCCCCCACAAGCAGCACCTGTTCACAAGTATGACGCATGTGGCAGCCATCGCCCTCCTCGCACATATTGTAGGGAAGTGAGCGACCCGCCACACGACGCCGCCGCAAGCAAAGGCCTCAAAGTGAGCATGACTACCTTAAGCTTGCTAAAAGAAAAACAATTTCACGGAATATGAATAAGAACACACAATATGTTATCACTGTTACCATTCACATGTTTATAGGGCAAAAAAAAGTGTATCATAATAACAATATTAAATTGGTTTACTGTTAATAATTTAGTTTTAAATGCAAAGAAAACTAAATGTATTAAATTTGCACTACCCAATGTAAAAAAAATAGGATGTAACTTGGTGCTAAATAATGAGTCTCTCAATCTTGTTGAGTCAACAGTATTTTTAGGGATTACTTTAGACTCAACATAAGTTGGTCTTGAATTGTATATTATATTTTTGTTGTATTTTAAAAGTATGTAAATAAAAAATTATATAAAATATGAAAATATCGTATATAAAAAAAATAAAAAGACATATAATAATGCATGTGGTACACGAACGGACTATAAATGAAAATCTGTCCTACCTAGGTACCAGTTATGCGTGTTAGCACATCAGATTTAAATTTTGACATACATAATGGAGTCTGTTGGTGAAAGAGAGAGACAGTATTTGAATTTCAGTAATGATCGTGTCCATGTATGTGTAAATGTGTGCTGTGGTGTGTTGTTGCAAACAAGTGTTATTTAATGTGTTTGTAATACGAAATAAGTCTGTTGGTGAGAGAGAGAGAGACAGTAGTCATTTCTTTGTTTTATGCTTCGCTTCAATGAGAGTTTGTGTTGGTGACATTTTTTTGTCTAGATTTTTTTTAACAACACAAAAAAATAATTTTAAGTCTAGTTTGATATAGTGGCCCTAAAGGCACCTCTCTGCGCCGCACTCGCTGCACTCGCCGCACGTGCCGTACGCGCCGAATTTGATGACGTCATCCGCGCTTACTAATGTAATCCATTAGCATTTTTCTGAAATGCGGCGAGTGCGGCGCATGCGGCGCGTACGGCTCGGATAGGTGCGCGGGGTTGCTTACTATTATACAAAAAATTCATACAAAAAATTATAAAATGCGATGACTTCGGCGCAATCATCCCTGTTTTTCACGTCTTGAGTAGATATTTCATTAAAAAAAGAAAAGATTTCACTCTCCAGAGTTCCTACCTACAAAGTGCAACCATGCACACTTTGTATACAGAGTAATCAGTAACAGTAGCAGTACGCTGAGTGGAAAGAACCGACGCTATCACACGCCCACGCGTCCGCGATCAAAGCCGCTGTGGTGGAATGAACACAGGGCCTGCGCGCGAGTTATACTTATTATAAATTTTCCTTTAAACATAATCTTATCAACGTAAACATATTTGGCTAAATGACAGGCTAAAGCTGTTTTGATGTCATTCTCTCCAGCGTCTGTAACACCTTATTCAAAGTTGTGTCAAGACCTTCAATTTTTGTTTCAATTTTTTCAATTTTTTCATCAAGTTTTTCAATTTTTGTTTCATTCCGTAACAATATCGCTTTAATTTCATTAAATATTTCAAATTTTGATTCATATTTCAATAACGTAGCTTTGATTTCATTAAAACTTTCAATGTTTGTGTCAATCTTTAACAATATCGGCTTGATTTCATCAAGGCTTTCAAATTTTGATTCATTTTTGAAGAACGAATCTTTGATATATTCAATACTATCAATTTTCGGTTCGTATTTTAACAATGTACCTTTGATTTCATCAAAATCTGTAACATTTTCCTTTTTACTGATAACAACCTTAGTATTTTGCACAATCATACGATCTAGCTTATAATTTCGATAACGTCCAAAACAGCCATTACCATCCTTGAGCCTTCTACGACTAGGTATTACAATGTCTAAATCGGAAGGGGTCCATATTTTGTTATCTTGGTTCGGTGTTACAATTATCTTGTAATGACGCAAAAAGTGTGGAAATAAACATATGCGTTTCACTAATGGCCTTATGCATATTGTTCTTAATTTGTTTATACATATATTCATATCCTGCAAGTGTGTTGTCACCCATGCCCAACATTTGGTTGGATTTTTATAGGCTTTCACTATGAGAACACTTTCGAAATAAGATATAAGTTTAATTCTAGAAATAAGTCCCACTAGTTCAGCATCATCCCTGATCTTTTGTGTGTCACTTACAGCTAGACCATTAAGTAGATTAGATAGCACAATTGTTATCATAAATACAAACATAATAAATATTATGTGGCTTAGTACTGGGAACATATTGAATTGAATGGATCCGGCATCAAACTCGCCTGTCAACATCACAATAGTTTTGAATAATGCTCTGAATGGATCATTGAAGAATTCTTCCTTTTTTTCATTCTCAGTGTTGTTTAGATTTGGTGGCGGCGCTGTTTCATCCTCTTTCACTTGTCTAAACAAAGTATAAAAACTCAAGGCGAATGCAATAATTAAAACGCAATACCACAAAAGGAATTTAAAGAAGGTCAATGAAACAGTCTTTAGCATTAATATATTTGTTGACAATTCAGGAATGAGTCCAATAAGAACTAGTAATTCAGCGGAAGATATTAATATTGCTACTGCAGACAGTTGTTGTTTGATAGACACTTGCGTATAGTCGTGAAAAACAATCCAAGCACTTATAAATATCAACGCTATTTCCATCCAATTTACAAGACCCTTCACATACCTCACCGGTGAAAGTATCAGTTGACACAACTCTCGTATTATGAGAAGAATTAAACCAATAATCACTCCAACGTAAGTCACGCTATTTAGAGCTTCAATTGAATCTGATTGTTTCTTTTCAACACCGATGCCCCAAATTATATACGGGACTAAACATATCCACAGGAGTGAGTAGAACGTAATATTAGCGTAGGCAAGACAACTTATACGTTGCCACTTCAAGTACATAAAACTTGTGATCACAGGATGTTTTAACAATGGACGAAGTTCTTCATTGTCAACCATGTGCAGTAGCGCATCTGTTTCGGGCATTAAAATAGGGTCATTGATAATTTTAATAAAAGGTCCTACTTTACGCGTTTTATTCTCAAGTGAATACTTTATATAAACTAGGAAGCCATAGTTTATGGATATTTCGTAATCTTTGTCGCTCGGTCTAAATTTATAAAAGTCGTTTGTCGTAATACATTCGTCCAAATATGTATGCAGTGTTTTGGAATTAATGTTTGCTAATGGAAGTTCATCATTACCATTTCTTAGACTTACACACGCTCCATGTCGGAGAAGCTTCAATACAGTTTCATCATCGTTATTTTTAGCAGCATAATGTAAAACTGTATTGCCAATATAATCAGGATCATTTACATTTATTTTTGAATGGTTAAGAAACAAATCTAAGCACATAACGCGACCTGAATCATATCCTCGGCTCGATACTGAGTATTCATAATAAGATAATTTATTTCTTACAATAACATGAAGAAGTGTCCGACCCTTTATTGGTTCGAATAACGCGTCATTTTCTGCAGGGTCTTTCACGTAACCTATTATTGTTTTTACAACTGTTATTAGACCCCGTTCCGCTGCATAATAAATTGGAGTAACACCGCTGTTATCAAGAGTTTTAGCTTTACAGCCAGCTTCCAAAAGTATTGCAATCATCCATTCAAGTATTTTTATTCGTTCGGGTTCTATCCTAAAGTCCGAATGACTTATTATATCAATTGCCAACATCAATGCAGTATAACCATGTCTTTTAGTTTTATAATTCAAATCAATATTGCCAGCTTCTAGCAAATCATTTAATTCTTTCATGTTTCCATTTAACACGGCTAAGTGTAGGGCTGTGTAGTCGTCATTATATATTGGCATTAATTTGACTTTAAAATGGGGAATTCCCATAATCTTTGGAAGTGGTTGGAGCTCCATGTCGTCCTGTATCATGTCGCAAGTAGTACTGGCATCTGAAAACGAGTAACTTTTTATTGCTACTTATTTAAGGTTATTGCTGAAAATCAGCGCTCCAAATAATATTAGGTTCGTCCTAAGTCTCAGTAGTTTTTGCGCACATGCAACACACTTTTCATTTTCAATATACTTGTACGAGGGCTGCTATTTATGTGTCCGGAATAACACATTATTTTGAGGGTAGTTTGTTAACTTTGTGGGAGGAGGGCGATGGCTGCCACATGTGTCATACTTGTGAACAGGTGCCACATTAAAACGATGCAAAATTAGAGCTTTCGCTAGGTTTGTTGGTCTTTTAGACTAGGCGTTCCCAACTGGGGAGTATGACTGGCTTTACACGAAACTATTTGGTAAATAATTTTTAATCATTATTAAAATCCTGCAATAAATAAATAAATGCGAAAAAAAAAACATGAAATACCAAATTTTGCGATGATAGCTCAGTAGTAGTGACGTCAGACGCCGCGGCGAAGATCGTAGGTTCGAATCCTACAATGAGCTTGAGCTTTCCGTGAAGGAAAACATCGTGAAGAAACCATAGCACGGTGGTAGAATACTTTGTAGTAGGTACTGGCTGGCTGGCTACCACCCTCAAGTTGAAAATCTGTCACCAAGCACTTTAATTTACACAATCAAAAGCCTATTGACTATTGACAGGGTTCTAAAATTGAGCAATTGTTTGCTAGCATTCCCAGTTTTATATGAAGGTATAATATAACGGAGTTGAGAGAATACATCCTGTGTCGTCCTTAACAGCGGTACTTTATAGTACCCGCCTGGCTGGCTACCACCCTCAAGTTGAAAATATGTCGCCAAACACCTATTGGTATGTTCCGACAGTTGCACTCGAGAGCCAGTTCCTTCTAGGCTTTGTGTGCTTACCACCTTCGGCCACATCATCACTTACCATAGTGTGTTTGTGGTCAAACATAAGCCTATACGTAAAAATTGTAAAAATTAATATTAACTGGCTCCACTCGCAGGTGACAGTTGTTCCAGTTCTGTCTCATCACTGTCCCGTGACATCTCACTAGTACTGACATCTGAAAATGAAACAATATTTTGATTACTACTTTACTACGCTAAATTTGTTTGTGTTAAAATCAAAATTATCATCATCATCATCTCAGCCGCAAGACGTCCACTGTTGGACATAGGCCTCCCCTAAGGATCTCCAATAGGACCGGTCTTGGGCGGCCTGCATCCAGCTTTTTCCGACGATCTTTACAATGTCGTCTGTCCACCTTGTAAGTGGACGTCCTACGCTGCGCTTGCCGGTCTTTGGTCTCCACTCCAGAACTCTTCGGCCCCATCGGCCATCCGTTCTGCGCACTATGTGGCCTTCATATTGCCACTTCAACTTCACAAACTAAAAAAATGTATCTCGAGATGATATAGGTACGATACGATACGTTGTTCCGTTATTGCAAAGTATCAAATTGGTACGACAATCAAAAGTATGTCTAGATCGACTTACTAGATTTGTTTACCTACTTTGTTTATTAGTTACACACAAGAGAGGCTATACAGGTGAACCAAACGAAGCGCCTAGATATTGAAGATGGATGGCAAAGGGTCTGAAAATGTATGGGAAATGTGTAGCTAAAATAAATAAATATTATACCGCTCTAACGGAATTAAATTGTAGAATGCGAACTAGCTTACCGCCCCGCGGTTTCACTCGCGAATCCCTATTTTACTCCCTTAGGGATGGAATTTTCAAAACTCCTTAACGGATGCCTACGTCATAATAACTATCCTGTATGCCAAATTTTAGGCCTTTCCTTTTATATATATCTACTTACAGAAGAAGAAGATTAATAAATAAAAAGCTGTACATAGTCTTTCTAGGCTTTGTGTGCATACTACCTTCGGCCACATCACTTAAAAAGTAAAAAAAAAGCGATTGCTCACCTCGCGAATGGCGCGAACTGAATCTTGAAAATTGGACCCTACTCGGGCCAGCTCGAGCCTGTGGCTCGCCAGCCTCCATTACTGCAATAGAAATTACGTAAAGAAATTTCTACCAATAAATATAATACCTACAACATATTTTGTCAATAGGGTATCTCGCTTTCATCCTATGCTATGCTATAATTTATCTAAAAAAAAATGCGAAACTGCATCAAAAAATATTAT
The DNA here is from genome assembly GCA_951216915.1 of Tetheella fluctuosa. Classification (NCBI taxonomy): domain Eukaryota; kingdom Metazoa; phylum Arthropoda; class Insecta; order Lepidoptera; family Drepanidae; genus Tetheella; species Tetheella fluctuosa. Next base: position 773,914 of record OX578242.1, read on the forward strand.
TAACTAGGGGTTGAATTTCCAAAAATCCTTCCTTAGTGGATGCCTACACTCCGTTTATCTAAGTAGGTATGTGCAAAATTTCAAATCTCTAGGTCCAGCAGTTTGGGCTGTGCGTTGATATATCACCCAGCAGTTATATAGGTATATTTTGGATTTTTCGTCCAAGATTTTTTGTTTTTTTTTGTAATTAAAATTTGCTATTTTGTCCCAAATAAAAAAAAACAATAAATATCATTCTCTTGAAATTGCAATAAAGATTTATTAAAAATTCAAAATACGGATATTTTGCACACGCGTCCGGGCATGCGACGCCATCTTGATTATTCTATAAATAGAATAGTTATATAATAGTTGCATTGATAACGTATCTACTTACAACAAGTATTTACAATCAATGTATAAAATACAAACTATGATATATAGAAAACATCCTCAAAGCCCTCGCTGCTGTCGATAGGCAAGGTTCCCAACAGGCTGGCAGCGTTCCCTTTTTGGATGGCCAAGCTTATGCGTTGGCGGAAAAAGCTCCCAGCCCGTATCTACCTTGGTACGTAATATAGTGACCGACCGAAGATTCGGTTTCTTTAAACTACAATATTACTAGCTCTACCCCGCGTTCTCGAGAAAAAAAAGTAACCCATCGATGAGCAGGTACCCGACAGGCTGGCAACGTCCTTTTTGGATGACCAAGCTATGCGGGCGGAATTAGCTCCCAACGCTGGTCTCCCGAGCCCTTGATGAGTTTTGACAAGAATGTCACATGTATATTAAACTTAGACCCCCTTTATTGCCATCTCTCGACCGCAAAAGCCTTGCTTTAAGGTGACGCCGAGTTAAGCTTAAAAATCGGAAATTCAACGTGCTGCGTCCCGCTCCCTACTATAGCGACCTCTCATAGAAAACCCGCGTAAACGAAAGGGCGTATGCGACAAAATGGTTATTATTGTTTAATTTAAAAACTACAAGTATATTTAACCTATGTACAAATTATAGTATCAGTTTCAATTAATATATTATGTAGAAATTTTGGAACCTCAAATCGATCCTCAATGTCGATAAAATTGGAATGTCTTATTTTAAAGAGGTCTTTTTGATTAATTATTTTGTGTTATAAAAGTTAACCAATCGTGTTATGCAATGGACAAAATAAAGTCAAATACATGATGAATTCTTGCAATAAATTTAATTTAGTTCGCTTTAGTCATTGTTGAGAAAAATCGGTATCCTTGCAACCAAAATCTTCAAGGCGTCACCTTTATTTGTAATCCAAATTCATATCGATGACGTAACGGTCCTATTGGAGATCCTTAAGGGAGGCCTATGTCCAACAGTAGACGGCTTGCGACTGAGATGATGGTGATGACCTAATCATGTTATTTATCTAACCTAGCTGCGAAATAAAAACGGCCGGTTTTAGAATCATTAGTTACATTGTTTACTTTTATGCGTCATCCTTGGGTAGGTACGTGCTGCACTACGCATGTAGAATGCACACTGACGTATTGACAAGTTTCTAGGCAAAGAATGTTGTAATTCTTAAAAATAAACATTCGCGAGCGGCGCAACAACAACTCACCAAAGTTAAATAAAATTCGGATGAATGATTTAGAACAATAAAAAAATTATATTTATTTATATACTCATGTATTAGCTATTCCCCGCGGTTTCACTCGCATTCCCGGGATAAAAAATAACCTATAACTAACCTCAAGAATTGGGCTATCAAATGCTAAAAGAATATTTCAAATCCGACTGGTAGTTTGAGATTTGCGCTTTCAAACAAACAAACAAAACTTTTCCGCTTTATTATATTGGTACTTATAGATCTTCTTCTACTCTTTCGGTATCACTTTTGACAGAGTGGTCGTGGTCATCACTTCAGGTGTTGGTGGCAAGCTTCACAGCACGCCGCCACTCTTCTCTGATGGCCGCCTTCCTCGTGCATTCATGAAGTGATGATGAGTCATTTACTGCCGCTTTTATCTGGTCAGTCCACCTCATAGGCGATCTTCCTCGTGGCCTGGTACCCATAGATAGGTATACATAAATAAAGAAATAAAAATCATAGATACATTAACCACGGTATCTAATGTTATCTATAAGTACAGATAAAATATGAAGTGTAGTTTTTTTTTATTCACGGCGCGCCGACGTTTGTCCCCTGTTATTGGTTATGCGCCCGCACCACTCGGTACCTATCTTCTGGTTACGATGAAGTTATGCGCCCGCACCACTTGGTACCTATCTTCGTCTGACTCGGGCTCGTTCACTGGATTATTTTATCTTGAGCACGTTAATGGAGTGTGAGGCGGCGCACGCGCAGTGGTTTAGTGAGTAGTGCTATTTATTATCATAGCATAAGACGGGACTGGCGATTCTCGAGCTGTAGAGATATCACTTTCGATATTTATGATAAAACATGGCGGATATCTATAAAAATCAATTATTGGTATTTTCGAGATATAACATTCGATATTTATCTATCGTTAGCGTGCGATATGCAACGAGTGGTCTCTAGCAGTCGATACGAAAAATATCATACCTTATGTCATGATATATTTATCGATTTCGATATTATTATCGAAAGCGCGAGAATCGGCCTCCAGCTGTAAATTACTCAGGAAATAAGTTACGGCTCCCCCGGTGGGCCCTCTAGTGTTAGTGTCTCCTCCCCTTGGTAGGGGTAGAACTTAGAACTTATTATGATTTACACACACACAAACACATTTTACTAGCTCACTCGTTTTATAACTTGACCGTAAAGTAAATAATATTAGGTATACCTACGCCAGTCTCATCTTTGTTTATTTTCTTTTGAAAACCGGGAACCCCCGGCAGAAAACAGGTGGTTAGTAATGTGCTAGTTGTGACGAACTCCTTTGTTTTTCTTAATATTACAATAAGTGTAAGTAAAAATTGTTATATGCCAATGTATTAAAACTAAGATAAAGTAGCTATACCGGGGTTATAAATCTGTATAAAAATATATGAAGAATAAGTTAAATCTCTCTGTAACGTGGTTAAAAAAATTGTAGGTATTTATATAGATAAATCTGTAAATATGGGAGCAGTGCAGCCATAGATAATATACTAATATAGGAAAAGTGCAGCACTGTGCCTGTGCGTAGAAAGAAAAAAAAAGTGTGTGTGTGTGCAAGTCACACATGGTAGAAGTGAAACTTCTGAAAAGTCCCTGATTAAAATTCTGACGGAAGTAACGCTTACTAAAAAACATTGGTTGCCATGACAACCAATGTTTTTCGCTAGCTAACTTCATACCTTTATATTTTAAGATGTCAGACATTAATTCAAAACTAAGAAGATAAATGGCTAGGCTGTATGAGCTAGAACCCTTTGCCTTCCAAAATACGGGAAAACATAATAAAAGCAACATGGCGCGTAACCGAAAAACGTGACGATGGCAACCAATGTTTTTCGCTAGCTAACTTCATACCTTTATATTTTAAGATGTCATTAATTCAAAACTAAGAAGATAAATAAGATAAATGGCTAGGCTGTATGAGCTAGAACCCTTTGCCTTCCAAAATACGGGAAAACATAATAAGAGCAACATGGCGCGTAACCGAAAAACGTGACGATTTGCTACAAAAATTTCTCCCATACGTCGATAAAGAAGTTTCACTTCAAAAAAAGATAAAACAATTTCATGAACAAATTTGATCTAAGGTAGGGTTACCACATCAAAAACTAAAATTTCCTGACAAAAAAAATCCTTAATTATTTCAAAAAAATCCTGATTTTTAATTTTACGTATCGCAATTATAGTAAGTAGGCATCGTGGTAGACCAAAATGCAGATGGCGGGATGAGCTAGACCAGTTGAGAACTGGAGAAGAAGGTATGGCTTTAGAATATTTTATTTTAACGGGCTAAATCCCTATTAAAATAAAATATTCTTTATTCAGATTCAGAATTTAAACTATTGATATTTAGTATTTTAAACTCGAATTTTACTCAAAATTTGCTATTTAATTTAAATAATATTCAATACTAGCTGTTCCCCGCGGTTTCACCAGCGTTCCCGGTATAAAAAAGTTTTTTTTTTTTTAACTTTGTATAGGCTTGTGTTTGACCACAATCTCACTGAGTGATGATGTGGCCGAAGGTGGTAAGCACACAAAGCCTAGAAGAAACTGGCTCTCAAGTGCAGCTGTCGGAACACACCAATAGGTGTTTGGCGACATATTTTCAACTTGAGGGTGGTAGCCAGCCAGGCGGGTACTATAAAGTACCGCTGTTAAGGACGACACAGGATGTATTCTCTCAACTCCGTTGTATTATACCTTCATACAAAACTGGGAATGCTAGCAAACAATTGCTCAATTTTAGATCCCAACAGTACAGTGTTAAGTGTAGCGAAAAGCTGTCAATAGGCTTTTGATTGTGTAAATTAAAGTATTTTACGTTAATACAATATTTATGCTCCCTAAACCAAGGAATTTTGAAGTTGCTTTATGAAATTTTAGGGATAATTCTTAAAGAACCTATGGAAATCCCAAAATCTTCAGTGGAAACACTGTTTGTTACCTACTTGTGTGCATGCACTGATGCCAGATTGAGGGGAATCCCCCCAAATTTGAGGGTTTTTTATTCTTATGGGGGGACAATTGGATGGACAATATTTTTGAGGGGATATTTGGAGGGAAAAAACTGGGTTTGGAGGGAATAGGGTAGTTTACTCTATATGAGAAAAAATCTATAAATGTACAATTTAGATAGCTTAGGCATTAAGCAGTCGGAAAATGTTAGCTTTAGTTCATAAAATAACTTTATTAATTTTAAAATTCATTTCAAAGTTTTCAGTTTTTAAGCTATTGTATAGCTTTTATCATCGAATCAAGAAATTCTGTAACGAAAATAAAACCTAAGACGAGCTGCTCCGAAATCGGACGAATACGTAAGCAGCTGTTTGTGAGAAAGTATATGGGTGTATAGGTATCTATTAATATCAAAGAAAAAAAAACTGCTTTGTTAAAAAATGAATAAATAATTATAATTTAATTTGTATTGGTATTTTTCTTTTTGATTTAATTGTATATTGTATTGTACATTTTGCTGTTATTGAAAAAATATAGCCAATAGTCAGATTATAAAAAAAAAGAAAAATATATATAAAAAATGTAACCTTGCTGAGTTTATCCGTAGGCCTAGGTTCGCCCTCAGCGAACCAGACGATGCCACCACTTTAGCACAAATCGAGGCTGACGAAGCCCGAAAACAGATACAGATGCGCAACCGCCAACCAAGATTTCGTCCTCGCCGGCGAGGACTTCGCGACGTCCCTCTCAGTCTCGTCCCGTTTAAGCGGCCCGAGCTGCATATCATTAGCAATCCGACCTTTCCCCAAATAATAATATATTTGTATGCTAAGTCCTCCCACATATTCCCCAGGCAACGTCCTGAGCCGAGGTCGAGCCCCACGGGGGGCACCCTCAGGCTACCGTTGCCCTAAATTTATTTTAGTTTTAGTTTTAAGTAGCGGTTGAGAGCCCTCAGCGCTCGCCGCAAGGTCCGCGTAAGGGTGGAAGAAGGTCCCCTGGACCCACCACCTTCTGTTCCTGCCAAAAAAAAAAAAATGAGTTTCTTGCCGGTTCTTCTCAGTTGAAGGCTGATTTCCGAATCGGTGGTAGCTTCAGTAAATTCGACTTTCATAAGTGCCCTCCTAGGGCCTAAACTGAATAAATGGCTTTGACTTTGACTTTGAATTGCATAAGTTGATAAAAAAAAATGCTATGCAATAGCTTTACCGCGGCAGTCCCCGAGTGCCACACGTATTTTTATCTGTTTCTAAACAAGCGAAACAGTAGCCGCCATTATAATGACGTCATACGGTGCTGTATGTAAACTAAAAAGTGTCAACTTAAGTATTATTATTTTTACACTAGTATTCATGCATTCAGGAACAGCACACTAATAAAAAGGATAATAGCTCATTTTTAATTTATATATTTTTTAAGTCCAATTGAGACCAATATCAGCGCATTTATTTACTTACTACTAAGAGACCAAATAACATCATGACCGTAGAGTAACATGGCGTCCAACGTTTTCATCAAACTATGCACGTAAATTTAAAATGTAAAATTCAAATGCATTTTTGTGTTTTTTTTGGTGGCTTATTAACACCTTAGGAACGAATTCAGACACTTTTCAAAAATGGGTTATACCCTATTGGGGTATAAAAACAGTTCGTAACTCAGTATAAAGTTATTGTAGTTATTAAATCTTAAATGAAATCATGACTGTCTTACGAAAGTTTTTGTATATTTGTAGCTCTGAATAAGATACCATTTGGATCAACAATTTACACGACGTTACGCATGTACATATATTATCTCAAAGATATATAAAGACCTTTTTATCAATAAATAAATATTTTTCCTTTTGTGGGGCTTTTTCATCAAAACCTGAATTTTGGAGGCATTTCAGGGTAGATTTGGGGTAGTAATGGGCGATTCCGAGATGTTTTAACAATCGAAAGAATCAGAGTCGTTAAAATAAACCATCGAGTCATCCATCGACTCGACGTTGTACAAAACAATCGAGATGTTTTTCGATTGTTTCGAGTCAACGGAATCGACCGCTAGTTTTCGATTGTTCGAATCAGTCACAATCAGTCACTCTCACTCACCGAATCTCATTCGGTCACCGGGGTCAGTCTATTGCATGCATCGAGCCGAGGTGCATATTAGTTAGAGGCGAGAGCGTGTCAGACTTGAGTCGAGCGAGCCGCGCGTAATTTCGTAATTTGTAACTTACGATGCACTGTTTTATTTTTAACTAGAGTTCGTAAATTCATCAAAATGCCACGAATTTTCAATTAGTTATTGGTTTTATTGATTATTTTCGATTGGTCTTGTTGAAATAATTAGTTTGGATTCGCAATCACAACGCAAGTCAAGAACTCACGAAACTCTAAACAAACCATCGAAGAACAACTCGCGAATGAACGCGCTATGCGCCAGTCGCAATAACAGACAGAGTCAGACTCGAGTCCAAGTCGAAACAATCGAGAACCATCGAGGTATTTCAACAATCGAAACAATCGAAAAAAACCTCTCGCCATCGCGCATCGCTAATTTGGGGCTTGGGGTAAACCCGAGACAGTCATCTGGAAACACTATGTTCATGTTGTTGTTTTGTTATCTATTTATCGTTTGTTTGTTTGTTATTGTTGTGGTGAAGTTATGTACTTAGTGCTCGTATGTTGCGTTGATTAGTAGAGGTATAAAAATCATTAAAATGGGTAATTATCGTTATTCGGCTCCGGAATACACAGATATGGTGTTGATTTATGGTGAATGCAACCAAAATGCGGCGCTAGCCATACGGGTTTATCGTGAGAGGTACGGTAACACTCGTACATGCCCTACAAGTGGCAGGACAATTACTTCTGCAATTCAAAGACTCCGTGAGAATCAGACCATAGTCCCACGTCAGGAGGGGGTTGCCGCGCGTGAAACACCAGTGGCACTCGAGGAGCAGATTATTGATTATATTCAACAAAAGCCAAATACAAGTATGCGAAAGGCAGCTCGCCGGTTCCAGGTAAACCATAAGACTGTCAATAGAATTATGAAGAAAGAACAAATCAAGCGGCCTTACAAATCCTGTAAAGATGAGGCGTTGTTGCTCAAAGATAGGCCAGTCAGGGAAGCCTACTGCTATTGGCTACTGAGTAAAGTGTCTGATGACCCTGACTTCATCTTTAATATTATGTGGACTGATGAAAACAAGTTTATGTGTAACGGCACCCAGTGCATAGAATCATCTTTACAGTACCAGTTTACAGTTAATGTCTGGGCTGGTATCCACCAAAACAACATAATAGGTCCAGTGTTCATTGATGGTAACCTAAATGCGGACAAGTTTTTGGACCTTCTTAATGGTCCCATTTCTGAATACATAGATCAATTACCATTGAATGTCCGTCAGCAATTATGGTACCAATTAGACGGAGCCCCGGCGCATTCAGTTGAATCTGCAAACAACCGTCTGACTGAAATGTTTGGGGAGCAGTGGATAGGCCGGTTTGGACCATGCCGGTGGCCACCCAGGGCAAGGGACCTCACACCGCTGAATTTTTTTCTATGGGAATTCATTAAATGTGAAGTTTATGCTACGGATCTGAATACAATCGAAGAACTAAAACTTCAAATTGAATGTGCCTTTGACAAATTGAAAATGATGGCGGCTGATAGTGAGTTTTTAAGGAGAGTGCGTAGTGACATAATAAGACGGTGTGAAATGAGCATTCAGAAAACTGAAAAACTTACAGCTGACAGTGATGCAACGTAAACTCAATAATTTAATTTTAAAATTTAAATATTGTTTTGTCAGTTAGTTGGTAATTTACAAATGGTACTAAATCCAGTGCCAGTGAACTAATACTTCTGTAATCAGTAACTCATTTCAAACACATTATTATAAACTCTAAAGTTTAAAGAAGTGCTAACTGTATGTATGTTTATTTATTGTGCTTTTACAAACAATCTACCCTATATATTAATATTATTAACAGGGAAGATTTGTATTTTTGTATGTTTGTAAAGAATAAACTCAAAAGTACTGGACCAATTTAAAAAATTCTTTCACCATTAGAATGGTACATTATTCCTGAGTAACATAGGCTAAAATTTATTTTCAAAAAATTAGAGATTAAAGAGAGAGAGAGAAAATTGCAATAAGTAGCCAAATTTTGCCTATAAAACTCATTATTTGGCGTGCACTGAGAAAACTATTCATGATACATAAAAAAGTCTGTGAGGGAATATATCTTAACTATGATATAGTTAAGTCATAGCAGCTTTTGTGTTCTAAAATGTAATTAGATCGCGCCGGTAGGAACAAAAGTTGGTTACGTTCGTATCGTAGTATTAATTCTTATTCAAATAAAGAGTTTTATCATCAGGGGTATTTATTTATGTAGCAGTAAAATACTTTTTAATTCATTCGAATCGGACATGTATACAAATGCAATACGCGAACCGTTCGAAGCGCCGCCGCCGCCGCCGCCGCCGCTAGCCGCTACGTTCTATGGTGTGGCTCACGGCAGAAGGGATTTGGATGAACTTTGGCACAGAGATAGATTATATTCTGGAATAGTACATAGGCTACTTTTTATCCCGGGAAACAAGAACCCTCGGGACTGCGGGTGAAACCGCGGGGCGGAAGCTATCCTACTTAATATTATAAATGCGAAAGTTTGTGAGTATGGATGTATGTTTGTTACTCTTTCACGCAAAAACTGCTGAACGGATTTGGATGAAATTTGGCAGAGAGATAGATTATAGTCTGGAATAGCACATAGGCTACTTTTTATCCCGGGAAAACATAAGATTTATTTATTTATTTGCATTCCATAAGTTAACCTTAATGAAATGAAATGAAATAATTTATTCGTTCAAATAGGCCTTCACAGGCACTTGTGAATAGTCAGACTAACGCACGGTTCGGAAGGTTGCTTTTACTGAGAAGAGCCGGCAAGAAACTCAGCAAATACTCTTTTCAAAACAAACTTAGATTTATTACATAGAATGTATCCTGCAAGAGCGAGCGCTACAAGGTGGTAAGATCCCACGGGAACGCGGGTGAAACCGCGGGGCGGAAGCTAGTACAATAATAAAGCAGTATAACTTCTATACTTCCTGTTTTTTCTGCAAGTATTGCCAGTGATAAAAAAAAAACACCCTTATTATGTATACCTATGATAAAGTATGTACAGTTGACGTCACAGAAATGTTTACATTTGAAAGTTACAAAAGTATCATTAGTCCTCCCAAAGAGCGCCACTCCTGGTCACTTGCAACTCGTGTCCACCCCAGTCCGGCTACCCTTTTGAGGTCGTCGTAATATTAATAATAGAAAATTTATTATGAAATGACTAGCTGTCCCTCGCGGTTTCACCCGTGTTCCCGAGGAAAAATCCATACCATAGGCTAGATGCATGCATGTGACAAAAATAGCTAATAAAAAACATTATCCAGTAATAAATTTTAAATGACATACATTTAAATTTTGTTATAAAATTACAAATAAATCAGAATCAACTTTACTACACACTTTTTCCTTGTAGCGATCGATATAAGTTGATTGTCAGTTCAGTAAAAGACGCATGCATGTGACAAAAATAGCTAATAAAAATACATTATCCAGTAATAAATTTTAAATGACATACATTTAAATTTTGTTATAAAATTACAAATAAATCAGAATCAACTTTACTACACACTTTTTCCTTGTAGCGATCGATATAAGTTGAGTGTCAGTTCAGTAAAAGACGACTGTGTGCTTGAGACGGCCGGGTGCACACGTTCGTGATAAAACCACTTTGTTAAAAAAAAACTGTGTTTTTTTTTACTAAAATGAATAAGTTTTTAGTGTTTTTCTTGTGCATGTATTATGTGCGCGCGTCTCTTGACAGTAAGTATAATAATAATAATAATTTATTCTGATTCCTCGACAATGAAAAAACCACATATATTTTTCCTTAAACATATTTGTAGTAATTCTGTGACAAGTATGAGTCGGAAACTCGCTTGGAGGGTGCCGTAAAATAAAAACAATAAGCTAAAGAAGCGCAAAAAAAAAATGTCGGGCTGGTAGGCGTGGTGGACACACAACAGGTAGTGTGCATGGACCTAGAAAAAAAGGCGGACTCCACCTCAGAAAACAATTACTGACGCACCCACAGTAAGCCAGCTCGCTTAAATGCATACACGTCCGTCACGCACACATTCACACCACACTAAGCCGGCTGCCCGCCATTACGCTCCGTACCACACACACACAGTTAAGTCGCCACCATTTTGGTGCTTCAATAGTTTCTTGGCGGCCATCTGTTTTAGGTACATGGTAGTGTGTTCGATTCCCACCCAAGACAGTAATTTGTGTATTTGTATGAACATGTCTGTTTGCCTTCAGACTGGGTGTAATTATCTATACTAGAGGTCGCCCGTGGTCAAAATTCGACCATAATTAAACAATCATTTCCACGTTATCGACAAAGCACTGACAGTGGTGACATGTGTTGTGTGTGTGTCAAACGTATGGTAGTGTGTGTAATGTCTTTTTTATTAATTTTATTTCTAATGAATATTATATAAAAATATTAGCTTTCTGCACTCCTTCTCCATAATACTTTAACTGTGACAAATTTCATACTCCTCCGTCCGCGTAATTTTCGTAAAAAAGTACCCATACCAAAGTTTTTGTTTCACGCATTAATATTATATAATAAGTACCTACATATATATAAAAAGAAAAAGTAGTATATCAGTTATCTGTTTTCCATAGTACAAGCTCTGCTTAGTTTGGAATTAGATGGTTGTGTGTGAGGAATGTCACAGGATATTTATTTATTTTGTGTCATTTTTTTTTTAATTCTATTAGTACTTATTTGTTGTTTAAGTAGTTACATGTTATTAAAGACCCGACTTACAGCTTATGTAATGGCGATACCTTTTTATATAGCGTCTTTTGTAAATGTAAATTAAAAGTAGCACCTATTTAAGGTAAATTGTCAATTTTGTTAGATTGAACGGAACCCTAAAAACAAGCTTTTAATGTTGTCTGTCTAACGCGTCATGAGGGACCATTCGTAGCGTGCTGTAGACGCTGTAGCAAACTTACATGAGAAAAAAACGAGGCGAACTAGATTGATTTGTACAAAAATACTTATTTTTGATTACTTATTCATTTACATCAAGTATTCACAACAGAATATACAAAAAACCGACAGACCGGTTGGCGTGGTTGGTAAGATACCCTATCTATCACGCCGCAGGTCGTGGGTTCGATTCCCACCCAGGACAAACATTTGTGTGCATGAACATGTCTGTTTGTCCTGAGTCTGGGTGTAATTATCTATATATGTATGTATTTACAAAAGAAAAGTATATGTAGTATATCAGTTATCTGGCTTCCATAGTACAAGCTCTGCTTAGTTTGGGGTCAGATAGCCGTGTGTGAGGAATAATGTCCCAGAATATTTATTAATATTAAAAAAAAAAAAAAAAATGGGGGCCCTTCGTAAATGACGTCATGTAATAAATAATAAGTTCCTATGCAACTTGTTTTTAAGGTCTATTTATCTCTATCAAAGACTTTTTTTTACGATTTCAAGTTTGGTTCCATACTTCCACTCTTTAAGCATTAATATTAACAAGTTTTATGGAACTAAACCTGAAATCGCAAAAAAAAGTCAAATTTTGATAGACAAAAACCTGTAATAAACTTGTAAAAAACATTTACTTGTTAGAAATAAATGTAAAGGTGTATTTTTTTTTTGTACTAATATGCTTTTCGACGAGTCCTAAACCACTTTAGTCGAAAACAAGTATGTAAATGTTAAATGCGGTGTATAAAGGTCGCTCAGGTAATATTATTTTATATTATAACAAACTCGTAGTCTGAGACATAAATTCCTGTCATCCTATAGGTAAAACAGTCCATGATTGAATTGTAATCTATCTTACTATAGGTTTGTTTGTTTGAAAGCGCAAATATCTGGAACTACCAGTCGGATTTGAAAAAATATTTTTGCATTTGATAGCCCAATTCTAGTGGAAGGTTATAGGCTACTTTATATCCCGGGAATGCGGGTGAAACCGCGGGGAACAGCTAATATAAAATATATACAAAAACCAATTGAAATTCCATACAATCTACTATGAATTTATATTGAGTCTGTGAAGAATACCGGATATATTTGTTTTTTTTTTACTTTGTATAGGCTTGTGTTTGACCACAATCTCACTATGGTAAGTGATGATGTGGCCGAAGGTGGTAAGCACACAAAGCCTAGAAGGAACTGGCTGTCAAATGCAGCTGCCGGAACACACCGTTAGTTGCTTGCCGACAGAATTTCCACTTGACCACCGTGTTTTGTTTTTTTATTATATTTTCACCACAAACTCGAGCTTATAGGATTCGATCCTCGTCTTTGATCAACGCATTCGAAGACACTACCACTGAGCTATCATCGCCTTATTTTAGGTGGTAGGGTACTTTGTGGTACCCGCCTGGCTGGCTACCACCCTCAAGTTGAAAATCTGTCGCCAAACACCTTATTTGTGTGTTCCGGTAGCTGCACTTGAGAGCCAGTTCCTTCTAGGCTTTGTGTGCTTACCACCTTCGGCCACATCATCACTTACCATAGTGAGATTGTGGTCAAATACAAGCCTATTCAAAGTTTAAAGAAAATCCTATTACTTATCTTTTAGGGGAGATTACTGAAGATGTTCAGTACAGATCTGCAAGATCGACGAATGAAGAGTGCGAGCCAATCTTACCAGCTCTGACCTCACCTAAGACAGGACAGAAGGCTTGGGATAGTAAGTACATTGTCATTTTAATTTTCCGTCAAGGTACTAAAGAAGAACAGGGGGGGCTAAAAAGGAAGCTCTAGCAATATTGCTAATGCAATTCATTTTTCCGAATTTACCGCAGATTAATCAATACCAAATCTTATAATGATTTAAACTGTATATATCTGCCGAGAATTCGAAAAATGATTGCTTGAGCGGCCTTTTTAGAGGTCCTGATTTCTGCTATTCAGATCGGAGACAAATCTTATAAATCAATGATCATAAAAATCGGTCGAGACGTTCTTGAGTTATAAATGGTGTAACTAACACGACATTGTTTTATACAGGATGTAAGGGACAGCCCTCGGCAGACTAATCGGGTGAATTCAGTATATCATACTAAGATGACCGGTATCTAAATGATATAGGGTATTTGACTGACATTCAAATCAGCAACTTTTTATGAAATATCAAAACGATAAGTTTATATGGAGTTTTGTATGAAATACAAGCATGTGACGTCATCATTATATAGCATACTCTTTATGGTTAGATTAGTCATTTAAAATCATAATAAGGATAAATTTAATAAAATAATCGTGGTTTCCCCTTTTTTTAGATGTTTTATACATTGGTTAGTGTTGGATAATTTATTTTGAATACAGGCAAATACCCTATTATTTCAGGAACGTTATGGGAATCCAATAAACTTGATTTGTTTGATTACCTCATACGCAATGTATCGGTACCGTGGCAAAATGCACTAGCGAACGGCAGTGCAACGAGCGTTCCGCCAAGAAAAAATCCAGTAGAATATAATTCAAAATAAGGAGGTGAATGTACCCACCCTGTTTGTTTGCGCAGGACTGTCCCATACACCCTGTATACATACAAATTAATAAAATTGAAGTGTCTGTTTGTTATGTCAAAATACCAGCGTTTTACTAAAAGCATTATGAAAGTAAGGTACAGTTATACGGTACTTACCTAGTCTATACAGGGTGATTTTGTTATCACTGGCAATACTTGCAGGGGTGGAAGTACTCATCAATGTGAACAACTTTTATTATAGGCCTAACTCTGATATCGCGTAAAATAATACGGTTGCTTCATACATTTTGGTCGAGTCATACATTTACATTTTGATCAGCTGTTCCATACAAAAGTTCAATACCTTTGTATGGAACAGCTGATAATTTTTTCATGATTTCACAGTTAGTCCCATAATAAAAGTTGTTCATTTTGATGAGTACTTCCACCCTTGCAAGTATTGCCAGTGATAACAAAATCACCCAGTATAATATATATATTCTTTGTCTGTCTGTTCTGGCTAATCTCTGAAACGGCTGGACCGATTTTGACGGGATTTTCACTGGCAAATATCTGATGTTATAAAGAGTAACTTTTTATACTTACCGGGAACGCGGGTGAAACCATAGGGAACAGCTATCTATACTAATAAAGTTTTAAATAAAATCCTAGTCCTAACTATCCTAACTAATATTATAAATGCGAAAGTGAGTTTGTTTGTTTGTTACCTTTTCACGCTTAAACCGCTGAACCAATCGCGATGAAATTTGGTATGCATATAGCCTATGGTATGGAGAAGAACATAGGCTACTTTTTATCCCGGGTAAATCATAAGATCCCTGGGGAACGCGGGAGAAACCGCGGGGCGGAATCTGGTCTTAAACAAAATTAATAAATATTTATTTCAGAATGCGTAGAATACCAAGAACAATTGATATTTCCATGCGAGAAGAGTGCGGCTACGCAAGATAAAGCCACTAGAGTCAATAAATGTACCAGTAATACTGACACTCTGATCGTAAGACACGAAGCGGATCCTAATGAGTTTCCACACATGGTAAGTGTAGCTACATCCATAGAAATATAAAAACATAGAATTAGTATGCCCCTTCGTCAGTATCGGAACCAGCGTACCCAACTAACACATCTACAGGATAATCCTTATTTCATAACACAAGCAAACCCTCTCTATGATTGGTGAATTTTAATTTTGTCATAATAGCCAAAATATCAGTCATCGCGTATTTAAAAAAGAACATAATTTTGTTACGATAGAGTTGATTATTGTCTATTTCTTTTAAGTATATACTACCTTTTTCATTTAATGCTCACATGACATAGTTTGACGAGCAAGTTCCGCTACTCGACGCTAGATATCACGATAATAAATGCACTCAATTATTTGACGTATTTCTATAAGCATAATGTTGATATTTGCTTAATGAAATCATTCGATTTTTTCTTCTCTAGGGATGTAACACTGTTCTATTTTACTTATCGATAATTTATTATTTAACTCGCTTATATTCTCAATACCGTAGACAAGTCGATAAATATAAAAAAAAAATTGGCTGTAGTTAAGTGTTGAACAAAATTTTTATTTTAATAAAATCATCTTTATCGGAGCGGGACACGCACGAAAAAGTGTCACGTTTCGCCTGAGCCTGAGCGTGCAAGCGAGAGCGCAGATCAAGCGATAGAGAGGCACTTTCGGCCCATTTATCTCTCTTCTATGTCAAAATGCATCAATTATATCAAATTATTATTATTGATAATATTAATCATTCTCAATAATGTTAATTGTTAATTTATCGAAAAAAATGTAATTTTCAATTAACTCCTTTGTATTATATAAAATAATGCTAATTCAGTGATAATAATTCAATTCAATTCATAAAAGTATGCATTTTTCCATAAATGTTTCTTTATGACTTTATCACGTAAAACTATCGTCCGTAAACCGACTTTACAGACAACCAATTTTTTGAGCAGTGAATAAGGTCGAATAGCGTTTAAGAGTGAAGATTTTTTTAAATAACTGTTTTAATAATTTATTTGGCGTTTTATTAAGTAAGGCCGTATTTGTCTAATGTTAAATAATATCAATCATTACATCATACATATTATTATGTACCTAGTAATCACAATTGTAAGTTTAAAAAATATCGATAGCTCGTTATCGATAACTTCAATCTCTAATTGAGTAGCTAACCGTGCATTTGCATGCTTGGAATCTTCGAGAATATTTGTTTTAGCTTGAAAGCAACTAGACCTTAAGTCTTAAAAAATAAAGTCAAATTTCGTTTGACTTATTGCATTAAATTAGTATTTTCAAATTTTAATCAAAATATAATAAAATTGGACTTACCGATGATACGATATACCACCGTTGGATACATTTATAGTACGGCTATCATTTTTGCACTCTAAAATTGCACAATAGGGCATTTTTATATTTTTTTTGTACACTTTTACACAGTGAGAGACTAAAAGATACTGATGTGCGCAATTGTGGGCGGCGCTTGACATTTGCGGAGCTACGCAAACGAGGGGCTACGCGGGCCACGCCCACTTGCTATTTCTATTGTTTTTATTGTTCTGTGGCGACATCTATCAAGACCTCCGCTACCTGTGGATAGATAGCGCAACAAGATTCTACATCGCACTGACAGAGCACTTCGACGACTTAGCATATATACAAGATTCCATCATCTACAGTTGGACCGCGGTCCCCAGGCACGATGTCCCAGCCTGGCGGTAGATCTTCCCTTTTCAATGGAGGAGTCTACCACCTTGCTCCTCCATGGCTTTAAAACAGTGGCGTAGCTCAGTCAGTTAGTGCTTGTTCACGTATACTCGCGACGTCAGGTAAGTTCAACCAGTTTGAACTTATCGCTAGAAACACACTCGCGCAAACGCCTGGCGGCTAATGTGAACACGAGCTCGCCACGTCTACCGCGCCCGCACCCGCCACCGCGCCCGCGCGTTCAACGTGAACAAGCACTTTAAACCAATGGTTCAGTTAGTTTTTTCTGCGTACCACTTTAAGATATACCTCAAACTCGCGTACCCCTAATTGCAATGATAACAAAAAAAAACAGTATTTTTGATATCTAATGACGGTGAAAATTAGTTGAATGTGACAAATGTGCACGATTTTCTTTCCATAACTCTGAAAAATCTGCTTGCTGTTTGGTCAGTCTCAAGTCATCTTCGAGTTGAGTCAAGGTGCATATTTACACTGACCGATTAAAAAAATATATTTGGGCATTTGTTAAAATTATCTTAGTCAAGAGATTGCCGCCAATAGGTTATTTGACTGACAATCAAATCAGCAACTTTTTATGACATGTCAAACGATAGGTTGACATGGAGTTTTGTATGAAATACAAGCATGTGACGTCATAATTATATAGCATACTCTTTATGGTTAAATTGGTCATTCAAAATCATAATACAGATAAATTTAATAAAATAATCGTGGTTTCCCCTTTTTTTTAGATGTTTTATACATTGGTTAGTGTTGGATAATTTATTTTGAATACAGGCAAATGCCCTATTATCTTAGACCAGTGTTTGGCAATAAATTGGGAAACACTTGGCTATATAGAATGTGCCGTACACCGGGCGAGTACTGGATTAAGCCAGAGCGGGGCCTGTAGCAAATATAATCAAGGGCCCTTGGTTCAGTCAGGCTCTCTAATCTTTTGGTTCAGTTAAAGAACCAGCTTTTAGATAAAAATTGTTGGTCGCGCATATATATTTTGACGATTTTTTTGTATTTTGAAAGATATTTATTCTATTTGTAGCGTGATTTGTCTTAATTTTAAATGTAACCGCTTACCTCTGCTTCTTTGTCGACTATGGCGCAAAAAAAAGTTTAATTTTGGATGTTACATTTTAAGGAAGTACCTAATTGAAATACAAATACGTACTTATTTGTAATTCAATTACGTATTTTAATTGCAAGTAATTCAAATACTGCCCTGTATATTTGTCGCCAAACGCCTATTGGTGTGTTCCGGCTACTGCACTTGAGAGCCAGTTATATTCTACGCTTTGTGTGCTTACCACCTTCGGCCATATCATCACTTACCATAGATTGTGGTCAAACACAAGCCTATACAAAGTAAAAAGAAGGGTCTGAATAAGGTGGTATATAATGTTTACAGGCTTTGCTTGGTAATGGAGAACATCCTAAATATTCATGGTACTGCAACGCAGCGTTGATTAGTGAGCGGTTCATCCTCTCAGCTGGGCATTGCACTAGCAATAGAGAAACGTAAGTTACTCAATCGATTATAATTATCAATATGAGGTCCTAATAAATGAAGTACGGTCCTTTTGAGGGATGATAGTATAGGTCATAAGTATTCTGAAAATGATAAAATAAAAATATTCGGTCGTAATTTTTAATACATAAACCTGAAATTGTACTTCATCACTACTAAGCATTAATTAAAACCATTTACAGCATAATCAGTGACAAATAGCCTAACTGTCGTACTCAGAGACATCATTTAGAATTTAATCAAAATGAACTCTGTCCCTGTCCCTTTCTAAAGTTATTAAATAAACAAGGACGGATATGTTAATCAGTCATTAAATTATTATTATTACAGTGGTCCATTTAATATCGCCGCTCTGGGGGCCCATAAAGTTGAAGATATACAGGACTCTAATCTGTACAAGTTGTCGGAAATTATTCGACACCCTTCATTCATTGCGCCTCAAAAGTACAACGATATTGCATTGTTCAAGACTGAAAAACCGTAAGTAATATACTATACTTAGTCTTCTCCCCCGGACCCCTGCGCAAAGCAGACGTTTTCATCTAATAGTATATGTTTATTTTCTGATTTTTTTTTAAAATTATAATTACAAAAGTTGCACGACAAATAGTGTGGAATAATAGGAGCACATAAGTTATAACGAGCTCGACGGTTTCGCATCCCTGCTGTGTGCTATCGGTGAGTCACCGCTGTGGTTCAATTGCCGTACAGTACCTACGCTTGACGCGTGCGCATCTACGCTTGCTACGCACCGCTTCTGTGCGCTGTTCGCCTGGTACCTGCTCGCTTGCGTCCTTGCCGCTGTCACCGCGCCGCTGCCGCGTCGCGCCCCGCCATGATTAAACGTACCCCACCACACTCGCCAGCGCCATCGCCCGCCTTGCAGCCACTGTCGCATTGTAAGTCGGATTCGAATATAAACTCACCCGCTATGAGTGCTACTATTGCCGTGCCTACAATCTCACGCGAACATACTACGAGCGAACCCAGTATTGCAATGCGAAAACGCAAAAGAGGAGAGGATGACATTAGCAGGACGGAAATCCTGGAAATGCTTTCTGCGCTCAGAAAGGAACAGGATGTGAAATTTACCGCACTTATGAACAAGGTGCAGGGTGGTATAGATTCACACACAGAACAAAATAAGGAAATCTCTTGTTCCATAGAATTTCTCGGGCAAAAATATGACGAATTGGTTACAAGAATAAATACATTAGAACAGGAAAAATGTGTTGATCGCAAATATATTAAGTCTTTGGAGACTAGGTTGGAGCAGATTGATCGGAGCCTACACAGCTCAACTATCGAAGTACGTAATATTCCTAAAATGCCCGTTGAGGTGAAGGAAGACCTCCTTAGTATCGTACAAAAAGTGGGCAACGCACTCAGTGTGCCGTTCCAGCGGATGGAAATTCGTGATGTATATCGCGTTAACACAAAGGCCGAAAGCAACCAACCTATAATTGCAGAGTTTTCGACAGTGAACCTGAGAGATAAAATTGTCGGGTCCGTCAAGGCCTACAACAAGAAATATCCAAATAGTAAGTTTAACACCTCTAACCTAAAGCTTGAAGGACCCCATAAACCAATATTTGTATCGGAAGGCCTCACCTTACAGACAAAAAAGCTCTTCTTTTTAGCTAGGGAGTTTGCTAAAGGGAACAACTACAAATATTGCTGGGCTTCACGAGGCCGAATATATCTAAGGAGGTCTGAAGGAGCACCATTAGTTAGAGTCAACAATGAGAGTGACTTGGGAAGCCTTAAGACTGCATGACTTATATCTCTTTCATTGGCCTGCCTGTTTTGTCCTACTTTGTTTGTCTTATTTTTGGTATCATATTATTTTTATGTTAACTTAAATATGTTTACTGATACTTTTTCTCTGGCTTTAGTTTTAATGTGCTTACATCGAGTACTTTATTCTTTGTTCACCTTTCTCACTGCATTCATACAATACGTTACCACTACACACTACTCGGTACCCATACTCAAACTTCACATATACACTGAACCTTTACATTCTATAATTTCTTTACACATACATGTCATCTCGGGGACTCAAGCTAAATCTCTTTATTGCCTATCTTTCATAAAGGTTCCACTTAACAAAAAAATAATAACGTGGTTATCTTATAACCATGATAATATTATATTATATTTTGCTCCATTGCACCCTATTACTACTAATTTTGTGAATGGATGACAGTTCCTTCATTATTACTGAAGTCGATAAAACTGATAATATAGAATGTCTCTCACTTGGCGATTCAGGTAGTTGCCGGAAATATTTAAACTCGGATGTAAACAACAAATGCTCGTTCACAGTATTAACGTTGAACATTCGCAGTATTCATTGTAATTTTGATATGTTTGTTGCATTTATATCTAGCCTGGATATAACAGTGGATGTTTTTGTGTTGACAGAGTGTTGGACAAGTCCACAAAACTCACCACCCAGCATTGATAATTACAATTTGTTTTGGACAAAAAATTGTCTTAATCAAAATGATGGCGTGGTTGCTTATGTTCGTCATGAAATTGAAGCCTCTGCGCAGGAACCACTGTTCTCTGACGGCAATTGCCTTATTATTAACATTTTACCAGACTATACAATTATTTGTTCATATCGTCCTCCTAGTTTTCGTAACGCTAGTAAATATCTAGAATCCTTAGATACAGTTTTAGAGAATATTTCTACTAAAAACATTATTTTCACTGGT
Source organism: Tetheella fluctuosa (assembly GCA_951216915.1). Taxonomy (NCBI): domain Eukaryota; kingdom Metazoa; phylum Arthropoda; class Insecta; order Lepidoptera; family Drepanidae; genus Tetheella; species Tetheella fluctuosa. The sequence goes on from OX578242.1 coordinate 795,066, forward strand.
GATATCAACTTGGATATATTGCCCGATAATCTCTCGGTGTCATCGCAGGAATATCTTAATATAATGGCTATGCATGGTCTTAAAAAAGGAATAAATCTGCCTACAAGAATTTCAACGTGCATTGACCACTTTATGGTCAAATCGGTTGGGACATGGAAAACCATTGTTTTTGAACAACAGTTAACGGATCATGCTCCTATCCTTCTCTACGTTAATAATACCAAATTACAAAGAAAATTAATAACATACAATAAAATAACTATAAACACCGAGGGAATCAAGAAATCACTAGGTATGGAGACTTGGTTTGATTTGTTTAAAATAAATAATGCTAATTTCGCATCTGAGTTAATTACGACAAAATTACTCAAGATTATTAATGATAATACAGTTATCAAACGAATATCCAAAAGGAATCTACCTCTCAAGCCTTGGATTACTAACAGTGTAGTTAAATCCATACGAAAAAGAGATAGACTCCACATGAAGGTAAAAAAGACACCAGAAGATGAAGGAATTCGACTGACATATATAAATTACAGAAATGTTTGCAATAAAGTAATAAAGAACCTTAAGAGAGACTACTATAAAAATAAATTAATTAAAAACAAAGGAAACATTAAAGAAATTTGGAGGATTGTAAAGGAAGCGTGCAATTTTAAACAAACAAAAGTAGCTTATAGTGACTTACTTAATATTAAAAGTAGTAAAATTGAATCATTAAATCTAATTAACACATACTTCACTTCTATTGGTGGAGCACTTGCGGAAAAGACTTTAGGAATTATGAACATAACAGAAAAAAAACTTGCATCTCTTGCAAAATCATCAAACTCTCCAGTTAACTCGATGACACTAGTTCCCACAGATCCTGTTGAAGTGAAAAGAGTTATCTTTGAACTTAAATCAAATAGTGCACCAGGCTGGGATAATATTACAGCAAATATACTGAAAACGTGTATACATTTCCTGGCAGAACCAATTGCATATATATGCAACTTGAGTCTTGGAACAGGAACTTTTCCAGCTGTTTTTAAAAGAGCAGTTGTATGCCCAATTTTTAAAAGTGGCGACAAAACTAGTCCATCCAATTATAGACCAATTTCTCTTCTTTCGACCCTCTCTAAAGTATTGGAAAAACTGATCAAAAGAAGAGTTACGCAGTACCTGGAAAAAAACAGTATTTTAAGTAAAAACCAATATGGCTTTAGGGGGGGTATATCAACGGAAGATGCGGTCTTGAAATTATCTTCCCTAATCACAGCATACCTGGATGATGGAAACAAGTGTATAGGAGTCTTTTTGGATCTCCAAAAGGCTTTTGACACTGTTTCCATTCCTATCCTATTGACGAGACTAGAAAATATTGGCATCAGGGGTTTGGCCCTTGCTTGGTTCACTGACTATCTGTCTGTTAGATCGCAGCGTGTTCGGGTAGAGGGCTATGAGAGTGAGAGCTTAGAGTGTACGCATGGTGTGCCGCAGGGTAGTACGCTGGGACCAACACTTTTCCTCATTTATATAAATGATTTATGTCTCACTACGCTACCTGGCTTGGATCTACTGATGTTTGCAGATGATACAGTGCTCCTCCTCCATGATAAAAGTTGGCAAAATGTAGCAGAGTTGGCTGAGCTTTGTCTGTCCAATGTGACACAGTGGTTGGAAAATAGTCTGCTTTCACTTAACACGAGCAAAACTAAATACATGTGCTACAGCAAGACAGCCTCGGGAGGTCCTGGAAATTACTTTAGTCTAAAAATCCATACCTACCCCTGTAATCGCTATGGTTCTCGTCTTAATCCCTGTGAGTGCGCAGCCCTGACTCGTGTCGATTCTATCAAATACCTTGGCGTTTTAATCGATGAAAAACTGAACTGGAGTAGTCACATAGTTGCAGTTGCTTCTAGGATCAGAAAGCTTATTTATATTTTCAAAATACTGAGAACAGTTGCTGATTTGGACCTAGTTATTCAGACCTATAAAGCATTGTGTGAGTGCCTTATTAGGTACTGTATCTGTGCATGGGGCAGTGCTGCAAAAACTCATATAATAACGGCAGAACGCGCACAGCGCGCTATTTTAAAAGTTCTACTCTACTTACCTTATAGACACCCAACAACATTGGTCTATGAAAAGGCTAATGTCTTAAGCGTAAGAAAATTATTTGTCTATGAGACCCTACGCCGTTACCACAGACAAACTGTCCCTAGTTTACCTGAGTCATCTGGAAGAGTTGACCGATGTCATGTTCCTTATGTTAGGACAAGATTTGCTCAAAAGCAGTATAACGTTATCGTCCCACACCTATACAATAGATTTAATAAAGAGTACAAAGCGAAAAAATATAGTAATAACGAAATTAAAAAATATATTTTGATTTGGCTTAAAAATTTTGATTATGAAAACCTAGAACATTTATTAACGTCGTTTTATTTCTAACATAAACATCGCGTTTACGCACACATGCAACCCCAAACACACACACAAACACTCACACACACACAACACACAGACATTCACACACTCACACACATACATTCACACACTCACACACAAACATTCACACACTCACACACATACACAGTACATGAATGCATAATGAGTATGGTTATAATCGATTAATTTTAATTATTTTTATTTACTTATCAACATAATTGTTAGCTTTTTATTATTTTAATTTGGTTGTATAAAATTTAAAATTTAAAACTGCTTTGTAAATTATTATTACGTATTTTTTATATAAAAATTTCTTGTAAGATTGGAAAAGACAATATCTATGCAATGACAATGGGAGAAGCCACTGGCTCCTGAAACACAGTTTTACACTAGTTCGGAAGCCTATGGATTCAAAAATAAGCTGTAACATGTTTTATGCCAATAAAATAATTTGTAATTTGTAATTTGTAACTTAAAGCTGAAGAGTTTGGTTGAACGCGCTAATCTCAGGAACTACTGGTTCGAACTGAAAATTTATTTTAGTGTTGGATAGCCCATTTATCGAGGAAGGTTTTACCTAGTTACCGTAGGCTATTGAAGCTTGCAACACCAGGGGAATCACTCGCATGTTGGTAGCCCTGTGACAATCTCTTCATACCCTTCTTGAAGAACCCCACGATTCCCTTGGGAAAACCACGGCGGCCATTTTAAAGTCAAAGCCATGTATTCAGTTTAGGTTCGGAAGTCAGACAACTGAGAAGAACCGGCAAGAAACTCAGTAAGGTTACATTTTTTTATTAATCCCAAAATAAAAGTTGTTCATATTGATGAGTACCTACTTCCACCCCGGCAAGTATTGCCAGTGACAAAAAAAAACATCCAATATATATATATTTTTTGAACAGTCTGACAATGTTGGCTTTTTTCTAATAAATGTATAACAAATTTAAAGAAATATAATACACATAAACACAAAAATAATAAAACTAAAAATTACTCACTAAGTACTGGCTTTCGTATAAGCACAGTCTATGTAACTCTTACAGTCGGCCAACGGACACTGTCTAGACTGAGCAATCATGCGGGGCTTGCGGGGTGAGAGAGGGGTGCCATACACTCACTTGGGACACAATGCAGCAATTACGAATGCCTATACAAAGCGGCATTTTGCGTGACTTCAAACGCGATAGACCACTGTATGTAATTATGCTGTGGTATAAGTGTGAACAAGATGCACTTGTGCGGAGTGCAGTGGAATGTCGATGCTAAATGAAATAATGTTTCAGTGTAAAACTCGACCAGTCAGTGGTGCCTGCTTGTCTTTACGTTGGAGACCAGGTCGATGATCACAGAGGATTGTACACGGGGTGGAATCTGGGAGAAAATTCAACAGGTATCATACAAATAGTAAGTGAATCTTTGGCGATTCAGAATGGGTGATTCTGGTACCTGACAGGACGATGCTTAACTTTGCCGGTCGGTTATGGCGATATACGTGTATAACCCTGTCCCGCACTGAACTAACCGGAAAGAGAGAGAAGGAACAAAGGCTATTTCGTAGAAAAAAAGACGTTTAAATAAATAAATAAAATGAGTTTTTTTTTTGGAAAAGTATAATAATAATCAATGAAAAGTTTAAATTATTATAAAAAGTCCTCGAGTTTAACATATTTTTTTTTTACAAATCTCTTGCATTAAAGAATAGGTACAGAGAAAAACTTAATTTAGAATCAACATTTCGCGTCGGTTCTATTTTATCAACCGACTTCAAAAAAGGAGGTAGGAGGAGGTTTTTAGGGTAGTAGAACTCTAAATGCAGAGTTCGCCCGGGGAAGTACTACTACCATATCTAATTCCGCCGGGAAATAGTAGTGCAGTGCACTTGTATTACTGTGTTTCGGTTAGGAGGGTATGGGAGCCGGTGAAATTACAGGCACAGGAGACTTAACAACTTCATGTCTCAAGGTTGGCGACGCGTGAGTGATACCCCTGGCAGGGAAAATATTATATTGTATTTTCTTTGCCCGTGGTGTTACGAGCGTCTATAGGCTACGGTAACCGCTTACTATCAGGTGGGCCGTGAGCTTGTTTGCCACCTATATAGGTATGAGGTTCTATGTTCAACTGTGTTTTTTTTTTGACGGGACTGGATCGTGGTGGTTCCAGGGGACCATCGACCACCCTTACGTGGACAATCAGACTGTATGTATGTTTTTTTCTATTGCTTTATTCCAGGTGAGATTTGATAAATACAGTGACGACGAATGCAAAGCTGCATTTACGTCTTTCCGTCTATTGAAGCAAGGAATTAACGCAACAACCCAAGTATGCTACGGAGACAAAAGCAATTCGATTGATACCTGCCGGGTAAGTTAAATTTGTTATTTTATAATATTACTAGCAGTTCAGACAGACAAAAAAAAGTTTTTTTGTTTATAAGTACCGTATGCAAGGTGGATATGACGAAAACAATTTAATTTTTCAAAGTAAAAAAAATATATATAATAAGGTAAAATATATATAAAAATATATATATAAATTAACTTTAAGAAATTTAAGGAGTTGTTTAAAATCATATTCAATAAATAATCACGAAGAAATATATTATAAAAAGGTATTGTTCAAGATATGCAATTATTTTCATTACGCGTAAATAATTTAATATGCGCACCATACTGGGCGCGGAGGAGAGAAGCGTGTCGCTGGCGCCGTCCGCCGAGCTGCAAGTGCAGCCCCGCGCACAGTGTGTATAAATAAATAGTTTTACAAATTACTTTATTTTGGTGAAAAATTAAAATCGCTCAAAAAAAAATATTTTTTTTTAATCTATTTATTTTTCGATAGCGAGCAACCTCGTAAACTGTTCAAAGTTTATTTTTTAACACCTTATATATATACCAAATAAACAAGATACGACACCGTTTATAGTTAGGGATGGGTTTATAGTTACCGAATGTTCGTATTCGGTCAAACCCATGTTCGGCCCATCCCTATTTATAGTTACATATCGTCACTGACAAAAACAGGAACATGGCCTTGTCAATCCGATCACCCTTTTCACAATAAGTAAGAATAGAATTGGCTGTCAAATTTTTATAGTACCTAATTGTCATAACCCACAAATATTGTCAGTGACTTGAGACTAGATAAATAATTTTATGTAATAAATCTGAGTTGGTTTTGAAAAGAGAATTTACTGAGTTTCTTGCCGGCTCTTCTCAGTAAAAGCAACCTTCCGAACCGTGCGTTAGAGTCAGGCTATTCATAAGTGCTTGTGAATGCCTTTTGGAATAAAAAATATTTTCATTTTCATAATAAATATATAAATTAATTTACAGGCTCAAAGCGGTGGACCAATCCAGATTAAAAGTAAAAAACTAAATTGCATGTACGTAATTCTTGGTGTTGCATCATTTGGCAAAAGATGTGGTCATTCTACGACCCCTGATGTATACACGAGAGTGGTGAGTTACGTACCTTGGATAGAGAGCGTAGTGTGGCCTGATACAGAATAAAAATATCCCAGCATATATTTTTTGATCTTTGAAGCCGGATGCGGGTTGTTAGGGACATTATTCTGAACAACTTCCACTATGGTACCAATTTGATCAGAGCAACTTTATTTTTTGTATAAATAATGTAAGACGGCAAGCTATAGAGCCTTATTAAGTATGAACCGAAAGCACAAGTATGAACACAGGAGGGGGGTGCAGATGCATGGAACATCGCTATGAAAGCGCTACACCATAGCTAAGTATCTATAACATTTTTGCTTACGATCGGCACAACGGACCGGAGCGATACTGTTACTCTATAAATAAATAAAAAAAAAACTGTGACATTCCTCACACACGGCCATCTGACCCCAAACTAAGCAGAGCTTGTACTATGGAAGCCAGATAACTGATATACTACATATACTTTTCTTTTATAATATATACTTACATAGATAATTACACCCAGATTCATGACAAACAGACATGTTCATGCACACTTATGTCTTTCCTGAGTGGGAATCGAACCCACGAAATGTTGCGTGGCTTTTATGTAAGGTTTTGAATTTTGATGGCGCGCATGTCCACTACGCAGTGTCCCCTGGGCTGCGTTCAGTAACTACTTACGTTCAGAAGCCGAAGGTTCAGTCGGACACTAGTTCTAATACTGTTTTGTCAACTTTTGTATAAGTTTTTAACATATTCATTTTTAATTAAAATTTATATTTTTAAACTGTCATTCATTTAGATATGTTTTTTTTTTATTAAACGTATTTCAATATTAAATGTATTTGTTTTTAATAACTTTTCAGTTTTACTCATTCCATTTTGTATACTTTGATTATTTATACTGGGTGACTTTTTAGTCACTGGCAATACTTGCAGGGGTGGAAGTTCTCATCAATATGAACAAATTTTATTATTGGACTAAGTGTGAAATCTAGAAAAAAATATCAGCTGTTCCATACAAAAGTTCAATACCTACTCAACCAAAATATATGAAGTAACCATTTTATTTTACGCGATCTCAGAGTTGGTCCCATAATGGCACACGGCGGAGGTCGTGAGTTCAAATCCTACCATGAGCTTGAGCTTTCGGTGAAGGAAAACATCGTGAGGAAACCATAGCACTTTACATACTTTGTAGTACCCGCCTGCCTGGCTACCACCCTCAAGTTGAAAATCTGTCGCCAAACACCTATTGGTGTGTTCCGGCAGCTGCACTTGAGAGCCAGTTCCTTCTAGGCTTTGTTTGCTTACCACCTTCGGCCACATCATCACTTAACATAGTGAGATTGTGGTCAAACACAAGATATTTTTTTTTTATTATTGTCCCCAAAAATAGGTTTATAATAGAAAAATTAAACTAGGTATCATTATTATTATTATTAATAATTATTATTATTGTTGATATACGACCACTGTCCTGGTATATAATTAATCGAAAGCAACAAACATTTTATCTTTTCCATTTTCGTTATTTTATCATTTAGATCAATTTCACAAAAGTTTTGTATGAACGATTGGTTTTTTTTTGAGAAATCAATTAATCCTCCCAGATCTCTATTCATAATTTTTATCGTTGCACAAAATCGAACAGGTAAAGTAAGCCACTGTGCCAAGATCTTAGCTTCCAAGCTGTTGCCGTTAAATGTACATTGAGACTGATTGTCAATTGTTAAAATTCCATATTTACAACGGTAAACAGTTCCTGGAACAGCAAATACATCTACATTATCTTGTATGACTTCTGTTGGTTGTACATTAGCAGAGGCAGCCGGAGGTGTTGTACGAGGAAGTTTTCCAAGGCAACTGTCAGCACGTTCAATGATATTAGAGACGCTTACTTCAACTTTATTTGCTTGTTCCATTTGTTTTCCCATTGTTGTTATGGCATGTTCAACCTGTTTGTTAAGAACTTCATTGCCAGTGGAAATATGATTGTATAATTCCGTAAGTGAGGAGACGAGCTCGTCGTGACTGCGTAAACGGCGGCAAGTAAATACTGCAAGCATAGACGAAATTGAGCAGTAAAATGCTGGAGCACCGAAACTGGTGGCGTTTCGAAGCTCTTCTTTCACAGTTACCCAGTCTCCTCCAACCACGGCAGCCAGACGGGTGTATTTGGAGTACAAGTCCACCTGTTTCAATATTGGATCCTTACTGATTTTGTCTATAAGCAGGATCAAAGGTGGGTGAGTAGGGAGGACTTCAGCTCGCAGCATTTCGGCTAGGTCTTCCATGAGTGCTAAAGTTCAATGTTCCAGCTTGTACTCATTGATCCGTACCATATACTGTTCAAGGAGAGAAATAAAGTGTTACAATTCTACAGCCATAATAAATAGGTATACAAATATATTGGGTGAATTTGGGTGTAACAAAATAGGGTGTAAGATTAAGTTACAAGTTATTAGTTTGTTTTTCATATAATTCTTTATAACAGAGTTTGGTTATAATGACCTATAGTATAGATTTAAAAAAATAGTTAAACAAAAGTTATGTAAGAAAGGGTACTATAAAGTTTCTGATTTATGGTTTTCTGGTTTATGTCTTCCACACATGAATGGATTTAAATGAAATGTTTGCTACACAAAATATTTACTTTGTTATTTGTAATTAAATAGCTACATAAATTAAATAAAAAAGAACAAAGATCTATAAAAATATGCCTTGCTGAGTTTCTTGCCGGAGTATTCTCAGTCCTAGTGTATTCCGAACCGGTGGTAGATTCAATTGTAACGTTCATAAGTGCCTTTTTAGGGCCTAAACTGAATAAATGATTTTTATTATCATTTATTATTATTAATATATTAAAGAAATTATGTCCCGTTATTGTAAAAATTCCTGACACCTTATTATTATTATTTGGATTAGGTGGCTATTTCAAGTCTTGCTTGTATCACTGCGACCAGATTAGATCTATTGTGATCGCCACACAAATTAAATTTCACTGCCAAGACCTGCAGCTATAATAAACTGTACTATATACTTGACAGGAAGTGCTTTTACTTCATCTGGGTGTAATTGGTGTTTCCCCAGATGAGTATTACGTTTAGGCATAAGTGGATAGCACTCACACAAGAGGTGTATTGGTGTTTCATCTGCCTCAGAGCAGAATCTGCACGCCTTTGTGTTCTGAACGCTGATAGTGAACAAGTGCTTGTTCAATGAACAGTGTCCCGATAGGGCCCTTACTAATATGCGTATGCCGTTTCTACTTAGAGATAGTATCTCCCGGGTAGACTTCTTGTTAAAGGCATTTACAAGTGCCTTTGAGTGGTTCATTCCTGGAGCCTTATTCCAGGAATCGATAGATGAGTTTACATATAAGTTCCTCATAGTTAGTTTTGCCAGGCTTTTAGGTACACCACAGATTGGCTCTGGGCCATAAGGGATCCCCTTAGCTCCGGCTTTGGCTAGTTCGTCAGCTTTTTCATTGCCAACGATTCCTGTATGTCCAGGAACCCACCGCAACACGACCCTGTTCTTTTCACCCAGGTGGTTGAGTAAGTCCATGCAATTTTTAACTAGCTTAGAGTTAATTGAATCGGAGGCCAGCGCCATAAGAGCTGCCTGACTGTCCGAGTGAATGTAGATTGTATGGTTGACGTAGTTTTTCTGCAGATTAATATCAGCACATTCTAAGATGGCGTACACTTCTGCTTGGAAGATGGAGGCGTATTTTCCCATATTTAGCTGTTTGCCTATTTCTGGACGCTCACCATAAACTCCACAGCCTACGTCAGATCCTGATTTGGACCCGTCGGTATACCACTTGAGGCTACCTTCCAACCACGTGATCTTGTCATTGAGCCAGTCGTCACGTGTGGGAATTTCGATAACGTAATACTTACGAAAAATATTCTGAGGGACCATCGAGTCTGTGATCATGTTCAGAATAGGAGTTTCCAGTACTGAATCCTGAAGGGAGTTTAGTGCCTGGGAAAGCCATTTCCCTCCCACTTGGGCGTGTATCCTGTGCATGGTAGTCCTCGCCACCTTCTCTACATGTAGATGCAGGGGCGTTAGATCTAATATGGCATCAAGAGCCGCTCCAGGCGAGGTTGACATGGCTCCAGTTGCCATAATGCAGGCGGTTCTCTGAATGCCGCTCAGTGAGGCAATTGTAGTTTTTTGATTGACTTTTTTACTCCAAACTACAGAGGCGTATGTTATCAACGGCCTCACAATAGTGGAGTATAGCCATAGAATCATTTGAGGTCTGAGTCCCCAACGTTGACCCGCCATCCTGCTACATATTCCTAAGGCGATTTTCGCCTTATGTATTATGTTAGCAACATGGCTGTTCCAAGTCAGTTTCTGGTCAATGATTACTCCCAGATATTTGACTTCTTTGGAAAACTGTACACTTTTGTTGTTGAGTGTCGGCATGACTAGTTTGTCAAGAGACCGTTTTTTAGTAAATGGTACCAGAACCGTCTTGTCGGCATTTACCGATAGTTCGTTTTCCTTACACCATTTACTAATAGTATTGAGTGCCCTTTGCATAAGGTACGATATAGTACTTTGGCAGAAACCACGAACAGTTATTACAAGGTCGTCAGCGTACCCCTGTATGTCTATACGAAGATCCGCCATCTTATATAAGAGTTGGTCAATGGTAAGTGTCCAAAGTAGGGGAGACAGAACACCCCCTTGTGGACAGCCTCTCACTACAGATACTTCCAAAGAAGTGCCGTGCAGAGATACAGTATTAGATCTATTGGAGAGCATGGCCTTAACCCACTGAACAGTGGTTGGGTCCACATTTTTCTTTTCTAGGCCCCCAACCAAACTGCTAATAGGGGTATTGTCGAAAGCTCCCTCAATATCTAAGAATGCACATAGGGCAATTTCTTTGTCCTCTAACGCTTTTTCTACCCTGTCAACTAAGTTGAGTAGAGCAGTTTCAGTGGACTTGCCACATTGATAAGCGTGTTGAGTACAATGGATAGGGTTCGTGGTCAGAACCACATCCCTAATATAACTATCTATAATTTTTTCCATAGCTTTAAGCATGAATGAAGTAAGGCTTATTGGTCTGAAGGACTTTGGTAAAGAATAGTCCTTTTTACCTGCCTTAGGTATAAAGAGCACTTTCACCTTGGTCCATGGTTCAGGAACCATCCCCAGGGCTAGACTGGCTCTAAATATTTTGATCAAGGAGGGGATGAGTATATCCAATCCCTTCTGAAGCAGAATAGGCTGGATACCATCCGCACCACTTGATTTATATGGTTTGAAGGAGTTTATCGCCCACCTGACCTGTCGCGGTCTGATAATTTGCGCCGCTCTGCGCCAGTCCTCGTTATGAGGCCTCTTGCAGGTACGCATATGGGCATTGGTTGTAACCATAGCCACAGCCCCAGGAAAATGAGCGGAAATTAACTCCTCCAAACTCTCCTTCTCATTTGTAGTGAAGGAGCCATCAGTCTTCCGGAGAAGACCTATTTGTCTAGGTTTTTCTTTGGCTAGAATTCTGTGAATTCTAGCTCCTTGAGGCGTGTGTTTAACGTCCTCGCAAAACCTTTTCCAGGAAGCTCTCTTAGCCTTCCTAATTTCCTTGTTGTAATCTGTTAAGGTTTTCGTGTAGACCTCCCATTCCTTTGTCTTCTTAGCCTTATTAAATAGTCTCCTGGTTTTCTCCCTTAGTTTCCTAAGTTTTGTGTTCCACCAGGGCACTTCAGTTTTTGAAGTCTTCTCTTGTAGCGGGCAGTTCTCTTCAAAGGCATTTGTGATGCCTTCGGAGACGATGAGCGCCGCCATCTCGAGCTCTTCAGGTGTTTTGATTTTCTTCGGACAGTCCTCCAGGTTACGCCTTAGATTGACCCTGTAGTCTTTCCAGGCGGTCTTCTTGGGGTTCCGATAGGTGATCGATTCATAGGCCAGAAGGCCTTTGAATTGAAAACGAATATGCCGATGATCGGACATAGAGGTTTCGTCACTAACATGCCAATCAGAAATATGAGAGGCCAGTTTGTTTGTGGCGAAGGTAATATCCAAAACTTGTTGTCTGTTGCTTGTAACAAAGGTTGGAGAACATCCTACATTAAGCACTTGGAGACTGTTTTGAATAAGATAGTCATATAATAACTCACCCCGATTGTTGACGTCGGTGCTGCCCCAGTCACAGTGATGAGCGTTTGCGTCGCATCCTACTACTAACTCTGCTCTATGAAGCCTTGCGTAGTCTACGACGCATCTCAGCTCTTCAGACGGGTCAAGTTTCTCTCCGGGCAGATAGGCCGAGCACATAATTACTCTAGACCCATTCCACCCTTTGAGATTAATAAACGCTGCTACCAGGTCGTCGGAACAAAGCTCTGGAACAGGTAGAAAATTAACATGTTTTGAGAACACTATGCAGGCTCTGGGCTTTACACCACAGGTGTTGTATAGTACCTTGCCAGCAGCGTTGAGTCCCAGAATAGATTGGTTGCGAACCCAGGGTTCCTGAATAAGGGCGAGATCTACGCGACCCTCAACAAGACAGCACTCCACAACCGCAGTTGCAGCCACGGCATGATGGAGGTTAGCTTGGAGGATCGTCGCCGATTCTCCCTGAGTCGCCATTTATTTGGCAGCGGAAGGTCCGGGCTGCGCTCCTCCTAGATGCGGACGAGTACGTCCACGACCAGGCCGAGCCCTCCCAGACTTCTTTTTCCCGCCCCGAGAGCCACTAGTCTGCCTGGGGAGAATTGGGGGCCGTGTCGCCGGAAGGCGTTGGGGCACCCCGCTCCCAGCGACAGAAGTAGCTGGGGCAGCGACTGCTACAGGGGCAATTGTGCCAGAAGGCTCTGCAGACCCTGTAGGTGCTTCCGCTGGCGGTTTTGTGGAATCAGAGCTGCCCTTGATTCTAAAGATAACTCTCTTGAAACCAAAGACAGCCCTGAATTCCATTTCTTTGAGAGCTTCAACGGAGGGCTCGTCCAAGGCCATAGTTACAGTGTAGCCGGCCTTGTCCTCCTTACTGGCTAGGATACGCCAGTGCTCCGTATGAAGCCCTGCATTTTGTACCCTTATAAGGTGGAGGGCATCCTCAACAGTGCTCACCTCCCCCTTGGGTATAAATGCTATGCTGACCGTGGGCTTAGGCAGTTCGCTCTCCGGTATTATGGAGAGTTTCGCCTCAGGCCACGGCAGCAGTTTTGGTATTTCCCTCTCGATCCAGTTCTGGCTGTCCTAATTCTCACAAGTTATCAGGAGCCAGCCCGGCTTATGAGAGAGACCTAGAAATCTTGGTCCGACACCGCTTTCGCCCATCTTAATGATGGCGTAGTTTATGGCTTGCCGGACCAAGCGCATCTGATCCTCACTCATGGGACTCTCATTACGGATTCCCACTCGCGAGGCACCAGCAATTTCCCTGAAGGTCGGTTTTAATCCTCCTTCCAGGGATGTTTTTGGAGCCTTCTTAATTTGCTCCTTGGGGGACTCTTCTTCCGACCGTGTTCTTTTTACCGCCTTGGATTTAACCTTAGGCGAGTCCACGGGAGGAAGTTTGTCCTTCGGGATTTCAGTCCAGGGCTTTCGGCAGAGAGCGAGGGCTTCATCTATTCCCACGTTCGCCGCTTTAAGTCGCTGAAACCTTTTCCGAGCGGCTCCCGACATTCTGAGTCTGCCGGGATTTGTTACCTTGCCACTAGAGATCGGCACCATGATTGATCTGGAGTCAGTTAAGCCTCCATCCCTCTCACAGCTCGGCCTCACAGCAGCGGAGGTAGGATTTGGTGTCGAGGGCGTCTGGGGTGCTTCGAGCACTCCCTCCGACCCTTCGGACAAGTTAACCTGGATGGAATCCAGGGCGGAAACAATATCCTTCATATTTAAATTAGCTTCATTCATATCTTATCCCACGAGAAGCTAGGGAACTAAAAGTCACAACTGGCAGAGCCCCGCTTACCAGTTGAAGGGCAAAAATACTCCCCGATTTGCCCCGGTTTCGAGGAGACACCGTTCATGACTGAGCTACCCCTCAGCCACGCATCCATCGGCACGGTACGAATAACACCTTGGATTGGAGACAGCAGATTTGGCCCTCGGCTAGAGAGATCTGATCCCAAAGACATCGAACACAAGTATTCGATATCTTCGGGACCAAAAGTCGCTAACCGACGCCCAGGGTACACCGGCCCGTAGCCTTTCCATCCGGAGGGAATGAGATTCCTTCCCGATGACAAGACCACATGGGCTCACGTGGAGGTACTGCTGACGATTGTACCCCCCTGACACCTTAACTTATTTTCATTTGTATTATAAGTTATTTAATTAAACATTTGAAACGTTTTGGTAGCTTTTAATAGTTTCAATCTATAATATTTTTGATATGTTTTTATATTTAAATGTTTATTTTCTAATACTGCTTTGTAAGACATTCACTTAGTAGTGTTACACTTTTAGTGGTGAGGAACCATTTGACAAAATTTATGTCTTGCCATGAACAACCAATAGGGTATTTGCCTATATTCAAAATAAATTGTCCAACACTAACCAATGTATAAAACATCTAAAAAAAAGGGGAAATCACGATTATTTTATTAAATTTATCCTTATTATGATTTTTAATGACAAATCGGACCATAAAGAGTATGCTATATAATTATGACGTCACATGCTTGTATTTCATACAAAACTCCATATAAACCTATCGTTTTGACATTTCATAAAAAGTTGCTGATTTAAATGTCAGTCAAATACCCTACTGTTCCATGTAGTAATATAAATTAATAAAGGGTTGTTTTATGTACATTCTAATATAGCATTTATATTCTTATATAGCATTTACATTCTTATTTAGCATTTTTATGAGCATTCTTATATAGGTACATATATACAAGAATAATCTGAATCTCGGATATGGCTCCAACGATTTTAATAAAACATGCACACAATCTTTCAAACCAAACAATATCTTTTTTTACGATTGAATATTCTTCGGATGGATTTGCAGATCACTTCGGGTGCTCCCAGGGACCACCAGTGGTCCGCGGAACGCCAGTTAAGAACCACTGGCTTAGTATAATGTGTTTGTCACTTCACTTACCATCGATAACGGATTCTACTGTATTTTGAAAAAGTAGTAAGTAGTATAAAATCAATTTGGTTTCTTAGAGGTCCTGCTTAGTGTGGGATCAGATGGCCGTGTGTGAGGAATGTCCCAGGTTACAGTAGGCTACTCTCTGACCCAGGATCCATCAAAAGAAAAATTACACAATGGTACCTACACTTACTAAGTGGAAACTTGTAAAAAGTAGGTAGGTACTTACTTAAAATTATTATTTCAAGTATTTTCAACCAACTCTATGCAAAACAAGTTTATATGTTATTGACTCGGACATAAGACTAAAGAATATTCAAGTCTCACAACTATTTATTTAGTTATTTAAAACTTTTAAAAGTAGCTAAAGTCACTTCACTTCACTTCTTGTTTAGATGGCATCAGATGTGAGTCAGTTTTCCCAGATAGTAAATTGACACATGTCAAAAAAAAACCCCAAAAATATGTTGCCAGCTATTTTTTGATAGGGATTTCTCTGTCCCTTTTTTGTAAAGTTTTTTTACGGTTTATCGTTTTTTAATTAATAATATAATTATTTTATTTTTGTTTAAGCAAATATCATACGTTTTATATTTTAACTAGCTTCTCCGCAGATTAAACCCGCATAGGCTACCTGCGTGCGTACCAAATTTCATAGCGATCGGTTAAGCGGCTTGGGCGTGAAAAGGTAACAAACAAACAAACAAATAAACAAACTAGTTAGGAAGTTGGGAAAAGTTAGGATTATTATTAACTAGCTGTCCCCCGCGGTTTCACCCGCGTTCCCGAGAAAAAAAAGTAGCCAATATTCCTCTCCATATCATAGGCTATCTGCGTACCAAATTTCATCGCGATCGGTTCAGCAGTGTAGGCATGAAAAGGTAACAAATAAACTCATTTTCGCATTTATAATATTAGTTAGGATAATTTCATAATAAATAAAATTATGTATATAAGGTCCTAATAAATGAAGTATGTACGGTCCTTTTGAGGGATGATAGTATAGGTCATAAGTAAATAATATTTAGTAAGATAATGTCAATATACTATACTATAATAATGTATAGGTTATAAGTATTCCAAAAATTATAAAATAGATCTAATATAATGAAATTATATCTAATTTAAATAATATAATATAAATAAAACTAATCTATTTATCCATAAGAAAAATATTTATTTATTCATATTATATTTAATCGATTCAGAACGTTTTTTTTTTTTTTATAATAAAATAAATAATATTTGCGTATGGAACTAAAGAGCCGCAGCTTCACATCTAAAGAGCCGCATGTGGCTCGCTAGCCGCAGGTTGCCGACCCCTGGTCTAGTCTAAGGCGTAGGGCCACTTAATGTTCACATGCGAGGTCGGTGAGCAACCTAAACGCTTGCCGCAACTCCGGAACTTACCTGGATAGTAAGTAGACGGTTACCCGCTAGATTATCTGTTTGACACCGCACGATTGTCTGATTCATATATATTGAATCAGACAATCCCCCTTATTCAGACCTGCTCGGTTGTAGTCTCGATCGGGTAGGCAAACCGATTGACTAGTTTATTAAATAGAATTACTCCTATTTTCATTTCAGACTTCCATTTGGGATGAGGCACATGATTGCGGCAAATGAATTCTGCGACTAACACAGCATTAGCCTAAATTTAAAGAAATAAAATCGTCCTTCCGATCGCAATGCAAACCGAATGGGTCTGAATAAGGGGGAATAACAGGTCTGGTACCATTCCGGTGGTAACTTCAGTAGCTTCGAAGTGCCTTTGACTTTGACTGATTCTCACGAAGTGTTCACATGAGTACCATGATGCAGCAAGACCAACTGCATGTGGTCCCTGGTACTCTGTACAGGGAGGTAGGAATAGTGTGCCGCGTATCCTTTCGGTTGGTTAAGTGAGGCCTCAAATATAAATCTCTTTAGTTATTGTAAATGGGTATGTAATAAAAAAAAATTGAGTACCTACTATATTATATTAATTCCATTGTAATAAATAATTCAATTAAATATTCATTTAACTAACAGATATGTAAATGAAAAATCATTTATCTCCACGGAACATCATTTCATTATGGCCAAACGATGCTCTCGATCCAGGGCAAGTAATGAGCCACCCTGGTGTATACCCCAGGCTGGCCAGAGACTCCGCAGGCTCGTCCGAATGACGTCACTCCGATGATCGTGTGAATGCAGCTTAGACCTTTATAGTTTTGGATCTGAAGGGGTCCTCCGCTGTCTCCCTGCGAAAATGATATAATAATGAGGTCCCGGGGGTGGCTATATGCTCCCGCCTCCGGCTTGGCTTCACTGACTGGCCTTAATGGAGCGCGAGAGCTGGAAGTGCCCAATCTGCGTATTAACGGGGAAACCAACTCACGAGCTTACACGCGATGGTTAAACCGGGGCACACCTCTCGACACCCTTATCTGCTCACACCAATGTTGTTCCCTCTGTCACTTAGGTTTCGGTGGCCATTCAGTTAGCGGGGTTGTGGTCTTGTTGCCCCCCCACCCCCCATAGACCCAGTATGGTTCCCTTAATTTCTGCAATAATCCTTGCACTTAGCGGTTGCTGTCTTTACCTGTATCTCTTCAGTACAGGTAAAGACAGACAGTACAGTAGTACAGGCAGACATATTATCCGCTAGTTGTAGATATCCCGACACATTAACGTATCTTAAAGGGGCCTCTACGTATTGGATCTGTATCCCTACGCTCGCCTTCCAAAAGGACCGGTCCTCGGGCCTTGAGAATCCAAAAGGAAAGATATAATAATATTCTTCCAAGCTGTAAATCCGTCATTAGCTGTAGAATCAATAAAAAAAATAAATTAAAGCGATACAGTCCTGTTGCAGACAGACAGAAAGACAGACGGATGGCGGAGGCTTTGTAAAAAGGCTCTGATGACACCCTAAAGACACAACTTATCCTGATCCTGAAGCTAAGTCCATTGTTAGAAGAAGCACATGCCCCATCTTTGAAGATATTATATGATCCGATGATGAAGACCCAAGAACTTTACCTGACAGGTGTCCTTAGGAGCATCAGGGTCTCCATAGCACATCTGAGTGGAGTGGTTGTACCCATGTTCATAGATGCGATGTTTAGGGTAAACCTTCCAGCACTGCTCTTCAGTGAATTTTTTAAGAGTTACCTATCAAAAAATAAGTTGGTTACTATAAAATTTTCCTTTACACATCGATCTAGAAAAAAAGCGGACAGATGGCCGCTAAGAAACTACTAAAGCGCCAAAATGGTGGCGACGTAGCGTAATGGCGGGCGGCCGGCTTAGTGTGGTGTGAATGTGTGCGTGACGGACGTGTATGCATTTAAGCGAGCTGGCTTACTGTGGGTGCGTCAGTAATAGTTTTATGAGGTGGCGTCCGACTTTTTTTCTAGATCCAGCCTTTACAGTGATAATGGTTTAACCTCACCATGGTAAGTGATGATATGGCCGGAGGTGGTAATAGTACAAAGTCTCATCAAGAACTCATTTTTACGCAGTAGGAGTATAATATACTACAGTTGCTTGGTCATCTCTTGGATAGCTATTAATAAATTTCAGGAGCTAGATATATTTCTTATTGAAGTGTAAACTTCTTTTAGCGCGGTACGCATATTTTTAGATGAGGTAAAACCTCTGGACTCGCGACACCGTTATGATGAGACGCAGTTTGACGTTTAGTTTATTTTTAGATGAGGTAAAACCTCTGTACTCGCGACACCGCTGCCCTAACCATGTATAAACACTGTACCTAGTAATATGTAATACTGAATAGCTGAATATTGGTATTTCGTATGAAAAAAGTTTCAGGAACTATTCATATCGTTAAAATCCTGAAAATAAAATCGTAGAATCTCCTACGTCAATAGATAAACAAAGTATACAAGAAAACGATTTTGCTATGAACTTTTAGTTAGGCGTTTGTTTACAAAGTGCAACATACAACACGTTCTGGTTTCTCGCCCACTTCAAATACCAAATCACAGTCATAACTAAAGAGACAACCTACTCTTTTTAATCAAAAAACAGCAGCCACGGTTCCCCACAATACAACTGCAGGAACATGCAAGTATGTCCTCTAAGGGATTACTTGTAATAGTTTCGCTTTGATTATTCAGTCAACATTCTTCGACATAAAACAATGATGTATGTATATTATATAATTATTGCAATGGTTACATATTGAATTATTTGAATACATTAAACCGAGAGTTTACACAATGACATGTTCCGAAACTTTTGGACTTTTTTTTTTATTTGGTTCTAATCGAATCAAGTGTAATCGAGTAAAATCGGTTGTCAATTTTTTATTGCGGCAGTATTTAATTAAGTGGCGTTTCTTTCCATGATTTTGCCAATGATTTCTAAAAATCATATAAAGACAACCAAAGAAATCAACGTTTTGAGATGAGGTACTTATCATTCGTACCATTCACGAAGATATGGTCAATAAACCTACTTTTAAAGATATTTGCGTATGCTGAAATTATCAGTATTATTTATTATATTATTTATTATTGTGCAATACAATTATTAGTATAATAAATAATATAATATAAGACAATTTTAGCTTACGCAAATATCTTTGAAAGTAAGTCTATTGACCATGACAGTGAATGGCACGTCATATCATCTTTGTTCTTCTTGTTAATAAAAAAACATGAAAACAACTTTTAATGATTTCATTTGTTCACAAAAGTTCTAGGAGAATAATAAAACCGTAATAAAATTAATAAATGGATATTTATATTTTGACATTTCTATACATGCTTAGGGCAGTTGTTTAGCCAAGTCCTTTGGTATGCAGATAGCCTATGGTACGGAGAAGAACATAGGCTACTTTTTATCCCGGGAAAACATAAGATCCCTGGGGAACGCGGGTGAATCGGCGGGGCGGAAGCTAGTATGTAATATTATAAATGTGAAAGTTTGGATGGGTGGATGTTTGTTACTCAATCACGCCAGAACGGCCGATCTGAATGATATTTGGCACAGAGATAGATTATAGTCTGGATTAGTATATAGGCTACTTTTTATCTAGGGAAAACATAAGATCCCTTAGGAACACGTGTGAAACCACGAGGCGGAAACTTGTAATTTATAATCTACCAAATAAAATTATTAATTTATTTACGACAAGTATTTACTATAATAAATTGTATAAATAACAAACTATGATATATAGAAAACATCCTCAAAGCCCTCGCTGCTGTCGGTAGGCAAGGTTCCCAACAGGCTGGCAGCGTTCCCTTTTTGGATGTTGGCTAAATAATTAATTAAATTTTGATATTTCCCAACACAAATAAAAGGTATACTTAATTAAAATTTCCTCGAAGTACCAAATAAATGTTCAAACTTAGGTACATTCGATAGGTAAAAGCATGGGGAACCCCGCGGGGCAACCAAACCGAGGAAATGTTAATGAACTTCACAAAAAATATTTATAAAAAGCCAGCAAATCTTTTCTTAGTAGCGTACATTTTTTATAATTCATTTTTTTTATTCTACTAACATTATAAACTAGCTGTTCCCCGCTATTTCATCCGCGTTCTCGGTGTAAAAAATAGCCTATTACCAATAAAAGTAAGTTACTCCTTATAACATCGACTATCTGCCAATGAAAGTCCCGTCACAAACGGTTCAGCCGTTTTGGAGATTAGAACATGATAGTTTAAATTTGTCGATTGATAGAAAACGTAGCCTATTCTAATGAACTTCAACCACTATAACAAATAGAGGAGTTCAAAGACTCACACATTCAAATTGAATCACCCTTTTCGTCAGAGGAGATGCACCCTCTACCATTGTATAAATATCAAAACTGATGATGATGAACACGAACAAGTGGAACCCAAAAATAATACATGCTCAGTGCTCACAACTTATGGAATATAGCATGCTCACTCTCTGTAAATTGTCCGCTAAGGCACCAAAATTTTGTAGGAGACCCCAACCAGTAGCTATGGCCTCTTCATCATAATTTTCATCACCATCACCAAGATCTAGACAAGCTGGTAATACTTCATTATCGAATGATACTCTGAAATCAGATATAATAAATAAATTTGTTAAATTTATTTACTCCGAAATGGAGTTCTTATCAGTATATAGCTTTTTTCCGGTTAGTGACACATCAACATTTGATTATATACCGTATACTCGTATATGAGTCAACAATCATTGTGATAAAAGATAAAATGGAAAATGTTTAGCATTATTTAAATCAAAGCATTGGAATAAAATAAAATGCCATAGTATAGAGCAGAGCTTCCCAAACTGTGCGTCGCGACGCCCTGGGGAGCATTGTCCCAGGCAAAAAATGGCAAATTCTCAAGGGCGGCACAGTACAAACAAGTTTGGGAAGCCCTGATATAGAGAATTATTACGTTTTTTACATTGTACAGGCCTAAGATTCAGTAGCTTAACTGGTTTTATCAAGTAAAGATACCATTATAGAGATATACAAGGTTACAGGTTAAGTTGACCTAGATCCTTTAGGGGGTTGTAGTTTCTATAGTTTTCGACTGATTTGACTATGAAACACCATACCCCAAACTTAACCATTTTGAAGATATTGGAACTTGAAGGTTTGCACATTTTTGTGGCTTCAGTTATCGGACCCAACTTAGCTTTTGTAAATATGAGTAATCTAGAATTATCCACCGGTACAGGTACTTACACAGTTTCAGTCTCGATCAATGCAATATCATGGTATTTACTGGGACGTTTATAATCAGGGTGTCTGATGATCCTCTTGACTCCATACTGCTTCCATGTTGAAGGAGGATCTGTTCGTTTCAGTATTCCTAAGGCTATGTACTTTACGGCGCCTCTGAAAAAAGAACACTATGTGAAGCATATGGATTATGACAATCTGATCATGGTATGTGATGATGTGGTCGAAGGTGGTAAGTACAGAAGGGAATTGGCTTCCAAATGGAGCTGCCGAAACACGCCGATAGGTGTTCTTAAGGGTGGTAGTCAGCAAGGAGGGTACTGTATCACCTTGCTAGTTTTCCTTTACCCACACTTTTGATGCATAATTAATAGAAAGTGTACAAAACTAAAAAGTGGTCCAATGCCTTTAATTGTTGCGTTATATCCGACATTACGTTGAGGCTTCAAAGGACTTTCCTACCGCAGACGTCCAGGTTGTGGAACGAGCCTTCCGCCGTGTATTTTGTAAGGGAGTATGTATGCATGAGTATGCAAGGGGGCATGGGGCTCTTCTAGAAGGGTGTGAAGAGATTTTTGCAAGGTTGACAGCGCGAGTGACT
This sequence comes from Tetheella fluctuosa, assembly GCA_951216915.1. Lineage (NCBI taxonomy): Eukaryota > Metazoa > Arthropoda > Insecta > Lepidoptera > Drepanidae > Tetheella > Tetheella fluctuosa. The sequence continues at coordinate 817,325 of OX578242.1, forward strand.
CCCCTGGAGTTTCAAGTGTCAATAGGCTACGGCAACCGCTTACCATCAGGCCGTTTGCTTGTTTACTTTAGTAGTATAAAAAAAATCTAAGACGTGTCCCGCCCGAGGCATAGAGGTATGGTGGCAACGTTCTTCCATCACCTTTGGCTACATCATCACTTACTGCGGTGTCTTCAAACTTCAAAAAGCATTTTAAAACAAATAAATAAAAACCCTTCATCGGTAAGAAAGAAATAAATAAATATTATTTGGACACACGTTGACAGTTATCTAAAAAAAAGAAGCAGTTGTAGGTATTATGTAAAATAAATCATACAGCTTATTATAGTATGCACAGTGTGCAGCAGTAAGTATGAACCTATCACTGATCAGAGTGCCTCCACAGGTCCATTCAGCAGAGTCCACGTCTTCACCAAAGCCCAGTAAAGCCTGGAAATTAAAAAGTCTAAAGTCAGCAACAAAGAAGAAAAACGCAATGAAGGAATCTGTAAAACAAATCCTAACTTTAATATTATAAATGCAAAAGTGAGTTTGTTTGTTCCCTTTTCACGCTTAAACCGCTGAACCGATCACGATGAAATTTGATATGCAGATAGCCTATGGTATAGAGAAGAACATAGGCTATTTTTTATCCCGGGAAAACATAAGATCCCCGGAGAATGCGGGTAAAACCGCGGGGCGAAATCTAGTAATATTATAAATGCGAAAGTGAGTTTGTTTGTTCCCTTTTCACGCTTAAACCGCTGAACCGATCACGATGAAATTTGGTATGCAGATAGCCTATGGTATAGAGAAGAACATAGGCTACTTTTTATCCCGGGAAAACATAAGATCCCCGGAGAATGCGGGTGAAACCGCGGGGCGGAAGCTAGTCGTTGTATATTTCAGCAATGAGATTTTATTGCGCTAAAAGCAGTTGCTGTACAATATTGTGGAGGAAATATTTCATACTAGATGTCCCCCTGCGGTTTCACCCGCCTTCCCGATGAAAAAAGTAGCCAACGTCCTTCTCCATACTATAGGCTATATGCGTACCAAATATCAACGCGATCGGTAACAAACAAACCAACAAACAAACTCACTTTCGCATTTATAATTAGGATAGGATTAAAATCATGACTCTAAATAAAAAATGGCGGTTTCCAGGGAAAATATAATCCGTCTGTATCTAATCAATCGTTATATATTTCAGAAAAATGATTGTATTGCGTTATGAAACAGTTGTTGTACTACATTGTGGAGTAGATATTTCAAAACTATACTTACCATGTGAGGAAATTGTCCTCTTTCCGCATCTTCCCCTCCAACGGTAAAAAAGCTGAACGGCCAGAGGACATGGCACATATTAGTAGGGTCCCACTCAATTTTAATATCAAAAGTAGCATTTCCTTTACACGGGTATCGCAGATCCCTTAGATAGTTTAGGCACACTGAAATAAAAGTCATCAAGCTAGTTTCATCTCTGTTTTCAATCGGTACATAAAGTTTTTTTTCAGTTAATTTATTTTAAACAAACAATTTCAACATTAAAAACGACACACACGGTGAAGATACTATAATATTTTATCTTAAGATATATGAGACAGTGCTATACCAGTGAATGAGAAGGAAAGAGACGGTAGGTTAGGTAGGTAGTTGCTTCTCTTTTCATAGTATAATGCTGTCTCATAAGGCTCCAGTCTCCCTAAAATCAGTGTTCTAGCGGAATTTATCAGAAAAGAAATATTTTTTTTAGTCATCAGAAAAGCAATAAATGAAATATATTTTACGTTATTTTAAAGTGTGAGATTTGAAGTTTCCAATACATATTTTATTTTTTAATTTGACGCCACTTTTATTAGCTTTGTGAGGCTTTAAACATACCTCTATTTACGTTCCACGCGTAGGGGGTCTCATTCATGTACACGCCACGAAAAAAATATAACAAAAACAAGAAATGTATTCAGATTACATTTGTCGGCAAATCCTCTACAATAATCTTATCTTGTTACTTTTTTTCAAAATCGTCTTATTTAAACTGTTTTAAAAAGTTATAAATTTCTGAATTCGACCCTTGCAACATATATTTTTTTCTATTACAAAGTAATGGTTTAGAGAAATCACACTTTAACCACTCCGAAAGCAACTACTTATCTGTCGAATAAAAAATATATGCATTCAAAAAATCATTTGAAATAAATTTACCGAAACTAAACAATACTTTAAATTTCAGACTTCCATTTGGAATGAGGCAGTCGATCGGTACACGATCGCGGTAAAAGGTAATCTTCCACTAACACATGCTGTGTTAGCCTAAAAACGAAATAAAATCATCCTTTCCGATCAGAATGGCAACCAAATGGGTCTGAATAAGGGGAAATAACTTACTGTCCCAAGCTTTTCGACCGGTTTTAAAAAAGTATCTGGACGGTGGGTGCACAACTAAAGTACTGAAATTAAGAAAATGTTAAATTACGGATAATTACTAATGGATTAAAGTCGAATGATAACTTGATGTGTAAAGACTTACGTGAGATCTGGAAAGTTCTTGCATTCCGTACAGCACACTGTTTGCATCGAATTTTGTGTTGAGCATATCTGTAAATTATATTCTTTAAAGTAAAAGGCACTTAATCAGTTTAGGCCCTAGGAGGGCACTTATGAACGTCGAAGCTACAGAAGCTGCCATCGGTTCGGAAGTCAGCATTCAACTGAGAAGAACCGGCAAGAAAACAAGAAAAGACTCAGCAAGGTTACATTTTTTTGGACAATCTGACTGTGGCATAATCATAATAACGCTGATGGTAGACACACACACATGCACTCAGCGAGCTGTGGAAAGAAAGCTCGGGGTTTCTTTAAAGAAAATAAAAAACCGGCCAAGTGCGAGTTGGACTCGCGCACCGAAGGTTCCGTACAAAATTACATCGTTCGTCCATCACGGGAAATGCACAATTTCATATATTTACCTTATTTGAGGTTGGTTCCAATTAAGCTAGACCTCTAAATTGTATGAGCGCCCATACGACTCAGAGGTCTTCATTCATTGGAGTAACTATGTACGTACGCTTTTTGCCTAATTTCGTGATTCTAGGTCAACGTGGAACTACCACAAAACAAATAAAAGGGCAAAAAATCGCGTTTGTTGTATGGGAGCCCCCCTTAAATATTTATTTTATTTTGTTTTTAGTATTTGTTGTTATAGCGGCAACAGAAATACATAATTTGTGAAAAATTCAACTGTCTAGCTATCGCGGTTCTTGAGATACAGCCTGGAGACAGACAGACGGACGGACAGCGAAGTCTTAGTAATAGGGTCCCGTTTTTACCCTTTGGGTACGGAACCCTAAAAATCAGCAATGAAGTTACCCGACAAAAAACTAAAGGAACCGACATCGCTCAACGAATTAGTAAGTTGAAGTGGCAATAGACTAGTCATGCCTGTCGAAAAACGGATGGTCGATTGAGTAAACGAGTTCTAGAATAGAGACCGCGGCTAAGCAAGCGCGATGTGAGACGCCCCAAAGCCCGTTGGACTGAAAAAGTTAAGGGCGAGAAACCGTAAGGAGTGGTGCACATCGGGAGAGGCCTATGTCCAGCGGACAGAAAAAAGCTGGTGATGATTATGATAATCTCAGAGCATTTACCTGTGGTTCCTTTTCATATTTTAATTGTTCCATCATGGCCCATTGACACTGTTCTAGCTTCACACATTTTCCTGGGTATCCATCTTTAGTACAATTGCTACCTAAAACAACAGATAATTTGTTTAAGGACACGCCGCGTTAAGCTTACAATCTGAAATTCAACGTGCTGCGTCCCGCTCCCTACTATAGCGACCTCTCATAGAAAACCCGCGTAAACGGAACGGGCGTATGCGACAAAATGGTTTTTATTGTTTAATTTAAAAACTACAAATATATTTCATAAAACCTAAGTACAATTTATAGTATCAGTTTCAATTAATATATGTAGAAATTTTAGAACCGTAAATCGATCCTCAATGCCGGTAAAATTGGAATCTCTTATTTTAAAGAGGTCTTTTTGATTAATTATTTTGTGTTATAAAAGTTAACCAATCGTGTTATGCAACGTACAAAATAAAGTCAAAGACATGATGAATTCTTACAATAAATTTCAGTTCGTTCGCTTCAGTCATTGTTGAGAAAAATCGGAATCCTTGCAACCAAAATCTTCAAGGCGTCGCCTTATAGACCTGCTCGGTTGCGGTTCCGATCGGGAGACAAACCGATAGAGAAGTTTACTGAATAGGATGGCTCCGATTTTCTCATTTCCGACTTCCATTTTGGAATGAGGCAGTCGATCGATACACGATCGCGGCAAATGAATTCTGCGACTAACACAGGATCATCCTAAATTTAATAAATAAAAAATAATAGTCGTTTTTTTTTTTATAGCGATAATTCGGACGTAGACAAGATTGATATAGAATTTTTTTTTTTGTATAGGCTTTTAAGTAATGATGCGAGCGATCGTAAGCACACAGTCTAGAAAACCTAATCAAATTAAAAAAATAACACTTTTCAGTTGATTTTTTATACCGGGAACGCGGGTAAAACGAAAGTTAGTCCCATAACAAAAGTTGTTCATATTGATGTGTACTTCCACCCCGGCAAGTATATCTTATCTATTTATTTTTCAACACAACAAAAATATAATATACAATTCAAGACCAACTTATGACTAAAAGTAAGAAGCCTAAATTAAAGTCGCTATCAGAAGGCAGCGTACCCAGAATGCTGGCGGCATTGCCACGTTGGATGGCAATGCTGATTCTCTGACCAAAATATAAGCCAGCATTCTGGTCACAAGTTGCTTCGACCAGGCGTTTGGATATTTCGCGAAAAAGATGGTGAGCTCTCGACCCCCACCGACCCAGAGTTTCAACCCCAAACGGCTCAAATATATAGCTTGTATCTATGTTACTATATTTACGCCGCTTTAGGTTCTCTGCTGATAACGCAGCGCCGCCAGCCTTATTTATTGTTTCTGGAAGATGAGACAAAGTATTGCCAGTGACTAAAAAATCAGCCTGATAAAACAATGTCGGGTTAGTTTCACCATTTATAACTCAAGAACGGCTGGACCGATTTTTATGATCTTTGATTTGTTTGTGTTTTCTCCGCTTCAAATAGCAGAATAATTATTAAATCATCGGAATAAATAACAAATTATATATATACCTACCCGGATCGCGAGTAACACCGGAGGGAACAGTATTCATAAACTTGTTTGCTAGCAAGCAGCCGGTCCACCTGATGGTAAGTGGCTACCGTTGCCTATGGACATTAGCTATACCAGGGGGATTAACAATGTGTTGCCGACCTTTATAAAGCCTAGAAAGCATATTTACCTTCAAGCAGTTGCCCTTTACAGTTCTCGTGGTAAAACAAAAATAGAAACACTATAATAAACATGTTTTTATTTCATTAGTCTTCAGTTTTAAAGATCACACTGGCGTCCTGGGTCTAAATTTAAACTATATATATATATTTATTAACCGGTTATGAAATTCCATTTTAGGGTTCCGTACCTCAAAAGTAAAAAGGAACCATAAGATCACTCCGTTGTCCGACCGTCTGTCTGTCTGTCAAGACCTTTTTCTTAGGAACGCGCGGATGTATCAAGTTGAAATTAATGTCAAGTACTCAAGTTTGCAATCCCATGGAGCTGTGAAAAAATCAAACTTCTAAGTTAATCAAAAGATACGGCCGTTCAAAAGAGACACGCAAGGGAATCAAAACCTATAGGGTACTGCCCATTGACCTAGAATCATGAAATTTGGCAAGAATCAATACAATCTCACGTCTTATAGAGTCTGGCAAACGAAAGTAGAGACAGATAAAGCGTGGTAAATTTAAAAAATCTCACACTGTTAACTCCAAAATTCGTATGAAGTATCTGGAATAACCTGACTTGATACTTTAGAGTTATTTTTTTTTTGTGTAAAACCTTATTTGTACACAATGGGAACCTACGGTACTTGTTGTATGTAACAGTCGTATTTTTAAATGTGAACAGAATGTGAACCAAACACAGAAATAGTTTTTGTATAATCATAAATAATAATTACGAATACAAACAAAGTGTTAACATCAAAGCGACAGAGATTGACATAAATAAAGGAATTGTGTAAATAAACACATCTGATGCCATATAAGCAAGAAAGTGAAGTGAAGTGAAGTGACATAAATAAAACATTGCCATATGAAAAGTTTGCAAATGATTCGAGTGTCTACTTTCATTTGCCAGATTCTAGCACAAGTAAAGGAAAAACGTAAATTTGTAGTTACAACACAAAAAAAACAATATGTCGATGTGTGGGCGACATTTAAATAATAGGGACATTAAATACCAACAAGTTTGTACGGAACCCTCGGCTTAGGAGTTTGGCATTTTTTGTTATGGAACATGCTTGCCACCTAATATTAAATTTTTCCATGTGATTTTACCAACTTATTAATATACGAGGAACCACAAATACGAGGAATTCAAAATAAAAGATACCTATCTAATTACGATGAGCGGGGCTTTTTCCGCCAACGCATTAGCTTGGCTATACATAGAGGGAACGCTGTCATCATTTTGGGAACCTTGCCCATGAGGATATTTTCTATTATAGTTTTATCTAGTGCAAACAAACATACATCCTATTTTATCCTTTTCACTCAGGTAGATTCTTTGTCTGCTAAATTAAAATCGGCTGCGTTTTTTGTTAAAAAAATCTTATATTTGGACGAATGTCGAGATAGCTAAACTAGTTTTTTTTATTATTTTCATAGTCTTTTGTCATACGGTATTTTAGTATGGGGAGCAGCAGTCGATATAGAATTACTAGCTTACCGCCCCGCGCTTTCACCCGCGAACCCCTATTTTACCCCTTGGGGTGGAATTTTCGAAAATCCTTTCTTAGCGGATGCCTACATGTATGACAAATTTTAGCCCGAATCGTCCAGTGGTTTGAGCTTTGCGTTGATAGATCAGTCAGTCACCTTTTCCTTTTATATATTATATACAGACACAGGAAGAAGAAGATTATACTACAAAACTGGCCAAGAGCTAGATGGACTCGCGCACCGAGGGTTCCGTACAAACTTATATGTAAAGACCTATAGGAGTTAATCTTATGTTAAAAACAGTTGAAATATATTAGTAAAAAAAAAACTCTTTTATCCGTAGATACTTTTAAAGAAAAGAAAGAAAGAAAATGTCTTTATTTATAGCATGAATATTAACACATACCTACACCTAAAGAAGTACTTTGTTTAGCACTTTTAACTAACATAATCATTATAAATGCCAAATAAATAAAAGATAAGTATTTCTCGAGATTTCACGCATTGTTGACTCAGATTAATGATGGCGGCGCAGAGACCTATCATGAATCAAAAATCGTAGGTATATATCTTAGCGTGACCCTCTGAGAGATTGATGGACACCTGACAACATACAACCACAGCGTAATTACATACAGTGGTCTATCGCGTTTGAAGTCACGCGAAATGCCGTTTTGTATAGGCATTCGTATTTGCTCCATTGTGTCCCAAGCGAGTGTATGGCAGCCCCGCACGATTGCTCTGTCTAGACGTGTCAGTTGGCCGACTGTAAGAGTTACATAGACTGTGATACAACTATTATAGAGTATTACAAGCGAAACCGCAGGCGAAAAGCTGTATAAATATTAATGGTAAACTGACTGACTGACTGGGTGATATATCACGATGGCAGTGACTTGAAATTTTGCACATAGATAGTCACTAAGGAAAAGATTTTTGGAAATTTAAATATTAAGGGGGCAAAATAGGTACGAGGGTGAAACCGCGGGGCAAAAAGCAAATATCAATACGAAGGAGGAAAAAAAATAATAATTTATAATGATTGATTAATAAAGTAATACAAAAGAACAAAAAGGAATGCATTTATTGGTATTTAGATATACCCAGTTATGTTAATTAATGTAAAAACCGATCCGCAGTCATTCATGTTGTTTTTATGTATACGGAACTTTAGTTTGTCGCGACATCTTCATGCGTATGGACGTGTTTTTTTAAATAAAATCAGATTTTTTAAATGATTTAAATATAAGTTGTGTTTTGAGTGCACTTGAATCGTTCAACGTATATTTAGGTAAATACGAATGTGTGTTTATTTGTTACTTTGTTACCTTTTCACGCCTAAACCGCTGAACCGATCGCGATGTAATTTGGTACGCAGTTAGCCTATGGTATGGAGAAGGACATGAGCTACTTCTTTTTAAAGCTACCTTGGTTTTAAACTATATATTACAAGCTGTTCCCCGCAATTTCACTCGCGTTCCCGGTATAAAAAAAAACATGAGATTTTTCAATAGTTAGACAAATCCAACAAATGAATGATCATAAATATCGGTCCAGCCGTTCTTGGTATATAAATAGTGTAACTAACACGATTTTGTTTTATATATGTATAGACATAGACTAGCTTCCGCCCCGCGGTTTCACCCGCGTTCCTCAGGGATCTTATGTTTTCCCGGAATAAAAAGTAGCTTATGAGTATATTAAGCCTTCAATTTTGCTGAATTTGCCATGCTAGCTTGACGGAGCTCCTTTTCCATATTATATGCAATCTGCGGTTTCGGCGTGAAAAGGTAACAAACAAACAAACTCACTTAAAAACAATTAAAATTGGGCACATCTATACCTCTATACTAATATTATAAAGCTGAAGAGTTTTTTTGTTTGTTTGAACGCTAATCTCAGGAACTACTGGTTCGATTTGAAAAATAAATAAAAAATCTTTCAGTGTTGGATAGCCCATTTATCAAGGAAGGCTATAGGCTAAAAGATGTTTCAATAGTTATTCTGCTATTCGGGGCGGAGACAAATCCAACAAATTAAAGATCATAAAAATCGGTCCAGCCGTTTTTGAGTTACAAATGGTGTAACTAACACGACTTAGTTTTATTGTAAGACTAACTTCCGCCCCGCGGTTTCACCCACGTTTCCGAGGGATCTTGTGTTTTCCCGGGATAAAAAGTAACTTATAGCCTTCCTCGATAAATGAGCTATCCAACACTGAAATAATTTTTCAAATCGAACCAGTAGTTCCTGAGATTAACGCGTTCAAACAAACAAACTCTTCAGCTTTATAATATTAGTATAGAAAAGGCAAAGTGCGAGTCGGACTAGCGCACCGAGGGTCCCGTACAAACTTATAGGTATGTAAATAGTTCGTCCATCACGGGAATCTTAATGATAAGATATGGATTGAGGGACAAACTTAACTTTGTCGTTGGAAAACTGTTGTCCTCATACATCGACATAGGCCGCGCTCAGTTTACCAATTGCAAATAAGTTAATAATCGCAAAACAAAAATTAACAAAAAAAATAAGGTTTTCAGATTTATTCCATTAACTTGTGCTATAAAACATTGCTTCTTGCCACATTTCATGATTCTAGGTTAACGGGAAGTATCCTATAAATATTGATTCCCTTTAGACTAACGAAATATAGGTTTTTTTCGGCATCAACCTCCACGCGAACCCGAGATAAAGGGTATTGACAGATAGACAGACGGACAACATAGTGATCCTATAAAGGTTCAGTTTTTTTCCGTTTGAGGTACGGAACCATAAAAATGTTGGTTTATATGCTCTGCTACGGTTCTACAAATTAATAACTTTTTTTTGTATAGGCTTGTGTTTGACCACAATCTCACTATGGTAGGTGATGATGTGGCCGAAGGTGGTAAGCACACAAAGCCTAGAAGGATCTGGCTCTCAAGTGCAGCTGCCGGAACACACCAATAGGTGTTTGGCGACAGATTTTCAACTTGAGGGTGGTAGCCAGCCAGGCGGGTACTACAAAGTACCCTACCACCGTGCTATGGTTTCCTCACGATGTTTTCCTTCACCGAAAGCTCAATCTCATTGTAGGATTCGAACCCACGACCTTCGCCGCGGCGTCCGACGTCACTACCACTGAGCTATCATCGCCTAAATGACATTACCATTTTAATAGGTTATTATAATGTAAATGTCACTAAACTTGTTTTTAGAATTATAAATATATTTACAAAACTTCGAAATTAATGATAATCGCTTTAAAATAAATAAAAAAAATATACATTCACAACATTGACAATTGTCTAAAATATATATATATACACTAGCTTCCGCCCTGCAGTTTCACCCGCGTTCCCAAGAGATCTTATGTTTTCCCGGGATAAAAACTAGCCTATGTGCTATTCCAGGCTATAATATATCTCTGTACCAAATTTCATCCAAATTCTTCTTGTAGTTTATGCGTGAAATAGTAACAAACATCCATCCATTCATCCAATCTTTCACATTTATAATATTAAGTGGGATAAAAATGTAACCTTGCTGAGTTTCTTGCCGGTTCTTCTCAGTTGTCTGACTTCCGAACCGGTGGTAACTTCAGTAGCTTCGACGTTCATAAGTGCCCTTCTAGGGGCTAAACTAGCTTAGAATTTGACAGTTCAATATAAAACTGTTCTTAGTTTCAGTTTTGTTTGTGTATTCAAAGTTTATTGGCAAATTAATTATTTATTTACTAGCTGTTTCAGCACAATGAACCTCCTAATCCTGGCACTGGTGATGCAAGTGGCGCGTGCGCAGGAAACCACCGATGAATTAAAGGACCAGCTAAACGATTTTTTTGGTACACAGTCACCGCTCGAAAAGGTAAGCACCGTTTTGAAATGTCTTTACTATTAGAAATAGAAACATGTTTTCAAACCCATTCAAGATGATCAAGTCAGAAAGATTCAATATTGAGTACCTACTAGCCGTCTGCCGTGTACCCCTATTCTACTCCCTTAGGGGTTGAATTTCCAAAAATTCTTCCATAGTATAAGTAATCCTACACTGTATAAGGTATCTATGTGCAAAATTTCAAGTCTCTAGGTCCAGCGGTTTGGGCTGTGTGTAGATATATCAACAGTCAGTCAGTTTACCATTTTATATATACAGACAGAAGATGAAGATGTAGGTATATGACTTATCTTACTAATTTTATAATTGTTGTAAAAGTTTGTTTGTTTGTTTGTGACTCAATCACTCATAGAGAAAGAGACGTAGAACAAAGCGATATGTCGCTCAAAGAGCAGCTCGACTGGGGAAGTACCTCTACCTTACAGAATACCGCAGCCAACAGAGCTCATCGGGGTGGGGGGAAGGGTCGGCAACGCGCGAGTGATACCCTGGTGTTGCAAGCGCGTAGCCTATTATGTATTCTGTGGCTACGGTAACCGCTTACCATCAGGTAGGCCGTATGCTTGTTTGCCGACTTTGTGGTATAAAAAAAACTTGCATAAGTACTTACATAAGGATATGAATCCTAGAATAACATGATAAGATCTCTGAACGCATGTGAAACCGCAGGGCAGAAGCTACTAACTTATAAATTCAATATGTCAAGAAGCATTGTTACTCAAAGGTCTATCGAGTTGTTGATCTTGTAATTTGCAAATTTATTGTGTCTCACGTCATTTATTTATTAAGATTATGAATAACATATCCTACATAATAAAAGTACATTTAGTATCTTAACACGTGTCCGTTTAAAAACCTTTGCGTCTGTCTATACCTACTGGGTGATTTTTTGTCGCTGGCAATACTTGCAGGGGTGGAAGTACCTACTCATCAATATGAACAACTTTTCTATTTAACCAACTGTAAAATCACGAAAAAAATATCAGCCATTCAATACCTCGACGAAAATGTATGAAGCAACTATTTTATTTTACACGATATCAGAGTTGGTCCCATAGTGAAAGTTGTTCACATTGACGAGTACTTCCACCCCTGCATATATAAAAAGCATCCTCAAATCAGGTTGAAAGTTGAAAAAATTAGGAGATAAAGGCGTATTTAAAAGTAAAAAAGACAATAAAAAATAATTTAAATAATACAAAAAATAGGTTGAATGGTTTAACGACCTTCGTCTACTAATTATTTATCTTTTATATTTATTACAGACGTCAGAATCAGATAGAGTCTCCAAAATCCTGGACTGGCAAAGTTGTCAGTGTTTGCCCCATTATTTATGTGATCGCAACCATTATGGTGTCCATGCAAACAATGCCAGCGTAACTGGCTGGGGAGAACTTACCATCAGGTAAGATGCTTATTTATTTATATAATTAAGGGAAACTAACAGCTATTACTTATTTAGTTAACGTATATTATTTACGAGAAAAAAATGCTTACTACTACTATACAGGATGATTTTTACCCCCTTAGAGGTAGGTTATTTTACCCCTTAGGGGGGCAGGCAGGCCCTAAGCGGTTCAAATGCCGCGGCCCGTCAGAAGCGCCTCATTCAAGAGGTTTGTCTTCCCGTGCGGCAACCGCTACTATTCGTGGTTGGGGTAACGATGTACGCAAATAACACTGTCCCGCACTGAACTAACGAGCGAGAGAGAGAAGGAACAAAGGCTATTTATTAAATAAATTTTATTAAAAAAAAAAATGATTGATTTATTTGGAAAAGTAACAAAATAGTTCCCTTTGTAGTATTAGATCTTGTAATGTCTGTTAATATTTTCAAGTTATTTGGATGGGTAATAAGAGAAAAAAATAATTTTAATTTTAAATAGGTCATCTCGATTTTTTTCTGACGAAAAATATAATTTTATTAAAAGATATTTCTATGGTATAATATATCCTCTAGTTAACAGTAAACCTTATTTTAGAATCATAATTTCTCGTGTCGTCGCCTTAAAACCTATACCTACCCCAATAGGCAGCATTATAAGGACGTATCTCCTAGTATTCTAAAAATATATAACAGTGAGTCCTACCTCCCTCCTAACTCGCCTAACTCATCCAGGGCTGGTGATACGGACTGCCAGGGCAGCATCGAGATTTGCTGCCTCGTACCCAAGGATCCAGAGGTGACGACGCCCAAGCCAGAGGTAACAAAAGGATGCGGGTATGAAAACCCGTGGGGATTGAAAGGCATCAAAATTTTTATATCTGGTAGAGCTGTAAGTAATACATATTTTTACCAGTTTTTTTTAATTTTGTATTTCACTCGCCAACACTTATCAAAATACATAATCATAACGTTTTCACGCTAAAACAAATACAAAACATCCTTTTTGTCACTGGCAATACTTGCAGGAGTGGAAGTACTCATCAATATGAACAACTTTTATTATGGGACTAACTTTGAGATCACAAAATAATTATCAGCTGTTCCATACAAAACTTCAAACTCGACCGAAAATGCAACCATTTTATTTTATGCGATACTATAAGAGTTGCTCCCATAATAAAAGTTGTTCATATTGATGAGTACTTCAACCCCTGCAAGTATTGCCAGTGACTAAAAAATCACCCAGTATAACAAAAAATACTTAAATCGAAACATATGAAAAAAATCCAAATTTTTTGGTCTAACGACTACCGGCAAAGTTGCCAGATCGAAAAGCCTTATTTCAAGAAATAATTAGGTATGCTACTAATATTATAAGTACCTAAACTAGCTCCCGCCCGCAGTTTCTCCCGCATTCCCTGATCTTATGTTTTCCCGGAATAAAAAGTAGCCTTCCTCGATAAATGGGCTATCGAACACTAAAATAATTCTTCTATTCGAACCAGTAGTTCCTGAGATTAGCGCGTTCAATCACACTCTAAAGCTTTATAATATTGTATAGTTTATATTAGTTATAGATAGATATGTAAGTTTTTTGTGTTTGTATGTTTGTGATTGTGACTCTATCACGCATAAGCCGCGGAATTAATTTGGATGAAACTTAGCACATAGGGTACCTACTTTTTATCCCGGGAAAACATAACATCCCTCAGGGACGTAGGTTGAGCCGCGGGGCACAAGTAACTACATAATTGTAAAATGGGCGATCTTATCGCTAAGTAGCGAAATAACCTTAGATGGACCTCTTATAAAGTTCCAGTATAGTATTCATCTCATTACGTAGGTATTTATTTTTAAACACGCTCTCTATAAACATGACCTCTCATGACCTTTCATGTCTATGAGAAAATAATAAAATGGTAGGAATTCAATAATACGCTTAAACTAAGTAGCTGCACGGCGCTTGATCAAGTTTACGAAAGTAAATCTTATAACTATGAATGCATGAGTCAAAACCATTAATTGTGTATATACATAAAAGAATAATAAAAATAAATTTATTGTTATTAACCCGTGTCTCGGAGACCAGCATCATAAGTAGGTACCTATAATAAAAACTATAGTGGGTCAATTTGAAAGAGCGTTTCGTTGCTGTGATAGGCGGTCGAGTGATTTTTTTTTAATAGCATCACACGGCTAGTGTATTTCGCCAATGTCAAGTCATAGTATAAAATTGTAGTCACATAACATAGTCTAGTCTAAGTCCATACAAGTCAAGTACTAAAATGGTGGCCGTTCAATTAAAACTTGTTACTTACGGACTTTTTGAGACAACCTGAAAATTCACAATACATGCATTCATTTAATTTCACTTCACTAGTGCACTTAGATTGATCTTTATTGGATCAATATTATTCAATAAAACTCAATACGCGTTTATGAAAATAAAATGAAAACCCAACATTTCAATGTCCTCGACTTTTGCGCGCCGGTACTCACATTTACTTCGAAAGAAAGAAAGAAGAAAGAAAAACATTTATTTAGACTCACACATTAGCAACAGCTTATAGATAAAAAAAAAGAGAAACAAACATTACACAATTAAAGCTGTGTGAGGCCAAAAAGGCACCTATCTCAGCATATGGTGCAGCGCGTGATGCTGCAGCGCTTCGCAAAGTAATTGACTCACTATGAATATTTATTACACATATTCGAGCGTCTTCCATTTTTAATTTAAACTAGGAACTATTTCTACTTGCGAAGGTGTGTGCATTTTTTTATGTGTGTGTGGGTTCAAGGGCGTGTGCTTATTGCAGTTTTTTTTCTCTATTTAGTAAAATAGCATACATATTTTTGTCAAATTACTAACGCAGTTTGTAGGCACTTTGAACAACTTTGGGCCCAACTCTTCATACATTTTGGTCGAGTAGGTATAGAACTTTTGTATTGAACAGTTGATATTTTATTCGTGATTTCACAGTGATCCCATAGTAAAAGTCCCATAGCACTCTTTCATCTTCATGTACTATTTTCGCCAATAGACATCATTATAGTGCACTAATGAAGATGGTGATGATGTACCCATCTTTTACAATCATTTTCCAGGATAAAGAAGTAATGTATGCGGAGTTTCCTTGGGTAGTTGCTCTCTTGGACAAATCTGGTGCTTTTGCTAGTGCTGGGGTCCTGATTCACCCTCAAGTTGTGATGACGACTGCTCACACTGTGTTTGAGATGTGAGTATCTTTATATATATATATATATCTCCTACTAAAATTATAAATGCGAAAGTTTAGATGGATGGATGGATGTTTGTTACTCTTTCACGCAAAAACTACTGAACGGATTTGGATGAATTTTGGCACAGAGATAGATTATAGTCTGGAATAACATATAGGCTATTTTTTATCCCGGAAAAACATAAGATCCCTCGGGAACGCGGGTGAAACAGCGAGGCGGAAGCTAGTAGGTAGGTACTTACTTTATATTGAAGGGCCAGTTGGCGTGGTTGGTAAGATACCCTACCTTTTACTCATGCTACAGGTCGTAAGTTGGATTCCCACTCAGGACAGATATTTGTGTGCATGAACATGTCTGTTTGTTTTGAGTCTGGGTGTAACCTAAGGTTACCTTATGGAATGCAAATTAATAAATAAATAAATAATTGCTCTGCTCCGTGGCTCTGCTTAGTTCGGGATTAGAAGACCGTATGTGAAAAAAAAATACCTTCATTGGGACCCCAATATATACCCAGTTCTTTAATGATTCTACAACAATTTCAGGTCTCCTCCAGCCAAGTTACGGGCAAGAGCTGGAGAGTGGGACATAAAGAAGATTAAAAAAATTCGGCCTTGCCAAGAACAGGATGTCCAGGAGATATATCTTCATAAACGTAAACAGCATATTACCAGTCTATGTAACTCTTACAGTCGGCCGACTGTCACGTCTAGACAGACAGAGCAATCGTGCGGGGCTTGCGGGGTGAGAGAGGGGCGGTAGCGAGCCAAGCTGCCATACACTCGCTTGGGACACAATAACTTCAAACGCTATAAACCACTGTATGTAATTACGCTGTGATATTACTAGGAATTTTCGCTTTCTGATAGATCTTTCCAGAATCTTAAAAATACGGTGATGGGGTGGGTTGGGTACCTACGTAGTACCCCATTCCGAACCACTAGACGCCAGGAAAATTTCCACCCGTACGTTGTTGACATCCCGAACATACGGACACAACGTATTGAATCCTCATTTATAATGCGAACAGCAAAGGAGTGAAACTTGCTCCCGGCGTCTTTGTTTCCTGACTCCTACAATCTAAGGACTTTCAAGGCCAGAGTATATAGGTTTCTTCTGGGTAAGCGTGCTCCATCTTAGGCTTCGTCTTCGTCCTTGGACAGGACAGAAGTCAAACGCGAGCTCATTAAAAAAAAAACTTTAGGTGTAGTAGAGTTGTTTGAGTTGATCATATCTCAACGATGATAGCTCAGTGGTAGTGATGTCGGAAGCCTCGGAGAAGGTCGTGGGTTCGAATCCTACAATGAGCTTGAGCTTTCGGTGATTTAAAACGTCGTGGGGAAACCATAGCACGGTGGTAGGATACTTTATAGTACCCGCCTGGCTGGCTACCAACCTCAAGTTGAAAATCTGTCGCTAAACACCTATTGGTGTGTTCCGGCAGCTACACTTGAGAGCCAGTTCCATCTAGGCTTTGTGTGCTTGCCACCTTCGGCCACATCATCACTTACCATAGTGAGATCATGGTCAAACACAAGCATATTAAAAGACTACTTTTTTCAGACTTTCATAACAGTACCCTGAACAACAACGTGGCGCTGCTCAAGTTAGCTGAACCCTTCAAGTTGACGGAGCACATAAACGTCATCTGCCTTCCAGACCAAGATGAGACTTTTGACGGCTCTGACTGCGTGGTCAACGGTTGGGGAGAAGATGCTTTTGGTAGGTTTTATTATAGCATCAATGATTTAGCTGGAAACTCCTTTACAGTCTTTTATGTCTCACTGCTGAGCACGAAATAATGATGGTGAAAGGGAATGGGCAATACCCCACCACGCATTCCCACTGCGGATTGGTGGAGGTAGGTTAGTCAACCTACTGTTGGAATTTTAGCCAGTTAGGACGCCTCCAACTAGCTTAATGACTATCACAATTAAGTGATAACCGAGACCAACTACTTTACGTGTCTGGAAGATCTTTGCTTTTCAATGGAGGAGTCTACCACCTTGCTCCTCTATATGCTCATTCAAATGCGTCAAGACATTACAGCGCGGTTAAGTAGATAACAGACGACAAATAACCCATAAACATCATCCACCAGATCTCCAAAGCCACAATGCTGTGATCCTGAAGCGAGCGGACCTGGACATAATTCCACATGCTCAATGCAACAAGTTGATGAAGAGGACCCAACTCGGGAGCAAGTTTGAACTGTTCAAGAGTTTCTTATGCGCTCAAGGGAAGGAGAAAAATGATTGCAAGGTTTGGGAACTGGTCTATAGTTGAGTGTAAACTAATAGGCAGGCAACGCAATCTAGAGCATTGCAGACTAGACCAGATTGTGTGTCGTATGGACCGTGACGTGTATGAGTCGTCGTAGTTTAAATTTTCATAGAGTCTGGCAAATTAAAGTAGAACCTCGAATTATTTGCAACCTTTTCATATGGCAATGTTTTATTTATGTCAATCTCTGGAGGCCGAATCTCATATCAAAAGAAAATATCACAAAAATATCTTATATTTCAATACTTACTCATAGCATATCGCACGCTAACGATAGATAAATATCGAATGTGATATCTCGAGAATACAAAAAAATGATTTTTATAGATATCCGCCATGTTTTATGATAAATATCGAATGTTATATTTATCTCTACAGCTCGAGAATTGGTCCCCTGTCGCTTTGATGGCCGTGTGAGGAATAATGTTTCCAGAATATTTATTTATATTATGTTCATGGCAGTTTTTTTTTTAATTTCCCAGGGTGACAGCGGTGCGCCTCTCATTTGCCCGATAGGTAATGACCGCTACAAGCTGACCGGTCTTACAGGACCGGGCATTACTTGCGGACAGAAAGACGTTCCCGGTGTTTACGTCAACGTGCCCATGTATAGGCATTGGATTGAAGAACAGATGGCTGTGTGGGGATTCGATATATCCGGTTCCGTTATTTAAAAACTTTTCATTATCATTTAAGTGTAGATTATCTCACTTGATACTGTTTAGTGAAAATTTACCACCAAAATTATTGAATCTAAATATCATAAAAATAGTTTATTGATTATTAATGAGTTATCTATTTTGTATATGAATTAAGTAAATAAATTAATTTGACTTTATATTTTGAATTTTTCTTTTCTGTTATCCGTTGAGGATTCGTTACGTACGAGACTTTCATAGAATAACATTTTATGTAAAATGAAACGTGTGCTAGAACTAAATACCTACCAACAGAGCAATAATGAAACCTACATGACGTAACGGCGGAACAAAAAAAGAATTTTTTTTTTTAACAAACATAAACTCGGTTTCTATAGGTAAGCATTTTATGATGTAAGGTTATTTTTCTTATTAAATGAGGTAGGCCCACGTCGGCTCTCGGCTTAAACTGAGTTAATAGCACTTTTCTTAGAAAAAAAAATAGTTAGTCTAAGTTCTCGTGGCAAGTGACTAAACTGACTGACTGAAGTGCTTAATTAAACCTGACTATACAATGAGATTTGCTACAATAAAATAGAACAAGACTTGGGCATTTCATTTTTAGGGTTCTGTAGTCAACAAGGAACCCTTATAGTTTCGCCATGTCCTTCTGTCTGTCCGCAGCTTAGCCAAAACTCGTCAATGATGCGCACAGCAGCGGACAGCGGATTTTTTAATTGCCAGTGTTGCCAGGTGGTCAAATCAAATTGGGATATTTATTTTCAGCGTCACCTGTCAGCTTTCGAACAGTGAAGTTGACATTTGGTTCGCTTTTTGGCGGGTGCTTGCAGTGATGATGATTTTTTTTCCTAATTTCATGAAATCGGTGTATTTTGGACTAAGTGTCTTTGCATTGTTACTCTTCCTACAACACCCAGTAAAATTTCTGGTAAATATTTTTAATGTAAGTAGGTACGCTGGTTGGTACTTGGTACTCTAGTTTTATTATAAATATGTTAGCTTACGCCCCGCAGTTTCAAACAGAATATAAAATAAGTTCTTGTAATAAATTACGCTTCGGTAATAGGTAGGTACATTCAAAATCAAAAATCAATCAAGTCATTTATTGTCGTTTTTCGTTGTTTCTTATACATGGGTATTATTAAATCATCCACCAGAGGCGCTGCTTGAATTTTTACATTAATTAAATTCGAAATGGCACATGTTCTTATATAATTAAAGACATTTTCATGTAGAAATTCAAAATTATATAATTAATAAGTAAGAGTTAAACCTATTATAATAAAACTGGTGAGTTTTTTGTTTGTTTGAAAGAATATTTTTGCATTTGATAGTCCAATTCTTGAGGAAGGTTATATAGGCTATTATTTATCCCGGGAATGCGGGTGAAACCGCGGGGAACAACTAGTGTACTTATATAGGTATACTGAGTGGCTATTTTGACATTGTATATTTTAGAAGCCTGCTAGGTTTGTCATGCTGAACAATTTTCTGAAACATATCAATTTATTTTTTTTCGTTTTAAATTATGTTCTCAACATCACAGTTGGCCCCATAGTAACTATTCTACAGCGTGATGTAGGTACCTGGCGTAGGTTTACAAAATATACCATCTCGGAATATACAGGTTTAGCAAAATTCAAAAAGTATCGATTGAAAATTAAATTTAACTTTATTTAACTAACAGTATTATGATGTAGGGGTTATCTTAAAGTTGCATTCGTTAATTCACAAGTTTATATATATAATAATATTATTTATTATTATAACTAGCGACCCGCCCCTGCTTCGCACGGCTAGTAGAGCATATAAAGTATTTTTATCGTAATGTATCAAAGACAGTGTAATTTAGATTAAATGCCGAAAACGATGGTCTAATGATCTATTGGATTACACGGCGCGCGCAAATAAGCTCTTTTCCGAGATCTTCAACAATCATCGACATATTTCAGACAATTTACACAAAACCTTCATAAATTATATACTTAAACTTTCCTCATGAATCACTCCATCCATTGGTGAAAACCTTATGAAAATCCGTTCTGTAGTTTTAGAGTTAATCACGTTCAAACAGAAAGACAGACGCGGTGAGAGGACTTTGTTTTATAATATGTGGTTATAATAATTATAATATTGTTTCAGGAAGGAGACATAATGAATATAAATACAATAGGATAGATGATAGTCAGGAGACTGAACACATATTAACAAATGTAAGACCATTGTCCTGGCTTATATTTAATTAAATCAAAAATAGCATCAATCCAGTGTTTTATCTCGTCCGCATTATAATTTTTTAATGCATTCAAATTTTCTAGATTGACATTTGTATGTCTAATAAGCTCTTCATGATCCAAATTCATAATTTTCCCCAGATATTTGAGAGTAACTGGTAAAGTGAACCATATAGCTAATTTTTTAGCTTTCAAACTGCTGCCAATGAAATTGCACTGATACTGTTTGTCAATAGTTAATGTTCCATATTTACAATGAAATCTTGTTCCTGGAATTACAGATATGCTTATATTGTTATAATGCTGTATAGGTTCTTCACTGGAAAAAGGATTTGGAGGAGTTGTTTTGTTAATCACATTTGTCTGTTCTGTTTGTTTGTCATTTGTATTAATAGCTTTATGAGCCTCAGTGACATTAGCAATGCTTTCTTCAACTTTTTTTACTTGTTCCACTTGCTTTTCCATAGCAGTTGTGCCATAATCAGCTTGCTCAATAATATTGGTGATGCTCACTTTAGCTTTTTTTAACAGCTTCTCTTGTTTTGTCATTGAGGCTACTGTATAATCAACTTGCTCACAGAAATCGGTGAACCTCTCTTCGGCTATATTTACTTGTTCCATTTGTTTTCCCATTGTTATTATGGCTTGTTCAACCTGTTTATTAAGAACTTCAACATTTTTTACTTGTTCCACTTGCTTTTCCATAGCTGTTGTGGCATGATCAGCATGATCAATAATATTGGTGATGCTCGCTTCAGCTTTTTTTACCAGCTTCTCTTGTTTTCCCATTGTTGTTATGGCATGTTCAACCTGTTGGTTAAGAATTTTGTTGCCGGCGAAAATATGATTGTATAATTCCGTAAGTGAGGAGACGAGCTCGTCGTGACTGCGTGAACGGCGGCAAGTAAATACTGCGAGCATTGCCGAAATTGAGCAGTAAAATGCTGGGACCCCAAAACTGGTGGCGTTTCGAAGCTCTTCTTTAACAGTTACCCAGTCTCCTCCGACCACAGCACCCAGACGGGTGTATTTAGAGTACAAGTCCACCTGTTTCAATGTTGGATCCTTACAGATTTTATCTATAAGCTGGCACAAAGGCAGGTGAGTAGGGAGGACTTGTGCTCGCAGCATTTCGGATAGGTCTTCCATGAGTACTAAGGTTCCCTGTTCCAGGTTGGACTGATTGGTCATTCCGTATGATATTCTGTTGAAAAAGAGAATTTAATTGTGCTGTTAATGTTCATTCTGAAGACTTTTTCAACATCTCTATTGATTTATGAGTTACCTTAATGGAATTTTGCACAGCAAGGGGGGGAACTACTAGAGAAATATTACATGACGTTTTCGAGTACAGGCATGTGTATGTTAGCTTGATCGTCAAGCCAGTGTATACAGTAAAAATGGTATTTATGTCTTAAATTAATGAGGTAAGTATTTTTTATTTATTTTTGCACTAATTAGTCTTAATTAATAAATAAATAATAATAAATATTCTGGGACATTATTCCTCACACACGGCCATCTGACCCCAAACTAAGCAGAGCTTGTGCTATGGAAGCCAGATAACTGATATACTACATATACTACTTTTCTTTTGTAAATACATACATATATAGATAATTACACCCAGACACAGGACAAACAGACATGTTCATGCACACAAATGTTTGTCCTGAGTGGGAATCGAACCCACGACCAGCGGCGTGATAGATAGGGTGTCTTACCAACCACGCCAACCGGCCCGTCAAATTACACACTATAAGGGCATAACAACAAATTGATCTTCTATACGCTACCGTCACAGACACCAAAGTGAGTTATTTCGACGGATTCGGTTATCAAAATAACTTAGTAGATTTTGTCCCTAAAGTATGTTTTTCATTGTAAGATTATATATAAATATTTTGCCATTTATCTTTCAAGTTTATTATTTATTGTTAGTAGGTACCTAAGTATAAAAAAGTAGTAATGTAGTGAGTAGTAGGTATATCAGTTATCTAGTTTCCATAGTACAAGCTCTGATTAGTTTGGGATCAGATGACCGTCGTGTGCCGTGTGTGAGGAATGTCCCAGGATACAGGATCCTGTGTCCTAAACACAATAAATTGTAAGTCAAATCACAAAATGGTACACTTACCTCACAACTTCACAAGTGGGAAAAAAGGACTACCTACAGTAAAACTGTTCACTAGTTGGTTCACTATTTATTATACTTACTTGAAAAATAGATAGGTACAAATATTTTTGTATTTCCAACAAACTGTGCAAAACAAAATAAAAAGTTATTTTGTTATTATAATTTTAAAAGTAGGTAGGTAGGTAAGGTAAAACACTTCAAAAAAGATACTCGTCACAGCAGTGTTGCCAAGTATATTTTCGACATTTTCCTCTTTATTTACTTCGAAGTATCCTAATTTCTTAAAACATAACTGACATTATAAATATATTTGTTATTTTGTTTCTCGTATAATAATAGATAGTATAAAGATTTAAAAAAAATCAGAGCAAATCTTACAAAATCATTGTTAGTTTCATGAATTGTGTGCATAAATAGACCCAAAATCATTTTCATATCTAGGGCAACAAAACCTGTAGTCTGTTCCTCCAACGAATATGGTATCATAACAAATGTATTTCGTAATATGCAATAAAGTACGTCAAAGTTTTTACTTAAGTTTCAAGATTATTTAGTCGCGCTAGCATAACCTCAATAATGGTAGATAAATAATTGTAAATAACAAATAGTTCAAAAAATTTGCTCCCTGAATGTATTAATTGTTTTTTTTTTTTTTTTTTTTTCTTCAAAAATTTTTATTTTTTATTACCTATTTCAAATAAAAAAAAACAACCTTAACTAGGTACAATCGACAAAGTTCAAGCATGACCACCATAAGGCTACTTTTGTGTGCAGCAACCAGCGACTACCTGGTTGTCGACAATACAAGTGGACAATGCGCTTATCATAAAACTAGTCAAAACAAATGAAATTACACAATAGCGTCTTTTGTCTTGACAATGGGCGGGGCGAGCTATGATGACTGCTTGCAAGCGAAAAGGTTAAAAAATTGATCATGCTTGAAGTTTGTCGATGGTACATTAATTGTTTGTAATTAATGTTTTGTGCAACTTTCTATAGTCACTTACCTGTAAAATCTGCTGTACAGTTGTAAACATCTACCAAGTTGTAACAACTTTCTAACATGAAATTTCCCACCAGGGTTGGATTTAGATACGTTGAAAAAGATAGGACAATAAATTAAAAGAATAGTATTTATAAAAAATTATAGTACACTTTAATTATTTTTAATTTAGCATAATAGTCATTACAATCATGACCAGTTAAGGCAAAATTTACTCCTCATCTAAGTTTATCAGTTCTTGAATATTACTATTAGTTCTAACTTCATCCGTTCAACGCAGCAGTGTCGTTTTGCGACCGTTAGACAAGGATAGACCTATTTTCTCATCATTCGGTCTTTGTCAAATACAATGCACAGTATCGTCCACTGTCCCGCCGCTCCCCTATTATAAATATGAAGAAAATAAATAATATTGATGATACATTCTCGCCTACCTTGTTGGGGTGAAAATGTGCCAGTAAACAATTCCTTGAATATCTCTCGTGCGTGTAGCACGGTCGAAATGTTCATATGGCGTAAAACTAAGCATTCGGGAGCAAACTTTAAATTATAGTATTTTAGCGTACTATCCTTATATGTGGATGATATATAGTACAAATGGCGAAATTATAGTATAAATACTATAATTATAGTACAAAATCCAACACTGGCCCCCACACATATTACCTTATTCATGATACCACTGATTTCCTGTCCAAACTCACAAAAATAACACACAAAAACCAAAATTCTACTACAAAACGAGATGGATTGACAGCCTAGGTACTCATATTAGGTATTGCCAGAAAATGAAAACCTTTAGTTCTCTAATATTTAATTTCTACTCTTTTGTTTCGCACTGTATATACAATTAGGAATCCACTTTCAGATTTCAATATTAATATAAGTTCAATAGAGGGATTAAATATTACTAATAAAAAATACACAAATTGTTAAGCAAGTTGCGTTCTGGCAACCCATTCTAATGCACCGTGTCGTCGTGCGCGCTGTCATAAAGAGTTGGTGAATACCCGTTTAAAACTATTATGTTTTAGAACTGTCTCGATTACTCGTTTAGAAACTTTCTCTATTATTCGTTTAGAAACCTAATACGACAGAAATAATTTAATAATTAATTTACCTACAACAAAACATAAATTAAAAATAAATGATTAAAAACTAGGTTTGGCCTAAGTATTATATTTAATTTAGTAAATTAAAATTCGTATTTATTAAATAAAATAAATAAAGATGAAAAGAAAATAACAACATCATTGAAAATGATTTTATAAGAAAATAAATACGAAATGAAAATTACTTTGAGAACAATCGTATAAGAGTACGCAAGACTATACCGGCGTTTGATTTCGTTTTGATAAATAATGTTGTACAACGCCATCTATTGGGCAACAAAGTTACTTTGTTGTACCCGCCTGGCTGGCTACCACCCTCAAGTTGGAAATCAGTAGCCAAACACCAACCGGAGTGTTCCAGGAGATGCATTTTATCACCTTCGGCCACATCATCGCTCGTAAGATTGTTGGTTCTTGTAATAAATTACGCTACGGTAACACATTGTGATTACAAAATCATCCGCCAGGGGCGCTGCTTGGAACTTCATATAAAAATTTAATGTCGCAAACGAGCGTTGCTTACGTCACAACATCACAAGTAACTCGTAGCTTAGCCTGGAGGTCGTCGATCGAGGAAAACTGAGCAAAATTACTATAAATATAACATTCCATTGCACGGCGGCGTTGGAGGAATTTTAATGGATTAAAAGAGCTGTTTGGAATTCAGAAATCTATATAACAGAAGGCTTAGTAAGCTATGTAATATCCTGTGACATTCCTCACACACGGTCATCTGACCCCAAACTAAGCAGAGCTTGTACTATGGAAGCCAGATAACTGATGTACTACATATACTACGTTTTTTTTCTAAATATTATTTAATTACATTCAGACTCAGGACAAAGAGATATTCATGCACACAAAGGAATCGAACCCACGACCAATGGCCTGATGGGCGTGATGGATACATACCAACCACGCCAACCGGACCGTCATTGTTGCCGGAATCTAAAATGGCGTTGACAGACAGTACAGTCAAGAAAAAAATCTGGTTCAAATGAATGATGAACAAACAATTAATCCTCATATCCTAACTTCCTAACTTTATATTATAAAATGCGAATGTGAGATGAAATTTGGTACGCAGATAGCCTATGGTATGGAGAAGGACATGTGCTAATTTTTTTCTCGCGAACACAGGTGAAACCGCGGGGAACAGCTAGTATACCAACCAACAAAAACAAAACTCAATAACAAACAAGTAACAATGGAAAAGTAACAGGAAACGATAACATAAGGAATTCGTCACTGAGCGCGTCAGCTGTCTCGACGCGCTCAGTGAATAAAGTAAAATCAAGACTGATTATTTTTTTGCTAACGCTCGAGAGTATAGACGCAATAGTTCCCCCTTATTCAGACCCATCCGGTTGCCATTCCGTCCAGAAAGGACGATTTTATTTCGTTAAACTTAGGCTGATGCTGTGTTAGTCGTAGAATTCTTTCGCCGCGATCGTGTACCGATTGACTGCCTCATTCCAAATGGAATAGGAGCCATCCTATTCAGTAGACTTCTCAATCGGTTTATCTACCCGATCGGGACCGTAACCGAGTAGGTCTGAATAAGGGGTATTGAATAACAATTCATCCACTGACTCATTCCATAGATAGACCATTCAATGCGTAATGACGTTGATAGCTCAGGTAGTGACGTCATGACGAATACTGTGACGTAGTTCGTGCGATAAACCTTATTTTACTTTGTATAGGCTTGTGTTTGACCACTATCTCACTATGGTAAGTGATGATGTGGCCGAAGGTGATGAGTTTTCCTTCACCGAAAGTTCAAGCTCATTGTAGGATTCGAACCCACGACCTTCGCCGCGGTATCCGACGTGACCTCTGAGCTATCATCGCCTTAAATGTCATAGGACATTGACCTCGAGGGTTTTGGTAAAGGAAAACATCGTGAGGAAACCACAGCATGGTGGTAGGGTACTATGGCGTACCAGTACTAACATGTCTGGCTACAACCCTCAAGTTGAAAACCTATCCCAAAGCATTTGTCGGTGTATTGACAGTTGCACATGAGAGCTAATTCCTTCTAGGCTTTGTGTGCTTACCACCTTCGGCCACATAGAAAGAAAAGAAAGAAAAATTTAAGAGACTGTCTGGTTTTCAGTTGTCAAATTTAAAAAAGAATTGCCTTTTTTTATTTATGTACCATTATATGGGATCCGTTTGGTTATGGTCTACCGTCGTCTGACAGCCCGCCAACTTATTATACCACTTTTTTATAAAAAAATAGAAACCAGTCCAGTCGATTCTCTTACCGACATGCGACATGTATCGAGTATAAATTTAGTATACATAAAGAGCGTCTCGGTCACAGTGCTCGTCGAAAAGTTACCACAGACAGTTGTTTTTTTTCCATTTGTATAACATATATTTTCGTAAATAATAATTATAGTAACTGTGAAGTTTGAAAATGAATTTTGAAGTTTAACAACAAGTATATAAAGTTTATGTTAGTGTGTTTACAAAAATGTATCGATTTTTTGCGTTATTTTTATGCATATTTTATGCAAACGCCGCGTACGAAGGTAATATTATTACTAATTATAAATGCAAATTGTCTGTATGTTGGTACCTACGTTTGTTACCTACTCAATCACGCCTTACCTAGATGATCGAATTTTAAATAAATTTTGCGCATGTATGTATAGATTATAGATACCCCGGAATAAAACATACCTACGTTACACCTATAACATTTTGTAATGAATAAATGTAAGTACATATAATGTTTGTATTGCAAATAAATAAATAAATAAAAATTACATTCCCCGGTAACACAGTTGAACTTGTACAAGTTATTATTTTTTTATAGGTATTTATTTTTTTGTGTTTATGCGTATTAGTAGGTATATTGTTTTAAAAATTGTGAAACATTTATCTAACTAATGGGAAATAGCCAACATTGTCAGACTGTCCAAAAAATAAAATCTAATATATAAAATTCTCGTGTCGCGGTGTTTGTTACGGCTCGACCGACCGATTTTTATGAAATTTCGTGTGCATATCGGGTAGGTCTGAGAATAGGTCAACATGTATTTTTTTTTTAAACCGCTACGCGAGTGAAACCGCGGGGGACAGCTAGTAGTATATTATAAAAATGTAATCTTCCTTGCTGAGTTCGAACCGGTGGTAACTTCAGTAAATTCGAATTACATAAGTGCCCTTCTAGGGCTTAAACTGAATAAATGGCTTTGACTTTGATCACGAGTATAGCCGCGGGGCAAAATGGATTCTGACAGAAAAATACAAATTTTACAGTAATCACTGTACATTCTAAACCCCTAACTTTAATAATAAAATCGAGAGATATCTGTCTGTATGTTACATTTTCGCATCTAACTAATGAACGAACATCAACAACAACCGCTTACCATCAGGCTGGCCGTATGCTTGTTTGCCGACAATGGTGTATAAAAAAAAAAATATTGAATAGGGTATTAAATATTGAGTAGGGTTTTACTCTATATGAGAAAAAATCTAAAAATGTACAATTTACACAGCTTAGGCAATAAGCAGTCGGAAAATGTTGTTTTAGTTCATAAAATAACTTAATTAATTTTAAAATTCATTTCAAAGTTTTCAGTTTTTTTAATCGGTTTCAAAACAAGCGAAACAATAGCCGCCATTATAATGACGTCATACGGTGTCAACTGAAGTACTATTATTATTATTTTTACAATAGTATTCATGCATTCAGGAATAGCACACTAATAAAAAGGATAATAGTTCATTTTTAATTTACAAAATTTTATAAGTCCAATTGAGACCAATATCAGCGCATTTATTTACTTACAAGAGACCAAATAACGTCATGACCGTAGAGTTACATGACGTCCAGCGTTTTCATCAAACTTCTCGCGGAATTTGAAAAATGTGAAATTTAAATGCATTTTTATGGCACTTATCGATTGAATAAAAATTTTGTGTTTTTTTTGGTGGCTAATTAGCACCTTAGGAACGAATTGAGACACTTTTCAAAAATGGGTGTAATACCCTATTGCAATTTTTGAGTTCTCTGTAAGTAACTGTTGATATTCCGTCTCTTGTTTCTTGGCTATGAAAAAATTAAACTAAATATCTATATCTCAAAATTATTTCACCTTTTCGTTACTGTTATCACTACATAATAAAACAAGACTCCCCGCCCCGTCCGTCTGTCTGTACGCGTAAAATACTGAACGGATTTTCATATGGTTTCCATCAATGAACGGAGTGATTCATGAGGAAGGTTTAGGAAAATTCATTAAAGTTTTGCGAGTCGGACTTGCGCACGAAGGGTTCCGTACCATTATCTATAAAACGGCAAAAATATTTTGTTGTATAGGAGCCCCTTGAATATTTATTTTATTCTATTTTTTAGTATTGGTTGTAATAGCGGCAACAGAAATACATTAACTGTGAAAATTTCAACTGTCTAACTATCACGGTTCATGAGATACAGCCTGGTGACAGACGGACAGACAGATGGACGGAAAGCGGAGTCTTAGTAATATGGTCCCGTTTTTACCCTTTGGGTTTATGTGTATTATATTTCTTTAAAAATTGATAAAAATTTAATGGAAAAAAAGCCAACATTGTCAGATTGTCAAAAAAAAAAAACAAAATATATAAAAAATGTAACCTTGCTGAGTTTCTTGCCGGTTCTTCTCAGTTGAAGGCGACTTCCGAATCGGTGGTAACTTCAGTAGTTTCGACGTTCATAAGTGCCCTCTTAGGGCCTAAACTGAATAAATGGCTTTGACTTTGACTTTGGGTACGGAACCCTAAAAAGTACCTATACTTTATGACAAAATACGTTCGCGAAGAATGATAAAATTAGAGTTAAAAAGTTTCTGTAAATGTATCTAAATGTGAATAAAGAAGGTAATGTGATGGGTGCGTGAGGTCAAAGCCCGACCTTTTGCTTAGGGTTGACTAAGCACGGGAAAACGAAATCGGTACTTTTATAAAAAAAAAAAAGGTAAGATTTTTTTTTACTGATTCGATTAAATCGCCACAAATTAGAATGGGAATTATGGTTTATTGAAATATGTTTTTTTAGTTATTTGGCAATCAAAAAATGAACATCGTATTTTTAAAACGATACCTACATACTTTTAATGTTTTAATATTTTTAAAGTAGGTTTCATTTTGGTTTCTTCTAACTTTGTTTTTCAGCTGGGCTATTCTGAACTTAAACTCGACAGTGAACTCACGCAGTGCCTATTCTCTGTCTCACTCGTGCAACTCGGTAATCAGAAGTTCACGAGTGAGACAGAGAAGTTTAAGTTCAGAATAGCCTACCAGTTCCAAATTATGAAAATCATCATACAAAAGTTATCAGCTGTTCCATACAAAAGTTCAATACCTACTCGACCAAAATGTATGACGCAACCATTTTATTTTATGCGATATAACAGTTTGTCCTATAATTTATTTATTTATTTATTTATTGGTGCACAAAACAGATTACAGACATTTAACACAGCATAGATATAAATAACAGGAAAAAATAACGGGTCGTAATCCTTAACATGTACACACAGAATGATAAGCAAAAAACAATAAAAACAGACAAAAACACGCAATTTGAATTAACAAAAATAAAAAATAAATTAAATTAACGCAATGAGTGCAAACTACCTACAATCACCTACATACTTACAAATCACAAAAGGAGAAACATAAAGTGATGAGCTACTTAGACACTACGAATGAAACTTAAAAATTATATTTTTGAATGTACAAAACCCATTACTGAAAATGTCGACAGAGACATAATAAAAGTTGTTCATATTGATGAGTACTTCAAACCATGCAAGTATTGCCAGTAACAAAAAAATCAACCTGTACCTATATGTATTATGTTGTTATAGGGGAGAGATGCAGCAAAAACGGACGCATAGGCTTGTGTGCCAATATTAATCGATGTAATTCAGCAAGAGAAGATCTAAAGAAAGGCATCCCGCCTGAGGTAAGTTATGAAGACTTTTATTTATTAAGTATCCTTCCTCGATAAATGGGCTATCCAACACTAAAATAATTTTTCAAATCGAACCATTATTTCCTGAGATTAGCACGTTCAACCAAACATACAAACTCTTCAGCTTTATAATATTAGCACAGTCTATGTAACTCTTACAGTCGGCCGACTGTCACGTCTAGACAGACAGAGCAATCGTGCGGGGCTTGCAGGGTGAGAGAGGGGCGGTAGCGAGCCCTCGCGTGACTTCAAAACGCAATACAATCATATCACTACATATTATAAAACCACTGCACCGATTTTCATGCTGTTTTCACCAATGGATAGAGTGGTTCTCGAGGAAGGGTTTAGCATATTAATTTGTCAAGTTGTTGTATACATTGACATATAATGATATTTGTTGGAGGTGTCGGAAAAAAACATGCCAGCTGGGAGCTTATTATTAAACTGGGAGCGTTATACCTATAGGTATGCTTATAAAAAATGTAGCAGAGCATATACGCCATATGCTCTGCTACCCGTGCAAAGCCGGGGCGGGTCGCTAGTTGATGATATATAAAACGATTGATGAGATACAAACTACTAGTGTGTTCCGGCAGTCGCGCTTGAGAGCCAGTTGCCTTCTATGCTTTATAAAGGTCGGCAACACATTGTCAATCCCCCTGGTATAGCTAATGTCCATTGGCGACGGTAGCCACTTACCATCAGGTGGACCATCCTTCTGACATAAAAAAAAAAACAGGCAGTCATGGGGACTGCCGATAGAAGTGAAAACTATTAGCATGAGCATGTCGGTGACGCGAACCTATAAGTTTTTCCCCTCCAAAAACGCTCAACGTGGCTAAAGAAGTTTTCACTTCAAAAATAATGTAAGAATAACAAATGAATCTCTGACACATAACAGAGAAGGAAAACCCGTATTGATGCGACGCTATGTAAATAAATTAAATAACTGTCTGGTTAGTTATAAGTACAAGTGAATAAGTAAAATAAAACGACAATGTTTATGACGCAAGCGCAGGTTGTCTATCTATGAATAATACTGATTGTATATATAGTAAGTTTTTGCTCATCATCCATACTTATTTACTACTGCGGTCCACCGCGGTTTCACCCGCGTTCCCGAGAAAAAAATTAGCCCATTTCCTTCTCCATACCATAGGCTATCTGCGTACCAAATATCATTGCGATCAATTCAGCGGTTTAGACGTGAAAAGGTAACAAACTCATATTCGTATTTATAATATTAGATAGGATTATAAGTGCAAGCAACTCTGTCTGTTACCTTTTTACGCTTAAACCACTGAACCGATCGCGATAATATTTGATACGCAGATAGCCTATGATGTGGCGAGGTATATAGGCTACTTTATCTCGGGAACACGGGTGAAACCGCGGGGGACGGCTAGTAAAGTAGGGTTATTTTTTTGTTCATGCCGTTCGCGGTAGAAGCCTTGGGTCCGTGGGGGTTCGAGGCTCGCCGGTTCGCTCGGATTTTATCATCCAAGCTCATCGAGGCTTCGGGAGACCGACGGGCTGGGGGCTTTTTCCGCCAACGCATAAGCTTGGCCATCCAAAAAGGGAACGCTGCCAGCCTGTTGGGAACCTTGCCTATCGACAGCAGCGAGGGCTTTGACGATGTTTTCTTCTTCTCTCTGTCGGTATCACTCTTGACAGAGTGGTCGTGGTCATCACTTCAGGTGTTGGTGGCAAGCTTCACAGCACGCCGCCACTCTTCTCTGATGGCCGCCTTCCTCGTGCATTCATGAAGTGATGATGAGTCATTTACTGCCGCTTTTATCTGGTCAGTCCACCTCATAGGCGATCTTCCTCGTGGCCTGGTACCCTCAACCTTTCCCTGGACCACAAGTCGCTCAATAGCCACCTCCCCTCGGCGGCATACGTGACCAAAAAACGTGTACGATGTTTTCTATATGTATATAATAGATTGTATTTTATACAATGATTGTAAATACCTGCTACTAAAAAGTACCCTCTAGCGCCCTCACGATGTTTTCCTTCACCGCAAGGTTTAGTTAAATAGGATGCGAACCCACGACTGAAGGCCAGACGTCACTACCACTAAGCCATCGTAGTTTTTCATGAATATCTTGTATCTTGTTCATATCCACTATTTATATATTTTCAAAACCTATGTAGGATTTGTCAAGCTGAATTACTTCTATAGGAAAACTACTAAAGATCATGTTTGCTCAATCAAAATATAAATGAAATATGTTGACGGGCCAGTTGGCGTGGTTGGTAAGATCACGCCGCATCTATCACGCCGCAGGTCGTGGGTTCGATTCCCACTCAGGACAAACATTTGTGTGCATGAACATGTCTGTTTGTCCTATGTCTGGGTGTAATTATCTATATATGTATGTATTTACAAAAGAAAAGTAGTATATGTAGTATATCAGTTATCTGGCTTCCATAGTACAAGCTCTGCTTAGTTTGGGGTCAGATGGCCGTGTGTGAGGAATAATGTCCCAGAATATTTTGTCCCAGAATATATCCAGGGTGATTTTGTTATCACTGGCAATACTTGCAGGGGTGGAAGTACTCATCAATGTGAACAACTTTTATTATGGGGCTAACTCTGATATCGCGTAAAATAATACGGTTGCTTCATACATTTTGGTCGAGTAGGTATTGAACTTTTGTATGGAACAGCTGATAAATTTTTCATGATTTCACAGTTATAAAAGTTGTTCATTTTAATGAGTACTTCCACCCTTGCAAGTATTGCCAGTGATAACAAAATCACCCTGAATACACATTAGCGTATGTCAGCACGCGCAAGCCATCTAAAAGGACCGGTCCTCGGGCCGTGACAATCCAAAAATACAGATACATTATATGCTTTGAGAGTTTTCGTGCAACATTGTGGATCTGGTATATCCATAAATAATTATAACTATTGTAGGTACATTATGACATGACAGTGTGTGTCGTCGCAGTACAATTATGAAAATTTTAATTTTCTTTCAATTTTCTCTCAAATTCAAATTCAAATTCAAAAATCATTTATTCAGTTTAGGCCCTAATAAGGCACTTATGAACGTTACAAATGATTCTACCACCGGTTCGGAATACACTTGGACTGAGAAGACTCCGGCAAGAAACTCAGCAAGGGACATTTTTTATAGATCTTTGTTCTTTTTTATTTATGTAAAAATTTAATTACAAATAACAAAAGTTTATAAAATTTTAATGAAATAGTTTGTGTAGCGAACATTTCATTTAAATGCATTCTTGTCTTCTATAAAATCAGAAACTTTATAGTACCCTTTCTTACATAACTTTTGTTTAACTAATTTTTTAAATCTATACACAGATAGTTCTTGAATTTCTTTGGGTACTTTGTTATAGAAACGTATACATTGCCCCTTGAATGAGTCCCTCACTTTGCTCTTTCGACTTTCAACTTTTTTGAGTGGAGCCTGGCATCGCAGCTGGCATACATAAAGTTGCAAGTACCTGCCTAAAATGACGTGTTTTAGTGTACACCTGTAACATTCGTGAATCGACAGAGAAAATAATGACAAACAACAAATACTCTTTGACAAAATGTCATAAATTATATTATACTTTTTGAAATATTTCAGTTTCAATGTGTAAAATAAAATTCTCCATTTAAATTGGAATATTATGTTCGGAAAAATAAAGGTACCCATGAACAGCGAACACTAGAAATAAGCACAAACTGTACCTGTAACTCGGCTAAGCAAAGTGAGGGACTTAAAAAATTGTGTAATTTATTTTTCTTTTTCAGGTATGTTCATTTGATACAGACGATCCAATAGTGTGTTGCTTTGATCAGCCCGGGCCTCCGCGTCCTACGCAGCCACCCATAGCAACAACATCAAAAAGGTATGAACCACAGACAAAATGACTGTCCTGCTCTCGTTAACAATATCCGTCTTCAAGTACCCTCGCGTAGAACTAGACACACCAAGTTGCTACA
This sequence comes from Tetheella fluctuosa, assembly GCA_951216915.1. Classification (NCBI taxonomy): domain Eukaryota; kingdom Metazoa; phylum Arthropoda; class Insecta; order Lepidoptera; family Drepanidae; genus Tetheella; species Tetheella fluctuosa. Next base: position 852,039 of record OX578242.1, read on the forward strand.
CGTTCCCTTTCATAGGACTAATTATGCAAGTAACTCTTTCTTTGTTCGTGCTGCTGATACATATAATACACTATTTTCTCATATTGATTTATTCCACTCCTCAAAATATGTTATCAAGTGTCAAGTGAAACAACATTTCACACATACCTTACAGTGATTACTAAGTTTAATTTTGTTCAACTCGTTTTATTAACTACCTACTCTGGGTACAAACGCTTTATTATTATTATAATTATTATTATATTTATCGGTATTTCATGTATATGGAATACTTATTTATTTATTTATCTACTATCTATGTATTTAATTTTACACATAATCAACTTTTGTGTGTGCAAATTGAGTAGAATTCGTTAAGGAATATAGGTACTATAATAATGTTAAACCCTCTTCGGTGATTTTAGCTGTCACCTCTTAGTCGTTAAGTTAGCTTTAAGAAATTATTGAAACATAATTTAGTGGAGACCTGTCATTGGCGGTAGTTTTTTGTTTTAAGGTTTCTTTTTTGTATTTACATAAAAGCTGTTGGTCTCAATAAAAAAAAAAAAAAGCCGATGCATGTAGAAAAAAAAAACTGGTTTCAACTGACCATGGATGCTCAAACGAGTTTCAGCTAATAAATAAAACTGTATGCTTGGTTTAAAAAAAATAATAACTTTTTTGATATGATTTAAAAAAATAATAAAACATTGTTTCTGTGAAGTGTTTTAAATGTAAAGAAAAAGTAATTATTAAAATTCAATTTCGGAATTGAATTTTCTAACCATTAGATATTTTTCATATACTTCTGCCCGCGGTTTCGCCCGCGTTCCCGAGGGATCTTATGTTTGCCCGTGATTAAAAATACCCTATATGTTATTTCAGGGTATGATCTATACATATGTATATGTACCAAGTTTCATCCAAATCCATTGAGCCGTTTATGTGTGATTCACATCCATATTAAATACTTATTCCTAACTTTTAATCTTATAAATGTGAATGTGTGTTTGTTTGTTACCTTGTCACGCCTAAACCGGTGAACCGATCGCGATGTTTGGTACGCAGATAGCCTATGGTATGGAGAATGACATGGGTTACATTTTTCTCGGGAACGCTGAAGAGTTTATTGTTTATTTGAACGCTATAATCTCTCGAACTACATATCAGTCGAATGTGAAAAAACGAATAGTACTGGATACTTTTTATTCCGGGAATGCGAGTGAAACCGCAGGGAACAGCTAGCTTATAACATTAGTTGAATACATTCATACCGTATAGTCTTGTGTCAAGAATAAGTTCATTAACATCGAGCTTGAGGTAAAACAGTGAGAATCAGGTTTGAAAATCCACATTTTGATTTTATTACCTTTTTTTTTTGCTTTTTAATTTATTACATTTGCATTTAAGATACATAATTTTGTAATTCGGAATCGTAATAGGAATCTATAGATACTTATATAATAAAGGAGGAGAGTTTTTTTTGTTTGTTTTAATGGCGTTAATATCTGGTGTTACCAATTTTTGTCTCAGACAGCTGACATGTGTTTGTTCCGCCTAATCTCCGAAACAGCTGGACCGATTTTGACCCTATATAAATCTCCTGTCACGATGTTTGTCCGCGATGGCTTCCTATACAACTTAACCGATTTTAAATTAAATTGGCACACCGTGAGAAGTCTGGTCCAACTTTAGAGATAGGATAAACGGCTCGACCGATTTGGATGAAATTTTGTGTATGAGTTGGACAGGACAACGTCTGTTGGGACAGCTAGTGTTACATCGAGAAAATATCCAATTATGATAATAAATACCAGTTTTACCTTCATGTATATACCTCTAATAATACATAATTATGTAGTCATACTCGTTTATTATTTTATTTAATCCCACTCGTTTTCCTTGTTACTGCAACTAAATTAATTTTATAACTTATTCATATCTTTGTAATGATTTGAATTTTGAAATTACGTAGGTGGCATTTCGACCCTGACCATTAACTTTTAAAAAACGAGTTCGAACTTTTTTTTTACTCTTTAGTTAGATTGGACTTTTTGGCGGAAACTTGCGAAATGTCGTTACGTTTTGTTTTATTTCATCATTAATAGGTGTATATTCAAAAAATCTATGGAGTATTTTTTTCCTTATGTTTTCCCTTACTTAGGGAAATTAGGGATACTAGCCTATACAGCCTCTTGTCATTAATTTCACTGAGCAAATGGCAAATACTAATTTCTGATAAGAATCTCATATAACTACCTCATACATCATAAAAAAAGTAAAACCAGCACCGCAGCTTAAGTTGAGATAGGGCCTTTTTGGCCTCACACAAAACCTATCTACTTTTTGTAACTTGTAAGAAATTGGCAACACTAAGTACATAAAATCTATATGTATATGAAATGAAATGAAAATATTTTTTATTCAAATAGGCCTTCACAAGCACTTATGAATAGTCTGACTCTAACGCACGGTTCGGAAGGTTGCTTTTACTGAGAAGAGCCGGCAAGAAACTCAGCAATTACTCTTTTCAAAACCAACTCACATTCATTACATCAAATTATTTATCTAGTCTCACTGACAATATGTGTGTGTTATATGACAGTAAGGAAAAAAAATATATCAAAATTATGAGTAACTTAGTAAACAAATGTATTGCAAACTTAAGCAGATGCAAACTTAAGTATATGTCGCAGATGGATAAAACCGTTAGCTGTTTTGTAAAACAGTACCCCAAGTGTAAACAATTGACGTTAGAACACGCTTACTATCACGTTAGCGTTTACGACATTTTTCTATAGGAATCGGCACAGCGCCTCTCGCGGAATACTCATGGAACTAATTTCTTCCATACTTAGTAAACGCAAACGTGATAGTAAGCGTTTATTTACGTAAATTCTTTACACTCAGGATACACGACGGTTAGCGTTTTTTTGATAATAACTAAACTTTATAGGATAAACTGGCAGCGAGCGATGGCCATACACTTCGTGGTTATATCTTATATTTGTTATTATTTGTAACAGTAATAATTTACCTACTAAAAACGCTCTTTGTGACTACGGATAAGCCATTCTCGTAGCGCAAAGACAATCCAACTTTTCAGTTGTTTTACATAACAGTGCCGTTATATAAAACAACCAGCGGTTTTGTAAAACAGCAGATTTGACAATCCATCTATGACGTAAGCATATATTGTTATTAATTTCCACAGACCTATACAAGCAACAATCCCGTACGTACCAACAGAACCTACTTATTTTGACATGTTTGGGAATAAAGTTGGCGAAAATCAGTGTAAACCTATAGATCCTACTTTGACGTCACCAAAGATTGGACGGAAGGCTTGGGACAGTGAGTACCACTTGAATTATTAAAAAAAAAAAACTTTTCACAAAAAGATTTTTTATGAACTAGGCTCTAGTTTAATTATCTATACATACTACATAAAAACAAAGTCGTCCACCGCGTCTATCTGTCTGTTCGCGATAAAACCTAAAAACTACTGAACGGATTATTATGCAATAGGTAGGGTGATTCATGAGGAAGGATAAGGTATATAAGCTTTTGTATAAATTGGTTTGAAATGTGATGATAATTATAAGAAGTGTCGGAAGAAAATTGTGCCGACTGGGAGCCGAATCAAATGCGTAATGAAAATCCGTTGAGTGGCTTAAAAGTAAGCGGAGAAACAGACAGAGACAGATAGCGTCATTGTAATATTATCTGTTTTCCATAGTTAAGTAGTTTTAAGCGAGGTAGAGCATAGCGATATGTCGCTCAAAGAGCAGCTCGACTGGGGAAGTACCTCCACCTTACAGAATACCGCAGCCAAATAACTTATAGTTGTGTTCCTGTGCGTGAGTAAGGTCGCCAGAGCTCATCGGGGAGGGGGGAAGGGTCGGCAACGCGCGAGTGATACGTCTGGTGTTGCAAGCGTCCATAGGCTACTCAGGCGCCGTCAGGCGGGCCGTATGCTTGTTTGCCGACTAAGTATGTAGTATTAAAAAAAAAAAGTTCTGCTTAGTTTGGGATCAGACGGCTGTGAGTGAGGAATGTCCCAGAATATTAAATACACAATTTCTATTTACAATCATTGTATAAAATACAAACTATAATATATAGAAAACATCCTCAAAGCCCTCGCTGCTGTCGATAGGCAAGGTTCCCAACAGGCTGGCAGCGTTTTTGGATGGCCAAGCTTATGCGTTGGCGGAAAAAGCACCCAGCCCGTCGGTCTCCCGAAGCCTCGATGAGCTTGTATGATAAAATCCGAGCAAATCGGCGAGCCTCGAACCCCCACGGACCCAAGGTTTCTACCTATAAAATTAAATCCACAGAATGCGTGGACTATCAAGAACAATTGGTATACCCTTGTACCATAAGTGAATCCCTGGCAGTTGATTCTATTGCGAGAGGTAAAAAGTGTAACCATAACGCAGATGAACTTATCGTTGGTGGAGAAGACGCCAATTTGAATGAATTTCCACACATGGTAAAGTATGCTAGCTTTACGCCCCGCACTTTCACCCACGTACCCCTATTTTACTCCCTTAGGGGTTGAATTTCCAAAAATCCTTCTTTAGTAAAATTTCAAGTCTCTAGGTCCAGCGGTTTGGACTGTCCGTTGATATATCAATTGTCCTAATTATTCTACAGTGAACATGAGCTTTCGGTGAAGGAAAACATCGTGAGGAAACCATAGCACGGTGGTAGGGTACTTTGTAGTACCCGTCTGGCTGGCTACCACCCTCAAGTTGAAAATCTGTCGCCAAACACCTATTGGTGTGTTCCGGCAGCTGCATTTGAGAGACAGTTCCTTCTAGGCTTCGTGTGCTTACCACCTTCGGCCACATCATCACTTACCATAGTGAGATTGTGGTCTAACATAATCCAATAAAAAGTTATCTGCTACCTTTGCCAATCTCTTTAGATATTATCAAAAGTCTTTTACAGGCATTACTGGGTTATGGAGAAGAACCGAACACAAAATGGGCTTGTGGTGGAACCCTCATCAGCGATCGGTTCATCATGACTGCGGGACATTGTCTTTCTAGCAGAGACTCGTAAGTACAAGCATTAAGGTGACGCCGCGTTAAGCTTAAAAATCAGAAATTCAACGTGCTGCGTCCCGCTCCCTACTATAGCGACCTCTCATAGAAAACCCGCGTAAACGGAAAGGGCGTATGCGACAAAATGGTTTTTATTGTTTAATTTAAAAACTACAAATATATTTCATAAAACCTATGTACAAATTATAGTATCAGTTTCAATTAATATATGTAGAAATTTTGGAACATCAAATGGATCCTCAGTGTCTGTAAAATTGGAATCTCTTATTTTAAAGATGTCTTTTTGATTCATTATTTTGTGTTATAAAAGTTAACCAATCGATTATTATTGCAAATGATTCGAGTGTCTACTTTCATTTGCCAGACTCTACTCAATCGGTTTGTCTACCCGATTGGAGCCGCGACCGAGCAGGTCTGAATAAGGGGGGATTATATTATGTATATAAACAAAATAAATAAAAAATAGTTAAAACTCGTTTGATTATTGAATAATATCCTCACATGGTCGTTCAACTCATTTTGAAATCATTTTATGTTTTAATGTTTTCAGCGGAATACTCACTTTTGCCGCTTTAGGCTCGTTGCGGAGACAGGACATCGTGAACTTCAGACGGCACAGAATCGTTGACATCATCAGACACCCTGGATACAGGCCTCCTCGGAAGTACAACGACATTATGCTACTGAAAACTGATAAACCGTATGCATCTTTATCATTAACTAGCTTTCCCCCCCGCGGTTTCACCCGCGATCCCCTATTTTACCCCCTTAGAGGTGGAATTTTCAAAAATCATTTCTTAGCGGATTTCTTATGTTTTCCCGGGATAAAAGTAGCCTATGTCCTTTTCCATACCATAGGCTATCTGCATACCGAATTTAATCGCGATCGGTTCAACGGTTTAAGCGTGAAAAGGTAACAAACAAACATACTCACTGTCACATTTATAATATTAGTTAGGATTAGGATAGTGGAATTGTATTTTGAGTTTTATTGTACAGTATCACTACACTAGTGAAGTGAAATGAAAGGAATTTGTCGAAAAGTCATAGTAAATGTCAACATTTTACAAAAAACCTGACTAACTTGATTTGATTAAGGTATAAAAGTGAGTATTTAATATTATGACTAGCTATCCCCCCGCAGTTTCAATCGCGTTTCCGATAAAAAAAAAAGCATCCCATGTCTTACTCCATACCATAAGCTATCAGCGTATCAAACAAACAAAACCTCAAATTCGCATTTATAATATTATAGTTGACGTATATGAACAGTAGCGGATCCAGGTGGGGGGCTAAGTGGCTAAGGGGTTCAAGCATCTGAGTCCACCCCTGACAAATCTCAAATTATGCTTTAACTAGCTTCCGCCCCGCGGTTTCACCCACGTCCCCGAGGGATCTTAAGTTTTCCCGGGATAAAAAGTAGCCTATAGCCTTCCTCGATACATGTGCTATACAACACTGAAAGAATTTTTCAAATTGAACCAGTAGTAATCAAACAAAATCTTCAGCTTTATAATATTAGACCCTACCCTCAGCTGGCCCCTCCCAAACCACCTTGGACCAGCCACTGAATGTTTAAATAACCCTGTCTGTCTGTTGAAGTGTGCAACTGGACCAGTTCGTGGTCCCCGCGTGTCTCCACGTCGGAGACCAAGTGGACGAGAGCCGCGCCCTCGCCACCGGCTGGGGACTCACCAGCAGCGACAGTGATGTGTCCGAGGTCTTGCAGAAGGTGAGCAAATCTATACAGGATGATTTTTTGTCACTGGCCATACTTGCAGGGTTGGAATGGAAGTACTCATCAATATGAACAACATTTATCATGGGACTAAGTCTGAGATCCCAAAAAAAAATATCAGCTGTCCATACAAAAGTTCAATACATACTCGACCAAAATGTATGAAGGAACCATTTTATTTTATGGCACCTAGCTTCCGCCCCGCGGTTTCACCCGCGTTCCCAAGGATCTTATGTTTTCCCGGAATAAAAACCTATAGCCTTCCTTGAGCTATCCAATCGTGTGTGTGTGTGTGTGGGTGTGTGTATGTTCTCGAGATATCGCACTCGATGTTTATCTATATTTTTGTGTTATTTTCTTTCGTAATGAGATTCGATATATTTATTTAACGAAAGCGCGAGAATCGGGACCCTGGAATTTACTAGTTAAGAATGATTTTCATTTGAATATGCAATAGGCTAAGAGAGTAAATAAATAAAGCAGTTTCCGAAATACACGGAAAAAAATAACACAAACAAAACATTTTCTTTTTGTCGGTGGGACTAAAACGTAATGATTTAATCCTCTTTGGGACGGTAGCGGTCTTTTGACAATTCACACACACTCGTGTATAATAGAAAGAAAGTCGCAAGGATGAGCACAACTGGTGACGACACATCCGTAACGCTTTTGAGTTAACGCTTCTTTTAATTTCACTCTTAATTAAAATTTCCATACTGGGGGACCTTATACACGCGGGGCAGGCTTTGGGGACTGCCGATAGAAGTGAAAACTAACCAATTTAAACTTCCTTGATCATAAACACTTCTTTAAACACCGAAAATAATTCATTAATTATAAATAATAATTCCCATATTATAGGTTAGGAGTACTTCCACCCCTGCAAGTATTGCCAGTGACTAAAAAGTCACCCAGTATATTTATATTTATAATCTATGTATTTCAGGTGATTCTGAACAAGTATACACATGATGAGTGCCAGTTCATGTACAGGAACAATCGACATACAAAACAAGGCATCAATGCATCAACCCAGATGTGCTACGGCGATAAAAAAGCTTCTAAAGATACATGTCAAGTGAGTGCATAAATTAAAATTAAAAAAAGTTTATTATTATTTTTTTTATTTGACAGGCCATTTTTTTTTGAACGAAGTTTTTTTACGCTTGCTTGGAGTTGCCAGGTTGAGATAGGGTATTTGCCTGTATTCAAAATAAATTATCCAACACTAACCAGTGTATAAAACATCTAAAAAAAGGGGAAACCACGATTATTTTATTAAATTTATGCTTATTATGATTTTTAATGACCAATCTAATACTCTTTATGAGTATGCTATATAATAATGACGTCACATGCTTGTATTCCATACAAAACTCCATATAAACCTATCGTTTTGACATTTCATAAAAAGTTGCTTATTTGAATGTCAGTCAAATACCCTATTGACGCGATTTTACTAAGAGCTGTCAAACTATTTTCAAGTGGCGTCCTCACGCAGAATTGTTATTTTTCCGGTCAAGCTTTAGTAAAGTTTACTAATATTTTAAATCTAGGCTTCTGTATTAAAAAATATATTTAGTATTTATTTACATATTTTTTTGGCTTCTGTTATTTTTATTTTTGTAATTATGCCACTCTGACTCTCATGGCGTCATATATAACCTAAAACTACTCTCTGACCAAATACTGGTATGTACCTCCAGGGTGACAGTGGTGGTCCGCTTCAGATCAAGAGTAAGAAGTTAAACTGCATGTACATCGTCATCGGAGTCACATCCTTTGGAAAGGGCTGTGGTAACCTCGGAGACCCGGGAGTGTACACGAGGGTGGAGGATTACGTACCCTGGATCGAGAGTAACGTCTGGCCTGATGCCTGATAACCTGAAATTTTACGAATAATTTATAGTTACATACCAGTGTTTTTAAATTAAATTACTTACTGTATTTTATTTACAAAAGTTAATTAATAAAATAAAATGTAATTCAAAATGACAAGCATTATGAGTATTAAATATATAATCTGTGGTTTAATTTACTGTAAATGATATTGTGTTTTATTATTTGTATATTAAATAAATGCGAATTCCTATATTTTTTTATTTCAATGCATATATTTAAAGATTTTTTTATCCTAAATACTTATAGTACATATTCATAATATTTTTTAGTATGGCACCTTTTCCTTGAAAATAAAACGAAAACGCAACATCACTTTGCAAGTTCCCGCCAAAAAACTCACAATACAAATGTTCACTTCACTGTTCGAATACCGACAGATAGCGCTGAAAATAAATCCAAAATTGATTTGACCGTCTGGCAGTACCGTATCAATCAAAAAATCCACTGTCCGCAGTATCATACGTTACAAACACACAGACAGACAGACAAACATTAGTTTTTATAGAGATTTTTGATCTTACTAGACTCAGATATAATTCCACCGTGTATCGCCCTTTTGCTTGGCGAACTTGCCTGACATACCGCCGCCGTGTGTCTAGATTTAAATACTAGTTTTTCCGAGTTCTTAACGTTCATTCTACATTGATTTTCTTCAGCTATTTGATTTGGTACCAACTCGGTTGAAAAGATCGATATTTTTGCATTTGATTCATTAAATTTAGTTTCTTTGTAGCCCAATAGATGGCGATGTTTAACATTATTTATCAAAACGACCGAGTATTGTTTATTCATAATAATAATAATTCATCTAGCTCTGTTTAATATCTCAAAGTAATTTTCAGGTGATGATGATGTTATTTTCTTTTTATCTTTATTTGTAGGCCCATATCTAGCTCTTAATAATTTATTTTGAACTTATGTTTGTAGGTAAATTCATTAAAATTAGTTCTGTCATATTAAGTTTCTAAACGAATAATCGAGGAAGTTTCTAAACGAGTAATCAAGAGACATTATTGTAGTTTTGAAAGGGTATTCACCAACTTTTTATGACAGCGCGCACGGTTCATTGGAATGTGTTGCCAGAACGTAGCTTGTTAAACAATTTGTGTATTTTTTGTTAGTACCTCATATTTGACCCCTTTAATGAACTGCATTCCAAATTGTATGTACCACCAACCAAGTATACTGCATTAATACGATCAGTATATTATATATATTATTATTATTACATATCAAACTAATGAGGGATCCAAAAAAGGTAGGTAATATATCTGGACATTTAACAATACCAAACAAAAAATTCCTAGAAATAACTATGAGGAGAAATACTATGATAGATTGTTTTTCATATTTCGAAAATACTACAAATAATAATTTTATATTATGATTATTTGTAGTATTTTGGAGTAGGAGCTACAATAACACTGGATTCGTCAAGGGCGTCAGTCATTCATTAACCACACCCATCCGCCATTGCATCTGTCAGAGTTGCCAGACCTATGAAAAAATCCAGAGATCTACCGATTTAAATGTAAGTATTATTTATAATACGTTCAATCTATGTTTTCGGCTGTTATGTTGATTTATGCAAGTATAACATTTTATTCAACGGTACAGTTGGCGTGGTTTGTAAGATACTCTTCCTATCACTTTACAGGTCGTGGGTTCGATTCCCGTACTTTTCTGTGCATAAACATAATATTATTTATTCAGTCCCGGATTTACGGTTTTTTCGAACCGGGGCAAAATTTTGGCGCCCTTGCCATCCAGCGTTTGAAATTAATGATTTCAAAATACTTACAAAAATAATGCGACTAGGTGTTTTTTTTTGTAACCGGGAAAATAAAAACCCTTAAATATTTTTTGAAAAGTTAGAGAACAATAGATTAGATGGAGAAAAATCTGAAATTTTCAAGTTTTTGGTCAACTAACTGGTTCTGGTCAGATTTGTTGGTTTGCTAACTTTGTAGATTTTTTTAACATGTGTTTTAATTTGTGTATAGTAACTTAGAATTATATAATAATAAATAAATAATAATAATAAATATTTTTTATTTCTTTAACAATAATATGGTTTATTGTTAAAACTACTCGAGAGTAATGTTTATAATGTTGTTTCTAGTTCTTTGAGATGTGTTGTATTGTGTTGTGGTGTAGTGTGGTGTGTTGTGGTATGGTGTGGTGTGGTGTAGTGTGGGGTGGTGTTGTGTGGGGTGCGGTTGTGTGGTGCAATGTGTTTCACAATTATGTAAGGTATAGTTTGATAGGGTGTTATGATAAGAGTAATTCTGTCTTCTCATAAGTAAGTGATTTTATACAATCTGTTAAAGCTTTCTTACATTCAAAGTATTGTTTAGTATATATATCCTTAGAATATATAACTTAGAATTATATTATTACATACACTACATATGCGCGCGTTCGAAAATCAACTCAGGCTGCGTTTCATAATCAAATTTACCGATTCCCCGATTACGTCGAAGGGTAAAATTAGGTAGCTCGCGGGAAGAGCCGAAAGGCGCCCGTTAAAAAAAAAAATAATAACATTTAGAAGAGGCACGATATGGTGGGTTAAATATTATTTCACTATATCGAGACGTTTGACTGGATTTTAGGCAGACGGACCGTTTGATGGTAACGGGCCACCGTCGTCTATAGGGACATTTCTTTGGAAATACCAGGGGTCTGATGTCCTTTTTTACAATATCCAGAAAGCAACTGGCTCTCAAGTGTAACTATTGGAACACACCGGATTGAGGTTTTTCCTCACGCTCGTTGTAGGTTTCGAGCCCACGACCTTGGTCATAGCATTCGACAAAGCAATGTTCGGAAATTTTGTCGAAAAAAAATATCCTGTAATGGCAACACTACTTTGAAATAATACAAAATATGTAAAGTAAAGTTATATGTTATATGTAAAGCATTGAATAGTTGGTTGATATTATAAAGTTTTTAACATATTGTTTTGAATGGTTGATTGAAAGTACTTGAAATATTATTTTACCTACTTACTTATTTTTAGTACAATAAATAGTGAACAGTTTTTCTGTACTTACTATTTTGTAAAAGTTTTAATTTGTGAAGTTGTGAGGTGAGTGACTTTTATGATTGATTTTTCAATGGCCAGATAAACTGTATCTGAATGTTAATTGAAATTAGAACAGTTTTTATATGAACTTATCAGAGGAATAGCTTGTCCAAGATTTATCTAGCCATTGAAAAACCAGCTCTAAGTGTACCATTTTGTTATTTGACATAGATACAGTTACTGTGTTTTGAGAGACTGGATCCTGTATCCTGGGACATTCCGCACACATGGCCATCTGATCCCATACTAAGCAGAGCTTATAATACTGTAAACTAGATAACTGATATAGGTACTATTTCTGAGAGACTGGATCCTTTATCCTGGGACATTCCGCACAGGGCCATCTGATCCCATATTAAGCTAAGCTTATACTACTATAAACTAGATAACTGATGCGACCGGAGGGAGAGCAACCGAGCAACTCTTTATAGCCCCCAAAAGAGATTCTTTAAATCTAAGCATAATCAATAGTTTCAATTCCTGGCTAAAGTAAATTATTTCTCGAAAATCTAGAGGTGGACTACATATTTTCTTAATAATCAGTATCAGCAATATCAGTACTTCCATCCCATAGTTCTATCTTACACCCTATTAAAAAATAAAAAACCTCGAAAATAAGATATTTGTCAGTTACAATAAGTCGGCGGGAATGGCTCGAATTATGACTGTAAGTGTAACACTTTAATTCTCTTTTTGAACAGTATATTATACGGAATGACCAATCAGTCCAACCTGGAACAGGGAACCGTAGCACTCATGGAAGACCTAGCCGAAATGCTGCGAGCTGAAGTCCTCCCTACTCACCCACCTTTGATCCTGCTTATAGACAAAATCAGTAAGGATCCAACATTGAAACAGGTGGACTTGTACTCCAAATACACTCGTCTGGCTGCCTTGGTTGGAGGAGACTGGGTAACTGTGAAAGAAGAGCTTCGAAATGCCACCGGTTTTGGAATCCCAGCGTTTTACTGTTCAATTTCGGCCATGCTCGCAGTATTTACTTGCCGCCGTTCACGCAGTCACGACGAGCTCGTCTCCTCACTTACAGAATTATACAATCATATTTCAGCTGGCAACAAAATTCTTAACAAACAGGTTGAACATGCCATAACAACAATGGGGAAACAAGAGGAGCTAGTAAATAATGCTGCAGCAAACATCACCAATGTTATAGAAAAGCAAATGGAACAAGCAAATATAGCTGAGGCGAGCTTCACCAATTTCAGTGACCGAGTTGATAATACCATAGCCTCAATGATAAAACAAGAGGAGCTGGTAAAAAAAGCTGAAGCGAGCATCACCAATATTATTGAGCAAGCTGCTCATGCCACAACAGCTATGGAAAAGCAAGTGGAACAAGTAAAAAAAGTTGAAGAAAGCATTGCTAATGTCACTGAGGCTCATAAAGCTATTAATACAAATGACAAACAAACTCCTCTAAAGGCTTCTTCCAGTGAACAATCTGTACAGTTTAATGTACAGGCAGCTGTAATTCCAGGAACAACATTTCGTTGTAAATACGGAACATTAACTATTGACAATCAGTATAAGTGCACATTCAATGGCAGCCGTTTAGAAGCCAAGAAACTAGCTTTATGGTTCAATTTACCTGTTACTCTCAATGATTTGACGAAAATTTTAAATTTGGATCATGAAAAACTTATTATAAATACAAATTTCAGTTTAGAACAATTAAATACAATTAATAAATCTTATGATGCGGACAAGAAAAAAGACTTAATTACTAGACTTTTTGTTATATTCAAACATAAGCCAGGACAATGGTCTTGCATTTGTTAATATGTGTTCAGTCAGGAGCATCTATCCTATTGCTTTGTTGTATGAGGTTGTATGTATATCCATTATGTCTCTTGCCTGAAACAATATTATAAAAAAACTTGAGAGGAGCCAAGGGACACCCGGATGGAACGAAGTTATTATTTTTAAGGTATTGTATAGCTTTTATCGCGGGCTTCGGGGTTTGAGACCGAATCAAGAAATTTTGATTTAAAAAAAACCGTCCAAAAAATACGTGTGTCACTCGGGGACTGCCGCGGTAAAGCTATTGCATTTTTTTTTTTTTTTTTTTTTTTTTTTCCGTCTAGCCCCCTTTCGCAACGCGCGATAAGGAACTTCGTTTCTATAAAATCAATTAAAAAAGTAACAAGGTATTTTATTTGATAACCTATTTTTAAAATAGGTATTTCGCATTTTGTATTTAAATACTTTTATTTAAAACTATTTTGTATTTCTATTTGAAATAGTAAAGTTACAATGCATTTGCATTTTGTATTTAAATACTTTTACTAAACTATTTTTCACATCTCTGTATGTAGTTATATTTGTTTATTAAATCAAAACATAGTTTTCGACATTTTATCAAGATTAAAATGTCTTTGATACATTACGACAGAAAAATGTAGGCGTATATGGGGGCTTTAGTCGTTTCGGTCCGCTCTCGTCATTCGGACCGCGGACCGAAAATTTTTTGTCCAAATTTGAAGGGGTCGATTCGGTCCGCAACAAACAAATGCTCTAAAGGACGTTCAGAGGCTCTGGTAGTCGTGCGAAGCCGGGGCGGGTCGCTAGTTATAATAATAAATACTATATAATATATACTTACACTTGTGAAATGCAACTACATCATTATACTACCTATTAGATACCTAATTCATTAATATCATGTTAATACCAAGCGATACTTTATGAGAAAATACTTTTAGAATTTTGCAGAACCGTGACTTTTACTATGGGGCCTTATTCATACATTTCAAGTAGTTGTTCAGTATGACGAACCTGGCACAGGTATATAAGTACACTAGCTGTTCCCCGCGGTTTCACCCGAGTTCTACAAAACAAACAAACTCTTCTGCTTTCTACATGAAAATCACATCATTTTGAATTTCTACATGAAAATGCCTTTTTATATAAGATCATGTGCCATATCGAATTTAATTATTTAGTTATTAAGTTAATAAAGACTTCTTAAAGAAATTGTTATTTTATTTTAGTCGACGGGCATGGGTTTTAGCCCTCGATCTACTTTGTTGTTGGAAGAAAACTGAATATGAGCTTGTGCTTTCGTTGAAGGAAAACATCGTGAGGAAACAATGTGGTAGAATACTTTGTAGTACCCGCCTGGCTGGCTACCACCCTCATGTTGAAAATCTGTCGCTAAGCCCCTACTGATGTGTTCCGAGTGCTCCGACATTTGCACTTGAGAGCCAGTTGCCCTCTAGGCTTTATAAAGGTCGGCAACACATTGGCAACCACACCATCAGGTGGAATGCCTGCTTGCTGTCAGCCTTCTGACATATAAAAGAAATGTTGATCTAACAAATAAGTTCTAAATACCTATTTACAAATAGATAAATCAGTTATATTGTCTCGAACTAAATGAAACAAAATGTGGTCCAGACATCCTGACGTCAGAATGTCTGGCCACATCACGTTTTATCGCTGTTTATCGAGGTCATTTAGGTTAATCATTTGAATTTAGGTATCAAATAGTAGCGAATAAGTATTATTGCATTTGGTCTGACGCGAATGGGTGGGCGGCGGAAACGAGCGATAGCGACATTAGTGTGCAGTGTTCTGAATTCCGAGCAGCTCAAATTCTACCAACGCCGTGCAATGTCATATTTATAGTAATTTTGCTCAGTTATCCTCGATCGACGACCTCCAGGCTAAGCTACGAGTTACTTGTGATGTTGTGACGTAAGCAACGCTCGTTTGCGACACTAAACTCTTGCATGAATATTCAAGCAGTGCCCCTGGCGGAAGATTTTGTAATCACAATGTTTTTAGCGTAGCGTAATAATTTATTACAAGAACTGATACCATTGTTCAGTTTTGGATTTTCTAATCAACCGTACGATTCAATATTTATCTTATATTTTTTTATGAATACAAACTTTTTTTCATTGTAAATATTTGTGTTTGACCACAATCTCACCATGGTAAGTGATGATGTGGCCGAAGGTGGTAAGCATACGAAGCCTAGAAGGAACTGGCTCTCAAACCCAGCTACCGGAACACGCCGGCAGGTGTTTGGCTACAGATTTCCAACTTGAGGGCGGTAGCCAGTCAGGTAAGTACTTTTTAGTTTCGACAGCCAAACGTAGCCCATTATTTTCTACAGATTTTTGATTTAAAACTCGGTTGATTCTTTGTGGCCCAATAGATGGCGTTGTACCACATTATTTATCAAAACGACCTCAAACGTATCTTGCCGCGAGACTCACGTACTGTTAATTCATATTCCCCTACACTATTACAGAATAAGTAATAGTACTACTACAGCTTACACTATTCACTATAGGGTTGTTCTGTTTAAAATATAACAAAGTAATTTTCAAAGTATTTATTGTATTTTCGTGGGTTCGATTCCCACTCAGGACAAACATTTGTGTGCATGAACATGTCTGTTTGTCCTGTGTCTGGGTGTAATTATCTATATATGTATGTATTTACAAAAGAAAAGTAGTATATGTAGTATATCAGTTATCTGGCTTCCATAGTACAAGCTCTGCTTAGTTTGGGGTCAGATGGCCGTGTGTGAGGAATAATGTCCCAGAATATTTATTTATTTTGTTGTAAAATAATTTTCAATGATAATGTTATTTTCTTTCATCTTTTCAGATTATAGGAATTAGTTACTAAATATTTGTCTTTTGTATAATCTTATAATGGATTTCCGCAAAGTCACGCCTGAGTCAATTAGTTATTTCATCTTTTCATTCAATTTATTTTGTTCTTATGTTTTGTTGCTAGATAAATTAATTATAAAATTATTTCTGTCGTAATAGGTTTCTAAACGAGTAATCGAGACAGTTCTCCAATATAGTTTTGAACGGGTATTCACCAACTATTTATGACAGCGCGCACGGTGCATTAGATTGTGTTGCCAGAACACAACTTTTTTAACAATTTGTGTATTTTGTGGTTCAATAGAGGGCTTAATAATAATTATTTAATCCCTCTATTTAAATTCTGCTAAAATTGTAACTTGGAAGTGCATTCCTAATTGTACTTGTTAGTGCATTAAAATGATCAGTATTTACATAATACAACATGAAAGCTGCATAGATTATGCTGGATTTAAATGTATGTTATCGAACTGATTAGGGATTCCAACAGATGAGTTGATAACATATCTGGTCATTTAATAATACTAATAAAAACATTACTTTGCATGTTTCAGTAGGCTGTGTGGCCCATTATTATAAAAATATACAACAATGTATAAATATGTAATAAGTCAACTTACAGAGAGAAATAGTAACAGTAAAATTATTGCTTCGTTGAATATATTTCGTGTTATTGAACGAACAATAGCCGAACGAACCACAGCCAAAATAAAATGAAGAAAGCGTTGGCTATGTTCGGGTATTTACCTACAAGCAGTGTCACGTCACGACCGTGTACCCATTCCGCTATTTTTTCTGACAGTGCTGCCAGACCAATGAAAAATTCTGTAGATCTACGAATCTTTGATGTTGTCTACAGATTTTTATTCCTATGAAATTTTGTTATAACACCTTAAAAACACAAAAACATTATTGTTAAAAGTATTTATTAAAACTTTATAACTATAGTATTACGCAGAACTCTGTGAGAAAAATACAAATTGGTAAAATACTATACTTTTACTTGCACTTACTGAAATAGTAGACCTCTACAGATATTTCCGGTATTTAATGATCCAGATTCCAGTCCTTGTAGCTGGCAAGAAGAGCCAATAACGTACGACGCGTCGAAGCCAAGCCAAAGAAAGAATAAAATAAAATAATAGAAATATGTCGAATCGAATTTGAGATGAGATTCTTGAAGTAAATATATAGTGTATTTTGTAGACTAGCCTGCCCGTCCGAAATTAAATAAAGTTTTATCTGTGTCTAAAGTTGTAAAACAATCGAGAGGAGATGGAGAGGTTTTGTGCATCATCACGTAAGCACGCACGTAAGTAGCTTATTCATATTCTGATCAAGACTGTCCTCTGTCGACCATAGGGCTGGGCCTCCATTCATTTCCAGAAGTAGAGGTCTTAGAATGCTGCGACTGGCGGCTTCTAGGTATTACATTGATTAGTTTCATTTTAGAATAGTGCCGTAGGTAATAGGGTATTTGCCTATATTAAAAATAAATTATTAAACACTAACCAATGTATAAAACATCAAAAAAAAAGTGGAAACCACGATTATTTTATTAAAAATATCCTTATTATGATTTTTAATGACCAATCTAACCATAAAGAGTATGCTATATAATGATGACGTCACATGCTTGTATTTCATACAAAACTCCATATAAACCTATCGTTTTGACATTTCATAAAGAGTTGCTGATTTGAATGTCAGTCAAATACCCTATTACCATGCATGGCAGGCGGATTGGTGTAAGTAGGTTTGTATGATTAGTCGCCTTGTCGCATTTTACATCAGTCAAGCATATTGTATGGGTTGGAGTGAAGCTTAAGAGGCATTGGGGCGAAAGGACTAAAAAAATCGGTTTAGGCGTGAAAACGTAACAAACAAACTCACATTCGCATTTATAACATTAGTTAGGATATAGTAGGATAAAATAGGAATCTATTGACGTGCCGGTTAGCGTGGTTGGTAAGATACCCTATCTATCACGCGGCAGGTCGTGGGTTCGATTCCCATTCAGGACAAACATTTGTGTGCATGAACATGTCTGTTTGTCCTGTGTCTGGGTGTAATTATCTATATGTGTATGTATTTGCAAAAGAAAAGTAGTATATGTAGTATATCAGTTATCTGGCTTCCATAGTACAAGCTCTGCTTAGTTTGGGGTCAGATGGCCGTGTGTGAGGAATAATGTCCCAGAATATTTATAAATGGTTTTGCTTGACATTAAGCTTTTTTTTCATGTCAGACCAAAAATTATAGGTAACTAGCTTCCGCCCCACGGTTTCACCCGCTCCGATCGCCACCAAACCTTACAGGATTATCCGCTGGGTTAATCTAAAGATTGTTTGAAAATTTCATTGAAATCGGTCCAGCCGTTTCGGAGTCTATAAGGAACATACATACTTTCTCTTTTATATTATAGGTAATGTTTAAAAAATGTGTAATTAATATTAATTCACCCACTAAATAAATATGTACTTAATTCCTATTCTCCTTTTGAACAGTACCTAAGACGTCTGTAATGACTAACTGGAATAACTCAAATCTGGGAGCATTATGTCTCATGGAAGCCCTAGCCAAAATGCTGCGAGCTGAAGTCCTCCCAACTCATCCGCCTCTGGTTCAGATCATAGCCAATGTATGCAATGAGCCTGCATTGAAACAGGTGGACTTGTACTCCAAATATACCCGTCTGGCTGCCGTGGTCGGAGGAGACTGGATAACTGTGAAAGAAGAGCTGCTAAACGCCACACATTTTGGCGCCCCAGCATTATACTGCTCAATTTCGTCTATGCTCACAGTATTTACTTGCCGTCGTTTACGCAGTCACGACGAACTCGTCTCCTCGTTTACAGAATTATACAAACATATTTCTGCTGGCAACGAAGTTCTTAACAAACAAGTTGAACATGCCATAACAACAATAGGGAAACAAATGGAACAAGCAAATAAAGTCGAAGCGGTTTTCACCAATTTCAATGACAGAGTTGATATCGCTTTAACTGCAATAGATAAACAAATGGAACATGCAACTATAACAGAAGCGAGGATCGCCAATGTTGTTGAGCGAGCTGATAATGCAGTTACTACAGTGGGAAAACATGAGGAACTAGTTAAAAGAGTCGAAGCGGTTTTCACCAATTTCAATGACAGAGTTGATATTGCTTTAACTGCAATAGATAAACAAATGGAACACGCAACTATAACAGAAGCGAGGCTCGCCAATGTTGTTGAGCGAGCTGATAATGCAGTAAATATAGTAGGAAAACACGAGGAACTAGTTAAAAGAGCTGAAGCAAGCATGATCAATATCACTGAGAAAGTTGATAATGCTATTAATATAATAGGTAAACAATTAGAAGATACAAATAAAACTGAAACAGCAATTCTAACAGATTCTTCCAATAAAACACCAGGAGCTAGACAGCACAGTCAGGATGTTATTGATACTCCAATAACTTTCCGTTGTAAATATGGCAATTTATCTATTAATGAACAGTATCAGTGTACCTTCAATGGAAGTAGCTTGGAAGCTAAGAGTCTGGCATCATGGTTTACACTACCCGTTCCTCCCGCTGATCTTAGAAGACTTATGAATCTAGATCACGAAGAACTTATTGAAATGATAAAGCTTAACCCAACATTGATGCAAGAGTTTAAGAAACTGAATCTTGTTAAGAGAAAGGAATTTCTTGATTATTTTTATGCTGTAATTAAACGCAAAACAGGGCAATGGTATTAACTTGGCTTGTGTATGACCACAAATGTCACATTCTTACAATGTTATTTTTTTTAATATGTACCTTTAGCTAAAGGTGGTAAACACAAACAGCCTAGAGTTGCCAGAATACACCAGTAACTTTTTGGCGACAGATTTTCAAAACGAGAGTGGTATCTGCCAGGCGGGTACTTCTAAGTACCCTACCACCGCGCTATGGTTTCCTCACGATATTTTCCTTCACCGAAAGCTCAAGCTCATTGTAGGATTCTAACCCACGACCTTCGCCGCGGCGTCCGACGTCACTACCACTGAGCTATCATCGCCTTATGTACCTACCTATAAGTTATTGTATCTTAAAATGTATAAGTATGTCTAATTTTTACTGTATATGTATAGTGAATAATATTTTTTATGTAAGGCATAAAAAGAAAAACATGCGGGGTCGTCTTTGGGGACTGCAGATAGAAGTAAAAACATGGGAAGGGTGCGGTGACGATGACATGAGTTCTATGATTTTTATTCAACCAAAAAGTGCTCAACGCGACCAAAGAAGTTTTCACTTCAAAAATGTTTCTATTGTAACCCAATAGATGGCGTGTTGCTGCTAATGTCACAGAGGTTTTCTCTTCAAAAATGTTTCTATTGTAACCCAATAGATGGCGTGTTGCTGCTAATGTCACAGTTTAGTAAATAGTTACTTTGTCTTTTGTTTATCAGACGGATATTATATTATACATTTAATTTTGACACTTACCCTTGAGTTTTATTTATAAAACTAAACTTTCATAGTTGAAAGCTTAGAATGTTAAAAGTGCTCACAAATAAAAGCGCGAAAAAAAACTGTAGAGAATTGACGTAAATAAACGCCTTACTATCACGTTTGCGTTTACATTTCTCTATAGGAATTTGCACAGCGCCTCGTGGAATTCTCATGGAACTAATTTCTTCAAAACAAAATTGAATTAAAAGCAAACGCGATAATAATAATGTAGTGCGTTAATTTCCTTACATTTGATTAAATGAAAATATTTTTTATTCAAATAGACCTTCACAAGCACTTATGAATAGTCTGACTCTAACGCACGGTTCGGAAGGTTGCTTTTGCTGAGAAGAGCCGGCAAGAAACTTGCAGACGCAAGTACTTAGCAAACTGCAATGAAAATAATTGTTTGACCAGAAACCGACAGGTAATTAATATTCTCTTCCATTATGGTTGTCATGCAGGCAGGCGTTCCACCTGATGGTAAGTGGCTACCGTCGCCTATGGACATAAGCTATACCAGGGGGATTGACAATGTGTTGCCGACCTTTATAAAGCATAGAAGGCAACTGGCTCTCAAGTGTAACTGCCGACAGACACCAGTTGTATGACGATTTTCAACTAGAGGGTGGTAGCCAGCCATGCAGGTACTACAAAGTACCCTCCTGGATCCTTCTCACGATGTTTCCCTTCACAGACAGCTCTAGCTCATTGTGGGATTTGAACCCACGACCTTCGCCACGGTATCCAACGTCAACAAGCTGTCATCGAGCATCTGTCTTTTTAGGGTTCCGTACCCAAAGGGTAAAAACGGGACCCTATTACTAAGACTTCGCTGTCTGTCTGTCTCCAGGCTGTGTTTCAAGAACCGCGATAGCTAGACAGTTGAAATTTTCACAAATTATGTATTTCTGTTGCCGCTGTAACAACAACTATGTATTAACCAAATAGCTAGTGAGATAGAACTATTCTGTTGCACTCGGAGTGAATTCACAAGAATTGCATTATTTAAAATTTGTTACTGATTGGCTACACTATTGAATAAGGGTTAACCCTATAATGATAGATGGAAGTGAGAATAAATAAACAAATACTAAAAACAAAATAAAATAAATATTTAAGGGGGGCTCCCATACAACAAACGCGATTTTTTGCCCTTTTATTTGTTTTGTGGTAGTTCCCGTTGACCTAGAATCACGGAATTTGAAAATTAAAGGGTGTCCCCATACATACATAGTTACGCCAATTAATAAAGACCTCTGAGTTGTATGGGCGCTGATACAATTTAGAGGTCTAGCTTAATTGGCACCAACCTCAAATAAGGTAAATAAATAAAATTGTGCATTTCCCGTGATGGACGAACGATGAACGAATGTTGTACGGAACCCTCGGTGCGCGAGTCCGACTCGAACTTGGCCGGTTTTCTTTTATTTAAATGCATAAACCAAGATGAAGTCCATAGGGAAACTAGTCAGCACAATGTTTTGAATAACGTCTGGGCCATAATAATAATAATCATTTATTTCCAAGAATATGGTACAGTAAGTTGGATTAATAAAAAGTTCTGCATATTCTACCAGAGTGGTGTAGAAATATTAAATATTATAAAAGGAAACATTACATAGTTAAATATTTTCATTACATAAACCAAAATTAAATTAGATAATTAATTACATTAAATGTCAAATTAGTCAAAATGTCATAAAAATATATAATCCTAAAGAATACCCAGTTAGCAATTAGAAATGTCAGATTAATTTAATTTGTAATCAAAAAATTCTTGCACTGAATAAAAACGCATGTCAATTAGCCAATTGAATAGTTTATGTCTAAATTTTTGCAATGGCAATGATCTCATGTCTATTGATAATTTGTTATATATTTTTATGGCCATACAATAAACATTTTTACAATATATATTCAATCTTTGGTCTGGCACATATAGTTTGTACAAATCTCTGCTATTTTGTTTATTTAAAACCACATCATGAAGTGGGAATAATTGTGGATGTTTCCTTACAAATAAGCATATTTCCCAAATGTAAAGACATGGGAGTGGTAAAATTTTTAAATCTTTAAATAATGGTTTACAGTGAGCCAGGTATTCTGATCCATTAAGTGCCCTTATACATTTCTTTTGGGTTATAAATACTCTATTCATGTGTACAGAGTTACCCCATATAATTAGTCCATAACGGAGTACAGATGATACATAACCATGATATGTGGACAAGGCAATCTCCTTCGAAACTAGGATTCTTAACCGCCGGATTGCAAACACGAATCTATCCAATTTAGCACAAATTTTATCTATGTGTTCTTTCCAATTTAGGTTTTTGTCAATGGTTATGCCCAAGAATACAGTAGAATTAGTTTGTTGTATAGGTTCATCTTTATATTTAATTTTAGAGGTTATATCACTATTGTTTTTGTAATTATATGATTCAAATTTGATTAATTTAGTTTTGTTTATATTAACCTTTAGATTGTTGTCTTCAAGCCATTTGATTGTATTATTTATTTCATTATTGGTTATGGAGTCTAAATCATTTTTATGTTTGGATTTTATTATCAATGTAGTATCATCGGCAAATAGTATACAGTCTTGATTAAGTATTTTGGGTAAGTCGTTAATATAAAGTAAGAATAAAAGTGGTCCGAGTACACTACCTTGTGGTACGCCACTGCTATTAATTTTTAATGATGATTCAAATGTTTTTTTTGTATCACCCACTAACATTTTAATTTGTGTATGTTGTTGCCGATCGCTTAAGTAGCTCTCTAGCCAATCATTTACTTTACCTCTAAGTCCATATTTTTGTAGTTTACAAAGCAAACGCTTATGACTTACAAAATCGAAGGCTTTGCTCATATCTAGGAACACAGACATTACTGACATTTTATTATTTAATGCTTCTGAAATTTGCTTAACCAAAGAAAAACAAGCCATAGACGTCGAACAATTTTTTTTAAAACCAAATTGATTTTCGTTTAAAATATCGTTTTTTACCAGAAATTTATCGATTTTCAAGAGCATAGCTTTTTCAAAAATTTTGGATATTATAGGTATCAGTGTAATGGGCCTATAATTATTCATTTCACATGGGTCACCTTTTTTAAATAATGGTTTGACGATAGAATATTTAAGGAGAGTTGGAAATACACCCTGCTCAAAAGACCAATTTATAATGTGACACAGAGGTGCAGCTATGAACTTTGCGGTTAATTTAATAACTTTCGTAGTAAGACCATCGTAGCCTGTAGAATTTGTGTTATTGAGAGACTTAATCAAATTAAAGATTTCCGTTTCAGTTATTGGTGTAATAAACATACTTTGAACATTGTTCGTGATATATATGTTATTCGTTTGTTCGTCTATTTTATTTTTATGCGTTAAGTTAATAAAAAAGTTATTAAAATATTCACATACTTCATAGGGGTCGTTAATTAAATTATTATTTACCATTATTTTACAAATTTCCTGTTTATTGCTATTTAAATTAATATTATTTTTAATAACATTCCATGCAGCTTTACATTTATTAATTGAATTAGCTATGTGTTTATTATTATTCATGCATTGTGACTTTTGTATACATTTTTTTAATAATTTGCTGTATGACAGGTATTTCTTTTTATTATTTTGTTTATTTAGATTATTAAGATGATATTGGTAATAGAGTAATCTTTTATTCGCACATGACTTTTTTAAACCTTTTGTAATCCATTTGTTTTTAATCGGCTTGTTATTCATTTTTACGCGTATTTTAGGAAAACAAAGGTTAAAAAATAGAACATATAATTCGTGGAAAATTTCAAACGATTTATTAGTCTCAGACTCTTCATAAATCTCATTAAAAGAAAGGGCTGATATGCATTGATGAAATTTATTTAAGTTATCTGAACCGAAATCTCTCCTTGTTTCGAACCAGTATTTTATAGATTTAATGCGTTTAAGCTTCCCTGTAACACAAAAGGAAAGAGACTGTCCCGTATCATGATCAGATAATCCTAAGTTATGAAGTTTACATTTTGTGTCTAAAACTCCGATATTAGAAGCTATTTGATCAAGACAAGCCGTTTTTCTGGTAGGTATATTAACATGTGTAATCATATCATAATTCATCATAATAGATTTTAATTCTCTAGTTGGAACTGTGTCTTTTAAGATGTCTATATTCCAGTCTCCACAGATAATAACATATTTGTTAATGTTGTTAGTTATTTTATGTAATAAGAGTTTAAGCCTTTCAAAGAATATTTGAAAATTTGAGTTTGGTACCCTGTAAATGCATACTACAATAAGATTACAATCATTAAGTTCCACACCACAGCATTCAAAATTATTAAGATTAGCCAGTTGTTCAGTAATTTTTAGTTTTGAATAATCCAAGTTTTGCTTTATAAGTATGCATGAGCCTCCGCGTCTTTGATGAGGCCTGGAGTAAAACGAAGCTAGTTTATAATTAGTTAGTTTTAGGTTACTTTCAGTACCATACTTCATAAATGTTTCAGTAAGGCAAATAAAGTCAAACTGTTCAAATTGATTGTTAAATTTAGTGATGGACAATTCAAAAATATCGATTTTATTTAAAATTCCCGCTATGTTTTGATGAAACAGATTTAATCGGGTATCGTTTCTATCGTCAGTTTTTTTAGACACGAAAAAGATTAGTATCTTGTTTCTTGGGTAACAGTGAGTTTCTGTATATTCTTAAATTCATCTTATATGTGAGATGGAGGATTTCTCGTAAAACATTGCGGCAGGCCTTTGTAATAATGTCTTTTAAGGATAAAAATGAGTCATTATTATTAGATAGTGAACTAACAAATGTTACATTTTCATACTTGGAGCATAAATATTTAATCTCATAATTAAGTTTTTTCTCATTAAGATATTTATTGTACGGTGTCTGACAAATTAATACATTTGCTTTTACTATATCTTTTAGCCAAAACATTATATTAGTATACATCTCATGTGGATTATGGTCATTAATCCCTCCCATTAAAATAATATAGTCTTGGTCGGTTAGATTCAAAATTTCTTCTTTGCATGTATTTACTATATCTCGCAATGTTGCTCCTGGCTTCCAAAAACAAAATACTTGATATGTGCAACCTAGTAACTGTTGTAAGGTCTGTTGTACTCCTTTACCCTGCTGATCTGCGAGCACCATTACTTTTTTCTTCTCAGTAAATTTATCTGAATTAGCTTCCAAGACTTGAGATATTACCTGTTTTTTTTCGTTTTGGTTATTAATATATGTAATTATATTTTCGGGTGGATTTAATTCTTTAATGCTTGTATTGTTTGGTATGGTAGGGACGGTGTTCCTTATTGGCAAATCACTATTACTAATATCTTTTTTTTCATAACCAATAATATTCTCATTAACCCCTTTCTCTGTATGCTCTTCTGTTTGCGTTTCTTGGTGCACCTTTAGTTTTAGTATTGGTTGTCTTAAAAATGATTTACGATGTGATGTAGGCGTTTTTTTCGTGATATTATCTGCTGTTCCAATAATTTTATAATTATTAATAATTCGTTTATATTTTTCAATTTCATTTTTTAATTCATAATTTTCTGATAACGTTATTTCTACTTGATCATGAGCTGATGCTAATTCTATCTGTAATTGTATAATTTTTTCATTTAACTCTTCAATTTTTGCATATTGTTTTGATTCCTCTATATTTGGTAGGCTTGACATAGATGCATCAACTTCGTTGTATGTACTTGATAAATCACTTTCAAAGTGGGTAGAATTATGAAGATCGTTTATGGAAGATGATTTACGAATGGGATGAATACGTCTTGTTACGTTTGAATATTGTGTAGTATCCATTATCTTTAAAAAAGTTAGAACAATTTATTGGCTTATAGCGGATTCGATCCTGCGCCTGCGGGGCGTCAGCCACTGCTTCTCAATAAGTAGCCAGTGTACATCTGTTCGCTTGCGTGAAATTAATGATCTATTACAACAAGTATAACGTATGTCATTAACCGTGGGTCCAAAGGTCAAGTTTGTATTTAAATTGACAAACGGTTTGTTAGGTTAGTAAAATGTTGTTATTTGCCACTTTAGATCAACAAATGGCACTTTTATGCACTGTTTTCACTACTTGATGGTTGTAATTGATTTATTGATAGTTTTGTGCACATTAACATAGTGTTTAAGTTAGATTTAAGTCAAGTCTAGTCACTATAACACTGAGTCGTTTTTTTTTTAACATAGTCGTAATTTACGCTTTGAAATCAATGTCACTTAGGTATTAATCACTGTTTATCACATGTAATTGCTTTTCCATGAAAAATACTCGGTTTTAAAAATTTTAAAGATTAAATTATACAGAGCCACTACTTATACCTATATACTTAGACCATAGAATAATAACGTATTCTATGGTCTGAACCACTGAACGGATTTTCATGTAATTTAAATACACAGGTAGACAGATTCATTAGAAGAAGAATAAAGGCTTGAAGGCTTTGTTTCATTAAAAATAGTACCCTGAGTGTAAAGAATTTACGTTACTAATGCGTTTGAAGAAGTTAGTTCCATGAGTATTCCGCGAGAGGCGCTGTGCATATTCCTATAAGTAGAGAAATGTCGTAAAAGCTAACGTAACTCGGCGTAAAAGAGAGAGGTAGAGCATAGCGATATGTCGCTCAAAGAGCATCTCGACTGGGGAAGTACCTCCACCTTACAGAATACCGCAGCCAAATAACTTATAGTTGTGTTCCTGCGGCGTGAGTAAGGTCGCCAGAGCTCATCGGGGTGGGGGGAAGGGTCGGCAACGCGCGAGTGATACCCCTGGTGTTGCAAGCGTTCAAGATTTTTGGACTGACTTTCATCGAAATTGGTAACAGGATAAAAGTTATAGAAATTTTAAAAAGTCTGCGCGAGCGAAGCCGCGGTTGAAAAGCTAGTACTATACATACTATTATACTATATGTATACTAGGTTAGGTGAGTAAACCTTATATCTTAGAATAACAGGTTATGCAAATATATTTCTATGTTTTTTAAAACAACTTTGTGACTTTTTATTATTCCGAGTGATTACCTTGTAGTGGGTCGTGTTTGTTATTATAATTTATAATGATTTCTTATGTTGTGTTAGTATGTTTGTTAGTTTGTGTTCACTGTGCTTACGATAGATCAGAAGGTAAAGCGTTTGTATAACATCTTAACTTAAATTATAAATGCGAATGTGAGTTTGTTTATTTGTTACCTTTTCACGCCTAAACCACTGAACGGATCGCGATGAAATTTGGTACGCAGATAGCCTATGGTATGGAGAAGGACATGGGCTACATTTTTCTCGAGAACGCGGGTAACAGCTAGTAATCTATACAGGGTGGAAGTACTCATCAATATGAACAACTTTTAGTATGGGACCAACTCTGATATCGTGTAAAATAAAACGGTTGCTTCATACATTTTGGTCAAGTATGAAGTAGGTATTGAACTTTTGTATGGAACAGCTGATAATTTTTCACAGTTAGTCCCATAATAAAAGTTGTTCATATTGATGAGTACTTCCACCCAAAGAGGATTAAATCACTACGTCCACCCCTGCAAGTATTGACAGTGACTAAAAAGTCACCATGTATAAATAAAAATGAATGGCAAAATGTGTTGCTATGCGAAAAACTAGAGAACAGGTGGATCAATTCGGCTTTGTTTTTTTTTAATAATCGTTGAAATCCGAGGTAGTTCCTTATGAAGAGAAACATTGGAACAGTTGCCTGGAAAATTGGCATATGCAGGAAAAACTGAAAGTATGGGATTTTTATTTGAACTTAAAACCTACCTACACCGATATTTTTGCGTTAGATAAGATACCCAGTTTATTAAGGAAGGGAACGCAGGTGAAACCGCGGGATACAGCTAGTAGAAGCAAATATTATTATCAAACAGGTTATGGTTATTTGTTTATTGCAATTTTAATATCGTTCTATCGCGATATAAGTAGTTCTGTAATACCTACATTACTGTAGTGGCCGGCGAAGCAGGTATTGATGGACGTTACGTGACTAGCGACCCGCCCCGGCTTAGCACGGGTGCTTATTTAGATTATTTTGTTACAGGCACCCGTTGTACATACAAAGGCGCTGTTGGTACATGTGTCAACATATACCGTTGTCTTTCATATATGGAACCGAGTAATAGGGAAGACGTTGATGTGAGTACGGGTAACATCTTTATATAAAACGAAGTAGAGATCGCGCGACCAAAGAAGTCCCGAAGGTCCACCTCTATTGCCGAAGAAATACAATCGATTTTTATGAATTACACGGGACTTTTTTGATGGCGGGAACTCTAGATAAATTATGATGTTATAATTGTATAGCATCAATAGTTCTACTCTTTATGGTTAGATTGGATATTAAAATCATAAAAAGGATACATTTAATGAAATAATGGAGGTGTCCCCCTTTTGTTTGTTTTTAGGGTTCCGTACCTCAAAAGGTAAAAAAAAGAAACCCTTAAAGATCACTCTCTTGTCTGTCTGTCCGTCCGTCTGTCCATGTGTCACCACCGATTTTCTCAGGAACGGGTAGACCTAGAAAGTTAAATTTTATACCAGATACTGAGGTCGATAGACCCTATTAGGTGTATAAAAATTAAGGTCCTGAGTCAACATGATAAAAAGATATGGGCAAATTTAGATTTTCGCGAAAACTTGTAAGTAGCAGAATTTACCTTAATTTTTTATTTTTTGGAATTTTCCTATTACTTGTGCTGTAAGACCTTTCTTTTAACCAAAACTGGGTCACTTTTGGGTCGAAAACCTATATGGTAGTTCCCGTTGACCAAGAATCACGAAATTTGGCAAAAAGCTAGGTCTTACAGCACAAATAAAGGAAAAATTCCAAAAAATAAAATAAAAATTGAAAATTAAAGGTTATCCCCATACATACATAGTCGACGCCAATTAAGATAGTCCTCTGAGTTGTATGGGCGCTCATACAATTTAGAGGTCTAGCTTAATTGGCACCAACCGCTTAGGTAAATCAAAAAAATTGTGCTGTTGTGTGAAAAAAAATAAAAGAAATTATTTTGGCGGTATAATGAGTAGGTATGGAACCCTTGGCGCACGTGTTCGACTCGTACTTGACCGGTTTTGTTTTACATGTTTTATACATTGGTTGGTTGATAATATTTATTTTGAATACAGCGTATTCCTTACGTGATTCCTTATTACGAAAGCTATAATGAAAATATCATCTCCACAATGTAGTACAACAACTGTATCATAAAGCTATACAACAATATTGATGAAGTATGCAACGATTTATGAGATACAGTCGGATTAGATTAAATTCTGTTGTAATTATCTCCACAGATATGTTCATTCCAAGACAGCGAGCCAGTTATTTGCTGTACGGATTGTGACATAGTCGAGAAAAAGTAAGAGTATCTTAAATTGTAATAGTAGCAGAAGCAGTTCTTTCTGGCTGTGTGCTTACCACCTTCGGCCACATCATCACTTACCATAGTGAGATTGTGGTAAAAAACAAGCCTATACATAAATAAAAAGTAATATTATTGATATACAAAGTGGTGTCCGACGATCGATTTCTGGCCGTAGCCGAAGTAGAAGCTGATTAATTGGCTATCACCACAACCTTAGGCCGAAGAAACACTATGGTTTTAAAAAAAAAAAATCCTCACGTCCAAAATTTTTTTTCAAAATTGATAAAACTGTTAACGTTACTTTTTATTCTTATCTTAACTAATGGTAGGTTCTTATTAAATTTATATTCGAGTTTAAAGTTTTGGAAGTGAGGAATTCCGGAATAATAAAAAAAAAATATTTAAAAAAAATCGTGGGGCCTAGGTCAAATTATTGAAGCTGAGCACGTAGCAGAAGACCCCATCTATCCATAGTTTTCGCATGTTCAACCGTCTGTCTAACATCCTGTATAAATGTTGCTTTCCAGATATCGCGTCTTAGAACCTCACGGCGTAATTCTTTCAAAAACCGGCCAGAAAGCTTGGGACAGTAAGATATTTACCTGTTTTCCTGATTTCAAAAATACCTGCCTACCTATTTTAGTTTTTTTTTAAGAGATAAAGAGGCTACTCTATGTACCAACTTGTATTGTACTTGTAGAGTAGCCTCTTTATCTCTTAAATAATTACATAACGTTTTTTTTTAATCTTAATATATATATTTCTTGTGTGCGTGTGTATGTGACTGAACTCCTCCTAAACGACTGGACCGATTTGAATTAAATTTTGTGTGTATATATGAGTGGGTCCCTGGATGGTTTTAAAATACAATTGGACCCGGTAGATGGCGTCGTAATCGAGTTTGGACAGGACAACGTCTGTTGGGACAGCTAGTATCTATATAATATGCCAAGCTTCCGTTACAATGTGGTTTATTAAAAAAACAAGGAAATTATAGAATTTCGCATTTATAAATTAATTATAGAATACGGATTGCATTGGTGGAGGCAGGCTAGTGTACCTACCTACAGTTGGAGTTGTCAAGCCACCCAGGAGGCCTCCAACTAGCTTAATGACTATCACAATTAAGTGATAACCGGGACCAACGGCTTTACGTGCCTTCCGAAGCATGGAACCCTCATGTTGAAATACCAATTGGCTTTTTTTTACCGGACGTTGCTTAACATTTCCGATTGGTTAAGAACTGCTAAGTAGTAGTAGAACTCTTAGTGCAGAGTTCGCCCGAGGAAGTACTACCACCATATCTAATTCCACCGTGAAATAGTAGTGCACTTGTATTACTGTGTTTCGGTTAGGAGGGTATGGGAGCCGGTGAAATTACAGGCACAGGAGACTTAACAACTTCATGTCTCAAGGTTGGCAACGCGTGAGTGATACCCCTGGCAGGGAAAATATAATAATATATTGTATTTTCTTTGCCCGTGGTGTGTATAGGCTACGGCAACCGCTTAATATCAGGTGGGCCGTAAGCTTGTTTGCCACCTAGAAGAATAATAAAAAAAACTGCTAATCAAGCTAAACCACGAGCGCTTCACTTAATGGTATAACTAATTGTTTATTTCACAGAGTGTCTTGATTACATCCAGCTGTTGCCTTACGCCTGTCATAAACATTATAAAGCTAAAATTCAGACAACTTGGAATGAGGAAAAAAAATGTTTCCGTGCTTACCCGACTGCTGTCGGTGCCGCGGGAGGTTCTAATGCTGCGAGAGAAGAGTACCCTCATATGGTGGGTGTATCTTTTTTTTTTGTGCTTTTCACTTTTTGACATCACTTAGAACCCGACCAAAAAATTAAAAGATCCCGCCATTTTGCGGAATTTCACGGAACTAATACGTGTACTGATTTTACTATGAGCTGTCAAAATATTAACAAGTGGCGCCCTCACGCAGTTTTTTTATTTTTCTGATGGTGAATTTGGAATCAAAATTAGGTTACGTAGAAAGGAAATAACAAGAGTATAAATATAAATCATTGTTTTAAGAGGCCTGCGTTTCCACTACAGATGCGTAGCGAGGGATATGTTTTTATCCGCCAATAGGATCGCTTTATTTTCACAGTTTAGCACGTCATAGATCTAATGTAGCGATACTATTGGCGGATAAAAACATCCCTCGCTACGCATGTCTGGTCGAAAAACAGACTGTCATTCCGTTTTGCTATTCAGGCTTTGCTGGGCTACGGCAGCGATGTGGACGGAGCACAGTGGCTATGTGGAGGCACATTGATCAGCGACAGGTTCATATTAACAGCTGGACATTGCATTAGCAGTCCACGGTTGTAAGTAACACATGTAATATTGCAAAAAAGAATCAACCTATGGATGATTCCGAGAGTAACGCAAAGCTAAAAATAACTAGTGTCCGACCGTCCTGTCAAATAACCACCTTCGGCCGAAATTGAATGAACTGTACGTAAGAGCGTGATGGACGTAGTGACACACGGAGAGTCACACTGCGCTGTGGACTTAGTTTTTCTTGGAGTTTTTAACCTCTTCTTCGACTTTGGCTTCGGTTTCGGCTTCGGCTTCCGTTTGGCTTCGACACTAAAAATAACGTGCTTTATTGTGTAACTAGCTTTCCGCCCCCCTATTTTACCCCCTTAGGGGTGGAATTTTCAAAAATCCTTTCTCAGCCCGATCCGTCCAGTGGTTTGGGCTGTGCGTTGTCAGTCAGTCACCTTTGAATTATATATATTTAGATGTCTAATCCTTGCTCTTTCTAAATTAAATTTAACGTGCTGGGGTCGAATACTACAATAAACATGAGCTTTCGGTAAAGGAAAATATCGCGAGGAAACCATAGTACGGTGGTAGGGTACTTTTGTATTACCCGTCTGGCTGGCTACTAAAATCTCTCGCCAAGTAGGTACTTATTTCCGGCAGTTGCACTTGAGAGCTAACTCCTAGGCTTTGTGTGCTTACCACCTTTGGCCACATCATCACTTAAGCCTATACAAAGTAGAAAAAAAACAACTCACGTAATAAGGGTTTAGGGGGAAGGGTTTAGAGTCTGCCAAGGCATAGACCAGGGGTCACCAAATGGCGGACCGCGGTCCGGATCTGGACCGCTGACCTATATTGTGCGGACCAAACTTTAACAAACAAAAATGTACCTCCAAACTTACAATAATTTGATATATTAGTATCTAACATTATTACCTATAGTAGGATTTGTAGGAAAGGATATAAGCTTGGTCGCCAGTTATCATCTACCAACCGGACCGCGATAAATTTTATATTTTTTAATAAACCTAATTGGTGACCTAGAGCATAGATGATAAAAATAATTTAATTAATTTCAGAGGCCAAGTATCATTTGTGGCCCTTGGTATTCTCAAACGCACCGACCCTCCCAGTTACTGGAGGAGGTATCGAGTGGAGAGGATCATCACGCACCCAGATTACAAACCCCCATCAAAATACCACGACATTGCTCTTTTGGAGACAGATACAATGTAAGTTAATATTTTATCAAATGAGAAGAAAGACAATACATTTATTTTGATAATTCACACAACACTGCAAAACCAAGTCGGGCTAGTTACACCATTTATATCTCAAGAACAACTGGACTGATTTTTAATTCAAATCCGTTCAACAGTTTTTGATGATTTTTTATTTTATTTTTAGTTTTTTATACAACATTGTCGGCAAACAAGTATACGGCCCGTCTGATGGTAAGCGGTTACCGTAGCCTAAATGAATAACAAACATCCTAGTGCCGCCTATCATTGTACACATGTCATTTTCCAGCATGAAATTCGACTCCAGCGCATTACCAGCATGTCTGCCCATCCATCATGACTTGAACTATACGAGCGCGTTTGCCACCGGCTGGGGAGCTCTTGGAAGACGAAGGGAACTCGCTGATACTTTGCAAGCTGTACAGATTTTATTTTATACTAGCATCCAACCCACGGTTTCACCCGCATTCCTGAAGGATCTTTTGTTTTCCCGGGATAAAAGTACCCAATATGTTATTCCAGGGTATGATCTACCTATGTGCCAAGTTTCATCCAAATCCATTCAGCCGTTTAGCCGTTGCGTGATTGAGTCACAAACATCCAAACATTCACATTTATAATACTAGCATCCGCCCAGCGGTTTCACCCGCGTTCCCAAGGAATCTTATGTTTTAGTAACCTATGTGCTATTCCAGACTATAATCTAGCTGTGTGCCAAATTTTATTCAGATCCGTTAAGCCGTTCTGGCGTGATTGAGTAACATCCATCCATTCAAACTTTCACTTGGTTATATAGAGGAGCAAGGTGGTAGAGTCCTCCATTAAAAAGGAACATCTTCCAGCAGGCTAGGTTATTATTGTGTGTGGACCGCGGTCCAACTGAAGATGTTGATAATTCGTATATGTCGAATGCTCAGGAAACTTTGATACCGCGATGTAGAATCTTGTGGCGCCATCTATCCCTAGATAGTAGAAGTTTCTTGTATATAGTTAATAGATGTCGCTACAAATAGTTCCATTTTAGTATCCAACTGGGGTAGCCACGTTAAAAATATATCGCGAAGTGCCTCACTAGAGATTCTGAACTTTTAGGTGTTCTTGAACAAGTTTTCTGACGAGGAATGCAGTTTCAAGTACCCTCGGCATCGGCATCTAAGGAACGGGTTTGACAGCATTACACAAGTTTGCTATGGACACCGAAAAGTCATTAGGGATACCTGTCAGGTGAGGCAAAATACTATTTAGGAACTAGTGTCCAACCGAAAGTCGATTTCATGCCGAAGCAGAAGTCGCCATGTCCATCGCGCTCTCGCTCATTCGTAACAGTTCGTGAATTTCGGCGCTTTTTAGAAATATTATGCTTTGGCCAGAAAGGCCCATTTTGGCCGAAGGTGGTTGTTTTAGCCAAAGGTTATATGTCGCTCAAAGAGCAGCTCGACTGGGGAAGTACCTCCACCTTACGGTTTTTTTTTTTTTTTTTTTTTTCGGCAGGAACAGAAGGTGGTGGGTCCAGGGGACCTTCTTCCACCCTTACGCGGACTTTGCGGCGAGCGCTGAGGGCTCTCAACCGCTACTTAAAACTAAAATAAATTTAGGGCAACGGTAGCCTGAGGGTGCCCCCTGTGGGGCTCGACCTCGGCTCAGGACGTTGCCTGGGGAATATGTGGGAGGACTTAGCATACAAATATATTAATATTTGGGGAAAGGTCGGATTGCTAATGATATGCAGCTCGGGCCGCTTAAACGGGACGAGACTGAGAGGGACGTCGCGACGGTCCTCGCCGGCGAGGACGAAATCTTGGTTGGCGGTTGCGCATTTGTATCTGTTTTCGGGCTTCGTCAGCCTCGATTTGTGCTAAGGTGCCTTACGGAATACCGCAGCCAAATAACTTATAGTTGTGTACCTGCGCGTGAGTAAGGTCGCCAGAGCTCATCGGGGAGGGGGGAAGGGTCGGCAACGCGTGAGTGATACCCCTGGTGTTGCAAGCGTTCACAGGCTACTGACACCGTCGATATAAGGAACTTAATAAAATATAATGGGGTCTAAAAAACTATTTGAGCATTATTGCTGAATGGAATAAACAAACACAGCAGTAAATACTATAGTGAGTGTAATGAATTGACGTAAGTAAAAGCGTATGGCGTTTTTATTTACTAAAATTTTGTATTTTTATAGAGATTATAGGAGAAATTAGTTCCATGAGTATTCTACTAGAGGCGCTGCATCTATTCCTATGGAGAAATGTTGTAATATAGCGCGTACAACTCAGTACAATTGAAAATGAATTAATAGCGTTGCTAAGCAACGTATACTGTGTGAATATTTCTTTACAGATGGCTTATTTTAGAAATCTATGATAAGTTTTTCAAGCTGAATAACTTCAGAATCAGAATCATAAATACCTAATTTAACTTTTACTATGGGAGCAGCATAAATGAAAAGAAATATATATTTTTGCGATTTACTAGTCCTGTACTGAAAGCTGTTCGGCTTGATGATCCTAAAATAGGTTTCAAATACATGTCATGTCGAAATATACACCCACGTTATTAGTAGTCCTTACCAGGTTACGTCACCAAGCAATGAATAGTGTCACGAACAGAAACGTTGCTTTTAAAATGTTCGACTATGAAATTTTACTCTCATTGTGTCGCTTCAATCAAAAATCCTAGGTAAAAGAGTTCCACATTTTATATAATTTATTCCAATTTGCTGAAGCCGAAGCCGAAGCCGAAGCTTCGGCTATAAGTTAGTTCTGAAGGGTTCTGTACCATTATCTATAAAAACGGCAAAAAATGAAACTTGAATTTGTTTTTATAGCGGTAACAGAAATACTTCATCTGTGAAAATTTCAACTGTCTAACTATCATGGTTCTAGAGATACAGCCTGGTGATAGACGGACAAACGGACAGCGGAGTATTAGTAATAGGGTTCCGTTTTACCCTTTGTGTACGGAACCCTAAAAAATGAAAAAGCCACAGCGAAGTGTGGCCGGTTACTTCTAGTAAATATAACTCTTGTAAAATTCGAAAGTTCTTTCCGTACACCATAAATACTTTTTTTTTCTTACAGGGTGACAGCGGTGGTCCTTTACAAATCTCTGGAGAGGCTTCCTCGTGCGTTTATACGATTTTAGGAGTGACATCAACAGGAAAAGAATGCGGCGACACAGATATAGCTGGGATATACACAAGAGTGTTTCATTACGTACCTTGGATTGAGAGTATTGTGTGGCCCTAACTAGGGTTGCCAGATCTTAAAACCGAAAAGGTTTTTCGTGGTGTCGGGGTTCGACTGAAAATCAGTTCTGAGGTGTGTGCTTACCACATGCCTTAGAGTGTAACTGAGTCGTAATCCTTTTCGATATCACACAATATTACTGTTTTTTTTTTTGTCTTCTTTTTAATTGTTTGTCTTGCCAATGTGTCTATAATTTTTTAATATTGTGTGTATGTTGAATAAATGTTTTTCTTTCTTTCTTACATTCTTAATTTTTTTTTTGTATAAAACGACATTTTGTTTTAAGTAAAACGAAGTATTTCTTATCATTTTAAACTCTAAAGAAACAACAGTAAAATAGTATTGTATTTATAATTATAACTTTTCAAATATACGCACCTGTATTTTTAAGTAAAAAGCATAATTCTAAACTATATTTATTTATTTTTTCATAAATCAACACTAGAGTCTACGCCACCACTGAAGTCCGATAGGTCCACCTCTATTGTAAAAGAGATAAGATCCATTTTCATTAATTCCATCGGACTTCAGTGGTGGCGCGGATTCTAAGCTACAATTAAAAGCAATATTTTCTGATGATGAGGCTGAGGGTGGTACACATAAAGCCTATGGAACTGGCTGTTATAAAAATTTGCACACAGATAAAATATGTTCTGGATTAACAAAAAAGTGTATACATATTATATATTTTTGGCACAACCCTCGCTATTTGAAGAAATTATTACGTTTCTCAACAAATCTAGATATTAATAGGCAGACATCGAGGTAGAGCATAGCGATATGTCGCTCAAAGAGCAGCTCGACTGGGGAAGTACCTCCACCTTACAGAATACCGCAGCCAAATAACTTATAGTTGTGTTCCTGCGCGTGATTAAGGTCGCCAGAGCTCATCGGGGTGGGGGGAAGGGTCGGCAACGCGCGAGTGATACGTCTGGTGTTGCAAGCGTTCATAGGCTTCAGGCGTTAGGTTTATATGTATAGGTTTTAGTAAATTGGTGGCTGTTTTACTAAAACTTTTCGTGGACTATTTGAGACAACATGAAAAGTCACGATACACGCATTCATTTAATTTCACTTCACTTTTGTCTAATAAAGATCAATACAAGTGGTATTGATCTTTATTAGACAAAACGCCACCAATATCATTCAATAAAACTCAAAATACACCGATTTCATAAAAATAAAACGAAAACGCAACGTCGCTTCGCAAGTTCCCGCCAAAAAGCTTATGTCATTCATTGATCACTGACAGCTTCCGCCATGTTTTTTCTTTGTTTTGTGTTGCAATTCTGTGTGTAAATTCTTGTTTTGAACCAAAAAACAAAGCCATTTAAAAGAAAATGGATAGTTAGAAAGTGTTTAATATATTTTTACCTATTTTTGAGTATAGTGTACAAAGACCTGGCCGGGACTCCATACATTTTCGAAACATCTCCTTTAAAGGCCGTACTTACAAACATACTTTTAACACAGTCTATGTAACTCTTTCTTAATTACGCTGTGCTTTTAGAGTCGACAACGAAATCTAGATAGGTATATCTGTACAAATAAATAAAGGTGCAAGTCCGTCACTGACTGCTGCGACCGATCGCAGCTGCAGTCAGTCTCGGACTTGCACCTTAAAAATGTACCTATATTGTCTGTTTGTAATGTCAAACCCCATTTTACTAAATGCATATGAAAGTATATACGGTACTTATAACAAAACAATTCTTAAAATTTTTGTCTGTTTATCTATCTGTTTGTTCCGGCAAATCTCCAGAACGGCAGGACCGATTTTCACGGGACTTTCACTGACAGATAACTGATAATGTTATAAGGAGTAAATTAGGCTACTTTTTATACTGAAACCGCGGGAAACAGCTAGTACAAGATAAAAAATGACTATTGTAAACATTATATGGAATGTTAACTTCTCGTGCATGCAGGGCACGATTCCCTGCGATATTTACCTTTACCACAAAGTATTGAACGAACTGTTACCGATGAGCAAGAGCGCGACGGGCGTGGCGACGCGCGGGCGGGACACACTGCGTTGTAGCACATTGTTGTAGACATGACATGAGGCGCCCATCGCTAATCAAAACTTTTAAATAATTTATACATGGACCTCGAAAAAAAGGCGGACATATGGCCGCTAAGAAACTATTGAAGCACCAAAATGGTGGCGACGTAACTGTGTGTGTGTGTGTGTGGTTCGGAGCGTAATGAGGTTTTGTTTTGACATAGCACCGAGAGGTCACGTTACTCCCTTCTTAAATAATTCTAACATTCTAAAAATGAAACATAGAAGGGAGCTACATTTGGCCACTCTGTTGTTCGGTGTTGTTCACGCTGAAAAGCCTAAATATCTTTACTCAAAGCTTACTTGGTGGAGCGAGCATGGCAAATACTCTCGAGTCTCAACTCCTGTGCTTCGTGTCCCTCGCCATAGATCTGCTGCGTTTCGAGGAAGCTTTAAGTATAGTGCCACTAAGTGCTGGAACAACATACCTCCACCATTGCGCAGCCTTAATACAATCCATCCCTTTAAGTCAAAGCTGAAAAGAATTCTTATAGATGTACAAAAATCTAGCTCTTAGATATTTCTCCAGTTTTGAATTTTAAATGTTGCTTTTTAATGTTTCCTTGAATTAAACTAAATGCCCTATCTAAAAGAATATTTTATATTAAATTATTTATAGTTGGATAAATAGAATTATATTATTAAATGAGAATGATTTATTTGTAAGAGACATATTAATGTACTTATATAATTATAATAATATATATGTATTTTTCAATAATTAACCATATTATAGTAGTCATAATTATTGTTTATTATAGTCATGTTATTGTTTCAATTTTTTATTTTTTATTTTTATTATTATTTTTATTTTTTATTATGAGTTACCTATGCATTTATGTATACTTAATAAGTAGTAAAATTTATCTTTTATCTGTATTTCTTTTTCATCTACCGTTTCATTCGTCCGTGCATCACCGGTGGCTTCAGCCGAAAACCAGCGCTGTAGTTTCTGCAGCACATGCTGAGCTGGAGCCGTTTGGGCCCAACTTGGTAGAACAATGCATATTGTATATTATATTGTATGTTTTGTATTGTTATGTGTTGTGCTATTTTGTTGTGTCTAATAAATGTATCTTTCTTTCTTTCTTTCTTTCTTTAATGGCGGGCAGCCGGCTTAGTGTGGTGTGAATGTGTGCGTGCCGGACGTGGCGAGCTGGCTTACTGTGGGTGCGTTAGTAATTGTTTTATGAGGTGGCGTCCGCCTTTTTTCGAGATCCATGCAAATTTTAACCAACCTTGAACTGAATTTCTTAGGGTTTTTCTTCGGCTTCAGCCGTAGGTTGTAAATAGCCGATGAATCAGCTTTGACTTCGATCTTCAGTCGGACTCTATGAAAGGTTCTTTATGAGGTGCAGGTAAGTGATTTGAATCTTCAACTGGTCGTAGGTGCTTTCTATGTGTCACCACGGGGCTTCAAAGTCAAAGGTACTTATGAAAGTCGAAGTTACCGAAGTAACCGGCTCGGAAGTCAGCCTTCAACTGAGAAGAACCGGCAAGAAACTCGGCAAAGTTACATTTTTTATATATCTATATATATTTTTTAAACAGCCTTTTTTTCTATCGTATGTTTAAGTATTTTTAAAGTATAAACACACAAAAAATATATAGCTAATATATACCACTAGACATAAAATTAAAATACTTAATAACATGTATATACCTACAACCTACAACATGTACAACTATTTTGAATGTGTTCAGTTGTTACTCAATCGTGTATCAGAGCGCAGGTTTCATGTTAATAATGACTCATAAGTTATTTTCGTTTTATATTTTGCTACTGGTATTACTAAATGTCAAAGGTGAATTGATTAAACTTGAAGGTGAGTTGTCAAAATATTTTTTAAACAATTTTTTTCTCTTAAGTTCAGATAACGGAACCAGGGGGCTGATTCTCACACTTTCGATAATAATATCGAGATTCATATCGAAAGAAAATATCACAAAAATATCTAATATTTCAATACTTACTCGTTGCATATTATCGCACGCTAATTATGGATAAATATCGAGTGTGATAACTCGAGAATACCATTTTTTTTTTATAGATATCCGCCATGTTTTACGATAAATATCGAATATGTTCGAATGTGCTCGAGAATTGGGTCACTGGCCGGTGTAGATAGTCGACTTAAGAACCTACTCAGTTTTTTCGTCGGCGAAAAAAAGTGCCATTCTAAATTTAAAATCAATCTATGGTGAAGCCTCGGTAATGTTTAAACTTACAGACCGTTCATCATAACTTGTCCCCTCGTTTAACAGTTGGTAGCCCTGTTATTCCATTATATTGTTGTCACATTATATTGTCAATCAATAGTACCAACATAAAGGCTAGGGGACAAGTTATGATGAACGGACTGTAGTAGGGTTTTTTAGGGTACTAATGGTAAACCCATCACACACGGCGAAGATAAGATATATATATTTTTTTAATATACATATAGTATTATAAAGCTGAAGAGTTTGTTTGTTTGCTTGAACGCGCTAATCTTAGGAACAACTGGTTCGAACTGAAAAAATATTTTTTGTTGGATAGCCCATTTATCGAGGAAAGCTATAGGCTACTTTTTATTCCGGGAAAACATAAGATCCTTCGGGAACGCGGGTGAAACCGCGGGACGGAAGCTAGTCTTAAATATATGAGACAGTGCTATACCAGTTAAAGAGAAGGAAAGTGAAGGTAGGTAATTGCTTCTCTTTTCTTAGTATAATGCTGTCTCATTGATGTTAAGATAAAATATTTTAGTATCTGCACCATGTGTGACGCTAGAGTTCATGGCGTTCAGCCAGGAGGCCTCGCGCGAGGCCCTTTTAAGTGCGAGGCCGTGGGCGAAGGGCCCCTTAGCTCAAGCCTAGCTACGCCACTGTATTTATAATTTACTAGATTTCCCACCCCGCTGTTTCACCCGCCGCGTTCCCGAGGGATCTTATGTTTTCCCGGGATAACAAGTAGCCTATGTTCTTCTCCATACCAAATTTCATCGCAATCGGTTCAGCGGTTTAAGCTTGAAAAAATAACAAACAAACTCACTTTCGCATTTATAATATTAGTAAGGATAGTGGCGTGTTTGATGCGTGTGTAGGATATTTATTTATTAATTTTACCAATAAATAGGAAGCACATGTACTGTGGATGGTGAAAATGGCACGTGTGCTAACGTACATCGATGCCTCTCAGTGATAAATGATTTAAAAGATCAGAAATATCCGCCGGTAAGTGGATTAAACCTAAAAATGGTGGTGGGTTATGGCGGGCTTTTTAGCCTGGGAAAAACATAAGATCCCTCAGAAACGAAACGCGGGAAACCGGGCGGAAGCTAGTAATCTTATAAAAATGACGGAAATTCCGGAATAAATTTTATTGTAAGTAGGTAATCCGTCTGTATGTGATCGATCGTTATATATTTCATCAATACAATTGTATTGCATCATGAGACAGCTGTTGTACTACATTGTGGAAGTAATATATTTTGATGGTGGAGGCTCCTTAACTAAAAATCTTAACATAATTACAGATATGTTCCTTCCAAGATTCAGAACCGGTTGTGTGTTGCCAAGATTGTGAGTTGGTTGAGAAACGGTAAAGAATTATTCAATATGATATAATTTTGTCTTTTTTTTACATTGCTTGTGTTTGACCTCAATCTCACTATATTAAGTGATGATGTGGCCGAAGGTGGTAAGCACACATATCCTAGAAGGAACTCGCTCTTAAGTACAGCTGCCGGAACACACCCTAGGTGTGCTGCTATGGTTTTGTCACGATGTTTTCCTTCACCGAAAACCCAAGCTCATTATGATTCAAACCCAGCTTTCATCGCCTTAAAAACAGAAATAGCAAAGTACAACTGCTGAAATACACTGGTAGGTGCATGGCAATAGTCTTTCAACTAGGGTGGTAGCTGGGCAGGTGGGTACTCCAAAGTCCCCTAACACCAAATGCTCAAGCTCACTATCAAATTCGAACACAGGAACTTCTCCTCGGTATACGACGTTATCAACTAACTTCTTTGTACATGTCAAATTATGATTTTCCAAAGTTTTAAGCCAATAATTGACAGCCATGTTAAAATCTTATATTTTTTTCAGCTACCGAGTAATTAATCCTAAAGGAGAATTTTTATATAAAAATGGAAGGAAAGCTTGGGACAGTAAGTTTCTCATTTACTTAGTATTCGGACATAATTGTTTTTGGCAAGGTTGTAAACTCTCATAGCCAAAAAAAATATGACAATATTTATTAATTATTTTTATATTATTATTATTGATAAAGTAAGCAAAAAGTGTCCGAATATGCGGGGGATATGTTACCTTATTCAGATCAATTCGTTTGCCATTCTGATCAGAAAGAACGATTTTGTTTAGGTTGATACTGTGTTATTAGCAGAATTAATTTGCCGCGATTGTGTACCGACCGTTCGACTGCCTCATTCCAAATGGAAGTCTGAAATGAGAAAATAGGGGCCATCCTATTCAGTAGACTACTCAATCGATTCGTGTACCTGATCGGGACCGCAACCGGCGATTAATAACTTACGGGTGGATTAGAAAATCCTATGTTTTTATCTATTGTATGGTCTACATTATGTGATAAGATTAATGAAAATTAATACAGCAATTCGGGATGCATGCTTCTGATAACAATGTCGAAGATAAAATTCACAATTTCACATTCTGAAGAAGAATTTCATATAGAAAGACGATGTGTACGACGATATTTCGAATATTTCAGATTGCCTGAGCTTCTTACAGAACTTAGACTACCCATGCAAGGACAAACCTTCATTTGGCATCAGCAAGTTTT
The DNA here is from genome assembly GCA_951216915.1 of Tetheella fluctuosa. Taxonomy (NCBI): domain Eukaryota; kingdom Metazoa; phylum Arthropoda; class Insecta; order Lepidoptera; family Drepanidae; genus Tetheella; species Tetheella fluctuosa. The sequence goes on from OX578242.1 coordinate 896,018, forward strand.
GGAAAGCGTCAAACAAATGTTATGAAGTCGTTCCATTTCTGGGTTTGGTCGGAGGAGTGGATGCTACGAAGAATCAATATCCACATATGGTAAGTTTTTGACCTTCAAGCTCAAACCCTGGGCGACCGATCTCTGCCCGGGTGAAAATGGAGAAAACAAATTTTCCCACATAACCCTACACTGCAACTTTCATCAAAATCGTTAGATCCGCTTTCGAGAACGAGATAACAAATATACAAATACTAGCCATCCCCCGCGGTTTCACCCGCGTTCCCGAGAAAAAAAAGTAGCCCACGTCCTTTTCTATATTATAGGCTATCTGCGTACCAAATTTCAACGTGATCGGTTCAGCGGTTTAGGCGTGAAAAGATAATAAACAAACTCACATTCGCATTTATAATATTAAGTTAGGATTGCTCATTTAATAGTATAAAATTTATTTTTCAGGCTCTACTTGGGTACGGCGATGACGTCAATACAGCAGAATGGCTGTGCGGAGGCACCCTCATCAGCGAGAGGTTCATCCTTACTGCTGGACATTGCAGTTCCAGCCCTGCTTTGTAAGTTATGTTGAGCTAAAAAGGATTCAATGCTAAATAGAGCTGCTAGAATCTTGGTAGATTCTAAATTTGGTAATGACCAGGACGTCAATCCAAGTTGCTGATGAAAGGTCGTTCCACTCGGTGGACACTAGTACGTGTAAAGGTATCTGGCCTTCTCTGCTTGTATGTTTTTTGAAGAGGTAGATTGCTACTTCTCAGTGAGAACATTAAAGACGCAACAAAACTGATTTACCGTTGCAGTAAATCGAGATGAGTGGAAAAAGGAAAGCGAGGCTTTGCACAGTTGTGGGAATAGTTTTGGCTATTAACAATAGGAAAACTGATGGTGGCATTATCAATCCAAGGTTAAAGACACTGGTTATTTCAGACATGAACATGTAGCGACATCTATCAAGACTTCCGCTATCCGTGGATAGATGGCGCAACAATATTCTACATCGCACTAACAAAGTTCTCTGTCAACTTTGCATATATACAAGATTCCAACAACTACAGTTGGACCGCGGTCCCCAGGCACGATGACCCAGCCTGGCGGAAGATCTTCCCTTTTCAATGGAGGAGTCTACCACCTTGATCCTCCATAAACATAACATAATTTTGCTAATTACACCAGCTTTTTAATGAAGATTCCATTTTCCAGAGGTCCAGTGTCATTCGTAGCTATGGGCATACTCAAACGCACGGATCCTATTGAAAATTGGAAGCGCTATAGAGTGAAGAACATCATTCGTCATCCAGAATATAAACCACCTTCTAAATACAATGATATTGCTCTCCTGGAGACGGATACTGAGTGAGTTCATCATTGACCGTACGTCATCACACAAGACCACGAGTCACCTTTAACAAGAGGCATTAAGGCCATAGGCCACTACTACTTGCAAGATTCTTCATGATGATTTTCTTTACCCGTCCATTGAAGGTTTCCTCATGATGTTTCCTTCACCGAAAGCTCATTTTTACAGAAACTGAACTATTTTGATACCTTCAATCAATGATCTTAATAGGTATGTTACTATCGCAACTAGATTAGCTGTTTACAGCATCGACGCGTTGCCACTTTGTATATGTCTGTAGGCATATCTGCCATACTTCCCAGCTTAACGTCAAGTGTCCCTGTCTAGTTATTAGTTTGAAGGTAGAAGAAACGAGACTAACGCAAGCAAAGCTTTCAAAGCAACGTCTTTTGAACTCGCAAGTGGCAACGCATTTCTGAGATTTTTTTGTAAGGGGTTGCTACTCTAGTGTTTGTAAGATCAATAATTCAGGATTCCTTAAATTTCAGGATCAAAATGGACAGGACAATACTACCAGCATGTTTACCAGTAGAGTCCCAAGAGTACCCAATCAGAGATGATACCGGTATTGTAACAGGATGGGGTGCTTTAGGACCAAGAGAAAAACTGGCTGATAATCTTCAAACTGTAAGCTGCAGAAACTAATAACTCTAAAAAGCAATAAATGAGACTTCGGCAGGCTTATTATGTATCTCTTGGAATCGTAGTTGATGCCGTTTTTTGTACACTAACATTTCACCCTGCGGTTTCACTCGCGAACCCCTATTTTACCCCCTTAGGGATTGAATTTACAAATATCCTTCCATAGTGGATACCTACATACTATTATTCGAACCCACGATCTTCGCCGCAGCGTCCGACGTCACTACCACTAAGCCATCATGACCTTAATTAAACGTACAAATCTTCGTATAACGCGAGACAATGCACGTGCACAGAAACTTTTAAATTTATAATATTAGTAGAATGAAATCTCTCGAGGTTTTTAAATTCTTACTGTTTCTAGGCATCTCTTCACAAGTTCAGTTTCGAAGAGTGTTCGCAACTGTATCCGAAGCATAGGCATCTGAAATTCGGCCTGAATAGAACCACCCAGATCTGCTATGGAGACCTTGACGTCATCAGAGATACCTGTCAGGTAATAAAATTTGCTGGTTTTATATCCACCCCGCGATTTCAACCGCGATCCCCTATTTTACCCCCTTAGGGGTTTAATTTTGAAAAAATAGAGCATTATTCGTTGTCTTCATCATAAAGGGACCTCTGTGCTAAATTACAGCATTCTAAGTCCAAGCGTTTGAGCTGGGCGTTGAAGAGTCAGTCAGTGAGTGAGTTAGGCCCGGTTTCCACCAAAGCTGAGAGGAAAGGAGAGGAGATAAGATGTGTTTTGAATAACCAATCAGATTTCGTTATTTCCAAATCTCCTCTCCGCTTAGCTTCGGTGGAAATGGATCAAGAGGCGCGGCAGAGCGGAGATGTGTGTATGTAGTCGGGCGGCCAGGCGGCGCCCGCGCTCGCTCGCACTGTTCCCCCGCTGCCTTCTCCCCGCAACTCGTACACCCGAAAGCGTCATTTGATTGACTCCCCTGGACACCTCACATCTCCACTACGTACAGCTCAGATCTAATCTCTTCTCCGCTTTGGTGGAGACCGGGCCTAAAGACATCTTTTTATATTCATATTGATTGAAAAATATATTAACCTTGGTTGAAGGGTACTGCAATTTGGCTTTCTTGTTCAAAAACTGTCGTTCAACACTTATTGGTGTATTCCGGCAGATGCATTTGAAAGTGACCTACCTTCTAGGCTTTTACAAAGGCTTTTGGCATCCCTCTGGTATTGCCATTGTCTAGAGGCAACGTTGACGATTTTTATCAGGTGGACCACGACCACCATGTTATGGTTTCCACTTCTACGCTTTGTATGGTCAACGGTAGTCACTTACCATCAAGTGGACCGCCTGCCTGCTTGTCTGCCCTCTGAACCCATACTATCTTTCCATTGATAACAGATAAGATATATTAAATTATTAGGATCAGTTGTCTTGTTTCCATAGAAGCTTTACTTAATTTGCAAATGAAGGTTTGTCAAGAGGTATCAGGATTTATATTTTCTTCCATGGCAACAGACTCTTCCATAAAACTGCTGAGATTTATTTTAGTGGCCACACTTATCCAACCGAAAGGAACTGTATAATCCCCATTTCGCCATCGAACCACAAGACGTCAGGAGGACTTCCATCCACACGTTATTGACATCCCGCATATTCGGACACAATTAGAAAGCGCACGAAAGTAGATGATGTAATAACTATAATTTGGAAACTAAAGTGGAAATTAACAGGCAACATTATAGAGGTGCTAAAAAATAGAACCAAACTTTGGTTTTTTGGTACCCCAGAAACTCAAAAAGGAAACGCGGGAGACAGGTTCGAAGGTGGGAAGACGATATAAAAGCAACAGCAGGAAATACATGGACTAGAATAGCCATGAATAGAAACGAATGGAAAGGAATGGAGGAGGCCTTTGCCAAACGTGGTTGTCGATGTTGACCCACCAGGGTCATAATTTTTATAGCAATAAGTAACTGTATCATAATTGTCTGAATAAAGGCTTATATTATTATTATATATTCGGACACAACGCTTTGCTTCGTTTCTTATGCGCTAACAGCGAAGGAGTGGAACTCACTTCCGAGGTCTGTGTTTCCTGACACCTATAACCTAGATGTCTTCAAGGCCATAGTGAATAGGCTTTTTCTGGGCAAGCGTGCTGCATCCTCGGCCTCGTCTTGACTCCTCCTGGGATCAGTCGATGGCCAAACGTAAGCCCATTTAACATTAAAAAAAAGGTTTTGCTACCACAACTTCGTTATGGTCATGCGAGTCGCTCGTGAGTTGCTTCACTACCATTTATCCAGAATGGTGCCGGAACTGTTAAAAGTCGCTTACCACTGAAGCACAAATTCCGAAAAATGCTAGCGATTCAATCCTCCCTGAAGACGTCAGCGAAGCCAATAACTACTTACCATATATACTGTATCCTTCCAGGGCGACAGTGGTGGACCTCTCCAGATCTCCGGGCAGGCTTCCACTTGCATGTACACAGTGCTAGGTGTGACGTCATATGGGAGGGAGTGTGGTCATTCTGGTACTGCAGGGATATATACCAGGGTCCAGGAATATGTGCCTTGGATTGAAAATATTGTGTGGCCAAATGATTCATAGACAAAGCAAAATTCATCGGCCCCAGGGCACTTATGAACGTCGAAGCTACTGAAGTTACCACCGGTTCGGAGTTTTTTTTTAATAAAGGCTTCAATTTAGTTGTTATCTACTGGGTAATGTCTACCATTTACCCACCTGTTTGGGTATTTCTTCATTGGAATAAATGAATAAATTATCAAATGACAGAATACTGAATAAAGAAGGAGTATTATTGTGATTATTTATTTACTTCTCCCCGCGGTTTCCCTTTTATGCCTTATTTTCTTAAATTGTCTTTCCGTAAGAACCTTCTACAAAGTATTAGAAAAATTTAAAAAAAAAGATGAATGAATACGATACAGTCGTTCTCAAGTTATAGCGTGACCAAGGGATATGGGGATTAATTTTTATATATACACTTCTGGACACATCTATTGGCCCACCTTGTATTTTCAGTTTCGTTTGGTCCTAGCTAAAATTTTATATTAGGTCGAGCAAAAAGTTTTTATGCAGTTTTGAACCTGGCACATTCACAATTTCATTCAATAGTCTTTTTTTGAATTTCGAATACAGAATTTAAAGAAACAAAAGACAATTTGGAGCCTGTTTGTTGATATCAAACAATCGAATACTAAGAAAACTTGGTTTTATTGGTTTACTTGGATTTAATTCTTGGAAAAGTGATTGATATCTTTGGTTTTGCAACAAACATTACTTATTCTTAACATTAAGGTGAGGTTCTATCAATAATCTATGGATACTTCACCTGAAGTCGCCGCCCAAGCTGTGGCACTTATTCAGGCCGGACACAGCCAAAGAAACGTGAGTGCTCAACTTAATTTAAGTCGATCTGCGGTCCGAAATGTTTATCGGAGGTACCTAGAGACTGGCGGCTTTGTTCGTCGCCAAGGAAGGCCACGATCTCGGGTCACAACTGAAAGGCAGGATCGATTCATCGTGACGACCAGCTTGAGAAATCGTCACCTTACCTCCATTGAGATACAAAACCAACTTCGCGACTTCCACGGAGTATCTGTGAGCGCTCGAACTGTTCGGAGAAGGTTAAAAGAACGGGATATGGTACCACACAAGCCAGCTAATGGGCCCAAACTAACGCGAGCCCACCGAACAGCGCGCCTTCATTTCGCACGCAGTCATTTAAATTGGACACAGCAAGATTGGAGCCGTGTACTCTTTTCTGATGAGTCTAAAATTGTGTTACATGGCAATGATGGAAGGAAGAAGGTCTACCGACGTAAGGGAGAGCGTTTCGCACAATGCTGCTTTGAAGAGAGGGTTGCTTATGGCGGTGGCTCATGGACTGTCAACTTGAGGTTGTTACAGGACCACGGCTGCCAACATTAAATGCTGAAAGGTACATTCGTGAGTGCTTAGAACCTCACGTGATACCATACGCGGACTATGTGGGCCCAAATTTCCTTTTTATGCATGATAATGCAAGAGCCCATGCGGCCGGCATCGTCAGGGAATATCTTCGGGATGTGAACATCACAGTTATGGACTGGCCAGCCAGAAGCCCAGACATGAACCCCATTGAGCACATGTGGGACGAGCTAAAAAGACGTGTTAGGGCTCGTCAGCCAGTTGCCCAGACGATGCAGGAGTTGAAAACTGCCATAGAAGAGGAATGGGAGATGATCCCTCAAAATTTCATAGAGCGGTTGATAAACTCTATGCCTAATCGTATGAGAGCTGTGGTAGATGCCCATGGAGGCAACACGCGTTATTAAATTAAACCTATATTTGATAAAACATGTTTTTTATTCAAAAATCAATGGCCTTTAACAAGGCGCATATCCGACTTGTTAGGCGTAGCTCCATGTCGTATGGTATTCTGAATTCAAATTTAAAACAATACGATCGAAAAAGATGGTAAAATGAATCAGGTTTAAAACTGCATCAACAGTTTTTGTTCAATCTAGCAATCATATTTCGGTAGGGGCCATCGAAACCTAAACTCTAAGGTGGACCAATAGATGTGTCCAGAAGTGTATATATAGATACCTAGATAATTATAAACTTTTATTTTATACTAGCTGTTCCCCGCGGTTTCACCCACGTTCCCAGTGTAATTATTTTTTCATACAAACTATCCTTGAACTCCAACGAACATTTAAAAAAAAATATTGGCCAAATAGGTCCAGGCGTTGTTGAGTTATGCGCTTACCAACACATTTTGCGATTCATTTTTATATTATAGATTTGACATTTAGACTCATAAGTGACTTTGGCGGGAACTAACGAAGTGACGTTGCATTTTCATTTTAATTTTTCATGGCGGTGATAGCTCTGTGGTAAAGTTGTAGATGCCGCGGCGAAGGTCGTGGGTTCGAACCCTATATGTATATGTGAATGTGTATGTATTTAAGGCGATGATAGCTCAGTGGTAGTGACGTCGGACGCCGCGGCGAAGGTCGTGGGTTCGAATCCAACAATCAGCTTGAGCTTTCGGTGAAGGAAAACATCGTGAGGAAACCATAGCACGGTGGTAGGGTACTTTGTAGTACCCGCCTGGCTGGTAATATTCGGTCGTGATTTTAATGAAAAAAAAAACACCTGAAATTGTAGTACTACATCACTACTATTATGCGACGCCTTGAAGATTTTGGTTGGAAGGATTCCGATTTTTCTCAACAATGACTGAAGCGAACGAACTGAAATTTATTGTAAGAATTCATCATGTCTTTGACTTTATTTTGTACGTTGCATAACACGATTGGTTAACTTTTATAACACAAAATAATTAATCAAAAAGACCTCTTTAAAATAAGAGATTCCAATTTTACCGGCATTGAGGATCGATTTGAGGTTCCAAAATTTTTACATATATTAATAGAAACTGATACTATAAATTGTACAATAAAAACCATTTTGTCGCATACGCCCGTTCCGTTTACGCGGGTTTTCTATGAGAGGTCGCTATAGTAGGGAGCGGGACGCAGCACGTTGAATTTTAGATTGGTCACCTTAAAACAGCATGTTTTAAGGCGGTTGAGAGCCCTCAGCGCTCACCGCAAAAGTCCAAAAAGTGACGCCGCGTTCAGTGATAATTTTTTTTATTAAAAAAAGATACATTTAATGGTTTTAATTACATAATGGTAAGTAGTGATGAAGTACAATTTCAGGTGTTTTTTTTTTCATTAAAATTACGACCGAATATTATTTTTTATCATTTCCGGAATACTTCATTTATTGGGACTTACTTATAATTATATCTATTGACGTACGTGTATATATGTTTTTTTTTTTTTAATTTATTTTATACTATCTTTGTATATTTATTTTATACTAGTTGTCCCCCGCGGTTTCACCCGCATTTCTGAGGAAATGAGTAGCCCATGTCCTCCGTACCATAGGCTAGGCTAGGCTATCTGCATACCAAATTTCATCACGATCGGTACCTACAGCGGTTTAGGCGTGAAAAGGTAACAAACAAACAAACTCACATTCGCATTTATAATATAAGTTAGGATTATCTTTTTGAATTGTCATATTGACCAACTGAGGAACAAAGTCTGAAAAAAAAAATTAAGAACAATCTTGCTCGATCAAAGTTTACGAAAAAAAAATGTCCGCAATTTTTCTTTATACAAACAAGCATACTGCCCGCCTGATGGTAAGCGGTTACCGTAGCCTATGAACGCTTGCAATACCAGGGGTATCACTCACGCGTTGCCGACCCTTCCCCCTCGCCGATGAGCTCTAGCGACCTTACTCACGCGCAGGAACACAACTATAAGTTATTTGGCTGCGGTATTCTGTAAGGTGCAGGTACTTCCCCAGTCGAGCTGCTCTTTGAGCGACATATCACTATGCTCTACATACCTCTCTTGAAACTATCACTTACAGGCAAACACAGCATTCAAAAACAATTGATCTATGTGTAATAAATATTAATAAATTAAAGACTAGACGCTTTCACATGAAAGCAAAGAAACCAAAAGAAATTAACAATAAAAAAATATTTAGGCAACTTATTAACCATCATACTTTTACAGAAAAAGAGATATTTCAGAGGTCATCCATGCAAAAGGGTCAGATACTTCAGATAGTGATAACAAATCAACAATTAAGATGATCTTAGATAATAAATTAGTACTCAGCAAATACCTAATGCCACAGGCTGCGTGATGTACCTATTTAGCATTTACAATTTAATCTATGCAAAAAAAAAAACAGTCAAAAATACATAGTTTCAATTTTAAATCTTTCGCTTATTTTGAAGTTACAAAAATATTAAAAAACCGTTAAAAAAAACCGTAATTAGTAACCGGTTATAGAAATAATCACAACAGAGGACGCAATTATTAATCGGTGAATGCTACCATCTCGCTAGAATTGATTCAGTGTAACTAGAATCTCCGTGTCGGTTGGTCAGAAAAAACCTCGCGTTTTTTCCTGTTATAACATAAGTGTCTGTGATATATTTAGCTTGTGGGTTTTTTTTGATAAAAAAACTGGTTTTTACTTATCATTATTTATCTTGTGAGTCAACACTCGTTAGGTTTGAGTGCCTTGTGTATTTTCCATCGGTTTTTTTATATATCTATACTAATATTATAAAGAGGAAAGATTTGTATGTAAGTATGTTTGTCAGGACTTGGCTCAAAAAGTACTGGACCGATTTTAATAATTCTTTCACCGTTAGAAAGCTACATCTTCACCGAGTAACATAGGCTATATTTTATCCCGGGAACGCGGGTGAAACCGCGCGAAATAGCTATGTTTATATAATTACTGTAGGTATAAAACAATGTAGCTATTTGAGTTCACCTTGTTTGTATGATATCGGAAATATAGCATCATTATTTTGCACTTCAGAACCAGTTTCCTTCTAGGCTTTGTGTGCTTACCACCTTCTGCCACATCATCACTTACCATAATGAGATTGTGGTCAAACACAAGCCTAAATAGTAAAAAATCTAATTAATTAGAAATTTAAAAAAGTATATTAGGAATTATGTAATTTTAATTTATTATCCCAACTAATATTATAAATGCTAATGTTTGTTTGTTACCTTTTCACAACTAAACCACTGAACCGATCGCGATGAAATTTGTTAGGCAGATAGCTTATGATATGGAGAAGGACATTGGCTACATTTTTGTCTTGGGAACCCGGGTGAAACCGCGGGAGATAGCTAGTTATAGTATAAATAGGCAATCATTTTGTCTTCTATTTGTGAATTGTTTTTTTTTTGTTTAGTAACTATTAATTAGCGACCTTTAGTGATCAAAATCTTTAGTAAAAAAAATGGAAATGCCACAGCGAAGCGGATTTATCTAGAAATTATTAAAGTTTTATATTAAAATAAAAATCATTGAAATAGAATCCTACTAATATTATAAACTAGCTGTACCACGCGGTTTCACCCGCGAAAAAAAGTAACCCTGTCCTTCTCCATACCGTTGGCTATCTGTGTACCAACTTTCATCGCGATCGGTTCAGTGGTTTAGACGAGAAAAAGGTAACAAACAAACAAACTCACTTTCGCATTTATAATACTAGTTAGGATGATTAGGATGGATAGATGGATGTTTGTTATTCAATCACGCCAGAACGACAAAACGGATCTGGATGAAATTTGGCACAGAGATAGATTATATTCTGGAATAGCACATAAGCTACTTTTATCCATGGAAAATATAAGACCCTTCGGGAATGCGAGTGAAAACGCGGGGCGTTCCAATAGATTTTAACAAGCACTTAGGATTTTTTCAATTAATATTATGATTACTTAGTAAGTACTATTACTCTTTTAGTAAATCTATGTATCAATCAAAACATAATAGGGTAATGTACCTTGTGTAAACGGTTTCCTAATTGACTTTTTATTAGAGTAATTTATTACATACTAGCTAATCACTGGTGTCCGTTGCACTCTTTTTTTAACCGACTTCAATGTCAAAAACCATCGCGTGCGCACAACAACTAACTAAGTTTCATCGCAATTGGATAAATGGTTATACAACCGTATACGTTACTAACAAACAGACAGACAAGCGGTAGCTTCAGGTATTTTGTTTATTAAATATATATTATGACTAGCTTCCGCCCCGCGGTTTCACCCGCGTTCCCGAGGGATCTTGTGATTTCCCGGGATAAAAAGTAGCATATAGCCTTCCTCGATAAATGGGCTATCCAACACTGAAAGAATTTTACAAATCGAACCAGTAGTTCCTGAGATTAGCGCGTTCAAACAAACTCTTCAGCTTTATAATATTAGTATAGATTAGTATTTTTGCTGTAAATAAAAAAAAGTACTTAAGTTAGCGCGGGTTCACATAAAGAAGCCTATAACCTTCTTCAAGAATTTGACTATTAATTAAATACAAAAATATTTTTTCATATCCGACTGGTAGTTCCAGAGATAGCGCGTTCAACAAAAAACAAAGAAACTTCTGTTTTATTAGTATAGCAAAATTTTATAGGAACGATTCCTTTTTGAAATAAAAAAACAGAAAAAAGAAATAATGCAATTTACGTAAATGTAAAAACCATATTTTTATTCTTCAAGTTTTGTGTAGGTACATAATATAAATGTGAAATCAATGTCAAAAGTGTTATTAAAATAATAAACATGCATCGGTTGGTAGTACTGTTTATTTGTGTCTTGAACGTGCTCGCTGCATTTGAAGGTAAGAATCAGTCCTACTGTACCTATATGTGCGAAGAGGGCGATGGCTGCCACTTATGTCATACTTGTGAACAGGTGCTGCTTGTGGGGGCTGGTCTGCTTAAATTTGCTATCTATTTATTAACTAAGTCACTCATCATTTTGTTTCTTTTTTTGTTATAACACACATATATTGTCAGTGAGACTAGATAAATAATTTAATGTAATAAATCTGAGTTTTTTTTAAAAAGAGTAATTGCTTAGTTTCTTGCCGGCTCTTCTCAGTAAAAGCAACCTTCCGAACCGAGCGTTAGAGTCAGACTATTCATAAGTGCTTGTGAAGGCTATTTGAATAAAAAATATTTTCATTTCGTACTAATCCTACTATCCTACTAATATTATAAATACGGACGGACCATCCAAATGGATGGATGGATGGATGGATGGATGGATAGATGTTTGTTACTCAATCACGCCAGAACGCGTAAACAGATCTGGATGAAATTTGGCACAGAGATAGATTATATTCTGGATTTAAAGGAGCTAGTATTTTATAAGACATCAATTTGAGCAAACCACTGGCATTTAGTTAATCCTGCTTTTTATTTCATTATCACTGGAAAATAAATAAAACAGGGTCGCGGGCTTCAAATATATTTATTCGCCAGCCAACGGCTGTCAAGAAGGACGAAACCGAAAGGGTAGACCCATTTGTCACGTTTGACAACGAAGCGTGCAACGAAAACGGAATTATATTGTTAATAGCTGTCCCCCGCGGTTTCATCTGCGTTCTTGAGAAAAAAATAGTCCATGTCCTTCTACATACCATAGGCTATCTGCATACCAAATTTCATCCAAATCCATTCAGTAGTTTTTGCGTGAAAGAGTGACAAACATCCATCCATCCATCCATCCATCCATCCATCCAAACTTTCGCATTTATAATATAAAGTAGGATTTTTTTTTCCAATACAAAACAGTCAGTCTTTGTAACGCTCATTCTAAAGGAAAAAGCATTAAGTAATTAAATTTTAATTACATAAGCAATTTGATTGATTGACTAGATAGACAGGGTATCTTACCAACCACGCCAACTGGCCAATCAAGTTTAAATCATTAACAAACAACCAAATCCCTCCAATCTTCTTTGTATACAGGGTGTAAGAGACAGCCCTCCGCAGACTAATGGGGTGAATTCAGTATATCATACTAAGATGACCGGTACATGAAATTATTACAGGAACGTTATGGGAATCCAATAAACCTGATTTGCAATGTATCGGTACGATGGCAAAACGCACCTAGTGAACTGCGGCGCAGCGAGCCGTTCGGCCGCGCCCTCCCCGCTTGAGAGTTAGAGTATTTCAACACCCATTGCTGTTTTTTTATTTTAGCTGTTTTATTTACATAAATGGAGTGTTGTGCACAAATAATTTAATTTTACATTGAAAAGGAATAAATGTTTACTGAAAAACGATAAAAAAATGAAAATTTTGCGGAGAAAATTTCCGGTTGATTATATTAATAAATAAATATTCTGTGCCATTATTCCTCACACGCGGCCATCTGACCCCAAACTAAGCAGAGCTTGTACTATGGAAGCCAGATAACTGATATACTACATATACTACTTTTCTTTTGTAAATACATACATATATAGATAATTACACCAGACACAGGACAAACAGACATGTTCATACACACAAATGTTTGTCCTGAGTGGGAATCGAACCCACGACCTGCGGCGTGATAGATAGGGTATCTTACCAACCACGCCAACCGGCCCGTCATTAGTTTGCGGAGGGCCGTCTCTTACACCCTGTATACAAAGAAGAAGATTGGAAGGTTCCGTCAGCTATTATCTTGAGCGAGTTACTTTTGGAGCAGGCCTATACCAATAAACTGACTGACTATTGATATATCAACGCACAGCCTAAACCGCCGGACCTAGGTCCAGTCCAAATTTCAAGTCTCTAGAGACTTAAAATTTTGCACATAAATAGATACCTTAGACCACAGTCTATGTAACTCTTTCTTATAGTCGGCTAACGGACACGTCTAGGCAGAGCAATCGTGCGGGGCTTGTGGGGTGAGAGAGGGGCGGTAGCGAGCCCAAGCTGCACACTCGCTTGGGACACAATGGAGCAATTACGAATGCCTATACAAAGCGGCATTTCGCGTGACTTCAAATGCGATAGACCACTGTATGTAATTACGCTGTGTTAGACAGTGTAAGCATCCCCAAAGGATTTTTAGAAATTCAACCCCTAACCCAGTAAAAACTACTAATCAGCTACTTTTTATGAAATGTCAAAACCATAGATTTAATATTATGTCGTCATAATTATATAGCATCAAGAGTATTACTCTTTATGGTTAGATTATTCATTAAAAATCATAAAAAGGATAAATTTAATAAAATAATCGAAGTCCCTTTTGTTAGACGTTTCATACATTGGTTAGTGTCTGATAATTTATTTTGAATACAGACATCTTCCCTGCATTGTAAATAAGTAAATTGATTGCAAATTCAAGCGGACCAGGGCAGACAGATAATTTAATTTCTTTGTTTATTCTTGTATTCAATCCTCATACGCGATTGATAACCTCTTAATAGTTCATCAGAGAGTGATAAAAGTCGGCCATTATTTCAAGACCGCATATAAAATGAGCCCGCGAGTTCGTTGCTATTTTACCCAAGATGGCGCATCACTAAAAGCGAGGGAGAAACGCGTGTGATGCGCAAGAGTTTAGAGCGTTAATCTTACTATCCTACAAATCCTATTATTCTTCCTACTATCCTACTTATCCTACTATATCCTAGCTATCCTAATCCTAACTTTTATTAATATTATAAATGCGGAAGTGAGTTTGTTTGTTTGTTACCTTTTCACGCTGAAACCGCTGAACCGATCGCGATGAAATTTGGTATGCAGATAGCCTATGGTATGGAGAAGAACTAGGCTACCTTTTATACCGGGAAAACATAAGATCCCCAGGGAACATGGGTGAAACCGCGGGGCGAAAGTTAGTATAATATTATAAATGTAAAAGTTTGGATGGACGTTTGTTACTCAATTACGCCAGAACGGCTGAACGGATCTAGAGAAAATTTGGCACAAAGATAGATTATAGTCTGGAATAGCACATAGGCTACTTTTTATCCCGGGAAAATATAAGATCCAACGGGAACGCGGGTGAAACCGCGGGGCGGAAGCTAGTAATATTATAAACACGAAAGTTTTTGAGGAGGGATGGATGTTTGTTACTCTTTCACGCACAAACTACTAAAGGGATTTGGATGAAATTTGGCACACAGATAGAATATATTCTGGATTAACATATAGAATACTTTTTATCTCTGGAAAATGTATGGATGTTCATTACTCATTAACTGACAGTCATAATCATTTATTCAGTTTAGGCCCCAGAAAGGCACTTATGAACGTCGAAGCTACTGAAGTTACCACCGGTTCGGAAGTCGCCTTCAACTGAGAAGAACCGGCAAGAAACTCAGCGAGGTTACATTTTTTATAATCTGCTCTTATTTTGGTTATATTTACAAAAAAATATAAGTTCCAAAAAGGTTTTCAACTCTATATTTATCTGTTTCTAGGCGAGAGCTGTACCAAAGGCGGCCAAGTCGGTAAATGTATGAATATCAAATCCTGCAAAACTGCTATAGAAGATATTAAAAACCGCATATTGCCTCAGGTATATTAACAAGGTTTTTTTTCTTCTCTCACATTATTATCTCTCACACAATCTCACTATGGTAAGTGTTGATGTGGCCGAAGGTGGTAAGCACACAAAGCCTAGAAGGAACTGGTTCCCAATTGTAGCTGACACGACGAGAAGCTCGTTCCATAACCTGAGCGTCTGTAGGAAGCTCCTTTGACACCGCACAATGTGAGACCAATTTGGTTCCAATGTGTGTGGATGAGCTCCGCGTCGATGGCGAGAGTTGCGATGGTAGAAGGTAGCCATAGGCATTAAAACAAACAATTCCTCAGAACACAGTCTATTGTACAAGTGATAGTTAGGACAAACATAATACTGAAGGGCCGTTGGCGTGGTTGGTAAGATACCCTACCCTATGTATCACGCCACAGGTCGTAGGTTCGAGATTCGCACTCAGGACAGACATTCGTGTGCATGAACATGTCTGTTTGTCTTGAGTCTGAGTGTAATTATCTATCTATGTATGTATTTTCAAAAGAAAAGTAGTATATGTAGTATACCAGTTGTCTGGCTTCCATATAACAAGCTCTGCTTAGTTTGGGGTCAGATGTCGTGTGTGAGGAATAGTGGCCCAGAATATTTATTTATTTTATAAAGAGGCTAAGTCTCTCCATAGACTTAGGGACCTTTGTCTAAATACTTCTTTATTGGAGACAGTAAATCTATATTTTTTCTAAGATTTCTTTTTATTTTTTTATTCTATTTGTATTTAGGGACTTTTTCAATTTTGACCATGCCAGTCCCATGAACAAACTAAGAATTTAAAAACGACTTTGCATTTCAGATTTGCTCGTTTGATACTGCAGACCCAATAGTATGCTGTTTGGATAAACCAGAATCGGCTCCAGTTACTACAAATCGGCCTCTTACAACCCGACCTCCTACAACCCCACCTCCTACAACCCCACCTCCTACAACCCCACCTCCTACAACCCCACCTCCTACAACCCCACCTCCTACAACCCCAACTCCTACAACCCCACCTCCTACAACCCCACCTCCTACAGCCCCAGCAGTTATAAATAGGGCTCCTATAAATCCACCTATTGCTACAACGACCGTAAGGTAGGTCATCTGATATACAGGTGGATATTTCTAGTACCTTTTCAAAACTTAAGTTTGGTTCAGCATGAAAATTTTAGGGTTAACAACGTGCGAGTGATTCCCCTGGTGTTGCAAGCATCAATAGGCTAAATAATACAAAAGAAATGTTAAAACTCGATAGATATAAGGAAACTAGTAGCTTTTTACTCGCCATTTACTAAGAACTCGCTTCGTAGAATTTTTTATAACTTCTCGGTATAAACAATAAACAATAAATGTTCGTGTGTGTGTGTGTGTGTGTGTCAAACGTATGGTAGTGTGTGTAATGTTTTTTTATTATTAATTTAATTGATTTCCAATGAATATTATATGAAAATATTAGTTTTATGCACTCCTTCTCCATATAAACTTTAACTGTGCAAAATTTCATACTCTTCCGTCCGCACGCAATTCTGCTATTCGGGGCGGAGACAAATCCAACAAATCATTGATCATAAATATCTTTTCATTCGATTTCTCGGGAAAACCGCGGGGGGAAAGCTAGTATCGAAGATAGAGATGTCTGAAAGTACCTGCACTCTGCACAAGTGCATGGTTTTTTGTTTAAATATTTAAAGAAAAAAAAGCCAACATAGTCAGACTGTCCAAAATATAAAGTTAAAGTCAAAGCCATTTATTCAGTTTAGGTACCTACTTATGAACGTCGAATTTACTGAAGTCATCGCGAGAAGAAGAGAGAGAGAATAAGAAGTCAGCCAACTGAGAAGAATCGGCAAGAAACTCAGCAAGGCTATATTTTGACTTTAAGGCGTTGATAGCTCAGTGGTAGTGACGTCGGATGCCGCGGCGAAGGTCGTGGGTTCGAATCCTACAATGAACTTGAGCTTTCGGTGAAGGAAAACATCGTGAGGAAACCATAGCACGTTGGGAAGGTACTTTGTAGTACCCGCCTGGCTAGCTACCACCCTCATGTTGAAAATTTGTCGCCAAACACCTATTGGTGTGTTCCGGCAGCTGCACTTGAGAGCCAGATCCTTCTAGGCTTTGTGTGCTTACCACCTTCGGCCACATCATCACCTACCATAGTGAGATTGTGGTCAAACACAAGCCTATATACAATGTAAAAAAGAATAAAAATATATTAGCAATTTTTTTCTATCAAATGAAAAACAACAAATAAAATATAGTTTTTGTTTTTTTCAGATCGGTGAATACCACAACCACGGAGTATATGCCCAGAGAGTATGAATACTATGACAACATAAATGGAAATGAAAATTGTGTGCCCATATCACCAGGTCTCACATCACCAAAGACTGGGCAAAAAGCTTGGGACAGTAAGCAACTGTTTTATACGATATACGCGAATTTGCCATTTATTTATAACTAAGTCACTCATCATTTTGTTTCTTTTCTTTTTTTTGTTATAACACACATATATTGTCAGTGAGACTAGATAAATAATTTAATGTAATAAATCTGAGTTGGTTTTGAAAAGAGTAATTGCTGAGTTTCTTGCCGGCTCTTCTCAGTAAAAGCAACCTTCCGAACCGTGCGTTAAAGTCAGAGTATTTATAAGTTCTTGTGAAGGCCTATTTGATAGATTAAAAATATTTTCATTCATTTTCATTTCAATAACCCTGTTCTGCACTGAACTAACGGGCGAGAAAGAGAAGGAACAAAGGCTATTTCCTAGTAAAACACGTTTAAATTTAATTAAAAAAAAATGTTTTTTTTGGAAAAGTAACAAAATAGTTCCCTTTGTATTAGATCTTAAAATGTCTGTTAATATTTTCAAGTTATTTTGATGGGTAAAATAGAAGAAACATTCATTATTAATTTTGAAGATGATAAGCATACAAAGCCTAAAACGGAACTGGCAATCAAGTGTAGCTACCGGAACGCACCAGTATAGGTATGTGAGTGGTAGGCAGCCAGGCGGGTACTACAAAGTACCCTACCACCGTGCTATGGTTTCCTCACGATGTTTTCCTTCACCGAAAGCTCGAGTTCATTGTAGGATTCGAACCCACGACCTTTGTCACTGCATTGACGTCACTACCACTGAGCTATCATCGACTTAAAAACGTGTTATTGAAAACCGTTTATTCCGTGAAGTTTGACGATATTTTGTCTCAACAAAGTTATGTGCGGTCGGGGGACCCCCGCCAGGAACGAAACTAACATTATTATATTTATTTTTTCAATTCTTGAATCTCCATTACAAAATTGCAATAATCAGTCGCAGGATCTTCGTTCCAAAAATGTAACTTTGCTGAGTTTCTTGCCGGTTCTTCTCAGTTGAATGCTGACTACTAAATTTGTGGTGACTTGACTAGCTACGACCTCCTAACTGTATTCTTAAATTACAGAGTGCGTAGATTATCAAGAGCAATTGATATACCCTTGCGAGAAAGGTGTGGCGCTGATTGGTGACTTGGCTAGAGGAACCCATTGTGGGCACAGTGCTGACGAGCTGATTGTGGGAGGCCAAGAAGCCAACTTTAACGAGTTCCCACATATGGTGAGTTTGGTTATCTTTATCTTTACAATTCCTTTATCTTTTCAAATCTACGATAGCATCCTACATTGAGTTACTTATGTATCATAATTTGCGTTGAAAATAAATTATCTCAACTTAATGAGTTTTTGTGCTCACCAGTTGGCGCCACTGTCGAGAAAGGTCCTGAAGAATAATTATCAAAGTTTGTTATTACGGGCGCCGCGAATGAATCCATTAATTGTCAATACGATCACCTACACCCCGTCCCTTATCTCCGGCATCCGTATGCCTAGGTTCGCCCTCAGCGAACCGGACGATGCCATAACTCTAGCGCAGATCGCAGCTGACGAAACTCGCAAACAAATACAGACACAAAACCGTATATATATAGGACCGTCGCGACGTCCCTCTCAGCCTCGTCCCGTTTAAGCGGCCCGAGCTACATATTAGCAATCCGACCGTTCCCCAAATAATAATAATTATTTGCATGCTATATCCTCCCCTATTCCCCTGGCAACGTCCTGAGATGAGGTCCGAGCCCCACAGGGGGCACGCTCAGGCTACCGTTGCCCAAAAATTTTCTAGTTTTAAGATACGGTTGAGAGCCCTCAGCGCTCGCCGTTTTGTCCGTGTAAGGGTGGACGATGGTCCTCTGGACCCACCACCTTTTTGTCCCGTCAAAAAAATTAAAATTACGGACGTGACAACAAAGTTTACATTTAAATCATATTTAATACATTTAACCGTACTGTAAAAATATCGACCATGCCTCAGTTTCGCGCAGTCCCGTTTTATTCAGAAAAAAGGAAGGACATAAGCTTCGAAGATAAAACTGTCTCAAAGGATTGACTTTAATTGACCCGTAACTCATATTTGCCATAATTACACTCAGGTATTTCAAAATTCACAACATTATTCTAATTAGAAATAAACCCGCGTAGCCCATTTCTTTATTTTTCAGTCTAAATTATGTACCGAGTAAGTTACCTTATTATAGATTAAAATGCAATCGCAATGCATTTCAACATCACATATTACTGTTTGTTTGTAATATTGTGTTGTTTATTCTCTAAATACTTACATAAAAAGAAAACCTGTCTGACTGATCAATCAACGCACAGTTCAAACCACTGGACGGATCGGGCTAAAATTTGGCATACAGATAGCAAGTATTATGACGTAGGGATCCGCTAATGAAATGAAATGAAATAATTTATTCATTCAAATAGGCCTTCACAGGCACTTGTGAATAGTCTGACTCTAACGCTCGGTTCGGAAGGTTGCTTTTACTGAGAAGAGCCGGCAAGAAACTCAGCAATTACTCTTTTCAAAACAAACTTAGACTTATTACATATTATGTATCCTGCAAGAGCGAGCGCTACACCCAAGCATTGTCGTCATTTAAATATTCATTAATGTTATAGTATGCCTTCTGTACTAAAATGGACTTAACACGTTCCTTAAATGTATGTAAAGGCAAATTTAAAAGTGCAGGTAATCGCGAGCGAAACCACGGGGCGGAAGGCTAGTGTTGAAATATATATTTTTAATTATTTATATTTGTCAATTTGATTTCCTCAGGCATTGCTGGGTTATGGCGAACTTCCTAACGTGGAGTGGCAGTGTGGTGGAGCCCTCATCAGCGAGCGGTTTATACTGACAGCGGGGCATTGTGCTTCTAGCAGAGATAGGTGAGTGTCACCTATGCTTCTATTTATTTATTTTTCTTTATTTAGCTCACAAAACAGATACATATCAGATACGAAACAAAATACATTGATTTCTCAAACAGAACTAGATACGTACCCAAAACATGTGGGCACAGCATGATAAAATGTAACCACAAAGTAAGTACAGCAGCTTAACAAACACATTTTTTAACAAGTACAGGGAATTAAAACTAAAAGAAATAAACTAATAAAAAAAATAAAGTTATAAAAAACAATTATTTGATGAAGACAGTGAAATTACTTATTAAATTTTAGCACATTATTTTTAAATGTTCGGAGTCAAACATGGTTAATGTATTTCATCCGCGCACATCCAAACATACAATAATTTGATATATTAGTAACATCATAGTGGGATTTGTAGGAAAGGATCTAAGCTTGGTCGCCAGTCATCGTCTACCAACCGGACCGCGATAATCTTTTATATTTTCTAAACGGATTTCTTATATACCTAATTGGTGACGGGTGACCCCTGGACTAGTAGTTTTTGTCTGACTTCCGAACCGTTGGTAATAACTTCGTAGCGCCTCAACTGTAATGATGACTTTAAATAAACCATCTGTGTTGTTCAAATGTTACGTCTTGCTTATATTTCAGCGGGCCAGTGACATACGCTGTGGTAGGGGCCCACAGACGAAGCGATGTTGACAACTCCAGGAGATATCGGATCAAAAATATAATCAAACATCCTGATTACACCCCCCCTAAGAAATACAATGATATTATGCTTCTGGAAACTGAGAAAGAGTACGTATATTTTTAAACTTCCGATTTAAGATTCCGATTTTTCTCAACAATGACTGATGTGAACGAACTGAAATTTATTGTAAGAATTCATCATGTCTTTGACTTTATTTTGTACGTTGCATAACACGATTGGTTAACTTTTATAACACAAAATAATTAATCAAAAAGACCTCTTTAAAATATCCAATTTTACCGGCATTGAAGATCGATTTGAGGTTCCAACATTTCTACATATATTAATTGAAACTGATACTATAAATTGTACTTAGATTTTATGAAATATATTAAACAATAAAAACTATTTTGTCGCATACGCCCGTTCCGTTTACGCGGGTTTTCTATGAGAGGTCGCTATAGTAGGGAGCGGGACGCAGCACGTTGAATTTCAGATTTTTAAGCTTAACGCGGCGTCACCTTAAATTGACGATATACGCGAATAACCCCGCACTGAACTAACGGGTGACAGGGAGAAGGAATAAAGGCTATAATCCTAGCGTAAGAACGTTTAAATTTTATAAAAAAAAAGAATTGATTGATTTTTTGGAATAGTAACAAAAATTGTTGTATGGCATAAATCCTTTTTTTTAACATAGGTAGGTTTAACATATTATATTTTTCACAAATCTCTCGCATTAAAGAATACAGAGAAAAATTTAATTTAGAATCATCATTTTGCGCATATCGTCGCCTTAACACAAAATACTGACCTCCTTAGCCGAAGTCCTCAGGTGCTCGGTAGCGGATACTATGATTAAAAATCTTCTGGGGGGGTTAAAATTGCCATATATGCTTCATATCTGATTTGAATTTGACATTATATTACTGCTAGCGTTTCGTGGTATTTTAGCATGGTTGGTATGGTACCCACCCTTATCTATCACACCACAGGTCGTGGGTTAGATTCCCTGTTAGGACAGACATGCATTATTCCTGGGGACCGCAGTCCAACGGCAGATCTTGAAATCTCGTATATATGCCGAGTGCTCAGGAAACTTTGATAGCGCGATGCAGAATCTTATAGCGCCATCTATCCGCGGGTTGTGGAAGTTCTTTGTGTGGTAGATAGATGTCGCTTTGACCAGCCAGGTTGAAAGGTAACTGCGCTTCAGTTTATTTTCAATGTCAATTTTATTGCTTTGATATTTTAGGATGAGCCTGGGCAAGTTTGTGGTACCAGCATGTGTCCATGTTGGAGATCAAGTGGACGATTCCAAAATTCAGGCCACAGGGTGGGGACTAACCACAAATAACGGGAACACTTCTAATACATTGCAAAAGGTAAGGATCTGGAACAGTCAATTATTGTGGTAAAGAGAATAATTTGTTGTCCATCCTAACCAATATTATAAATGCGAATGTGAGTTTGTTTGTTACCTTTTCACGCCTAAACCGCTCAATCAATCGCGATGAAATTTGGAACCAAATAGCCTATGGTATGAACAGCGAGATAGACTACTTTTTTTCTAGGGAATGGGAGTGAAACCGCTGGGGATAGCTAGTTTTCTATACATATATAAAAGAAGCATTTCTAAAAGGTGATGATCAAGAAATTTGAAGGGAACATTCCAACCCCTAAGGGGGTAAATAGGGGGTGAAACTGCGTGGTGGAAGCTAATTCCTAATTTTGACTATTTGACATGAATCAATCAATACCTTTTCACGCCTAAACCGCTGAACCGATCGCGATGAAATTTGGTAAGCAGATAGCCTATGGTATAGAGAAGGACATGGGCTACTTTTTTTCTTGGGAATACGGGTGTAACCGCGGGGCGAAAACCTAATAAATAAATGACTTTGTTTCCAGGTCACCCTGAACAAATTCACTCATCAGAACTGTGCTTCGAGATATAAAGCTAATCGTAACTTGAAAGATGGTATCATAGACACCACACAAATATGCTACGGGGACGAAAAGAAATCTAAAGATACTTGTCAGGTGAGGAGTTGTGATAGTACAGTGGTGGTGACGTCGGATCATCATCGTCGTCAGCCTTAATCGGTCCAGTGCTGGACATAGGCCTCTCCCAAGGCGCGCCACTCCTTCCTGTTTCTCGCTACTCTTTTGAGGTCGTCAGTCCAACGGACTCCAGGCCAAGACTCGGTCTCCACTCTAGGACGTCGAATACCGCGGCGTATGTCGTGGGTGAATCCTACAATGAGCCTGAGCTTTCGGTGAAGGAAAACATCGTGAGTAAACCATAGCGCGGTGGTACCACCCTCAAGTTGAAAATCTATCGCCAAACACCTATTGGTGTGTTCCGGCAGGTGCATTTGACAGCCAGTTCCTTCTAGGCTTTGTATGCTTACCACCTTCGGCTGCATCATCACTTACCATAGTGAGCTTGTAGTAAAAAAAGAGTTCAGGAGATATTTTCTTTGTCACGTTTGTCAAGCAGGCAGGCAGTCCACCTGATGGTAAGTGGCTACCGTCACCTATAGACCTTAGCAATCCCAGGGGGACAACGTGTTGCAGATTTTTACAAAACTTAGAAGGCAAATGCTAGGGTATAGGATAACTAAAAGTGGTTCAACATTTGCTGGGCTTATGGTTTTGGTATCATTTAATGATCGGCCGTTTCCTCCACCTTGTATAAGAATAGATTACACAGTATAATCCCACGATAAAAGCATCTAATCTATGTAAATCTATTCTCCTCTTCTCTTCCAGGGGGACAGTGGTGGTCCTATCCAGATTAAGAGTAAAAAAATTAACTGCATGTACATCATAATTGGTGTCACATCGTTTGGGAAAGGCTGCGGGTTCGTGGGGGAACCCGGGATCTACACTAGAGTTGCTCATTACCTGGACTGGATCGAGGATGTAGTATGGCCTTAGGGTTATGTTAAAGTTGACTTACTGCGCATGACTTTCAGCTATACATACTGGGTGACTTTTTAGTCACTGGCAATACTTGCAGGGGTGGAAGTACTCATCAACATGAACAACTTTTAATATGAGACTAACTGTGAAATCACAAAAAAATTATCATTTGTTCCATACATAAGTTCTATGCCTACTTGACCAAAATGTATGAAGCAACCGTTTTATTTTACGCGATATCAGAATTGCTCCCATAGTAAAAGTTGTTCATATTGATGAGTACTTCCACCCCTGCAAGTATTGCCAGTGACTAAAAAATCAGCCTTTATTTTAACTTTATTTATTTTATTACACTCGGGGCTCGTGATAATTTACAAATATATTTAAAAAAAAAATATGTGTTTGGATGTGGTTTTAAAAATTCTAAGCCCGTTTATTGAGGAAAGTTATAGACAATTTTTTTATCGCAGATGAAGGCGGGGGAAATATATTAAAGATTTATATTAAAGAATCAAGGCAGGTTTTATAGAAAAATATTGTTTTTTATTTTTATTATTGTTAGAATGACTACTTAGGTGGCAAACAAGCTTACGGCCCACCTGATATTAAGCGGTTGCCGTAGCCTATAGACACCACGGGCAAAAAAAATACAATATATTATATTTTCCCTGCCAGGGGTATCACTCACACGTTGCCAACCTTGAGACATGAAGTTGTTAAGTCTCCTGTGCCTGTAATTTCACCGGCTCCCATACCCTCCTAACCGAAACACAGTAATACAAGTGCACTACTATTTCACGGCGGAATTAGATATGGTGGTAACACTTCCCCGGGCGTACTCTGCACTAAGAGTTTTACTACCTATAACCTACCTATATTTTCTTTAATATTAACCTTTATTATCCAATTCAGATATGGAAACTACGAATATGATGAATAATCTCTGTAATCTTTGGACATTACAGTTTAATATCTTCTCTTAGAAATCTATATCCACTAATATTAAAAAGCTGAAGAGTTTGTTTGTTTATTTGAACGCGATAATCTCAGGAACTACTGGTTCGAATTGAAAAAATCTTTCAGTGTTGGATAGCCCATTTATCGTGAAAGGCTATAGGCTACTTTTTATCCCGGGAAAACATAAGATCCCTTGGGAACGCGGGTGAAACCGCGGGGTGGAAGCTAGTTATTCTTATAATATCTATAAAATACCATGTAAACCACTGTATGTAACAAATCATTCGATGATATCGAATACCGAGTCGTAGATCGTGGGTTCGAGTCCTATAATGAGTTGAAAACATCGTGAGGTAAGTACAATGTGGTAGGTGATAGGGTACTTTGTAGTGTCCACCTGGCTGGATGTCACCCTCAAGTCGTAGTAAGTAATCCTACCAGTTTCGAAATTCCTTTTAGCTTTGTGAGCTTACCACCCTCGGCCACATCATCACTTACAAAGAAAAAGAAAGAAAGAAAGAAAACATTTATTCTGACACAACTGCACACAACAACAAACATAATATACACATCGAAAACAAGACAATGACAAGAAAATAACAAAACCACAACGCTGATTTTCAGCTCATGCCTTTGGTGACGTACGGACGAAAACTTAACAAAAAGTAGAAAACCATAATATACTTACAGCCTTTGAAACAAATAAATATAAATAATAATGGAAGAAAAATAATAAAATAATATAAAAAATAAGTAAGTGAAGCCCCGAGTAATAAAATAATATATAAATTATGAAGAAATACCTATCAAAACAATTATTGCCACTATGCTGGGGGGGGATATTAGGTACATATACATAGATGTGATAATAGTTGACAAAACATCATTATAATTATGATATCAATAGTTGATGTGACAAAATGACACAAAATCAATAATAATAAAAACAATAGAACAGCCATTTTGTTTTGACTAATAAATTCAAACAAAGAATAACAATAATTAAAGGTGCGTCTACACTGGAGAGCCGAGCACGAGCGGAGCCGCTCTGCACGTCTACAAGTGTAGACTTACAACAAGCCAATAACGATCACTGTCTTCGAGCGCAATGCAAATCCCATTGTGGTCGTCAAAAAAGCGACAATTCGGCGGAGCACAGTCGAGCACGAACCAATTTCGAGGCTCATAAACCGGCCCACACTACACAAATTCATGCTCGGCTCATCTAGTGTAGACACACCTTATAATCATTGTCAGTTTAGTGCCTAATAGATACTAGTTTTAAAACCAAATAAAAAGGTTGTCTTTGGTTTGTGAGAATGTGTGTGAAATTTAATTTAATCTTAATTGTGATACAAATATTGAAAGTTTCGGGAAATAGACAAATTAAATTGTATGAAACATTACTCGAGCGTATGCCGAATATGCAAGACCAAATAACAGTTGGTGATATAGATTCAAAAGCATTGGCTCTATCAGTATTAAACTACGTGAACGATATAAAATTTATATTGTTATGGAATGCAAATGATGTAAGAAATAAATGGTTGCGTGAAAGACTAGGTGTTGGACAAATTAAATTTTGGAAATGGAAATGCCCTCAATCGAATTGTTTCATGGTAAATAATGAAACCTTTTTTTCAAATATATCTGCCTATGATGCGATATTGTTCCATGGACCGCAAATATTAACGCAAAGTTATCAGTTATTACCAAAAACTAGATCACAACTACAGCAGTACGTTTTCGTGAGCGCCGAATCAGCTTCGAGATTAAAAATATGCAATGAAAGATTCAATAGATTCTTTAATGTAACGTTCACATATAAATTTAATTCAAACGTGTTATTGAATTACATTTTAATAAGAAATAAAAAAGGTCAAACGGTAGGTCCGAAAGAAAAAATGCATTGGATAAAACTGAAAGACATGACGCCCTTAGCTATGAAATTTAAAAGAAAATTAAAAAGTAAAACAAAAGCCGCTGCGTGGTTCGTGTCAAATTGTTTACCGCGTAAAAGACTACAGATAGCACGAGAAATACAAAAAGAATTACGAAGGCGTGGACATGTTTTAGATATATACGGGAAATGTGGAACAAAGTTGTGTCCGAAAAATAAAACGAGTTTTTGTTATAAAAAAATAGAACGAGAATATTTTTTCTATTTGGCATTTGAGAATTCAATGGGTGAAGATTACGTGAGTGAAAAGTTGCTCAATGCATTACAACATTATACCGTTCCGATTGTATATGGTGGGGCTAACTACTCGAGGTAATTACATATTATTTTAAATGTATACCTACATATAATAATTAATATAGTTATAAAAAACTAAAAATCACTCGATAAAAATTTAAAAAATTAAGTCTTGGGGCGTCCGCCATTTTTTATTTATCGTGACGTCATTTTATTTTTCGTATTCTTCTCAGCAAACCCTTTATTTGATACATATCGTGATGGCAGATAAGAAAATGGTGTCCGTTATCTTGGGGCTTCCGCGTCCGCTATACTAAATTTGAGCAATTCCTTTCATTTGATACCCATAACATGGGATTGCTTAAAAATAACTAGTCCGCCATCTTTAAGAGTCCGCCATATTGGATTTAGAATGACGTCACTTAGCTAACCATAAATTATTGGATCTAATTTGACTTCCAAGCCTTTTTTTACATAATTTTGTATGTTACCGGTGACAAGAAAAATCATGAGCCGAGAATACTAAAATTCTAACAATATAACCTATTTCTTTACAGTTTCATGCCAGATGATATATATTTGAACGCTTCAGAGCTTAGCCCTAAGGATTTAGTGAGAGAAATGGTGAAAATAATAAAAAATAAAGAGAAATATTACAATATGTTCAAATGGCACAACCATTATTCGTATTATAACCCTATGTTACCCCCCCAAGTGGAGCCAGGGATAGGGGGGCACGATGTCCCTTATTGTAACCTATGTAAGTGGATTAATGAAAATAGTAAAAAAAAGAGCATTCGTATCTTTGTAAATTTTAATAAATGGTGGAAATCGCCGTGCTACAAGCGTCCGTAAAATACACACAATTCTATACTATCATTAACTTCCGCCCCGCGTTTCACCCGCGTTCCCGAGGGATCTTATGTTTTCCCGGGATAAAAAGTAGCAGCTTACCAACACATTGTCAATCCCACTGGTATTGTCATATTTGTTATTCTAATGTCCATATGTGACGGTAGCCACTTACCATCAGGTGGACCACCTGCCTGCATGTCAGACTTCTAACATAAAAAAAAAACTTCATAAATATCCTCCTAAGGTTTTAACTAAATAAACAGCATATTAAAAACTCATTAATAATGTTTATTTCTCTTTTCTTCCCCCCTAATTACAATATCTATCAATACAGAAGTTTTTTGTTTGTTAAACAAACAAAAGGCGCTAATCTCTGAAACTACCAGCCGGATTTGAGAAATTATTTCTGCATTTTATAACCCAGTTCATGACGAAGGTAATAGGCTACTTTTTATCTTGAGAACTTAGGTGAAACCGCAGGGGACAACTAGTTAATAATAAACTTACCATTCCCTGAACCTAAATTGAATAAATAACTTCTACTTTGACAGTATTTATTTATTTCCATACACATACATTTATACATAGCGGTTTCTTAAATAGATCAATATTTTTCTTTGCTTTTTTACAATTTATTATCCTGCACAAAATCTTTACAGTATTTGCAAGACATTCCCAAACTAAATCATAAACTCGTTTTTTAAGATTCAGTGGTCTTCAAGTCGGCACGGGTTACCAATAAATACAATTAATTACACTTAGAATAGTTAGATGATAATTTTATTCTTTCCTTCACTTCCACCGCCGCCGCGACCACTGCTTCCACCACGCAGGCTCCGCCGAAACCTGTAACCGCCGTAGTAACCGCCGCCGCCGCCGCCGCCGCCACCGCCGCCTCCGCCCCGCGCATACGATATAGATGATGAGTACGCGCTACCTCCACCGTACGACGTCGCAGAAGATGACGATATAGCTGTAGCAGAACCGTCGCCGCCGGCGCCCCCGCATCCATGACAACGCTTACTCCTTAGCAAGGATCCCTATACAGACAAACAATAAAATTATCCTTATCCTATATAAATGAAGATTAATCACCGAAATGTTTGTACGCGCATAACTTCCGAACGACTGCACCAAATTGGATAAATCTTTCTTTTATGTGTTCGTTATTGTCAGGAAAACGTTTGTATGAAAGCAAATGTTTGATGGAACAAATAATAATATACCGGGAACGCGGGTGAAACCGCGGGGAACAGCTAGTTTACAATAAATATGGATAAGTATATCTTAACCTAAACTTTTCCCCAGCAAAGAGGCATTAGGTCTAAAAACAAAACTGAATGGACCGGAATATTACTCAAATTACAGCAACCGAATTGGTCAGAAAAATGAAAATTACCTTCGATCCGTTTGCTATATCTGCAGGGACTGGCACAGTGTCTTCATTTGTCTTTAAAATTTCATCATCTTGAGCGTAAACCTCACCTGGTAACACAGAAGAAAAATAAATGCATTTATTTCCTAATATTTTGTGGTGAACTTACTACCTTTACTCTACTACCTTTCAAGAGAGGTAGAGCATAGCAATATTTCGCTCAAGAGTAGCTCGACTGGGGAAGTACCTCCACCTTACAGAATACCGCAGCCAAATAACTTATAGTTCTATTCCTGCGCGTGAGTAAGGTCGCCAGAGCTCATCGGGGAGGGGGGAAGGGTTGGCAACGCTCGAGTGATATGTCTGGTGATGCAAGCGTTCATAGGCTACGGTAACCGCTTACCATCAGGCGGGCCGTATGCTTGTTTGCCGACTATGTATCTATATATCTATATATCCAAAGGCGGTAGCGCAGACTAAACTAGACGTGGGCAAAATTACATCTGCGAGGCCCTATTCTTTCAGTACCTATTAACTACCTGTGGTGAAGCATCGGTAAAAGTTATACTTAGAAGTGTATTTTAGGGTTCTAATCGTACTATTTAGAGTTCATTGCGTTCCGGGGGCCTCACGTGAAGCCCTTTCAAGTGCGAGGCCGTGGGCAGGGGGCCGCCTAACTTTACATCACACACTGTCATCACATAGCATGAAATATACATAATAGTAACGCATATACTGAAGAAAAAGATTCTCACCATGGTAAATGATGGTGCGGCCGAGGGTGGTAAGCACACAAAGCCTAGTAGGGATCTGGCACTCAAATACAGCTGCCGGAACACACCGGTAGGTGTTTGGCGTTTTTCAACATGAGGGTGGTAGCGAGACAGGTACTACAAAATACCCTACCACCGAGCTATGGTTTCCTTACGAAGCTCACTGTAGGATTCTAACCCACTGATTATCGCCTTAATGCATCAATTCATTTGGTAATTTTTTATTTAACTTACCAATGACAGCAGCACGCACAAAATAAAGGCATAACACTAATATAAAAAGTCTAAGCATTTTCGATACTTGTTATTTTCACTCGAATGTCAGCTCTGAACGGTCTTATCAACAATTATTGACAGTAAATAAAGAGATACCTATTTATATACCATTTTATCTACTAAGATAATTTGCCTGGGTGTTTATACTTATCACTTGGATTTTCCTGGTTTTATGAGCACATTATTGTTAATTGTCCCCCGCGGTTTCACCTGCGTTACCGGGATAAAAAGTAGCTTATGTTTATCTCCGTGCCATATGCCACCTGCTTGCTAATTTTCATCACTGTTGGTTGTGCCATTGAGGCGTCAAAAGGTAACAAAGAAACTCACTTTTGCAACCCAAGGGGGGAACGGTAGGTTTATGATTCTTACTGACTAATATCCCACAGTACCTATTTATCTATACATATAAGGTGGTCTTGTAAACTAGGGACAAAAACAAAACTGTCCAAAAAAAGATCCGCCAAGTTATTTCAGACTAATAAACGTTTTTATATGTCCGAAGTCTGACAAGCAGGTGGTCCACCTGGTATGTGGCTACCATATTAGCAATATGCCCCTGGCATTACCAATGTGTTCCCACCATTACAAAACCTAGGCCTGCAGTCTCGATATACATGACTTGTCATCGCAAACAACCGATCGCTAAATAATAACGAAAAAAATCGGTTGCCATGACGATGTTTACGACAAATGCAAGTCTCTACAGCCTAGATACTGTGGTATGGTTTTATAATATTGTTCTCTTTTTATTATTTTTCATTTGTCACAAATAAATATATTTTTCATTTGAACCCGTAGACTTTGAACCCTAAAGCGATGACACCACTCAACCCCGAAGACAGATAATATCTCAGGATAATATAGCTCATTGTCATGTTGGAATACCCACAGATAACACCTTTTCCCGAGGTTATAGGTCATAGATAAAATATCAAAAATTGTATCTCCTCTTTATAATAAATACAATTAATTACTATTGATACCGTTGGCGTGTCAGCAGTTTTGGAACCAAACGGCCTGGTATGCGACGATGGTAAGAGACCGGACGGTATGTCATTGGTGCCCTGGAAGATGGGTAGGCCCCTGGTGTGGGACGCTACTTGCGTCGAAACCCTCGCACCATCCCACCTTCCAGACACGTTTGTAGCTGCCGGCACTGCCGCTGCACAACAAGAGTGCCTCAAGCGTCGCAAGTATGCTAGTCTACTGAAGACTAACATATTTTTGGCGTTTGGGGTTGAAACTCTGGGGCCTTGGGGACTTGACGAGTGATTGAGGCTTCCCGTGACAAGAGAGCTGGCTTATGTTTTGCCCAATGAATTGGCATTGCCATTAAAATTAATTATTATGGTGTTGTTTTAGGTTACTTTTACATGTATGTATGTCTCCTGATTTCTGGAATTCTATTGGCGAATCTAATTCGATGTCGAATAGGGTTCCACTGAAAATCAGTTCTGAGGTGTGTGCTTACCACATGCCTTAGAGTAACTGAGTCGTAATCCTTTTCGACATCACATAATATTACTGTTTTTTTTGTGTATTTTGTCTTCTTTGATTGTTTGTTGAATTTAAATGTTTTCTTTCTTTTTAATATAACAAGTACTTTGATGACATATTTTTATTTTTACTAGCTGTAACCCGTAGATTCACCTACTTTCCTAGTAACCCACCTTCCTCAATTAACGGGCTAAGCCACGGCATTGTTTTTTTACGACCCCCCTCAACCCCCCCCCCCCCCCCAAATACACACCAGTTTTAATACATATATATTCTTTTCATTCTTTCACTCGATTTCGTTGAAATAAAGCCTATTCGAGGCGACAAGCCAAGCCGATTTAACCTATCCATGAAAATCCGTTCAGTTGTTTTAGCATGTTCAAACAGACAGACAGACAAGAGAAATATCTTTGCAATCTGTTACTCTTCCTATATCAGTCACACTCTATTTTTGGTAAAAACAAAATGTACAGAAACGCAGGTTCATATATATTATGTATATATGTATAAAGTCTTCAGAGGTACTGCTTAATACATTGAAAAATAATAATTATATGTAATACTACTTTGTTAAAGTCGGTTTCATTAGAATACTCAAGACAACTGAATAGCTCAAAATAAATAAAACAAGTAATTAGATCCAAAAATTATAATTATCGCAATATGCATAAACTATGGAATAATTTTGAAGAACAAAAACCGTTCTAATTTATTACTGGCTGGAATAGTATGGCAGTTATTTGCCACCGCCACCGCCGCCGCCGCCACCCCAACCGCCGCCTCCGCCGCCGCCGCCGCCGCTACGGCGCCTACGCACTAAGCCACCGCCGCCGCCGCCGCCACCTCCGCCGCCACCACCTCCGCCTCCGCCGCCGCCGCTACGGCGCCTACGTACGAGACCGCCACCGCCGCCGCCGCCACCTCCGCCGCCACCGCCGCCTCCGCCGCCGCCACCGCTACGCCGACTACGCACTAGGCCGCCACCGCCGCCGCCGCCACCGCCGCCGCCGCCGCCGCCTCCACCACCGCCGCCGCCGTACGATCGGGCGCTACTACTCACGTTGGTAGGCTCGCCATTTGGTTTATCCTATAAAACAAATATGTAACAATCAATTTGGATGAAATTTTACACACAGATAAAATATATTTTGAATTAACATATAGGATACTTTTTATCTTGGGAAAACTTAAGGTTCTAAGGCGGGAGAAACTGCGGGGCGGGAGGTAGTTTCAAATAATTCCTCTCCATCCAATATTTGGTTAAAATATTAACACTTTTACTAGAAGGTTGTGTAAATCTTTTTTAATTTAATAATTTGTGATGTCAAAGGGATAAATGTATTCCTTTTTATTTCTTTAGCCACAAAGTCAACAAAAATACTTAATTGTGTGCAAGTTAATAATTCAATAACGGATTTCAACAAAACTTGGTTTGATAATTTTCATCAGGGACACAAATTAAATCGCGGTGTATTAACCAGTTTTTATTAAACTCCGCCATTTTTTATTGAAAAGTATTATGACGTTTACCTTATCACCGCTGGGAACAGCTGAAGGGGCAGACGTGCTCTCGGCTGCAAAAAAAGGGTAAGACGATGAGTTCATGAGATTTCCAGGGGCGGGATAAGCCACGAATACGCCCTCGCGACTTGTTAAGCCTCATGCAACCTTGCTTCATAAAGATATTTAGATTATAGATTTTTAGTCACTGGCATTACTTGCATGGCTCATCAAGAAGTATTCATCAATATGAACAACTTTTAGTATGGGACTAACTGTGAAATCACGAAAAAATTATCAGCTGTTCCATACAAAAGTTCGATACCTACTCAACCAAAATGTATGAAGCAACCGTTTTATTTTACGCTATTTATGTGCATTTATTAACGACATAAATCTTAATATATATAAATCTCCTGTCACGATGTTTGTCCGCGATGGATTCCTAAACTACTTAACCGATTTTAAATTAAATTGGCACACCGTGAGCAGTCTGGTCCAACTTGAGAGATAGGATAAACGGCTGGACCGATTTGGATGAAATTTTGTGTATGAGTTGGACAGGACAACGTCTGTCGGGACAGCTAGTATTTTATGTTTCTTTCAGCGCTCGCGCTGCTCAATTGCGCTCCCGATATCGATTGAACCGAATTATTTTTTTGCTATGTATTTCAATATTCTCTGCGCACTGTGTCATGAATGTGTCCTGGGTTTGCTTTTGTTTTCACAAAACTATGGTATCATGGGAAAAGGTAATGAAACAAATGCTAGTTTAGTCCACGCTACGCCACTGTTGAATACCCTAGGGGTCCAATAAGGAATGGTATTCAAAATTCAACCTCTGTGGGAGTAAAATAGACAAAGCCCCTTTCGAACTTTAACCACATTATAGCGTAAAAAGAAACAAAAATTCAAAATAGATGTCTTACCTTCTAATGCCGCGTGCACACAATAAAGACCTAATATTAATAATAAAACTGTACGCATCTTGAATGGAGCGTCCGCGACTTCTTGTTCACAAACACTAACGTTTTTAGGCTTGTGCGTTTATTTTATATACAATTTTACCTTAAAGCAATGATAAAGTTGTTCGATCGGTTTGATATTTGATATGGATTTCCCCAGCTATATGTTTTATTTTTATTTACTTTTGAAACGAGACTACGAAATCAAAATACCTACATATATAGGCTGGACGATGTTGTCTAACAAGTTTGTGTATCGAATACATTTACCTACAGGCTGTTTAAATTGTAATTTTTTTTATGAATTATTTCTTTAAACCTTCATAATTAGATTAGATAACCTAGTCTCACTGACACCTAATGATATTCCTTCTGTATAGCGTAAACGTAACATACTAAGAATGGATTTCCAAAGACCAACTCCACGTCATATTCAACCCGAGGATGTCCACTGCTGAACATTTTTGCACGGTGGTAGGGTACTTTGTAGTACCCGCTTGGCTGGCTACCACCCTCAAGTTGAAAATCTGTCGCCAAACACCTATTGGTGTGTTCCGGCAGCTGCACTTGAGAGCCAGTTCCTTCTAGGCTTTGTGTGCTTACCACCTTCGGCTACATCATCACTTACAATAGTGAGATTGTGGTCAAACACAAGCCTATACAAAGTAAAAAAAAAAAAACATAGCCCCCCCCCCCCATTGATTTCCACAACGAACTGATTTGGACAGTCTGACCAGATTATCAGTCCACCTGTTGGAAGGCCATCCCGCTCGACACTTTCCTATACGTTGTCGCCACTCGAGAACCTTTCTTTCCCATCGTTTATCGGCTCTTCGAGTAATGTGGCCTGCGCATTGCCATTTTAGTTTGCTAACTCTACGAGCTATATCCGTCGCTTTTGTTCGTCTACGACCGTCTTTGTTTCGGATCCTGTCGCGTAGATAACTCCTAAGAGGGTAAAATAGGATCGCGAATCAAACCGCGTGGCGGAATGCTATGCGAAGTCTATAATATAATTTTGTGGCTAATGAAACTCGATGGTTGTGACGCAAATGGATTGGAAAAGCTCGTGGCTTCGAATCCTACAATGAGCTTGAGGTTTCGGTGAAGAAAAATATCGTTTGGAAAACATAGCACGGTGGTAGGGTACTTTGTAGTACCCACCTGGCTGGCTACCACCCTCAAATTGAAAATTTTTAGCCAAGCACCTACTGGTGAGTTACGGCAGCTGCACTTGAGAGCTAGTTGCCTACTGGTATTGCTAATGTCCATAGGCGACGGTAGCCACTTACCATCAGGTGGATCTCGTCTGTTCTGACAGTTCTCAGAAAACAAGCTAAGAATGATGTTCGATGACTCAAAATTTCCCACCTGTATATAAATATTTTTAACCAGCTTTTCGCCTGCGACTTCGTTCGCGCAAACATTAGAAAATATGTAAGGAATTTTATAGGTAATTTTTTCACCTTGGGTTACATTATTAGAGTTTTCGTAGGGATCCCTGATAAAGTTTGGTAAAAAATATAGTTCATATTATTTTGAGATAATATAGCATTCTACTGGTGAAAGAATTTCTAAAATCGGTCCAGTATTTTTTGAGTTATTTCATTTCAAACAAAAATACAAATCTTTTCTATTTATAATATTGGTAGACGTCCGAGCGCCTAACAAAACTTTATTATCACAAAAAAAGACGAAGACGAAAGGTCACACATAAATACAAAACTATAAATTGTAAAATAATAATCATAAAGTTTTCAAAATTACCAATTAGCATTTAAATAATTTATTAATTTTTTTTAAATTAATCCCCGACCTCCTTTTTTTCAGAAAACATCGCGTGTGCAAAACAACTCACCAAAACTTTTTACATGCAAGACTAGCGACCCCTTCCGGCTTCGTATTCACACGGCTGCAATTTATATACAC
This sequence comes from Tetheella fluctuosa, assembly GCA_951216915.1. Classification (NCBI taxonomy): domain Eukaryota; kingdom Metazoa; phylum Arthropoda; class Insecta; order Lepidoptera; family Drepanidae; genus Tetheella; species Tetheella fluctuosa. The sequence continues at coordinate 932,134 of OX578242.1, forward strand.
ACAAACCTACCTTGTTTATCACTAAATAGTATAAAACAAAGTCGCTATCTGCCTCTGTCTATTTCTCCACTTACTTCTTCTAAACCACGCAACGGATTTTGGTACGGGGGAGGGCTTTGCCAAACATTTTTAAAAATGTACTCAGTCCTATTTTTCAATTTCAACAGTACATTTTTATCCGAAAAAAAAATATATCAATATATATATCTCTTGAACCGTCAAAAATGGAACGGGCTTCCTGTATATAGGTTTACAGCCAATTCTAATTAGAACAAAAAAAAAAAACAATTCTATATTCAAAAGCTGAATATTTCGATGATTTATTTAGCACTCTGTATACCTGAATTGTTTTTGTGTGCATGTTCTATATTTTTACGGACAATGACTTGGACCACGAAATAGATACCAGCAGAAGGTCCGCTCCCGCTATTCTTCATGTCCTTACACCTACATCGATCTTAGAGTGCTTAGTGCGAGTTTTTGACGATAGCAAACTACTACCGGTTTTACGTCAGAGATAAGGAGGGGTGGTATTTTTTTTGGTAATTTTTTATCATAAGTAGGGGCTTCAAACTTTCAACCCACAATTTCGCCTCCTTATGCAAAGATATATATATGCCGTTATGACAGACGGACGAATGGATGGATGGAGTATCGCCTTATAGAAGTTCTGCTAAATTCTGCTTGTGACATTTTTCACACACCTAATTTGACTGTTACCCCCCCCCCCCCGCGATTTCACCTGCGTTCCTGTGGAATCTTATGGTTTCCCAGGTTAATCCAGAATATACAGGGTGATTTTTTAGTCACTGGACATACTTGCAGGGGTTGAAGTACTCGTCAATATGAACAACTTTTTTTTATTATGGGACCAACTCCGATATCCCAAAAAATAAAAGTTGTTCATATTGATGTACCCACCCCTGCAAGTATGTCCAGTGACTAAAAAATCACCCAGTATTCATCTAAATCCGTTTAAAGCCGTTACGGTGATGAGTGGTAACAAACATCCAAACGGTATACATACAAACATTCACATTTAATATTAGTAAGAGTTAATTAGACTGTGATATTAGTAAAATTATACTAAGTACTATGAGCGTGTTTGTGTGCAACTATGAACAAAATCCTTCTGTACCATTTTAGTGTTTGTTTTATTTATTTTTTGAATTTTTAAGACTTTCGTGTCAATGTCCAATTAATTAATTGGGATTTATTTAATAATTCTTTCCCATGGCCAAAATATGCCCCTATCCCTCAACATAAAATATTAGGTACATCGTCTGTGCCGTGTGTACCTTTAGCCCGCGTATCCGAGTTATCATTTTTTAATTTTTATGTCAAAAGAAAGCTGACAGACAGGCTGACAGTACACCTGATGGTAAGTGGCTACTGTCCTCTACATACATTAGAAATACATTACCAATTTATAGCCGTTCTTTACAAAGCCTAAAAGGCAACTGGCTCTCAAGTGCAAGCATTATAATATAATAGATATATATTGTTTCTTTAAGCGTATAAAATGTAGTAAAAGTAGTTGAGTGGTAGTGACGTCGAATGGTGTGTCGAATGTAGTGGATTCGAATCCTACAATGAGCTTGAGCTTTCGGTGAAGGAAAACATCGTGAGGAAACCATAGCACGGTGGTAGGGTACTTTGTAGTACCCGCCTGGCTGGCTACCACCCTCAAGTTGAAAATCTGTCGCCAAACACCTATTGGTGTGTTCCGGCAGCTGCACTTGAGAACTAGTTCCTTTCTCTATCTATAAAACAAAGTCGCGTTAGTTACCTACTCCATTTATAACTCAAAAACGGCTGGACCAACTTTAAGGTCTTTGATTTGTTAGATTTATCACCGCCCCGAATAGCAGAATAACTATTAAAACATCGGATATGTTTTTTTATAAGTTGAACACGGGTGAAACCGCGGGGAACAGCTAGTTTACCATTATATGAGAATGTGGGCAAACACAAGCCTGTTTGTATAATAAAATAAAATACGGGCCGGTTGGCGTGGCTGGTAAGATACCCTATCTATCACGCCGCAGGTCGTGGGTTCGATTCCCACACAGGACAAACATTTGTGTGCATGAACATGTCTGTTTGTCCTGAGTCTGGGTGTAATTATCTATATATGTATGTATTTACAAAAGAAAAGTAGTATATGTAGTATATCAGTTATCTGGCTTCCATAGTACAAGCTCTGCTTAGTTTGGGGTCAGATGGCCGTGTGTGAGGAATAATGTCCCAGAATATTTATATTTATTTATATATAACCTTGAGTGACTTGCCGGTTCTTCCCCGTTGAAAACTGAGGAAACTTTCCGACCGGAGGTAACTTCAGTAGCTTTGACATTCTAAAATGTGCATTCCCTAAACCGTATTACCACAGTCTATGTAACTCATAATACAGTCGGCTAACGGACACGTCTAGACAGAGCAATCGTGCGGGGCTTGCGGGGTGAGAGAGGGGCGGTAGCAAGCCCAAGCTACCATACACTCGCTTGGGACACAATGGAGCAATTACGAATGCCTATACAAAGTGGCATTTCGCGTGACTTCAAACGCGATAGACCACTGTATGTAATTACGCTGTGGTATTACGAAGTATATAAAAATCAAAATCGTATGAAACTAATTTCTATAACTAAAAAAAATATAAAATCACTATACCTATATTTTGATTAGAATAAGTTTTTTTTTTTTCTAATGGACAGTTCCGAGGTTAAGGGGATGATAGCGAAGCAACTTTCCAAACCTTGCGTTTGAGTCAGACTATTCATAAGTTCTTGTGAAGGCCTATTTGTATAAAAAATATTTTCATTTCATATTGAAGGGTCATAATATGAATCGAAAAAGTCTCGGGTCTTCTGTTTTTGATGACGATTTTAACCTTGTATTTACAAAACTCCTCTATATTTTAATTAAAAAGCAAAAAGCAACAAATTTATGGTTTGTATTCAAAAATATTATAAATTTGAGACGAAACGAAATACCCTCCTGCCAAATGTAGCTTTTAATTTTTTTTTGAATTTAAATTGCCCGTTGGACTGGTTGGTGTAAACAAACAAAAAAAAAACAAGTCAAGTGCGCGTCGGACTCGCGCACGGTTCCGTGTGATAATTATAAAATAAATTTTCCGCAAAAAAAAAGACATTTGAATACATAGTCGAACACCTTTAAAATTAATCCAATCAATTTGGGTATAATAAAATTCTTTAATGACAGTCACTCACCATTAAACGACTACTTTTGTATTTTTTTTTTACGTAAATATTGTAATAAATCTATGTTGATTTTCAATTAATTGCCGAGTTTCTTGCCGGCTCTTCTCAGCAAAAGCAACCTCCCGAACCGTGCGTCAGAGTCAGATTATTCATAAGTACGTCGGAGGTTACATGTCGCAGCAAGTTGAAGATAAATGTGACTGATGCCTCCAGCTGCATTGTATCAAATTTTAAAGTCCACAATATATTCTTGTTTCCATTTTTTTAGTCCTAGAATCACCTAGGTAACAGGGAAAACTGTAATAAAATCCTATTTTGTTGTACTCGAGATACAAACACACTAACTTACAGACAGACACAGTCATGATAATTTTATCGCCTTTAGAATTTTAGTGACAAATCCAAGGTTATCCACACGTTGTTGAACGGTTTTATTTGTTTTTAAATCCGTTTTTCGTACGGAACTCTAAAAAGTTGCTGGTGATTTTTGAAACGAGTTTAGTATCAGTATCGAGCTTGACTAGTTAAATAAATCTGCGCCGGTGTTGGACCTTGAGATTTGAGGAAAATAGTTTTAGAAACATTATATACATGTATACGCCAAAAATGCGCCATTTGTTTATGTATTTTTTTTTCAATAGAGTAAATATTATCTGTACTATCTATATGTACTAATATACTAATTAGGTACTAATAATATTATAAAGAGGAAAGATTTGTATGTATGTATGTTTGTAACGAATTGGCTCAAAAAGTACTGGACCGATATTAAAAATTCTTTCACTATTAGAAAGCTACATCTTCACCGAGTAACATAGGCTATATTTTATCCCGGGAACGCGGGTGAAACTGCGCGGAAAAGCTAGTTTCTGATAACAGCCATCTATTTGAACCGTTACATTTTAACAACTTTTATTTTTATTGCCATGTTTTTACCACGTTTTTATCAAGTCACTTTCTTGTTTGTCTGTCTGTCGTTCCGTGTGGAATCTTGCAACTCAAATTTCGAACACTTCCCAATTAGCAATCCGGCTGAAACTTTCAGGGTAGCTCACAGCTGGATGACAATGCATTCTAACTTTATTATTTTTCTAATCTACATTAATTATTTAATTTTATTATGAGATAACATTATTATTATTATTGAAATGTATCTTTCTGACATCACGGCGCGAGGACCGGTCTTTTTTAAAGGCGTGCGTGGGGATACAGATCCAACACGTAGAGGCCCCTTTAAGATATGTTAATGTGTTGGGATTTGTACACCTAGCGATACTATCTCTGTCTGCACTATTGAAGAGATACAGGTAAAGACAGCACCCGCTAAGTGCAAGGACTATTACAGAAAACAGGGAACTATACTGGGTCTATAGGGGGAACTTGCTGGACTGGTTGTTGGACTATTGATTGAGACAACGGAACGCCTGCCAAATCAAATGTCTCAATCTTTGATGATGTTCGTTATATTTGATAATTCTGGCAGACGGTGACTCGCCACCAACTGAATGGGCCCCCAAAAAAAGTCACCAAAACCAAGGTGACAGAGGGAGCAACATTGGTGTCAGCAGGTAAGGGTGTAGAGAGGTGTGCACCGGTTTCACCATCGCGAGAAGGCTCGTGAGCGGGTTTCCCCGTTATTACGCAGATTGAGCACTTCCACCCTTTCGAGCATATAGCTCTCGCGCTCCACTAAGGCCGGCCAGTGAAGGCAAGCCGTAGGCGGGGGCATAGGTGCCGCCCCCGGGAGGTCTCGGGTCCGTGGTGTCGCTACTCACCAACAGCTCGCCACAAGCCGAGCTGTTGGATACCTATTTATGTTTTATTTAACATTACCTATTACCTACTATGTGTAAGTAGAATTTCGCATCTGAATTTTAAAGCAGTTCCACACAAACGATTGAATTTAAATTTTGCACTCACTTTTGGTACTGGTGACAATGCAATTTAGTATATTAAAAAAAAACTAGTTTTAATGTCAAATTCTTTATAATATTAATATACTAAATTACGCCCCGCGGTTTCATCCTATGCCCTATTTCACAAAAGTAACTACATAGCTTTGAAAAGAGTAATTGCCGAGTTTCTTGCCGGCTCTTCTCAGTAAAAGCAACCTTCCGAACCGTGCGTTAGAGTCAGACTATTCATAAGTGCTTGAAAAAATATATTCATGAAAATCTCTTCAGCCGTTACGAATGAACAAAAATACATACAAACCTTCGCATTTATATTAATAGGATAGGATTTTATTAATTTTGTTGTGATGATATTTATTAATTTGCATTTTAGATAAGAATTTCAAATAAACAATCCAATAAAAGAACAGAGAATATAATTACATTTATTTGCCAAAACATGTATTATTACGTAGATGGGTTTGTTTGCAAAATTATAGGTTAGTTGGCACTTAAATTCATTGGCCATAGATAATGTAATTTATTTTAAAACTAGTTTCAAGGATCCCTTAAAAATAAAAAAACGGCAATAAATGGACCATTTATTTTAGTTCGACAAATACAAAAAATAATAAGTAAGTATGTAGGTAGGTAGGTACTTTTTTTTTTAATAAAAAAAAAAGTTTTTGTTTTCGTTGTTATAAATGCGTTAGAAAATTACGATTCTTAATGTGAAGGTTTTGCAACTATTACATCTGTACTAATATTATAAAGCTGAAGAGTTTGTTTGTTTGGTTGGACGCGCTAATCTCAGGAACTACTGGTTCGAATTGAAAAATTCTTTTAACGTTGGATAGCCCATTTATCGAGGAAGGCTATAGGCTACTTTTTATCCCGAGAAAACATAAGACCTTTCGGGAACGCGGGTGAAACCGCGGGGCGGAAGCTTGATATGACATATTCGGGTTGATGTCACTATAAATTTATATTCCCAAATTGTATTCCACTTGTAATCTGTTTGTTTTTTTTAATTGTTAAGTAAATAGTCCAGAGAAGAGACTGCGGACCCCCAGGGGTCCACGGACCATGGTTAAGAAACACTGCCCTAATAAAAAAAAAAGTGTGTGTGTGTGTGCAAGTCACACATGGTAGAAGTGAAACTTCTGAAAAGTCCCTGATTAAAATTCTGACGGAAGTAACGCTTACTTAATGTTTTTCGCTAGCTAACTTCATACCTTTATATTTTAAGATGTCAGACATTCATTCAAAACTAAGAAGATAAATAAGATAAATGGCTAGGCTGTATGAGCTAGAACCCTTTGCCTTCCAAAATACGGGAAAACATAATAAAAGCAACATGGCGCGTAACCGAAAAACGTGACGATTTGCTACAAAAATAAAGAAGATTCACTTCAATAAAAACTTGAACTCACAGCGCCACCTATTTGGTTCAATTGTGATCCGGGGAACCAATCAAAGTCGATCCTGCCGTCTAGGAGGAGTTCAATGATATACACACGTACAGACGAATTATATATATAAAAGAATCTGCATAAATATAATAAAAATATAACATTTAACAAAAAAGTAAAACCAACTTCAAAATGGGTTTGCGAAAGAATTTGAGATTCTGGAACACGTTCCCTGACTTCAAAACAAGTTCTAATATCGTTATTTTATACTTTTTAGTGCAACTTGAATTACTTACCTATATAATTTTATTTACATATTTACAATCAATGTATAAAATACAAACTATGATATATAGAAAACATCCTCAAAGCCCTCGCTGCTTTAACTTTTTTGTTAATGTTAATTTTATTTTTCTTTTTTTAATTTCATGTGTACATATTTTATTCATTGCCATGTAATAGTGTTCTCACAGGGTTAACCGGCTGGTAGAAACGGCTTCGGCAGAATACCAGCGTCTGCTGTTACAACCAGTAGACATTTGCTGAGTCGAAGCCATTTTGCTGCTGTAGCACACATCAAATCTTTTATTTTATTTACTTATTTATTTTATTATTGTTTTTATAAGTAGGTACTCACTCACATCATTGTTGCAAATATCATTATTATTATTATTTTTATTTTATTTTTGTGTATTAATTTATTGTATTTTTAATCTTAATTGTTTTAATTTGTGATTTATTGTAGAGAGCTATGTGTGTCTATATGTAGCAAATAAATTAATGTCTATGTCATTGAATACCAATGAAGATTTGTCTCTGATCGAGGATATGCCTATCAATAATAATTGTCGATAATATTGATAAAGATATTTCAATCGCGATATTCGTGCTCGTTTTCGTTGAGGAATTCCGTCATATCTTCAAAGTACATGATCAGACCATAATAAAATTCATATGGGACCACCTCTCAAGTATGACCTACCAGACCAAAAAAGAATCATCAAAATTAATTCACAATTGGCGGAGTAATCGCGTAACAAACATACGAAAAAAAAAGACTGTTAAAAATGAAATAAATTAAATATAATTATGAAAAAAAATAAAAAAATATGAAAATTACATTATTTCATTAATTACCTCGAAACTGATTGGGATGATTTCATTGTTTAGTATAAAATACAAAACAATGAAATCGTTAAATAAACCGCTGGTGGTAATATTTGTTGGAGTTTGACAATTAAGGTTCTTTAACTCCGGTCCAAAGTTGACATCACCACCTGCTGAAACTTGCTTACGGACGTAGGTACTTTCACTTGGTCGGACCATCGTGTTGGCGACCGGCCTCGTGCTCTCTTTCCTTCGGTATTGCCAACGATGACCAGTTTTTCATATCTATCTCCCCTTCGCATTATGTGGCCGAAATAGTTTAAAATACGCTGTAGGCAGACTGGGTCTTGATATCGAGTTGGGAAGGGATATACACATTTGTGCCATTGGCTTTCCATGGAATACGGAGCATCCGCCTCCAGCACCACATTTCGAATGCGTCTATCCTCTGTCTTTCTCTTGCTCGGATTGTCCACATCTCGATTCCATAGAGGCAACATAATAACATCTAATACTGTTGATTACTGAGCTGGGGTTCCTTGTTCCATCACCCAAAAGTTAATTTTAAGACGACGAAGCTCAGTGTAACATCAGATGCCACGGCTAAAGTGCAATGATCTTGAGCTTTCGTTTAAGGAAAACATCGTGAGGAAACCATTGCATGGTGGTAGACTACTTTGTAGTACCCGCCTGGCTGGCTACCACCCTCAAGTTGAACTGTAGCCAAGCACCTACTAGTGTGAGAGACAGTTGCTTTCTATGCTTTATAAAGGTCGGCAACACATTATCAATCCCACTGGTATAGCTAATGTCCATTGGCGACGGTAGCCACTTACCATCAGGTGGACCATCTATTGATTCTAACATAAAAAAAGAGCAAAGTTGTTTTCGCATTTAAAATTTTAGTATATTTATTATTTATTTATTTATTAGGACATCCAGCAGCATTTTAATACAGTTTAACATAGTCTTTTTAAATTATATATCTAGAGCCAATAACAGGATATCACAAAAAAGAAAAAAAAAGAAATAATTTATAAATATATTAAAAAGAATAAAACAGTGTGATCAATTATCGAATTTAAGGTGACGCCGCGTTAAGCTTAAAAATCTGAAATTCAACGTGCTGCGTCCCGCTCCCTACTATAGCGACCTCTCATAGAAAACCCGCGTAAACGGAACGGGCGTATGCGACAAAATGGTTTTTATTGTTTAATTTAAAAACTACAAATATATTTCATAAAACTTAACTTAACTTAACCTCAAATCGATCCTCAATGTCTGTAAAATTGGAATCTCTTATTTTAAAGAGGTATTTTTGATTAATTATTTTGTGTTATAAAAGTTAACCAATCGTGTTATGCAACGTACAAAATAGAGTCAAAGACATGATGAATTCTTACAACAAATTTCATTTCGTTCGCTTCAGTCATTGTTGAGAAAAATCGGAATCCTTGCAACCAAAATCTTCAAGGCGTCGCCTTAAGTGTGAGATGTGTATGACGTATGTGTGTAAATTACCTACTATGTGTGTAAGTTACTATAGGGATGTATGGGATTTTGTTAATTGTTATTGAGGTCTACATGTTACATGTTAAGTTTGATTTGTTTTAATATGTTGCGTTTAAGTAGGTATAGATTGAGCAAAGATTTCAACAATGATATAATAATAAAACCATTATATACGTAGTGGTTTTTTGAAACTAGTTTTGAATTAATATTCAAAAAACGTTTATTGGCTAATATACATAGGTATGGACTTGAATCTGGTCCTTGACTTTTTGAGGAAAATTGTTTTAAAAACTAAATAGGTAGGTACATGATGTTGCTAACATCGACTGTTTTATAATGTTTAATTTGATAACAATGTGAATATTTAATAAGAGGACCCGTCGGGATTGAGGTCTGAATATGCGGCCAATAATAAATAAAAAAACAAACAAACAAGTCAACATCCAAATAATCTTCATTCAAAAATACATTTTCAACCTTTTTAGGGTTCCGTAGTCAACAAGGAACACTTATAGTTTCGCCATGTCCTCTCTGTCTGTCTGTCCGCAGCTAGCAGAGACTCTTAGTAGATACTAAATAGCTGTAATTAGGCTATCACGCCGACTAAGTGGTAAAATAAAATCTTGAAAAATTAATCCATATTAAAAACTAATTTAGTAAGCTGTCGGAACACACCAGTAGGTGCACTTGAGGGTGGTAGCCAGGTGGGTACTACAAAGTACCCTACCACCATCATATTCCTCACGATGTTTTCCTTCACCGATCCTTACATCCTGTATATAAACACATAAGACTGTTATGTAAACAACTCAAGTAAGTTGTTTAACGACTTATAGACATATAATTACAATACCAATTGCTTATCTGTGCTATAAAACGAAACCAAAAAAAAATAATGGGAATACCATTTGATAAAATAAAGTAATCAGACAACATCAGGTAAGGAAAACGGGTAATATAAATAAGTTTCACGACATTATTCGTCAGTACATGTAGACGAGTTGTTTAAGACGTTTGACGGCGCACGAGCAGTGCAACGTATTCTTACCCCACCGCGGGGCACATTTTAGTTTATAGTTATCATAAAAACTAAGCAAAAATGTATAAATTTTTAGTTTTAGTTGCAATATGCATTTATTGCGTGCACGCAGAAGAAGAAAGTAACATCGAAGGTAAGATAATGTAGTTTCGCATTTTAAAATGTTATTAGTTTTTTAGCGCTCGTTGTGTAACTTTATTTGCCGTTCTTAACCGATCGGCAAAGTTAAGCATCGTCCAGACTGGACGGTACCTGGATGGGTTTCATCTTGAGCGTTTCCGTGCTTCGGAAGACACGTAAAGCCGTTGGTCCCGGTTATCACTTAATTGTGATAGTCGTTAAGCTAGTTGGAGACCTCCTAGGTGGCTTGACAACTCCAACAGTAGGTTGACCACTAGCCTACCTCCACCAATCCGCAGTGGGCACGTGTGGTAGAGTATTTGCCAATTCCCCTTTCCCCATTATTCGTGAAAGGAGGCCTGTGCTCAGCAGTGGGCAGATATAGGCTGTCATTATTATTTATTATTTGTTTTGACGCGGATGGGTCAATTTACATACAAACATATAAACATTTCTGTTTGTTCTATGTAATTATCATTGTTTTTATATGCCTGTGTTTCACCATCTCACTAAGTGAAGATCTGGCCAAAGGTGGTAAGCACACAAAGCCTAGATGGCATGTATGTTTTATTAGGAACATTATTTTTATATTACTACTGTTCCCCGCGGTTTCGCCCGGGTTCCCGAACTATAAAATTGCTTATAACCTTCCTTGAAAATTCGGCTATCAAATGCAAATAGTAGATTATTAACCAAGGGGATAAAGCAGTGTCTTCTGTCGCGGGTGACGATTTAAATCGCGAGCGTAACGAAGGAGTCGAGGTTTACTCCCGAGCGTAGCGAGAGTGTTAAAAAATCCTGTTTATGAAAAAAAAAAGTATATATGTACAATGTTTGTAATGCACATAAGATACTAGCTTCCGCCCGCGGTTTTACTCGCGTTCCCGAGGCATTTTATGTTTTTTATGCCTTCCTCGATAAATGGGCTATGCAACACTAAAAGACTTTTTCAATTCGAACCAGCAGTTCCTGAGATTAGCGCGTTCAACCAAACAAACTCTTCAGGTTTATAATATTAGTAAAAGATATTATAGAATATATACTGTCATACTATTTGACAGACACATAATCGTTTTTCAATCACATCTAAATCTACATAATGGAACATGATAATAACAAGAGTACTATTTGCATACTGTTGCCGGAAATATTCTCAATTAATAAAAAAAAAAACAAAAACATGTCCTTGGGGACATGAGAGATTTTAAGTTGGCAACGACGCATTTTTTTTTACAGACCACTAGGTACAGGTACTGAGTGCAATGCCAATTTTTAAGTTTTCTTTTTTTATGTCCTTTCGCGGGCATGCGTCCAACAACTAACAGATCTTCCATTGCATTCCAATGAACCTTTGGTTTGTTGTTGTGTACACGCCCGCGAAAGTTAATGACATCAAAACCTTAATTTGTATTCAAAACAAGTTTTTAAGTTTATAAATAATTCATGACTTTAAAAAATATATTCGATTCACACCTACCTACACACATTTGTCGGCATAGAGTTCGCATAATAATATCCTGATAAATAAAAATATATATATAAGTACCTAATAACGGGCTGACTGACTAACTGACTGAGATTTGACACTTATCATCATAGTGTTTACTACATACATATTATAGGTTATCTTCCGTGTGAGCATAGATAGGTACATTAAGGTGACGCCGCGTTAAGCTTAAAAATCTGAAATTCAACGTGCTGCGTTCCCGCTCCCTACTATAGCGTCCTCTCATAGAAAACCCGCGTAAACGGAAAGGGCGTATGCGACAAAATTGTTTTTATTGTTTTATTTAAAAACTACAAATATATTTAGAAAGATAGAAAGAAAGAAAAACATTTATTTCATGAAACCGTTTCAATTAATATATCTAGAAATGTTGGAACCTCAAATCGATCCTCAATGTCGGTAAAATTGGAATCTCTTATTTTAAACAGGTATTTTTGATTCATTATGTTGTGTTATAAAAGTTTAGCAATCGTGTTATGCAACGTACAATATAAAGTAAAATACAATATGATAGAAATAGAAACATTTATTTTGTGAAACATAGGTAAAAAGATCTTAAATAAATAATGTGTGCGCTATGTTTTGCCATGAAAGGCATACAAAATATGGTTGGATTAAAGAGATTAAATTGATGAAAATTAAAAAGTATTAAAAAAAAATAAAGAAAATTTAAGAATTAAATAGAAATTATACATAATTAAATATAAAATTCTTCAATATCATAATAACATTTATCTTATAATAACTTATTCTATTCCTTTTTGAACTTTTGTAAGGGCATACATTTTATGATGTCAGGTATCTTATTAAATATTCTTGGAGTTATACAAAAAAAAACTCTTATTGCACAGTTGATTCACATATTGAGCACGTATGGATTTTTTCTTTGAATCGGAGACTTTTTCAAATAGCTGTGGATTTGTTTTGACAAACAATGCCGTTTCCAGTATATACAACGCTGGGAGGGTTAATATTTTTAATGATTTAAAATATGGCATACAGCTATCTGTAGTTTTTAAACCACACATTGACCTTATGCAACGTTTTTGCAACCTAAACACAAGCTCTCTATCTGTTGACTGTCCCCAAAAAACAACACCATACCTCAGAACTGAAGCTACTAGTCCGTGATACGCTGTTAGTAGAGTCTCAGTATTTACTTTTCTTGACAGTTGAGAAAGTAGAAAGTAGAGTGATGAATTCTTACAATAAATTTCATTTCGTTCGCTTTAGCAAAAATAGGTATCCTTGCAACCAAAATCTTCTAGGCGTCGCCTTTATAAATAAACTTAAATTTATACTACACCTGCACGGAAAATACCTTTTCTTTTTTTTATGTCAGTTGGTTGACAAGCAGGCTCACTTTTTTTTAATACGAGGCAAAATACCTACGTCATACTGTCACACAAAATAAGCGGAAAAGTCATATAAAGTAAGAACTGTTATTTTTTTATGATAATGCCAAAATTAAGTCAGCCTTCCACGAGCGCGATGTCAACATCACAGTCAGTAGGTAATACATAATGAAAGAAAGAAAGAAAACTGTTTATTGATCCACAAAGTCGCAACACATGTGAATGCCTTAAAACTAATAGGTACTTTACATACCTACTACTAAACTACTATCTAATATCGTCAATTTTGTATTAAACTTTCCAAACGAACATTCTTAGTACAATGAGCTTTAATATCTATAACAATAGCTTAAATTTGCTATCTATTTATTAACTATGTCACTCATCATTTTGTTTCTTTTCCTTTTTGTTATAACACACATATATTGTCAGTGAGACTAGATAAATAATTTAATGTAATAAATCTGAGTTGGTTTTGAAAAGAGTAATTGCTGAGTTTCTTGCCGGCTCTTCTCAGTAAAAGCAACCTTCCGAACCGAGCGTTAGAGTCAGACTATTCATAAGTGCTTGTGAAGGCCTATTTGAATAAAAAATATTTTCATTTTCATTTTCATTCATTTTCATTTTCATTCATTTCAATAAAATTATAATATAAACTCATTATTTTCCTCGCAGGCACTATGTATCACTTAGGATTATTTGTGATTCCCAACTCGTTTACACCCTTGTTCACTTTCTTCCCGCGGGTGAACAATATATAATTCTGAACCGCTTTATTTCATAAATTAACAGTGAGCGTGATGTACTTAATACTCACAATTTTTTTTTCAGGTGTTAGCCGTTTGCGGCGAAGCGGTGGTGGCGGCGGTGGCGGAGGCGGCGGCGGTGGCGGCGGTGGTGGCGGTATTTTTGGCGGCGGCGGTGGCGGCCCCTACGGCGGCGGAGGTGGCGGTCCTTATGGAGGCGGTGGTGGCGGCCCCATAGGAGGCGGCGGTGGCGGTCCTTATGGAGGTGGTGGTGGCGGCCCCATAGGAGGTGGCGGTGGTGGCCTCTATGGAGGTGGCGGTGGCGGCCCCACAGGAGGCGGCGGTGGCGGTCCCATAGGAGGCGGCGGTGGCGGTCCTATCGGAGGCGGCGGTGGCGGTCCTATCGGAGGCGGCGGTGGCGGTCCTATCGGAGGCGGCGGTGGCGGTCCTTATGGAGGTGGCGGGGGCGGCCCCACAGGAGGCGGCGGTGGCGGCCCTTATGGAGGCGGTGGTGGCGGCCCTCATGGAGGTGGCGGTGGCAGTTTTGACGGCCAACCTGGTGGCCAATATAGCGGCGGCGGCGGTGGTGGCCCATACGGTGGTAACGGTGGCGGCCCCTATGGCGGCCTCGGCGGTGGCAGATATAAGCGCGGCGGCGGTGGTGGCGGAGGCGGCGGTGGTGGCGGAGGCGGCGGCGGCGGTGGCGGCGGAGGTGGCGGTGGCGGCGGAGGCGGTGGCAAATAATCGCTCCGTTTCACCCATGAAGCGTAGAGTTGGAAAATGTTTCCCAGCATTTTTGTTCGTACCATATTATCACTGTTTTTTTTTGGATTTTTTTATTTCTTGTTTCATTTATTTAACTGCATAATAAAGTCCGGCCATTATACCTAATAGTAAATAAATACACCATTTGTAAATGTTGTACGAGATTTATGTTTAAAAAAAACAATAGGTACTTTATAACGTTTCTGTTTAGTTGTGATTTATTTAAAATAATTGTTGTAAATTAAATTAAATTATTCAAAAACATTTTCGTGTTCAATGATTTATTTACTGACAAACAATACACGCTGTAAGATGCTAAATATTTTGGCGGTAACTTGAAAAGTGACCCGCGTTCCCGAGGTATCTTAGGTTTTCTCGGTATATAAAAAGTAGCCTATAGCCTGAGATTAACGCGTTCAAACTAACAAACAAAAGAAAAAAAAAATATCCTGCGGCGTTGAGGGCGCCACTTGTTAATATTTTGACAGCTCATAGTAAATTCAGTACACGTATTAGTTCCGTGAAATTCTGCAATATGGCGAGGTGTTTTATTTTTCTGGTCGGTAAACACACGAATTTTAGAAGGTACTAGCTAGCTCGTCATTTCAACTGCCAGTAGGACATTGGAGACAAGTTTTCAAAGTAGCTGACCAGGCGGGTAGGTAATGTCAGCCCCAAAGTAGATGGACACTTCAGTAACAATTTTTTTTTAATACGACATAGTCGGAAACCAAGCGTGCTTCCCGCCTGGTGGGTGGACTCACGCGCAGGAACACAACAGCTCCGGTATTATTATGTGTTGAGCGAAAAATGCTATGCCTTACCTCTCTTAAACTCATAATAATTATTAATCGTTCAACGAGCCATGGAGACGGCTATGCTCGGGGTTTCTCTACGCGATTGAATCAGGGATGAGCAGATCCGTAGACGATCTGGGGTCACCGACTTAGCCCAGTGGATTGGCAAGTTGAAGTGGCAATGCGCAGGCCATATAGTGCGTAGAATGGATGTCCGATGGGGCCGAAGAGTACTGGAGTGGAGACCACGGACCGGCAAGCGCAGCGTAGGACGTCCACTTACAAGGTGGACAGACGACATTGTAAAGATCGTCGGAAAACGCTGGATGCAGGCCGCCCAAGACCGGTCCTATTGGAGATCCTTAGGGGAGGCCTATGTCCAGCAGTGGACGTCTTGCGGCTGAGATGATGATCGTGATGATGAATTATTAATAATTCTAATATATTAATAATTCTCTTCACAGTACATATGAATGCATGAATTGCATAATGTGACATGGTAGTTTCTTTTTTTGGTTTCATTGTATAGGCTTGTGTTTGACCACAATCTCACTATGGCATGTCTAGAATATACGACATATTTTCAACTTGAAGGTGTTAGCCAGCCAGGTGGATACTATTAAGTGTTCCGGCAGCTGCACTTGAGAGCCAGATCCTTCTAGGCTTTGTGTACCTTCCACCTTCGGCCACATCATCACCTACCATAGTGAGATTGTGGTCAAACACAAGCCTATACAAAGTAAAAAAAAAAACCCTACCACCGTGCTATGGTTTCCTCACGATGTTTTCCTTGACCGAAAGCTCAAGCTCACTGTAGTTCGAACCCACGACTTTCGCCGCTGCGTCCGACGTCACTGAGCTATCATCGCCTTGAAATGTAGTAAAGTAATCATCTACTCTTGGGGCTGGACCTACAAAGTACTCTACCACAGTACTGTGGTCTTTTCATCACCACCCAAGCAGCACATTCGACCTGCAATGCCTTTAAAGCTAATCCAAATGTGACCAAATAATGCTTATGAGATCCCTATGGCTATGTCCAGCAGGACGTCTTGCAGCTGAGATGATTTTGATTAACGTCATTATAGAGATATATTCTTCTAAGCAGCCAAAATGGCGCTTAATGGGCGCACTTTTTAAGCAGTTAAAGATCCAATAGCTTGCTTAGCAGATCTAAATGTACAGCTGCCGAAACGTACAGTTGCCGAATAGCCCCGAGTATCTGAAATCACCTTTATTTACTAAGCATTAGGCCACTGTTTGGCTTATAATCTCAACACAGTACCTAAGTGATGATGTCGCCGAAGGTGGTAAGCACACAAATCCTAGAGGAAACTGTTTTTTTTTTAAATCAGTAGGTTGACAAGCAAACAGCCGGTCCACCTGATGGTAAGTGGTCACCGCCGCCTATGAACATGTGCAATACCAGGGTGATTGACTATGTGTTGCCGACCTTGAAGAATTCTTTTTACGCCCCTCGTGAAAAACCCCATATCATAGCGCTGAGGGAAAACCGTAATGGAGAGCTCATACCATATCCCAATGACTATCAAAGGCAGCTGCCAGAATACACTGGTAGTCCTTGACAGATTTTGAACTTGAGGGTGGTAGCCAGCCAGGCGAGGACTGTAAAGTAACCTATCACCGTGCTATGGTTTCCTCACGATGATTTCCTTCAAAGTCAAAGTCAAAGGCATTTATTCAGTTCAGGCCCCAGAAAGGCACTTATGAACGTCGAAGCTACTGAGGTTACCACCGGTTCGGAAGTCGCCTTCAACTGAGATGTACCGTAGAAAGAAACTCAGTTTTTTTGTCACTGTCCAATTGACAATGTTGGCTTTTTTCCATTAAATATTTAAACAATGACACTGAAACATTTCACTTAAAGCTCGAGCGTTGTAGGATTGAAGTGGGACCATCGTTTCCGCATTCGCATTACCTGTCAATGAAAAAAAACACTGAGCGAAATTTGCCAACTCGCACGCACCTCGCTTACTCGCCGGCGATGAGAGAAACCCCTTATGTTAATCGATTTAAAAACTAGCTGTCCCTCGCGGTCACCCATATTACCAGTAAAAGTATTACATTACCGAAAGTATTTTTCTTATCCGGTTTAGTAGTTCCAGAGATTATTCCCTACATATAAATAAAGGCCGATCTTCTATTTTAAAAATAGATTTATATGAAAAAAAGATCGCCACGAAATGAACAAATCAAATGTCGTTTTTTTTTATCACCTACTATCTGTTCCGCGCGGATTCACCCGTTTCACTTTTCTGTACGCTTTTTTCAAATATTTTCTCTCATGCAAACCGTCCTGACAATTACAAACGTCAATCAGATGCTAGGTCGAGTAACATTGTCCATTGATGCTGCGATAAATTAAAGCATTTGATGGACAAGGACTTACCGCTAAAACTATTGCTGAGAACTTTGCAACTGGATTTGACAAAGCAGTTAAAGATATCATTCCTAACTGTAGTGTGAAATTAGAAAGAAAAGAAAGTTTTTTTTATTTTATGCACGCATCCAGCTTCAACAAAATTTCAACACGAAATATGCATCAACACATAAAAAAAAAAGAAGATATTATGAACTAATACAAAAAACAGAATAAAGACACTATGATAGATTTTTTTACATAAATAAATAATAATAAAAAAAATACGACTAGGCTGAATGGCTCTGAGCCTTTGTCTGCCTTTTGACAGATTAGTAGATCCAAAGACAAATAGTAAATCAAATAATTCAAGTATTCTCTATCAGAAAACATCTGGTGATAAAATATATAAAATTGTTCGAAACATAAACTCAAATAAAGCTCCAGGATCTGACCAAATTAAAATATCATATATCAAACTTGTGGGAGATGATATATCAGCAGCTATTGCTAATTTAATAAATTGCAGCATTAAAACTGGTTTATATCCAGACGAATTAAAGGTTGGTTGCGTTAGGCCAATTTACAAAAAAGGGAAACGCAATGATTTTTCCAATTATCGCCCAATTACACTGCTTTCTTCCATAGACAAAATTGTGGAAAAATACATCTGCCAACAAATACATAATTTTTATAGGAAGCACGACGTAATATATTGTAATCAATTTGGGTTTCAAATGGCACAACTGACCTCTTATCGAGATTTACCGATGAAGTCAACTAGCATTTAAATAATAAAATACATGTACTGGCTCTGTTCATTGATTTCTCGCGTGCTTTTGATACTTTACAGCATAAACAATTCATAAATAAGCTAGATAAATGTGGAGTACGGGGTCCTTTGCTCACATGGTGTGAAAACTATCTTAATAATCGAACGTAGTGTCAAAGTTGATAACACCCATAGTGAACCTATAATTACAACAGAAGGCACGGCCCAAGGCTCGGTCCTAGGCCCTCTACATTTTCTATCTTATGTGAATGATATGAGTAACTGCATTAACTTTTGTACATGCTACCTGTTCGCCAATGATACGTGCCTCGTAGCGGCTGATAAAGATCCACAGAAGGCCAGTGAATTGTTGCAGACTGATCTGAGTTCATTGGTTAGGTAAAACCAAGCTGCTTGTTATCAAATCTCCATATATATTGAGTATCATCCTATAAAAAATATTGTGGCCCACGACCATAGTTGCCTATATAAAACCCGTCGAGTCGCATGTTGCTGTCCACCTATAGAAATTGTAAACAAACAAAAATATCTCGGTTTATCAATAGACAGTAAATTTAACTGGTCCTATCATATTGAGCATGTTTGTGATAAATTAAGGATTTTTTTAGCTAGCTAATATAATAAATCTCAAAGATCGCATCCCCTTCAAGGTCAGGATAATGCTGTATAACTCGCTGACAGAGTCTTATTTCCAGTATGGACTCAGCAACTACGCTCGTACATATATGGCGTATCTGAAAAATATTGTGTCACCCAAAATTAAAACACAATTTTATAATAATGATATTGGTATCTTTAAACATTGTAAAACTTTACCGGTTCACTCTCAGTTTAAGAACTTATGGAACATTTCTTTATATATATACTTAAGGAACATTTCTTTAATGGCACACTTATTAAGGAAATTAACCATTCTGTATACACGCGGGCAGTTGCTCGAAGATACCTTACAACGCGTGCGAACAATGCTTACGGAGTGAGGACTACTAGTTATTTAATTCCTCGGCTAATTAAAAAACTACCCTCTGATTTACGCGATAGTGTCACAGAAAAAAATATAAAGGTTAAATTAAAATCTCATTTCCTAACAGAACCGATATAGAAAAATTGAGACTGAATTTACCTCAACTCCAGTTAAAATTAGAATTAAATTATTTTACCATGTCAATTTCATTGTTTATCTAATTATTTGTTCATTGTTTGTTTTATTTTCCTTATTTTTTACTTTTATATAACTTTTGTTGGTAGGATTTTAATTACATTTTTATTACAACTAGCACTAAATAGCTTATATGTTGTGGTTTTTTGAGCTATTTTATGTTGAAATTGTAGAATTGATAAATAAATAAATTAAAAAAAAAAACAAAAAAAAACAAAAATAATAAGCCAAATAGTGCAGTCTTTCTGAAGTGAATTGAAGTGATGTACTTACATACATTCGGCAGTTGATTTTAATTTATACTGTGAAATCATGAAAAAATTATCAGCCATACAAAAGTTCAATACCTACTCAACCAAAATGTATGAAGCAACCGTTTTATTTTACGCGATACCAGAGTTCGTCCCATAATAAAAGTTGTTCATATTGATGAGTACTTCCACCCCTGCAAGTATTGCCAGTGATAACAAAATCACCCTGTATAGATAAAAAAATGCTTAAAAGTTTTTGAGCACCTACACAAAAGCATGCCATGGGAATTCCCTTACACAATAAATAAAATTATTCATATCACGTAACGTAATATAAATTCCCCAACTCAATGACGTCAGACCTTAGAGAATACATAAAAGCTATAGAGTAACAGTATCGCTCCGGTCCGTCGTGCCGATCGTAAGCAAAAATATCATAGATACTTATCTATGATATAGCGCTATCATAGCGATGTGCCATGCATCTGCACCCGCCCCGCGTCTCCCGCATCCCCTTTTGACACCCTTCTGTGTTCATACTTGTGCTTTCGGTTAATACTTAGTAAGGCGTGCTCTATAGCTTGCTTATGTATACTCTAAGACAAACAACACGCCAAGTCTTTCCGTGAGTTTAATAATAAGATGTCAAAATAAGATTGATCATCCTTAACAAGCACTTATAATATTAGGGTTGCTTCAACAAAATTAAATTATGAAAACGAAACCTATAACTTATGAGATCTTAGATTTTTTCACTATTTTAAAGTAATTCGGCCCTAGAAATTATGACCGTCGAAGCTACTGAAGTAACCACCGGTTCGGAAGTCGGCCTTCAACTTAGAAGAAGATATAGCAAGAGAACTGCAACAGGGGTACGTGGGACCTAAGTTTGAGGAACTCTGGCCTTCGGTAACCGTTTAATCAGGCTGTATGCTTGTTTATAACCTTATTTCTATAATAATAATACCTAACAGTAAAGACGCCATGACACATTACAGCTGTGTAAATGTGTAAATCCAAAAAGCCTATCTTAGCTTACACAGCAGTGTAATAGGTTAATGAACTCACTAATAAGAATGTGATGTGATTCCTCGTGCATGCAAATTTTCTCAACACGTTTTCCTTTACCGTAAAACCTGTATAAACATTTGTTTATATTACAGCACCCCAATGGTAAATTACCCATTATTTTTAACAAGTTTTTAATAGGTATTAAAACGAATATAATTTATAATATAATGATTTGAATTAATCTCTTGACATTATAAGGAAAACAGCAAATAATTAAATACAGGCTGAATTTTTATGCTAAAAAAAGGTTGAATACCTACTCTATGTGATTATTATATACATTTACATATAAAAACTTTATAGTTACACAACAAGTTTAGCAAAAAAGTCGTATATCAAAAAAATATATTAAAAATTATAAGTAGGTACCTACCTAATATAATTTCCAACCTGTATAAGCACCAAAAACTCGTTAGGCAACATAGCCTAACGAACGTTATTAAATTGCTTGTATATTATAAAATGAAATGAAAATAAAATATAAACGTATACGGGGAAAATCCATGTGCCAAATGATGTCCAAGAAACCATTTATATATCGCGCGGCATTATTTTGCGTCAGTACATGTGGATGACTCGAATAAGTCGTTTGAACTACCAGTTTATCAAGATGCTAAGACTTTTTATATTTGTCTTATGCTTTTATTGTGTGCGTACTGCTGTCATTGGTAAGTGAGAAAGCAAATCTAGTAAAACAGAGTTGAAATATATCTGTCATATTCTAACGTCATGCAAAAAAAAAGAGAAGGGGCTATCTCTCAATATCTAACTTCTTCTTCCCTATGTGCGAAGAGGGCGATGGCTGCCACGTGCGTCATACTTGTGAACAGGTGCTGCTTGTGGGGGCTGGTCTCTATCAATTTGCTATCTATTTATTTACACATTAATAATTTTCTTTCAAATATTTTCAATGAGACTAGATAAAAAAAATGCAATAAATCTGAATTTTGAAAAAAAAATTGCTGAATTTCTTCCCGGCTCTTCCCAGCAAAAGCAACCTTCCAAACCGTACGTTAGAGTCAAACTATTCATATATGCTTGTGAAGGCCTATTTGAATAAAAATATTTTCATTTTCCTTATCGTCATGGACCTAACAAAAAGAAACGGGGCTAAAATAAGTCTTATAAATCAGCTCATGTATTGACACCATTTACAGTTTTTGACTTAAATCTGGTATTGGAGATGGTACAAACTATTGTGCAATTTGATGAATAAGAAGAGAAAGGCCTGAATGAAAAGAGAATTTAATGGTTATATAAGTTAGGAGTGAATGCTGACATGTCACAGAGGTGACAGATGACACATGACGACCAGAACTACCTATCTAACTATCTTAAGAAAGACTGTACTTTTTATATTTGCAGGACAGAGCCGCATACAAGATGACCAAGTCTTCAGGACAGCTCAAGATAATGAAATTGCATCACCAACAGACCTAATCCATGAGGAGGTAATATGACAGTCGAATAAGTTTTTTTTTTATACAGATTATATTCTAGAGCATTCCATAATTATAGACCATCTGTTGTTGTATCTGATTTTTTTGTTTGTTTGATTGTTTACTTAAAGGCGCTAATCTCTGGATCTGTCGGATTTACTCTTGAGGAAGGTTATAGGCTATTTATCACGGGAATGCGGGCGAAACCGCGGGGAACAGCCAGTCTAATTATAATTCTGTCTCTTGCAGTCCATAAGGCAGAAACGTAGCGGCTACAGTCATTCTTGGGCGCAATCGTGGGCGCATGCCTGGTCTTACGGTGGCGGTTCCGCACACATAACAGCAGTGGCTCCGTCGCGTGGCGGTGGTACTGCGCACGCGACGGCGATATCTCAGTCCCATCGCAATGGAGGCAGTGACGCATTGGCAACGTCCTTTGTATCAAACTATCAACGCTGGCGACGTAATATCGGTGTATAACCGCTCTCAATGTGCTCAAGCGGCGGTTAATTGGTGTGCTCAGGGGTATTTGCTTGGAGGCCCGATGGAATGACACCTGTTATCCAATTTCAGAACATGGCAGTTGTATAGTACATGACTGAGTTGGTCAGTCCACCAGTGAAAATGGTGGCGACAAACTTGTGTTGGTGTATTCCTGCCTTACGAAGCTCGATCTTCGAGTACACGACAGCAGATTATTTTATTGAATGACCACAATGATCAGTCAACTGGTAATGAAACGACCAGAGAATATAATTATTTAAATATGTATATAATTAATTAATGATAATAAATGTCATGTTTTTTTTTTATTTATGTTTTTATTTTGCGCTTACTTCTTCATATTTTATTGTAGTTGTCGTTCTTTTTTTTAATGCAGATAGGTTAGTTTGACGACAGAGCAACCATTTTACTAATCTTACTTCCTACTTACTATATATATGGATGGATGTTTGTTACCCAATCACGCCAGAACGACTCAACGGATCAGGATGAACTTTGGCACATAGGTAGATTATAGTCTGGAATAGCATTTAAGCTACTTACTTTTTATCCCGGGAAAAATATAAGATCCTTCGGGAACGCGGGTGAAACCGCGGTCAGAAGCTAGTAGTAAATATAGTGATAAAGCCGAAATAAATAAAGAATCAGCAAAAATACTAACTTACTGAATAAATTCAACCTGTATAAGCATTCTTGTGCGTCTCAAAAAACTTGTTATACCACATGTTGACTCAAGTTTTAGATTTTATTTTAATATAAATGAAATGAAATTCAAAATAATATCAACGTAAGGAAAATCCATGTTACAAAATAAACCAATCAAACAACATTGGACCTTATGATCATTTAAATACAGTATCGCGTTATTATTTTGTATCAGTAGGTACGAGTCGACAAGTTGCATTAGACGTACGAGCGCCAACACCCCGTGTTCCGCGTTCACACCCCACTGGGGTACACTGTTTAATATCTAAATTTATTTATTTTTAATCAAAATGCGAGTTTTTCTAATAGTCTTATGCCTTTATTGTGTGGGTGCGGCTGTCATCGGTAAGTTAGATCCCAAATCTTTAAAACTAAACTTGACACTGGCATAATGTTTATGCAGCCATAATTAAAAAAATAATAATTAAAAATGTGTACTAGAAACTTGGATTGAAGCGGTAAGTTTTATAACCCAAGGCTACGATATACGAATAATGATGTTTCTAAATCAAGTTTTTCTCTGTATACTTTGATACAAGTAATTTGTAAAAAATATATGTTAAACTTGAAGATTTATGCAGTGGAATCATCTTTTTAATAATTTAAAATTGCCATTGAGAACGTCAGAAAAAAAATCCAGAATATGTGCCTTTATAAATTAAAAAATATTTTTCTCCTATTTTACCAATCCAAATAACTTGAAAATATCAACAAACATTCTAATATCTAATACAAAGGGAACTATTTCGTTACTTTTCCAAAAAAAAACACTGCTTTTTAAATAGGTATAACTTCTGGAAATAGATTTCCTTCCCTCTCCAGTGCGGAACAGGGTTATTCGGAATTACATCTGCTAGTACCCTAGGACCGGTGATATATAGACTTTTATGATGATAGTTCAGTAGAAGTGACATTAAGTGAAGATTGTAGACTCCAATCCTACAATGAGCTTCAGCTTTCGGTGAAGAAAATCGTCGTGAGGATACCATAGCATGGTGGAAGGGAACTCTTTAGCACCCACCTGGTTGGACACATTCAAGTTGATATTTGCCTGTTCTAGTTTTTGCATACCACCTTCGGCCACATCATCACTTGCCTTAGTGAGATTATGATCAAAACTTATGAATTGAACTTAAACTTAAGTGAAACTCATGTACGTTTCAGATGAGATCCACACTGATGACAATTCGAAGGCAAATCTAGACAATACAGGCTCCGCAGTTGCATCTGATATTTTGAAGGTAATATTTCTTTATTTATTACTTGCTTTTCCGCGTTACCGGGATAAAATATAACCCATGTTACTCAGGGATAATGTAACATTCTAATGGTGAAAGAATTTTCGAAAACGGTCCAGTAGTTTTTATGTTTATTCGCTACAAACATACAAAAATATTAATCCATTTCCCAGGGATTTTATGTTTCCCGGGATAAAAAGTAGCCTATGTCCTTCTCCATACCATAGGCTATCTGCATACCAAATTTCATTGCGATCGTTTCAGCAGTTTAAGCGTGAAAAGGTAACAAACAAACTCACTTTCTCATTTATAATATCGCGGGGGACAGCTAGTGAATGTTTGTATGTTTGTGACTCAATCACGCATAAACAGCTCATTGGATTAGGATGACACTTGGCACATAGATAGATCATACCCTGGAATAACATATAGGGTACTTTTTATCCCGGGAAAATATAAGATCCAACGGGAATGCGAGTGAAACCGCATGGCGGAATATGAATTGGAAAACATTCAAACCATAAAAAAAATAAGAACAGAAAGAACGACATTATTTTACGCATCCAGTACCCCAACCACTCGTTTACCACCTAAGGTTACCTTATGGAATGCAAATGAATAAATAAATAAAATCATAATCTGATTATTTATATCAAACATCGGACATAATCAGTAACATTTTATACATAAGCGTCTCTCGCGGTTTCACCCGCGTTTCCGAGAAAAAATTAGCCCATGTCCTTCTCCATACTATAGGCTATCTGCGTACCAAACATCGCGATAACAGCGGTTTAGGCGTGAAAAGGTAACAAACAATCAAACTTGTAATTATCTATATATGTATATATTTACAAAAGAAAAGTAGTAGGTATATGTAGTATATCAGTTATCTGGCTTCCATAGTACAAGCTCTGCTTAGTTTGGGGTCAGATGGCCGTGTGTGAGGAATAATGTCCCAGAATATTTATTTAAACTCACATTTGCATTTATGATATTAGTTAGGATTAGGATAAGAAATTAGGATTAGGATTGTAGAATCTTATTTAGTTTAATTCCAAACTCTAAATTTGTCAAGGAATCAGTAAGAGAGAAGCGAAGCGGGGGCCACGGAGGCCACGGCCCGGCATGGGCGACGGCGAATGCAGCTTCGACCGCAATCGGTGGCGGTAACTCTCATGCAACAGCAGTAGCAACATCTCATGGGGGCGGCGGCGGTGGCGGCGGCGGTGGTTCTCGCCGCTGGCGTCGTGATGTAGAGGGGTACCGGCGGTTCAAGCGCGGAGGCGGAGGCGGTGGTGGCGGCGGTGGCGGCGGCGGAGGCGGTGGCGGCGGCGGTGGTGGCGGAGGCGGCGGCGGCGGTGGCGGCGGTGGCAAATAACCACCCAACACCTGTTGAGCTCGAAGCAGTTTTTTCTGCGTCGTATTTATCCGCTTTTAACGCTGGATTTACCAGTTGTTGAATGAACTGTCATGACGGAACGGCCAGAGAGTAGATTATTGTAATTACAATGATAATAAATGTCGTATATTTATTTTTGTCTTCATTTTTAATTATGTTACTGAAAAAAGTTTCAGATATTGTTAATACCATTGTGCTGTACCAGCACCACAGATCCTGTACTGGGTAATGAACAAACTATAATTGACTTAAATGATCTCAAGTTATTGCTCGAGGTTAGACAACCGACTAATTGTGAACACCTTCAGGAGGACATACGGAAAGTCGTCAATTGGTGCCATGAAAATAAACTATACTTTAACGTATCCAACTATTCAGTAATGAGCTTCACTCGTGCTCGTACACCTACCCACAAGATAGACACAGTGGCAATGCAACGAGTAACATTGTACAGGTACGAGACTTGGGTGTTTGTTTGACTTCAAATTTATGTTTTCGTGAACATATTACAATGGTTTGTAATAAGGCCTACAAAAACCTGTGGTGTATACTAAGACAGACTCGGAAATTCAATAATATATATATAAGCGGTAAGAGTGCTATACGACGCGCTAGTCAGAAGTTATCTAGAACATAGCACAGTTATATGGGCTCCTCACGAAGAAAAATACATGCTCATAGTGGAGCGGGTGCAGAATAATTAAGTACCGTCCCTTACGGTCCCCGCACACGGGCCACCGGCCACAACAAAAAAAACACCGCCGCCGGCATATTTCCTGTAGATTTCATACATTTTATATGGACTCACCGCACATGGTTGACGCCGGTGGCTGCCACACACTACAAATCGTCGCTGCTATAATAGTCGTTCTAGCTTCGCGTGGCGGCGTTTGTGGCTGACAACTTAGTCATATTAGATTTATAATTAACCACCTCCGTGGTATGGTTTACTCACGATGTTTTCCTCCACCAAAAGGTTAAACTCATGTAAACGAAACTTAACCATACTAATATTATAAAGAGGAAAGATTTGGATGATTGTAACGAATAAACTTAAAAACTAACTGGACCGATTTCAATAATTCTTTCCCCAATAGAATGTTACATTATCATTGAGTAACATAGGCTATATTTATTAATAGAAAAAAATGAAAATTGAAAATTTTAAAATTTAATTAGAAAGACGGTAGAAATGGTAGAAACAAAAGTTGGTTACATTCGTATCGTAGTATTAATTCTTATTTAAATGAATAGTTTTATCATCAAGGCTTAGCAGTAAATGTAGCAGTATGTAGTTACGCTGTGGTAGCAGTAAAATAATTTTTATTTCATTAGAATCGGACATATAATTTCGAAGTTATCTCGAGTATAAAAAAGCAATACGTGAACCATTCGACGCCGCCGGGACGTTCCCTACTCTATAGAGTGGCTCACGGCAGAACGGGTGAACGGATTTGAATGAAATTTGGCACAGAGATAGATTATTAGTAGAACCCTATGGACCGCGGGTGAAACTGCGGGGCAGAAGCTAGTTGATAATAATTCAATGAGTATTTAGATTAGAGAAATAAAGATTCTTAAACCATGATTAAATTGCCTGGTTTCCATAGTATATATGCTTTTATTACTTAATTTGCAGATTAAGTAGGTCTGTGTTTTACCACAATCTCACTATGTAAATGCTCTGCCTATATCAATAACAGTAAAAAAGTAACCATTCATTTTTTAATATTTTTATTATAAAAAAAAACATTGTATTTTTTTATCAATACTATTGCATTACAGATTATATTACATAATATTATAAATATCGTAATTATGACATAGATCTCGTGAGTCATAAACCGGGATGTATATATTTTTCTACTTTGTATAGATTAATACTTGATAATGTTGTAGCCGAAGGTGGTAAGCACACAAAACTTAGAAGGAACTGGCTCTCAAGTACAGCTGCCGGAACACACCAATAGGTGTTTGGCGACCGATTTTCAACTTGAGGGTGGTAGCCAGCCAGACGGGTACTACAAAGTACCCTACCACCGTGCTATAGTTTCCTCCTCACGATGTTTTCCTTCACCGAAAGCTCAAGCACATTGTAGGATTCGAACCCACGAACTTCGCCGCAGTGTTAAGCGGCAAATATATTCAATAAAAACAGAAAAGTTACAAAAATTAATAAAAGCGGTTATCAAATCAATTTAACTATAATCGCGACCGCCGCCACCGCCGCCTCCACCGCCACCGCCGCCGCCTCCACCGCCACCGCCGCCACCACCACCGCCACCGCCGCCACCGCCACCACCGCCTCCACCGCCGCCGCCGCCGCCACCACCGCCACCACCACCACCTCCTCCGCTGCGCTTGAACCGCCGACTTGCGTCAGGAAGACCATTGCCGTTCCCACCATTATAACGCACATCACCACTGTTTGGTCCGTAGCCACCACCGCCGCCACCCCCATTGGGACCTCCTCCACCACCGCCACCTCCGTTGGGACCACCACCACCACCCCCGTTGGGACCACCGCCTCCCCAATTGGGACCACCACCCCCATTATTGCCACTGCCATAGGCGCCACCCCCACCATTGTTGCGTCCGTAGCCACCACCACTGTTAGGATCATAGCCACTATTAGAGCCGCCGCCGTGCCCACCATAAGGTCCGCCACCGGCGCCGCCAAAAGGACCACCACCGCCACCTCCATTAGGACCACCACCACCGCCACCACCCCCGTTGGGACCACCACTACCACCTCCGTTAGGACCACCACCACCCCCGTTGGGACCACCGCCTCCCCAATTGGGACCACCACCCCCATTATTGCCACTGCCATAGGCGCCACCCCCACCATTGTTGCGTCCGTAGCCACCACCACTGTTTGGATCATAGCCACTATTAGAGCCGCCGCCGTGCCCACCATAAGGTCCGCCACCGGCGCCTCCAAAAGGACCACCACCGCCACCGCCACCGCCACCTAATGAGCCGCCATTGCCACCATTAAAGCCGCCACCGCCACCGCCACCACTGCTTTGCCGCCGCAATCGATTACATTTGCTCTTACCATTTTGAGTGCAGCTCTCACCTAAAAATACAAAAAAAAACTAAAATATTATAACAATGATACAACTATGATATTATTTTTGCACCCGATCCAATATTGTAAGTATTTATCAGTTTTAATGCCGCGCTTTTGCTATTACAGTTTTGTCAGGCGCTTACGTAAGCGCATCACTTGAGAAAGGCTGGACCGATTTGGCAAATTTAATTTTAAAAAAAATTTTGTAAGTAGTGATAATAAGTAATGCCTGAATAATTTTAAAATTTGGGAAATACTTAAAGTGCTTTTTTATAGGATTTTTGTAAGAACTAATATACACTGATATTTTTGCGTTACAAGTTACAAAAGGACCCTCCAAATTTCGTGTTTTTATGACCAGCGGTTTAGACTGCGTTGATTATCAGTCAGTCAGTCAGCCAGTCAGTCAGGATTTCTTTTATATTTAAAGATAGGTAAATTTGACGAAATCTTACCTTCGACAGCTGCGTGCACACAATAAATGCATAAAATAATTATAAAAAGTCTATGCATTTTATTTAAAATCTTTTATTAATCACGATACTAAACATTGTACCCCACTGTGGGGTGTGAACGTGTAACACGGGGTGTTGGCGGTCGAATGTCAGAAGTAACTTGTGACAATTATTTATATGGACCGTGTTATCAACTGAAATACTTTAATTTCATATCTCTTGGATTTCCCCTGTACATATTTTATATCTATTATTTAGAATAGCTGTCCCCCGTGGCACAGAAGAAATATAAGCAGTAGTCCGGCTTCAAACAAACGGCTGAAACGAGTGATGTCATTAGAAAGAAAGAAATTATATTTATTTGTGGCACATGTAGCCAATTATTTACATAAAAAAATAGCAAAAGGAGAGAACAATAAAAAAATTAAATTAAAAGGAACAGATTTGCCACAAAACGGACCCAACTCAGCATAATGCTGGTCGTTTAACCAACGCTGGTCTTCCGATGGGCTCGGTTCGTGACGTCACGATACAGAATAAACATAAGCTACATCGGTGGCAACCAAAATTCAAACTAAATTTTCTCCTTAGTCTTAAATGATACATTGATGATAATAAATTTGGGAATATTTAATATCCTAAGGATTACATAAAACCTAAAAAATATACAAAAAATTGATAAATGAAAAAGTTCACCGATATGATAAAAAAAACACCATTTGTTGAAATTCACCCATAGATTTCATGTGCTTTCTGGTGATCGTAAATAAATTTCTTAAAGTTTTTACCTTTGACGCTAAGGATATCTCAGCAAAAATACGTCCGGAATTATCCGGACATGTCCGGAAATATAGGCATTTGTCCGGAATGCGGGGGGGAATCCTAAACCGTCCGGAATTCCTACAATTAAGTAAAGAGTGAAATAAAATTACTTCTGATATTTAATGCTGTAAAAGGTTTTATATATGTGCAATCTAATACTGGCCTATGTCATGATACTAAGAGATGAGTATATTACCTTAGTTACGAATTTAAAACAGATTGTTTACTTTGTGACATTAGCTTTTATCTACGACTGCTACATTGTACGAACCATACGAACTTTGTATAACATCTTAAATATATTAGTACGAACAGTTCTAAGTGTGTTTACTCTGCTACAGGGATAATAAGACCCTGTTCTACAAATGCTCCCAGAAATATTGTTCAACAGTTCCGAATGTTTAATAAGTTTTGTAGAACATATCGCAAGTCAGGTCCGCACTATTTTATTTACAAGAAAGTCTAGAATTTTCATTAAATGTCAGGAATTTTCTCCGGAATTTAGATTTTTTGATCTGGTAACCCTTGTTGAGCGTAGCACTACGCTGCTACAGTGTTACGTTTATCATAAGTACCTACCTACGTATTCCATTTTCATTACCTACCTACATTATAAACAGTGGACACCCGTATAAAGGAAATGTTTACTTTAAATGTGAACTTATTGCGTAATGACAATAATAAATATGTCCTAGGTAAGTATTTGTTGTTGGTTGCCAAGACGACATAATTATGATGAAAGTATGTACCACTTTCTCATATTTTAGTAACGATTTCTATGTTTTAGCAAAAACCATCTTAGTTTTATTTAAATGTGTCAATTTAATCCACTGCTTCAAAACTGAGAGACTACAACAAAACTAAATACCCTAGCCCTCTGACCAATAGTAGGCATTTAATTCAAGGACACCCTCGAGTCGGCCTACTGCTTTTGCCTATATACTGTGCCCGTGGTTTAATTAACCCGCGTTCTCAAGATAAAAAATAACCTATAACCTTCCTCAATAAACTGGCTATCTTATGCAAAAATATCGGTGTATATACAAAAATCCCATATTTTTATGTCATTCAATGTCACACACCGGTGTCTACTGTTTTATTATATGTATAGAAATATATATAATGTAGGTAGATAGAGATATATAGATAGATGAGGTAGAAGAAGTAGAAAGTGATTAAACATTAATTTAAACTTTTAAAAAACTTCGGACTTAATTCACAAAAATCTTTTTTATCGAGTACCTACCTAATTTTAATTGTTGTACGAAATATTTGCAATATTTACATCCATTTAATCAGTTGAGCACCTACATTGACACCTAAAAACGTAATGATTATAAAACATATAGGCATTTGTCACTACAGAAATTGTAGAATGGAATTACCCCAGATAATAATTGTTATGGTTTAAAAATCAAAGTGTCCGATATTTTATAAGGTACCTACTTGATTGCAGGTCAAATCAGCAACCTTTTTATCATTAAACAAATATAGTTTTTTTTTTAGTATAACTGGCTTATCCGGCGTGCGTTGTATTGCCTCTTCTTTTCTTTGTAGGAGATGGTTCAATGGGCTGCATGGCTAGAAAAAAGTTCGCAGAATCCCGTGTGGTGTGTATAGGTACAGGTTGAACCGCGTAGTGATTATATCCGCTTTCAAAGTCAAAGTCATTTATTCAGTTTAGGCCCTAGGAACATATGAACGTCGAAACTACTGAAGTTACCACCGGTTCGGAAGTCGCCGTCAACTAAGAAGAACCGGCAAGAAACTCAGCAAGGTTACATTTTTTGTAGATTTACTTTTAGTTTTTTGGACAATATGACAATGTTGGTTTTTTTTCCATTAAATGTTTTACAATTATTAAAGAAACATAATAGGTAAGCATAAACACTTTTTTTTTTTTTAAATAACAAGAAATCTTCTCCCTGGAGGGAATGTAGGTATATACCCTTAATATTGAAGATAGGAAGTTTTACTTCAAATAAACTTTATTCTATTTTTAATGTAATGAATAGCTGCATTCAAAGAATTTTTAAAAATCACCTGCATGAGCCGGGAATCAAACTGGACAAATGTGGGAAAAACATCCTGTATTTTTATGATACCGATCGAATGGGTCAATTGCGAGAACCAAATTCTTCTTAGTAACACGGTATCCTAAATTAAAGGAAGACCATGAAATTTAACAATAATTTATAAGGTTCTAATCCATAGGTACTATAATATAACTAATAACTTATAATCCTAACTTCCTAATCTTAATCCTAACTGTAATATTATAAATGCGAATGTGAGTTTGTTTCTTTGTTAATTTTTCACGCCTAAACCACAGAACCGATCGCGATGTTTGGTACGCAGATATACGCAGCCTATGGTATGAAGAAGGACATTGGGTAATTTTTTCTTGTTAGTTTAAATGCGAAAGTAACTCGTGTCTGTTACCGTTTCACGCCTAAGCCGCCGAATACAACGTGATGAAAGGTACGCAGTATGGTAGGGAGAGGGACATAGGGTACATTTTTCTCAGGAACGCGGGAGAAACCGCGGGGTCAGCTATTTGAATAAAAATAGATTAATTTTATCTGGATAATAATTTTATTTTATAAATTATTAAAGGGAAATGCCCGTTTTAGTCCCATCGTGGATGTTCTACAAGAAAATCATTTTGTAAATTAATTTTGCTATCTAAAAACGGTTACATATTTTCATATTGTAAAATAACGTTAATATTTTATTGTTTTCTACAATTTTTAAAACAATGGCATCATGTTTTTTTAGATAGGTATCTAACATAACAATTAACGGGTTAACAAATTGTTTGCTGTTCTTTCTGGGGTCATGACACTGTGAAGTGTGGGCATTTTCCTTTTTCATGTATTTTTGATTGCATTTATGTCCACTTATCCAGCCATTATGGACATAAATTCAACAACAAAAAAACAGACAAATCAATTTGACAACTTATTATTTTTTTATTGAAATATACAAGTTTACTATTTATATAAAATAATAGTATTTTTTTTATATTTCATTACCTACTCAAAATAAATACCTAAATCATTTAAATTTAAAAAAAGTATCATTAAAAAAAATATAGTATTATACAACAGTACTGCAGCCTAAAAAGTATTTATTCATGCGTCGAATGTTTGAAATCGGTTTTCAACTGCATCTTCCTGGGAATAAGGCTTGTAATCGCTTGACACGAAGTTTGTCATCCACTCTGGTACGTTTTCGACTACAAACATCGGATATTTGGATTTTTGGCTTTCCTTCATGTCGTTAGAGTTTGGTGACCAGAACTGTAAAAGTAAACTAGAATTTAGAACCAGGACCAGAATTTGGACGGGCCGGTTGGCGTGGTTGGTAAGATACCCTATCTATCACGCCGCAGGTCGTGGGTGCGATTCCCACTCAGGACAAACATTTGTGTGTGTGCATGAACATGTCTGTTTGTCCTGTGTCTGGGTGTAATTATCTATATATGTATGTATTTACAAAAGAAAAGTAGTATATGTAGTATATCAGTTATCTGGCTTCCATAGTACAAACTCTGCTTAGTTTGGGGTCAGATGGCCGTGTGTGAGGAATAATGTCCCAGAATATTTATTTATTATTTATTAATTTAGAACCTCAATGTAAAGATGCTAGGTTCGTCGAAAATGTCACCGTAGAATCACGTAAACCGTTATATTATCTACAAATATTAGTAGTTACGTTTTTTTTTACATTGACCACAATCTCACTATGTTAGGTGACGATGTGACCGAAGGTGGTAAGCACACAAAGCCTAGAAGGATCTGGCTCTCAAGTGCAGCTGCCGGAACACACCAATAAGTGTTTGGCGACAGATTTTCACCTTGAGGGTGGTATCCAGCCAGGCGGGTACTACAAAGTACCCTACCACCGTGCTATGGTTTCGTCACGATGTTTTCCTTCACCGAAAGCTCAAGCTCATTGTAGGATTCGAACCCACGACCTTCGCCGCGGCGTCCGACGTCACTACCACTGAGCTATCATCGATAGCGCGTGTAACAGTCATACATAGCAAGGACTCGACGAGTGTAACCATTATCTGATATATTAATATTTGACTTATTAAATTATCCCTTACCATTTAAATGATCTGCACTTTATTGAATACTAGCTTTCCGCCCCGCGGTTTCACCCGCGAGGTGGAATTTTCTAAAATCCTTTCGTAGCGGATGCCTACATCATAATAGCTATCTGTATGCCAAATTTTAGCCTGATCCGTCCAGTGGTTTGAGCTGTGCGTTGATAGATCAGTAAGTCAGTCACGTTTTCCTTTTATATATAATACAGATTTTTTAAGGCGAGGGTAGAAAAATGCAATGAGTTTGAGCTTTCATTGAATAGAACTGTGTCGTTTTAGCACCTACGGCATTTGTACTCGAGATTTATATTATACATGTAATAATATTATAATACGTAGGTATAATAGGTACCTACACTGTATTTTTTTATATCACATTGTCGGCAAAAAAGCATACGGCCTGCCTGATGGTAAGCGGTTACCGTAGCCTATGAACGCTTGCAACACCAGACGTATCACTCGCGCGTTGCCGACCCTTCCCCCCTCCCCGATGAGCTCTGGCGACCTTACTCACGCGCAGGAACACAACTATAAGTTATTTGGCTGCGGTATTCTGTAAGGTGGAGGTACTTCCCCAGTCGAGCTGCTCTATGCTCTACTTCTCTTAAAGGCGTGCTCTTACATACAAAACTTGAATTTGACTTCCCGAGCATGTACCTTCCGGAATTCCAGGTGAAAAAGCTCACCTACTGCAAAGTCATTTGAACTTCAGGATCGATGGAGGACGGCTGTGTTTGACCACAATATCACTAAGGTAAGTGATGATGTACCCGAAGGTAGTTACCACACAACATCTAGAAAGGAACTGGCTCTTAGGTGCAACTGCTTAAACACAGTCTATACCATAGACTCTATGGTATAGGTGCTAGGTGACAGATTTTTATCTTGAGGGTAAAGCCACCCAGTTGGGTACTTTAAGAATCTCCTCATTACCTTAACAGCATCAGGCCCACGCTTCCTCCTTAGGTAGTTGAAGCAGCAAGACCGAAAGTGCCTCGTGCCGCATGCTGATGCGCACTCGCTCCCACAGGAGTCGCAGGACAGACTCGCTGCCCAGAGGGTACTTCCTGTTAAATTAAATTAAAATTAACCGTTGTAAAGTTGTTTGAATTTTAAATCCAATGTGATTGTATTGCGATATGCAACAGTTGGTGTAGCATTAAATATCAAAAATCGAATTCGTTTCAAATGTATGAAGCTAAAAATGTATGAATGGAAATGAATTTAGCTTCCCAGATACGTCTTAAATTTTCCACAAAAAGAAAAAACTTTCTATAAGAATTTTATTATTAACATAATCGTGATTTCACGGAACTGGTATTTGTTATAATTCTTTTGAGTGAAATTTTTCAGTCTGAGTTTGAGTTTTGTTTTTTTCCCCATACGAATTGCCCGTCTATCTATCTATATATTATGTACACTATACCTACATCTAAAAACTACCCTAAACCATGCAATCTAACATCAAACTGACCTGATACAGAACCACCAGAGTTAGACGCATCCTTTTTATATCTTCTGGTATCTGCTCGCGACCATGTCGCTAACAAAAAATTATTTAATTACTTTTCGTGCCTAAACTAGGTTTCAGTTCAGTCTCCAGTTAAAAATATAAAATGTCTATGGTTTTTAAGAAAAAATACGACGCGTAATTTGGGAATCCAAATTAAAAAAAAAAAAAACAATGCACCTAATAAGATTAGATTGCAGTTGTTTAAAAACCATGTTTTATAACCCAAATTGTTAAAAGCATGAATAGAAAATTTTAAACCACCTGTAACTATTTTGAGATTTCCGCCGCGCAGTTTCACCCGTGATCTCTTATTTTACACCCCTTTCACAGAATAAATAATAGTACTAACGTTTGAAAATCCCTTCCTTAGGGTACTTACTTACCTACCAACTCAAAAGTATTTCAATTTCTAGGTCCGTACGCTTGTCTGTCTGTCAGTCACCGTACTTTTTCAGCAATCATACGTATTGTGATTATTGTTTTTTGAATGAAAATATATTTTTTTAACAAAACTTTTAATTATATCATAAAAAAAGTTTTTAACGGACGGGTAATGATAATCACAACATAATGAAATGAAAGACGACATCTGCTTCCATATACCTAAAGTACGCGCCACCGAAGAAGTCCCGTGGAATTAATTGAAATAGATAATTATTGCTTTTGAGATAGAGGTGGGCCTTCGGGACTACTTTCGTGGCCCGAACTCTACCTAATATTTACGAAACTTAAAAAAACAGGTCACAATACTTACCGATAAGCATCAATGAAACGATGGCCGTAAGCTTCAACATTTTGGGAAATTTAAAAAGAAAAAGGGTGAACTATTCGCGCCAATATCTTGGCTGTAGATGGCGCTGTAAGCACAGCTGATGTTAGAATGGCGGATATCGGTTGTCATCCCCTTTTTATATTAAATCAAAGTTTACTCACTTACTTATGCGTGGGACGCCAGGGAAGCGTGATTTTAATACATAAAATTATTTATTTTTAGATTTTTCTATACAACTACATAATAGTTGTACAAGTTTTGATTAATTAGAATTAATATCGTTTTTTTAGATTTTTAGATATACCTAAATAGTGTTTGAGATTGACCAAAAAATAACCGGTGGTAAGTAATAATGTGGTCGAAGGTGGTAAGCATACAAAGCCTAGATGAGAACTGGCTCTCGAGTGTAGGTGCTAAAACACCTGTAAATCAATGACCGACGAGGTGTATGATGACAGATTTTCAACATGAAGGCGGTAGCCAGCCAGTTGGATAACAAAACCACTAGTACGGTCAGCAACATAAGTGGCTGAACAGATACAAATTTACAAAACATCTGTACACTAAAACTATCCATTTATAGTATGTAGGTTTTTGAAGACATACATTTTTAAAACACCACTTAACATTATTTTTCCATATTATGGATAGGTACTTATAGTGTACAAGTTCTTTGTAAATTTGTATCTGTTCAGCTACTTATGTTGCTGACTGTACCACAATTTTCTGTTCACATATAGGATGCAAACTCACGAGATACCACTGATCTATCATCGGAATAGGAAGTGAAGTTGGTATCGTGACTTATCAGATTGTCTTAAAAAGTCTGTGGCTAGTTTTAGTAGAACAGCCGCCATTTTACTAAAACCTGACTTGTACAGACAAACTTGACTATGTAAAAGTGATTTAAAATGTAGACTAGAATTATCTATACTAATATTATAAAGAGGAAAGACTTGTATTTTCGTATGTAACGAATAAACAAACTAATGGACCGATTTCAAAAATTCTTTCACCATTACAAAGCTACATCATCCCTGAGTAACATGGGCTATATTTTATCCCGGGAACGCGGGCGAAACCGCGCGGAAAAGCTACTGTTTTATAACTTGACTTTGTATAATACAAAAGCCCAGTGATTCTATTAAAATTATTAACGCCCATGATGAATAGGTACTTTGTCACCTAGTAGAAAAAGCATGCTTGCCCACCATCCTATATAAGTACTTCCCCCCCCCCTCGTTTTTAGGGGACGTATATCAGTTAATTGATGATGATAAATAATATCTTTAATCAATATTCCTTCAGTGTACCTAACTTTGATTATTCCAATATATAAAGTTTGTGAAATATTTAAATTTAATATTAAAAACTTTACCCATAAAAGTATGGAAATCTATTAGGTAGGTACATTGGGACACGCGACATGATTTTCAAGTGAACGATGTTGTTTTCTTTTAAGATTCTTATCTAGCTTCGGTTTCACTCGCTTTTTTTATAAAGATTCTTAGCTTTGCCTTTCGTTCTCATTTGATTTGTATATAAAATGCTGCACTTGAGAGCCAGTTCCCTCTAGACTTTGTGTGCTTACCACCTTCGACCACATTATTACTTACCATAGTGAGATTGTGGTCAATGTAAAAATAAATGAGGGATTGCGAGTGAAACCGCGGGGCGGCAAGTTAGTATCATCCTACTAATCTATATCTAATATATAAAATTCTCGTGTCACAATGTTAGTTACCATACTCCTCCGAAACGGGTCGACCGATTTTTATGAAATTTTGTGTACATATCGGGTAGGTCTGAGAATAGGTTCTTATCTATTTTTTAAACCGCTACACGAGTGAAACCGCGGGGGACAGCTAGTATAAGTATGTAGTATATGATACGCGTGAACGGATGGAACAATTTCGCTAATTCTTTTTTTGTTGTGTTTATTAATTATTGTCAGGAGAAGGTTCATATGAAAAAAAAAACAAGAAAATTGGAAAATTCGGGAAAAATTGAAATTATGGGATTTTTGTATGAAATTAAGACACACTCATTTTTGCGTTAAATAGGCAGTTTATTGAGGAACATAGGCTACTTTTTATGTTGAAAACGCAGGTGAAACCGCAGGGGACAGCTAGTATATTATAAATACTAAAGTTTGTTTGTGAGCACCCAACTCATTAATGGTTGGATGAATTTGGATGCCACGGCAACGCGGGTGAAACTACGGGGCGGAAGCTAGTCAAGCCCAAGCATAGATCGATTCTACTAGTGATATGAAACTAATTCCTGAAATATTGTATACAGGCAGACCATATGCCTACATTTTTTAATAAGCATAATATACTGGGTGATTTTTTAGTCACTGGCCATACTTGCAGGGGTTGAAGTACCCGTCAATATGAACAACTTTTACTATGGGACCAACTCTGATATCGCATAAAATAAAGTGGTCATACATTTTGGTCGAGTAGGTATTGAACTTTTGTATGGACAGCTGATAATTTTTTTGTGATCTCGAGAGTTAGTCCCATGATAAAAGTTGTTCATATTGATGAGTACTTCCACCCCTGCAAGTATGGCCAGTGACTAAAAAATCACCCAGTATTATATAACTATTGGTTTACGCGGCGCACGCCTGTAAAGCTCCCA
Source organism: Tetheella fluctuosa (assembly GCA_951216915.1). Classification (NCBI taxonomy): domain Eukaryota; kingdom Metazoa; phylum Arthropoda; class Insecta; order Lepidoptera; family Drepanidae; genus Tetheella; species Tetheella fluctuosa. Next base: position 971,950 of record OX578242.1, read on the forward strand.
GTCGGCATGACTTTTTTAATACTACTTAGGTGGCAAACAAGCTTACGGCCCACCTGATAGTAAGCGGTTACTGTAGCCTATAGACGCTCATAACACCACCGGCAAAGAAAATACAATATTATATTTTCCCTGCCAGGGGTATCACTCGCGCGTTACCAACCTTGAGACATGAAGTTGTTAAGTCTCCTGTGCCTGCAATTTCACCAGCTCCCATACCCTACTAACCGAAACACAGTAATACAAGTGCACTACTATTTCACGGCGGAATCAGATATGGTGGTAGTATTTCCCCGGGCGAACTGTGCACTAAGAGTTCTACTACCTTCATAAAACACATCTTCAACAATCATCGTCATATTACAGCCAATTTTCACAAAACCTTAATGAATCATGAATCATTCTATCCATTGGTGAAACTCGCATGATAGTCCGTTTGGTAGTTTTTAAGTTTATCGCGAACAGACAGACAGACAGACGCGGCTGACGACTTTGTTTTATAATAGGTGTGTAGTGATAGTGATAATGGAGTACATCCCATCCTATATTTATTTATTTATTTATATTATCCCTTTACTATAAAAATGTAAAAAGTATATGTTGGTTTGTCCTTCTTTCATAGGTACAGCAACGGACAACAGATCCACGTGATTTTTTGCATAGAGATAGTTAATGGATAAGAGAGTCATTCGGCTACTTTATCCCAGAAACACGGCTGAAAAAGCTCATTTCTATTAAACGAGCAATATCTCGCGGCAAGTGCTAGTCAGCCAAGAATAGTTTAGCATACAGTACACTCATCTTCGCAAATAAATTTGTAATATGATATAGAGTGGAGACAAGATAAAATGAAAAACGTGTCAGACAGGATAATCTTTATGAGTTGTTATTTGTTGACTAAACATAGGTACCTACATCATTGCTTTACAAACGAGGACTTTAAAAAAAAGTAACTTTTTATTTCCCTAAAGACCTAATATACCTACAACATGCTCCTTTTGATATCCCATAATCTAGTATAAATTTAGAAAATATGTATTCAATTATTAAAATGAAACATTTTCCTTTAGTTTGCCGGATATCATTACTTCCCTGAAATTGATCCTAAGTAGCACCACTATCGGATGGTGTAATAATGCAGTGTGTGTTTTTATTTCAAAATCAACGGGTTCGATTCCTGGCTAAGAAAGAATATTGATTTTTCAAAAATCCAATGATGCAGTTTTAGTTTTCATCAAAATCGGGGTCGAGATTCTTTTGAGTTATTATATTCCTTATAGTTTAGGATTTGACCATCCACGCCCACTTGAAAAATTCACCTGTAAGTATATAAAATGGTAAACTGACTGACTGTTGATATATCAACGCACAGCCCAAACCGCTGGACCTAGAGACTTGAAATTTTGCACATAGATACCTTATACAGTGTAGGCATCCACTATGGAAGGATTTTTGGAAATTAAACCACTAAGGTTGTAAAATAGGGGTACGCGTGAAACGGCGGGGTAGAAAACTAGAATGCTATAAGTAAAAATAATACAGAAAGTCCTAGAACAAGTGTTCCAAAATACATAGTTTCGAAGATAACATCTATCGAAATCATTTCATTCAAACCAATCATTCATATTTTAAAGGTAAGAAAATGCAACGTTGTCATAATTTCACGTAAGGATGTTTTACATAAATAATCGTGACTGTCGAATTAATTTGAACGAAAAAACATAAGACTGCCCTAGAGTTATGGGATATCAAAAGGAACAGTAACAGTTGTATAATTAGCTATCGCCCCGCGGAATCCTCTAACTACAGGGTGATTTTTCAGTCGTTGAACTTTCCTTCTTTCTTTCTCCGGTTCATAAACTATCTCTATGCAAAAAAAATCGTGAGTGTCGTGGTACACTCGGTTGGAACGAAGAAGCGCGCACCTATGACTGAGCACGGATAACCGTCTACACTAAAGAAAGGCTCGTGACGGAAACTCTTACACTTTTTTCGCCTAGCCCCCATCCGCCAAGTCCGTACCGTGCGATAAGGAACTCCGTTCCAAAATCCCTAAGCCCCCCCTCAACCCCCTCACTCCCCCCACCCCGTCTACACTAAAGAAAGGGTCGTGACGGAAAACTCTCAGGACACTTTTTTTCGCCTAGCCCCCATCCGCCAAATCCGTACCGTGCGATAAGGAACTTCGTTCCAAAATCCCTCAGCCCCCTCACTCCCCCCACCCCGTCTACACTAAAGAAAGGGTCGTTATGGGAAATTCTTACACTTTTTATCGACTAGCCCCCATCCGCCAAGTCCGTAACGTGCGATAAATAACTTCGTTCCAGAAATACACCCCGATCCGTCGCCCCGTGAGCTGCGTGAAAGGATTTTCAAACTTGTTGTCTTTACAAAAAAATAAAAATTATTTTGGAATGATTTTATTCAATAAAAAAACTTAAATACTTACTTAATAGTAACATTTTTTTTTTAAATACTTTACACTAATATATTCTTGAATAACATATAGGACTTTTATACCGGGAAAACATAAGATCCCTCGGGAACGCGGGTGATACCGCAAGGCGGAAGCTAGTTATGTATAAATTTGTTTAAACACTTATTTTTTATAATTACGTATTGTACATCTGGTGTAACAAGATTTTGGGTACAGTCAGCCCCAAAAATAAATGGTATTTTTGTTTTTTATGTCAAAGCTGTCAGTGTTCACCTGATGGTAAGTGGCTACCGTCGCCTATGGACATTAGCTATACCAGGGGGATTGACAATGTGTTGCCGACCTTTATAAAGCATAGAAGGCAACTGGCTCTCAAATGCAGCTGCCCCGCGGCTTCACCTGCATTAAAATGTTCAACTTAAACAAGCAAAAATATATTGATTGATAGTTTCTGAGATTAGCGCATTCAAACATACAAACTCTCCAACTTTATTATATTTAATTATAGTAGTATTTAATTTACATATCAATTGTGTTTTCTTTACAAATAAAAAAGCTGTCCGAAGGAATATTTAAAACATACATTTAAAAATAAAATAATTTAAAAAAAATATTTTTAAATAATTTCAAATCGAATAATAATAAAAAATCTAAAAACCAATATTTTACCGTAATTTTGATAATACTATATTTTAAGTCTTAAAAAACAAATTCTGTTTCATTTCATTATACTGTAACGACTTACCACCTCCCCACAGATTACAAACTAAAGACAGTAAAGTGACAGTAGCCAGTGATGTGAAAATGAACCATATACCATTTGTCGGGCCAGTTGGCGTGGTTGGTAAGATACCCTATCTATCACGCCGCAGGTCGTGGGTTCGATTCCCACTCAGGACAAACATTTGTGTGCATGAACATGTCTGTCTATCCTGTGTCTGGGTGTAATTATCTATATGTATGTATTTACAAAAGAAAAGTAGTATATGTAGTATATCAGTTATCTGGCTTCCATAGTACAAGCTCTGCTTAGTTTGGGGTCAGTTGGCCGTGTGTGAGGAATAATGTCCCAGAATAAGGTTCATCTGAATCTACATATTCTTTAATTATTAAATACTAGCTTCCGCCCCGCGGCATCACCCGCGGTCCCGAGTGCTCCGATCGCCACCAAACCTTACAGGATTACCCGCGGGTTTCATATGAAGATTGTTTGAAAATTTTCATCGCGATCGGTTCAGCGATTTCGGAGTCTTATAAGGAACATACATACTTTATCTTTTATATATATAGATATTAAAGTTTAATAGATTAACAGATGAACTTTATTGCAAAGAGATAAGGTTAATTTTCGTATCACTCTGGCTACTGTCACAGGACTCATGCTATATTTTACTAATAGGGTATTTGACTGACTTTATATGTAGTTTTGTATGAAATACAAGCATGTGACGTCATAATTATATAGCATACTCTTTATGGTTAGATTGGTCATTAAAAATCATAATAAGGATAAATTTAATAAAATAATCGTGGTTTACCCTTTTTTTTTTAGATGTTTTATACATTGGTTAGTGTTGGATAATTTATTTTGAATACAGGCAAATACCCTATTGTAATCTAGTTACTGCACATAGAAAAATAAATAAATAACGCGTTGCCATGACAACGGATGACAGATGCAAAATGTCAAAATGCAATAAGGTATCTTGAAACAATTAACCATTGATAAAACAGATGGATCTTATCATAAAGGAATAAGGTAAAACAATCACTTTTTAGAACTCCCTCCATTTTTTATGCCAGTGTTGAATAATATTGAAAATTTTACCACACTCCACCACAATTATTAAGACAAAAAAAATGTATAATTTTAATTTTTTCCTATTTTAAGTACAAATTAATATAGTATGCAAGCGATATTTACAAACACAATTTCTTAACTCAATGAAGTTATAATTAGAGGTAGATACCTCATAATCACAACTCAACGGGCCGACTGCTTAAAAAAACGAATCTGAGCTAACCGACAATAATAACTGGTTCGATTTACTCGAACTGCAACTACCTGCAGAGGATATCAAAAAAATTAAAAAACCGGTATTTTAATATGAAATAACCGGTTAAACCGATAACCGGTTTTTATAAAAATAATCGGTTAAATCAGTAACCGGTTTTTATTAAATAACCATTTTAAACCGGAAAATTAACCAATTTTCGAATGCCCATCACAACATATCTACCTTAACACTTAAATCTAATCATCAATATGTTCCATAAGTTCCGGTTTAACTTTTTTATCTTTTTCATGCCTCTTTGAGTGTAATAACATTTTACTTCTGGTCATAAACCGTTTATCGCATACTGAACAAACGTGAGCCCGGTCCCCAATGTGCATTTTCACATGCATAACTAGATTATTCTTCTGCGTGAAACTCTTTGAACATATTTCACAGGTGTGGGGTTTTATTCCTAAATGTATGCGTTGGTGACGGTCTAAATCTGCCTTCCGGTAAAACGAGGACCCGCATACAGTACAATTGAAGTTCTTTGTACCTGAAAATGTTGATAATATTTGGCATAACTAAATATTATATATATAAACTAGCTGTCCCCCGCGGTATCATCCGCGTTCCCGAGAAAAAAATTAACCTATGCCCCTCTCCATACCATAGGGCCTAATGTTATGTTAGGGTTCGATCACGATCGGTTCTGCGGTTTGCAAACTCACATTTACATTTATTAGGACTAATAAAAATTGGCCTATAACCAATACTCCTTATAACATCAGTTATTAGCCAGTGAAGGTCCCGTCAAAATCATTCCAGCCGTTTCGGAGATTCCGATGATGGCGATGACAGAGATGCCGATCGGCGATCGGGATGGCAACCAAATGGGTCTGAATAAGGGGATTATTCAATTGCAGAAGGAATCAACTTACCAGTGTGTGATAGCTGATGAATACTCAAATGCCCCGGCTGTGTGTATGTCTTGCCACATGTCGTGCACATATACGGACGCTCCCCTGTATGTGTCCGGAGGTGTTTACGTAGTTCATATTTAGTTTGAAATGTCTTCGCACAGTGTTCACAGTGTGACCGTTCTTTTGGTACTGACCGCTTCCTTTTTTTCTTCTTTCTGTAAAGTTTGTAAATAAACTAAATAGTGGTGATAGCTCAGTGGAAATGACTCCTTGAAAGTCGTGAGATATTTATGTTACTAGCTGTCCACCGCGGTTTCACCAATGTTCCCAAGAAAAAAAGTGTAAATGTCCTTCTTCATACTATAGGCTACCTGCATACTAAATTTCGTCGCGACAGATTCAGCGGTTTAGACGTGAAAAGATAACAAACAAACAAACACACATTCGCATTTATAATATTAGTTAGGATATTGTTTTAAAAATTGTTAAACATGGAGAAAAAACCCAATAACAGTCAGATATTCAAACAAATGTAACTTTGCTTTCTCTTCAGTGTCTTGCCGGTTCATCTCAGTTGAAGGAGACTTCCGAACCCGTGGTAACTTCACCAGCTTCAACATTCATAAGTGCCCTCCTAGGGCCTAAACTGAATGACTGACATATAATTTGTATAGAGTTGTGTATCATTACACTCCCAATAACCTATTTATTTAATGAGTTGATCAAATGTAATGAGATTGAGTTTTCAGTGTGAAAGAGAAAGAAAACATCGTGAGGATACCATCATCATCATCGAAAACCCACTTCTGTGTGAGTGGGTTTGGTTTCCGCACTTAGTCCTTGAATTGGACCATTGTACGTGTCTCCAAAAGGGGTTTGATTCCAGCCATCCCAACTCTCTCCAGAAGCAGATTAGTCTTCCCATACTGCTCAGTGTGTCCACTAGAGATCATGAGGATACCATAGCTTGGTAGTAGATACATTATATTACCCATCTGGCTACATACTACCCTCACGGTGAGGTGTCAGCAAGTGTTCGGCAAATGGACTCGAGATATAGTTTGTTTCTAGACATATTGTTTTTACCAATATTTGCCATTTTATGACACTTTTTTAAATCGGTGTTAGCTTTATCTCAATGCCATAACTGACCCAAGGTAAACAATATTATTAATATCCTTATGCCTTGGACATAAAGCTTATTTTGGCAAGTCTACAACAATCAAGTTGTGAAGAGACTGGGAGCTAATAACAGATAAATAACTTACTTCTTTATAGATTCTAACTTCTCATCGGAATCCTCGTCAGATATCTCTATCACTTCGCATTTTATTACCACTTCTTCTACAGATAATGTTTCCATTATCAATTATTCTATACTGGAAAGAATATATTATTGAGTAAAAATTACTACTTTAAAAATCAGACATGAACAGTCTATGGTAAAATAGTATTTTATTAATGAAAAGATGGGCCAGGAGGCTCATAGACCAAGATGTGGACCCACGGTACAGTATATTTACATACATTTCAGGCATTTACAGTGCATGTTTGTCCTTCACCAAGAATTTAACTTAAAAACTAAAGGTTTATAGTTAATCTATAGGATACACTCATGTTAGTTTGATACTAAGCTACTACTGTTATTTTAGAGCTCCGAAGCATACCTACCACCTCCCCGAAACCACCTGTCTCCAAGAAAATAAGTACATAAACATTTTTTTTTTCAAATAGAAAACTGGCGGGAATAATTAAGTTAGGTATCTAGAGACCGGCTATTATGGCACACAAGGAATGCCCAGGTTCCAGCAGTAGTATGTTTAGAGAACTTTTTTTTTGATAACATTATTTTAGTAAAAAATAAAAATTAGGTAAGTACCTTTTGGTATTTGTAACTTGTATTTATTATAAATACATTAAGTAAATATCTGACAAAATAAATACTTAGTACATCCACTTTTTAAATATAAAACTTTAATTTAATTAGGTACATTACGATTTCTAAAAAAAAACTTGAATAATTTTGACATTTGTTTGCTTGCTTTCGCCACTTTGTCTTGTATAGGCTTGTCCCAGAAACATTAATTCGCTAAGTAAGCATAAGGGCGAGAGCACTAATGGAAATCCATATCAGTGAGATAGAGATGGCACTAAGTTAATAAGCTAGAATTATTGATATGATATGATGAGAGGAGAGGGAATATTTCATGTTTACTTTCTTATAATTCGTTTTACAAACAGAGAGTGACAGATAATTAAATGTAGCCATAGATACCCATTGATAACCTACCAAATACAGATTTGGTAGTATGATTCAGTTCGGATTATATTAGGTTGGGGAAAAAGTCTTTTCGCATTATAGTATGTATGAACTTGTAATAAAATCTCTTTGGCTATACTATTTGTATCTGGCTGGTTTTGGTATCATTGAAAGTTTAAATTTTAAAGAACATAATTCTAAATTCAAATTAGGAAAATGTGTGATTTTCAATTGTTTTTCGTACCGTCAAGGTGAGTGCTAATGAAGAAATTCGATACATTTAAAAATTTTACTACAAAAAAGGTAAAAATGAAACGCAAGCCGCGAAAAAAATTTGCGATATTTATGAACCTAGTGCAGTGTCTGTGAGAGTAGCACAAATTTGGTTTAAGCGTTTTCAATCCGGAAATTTTGATGTCAAAGATGCACGCTGGTCGCCCTATTACGGATAAAATAGATGCCATTTTTGAAAAAGTGGGTACACAAAAAAGCTCGATATTTGGGTACCTCACGAGCTCACTGAAAGAAACCTAACGAACCATGTACTCATTTGTGATTCTTTATTACGACGTAATGAAACCGAACCATTTTTGAAGAAGCTGATAACTGGTGATGAAAAGTGGATCACGTACGACAAGAACGTGCGAAAAAGGTCGTGGTCAAATCACGAGAGGACTGCCAAAATCACTTGTCGCGGTATTTTGATCTGAAGTCCCAAAATTTCTATAGCAATGGGATCATGTCCCTACCTACAAGATGGCAAAAAGTTATCTAACAAAATGGTACCTACGTACTTTAGTTAAATGTAAATAAACTATATTAAAAAATGTTTTGAATTTTCTTAAAAAATGCGAAGAAACTTTTTCCCCAACCTATTATATGATGAATACAATAATAAATAGAATAACCATCAACCAACAAATTAAACTAATATTTAAAAGTGTCCATTGTTAACGTTAATCAAAATTAACAATATTGTATAAAAATATCACATCAACTTCAACTTGGGTTCATGACATCGCCCGTTAGTAAGTTAAGTATAACGTTTATCATGCATTACGAAATTGTGCGCTTGAATAAAAATAGTCCTTTAAAAACAATTGCCTAAAACCCCATTGTAAAATGAAACCGAAAGCATCTTAGTAGTACATCAACTCATTTTCCTCAAATGCCGCGGAGCACCCGGGTCCATAGGCATTTGCCCACATTGCTTTTTTTATACTAATGAATAATCAAAGACTGGTAGAATTGGTGAACAAACCAAGAGTTTATCTGTCCTTATCTTAAGATACTTATTTATGTTGCTACAAATATATAATATAGTTCTGAAGTAATTTGTAATACTGTAAAAAAAATGCAATGGTTTTATGTTAAGGGTTGTGACTTGTGACAGAATTTAGTTAACTGGGTTTATACTGGTAATATATAATGGTAGTAAACAAAAGAAAGAAATGGCAACATTAACGTTTTGTTATCGCTAATCGCTCGGCTTTAATGTCGCTATTATTGATTTGTATTTGTTGTGACTGCGATATAAATATTATTTCTTATCTACCTATGAGAAATGCTACTTTTATGTATTTAACAAATATAGCTGGCTGGTCCATATAATCTATTGGGCACCCATAGACAGTAACCTAAATTCTATGGTTTATTCACGGGTTTATTATTAGACTTTTCCAACTTTTAACCCTTAAATGTAGCTGAATGTTAATTTTAATTTTAATGTTAGATAAGTATGAGTATTTATATATAATACTTAATAAAATAAAATAAAGTTTAGGTATAAATATTTTCAGTAATTGGTTAAATTAATTTGTTATAACTCTCACAATTAAATAATTATTAATTACTTACTTAACAAATATTTTTTCAAATCGAAATATTCACTTAATTTTCTTTTCATTGCAGTGTTCCAAAACTTTAAATACTTAACTTGAAATGAACGCAATCTTTACTTACCTTATAGTTATTGCTTAATCATTTAAAAGAATGACTCATGTCACGCCTAGAAATAAAAGAAATATTCAAAGCATTCGATTCTTATTATTTAAATAAAGTAGGTAAGCTTGTAAAAAATACAAACACATTATGTGACGCAACCTTCTCAGCATAAGACGACTGATTTGCGGAGTCATCGATTTGTTTGAGTTAACCTAAATGTTTTGGTATATTTTATTCGATTGTGTAAGAGATAACCAGGTCAGGAATGATGTCATATTATGAAGCTATAATTTTAAATGTGACGTTACACCATTTACGCTATTTCTACACCGGTATCAGTAGTCTGAACAGTGTTTCGCGAACCACTAATTTAATAAAAATATAAAAATTGTTAATTGTTAAAAGTGTGTAAGGTATTAAAAGAAAAATGACGTTTTACCAGCAAAAGACGGCCGGTGAGTTTTTGTTTTTATTTACAATAAATTATAAAAGATTATAAATGATGATTTTTTGTAATAGTCGTTATATTAAGTAGGTACCTACTACTAAGTAAGTTAATAAATAGCGATTAAGTAAAATTATTTTGTCAGCTAATTTTTGATTAAAGTACGAATGCAGAAAATAAATGTATAATGTATTTAGGTACCTACCCAACATTACTTTATTTATAATTATTGTTAATTTTAACAATATGTGCATTCAAACAGCTGTTTTGTTCCGTCATGATGTCATCTAGGTATTTACTTATGTAGGTACATATACATCATGTGAACCTTGCAAAATGTAGGTGCATTGCTTTGCGTTTCGTTGTTGCTTACGAAAACCATATAATGAAAAAAAAATAAGAACTTGTTTATCTCGACTCATCAACAAACAGCCAGTGTAACATTTACCTAAATTAACTAATCAAACAAAAGATTAAAAAACTAGTATATAGGTACACGTAGTATAAAAATTGTTTTTTAATGATACCTACCTAGGTAATTCCACTTTTATTTGAAACGCTTTTTTTGGCCGAATGTTATTTTTTTCAATATCGATGGATTATTCTACCCAATCTTTATTTTAGGTAAAATAAATTAATGGAATAATATCCTGGAAAAAACATAGTTTACTGAAAACATTAGGTCCTTGGGAATTTGTAAAAGATTCTTTGGAAACCAGATAATTTATTTAATTTATAAAAATAGGTTAGGTAGGATATAAATAACATTTATGATATCCGTAATCCGTACCAGATGGTTGTGCAAATTACTAAAATATAAAAAAAAAATCAGAGCATTTTTTTTTTTTTTTAAAAAGCAACGGAACTACAGCATAACTTGCCAATTCAAAACTGAACATCTGGTTTCTTACCTTTACTATACAAAGCTGTTTCCTAACAGATCATTGATTTAAATTAGGGACATAGCAACCGATGTATGATTGTAAATATTGATATAACTCACCGGGCCTTGACCTGAAATGCAAATAACGACAGAAAGTTTACGTCTGGCGTTTGTTTGCGTTTTATTTAGGTATATGAATTACCTACATAACTAGCGACCCGCGCCGGCTTCACGCGGAACATATACTACTGCGCCTACGTTTTTTTTTTTTTAACTTACGCGGCGCACGCCAGCAAAGCTCCTAGTTGGCATGACTTTTTCCGACATCTTCATCATTTATCATAATATTTCAGTCAATTTAAACAAAACCTTAATGAATTGTATAATTCAACCTTCCTCATGAATTACTCCGTTCATTGGTGAAAACCGTATGAAAATCCATTCAGTAGGTAGTTTGAGTTTATCGCGTTTACACAGACAGACAGACGCGGCGGGGTGACTTTGTTTTTTATGTTAGTGATTATGAAACAAGCATCACGTCCTGACTTTGACTGATGTCGCTGCTATTATGTAATGATTTAATTCATCAATGATTACTACTTCGACCTCACTAAAATGGCAAAAAACGGAACCCTTATAGATTCGTCATGTCTACAGCGTACAGAAAAACTTAAAATGGCTAAGATTATCACAATTTTGTTTCAATGAATGCGATGCCCATTCATGTTTGACCACGATCTCGTGGGAAGAGATGATAATGAAGGTTTTTTTTTTTTTACTTTGCATAGGCTTGTGTTTGACAACAATCTCACTATGGTAGGTGATGATGTGGCCGAAGGTGGTAAGCACACAAAGCCTAGAAGGATCTGGCTCTCCAGTGCAGCTGCCGGAACACACCAATAGATGTTTGGCGGCAGATGTTCAACTTGAGGGTGGTAGCCAGCCAGGCGGGTACTACAAAGTACCCTACCACCGTGCTATGGTTTCCTCACGATGTTTTCCTTCACCAAAAGCTCAAGCTCATTGTAGGATTCGAACTCACGACCTTCGCCGCGGCGTCCGACGTCACTACCACTGAGCTATCATCGCCTTGAAAGGTGGTTAACACATAGCATTAGCTTAGCTTACTTTTGAATCGGATTGTCTTTCAAGTTCTACTGCTGGTACAGTAAGATGCTCTGCGACAGATTGAATATGAACATAATTTATGATCAGGATTTCGATTTCTGTTTTAGGTGCTGTTCCACCGCCACCTCTGAACGACAAGCTTCGTTTATACCATGTGGATATGAACCCATATGGTCACAGGGTCCTGCTTATCTTAGAAGCTAAGAAGACCAAATATGAAGTCTACAGGCTGGACCCATTGAGGCTTCCAGAGTGGTTCAGAACGAATAACCCAAGATGTAAGTATTTTCATCATCAACTGCTCATAATATACCTACCCTATATATCGAGCTTGAGCTTTTGACGAAATGAAACATCGTAAGGTATGTATGATATTTTGTAGTACCTAACATGGGTGGCTACAACCCTCCTTTCCCAAGGCTTCGGCCACATCATCGCTAGTAAGTGTACCTATATTGTAATGGAGACTGCCCCGAGGATCCCCGCCAACCTAGGGTCCCTACCCTCCTTATAAAGTAAAAATATATATTTTTTGTACTAGTGCATTCTTTGTTCAAATGTCAAGTGCTTATGAGTCCTGAGTCTCTAAGTTCGGGCCTGAATGGAGACTATGTAATTGTGTTATTTTCAGGTCAAGGACACTACTGAACATAGCCCTCCATAGATCTTGATTTTGTGGTTGTCCTAGACCCATTTTGAATGAACTTTGAGCAAAAAATCATATTAAAGCTTCCTACCGCAATTAAGTGAAGATCTTAAACAAGTTATGATTTCGTTTTCAGTAAAAATTCCAGTATTAGAAATACCAACAGAACAAGGAGACAAATACTTATTTGAGAGTGTTGTTATTTGTGATTACCTGGACGAGAAGTACGGAAGGAACCCTTTACATTCCAGAGACGCTTACGTGAAGGCACAAGACAGGCTGCTTATAGAGAGATTTAATGAGGTATAGTTAATTCCACCAATATTACAAACTAGTCTTTGAGCCAATTCCTTGTAGGGTTTGTGTGCTTACCACTTTCGACTACATCATCACTTACCATTGTTTCTCTGGAAAGTGTATATTTTGTATTTGAAACAGAATTTATAATGTGTTGTTTATTTTACAGTTAATAAAAGGCAGTTTAGAATGTTTTGATACAAACTTCGCATTTGGCAGTGAACAAATCATGCAAACATTGGACATATTTGAGAAAGAGCTGGCTTTAAGAGGCAAGTCTTCCTTTTGATCGTGTACACGAATTATACAATGAGCTTTGGCTTTTGGTAAATAAAAATAGCTAGCTACCACCCCCAATTTAAAAAACTGCCGCTAATTGTGGTAGCTGCCTATAAACCTTTCGAGCTTAACAGCGTCGGTCACATTATCACCAGTTACGATGATAGTATTATCAAATAAGATCCCTCCTGCACTTTTGAATTTGCCTTTACATACATTTAAGGAACGTGTTAAGTCCATTTTAGTGCAAAAGGCATACTATAACATTAATGAATATTTAAATGGCGACAATGCTTGGGTGTAGCGCTCGCTCTTGCAGGATACATTTTATGTAATAAATTTAAGTTTGTTTTGAAAAGAGTAATTGCTGAGTTTCTTGCCGGCTCTTCTCAGTAAAAGCAACCTTCCGAACCGTGCGTTAGAGTCTGACTATTCAGAAGTGCCTGTGAAGGCCTATTTTATTTCAAACATAAATCTATCGCCGAAAAAAAAAACTAGTAATTTCATATTGAGAAAATTATTACGTGACGTCAAAGTGTCAAACAAAAACCCAGTCATGTGAACTGTCAGATTTTTATCTACAGAATCCTTCATTCTTACACCCATGACTTTTCATTAAATGTATTGCAGGAACCAATTACTTCGGTGGCAGTCGTCCAGGAATGCTGGACTATATGATATGGCCGTGGGTCGAAAGGTTGTACCTTCTACGATGCGTTAATGAAAGGAAATTCGATGAAAAGAGATCGGTATTCCCTAATTTTGTGAGTATTTGTACTGGGTTATTTAAAAAATGCGGGCAATTTAACCATAGAAACCATAGTACATACGGTGGTAGGGTATTTTGTTAGTACCCGCCTGGCTGGCCACCACCCTCAAGTTGAAAATCTGTCGCCAAACACCTACTGGTGTGTTCCGGCAGCTGCACATGACAGCCAGATCCTATTAGACTTTATGTGCGTACCACGTTCGATCACATAATACTTATCATAGTGTAAAAAAAAAGATCGTATTTTAATTTTTTTTTTTTTATAAATTTCAGGCAGACTGGGGGGATCAGATGCAGTTAGATGATGTAGTAAAAAAACACGCCCACTCACCATCAGAATATTTTGATTATTATAAGAACGCCAGAGCACATTCTATGGGTTATTATTTATAATTTTATCATAAATGCATTATCGCTGTCACTCATAAAACGCTTTTTTACAATGACGGAAAGGTGTTAAGTATTTTACTGTCGTACTCGGAGATGTCAATTAGAATTGAATGATTATCTCTAGCTCTGTCCCTTTCTACGAGTATTCAACAAACAAAGATGGATTTACTTTAATGTATATATATATATGAATCCCTAATTCCCTTAGTCCCGCTATAACTTGAGAACGACTTTACCGATTAAGTACATTCATATTTTTTTTGTAGAAAATTCTTATGGCAAAAAAATGCGCAGAAAATTGGAAAAATTCGGAAAAACCTGAAAGTATGAGATTTTTGTATGAAATTAAGACACTGATTTTTTTGCGTTAGATAGGCAGCTTATTGAGAAATATAGGCTACTTTTTATGTTGAGAACGCAGATGAAACCGTGGGGCACAGCTAGTCAGTTATAAAATTCTAATGTACGTCAGTTAGTGACAGCTATTTATTAGTAAAGCCTAGTTTGTAAGTAAAAACCATCAATAGCTCGTTTAGAAAAGAAAATATGTCACCGTCAGTTTTAATTTTATTGTTTTTTTTTTGTAGCTCCCAAAATAATCGAACAATCGTAGTCGTATAATTTGCTGCTTCTTAATTGCACTTTAATTTAGTAAGAGAATATAATTCCGGAAAATAAATATACTTACAGATTGTGGTTATGCAATCAAATAAAAAAAATCTATCGTATTTTTTATGTTTGTTTGGTTAAAAAAAAAATAACAGACAGTTCTTTGTATAAAAAAAAAGATTATTTATCTTTATTATCATATTTATCGATAGAAATATTTTTTTCCTTATTTCTTTTTTATTGAATCGGAATCATATTCTCGAGTAAATATTTTTGTTTGTCTTTGCTAAGGAACTCGCCGTCTTCGCAATTTTACAATAAATAAACTAGTTTTATAACTAGGTTTATATTTTTTAATTATGTTTAAACAATTCATTGTATAGTTATCCTTTATAGACAATTTTCACGCTATTTTTTTTATATAAGTATAATTTACTGATATTAAAGCATTTAATGTTTTTTTAGTAGATTATAGTGTTTGTCAGTACTTAAAATATTTCTGCATCTTATTTACTAACCAGATTACGTGTATTGAAACTAAACTTTTTTTTTTAAATGGTACATTTTGGTTGGTTAAATGAGATAAGTATACTTAAAAATCTGTTGTGATTTCAATGTATTGTCAGTTGAACTTACATAATATTTATTTGTTATATTTAATAATCTATATCAAATTATATAAAAAAAAAGTAAGTGTATAATCCTACTAATATTATAAATATAAAAGTGGAATGTAAAAATGCTAAATTTAAAAGGCTGGAAATAGATATATGGTACTTTCACGTTTTTAATAGTATGCGGCCTTACACTTGTAAATTTTACTCACGTAAGTAACATACTATAAATTCGCAAATGTAAACACTCTTTGTAAGTAGCTTATCGTAATAGTGCAGTGTAGTGCAGCCGTAAGTTACTTACATAAATTTTACGAAAGTAACATACAAGTGTAAGGGTGGCCTTACTCTTTATTTTCACAGCTTAAGTAACTCGTCATAGATCTAATGTAGCGATCCTATTGGCGGATAAAAACACATCCCTCGCTACGCATCTCTAGTGGAAACGCAGCCTAACTGAGATCGTTCCTGAGGTAGCTACGCAGTGAGGGATGGTGACGCGACGCGGCACCATACTAAAGGGCGTCACACACGGCGAAGATACTATAATACTTTATCTTAAGATCATGAGACAGCATTATACTATGAAAAGAGAAGCAACGACCTACCTAACCTACCTTAACTTTCCTTCTCTTTCACTGGTATAGCACTGTCTCATATAACTTAAGATAAAATATTATAGTATCTTCACCGTGTGTGACGTCCTTAATACGTCAACTTGTGACCCCCCGCAAAGCGCACCTACCTCAGGAACGGTCGCGAGCGTGACAGACAGCTATAGTTGCATTTATTTATTTGTTATCTATAATAGGTATGTATAATATATTTATTTAGAGTATTGCGCAAGTATAGCGCATATATTGGTCATTATTACAGATCTGTTACAAAATTTAATACTCTAAATATTATCACAAATTTATATTTGGCATTTAAGATACCTATTGTAATCGTAAGTCAAAACTGTCAGAAGCACACAAAAATATAATAATATTGTAAATTCACGTTTTCTATACCGTGAATATCATTTTTAGCTTGCTTTTGTTAGTCTAAAAACTTTTTAATCTATTTAAATGTCTATATATTTACAATTTGGCCACTGCAGTCATGGACGTAGAAAGAAAGGCGGACGCCACCTCATAAAACAATTACCGAAGCACCCACAGTAAGCCAGCTCGCTTAAATGCATACACGTCCGGCACGCACACATTCACACCACACTAAGCCGGCCGCCCGCCATTACGCTCCGAACCACATACACACACAGTTACGTCGCCGCCATTTTGGTGCTTCAATAGTTTCTTAGCAGCCATCTGTCCACCTTTTTTTTTAGATCCATGACTGTAGTACAAGCTCTGCTTAGTTAGGTATTAGATGGTAATGTGTGAAAAATGACTCGGGATATTTATATTTATATAGCTAATTAAAAGCCTATTTTTATTTTTGACATTTGATTTACTAAAGCAAATCATATAGGTACAAAATAATTCACGCGGGAAGCATGAGCAGGCACAGGCACTCTCAAGTAGGATAAGTCAAATTATTTTTCGGGTTTTAATAACTGTGGCAACAATATACAAAATAAACGTTTTAAAAACATTTAATTTTTGTTTTATTGATATCATAAATTACATCTAAGGACTTTATATAAAATAACAATAATTGTATAAAATACAAACTATAATATATAGAAAATATCCTCAAAGCTCTCGCTGCTGTCGATAGGCAAGGTTCCCAACAGGCTGGCAGCGTTCCCTTTTTGAATGGCCAAGCTTATGCGTTGGTGGAAATAATTCCCAGCCAGTCTGTCTCCCGAAGCCTCGATGAGCTTGGATGATAAAATCCGAGCAAATCGGCGAGCCTCGATCCCCCACGGAACCAAGGTTTGTACCGCGAACGGCATGAACAAATAATGCGGACCGATACAAGCGTATTTTTTAATTTGAATTTTTCAGCACCGGTCGCCGCCGCCGCCCCGGCGACTTTACAAGTCACCAGCACAGAGTAATTACATACAGTGATCTATCGCGTCTGAAGTCACGCGAAATGCCGCTTTATTTGTATAGGCATTCGTAATTGCTCCATTGTGTCAATTTGTGTCCCAAGCGAGTGTATGACGTATGGCAGCTTGGGCACGCTCCCGCCCCTCTCTCACCTCGCAAGCCCCGCACGATTGCTCTGTCTAGACGTGACCGTTGGCCGACTGTAAGAGTTACATAGACTGTGTCGCCAGTATGTGGGAAGGCGCAAGTAAGTAGTATCCTTTATTTATAGTACACACTTGTGTGATGTGACTGACTTATTATAATGTGATGTTGTTGCGAAATATGTTTGAGTTTTCAATAGGGCTGACATAGTCGCGAGTCAAAGCCCTTGCAAAAATGAATTTAAAAAAAACTTTTGTATTTAAACTAGTTATTGACTCATTCGAGTGTTTACCTACCTGTCCTTTCCTTACATATCGTGAAAAGTCAAGTTTGATTCAAGAATAGATTTTTTGATGCAGTTTTCACATCTAGAGGTTCTCATCCTAGAGGAAGGTTTGCATTGCGCCAAAGAGAATATAAAATCACTACGTTTTACATTGCGCTGTAATAGGGAACTGAGTAGAAACCGTTGCCTTCATTCTTGATTATGCTACCACTAGTAGAAGTAGATAATTTTTCATCGGTAAACTTAAATGTCTTACAATGGACGACCTGTATGTACCCGTACAAGAAAACTTTGTTGCATTAACCAAACGCAAAAGTTCGTTCGGAAATGACATTCAGTTGCTAAGTTCTGTTGACGTAAACAGTAATAATGTTTTGTTACTGTTCGTTCAGTTTCTAAACGAATTTACCAACTTCACTGTTGACGTCACAATCTAAATCATCCGAGTTTCGCAAAGAAATCGCGAAAACATTTTATTTTACATTAAAAACAAACAAATAATCTTCCAAAATGCCTCTAATACGTTCAGCGAGCTTCAATCTATTCATTGAAATCCTCGTTAGGATAGCTTTGCTATCAGCATTTTGGTAAGTAGCGTCCATATGTTGCCTCTAATAAATTGAACATAATATTAGTTTTTTTATAAATTAAATTCCATACAAAACAATATATTATTATATAAATTTGAATCTCAATGTATCTTGGCTTATTTAAGCGTAGAGTTTGTATTATAAAAAGTAAATTACTATTCGTAAAAACTAAAAAAAAAACGAAGGCCCTTACATTGTTGACTCATCATTTTTCATGTAAATTCAAGGATATTTATGTTTTCAGAACGTTTGCACACAATTAGTATGATAATACAAGCCATATTGACCTCAATATTGTTTGAAATAGAAATCGAATTTGCATAAATACTATCAATACCTACATATACTTAATTATCTCTAATTTGTGTTGATTCTGTTATCTGTCTAGCGATTATAGCTTCTGCCAATTGACTTTACTTTACTATAGAGAATAGATAATTAAATAATATAAGTTATGCTCTAGATAACTGATATACTAAAAAATGAGATGAAATAATGGCACCTGTCCCGTGGTTTCACCCGCGTTCCCAAGGGATCTTATGTTTTCACGGGATAAAAAGTATCTTATATGTTAATGTAGAATATATTCTATCTGTGTATCAAATTTCATTCAAATCCATTCAGCCGTTACGGAGTTGAGTGGTATGAAACAAGCTTACAATTTTATAATACTAGTATATTTATTCATTCAAATAGGGCTTTGTAGTCAGACTCTAATGCACAGTTTTGAAAGGTGCATTTGCTGAGAAGTACCAGCAATAAACATACTTCTATAATATCTATACTAATATTATAAAGCTGAAGAGTTTGTTTGTTTGAATGCACTAATCTCAGGAACTACTGGTTCGATTTGATAAATTCTTTCAGTGTTGGATAGCCTATTAATCAAGGAAGGCTATAGGCTACTTTTTATCCCGGGAAAACACAAGATCCTGAGGGAACGCGGGTGAAACAGCGAGGCGGAAGCTATTTTATGATATAAATGATTTTAAAACTCTTGATTGGCCGGCTGGCGCAAGGATGATGTGTTGATAGACAATTAATCGGCTATCGCCACAATCTTCGGCCGTCACAAATTGACCATCTGTCGGACACTAATTACAATAATTATTGTTTCAGTTACATGGAAACAATGACTCCATTCGTTCGTGTGATACACCAGTCGGAGCTGGAATCAGATTACAAGTACCCTCGGAAGGAGTCCTACGTCCCTGGAGGTGCTTTATGGGCGATTGTGTTGTCTGTACCATGTACCCTGTCTCTCCTCGCCTGGGCTGGCTGTAACGATTGTAATGATGCATTTGAAGTAAGCTCATAATATTAAATGCTTTTATGATCTCACAATCAGGTACGGTCTTGCCGGTTCTTCTCAGTTGTCTGACTTCCGAACAGATGGTAACTTCAGTAAATTCTACATTCACAAGTGCCCTCCTAGGGCCTAAACTGAATAAATGGCTGTGATTTTGAAGGAAATAAATTAGATGGCGATACTTTGTAATCACACTTCGTATCTATTACTAACTAACCGTCCCGGCAGACCTTGTTCTGCCCTATTTCTCTAAAACAAAGTAACATTGATTTTTTTTATGTTAATCGCTGCCCCGACAGATTTCGTTCTGTCTAACGCGCGTTTGTTTTTTTTTGATTGATGTCTAATGTTTGACAGCTGGGGACAGAGTGCTTTGTATTGGAAAAGAAAATTGTTGTTTTTACTATTTGTCCTCGTATTATTTACTTTTTTTCTCTCCATAAAAACCTTCCTCAGACTTCATCAAACACAACAAAAAAGAAATCAGCCAAATCGGTTCAGCCGTTCTCAAGATTTGCGGTCAGCAACACATTCAGCGATTCATTTTTATATTATAGAAGATTACATCAATATAGACCTGCTCGGTTGTGGTCCCGATCAGGTAGACGAACCTATTGAGTAGTCTACTGAATAGGATGGCTCCTATTTTCTCATTTCAGACTTCCATTTGTAATGAGGCAGTCGTTCGGTACACGATCGCGGATGAATTCTGCGACTAACACAGCATCAGCTTAAATTTATCGAAATAAAATCGTCCTTTCTGATCGGAATGGCAACCTAATGGGTCTGAATAAGGGGGTATATCTATACTAATATTATAAAGCTGAAGCTGTTTGTTTGGTTGAACGCGCTAATCTCAGGAACTACTGGTTCGAATTGAAAAAATATTTTTGTGTTGGATAGCCCATTTATCGAAGAAGGCTATAGGTTACTTGTATCCCGGGAAAACATAAGATCCCTCGGGAACGCGGGTGAAACCGCGGGGTGGAAGCTAGTTAGATAAACTATTTTTTTATAACAATTACCACACATACTTTTTGCTAATTTATAGTTGGTCCCTTAGTAAAAATATTATGCCATCAAGAAATATCCACCAGTATAGTATAAAGCAGGGGTCACCAAATGGCGGACCGCGGTCCGGATCTGGACCGCCGACCTATATTGTGCGGACCAAACTTTGACAAACAAAAATGTATACATGGCTATTTTATTTAATCCGCGCACAAACAACATACAATAATTTGATATATTAGTAACATTATAGTAGGATTTGTAGGAAAGGATCTAAGCTTGGATAAAAAACAAAAAAAAACTTCATCGCCAGTCATGATCTACCAACCGGACCGCAATAATCTTTTATATTTTTTAAACGGACTCCTAAGAAACCTTATTAGTGACCCCTGGTATAAAGTATAAAAATTTGTGTGGAAATAGAACCTGCGACCATTGGCTTCGCAGCCTTGGTCACCACTCCACGCCAACTGACTGTCATTATGGTGTAATTTTAACCCATTAATTTTCAGATACTCCTGGCGTGGTCACTCTCTTTGGGCATAAATGGATTCGTTACTGACACAATTAAATTAATAGCAGGTACACTAAAAACAGATTAAAAATATAATATATTTTATACAAGGTGGAGAAAAAGGTCGATCATTAAATGAAACCAGAGCTTTATCACGTTGTTTTTAAAACGTATACAAGAATTCATTGAAATCCATCGTGCAGTTTAGCCACAGTAATTAATTTTCGTTTTATAAATTTTACGAGTTATGACTGCAACATTTTGCTTACAGGCAGGCCGCGACCAGATTTCTTCTACAGATGTTTCCCCGATGGAATAGAGACCAGTGATCTCCAATGTACCGGTGACACCCTGGCCATCATGGAGGGTAGGAAGTCCTTCCCAAGCGGACATAGCAGCTGTAAGTATATATGTGAACTATGGGTATTTCATCATTGATTTTTATTCTTGAAACAGTGCTGTTTGATAGTTTTGTGGCATATTAAAAGGATGACAAGCAGACGGTCCACCTGATGGTAAGTGGCTACCGTCGCCTATGGACATTAGCAATATCAGGGGGATTGGCAATGTGAGAAGAAACGGCAAGAAACTCAACAAGGTTACATATTTTTATAAAATCGGCAACCTTTATATAGGAAGGCTTCTTTTAAACTTTCATTCTCTTTTAATTTTTTTGTTTTTTTTTTTCATTAAATTGTTAAATGGAAAAAGAGCCAACTTTTTCAGACAATCAATAAACAAAAAAAATGCTGACTTTCTTGCCGGTTCTTCTCAGTTGAAGGCTGACTTCTGGATCGGTGGTAAAATCAGCAGTCGACAGTCATAAGTGCCCTTCTAGGGCCTAAACGGAATAAAAATAAATATATCCTGGGACATTCCTCACACACGGCCACCTGATTCCAAAACTAAGCAGAGCTTGTACTATGGAAGCCACATTACTAATATACTACTTTTCTTTTGTAAATATATACTTATTAATAAAAAACGAACATATTCATGCACACAAATGGCTTTCGTGGTAATCGCCCTTCAAATAGTTTTTTTTTTTTATGGCTTTGACTTTGACTTTGAATGGTATGTGCAGTATCATTCTGCTCGTTGGGTATCGCGTCGGTGTGGCTCTGCGGCCGGCTGGGCGTGCTGTCCCGCCGGCGGGGCAGCGCGCTGCGCGTGGTGTGCTGCCTCGCGCCGCTCATGGTCGCCGCCTGCGTCGCACTCTCCAGGACATGCGACTACCATCACCATTGGCAAGGTCAACTCTTTATTTATTTATATATTTAAGGTTATTAATAGGTAATCTCTCTTTTTTACAAAATATATAATAATTTGTATGTGTGTGTGTGTAGGGGTGTGTGTATGGGGGTTGTGTGTGTAGAGGTGGGGGGTTGTGTGTGTGTAGGGGTGGGGGGTTGTGTGTGTAGGGGTGGGGGGTTGTGTGTGTAGGGTGGGGGTTGTGTGTGTAGGGGTGGGGGGTTGTGTGTGTGTGTAGGGGTGGGGGGTTGTGTGTGTAGGGGTGGGAGGTTGTGTGTGTGTGTAGGGGTGGGGGGTTGTGTGTGTAGGGGTGGGGGGTTGTGTGTGTAGAGGTGGGGGGTTGTGTGTGTGTAGGGGTGGGGGGTTGTGTGTGTAGGGGTGGGGGGTTGTGTGTGTAGGGTGGGGGTTGTGTGTGTAGGGGTGGGGGGTTGTGTGTGTGTAGGGGTGGGGGTTGTGTGTGTAGGGGTGGTGGGTTGTGTGTGTGTAGGGGTGGGGGGTTGTGTGTGTAGGGGTGGGGGGTTGTGTGTGTGTAGGGGTGGGGGGTTGTGTGTGTAGGGGTGGGGAGTTGTGTGTGTAGGGGTGGGGGTTGTGTGTGTAGGGGTGGGGGGTTGTGTGTGTAGGGGTGGGGGGTTGTGTGTGTGTAGGGGTGGGGGGTTGTGTGTGTAGGGGTGGGGGTGTGTGGGTCAGGTTAAATTACAATGTATTCACCATGATTATTGATTATGTGGAGGTGTCGGAACACACCGGTAGGTGCTTGGGTGGTAGAAAACCAGATGCAAAGTACCCTACCGTGCTATGGTCATCATCATAGAAAGCTCAAGGTCGTTGTAGGATTCGAACCCACGACCTGTCACGGCATTTGACAGCACTGCCACTGAACTATCATCGCCTTAATTAATAATGTAATTTGTTGTAGTCCATAATAATCTAAACTGTTGTAATTATATCTTTTATTATCTCTCCACAGATATCCTAGTCGGATCTATCCTAGGGTACACAACAGCCATATTCTGTTATAGGCAATACTATAATCCACTTTCTTCCGAACTTGCGGGGATTCCCTACATAGTATCAAATGTAAATGTAGCTAAATATTTTAACGGAAAACCAGATATAAGTCCGGTAAAAGACGGTAAAGAAATGGAATCGACGCCATTACTCAACGGATCTAAGAAAGATGACAAATGGATTTAATTTATGTGGTCAAAATTAAAATGTACCGTTTATAAAGAACTTAAAGTTCATTTTAGCGTAATTAATTACATACAAATTTTAGATACTTTCCCTGTAATCCGCGTCACTATAAAAGGTACTTCGATAAATGTTATTGCAAATAAAATTTTAGTTAATGTATATATTGCCCGCATTTACTTTGTCCAGTCAATTGGGAAAACTTAACCTTTATATGATCACTTCGATTTCCGTCAGTCTGTACAATCTTGCAAACAGATATTTTGAATTTAACCCAATATTATGTTCTCCCTTGCCGACACAGCTACGCCTCAGTGAAAATGCAACACTATAAGCTCCCAGTATGTTTTTTTAATTATAAAAATTGCAACAACTGAAACACTAAACACTTAATTTCAGTGTATATTTAAACAATTATCCCAGTGTTATTAATATAGAGTTTATGTTTATGAAGAAAACATCTTTTGCAAATATTTACAGGTTTTCCCCTCCCAGTTTTAACTAGACAAAGTTGATACGGGCAAATGTCAAATATCAATGTTATATAGACGTTGTTTATAGTAAACAATATTTTATTAATTATAAGAAAATTATTGATCGTGTGGATGCAATTTATATACACGTTTATCGCTCTTTCTATTAGTGAAAACCGTATCAGAACCCGTTGGGTGGTTTAGAAGAAGTAAGCGGAGAAACAGACAGAGGCAGATAGCGACTTTGTTTTATATTATTTAGAGATTAAAATTTACTGTGAATTTAATAATAATTAATTATAGTATATAGTAACTTGTTAATAAAAAAAAATACATTAAGATGCTTTTCCAATCGAGCGGAGTATATTAATTTACTAACTGCGTGGCTACCGCGTTAGGAAATTGTAATAAATTTAGCTAATTGTTATTCGAATGTTTTGACTTTTATATTCATATATCTCATAAATATAACAGAATTCCAGATAATGGGAGCCATATTAAATGATATTCAATTTACTAACGTTCATCTTGCTGAAGATCTTACAAATGGCTGTGCAAATTGACGAATTTTAATTTGACGGGTCTGTTGGTGCGGTGTGGGCAAAAATTCGTACATGTATATTGTGTTTGAGCAATATCTATATAGTTTATGGAGGAGCAAGGTGGTAGACATCTACATTGAAAAGGTAAGGTTATCTGCCAGTTTAAGTCATAGTGTCTGGGGACAGCGGTCCAACTGTAGATGTTGGAGACTCGTATATATGGCGAGTGCTTGGGAAACTTTGATAGCGCGATGTAGGATCTTGTGGCGCCATCTATCCACAGATAGTGGAAGTTCCTTTGAATAGACAGTATATCCGTTATCTAGTTATCATAGTACAAGCTCTGTTTAGTTAGAGTTAGGTAAGTAGTAGGACGAAGAGAGCTAACCTCCGCTCGAATGGAAACGCACCTTTATTACAAAGCTAAAAAAAAATTGACGTTTAATAATTTTTTTAAATGTTCTTCGTTTTGTTGCCATTTTTTTTGGATTTTGTGTATAAAATAATGAATAACATTCCAATTATTGTGATATTGTGTTATACCATTATTAATATTTTAGGTTATTTTTATCCTTTTTTTTATGACAAGTCAAGTAGTTTTAAAATAAAATCGTGTACTGTGCTGTTGCAAAATTGCGGAGCGCAATTACAATGCTTAAATATTTTTTTATGTTTATTAGTTTATATTTGGTCTTGGATCTATGCTTAATTTATATTTGACATTTTATGTGTTGCCAGCTCCATAAACCGTATTATTAACTTGAATAGCAATTCCTGGAATTGTTATTTTTTATGTGTGTTTTGTGACGCGCGTTGTAAACGCACAAACGGACAAATGTATATTTTATAATAACGTAGGTAAAGGAGAAACTAGTGTTGCCGTGTGATATCACGAAAGTGAGACATTATATTTATAGTTTTACAAAATTTATTAATACTTCGTATATGTGCTGCTTATGGGTTCTGTCCCTTGTTCAGTGGATTATAAACCTTAAGGTGAAGATCTAAGGCCTACTTTCATTGTCACACTGTAAACATACCATACTATAAGTATCACTGTATTACGTATGACTAGTAAAACCTCAGAGTAAAATAATACGGTTGCTTCATACATTTAGGTCGAGTAGGTATTGAACTTTTGTATGGAACAGCTGATAATTTTTTCATGATTTCACAGTTAGTCCTATAACAAAAGTTGTTCACATTGATGAGTACTTCCACCCCTGCAAGTATTGCCAGTGATAACAAAATCACCCAGTATAAGGTTTAATCCACTGTAAATTCAAAGGTATTTTTTTGAGTCATAAATTTACTTAATTAATTAAGTCTAAATTATAATTTTGCCGCCAAAGCAAGAAATTATTGTCAGTGAGAATAGAAAATTTTATTTAAGTATGTAAGTTTGTTTTAAAAGAGTTAGGATCGGATCTTCTCAGCAAAGGCAATCTTCCTAAGCGGTATTCGAGTTTAAAATGCATTATTTTTTTACAAGCTTTTATTTTTTATTCACCTGTTAGTAAGTGTAGGTAGAAATCTTGCATATGAATTTTAAATAAAATAGAATAGATAAATCTTATTCTTGAAGTAATAAGATTCATATCACTTTGATATTTTTAAACGTCAAAAATGGAATAACCTGATAGAGAATAGTTTATTAAAAAAGCTTGTGTTTAAAAGGGTTCTAATTATATTATTTGTTGTGTAAATTTACCACTAGATGGCAGTGTTCTATTTTGAATCGAAATTGGTTACGTTCTCAGTGTTTCTTTTTAAACGTACTGATTTAGTTTATTTTTAAACGACTTCAAAAAAGGAGGAAGTTTCTCAATTCGACCATCTCAAGTTTCAAAGTAGTACTTACCTACCTTTCACTTGTAAATCGTGAGTTCCAACGCATGATTCGGAAAATTGCTAAATATTCTATTACCTACATATTTTTTTTGTAAAAACATTTCGTTTATTTTTTGTATGTACTTATTAGCTTAGTGAGTATGTAAACCTTTTATTTTTCAGCTTAAAAAGCAAAATACTTTTAAGAAAATTATTATAGATTTTGATCTTTATAAACTTCTCTTTATAAATTTTTCGCTTTTTTTTATTGCGATTGAAAGATTATGTACCTTAACTCGTATTAAAAAAATGGAATAAATATTGTAATAGCTTGTGTTCATGAAAAATAAACTCTATGCTAAAGGAATTAGAAATTAAATTCAGTTGTTGCAATTTCGACTCAAAATTTATTTTGACTCAATTCTGATATGTATACAAGCCATAAAGGCATAAAATTTTATTTTGATCATTTAGTAGTGTATATTTTTTACTTTTTCACAATTTGGTATCTAATGTAGGTGCCTAAATTACATTTTAAATAATTATTATTTTTCAATGTCTTCTCAATCTTGCATGCAGGGATGTCGTCCAGTTTTTTTTACATCCGCGGCTGCGAACATAATGTTCACATCAGCGGATGCGGATGCAGATATCATATTGTTTTAGAGATACTTAATTTTGGTAAGTTCATGAACCGACTTGCTAATCGCGACTTGTAAAACTGACATCCGCATCCGCGAATCTTAGCTAAAATTAATTCGTAAGCTTCGCGATGGCGGATGCGAATATTTTCAACATCCCTGGTGTGTACAGATAAGTTTGTGTACGTGTTGCACACAATTCGAGTGCACTCACACATTCATAGACAAACGGACTACGAGAGATAGAATATATATAGTCATAGTGAATTGAAATCAGTGATTTTATAATAAGTACTTAAATTATATATAAATAAAAATGTATTAAATATATTTATAAGTTACATAAATTATGTACAAATAAGCTTTTTTTATTTCTATCTTTAAGTACCCTTATATTAACAATTTTTGTTAAATCGCGATAGATAAACTCAAAAGCCAAACCTTGAAAAAAAATATCGGATTGGAGACATCTAATATACAATGTAAACATAAATACAATGACAGTATAAGTAACAGATATGTTGCGCTTATCGTTGTAAATTAAACTATCGTTTAATTTATGTTCAGTATTAGGTTTAAGACTGTACACCATGACTTCGGAACCCTATCCTGCACGTGCAGCAACACATACTTGGCCGGTTTCATTTTCTAAGTATGTATTACCATGTAAAATTATGTTGTAAGTGGCAGAAGGAAGGTGGTTAGCATGGTCATTCTAGAAGAGAACAAGCTCTTTAAAAAGTACCAATCATGGTAGTAAAACGGTCATATATACCCACTTACCATCTTCCCACGCGTGAAAAATAAAACAAATATTTACTACATATAAAAAATTATTATTTTATTACAAAAACTTTGGATTATTAATTACATTCTATAGAACAATTCAAAATTGTAAAATCAAATTAAATTACATAATTTCTTAAATCAAACTTATTTTACAGAAAATCATTCGAGTGTTTATGACGCATTAAGCCTAAGGACTCGATACGTAATCACTTAAGACGCAGCGTCTGCTGTACGCGGGTCATTATAATTCTAAGACCCTAGACTTGCTACTCTTGCAGCAAAAACACGATTAACGATAAAATCATGTGAAAATAATTGTATCAATGACCGCTATAGTATCTATTCTTTCAAAAACTAGAATCTGTTTTTCAGGCCCAGCAACACCCCACTCATGTGAGGCAAGATCCTTAATAACCATAGAATAGACATTATGCAATGAATTAATTGTGTTTATAAAAAACCCTGAAAATCGTGTTGCAAAGTAGCATATCTCTCGTGACTAAAGGTGCTATATCAGACGACATCCGCACCTTATGTCCGGACGTAAGGCGCGGATGTGACCTTGGTCCGACCTTGAGCGTTAGGACGTAAGTCGCGTAATTGACCTTGAGCTGTCACCGAGCGCTTGCGACTTAAGGACGCATCCGATAGTTTGTTTGCGCGCCTTAAGGGTCGGTTCGGACAGAGCGGAAAAATGCTCACGCATGCTCGAGCATGTTTAAGTAATAATTGACTTTATCTTATTCAAATAGAGTTTAAAATTGGATACAAAATATAATAAGTAAATAAATTGCTTACCACTCCTCGGGGACAATTAAGTACCTACTTGATTGTGGAAATTTTCCGAGCATGTGCGAAAATGTTTTTCGTTTGGTGTAAACCAACCCTTAGACGGGGTACCATTTATACAATGTAGGTATTCTTAATATTATCATTTGCGTATCGCTGTGTACCCGTTTAACTGAATACCACGGGGACCGTCTTTATTATATCTTACTTAAAATGTGACACAAACGATTTTATCGTCATTTTAAAAAAATAACTTACAGACTAAATTCACCAAATGATTCTCTGTGCATAATCAAAATCAGACCACATGACTTGTTTACTAAAAAATACATAATACGCAGCACAATTCAAACATAAGTACCATAGAAATTCAGAAAAAACTACAAAATGAGATGGCCGAGCGAAACGCAACCTTAAAATGATATATGGAATTAAAAAATATCTAATTTCAATCATTTTTTGTAATGCTAGTACTAAAAATAAAGAAATAGAATAAGGTAATAGGAATGTTACACAATTTTGATCTTTCAAATTATCATATAAACTAAACAATAAGAATATATACAATGGAATCGTTGCGTATATAGCAAAATTATATTTTCCAAACCATCTATTCCATATGTAGAATGTAAAATGTCTATTATCTGCCAATAGATACGGATGAACAACAGTATTAAAATGCACAATAATCCCAAATAAAATACCAAACACTATAACATAAAATTTGTTCCTGAAAATCATATCAAAAGTTGATTTAAATCTGAATAAAACATATGGCAAACCGAATACTCCATAGAAAATTAAAAAATAGAACAGTTGCGGTATATGTAATGTCGCTTCATGAGCTGTTTTATCACCTAAAACAATGGATCCATTAACATAGACAAATCCTACAAACGATAAAAGTAAAAAACTATGTGTAAGTAAAATTAACCAGTCTTCTAAGTTTAAAAAGTGAAAGAATGTACCGAAACAAGTTTTAATATGATACTTAAGAGCAATAAATGCATCTGATAGGTTATAGTAACGTTTTAATTTTGAGGCATCAACATCACGGCTGATTAATGAATACTTACTCAATTTAGCTTTAGTTAAGTATTGGTTACCGAATACCCGTGAGCTCCTAACAAGAATATCTAACACTTTATGCCCTAACACCATCGCAATCCACGCAATATTCGTCTGTCTCATCATTACACTGAAACAACCTAAAATAAATATTGATAATTTATATTTATTTGTGAAACATAATCTTGAAAATGCTAAAAGAAATGTTAAAGACAATGTATCCGTATAATATACATGTGAAAAGAAATATAACGGAGGCAGTATAGCAAGATTTAATGCCTGTGTTACTATTTTAGATTGACTGGCACCTAAACTACCATAAACAAACTTTAAAATTGAAGCGAATAGAAGCAAATTTACTACAGATGCAATCAGGTTTATGCATCTCAAGTTATATGTGGTACATTCAAACTTTGTCCCAAGAAATGCAGCCGATACTAAGTATAATCCGGGCAATGTGGTTATTTTAGGATCCCAGTATGTAAAATTCCGTTGACAATATGATACGCCCTGCGGTATATGGAACAGCTCGTCTATGACAGTGTGAATTGTTTCATTCACTTCATCAAATATGTATTTGGAGAATACATAGTAGAAGATGATGGTGAATAATAGAAGTAAATAATATTTTGTAAGTATCTTCATTTTAGAGTGTAATTTTGCCTTTCAGTTCTGCAACAAAAAAAACGTAATGAATATTATAAAGCTGATTACACACGGCGCGGATGATATACAACGTACGTATCCCAGACAGTTCGACATTAAATTAACAAAGACTGGTGTTGAGAGATGCACTAAAGCTTGGGGCACATTCAAATAGAGGTAGGGTACTTACTTTATTTGGACAAAACTAAACTAAATTCAAACATATATTGTTGGTGTTGTTAGTTGCAGCTTCTTGATAAGCAACGTTACTTATAGAATCGTTGTGATAAAATTAATAAATAACACTCCCTTCCTTCCTTAGATTCCTTACCGGCTAAAGTGCGGCATTTTTTTTACATTTGACTTTGACAGCCAGGTTGTAGAGGTGGGTGATAAACATAGATGTAAAATAGTTGATATTTCGTCTAATGGGTGATGAGCTATTGTAAGGGCGTCACACACGGCGAAGATACGATAATATTTTATCTTATGATAATGTGACAGTGTTATACCAGTGAAAGAGAAGGAAAGTGAAGGTAGGTCGTTGCTTCTCTTTTCATAGTATAATGCTGTCTCATGACCTTAAGATAAAATATTATAGTATCTTCGCCGTGTGTGACCCCCTTTATTGTTGATATTTTTAATCTTGATACATCAGTATATTTATTTTGAGTATCAATTTATTTATTATTTATTCGATATTTATTGTTTGATTCAGCTCGGTATTCAATTTTTGCACATAGAATAGAATGATACACATTTAATTTTCCGAATTTTAAATGAATAATTTGATGTGACCGATACATCTATGTATCAGGATATTGATATTTTTGTTCGATAAATTGACTAATTGGTAAATATTTGGGAACGATACGATATTATTCGATATATGTATTTTATTTTAGAGATACTATATTTTTTTTTTGTTTATGTGTATTATATTTCTTTAAAAATTGTTAAAAATTTAATGGAAAAAAAAGTCAACAATGTCAGATTGTCCAAAAAATATATATATATAAAAAATGTAACCTTGCTGAGTTTCTTGCCGGTTCTTCTCAGTTGAAGGTGACTTCCGAATCGGTGGTAACTTCAGTAGTTTCGACGTTCATAAGTGCCCTCTCAGGGCCTAAACTGAATAAATGGCTTTGACTTTGACTTTATTTTTTTGCTCAAACACAAGCCTATACAAAGTAAAAAATTAGTTAGTTACAAACCCACGATATATTTTTTTAATTGTATCCGATTTAACCGTATATTTTAAAACTGTTTTGACGAGAATAATTTAAGATACTGCTACTCTAGTATTTATAAGCTCATTAATAAAAGTGGAAGAATCTATTTTATTCATCATAGGAAATCACTTGGAGTCGATTATTTTATCACATCCCTCGTTGACGTAATTGAAAATTTTTGAATTTTGACAGTTCGTTTCGTTGTGCGAGCGAAAGAGAATTTCATTCATTCATGAAAGTAACGGACCGAAAAAACGTTTGAAATTGTACTACAAATTTTTCCTTCTTTAGCGAGAGAAAATGTTTTAAAAGCCTATTAAAATGGCAGCCAATGAATTCATTGTGAAAATCAAAGCAGATGGGTCGAATAAAGACCAGTGCGATATTGACAAAGTGTACTGCGAATATAAAACTTTGGCTTACAAACTATCGACGAAAGACCGTGGAACTTTCGCATTGAATGTTCTATGTATTTTGTGCAGGTATCTATTACTTACTAGCTTTTACTTTCGACTATTTATGATTATACCAGAGTACAGCAATACCGAGTAAAGTAAGACAACTTCGGTCCTTCATTTTCACTCGCATTTCAGAGAAAATGATTGCTCGAGTAAAAGTATCGTATCTATGTTTGTGCTAAGGTTTTAATTAAATCTAATATGGTCAGTCATTACAACTTGTTGACTAACAAACTTTCACTCACATTTTGTTTCACTAAAACATACAATTATAATTCTGTGGATGCCACAAAGTTCAGTTATTTATGAGCATAATGAATAGCCAGTGAGGATTTATCTGGGCCCGCATCTTAAACTAAATTACCATTGTTTTTAGGGAGACATCCCATATTCCCAAAATTAAAAGTCATCTTTTTCTATAGCTATCCCTTGAATTTTTTATCAAAATTGATTTGGTTGGCAGACATGCAGATTTGCACATTTAGAAATATTTAACTAGTGGCACGCTGTGCTGAAGGTGAGATACTCTCATGTTAGAATGGCCATCATAGAATACCGTTAGTTTAGAGCAGTGGTTCTTACCTTATAGTGATGAGGGACCATATGACAAAATTTCTGTCTTACCTTGAACCACCAACTGTTTGGAGATAATATACAGTAAATGTAAATGTATAAAGGGTTCTATTTGTAAATAATTACATTACATATTCAGGTTTTTTTTTTACGATTTCATATTTTTTGGATGGCTTCCTGGACCACTTTGGTTGCTTCCAGGGACCATAGATGGTCCCTAGTGGTCCTAGTTTGGAGACTAATAATAATAATAAGCCTTTATTTACCAAACAGTCTAGATACAAATATAATTAGTTCAGTTTATCACAGCACATTGATTAAGCAGTCCCCAGTGATCAGCGTATCTCTTTGACACAAAGGCCTCCTCCTTAGCTTTCCACCTCAGCCTGTCACTCGCCAGTCTTTGGTATAGTGGGCCAGCGACTTTCTTTAAGTTGTCAGACCATCTCATGAGTGGTATACCTCTCTTTTGTTTTGTGTTAATTCGAGGTATCCATGCCGTTAGCAACTTAGACCACTTTTCTTTCCCAGCATATGGCCTGTCCACTTCCATTTCAATGTATTTACTTTTTTTTCTATGTCTTCCCATTTAGTTATTTTTGTGAAATGTTCTGCTCTTTTCCTATCTTTCCGGGTGTATCCCACACACTGCTCTCCATCCCTCTCTGGCAGGTCACAAGCTTTTGGATTGATTTCTTGGTAATTGCCCATGTTAAAATAGGTAGGATCATATATTTTCTTTTTTATGTTTAGGCTTAGAGACTAAAATTACTTTTAAGTTACATTATTGTGTTCCAGAAACCTAGAAAAAGTCCCATCATGGCGGGACAAGGTGGAGACCAAAGCTCTACTGACACTAAGCATTGACTGTGTAAGAGAGACCCGCAGCCTGGAGAGAGCTGATTGTGTAAAGACGTTAGCTTGTGTTTTCCATATACATAAACATGTTGTTAGAAAAGTGAGTTTATATGACATGTTGAATACTTAACTCCCTATACTCCCATTATCTGGCCATAATCTCACTATGGTAAGTGATGATGTGGCCGAAGGTGGTAAGCACACAATGACTAGATATTTGGCGTCAGAGTTCCAACTTGAGGGTGGTAGCCAGCTAGGCGGGTGCTACAAAGTACCCTACCACCATTATATATTTTCCTACACCGAAAGCTGAGCAATACCTTGGAAATATTTTTCGTTGGTACCAAAAAGAGCTCAATTCTTCGCTAATTCCGTATATATTTTTTATTTAATATTAAATTTAGTACTGCAATCTGTCTATAGAGACATTCAGCTATAGACAGATTGCTTACCGCATTTGAGTTTATAGGCTTGCGAGGTACTCATCCAACAACAAGTCCTCATTGTTGCTTCAAAATAGATCTTTAGGCTTCTTTTAAGTCTTCTTATTGTGGTTGCTCTGAATGAACAGTGGACTTTATGTATTATATCAAAGAGTTAACTTGTATTTCATGTATTACTGTGTTTCGGTTAGGAGGGTATGGGAGCCAGTGAAATTACAGGCACAGGAGACTTAACAACTTCATGTCTCAAGGTTGGCAACGCGTGAGTGATACCCCTGGCAGGGAAAATATAAAATTGTATTTTCTTTGCCCGTGGTGTTATGAGCGTCTATAGGCTACGGTAACCGCTTACCATCAGGTGGGCCGTAAGCTTGTTTGCCATCTAAGTAGTATAAAAA
This sequence comes from Tetheella fluctuosa, assembly GCA_951216915.1. Lineage (NCBI taxonomy): Eukaryota > Metazoa > Arthropoda > Insecta > Lepidoptera > Drepanidae > Tetheella > Tetheella fluctuosa. The sequence goes on from OX578242.1 coordinate 1,006,603, forward strand.
AAAAAAAAAAGTTTATCTCCAATTTGGCTCTATGTATGGTGACTATAGACTTTGTGACCACAGTAGGTGTAGATGTGCATTTATTTTATTTCTTTTAAGGAGATAATAGCTTTCGGTGTAGGAAAACATCGTGAGGAAACCATAGCTTGCCTGGCTGGCTAAGTCAAGCTTAAATTCATTCACCAAACACCTACTGGTGTGTTCCGGCACCTGCACTTGAAAGTCAGTTCCTTCTAGGCTTTGTGTGCTTACCACCTTCGGCCACATCATCACTTACCATAGTGAGATTGTGATCAAAAGCCTATGCAAATGTAAAAAACAAAATATTAAACATATTGACGGGCCGGTTGGCGTGGTTGGTAAGATACCCTATCTATCATGCCGCAGGTCGTGGGTTCGATTCCGACACAGGACAAACATTTGTGTGCATGAACATGTCTGTTTGTCCTGAGTCTGGGTGTAATTATCTATATATGTATGTATTTACAAAAGAAAAGTAGTATATGTAGTATATCAGTTATCTGGCTTCCATAGTACAAGCTCTGCTTAGTTTGGGGTCAGATGGCCGTGTGTGAGGAATAATGTCCCAGAATATTTATTTATTTTTTATTTTATTTTCTAATGTTAAATTTTTATTTTTCTAGAACTCACCAGTCCCACCAGAACTGATACTCAAGCTATCGTACATGCCATTTGAAAACGATATCCTACTCAATGAATACTCAAAAACGTACTGGAACATACTAGCTGACCGACTACACTACATAGAGAAGCTAAAACCAAAGTTATCCATCGCGAAATTATTACCAAAACTATCCGAAGATATTATAAAGACTATGTTCATATATGATAACATACTGTTCTGCTCAAACATTCTAACTTACGTGATAAAGAAACTTAATCATTTATACAATGATACACCTAAAGAATTGAACCAAATATATGGAAACATATTTGAAAGTTTAACGAAGAGTGATTTAAAAACATTTAAGAAGTTAAGTGAGAAAGATTCATTAGATTTATATGTTAAATTTAATGATTGTTTATATTATATAGCAGATAATGCATCTAGGTTGAATTTTAAGGAATCCATATTGAATAACGCTGTGCGATCTTGTATAACACTTTTGGGCCACCGTCCGGATATCTTCCATTGTTTCCAGACATTTTATTCAAATACATTCTGTTCAATATTCACTATGAATACGGATTCTTCATACATGGAAACCATATTAAATAGCATTGTTATTTCATGTGAGACAACAGAGAGGTTGGGTTATAAAAAAACTATGCAAGCAACTTATCCATTCTTGAATCAATTACTAAGACTGTACGTTGAGAAATTTTATAAGAATTTCACAGTGACGTTGCAGGAAAAATGTATGGATATCATATTGTTTTTGATAAAGAAATTGAAGAATTGTAAAGCTAAAACTGGGTTACATGATGGTTTACGTTTATCTTTACTTATAAAACTATTTGTAAATGATAGTACAAATGCAGAAAATATATTGCCAATGTTTTTGTCTATAATTAAAGAGCAATATGTAATTTTAAATGAACTAAAGACAGTTGGATGTGATAATTATATGAATTATTACATGAAAATCCAAACGGATGTACATAATTTAGCTATAAAGTTGAATCGTTCGCAATCTTACAAATATTCGATCGAATTATTCGATATTTACATAAAAAATGAGATGGAAAATTTGAATGGTACAGACACGAAAAATATATGTCGTGCATTATACAATAAAAGTATATGTGAGACAGATTTTAAGTTATATGAAAGAGCATTAATAGATGCATTTTTGAGTCAAATTTTTGCTCAAAATGAAGGTTTAAATAATGATAAATATATAAGTTTGGTAATGGATATAAAAGCTAAGTCTTTGAAAGATAAAGTCGTGGAGACAGACGATAATTCGCTTCAATTGATGTCAATTATGGATGCTTGTAAAAATGTTATAGAGAGTAATTATTATGGGAATCTCAAGTCTTTTCTATCGAATTTGAAATTCAGGTAAGTTTTTACCCGCAGTTTCATCTGCGTTAAATTGTTATATAGCTTATATTCCCCCTTATTTAGACGTGCTCGATTGCGGTCCCTATCGGGTAGATAAACCGATTGAGTAGTCTACTAAATAGGATGGCTCCTATTTTCTAATTTCGGACTTCCATTTGTAATAAACATATATACAAAACTCTTTGTAATAGGTATATTAGCCTTCCGCCCCGCGGTTTCACCCGCGTTCTCGAGGTAAAATTTATTTTCCCAGTATAAAAAGTATCCTATATCCAGAATATATTCTATCTGTGTGCCAAATATCATCCAAATCCGTTCAGCCGTTACGGTAACAAACACAAAAGTTTCACATCTATACTAATATTATAAAGCTGAAAAGTTTGTTTGAAATACTGGTTCGAATTTAAAAAATTCTTTTAGTGTTGGATAGTCCATTTATCGAGGAAGGCTATAGGGTACTTTTTATCCCGAGAAAAGCATTAAGATCCTCGGGAAAGCGGGTGAAACCGCGAGGCGGAAGGTACTTTATAATATTACTTAATAATGAGACATTCATTTTTAGCTTGCTTCTAAAACACGAGTATTCGAAATATGCTAAACTGTGGCCCGCTATAAACCCAATAGCCGGCGTGTGGATTTCATTAAATGCTTTATCAAAACAGAAGGATATACCCTGGTTAAAATGTAAGTAACTTCAAGCATAAGAACGACAAACCTATTGAGTAGTCTACTGAATAGGATGGCTCCTATTTTCTCATTTCAGACTTCCATTTGTAATGAGGCAGTCGGTACACGATCGCGGCAAATGAATTCTGCGACTAACACATCATTAAATTTAATTAAATAAAATCGTCCTTTTCGATCGGAATGGCCGGGTTCATGTGACTTTCTCTATGTCTGTCTCTTTCTATTATATACGAGTGTGTGTGAAATGTATAAAAGACGGTCGTGACGTCACCAGTTATGCCCTCTCCATGCGACTTTCTATTTCTCTCTCTCTATCTATCTGTCTCTCTCTTTCTATTATATACGAGTGTGTGTGAAATGTATAAAAGACGGTCGTGACGTCACCAGTTATGCCCTCTCCATGCGATTTTCTATTTCTCTCTCTCTCTCTATCTATCTGTCTCTCTCTTTCTATTATATACAAGTGTGTGTGAATCGTATAAAAGATGGACTTGACGTCACCAGTTATGCCCTCCATGCGACTTTCTATTTCTCTCTCTGTCTGTCTCGCTCTTTCTATTATATACGAGTGTGTGTGAATTGTATAAAAGACGGACGTGACGTCACCAGTAATGATCCCTTCATACGACTTTCTCTCTCTCTCTATGTCTATCTCTTTCTATTGTAACGGTGATTCAAGAATTGAATTAAAAAAAGTACGTGTGGCACTCGGGGATTGTCGCGGTAATGCTATTGCAGAGCATTTTTTATCAACTTATGCAATTATAATTATTTATTTATTTTTTATTAAGGCAGTTTTTTTTTTTTTCTTTGATATTAATTCAAGTTTTTTCTTTGATATTAATAGATACCTATACACCTATATACTTTCTCACAAACAGCATACACACATGTGTGGTGTTAGGTTTTTTCGTTACGAAATTTCCTGATTCGGTCGCCGCGCTCAAAGCCCGAAGCCCGCGATAAAAGCTATACAATAGCTTAAAAACATGTTTTTGTCGAACTTTATTCCTGGCGGGGATCCCCCGACCGCGCATTACTTCTTTTTTATTATTTTTCAGATGAAAACGAAGATGTCCTGTTGAATACATTGTATGATGTAATATTACAAACACCGAATGCTGTCCGAACGATACATAATGAATATTTTAATGAAATTATCACAGAATTGTTGGAGCGATTCGAAGATGTGCCTGTATGTATACCTTGCAGCTCTTTTTTTGTATTTTAAGCTTATTTCGGGAATTAAAATACCGCAGCTGCAGTCAGTATGTGCAAAAATACTGATTTTAGCACATACAGCGTGATTTTTTAGTCACTGGAAATACTTACAGAGGGGTCAAAGTAAAATAAAACAGTTGCTTCATACATTTTGGTCGAGTAGAGCTCGTTCTTTTTTTTTATACAACATTGTCGCCAAACATGCATACGGCCCGCCTGATGGTAAGCGGTTACCGTAGCCTATGAACGCTTGCAACACCAGACGTATCACTCGCGCGTTGCCGACCCTTCCCCCCTCCCCGATGAGCTCAGGCGCCCTTACTCACGCGCAGGAACACAACTATAACTTATTTGGCTGCGGTATTCTGTAAGGTGGAGGTACTTCCCCAGTCGAGCTGCTCTTTGATCGACGCATCGCTATGCTCTACCTCTCGTTTAGGTATTGAACTTTTGTATGGAACCTTGTATTTGGAATTTTGTATACTTCCACCCCTGCAAGTATTGCCAGCGACTAAAAAAACAACCTGTATATCAACACCCCTCCCCCCTTCTTGTGACAGATGGTCACATATAAGACCCTCCCTCCGGTGTGACGCAAACTTCTTTGGATACGGGTCGGTATTTATGATTTTAACGTAAAAAAAATCTTATCGAAGAAACCTGTGAAGGATAACATAAAGAAAAGATCTTCTGATATTAGGGGTGCATTTGGCCCTCTCTGCACCCCACTTCCGCGGTCCCACTCGCTACACGGCTGTAATGAGTTCGTTTCACCAAAGAAGTTCAGTGGAGTTAATGAAAATCGATCTTATCCCTTTCGTGATAGAGGTGGGCCTTCGGGACCTAACTCTAATATTTATTATTTTCAGGCAAACACAACAGATTTAAAAGTTATACATGTAAATCTGTTGTTCATGAAAGCGGAGTTTGACTTAGAGGAAGCAAGCCAGAAGTACAATTGGAAGATCAAAGAGCCAGTGAGTTTTATGTTCATTTTTAGGGTTCCGTACCTCAAAAGGAACCCTTATAGGATCACTTTGTTGTCTACCTGTCTGTCAAGACCCTTTTTTTTTTGCCGTTTTTATACTAGCTTTTCCGCGCGGTTTCACCCGCGTTCCCGGGATAAAATAAAGGCTATGTTAATCGGTGAAGATGTAGTTTTCTAATGGTGAAAGTTTTTTTTTAATCGGTCCAGTACTTTTGAGCCAATTCGTTACAAACATACTTACATACAAATCTTTCCTCTTTATAATATTATACAAAACTTTCGCATTTATAATATTAGTTAGGATAGAAGTATAGATGGTACGGAACCCTTCGTGCGCGGGTCCGACTCGCACTTGACCGGTTTTTTTATATATTCAAGGCGATGATAGCTTAGTGGTCACGTTGGATGCCTCGGTGTAGTAACCGCCTGGCTGGCTACCACCCTCAAGTTGAAAATCTGTCGAACAAACAGAAAGACAGGCCCATTTTCATCATCATCTTCTGCTGCAAGACGTCCACTGCTGGACATAGGCCTCCCCTAATGATCTCCAATAGAACCGGTCTTAGGCGGCCTGCATCCAGCGTTTTCCGACGACCTTTACAAGGTCATCCGCCCACCTTGTAAGTGGACGTCCTACGCTGCGCTTGCCGGTCCGTGGTCTCCAATCTAGAACTCTTCAGCACCATCGGCCATCTGTTCTGCGCACCACGTGCCCTGCCCATTGCCACTTCAACGTACCAATCCGCTGAGCTGTCAGTGACCCTTGTTCGTCTACGAATCTCCTCATTTCTGATTCGATCGCGTAGAGAAACCCCGAGCATAGCCCTCTCCATGGCTCGTTGAGCGACTTTGAGCTGCTTTATGTCAAAGTTTGGGTCTTAGGATGGCATAGTAAATACAGTTTTTTTTTTCACAGAAAATAGACCCAGACTCAGTTGAAGTTTCTAGAACGATACCTCAAGAACACGCTGCGTGTATAAAAGCCGTTGAAGCGGTTGAAATATGGACTTTATTGGTCAAGGAATTAGACACAGGTATTCATTGAATTTCCAAAATCCTTCCTTAGTGGACGCCTACACTGTATAAGGTATCTATGTGCAAAATTTCAAGTCTCTAGGTCCAGCGGTTTCGGTTGTGCGTTGATATATCAACATGCAGTCAGTTTACTATTTTATATATACAGATTTTGAATTAATTTGCTAAGTAATAAAAGTTAGAAGGGAGCAGGCTCTTGGCGACATTTCAACTTGAGGGTGGTAGCCAGCCAGGCGGGTACTACAAAGTACCCTACCACCGTGCTATGGTTTCCTCACGAAGTTTTCCTTCATCGAAAGCTTAACTTCATTGTAGGATTCGAAATTTCGAACCCACGACATTCGCCGTTTGATCTGACGTCACCTTAGAGTATATATAAGTAAGCTATAGAGTGCCAGTATCGCTCCGGTCCGTTGTGCCTTCTTCTTCTTGATGTGGCTCTCCACTACTGGAGGTTCGCCATCAGCTCAGCGAATTTAGACCTGTCTTGCGCCAAGCGGAAAAGTTGTTCAACGCTGGCAATCTTCGTCCACTCCCGGATGTTCCGCAACCACGACTTTTTTCTTCTGCCAACGCGTCGCTTTCCTATTACTTTCCCCATCATTATGAGCTGGAGTAGCTGGTATCTCTCATGTCTTAATACGTGACCGAGATACCCAACCTTTCAGCGTTTGATGGTTCGCAGCAGTTCCCGGGACTTCCCGACGCGCTGTAGAACCTTCTCATTTGAGACCTTCTGTGTCCAGCTAATGCGTAGCATTCCACGGTAGCACCACATCTCAAACGCTTCGAGTTGTCCGTTGTGCCGATCGTAAACAAATATTTTATAGATACTTAGCTATGGTATAGCGCTTTCATAGCGATGTTCCATGCATGACGAAATGTCACCCGCCCCGCGTCTCCCGCATCCCCTTTTGAGACCCTTCTATGTTCATACTTGTGCTTTCGGTTCACACTTATTAAGGCGTGCTCTATAGCTTGCTTATGTATACTCTAAAGACGTCACAATCTATATAATTATATTTAATTTCAGTGAAAAATATATCAAATCTATCATTGGCTCTACAAATGGCGCAGTTGTTCGTGTACCAGCTTCTATATCTATACAAGACAGCTCACGGACTCCAGATGGCATATATCTGCTGTCAGATTGCCAAATACATTGGTGACAAGTAAGTTTATAAAAATACATAAAAATATTATTACGTTGCCACGTTTTTATCAAGTCACTTTCTTGTTTATCTGTCTGTCATACCGGGTGGAATCTTGCAACTCAAATGTCGAGCACACAATGCATTCTAATGTGTTAATCCTATGGTTAAAATTGGAACTTGTTTAGGTTATTATTTTTTACTAGATTCCGCTCCGCGGTTTCACACGCGTTCCCCAGGGATCTTATGTTTTCCCGGGATATAAAGTAGCCTATGTTCTTCTCCGTACCATAGGCTATCTACATACCAAATTTCATCGCGATCGGTTTAAGCGTGAAAAGGTAAGAAACAAACAAACAAACTTTACTTATCTTGTTTTTTGTTGTTGTGTCGATTGCTTTGTATATTTAATAAATAATTAAATAATATTCTGGACATTATTCCTCACACACGGCCATCTGGACCCCAAACTAAGCAGAGCTTGTACTATGGAAGCCAGATAACTGATAACTACATATACTACTTTTCTTTTGTAAATATATACTTATATAGTTAACTAGTTTCCGCCCCGCGGTTTCACCCGCGTTCCCCAAGGACCTTATGTTTGGGGAATCAAACCCACGACCTGTGGCGTGATAGATAGGGTCTCTTAGCAACCGCACCAACCGGCTCATTATAATAATGGTCTCTTTATAATTTCAGGGAAGCCTACGTAACGAATGCTGGTACAATTTTATACCACATGAGTGAAGGTAGCGACGCGTTAAGCGATATCATCTCGCTCGCAGGTCGGTGGTGGGCAGAACTGTTAGATAACGTAGCGACCATCCAAACTGCTCTCGTCTTCATTTGTAACGCTGCCGTGAGTATTTTACAAGAAATTTTCATAAAGTCGAGCGACGCCGCGGTTGAAAAAGTCATGAATAAATTTTAATATACAAGGTGGATATGACGGTCGATCATTAAATTTAAACATTACTGTTAAAAGTGTATTTACGCATAATAACCTAGTCGTAAACTATTTTAGAACAAAATAAAAAAATCTAAATATTCAAAGAAAGTAGGTACCTTCGGAACGTAAACAAAATACAACATTATAGTTACATCGTCACTGACCTGTAAGAGGCGCGACCTTGAACGCGGCGCGGGCGATACGCTTTCTTCGTCTCACGTAACGTGTTAGACAGAGAAATGGAGACAGCGCGTTTGCTCGGGTCATTGTCCGACCTACTTTATCCTTGTCAATTTGTTAGGCATCTACATGATGAGTAAAATTGATGAAACGAAAATTAATTACTGCGGGTAAACTACTCGATGGATTTCAATTATTGTTTTGTATACAGTTTAAAAACAACGTGATAAAGCTCTGGTTTTGTTGTATGATCGACCGTTTTCTCCACATTGTATATAAATTATTTACAGTATTATACTGAAAATAGTTTCAGAATTTTTATAAAGTCTACGCGAACGAAGCCGCGGGCCAAAAGATAGTTATGAATAAAATCAATGAACGTTTGGTAATAATTGTGATTTTCTTACTTATATACATTACAGATTTTCTACAGTAAATGTGGTTTTATCGCAAAATCGGCCAAATTGGTTCAACTAGCTCAAGCTCGTATACTCAGCGTGTATGAAAAACATTCAGATATTAATTGTAAGTACATATTATATAAAGCTTTTTAGGGTACCGTACCTGAAGGGTCCAAACGGAGCCCTATTTCTGTCACTCACTTGTCCGTCTGTTCCTGTCTGTCCGTCGTCTGTCACACAGGTTTTACAGCAAATGGTTAAAGCTACAGTCTTCAAATTTTCGCAGTAAAGCATTTTGTTCACCCAAAGCCAATGCAAATTGTCTAAAAATATTTTTTAATGTTTTTAAAGGGCGTGAAAAAAAAATCAGCTAAAATGAAGTGAAAAAAAATATTACCTACGTTGTTTACATTTCGTTGAGTAGATAAATACTGTATTTTGTGTTTTTAAAAATATTGGAAAACAAAGGAATGAGAAGGCACCAAAGTCCTTTTTTTTTTTTTTTTTTTACAAAATTTTGTACCAAAAATTTTCTTAACTTCCCATTGACCTATGAACTTGAAATTTAGTCATAATGTTTATTATTACGTATATTTTACTAACAAATACCAAAATATTGATAAATATTTTTTCTTTTAATTTACATACCTACAAATTTGTACGGAACTCTCGGTGCACGACTCGCACTTTGTCGGTTTTTTTCTTTATGTCAGAAGGCTGTCATGCGGGCAGATGGTCCACCTGATGGTAAGTGGCTACCGTCGCCATTAGTCTATAGGTAAAAAGTAAAAAAATATTAGTATATTATTAAAATTTTCAGTGGATTTAGCGGTAGGAAGACTACTAGAGGCTCAGACTTTGTTATGTCAGGATCGTGGTCCAAGCACATTGACTGCTATCACCAACATACAGAGGCATTATATCTCTATTTCTAACACGGGTAAGTCATTATAATTTTTACATTACAAGACTGTGATTTACTCTAAGTAAAGTTTTATGTTTTGAAAATATTATTATTTTGTAAGTAGATCAATAATTATATGTAATTAATTAGGGTTGGTGGTTTATTTTCGGCACTTCTCAGTAAAAGTAGTACAAACCGTGCGTTAGAGTCAGATTATTCATATGTGCTTGTGAAGGTCAATGAATGAAAAAATATTTTAATTTTAATTTTTCTGCACTGCTATTGTAATATAAATGTTATCTCGAAAGTTGTGATTATTTTTCGAGAAATTCTTTTTCGAATTTTATTAAGTGTATTGTATACATATAAGGTAGAGAAAACGGTCGATCATTAAATGAAATCAGAGCTTTGTCACGTTGTTTTTAAATCGTACACAAAAGATAATTGAAATCCATCTAGTAGTTTAGGCACAGTTATTAATTTTTGTTTTATAAATTTTACTCATCACATAGATATCTAACAAATTGACAAGGCTAAAGTAGGTCGGATAATGACCCGAGCAAACGTGCTGCCTTTCTTTTCTCTGTCTATCCCACATAATATCCACATTCATTTCTATTGGTTTTTTTTTTGTTATTGTGTGTCCAATAAATGCTTTTTTATCTTTATCTAACACGTTATGTGAGACGAAGAAAGCGTATCGCCGCGCCGCGTTCAAGGTCGCGCCTCTTACAGGTCAGTGACGATGTAACTATAAATGATATTGTATTTTGTTTACTTTCTTTGAAAATGTTTTTTTTTTTCTAAAATCGTTTTCGACTATGTTATAGTGCTTCAATGCTCTCGTAACTATAGAGTTTTAATTTAATGATCGACCGTCATATCCACCTTGTATATTTATTTAATTCGTAGGTAATTCTATATAGTGAGTTTACAATATATAGTTTTAGAAACGTTACTGTAACGCTGGATTTTTCGAAATTTAGGTCAAACTAAGGGGTAAATTTATCCTATTAATATCGAATCGAATGTTTGACACTCAATAAACGGTTGAACGGCACATCATATACCTAAAAAACATAAGATACGCGGGTAAACGTGGTGTTTTTTTTTTTACTAGCGAGTAAGTACCTCCCCCGCCGCACAATGTGGTCGGTGCTGAAGCTACGGGTGGGCGCGGCCAGCGTGGCGGCGGGCGGGCTCGCGCGGCGGCTGGGCGCGTGGGCGCGCGGGCGGGGCGCGTGCGCGGCCGCGCTGCCCGCCGCCGCCGCGCCCGCGCGGGCCGCGCTCCTAGCCGACCTCACCAACACTGCGCACCGACACGCGCAGGTCTAAGCGCTCTCTATCATATGTCTCTATTGTGACTAATACAAAAACATTCTAAACTTAATAAATAGTTTTCCATCTCTCTCCGGTAGCTTTGACTCGTACTGATATACGGGGTGATTTTAAAGTCGTCGGAGTCGATTGTCGTAGTGAAATTTATGTAGATTAAAATACGATGCATTGTCATGGAATTGTAAAGTACCCTGAAAATTTCAGCCCCGATCGGGATGTGTTCGAAATTTGAATTGCGAGATTCCACCCGGAACGACCGACGGACGAACGAGAAAGTGACTCGATAAAAACATGTCCATCCCAAAAATTATATTCCTTTTACGACCAAAGTATGCGACGATTACCTAACTCCTTCATATTTTTCGTACGATCTATAATATAAAAACCTATCTCTTTCAGGAAAATATCGACAACCGCCTAAAACATATCCTAGGCCTACATCTGACAAACGAAATTAAAACCTACAGCGACACCACAGAATCCAATATCAAAAACGTCATGTTTACTCCAAAACGAGACGTCGAGACCATGTTAGAAGACCTAGTTTTCATAAAGACAGAAACGAGCCCTTCCATACCGTACACTGTCCCCGCATTTCAAACACCAGCGTTTTTTAAACATAATGCTAAATGTAATTGCTACGCGTGTGAAAGTCCCTTTTGCATAATTTTAGCGATCAAAATGTGTGGGCTCGAGGCTTCGATGTATTTCCGAGGTAAAGAATTCGAGATAGCGAAAAATTATTTCGATGGAACACTAAAATGTTTTGTTTATATCGATATTAAATTGAAAAGTATATTTAACAAGTTTTCTCAATGTAATTTTGATAGGTTTTTAATTGATTCCATTGAGCGTAAGATGGCTAGTGAATTTGGGACAGTTAAACTTGAAATTTTGATTGAAGCAACGTTCTATGAACTGTCCCAGAAGAATTATAGTGTAGCAGATGATTATGTAGTTAGAATACATGAGATTATACAAGAAATGGGTGATGTAGATAAATATTTACGCAACGATATCTTGAATTTGATGGCCACGTCCGCTCAACTTAGGAAAGTTATCAAATTACCAGATATTGACGAGTTGGGAATAGAATTTGATAGTTTGAAATTGAGTCCCAATATTGAACCGCCGTCAACTCCAGTAAATAAAGGACCTTATCCACAAAATGACAAGAAAGTTGTAGTAAACGATGAAGAGATACCCAAATTGAAAAGGAAAATTATTAAACTTAATTTAGATGATGGTGCTTCAGATGATATGGAAATTAAAGACACGCGTAAAAAGCCAGTATTCAAAATACCTGTTCCTGTAACCTCTAAGCCGGTTCTTGAAAATATTACTCCAAGACCTAGTAGAGTTAAACCAAGGGCTGATAAAGCTCTAGACAATAAACCGTCGCGTTCGAAAGTAGAAATTCTAGTAACGCAACCTTCTATAGAGGAAAATTCGACACCGAAAACTAAAATGGAAAATGAATTTTTCACCCCAACTGAGACACCCGAACAATTCTTCACCCCTTTAACATCAGTAAAAACTTACTCAAAGAAATCTCTAAGGCATAACATAGTGAAGAATTTAGAGAGTGAATTCTCGACGCCGATCGATAAGGGAAATTCGACTTTAAAGCAAGCTAATCGGGCGGATGTGGCATCAAAATCGCGTAGCAACTTGAAGACTGTTAAAAACATAAAGAGAGCTACGAGCCCCGGTAAATTAGAAAGAGATGATACTATTAAGACGCGGACTCGTAGGCTTAGACATCCTGTTAATTTTAGCTCGAATAATGATGGTAAATAATTGTTCAAATGAGCGTGAAAGAAAATCTCTTGAGTAATTCTAGGTTTTGGTATCTGTGGAATGGGTACTATGACGGACTGACTCGCTCTCTCTCACTCTCTCCTGCTATAACTTTTAAGTAATCTAGAGAATCGCTGGATGCAGGCTGCCCAAGACCGGTCCTATTGGAGATCCTTAGGGGAGGCCTATGTCCAGCAGTGGACGTCTTGCTGCTGAGATGATGATGAGGGATTTCAGCTTTTACCTTATCTTACATTGCAAATGGTATGCGGTTAGCTAGAAAACATCTTGGCTTTGCATCTGGTTTAAATTTAAACTTTATTGTGTCACCTTTGAAATCATCCGCGTCGCCAATTGTTGTTTCTATTAAACAAGTTCATTAATTAATAATTGTTTTTAATTCATAGCTATCATAGGAGAGAGAGATAGAGATAGTAAACGAGCGAGTCCGTCTGTCATAGTACCCATTGCACAGATACCACAACAGTGGTAGGGTACTATGTAGTATCCGCTTGGCTGGCTAAACTTACCACTGGTGGGTTCCAGCAACTGCACTTTGAGAGTCGGTTCCCTTCTAGACCTCGTGTGCTTACCACCTTCGGCCACATCATCACTTAACAAGGTGTAATTGTGGTCACAGTAATTTTATCTTTGCATTGTGTATTGATTACTATTTTAAAACTGTGTGTAAATAATAATTATTGTAAGTAATTTTATTGATTTTGAACTTTATATGTACTCCAAATAAAGATTGTTTCGATTATTTGTCAATATTTATTTACTAGAAGAAAAACTACCTATGTCCTACACCGGTGTCGAAACTAATCCTCTACCAATTTACATCAAAATTGACTCAACTGTTTCGCTATATACGTAGCAAATTGATAGACATACTTTTGCATTTATAATGTTAAGACTAGCTATATCTACCCCGTGGTTTTAACCGCGTTCCCGAGAAATGAGCCTATGCCTTCCATGCCATAGGCTATTTGCTTACCAAATTTAGTCGCGATCGATTCAACGGCTTGCGAGAATCTATACTAATATTATAAAGATGAAGAGTTTGTTTGTTTGAACGCGCTAATCTCAGGAACTACTGGTTCGATTTGAAAAATTCTTTCAGTGTTGGATAGCCCATTTGTCGAGGAAGGCTATAGGCTTTTTGTCCCGGGAAAACACAAAATCCCTCGGGAACGCGGGTGAAACCGCGCGGAAAAGCTCGTGCATAATATTAGTTAGGATAAGGATGACTAATTTGCCTTTTATTATGAAGCTGTATACGAATTATTTTTCCTAAACATTGGTCCCCTCTAGGGCTGCCAGGCGTCCGGTTAAAGACGGACGCAGTCAGGCCTTTTGGTTGCGTGTCCGGCCAAATTAGACGGTGTCCGACTTTTTAAATGTGACCATTTTGCAAAAGTAACTGCTGCTCTGTTATACTAAGACTAAAAAATTAAGGGTGTCCGGCCTTTTTGCCCAAATGTCCGTCTAAACTGACTGGTCTGTCCGTCTTTTCGGTTTTAAGACCTGGTAACCCTAGTCCCCTCTATAGACAAACAAAGGTAACGAATACTTTTAGACCGCTAACATTCAACTCCCGAGTAGTGTGGTGTCATGGATTCGATTTTGGATCACTCTTCTATCGCTAGACAAATTCTGGGAGCAAACAGCTACGCAAGGTGCTAGATATAAAAAGGTGGCCCTGCACAGGATGGGCCCGTTCTGATAGGGCCATTTTTTATGTCAGTAGGTTGACAAGCAGACAGTCGGTCCACCTGATGGTATGTGGTCACCGTCGCCTATGAACATGTGCATTACCAGGGGTGTTGCCGACCTTGAAGAGCTCTTTTTACGCCCCTCTTGAGGATATCATATCGTAGCGCTGAGGGAAAACCGTAATGGGGAGCTCATTGTTGATATGTCTATTGCTAGCGTTATTGTACCATTTATCATTATTAGGTTTATTTGTCATTATTTTTAAAATTGAATTTTTCATTAATTATTAACTTTCGTGTAGTTTAAATTTTTAGTTTTAATATGTTAGGTGGTATCCGCACTGTGACGCCACCTGCTGGCTCCAACGGAAGATCAGCGCAGGTTTAACAACCCGCAAAATGCTGAGTTGGGGCCAATTTGTAACATTGTTAGTTAAAATCTTTTTTTTTATATGTTATATGCGACATAAATAAATAAATACTAAATACTCATTCCACATCCCAATGGTCCGCAGTAGGAACGTCCGACTGAATCGTTGTGTCAACGATCGAGGCGACTCGAGGGTATGAGGATGAGCTCCACATCGCCGGCATGTCCACAACCCTAATTGAGGTCGATAGGCTGATTTTATATTAGGTATATAAAATGACTTATTGAAAAAAAAAATAACAATGATGAACCGCATGACAGGAAGGCGTAATACATTTTGTATTTTGCACGTCAACTTTTGTAGGAATGCAATGTATTGATCATGAGCGAGTCCGTAGTGCTGGGCGACTCGGATTTAGCCGATTTTTCAATGGCCGTGATCACAACCTTTTTTGAAGACTGGATCCGCGCCTGTCCGTGGTGGTGGCCCTGCCAGGATGGGTCTCATTGTCGAGCAGCTACTAACCAGCTCTAGGTTATCGGTCGACCTGGACCATGGTGGAAGGTCATCCCGCACGGCGGACTGTTTTTTCTGTTTTTAGGGTTCCGTACCCAAAGGGTAAAAACGGGACCCTATTACTAAGACTTCGCTGTCTGTCCGTCCGTCTGTCTGTCTCCAGGCTGTATCTCAAGAACCGCTATAGCTAGACAGTTGAAATTTTCACAAACTATGTATTTCTGTTGCCGCTATAATAACAAATACTGAAAACAAAATAATTATTTAAGGGCTCCCATACAACAAACGCGATTTTTTTGCCCTTTTATTTGTTTTGTGGTAGTTCCCGTTGACCTAGAATTACGAAATTTGGCAAAAAGTAAGGTCTTACAGCACAAATAAAGGGAAAATTCCAAAATATAAAAAAAGTTGACAATTAAAGGGTGTCCCCATACATATATAGTTACGCCAATTAATAAAGACCTCTGAGTTGTATGGGCGCTCATAAAATTTAGAGGTCTAGTTTAATTGGCAACAATCTCAAATAAGGTAAATAAATAAAATTGTGCATTTCCCGTGATGGACGAACGATGGACGAAGTTTGTACGGTACCCTCGGTGCGCGAGTCCGACTCGCACTTGGCTGGTTTTTTTTATGTCAGAAGTCTGGCAAGCAGGCTGGCGGTCTACCTGATGGTAAGTGGCAACCGTCGCTTATTGACATTAGCAATACCACATTGCCAATGTTTTTATAAAGCCTAGAAGGCAACTGGCTCTCAAGTGCAACTGCCGGAACAAACCAATAGGTGTGTGGCGACAGATTTTCAACTTAAGGGTGGTAGCCAGTCAGGCGAGTACTACAAAGTACCACCACCGTGCTATGGTTTCCTCACAATGTTTTCCTTCACCGAAAGTTCAAGCTCATTGTAGGATTCGAACCCACGACCTTCGCCGCGGCATCCGACATCCCTAAAATCGATTTTATACAATTTCAAGGCTGTTGGGTTCATTATACTGAACAAATTTGCCTATAGGACGGATAAACACGCTGAAAAAAAATAAGTTCATTTTTCTAGACTACTTATAGGTATCTACTTAACTTACGTTACGTCTCTTACTTACTATTTTCTTCTCAAACCTATGAAAGTGATACCAGACCACTAGAATAATTCTAAACAAATAATATTGCATTATATGCCATGTCTTAGGCCTCCCATCCCACACGTAAGCCGCTAAGTAAACTTAGATTTCATATAAAAAGGGGATGTCGAATTATTTACGACATAACAACACTGGCTTCTACAACGCCAACTTCATCCAAGCATTTGGCGCGAAATAGTAAATCTATTTTTATTATCAAAATGTTGAAGATCACTATTTTCGTCAGCCTTATGCTCATCGGTAAGTATGTTTTATTTTTAAATTCTTATTCTGTAGTAGGTACTTCTGCCTAGCGTTTTGCCTACATTCTTCAGGGATATGTTTTCCCGGGGTAAAAAGTATCTATTAAGTACAACAACAAACATACACACACACAAACTTTTACAATATAATAATCATGAAGTATCGCTTCTTAATTACAATAATTAAAGATGTCACTAAAATTAACGATTTTTGTAAGTATTCTACAATAAAATACAAAATAACTTCCATAGTTATAAGTCAGATGCGTCTCACGAGTCCCCCACAGTTTCAGGCACGATGGCTTAATGTTTCCTATATCAAACCTATCCCTCTGCCAAATCTCACCTTTGTTTTCAGTATGGCAACTGAGTCGAGTTAATTAGAAGTTTTACTCACCTCACGTTAAATCACTTTCTTCAGTCAGTTACAGTCCGTAAAAATGTCATAACTTCACTTTTTTGAGCTATCTTGAACAAATCAAACGCATTTCACTATACTTCACTGGTATATTTCTTCATTGGATATAACGCCACCAATATCATTGAAAGCAACTCAAAAACACGATTTTATGAAAATAAAGCGAAGTACCTATTAACGTTTCTTATCAGATTCCCGCCAATAAAGTCAAGTCTATTACCTAGGTCATTTTTTATTTTTTTTGTCTATTATGGCAATTGTAATAATATTATGCCAGTTTCAAGTTTAGAAAAATATTTATTTCCACATACCTACACACTTTCTTTATTTTTTCTTTTACCTGATTAGAAAGGATGTTGCCTATTGACTTGGACAGGACGTTGGTGTGAGGATAGATAACTGCCATGCTGATTCTGTGGGTTCGATTCCCACCCGTGATATATTTTAACCAAGCTTACCACCCCACGGCTTCACCCGTGAACCCCTATTTTACCCCCTTAGGGGTGGAATTTTTAAAAATCCTTTCTTAGCGGATGCCTACATCATAATATAGCTATCTGTATGCCAAATTTTATCCCGATCCGTCCAGTGGTTTGAGCTGTGCGTTGATAGATCAGTCAGTCAGTCACCTTTTCCTTTTATTTAATTATAAATTTTATTGATGTAAAATTTATAATTTTAATTCGTTTAACCACTTCCACATAAATTCAGTCGAACAATTTTAGTTCTTAAGCTATCAATTCTAGAGTTTTATCTGGCTTGTATTCAGGTACCCTCTGGGCATCGAGGCCGTTCTGCGACTCCTGCGGTAGTGAATGCTCATCAGCATGTGGCACGAGGCGTTTCAGATCCTGCTGCTTCAACTATCTGAGGAAGAAGCGAGGACCTGATGCTGTCAAGGTACTGTTCTTTCTATACAGGGTAACCTTCAAGATTGACTCAACTTACTTTCGCTAGAGGTGCCACTTTGTCGCGATTGGTTCGAATGACAAGACGAAACTAATGTCAAAATCGTGGTACCCCATTGGGCACATTTCCTTTGTATTTCGGTGGCGCCATCTATGATTACCTTTGCGTAAACAACCCTATACACTCTCCTATCTTTTCATGTTAGAAAGCTGATAGCACGCAAGTGGTGCTATGTGTCTACTGTCGTTAGCAAAACCAGTGGGATTGCTAATGTATTGCCAACCTTTAAAAAGTCTAGAAGGCAACTGGCTTACAAAGTCAACAGTGTTACCATAATGACGTCAATGTTTCAGATTTGGACACCAAACACAAATGACAAAGTAGAGAAGCCAAAATTTGGGATGCTTGTGATTGAAAGCTTTCCTGAGATATCAGACGATTTCGAGCCTTTAACCTCAGAAGATAGCATTGAAAATATCTTTCAAACTTCAGATTCGTAGACTCCATTTATTATTGAGTAGAAAATCGACTGTACTTTGAAAACTTGAAAATATAAGAAGTGTAACATAATATTATGTAATGCTTTGAACACAATGTAATTATATGGATTTTTAATTATTATTTTATAAGTTAACTATGTATTAATTTATTAATGTAAATAAAAAGTATATTTATTTAAAGGGTTATTTCTTTGAAAACTGATCCTTCTAATGTTTTTTTTAAAGAGTTGATAACTCGTAATCGTATTTGAATTAAAGTAATAAAATAAATAAATAGGTATCATGGGTTTTTTTTTACTAACGATTGAAATAAAATCAATAATAAATATGAGATTGTTTTATTGATCTCCTTGATTAGATTTAAACGTTTATTTTCTTAAAATTAATGACTAGAAACAACAGTCATTATACAAATATAGCTCTTATGTGCTAGAAAACCTCTTTTCAGTTAAAAAAAGAGTCTTTGACCTCTACCTTCAAAACATTCGAAAAAAAATTGTTTAACCACTATGTTCTAAAATTAAATTAAATGTCACCTCCTAGTTAAATTGAGTCACGAAAACTTTTATAAAGTTTTTTTTTTTTTTTTAATTACAACAAGCCAAGTCTTTTCATCCCCATTTTTGTTACAGTACAAACTTTATAATGGCTGGTTATTTCTTAAATAGACGAAAGTTATTTTTTTACAATATTTTCAATCGAGGCCTATTATTTAAATAAAAAATATATGAAAATAATATATGGATATGATAAAAATGGATTTTTGAAATGAATTCGAACTTAAAATAACCTTCTTGATCAGCTCGATGGGTAGTGAGGTAGTGAGAATAAAAAAAATATGAATGAAAATGTAAAGGCTATGATAACTGGCTATATGAATTAAAAAAATATATAAAATATGAAAGATCTCGAATGAAAATATTTGAATATAAAAACATTTAAGTATGAAATTTCATGTGAGCTTATGATTCTCAATAACGAATTAAATACATTTTAATAAACAAGTTATCATGAAAATAAACCCACACGAAAATTGGCGGCATTTTGTATCTGACTTAAATAACTTTTTTTTTTTTACAAAAACGCTACGGCAAATTTCGTACAGCCAGTCAGGAATTGTAAACATTTTCGTTTATTGGTTGCTAAATGCTAGTTCTTTTTGCTTTCTCCTTGCAATTTCTGCGCTTGCGTCTTGAATGGCTTCCCAAAGTTTCGCTTCAGATAGAATTTGGCGGGAAAGTTCGTCGATGGCGGTCTCAGAGTCCAAGATTGAACCGAGTGCTTCGTCGTCGATATACTGAAATTACGATAAAATATATTTCATTTCTAGGAGGGGCGGGGTACCTACATCTAGCCTGTAACCTCAAGTAGAACAAAACCAAAGACAAGAACTAGACGGTGACCATTTTTAAAATGCTTCGAATTTTTGTTTGCAACTGTCAGAACATCACAAAACCTTATTCAATCGGTTTAAATTATACACCAATTGCAAGTAACAAAATAGCAAGCAAAAGTATACATTTTGAAACGCAAGTCTATTACCTGGCGTTGCCTCATTAATTCTTGTGCTGGCATTCCAGGTGCTCCTTGAGACCTCTTACGACCACAACCTGAAATTAAATTACAGTTTTTTAAAGTTCATTATTAGATTATAAGTACTTGCTCCGGATGATCATCAATTGAGGTTTAAATGAGTTTCCCTCTGAGTTATAAAGTTACGTACGGATTTCATACTTTTAGGTGATGGAAAACATGGTGAACAAACCAGCCTGCACGAGATGTCACTTTCACAAACATGTTATTTTAAACGCTAAAACTTTTTTTTTTATATTACAAAAAAAAAATATCTACAAATAAAAGTGGTGCTATTTGTTGTTAACATTAACCTCCTTAAAAATGGCGGGAATACAAAACAATTATGACATAATCTATGAACTAATATAACAATAGAAATGTATAATGTGTTAAAAAATGAAGGTAGGGATACCAGTGAAAGCATTGCAGAAGGGTCTCTTCTTTGGTGTCATCATCACCTCGTCACTGAGTCTTGGATCGAAGTTTCTTGGAATCTAGAAAAAATATTTACAAAAACAATGGAATAATCGAGTCGTTATAGTTTAGGAGTAGGTATTAACAACAAAGGTGACAATTTCAATTAGTCTAGAATATATAATATAATGTGGTATTATGTAGGTACCTATTTGACGTTGTACCTAAGTCCTATAATGGGGCCATAATGGAATACTTGATGCTAATTTAAATATTATAATGTAATTTTAGTAATTGAAATATAATAACGTATAACAAATATTGTAACAGGTAGCGCTAGCTTGACAAATCTTATGTAGGTACCTAGTAGTTAGTTTGTTTTGTTAACGTCGTTACAATCTATCAGGCCCGTTTTGACAGTTCATAGATCACTCTTTGTCATAAATGCATGTGACAAAAGAGACCAATATAGGGAGACCAAAAGAGATAATATTCCCTTGTCAAAACGGGCCTTTTAAATTGTAATGACTTTAGCATAGACAAGATAGAGTAGAAACAATATTAGAAACAAATCAAATGTTCTTGTGAGGGAAAGCCTAGTTGAATAAGAATGTTTAAAATTTTAATAAGTATTAAATGTATTGTAGAGATTGTAGATAATTTGCACTTACAGTGGCTGTAGAGCAGCATTCCATATACAACAGTGCAATTACGACGAAAAGCGAAACGCGGGAAACGGCCATGGCGGGAATTTTTGACAGCTGGAATTCAATTTCTACCTATAAATAAAAAAGGAAAATTTTGTAATTCGGTGTTCAGAAACCAAAGGTCAATAAAAATTGGTCTATTGTCATTAAAAAAACTATATTTTTTGTATCCTACAAACACAATAGGGTATTACACCCATTTTTGAAAAGTGTCTCAATTCGTTCCTAAGGTTCGTTTTTTTAACAAAAAACACAAAAATTTTATTCAATCGATAAGTGCCATAAAAATGCATTTAAATTTTACATTTTCAATTTTTGCGCGTAGTTTGATGAAAACGCTGGACGCCATGTTACTCTACGGTCATGACGTTATTTGGTCTCTTGTAAGTAAATAAATGCGCTGATATTGGTCTCAATTGGACTTATAAAAATTTATAAATTAAAAATGAGCTATTATCCTTTTTATTAGAATGCTGTTCCTGTATGCATGAATACTAGTGTAAAAATAATAATAATACTTCAGTTGACACTTTTTATTTGACATACACCACCGTATGACGTCATTATAATGGCGACTACTGTTTCGCTTGTTTAGAAACAGATTAAAAAAACTGAAAACTTTGAAATGAGTTTTAAAATTATTATATAACTAGCGACCCGCCCCGGCTTCGCACGGGTAAAAGAGCATAATATATTATGCCTACATTTTTGGCATGGCAACAGGCGGGCAGTATAACGCGAGCGTAGGTGGCTTCATCAAGCAAGACCCGTCGTCGTGTTGCGTTTGTGCGAGACCTCTTGAATTTATTTTCTCGCGCGTAATTTTTAATTTACGATAGCTCCTAAGATATACATTTAAATTATATGGTGTAAAAGAGTACAATAATGTGCATGAAATGCTTAAAGTCTTTAACTTATTTAAAATGATAAGGATTAATACTGTATTTGTGTAAATAGCTTTCCAATTACCGCTTTATAATTGCCCATTTTTTTATGTATTAAAATGGATATAGTATGTTATCCTTAAGAGATAGACATATGCCATCGCGGATTTTTCTGTAGACCTATATAAGACACACAATTCCACTATACATCATTTTGTTATATCTCAAAGGGTTTAGGCAGCGTTTTCGTTGAAAACTCCCAGACGGCTTATTTTTTCCGACACCTCCAACAAATATAATTATATTTTAGCCAATGTATACAAAAACTCGACAAATTATATACTAAAACCCTCCTCTTGAATCACTCTATTTATTAAAAAAAAACCGCTTCAAAATCCGTTGCGTAGTTTTAAAGATTTAAGCATACATAGGGACGGACAGACAGCGACAGCGACTTTGTTTTATACTATGTAGTGATGATTAACTAAGTTATTTTATGAACTAAAACTAACATTTTCCGACTGCTTATTGCCTAAGCTATCTAAATTGTACATTTTTAGATTTTTTCTCATATAGAGTAAAATACCCTATTTGTATAATTTATAATTAACTAGGTATTATCGGTAAATCAGTTTAGAACTGCAATTTGAAAAAAAAACTCCGGAAAAAATTAATTAGTCGAGTTCAAAGAGGACATCCTTTTTCAATTCTTTAGCGATAGAAAAATAAAAAATCCCCACAAACTATTTGTGGTTTTTCTCTCTAAATGCAATAACCGACTGCATAAGATTTTCCCAAGAAAATTATATGACTCCCCGTGGCTCTATCACAGCGGTAGTCCACAGTTTTATAAAGCAGAAGTTAATAATTCCAAACGCAGAAATCTCGTTTGAAATATCTATAGTCTTTAGGTAGGTACACTCAGTTACCTAAATTTGATCGTACCTAATCGTGTAATTTAATTTGTAAACTAAAAAGATAAACAAGCAATTTATTCTGTTGCGATTAAAAAAATCAATATTCAATTAACGAAATTATTAAATATATTATTTTGAAGTGTAGTGAAGTGAAATAAAATGAATGCCTATATCGTGAATTTTCAGGTTGTTTAAAAAAATCCGTGAAATGTTTTGATAGAACGGCCCCATTTTATTGACTTTTGATTGAACTTTATATTAAATTTTGACATTGGCATAATCCTACTCTAGCCGTGTGCGCTATCATAAAAACATTCCGTTATATATTCTAAGTATAAAAAGAAATAAGAATAACTTGTCACCGAGTGAATTAACATGGAAAAATTAGAGTTCCGTTTTTGTCAAATTCTATTTGGTGACTAAACCCTGAGAAGGTAAAAAACCTCTGCGTCAAAACAAAACTTATCTACGCCCACGTTGATCAATAAAAAAAGTCCACCCTAGAACAAATATTATTCTACAAGTTAACTAACTAACGAAATGGAAACTAATCAAAAACTTCTTTTTGCTAAAGACGTTACGTTTAGTTAAAAGTTAAACGTTTAATTTGTCAGTTAACTTTGCGACGCTCGTAACTAATTCAGTTATTTTATTTTGGTAGTTTTGAAGTAGGCTGTTCATCGTTTATCAGTTTTATGAACATAAACCCGTGTTTGTATCTACTGATGTATGTAGGTATATACCCAGCGAAAAACGAGCGGCACTCTATATTTATTTTTGCATTTTATAAATATATTTAATAAAATTTACAGCGAAAGGAAAGCACGTTTTCCAGAAACTTAAATTCTTTCGCTGACTTCAAAACGAGTTCTAACATCGTTATTTTATACTTTTTAGTGCAAACCCATTTTGGAGTCGGTTTCCCTTTTTGTTAAAAGGTAATTTTATTTTTCCATTTTTAGTTTCTTGTGTATTGAATACCTACTTATCAAGATTTGTCACGTGTCGACAATATTGAATAATATTTATTTTTTATTGAAATCGGTCAACAGTTGGCGGTGAAATCGGTGAACATACAAAAAAAATACAGTGGAACATAGAACCTCCTCCTTTTTTGAAGTTGGCTAAAAAATAATATTCATCATGATCAGAGACAAAAACTGCATTCTAAATTTCAAATTTCTCATGGGTCCATGGGGGTTCGAGGCTCGCCGATTTGCTCGGATTTTATCATCCAAGCGCATCGAGCTTTCTCGCAGTCAATGGTACAAAGAAGATTACACAACTCGAGAAAAAAAAAAAACTTTGTCCCTTGAATTAAATTCCCTTTTTTTTCACTTGTTGTATAATCTACTATTATTTACAAAAAGTATTTACAACCAATGTATAAAATACAAACGTATCATGTATGTATTGTCTGTCAAGTTGATTTATTAATTTTTATTCCGGGAAAACCTAATTTAGATAGAATTAAAATACCAAACTTATTTCCAGTAAACGTGGGTGAATCTACGGGGTTACAGTTACTTTCCACAGACAACCACGCATTTCATGTAATTGGCCTGTAATATCATTGGACAACACCCAACACTACTCCCAGAATTATTGTATTATCGTGTAGTCATTATTTTATTGTATGTAATCTAATATGGTACGCAATGCCAGATATAAGGATGGCCATGCATCATAATAATAAAAGATTATGAGGGTGTGGCAGCCACGAATTGTTTTTTATTTACATTGAATATGTTTTGACCTTACTAAAAGATAAGTCTTGAGTAGAGAGGATTCTCTTAAATGTATTGTTTTATATTATCTGTGACTTCTAGATTCAAATTTTATACTCTTTTTATACAAAATCTTAATTGTTATTTTGTGATCACCACAATGTTTTTATAAAATATTTTTTTAAATTTCGATTCTGATTAAATTATTCGCAAGAAATGTAGTAGGGTGTATTGTATACAGAAATGTGGTATAATCTATATATATATATATATATATATATATAAAACAAAGTCAGGTTATTTACACCATTTATAACTCAAGAACGGCTGAACCGATTTTTATGATCTTTGATTTGTTGGATTTGTGTCCGCTCCGAATAGCAGAATAACTAGAATAAGCTAATTTTATACCGGGAACGCGGGTGAAACCGCGGGGAACTGCTAGTAAATTGTATAAATGTTATAACATAATTTCGCCATAATCTATGGCATGCAATTTTTTTTGCAATACTTGTTCTAGTTTCATAATAAAATGGAAAGAATTAAAACTAAGAACTCGTCTAGAATATTATTTTTCAATCTAGGAATCGTTGATGGCGTGTGTATTTTTAATTTCTTTTCACTTAGCGTTGAAATGTCTTTGAAAACATTAAAAACTTTTATTAAACCATAATAATGTACAGTGTAATAACATTATGGTTACTACGGTGGTACAGTCGGCAACATAAGTAACTGATCAGATTAAAATTTGCGAATCACCCGTACGTATAACTATCAATAGTAAAGAATTATAAAATAAACACATGTTTTGTAAATATGCACAGAGATAGTATATAGAGAAAATAGTATTTTATTTCGATGCGGTTTATTAGGGATGTAATTGAAAGCTGTTTTTTGTGATCCTAGTTTTACTCTTGCTTGTCTAATAAATTGTTAAAAAACAACCCGGGAACTTTTATTAGAATACAATATAACGCATATAAACACGCAATTAGTATGATTTTTTGTTATTATCTTAAAATATAGCGATCTTTACCTCCAAATATCTCAGAAACGTGAGATTTTAGTACATCATATTGTTAAAAAATAAATTGTTTAAATGTCCTCTTATTAAGGTTATTCCAGCATCCATAGATAAATGTTCAAACCCCTTTGGATCTGTTCAGATACTTATATTGCTGACTGTACCCGCCTGGCTGGCTACCAAGGACCTAAATAGGCTTTTGGGTTGTTTAACATGGTGGTAGAGTACTTTGTAATAGTTTGTAGTAACCGCCTGGCTGACTACCACCCTCATGTTGAAAATCAGTCCCTAAGCACCTACTGGTGTGTTCCGGCAGCTGAGCTTGAGAGCCAGTTGCCTTCTATGCTTTATAAAGGTCGGCAACACATTGATAATCCGGTAATCCCCCTGGTATTTATACATGTTTGTAATGTCAAAGTAACAGTAAATGCATATGAAAGCATATACGATACATATAACAAAAGAACAATTTTTAAAATTTGTCTGTCTGTCTGTTTGTTCCGCCTAATCTCCGGGGAATAACTAGTAGCAAATATCCATGGACGATGGGTGGCCACTTACCATCAGGTCGAACGTCAGCCTTCTGACATAAATAGCAAGGAAAGCTTGTCTATGTGGACGAAAGGTGGTAAGCACAGAAAGCCATGAAAGAAACTAGCTCATGTTCTACTACTGGAACGACATTAGGTATTTGGGACTACAAAGTACCTTACGACCGTGCTGTGGTTATCTCACGATGTTTTCCTTCACCGAAAAGCTAGTGAAGTTAGAAACTCCGAAATACAAGGAATTGAACTTATAACCCTCATGATCGCATTCCCCAGTGGGAATTCGGCTTTTCGATAACAGTTTGTAGTTTCCAAGATTAACTTTGTCAAACTTTTTAATTATTTGATAGGTACTATAGTTTTTATCTCGATTTTCATAGAAAACATTCGATGTACCTGATATTAATCATAATATATAAAATTCCCGTGTCCCGATGTTAGTCCGCGTTGAACTCCGAAACTTATCTGACTTTACATATTTTTTTCTTTTCAAAATGTATGATTTGTTGCACGATGCAGACGAAATGCTACAACACTTTTATTGTATACTTAACAATATCTTAGATAAATGTGTACCCAGAAAAAAAACGAAGTATGGTAACTCGAAGTACAGCTATCCTACTTGGTACACAAGTGATATTATAAATAATATTAAAATGAAAGCTCGGCTTCACAAGCGGTATAAGGAAACTAAGCTAGATTGTGATTACTTTGAATTTGCAAGGTACAGGAAATGGGTAAAAAATGCTATAGAAATTGCACATAACTGTCACCGGAATGCAATCGAGAATAAGTTTGCTAAGGATCCGAAGGCATTTTGGCAATACATGCGATCAAAACGGGGGACTTTGAATAGGCAGGCTATTGTAAAAGACAACCGTAATTTATCGGATGACGAGTGTGCTACACAGTTCGCACATTTTTTTGAGTCTGTTTACAATAGCCAACCACCGCGACTTGACACGCGAGCGGCGGCAGCGTGCAGCGTTACAAGTGAGCGCGTGCACTTGGGTACTTTCACACTTGGAGACGTTAGAGAAGCACTGGCGCGCCTCAAGCCCAAACCCTCGGCCGGCCCGGACGGCATTCCAGCATTTCTTTTTAGGGACTGTAGTAAGGTACTGGCTGAACCTCTCTGTCATATATTTAATATGTGTTTAACGCAAAACACTTTCCCTACCCAATGGAAAATAACTCGAGTTATTCCGGTTCCTAAGGGTAGCGCAGGACCACACATCAGTGATTACAGGCCAGTGGCCGTGCTCTCTACGCCAGCCAAGGTGTTTGAATCGGCTATTCAGCGCGCTTTGTATGCGCAGGTGAAGGCACAGCTCTCGGACGCACAGCACGGGTTTCGGCCGGCGCACAGCACGGCCACAAATTTACTAAATTTTATGGCTCAGGCTGTACCGGCAGTGGATGCTGGAGTCCAGGTAGATGTAGCTTACTTTGATTTCAGGAAAGCTTTCGACACCGTCGACAATGACGTGTTATTGATGAAGTTGGCAAAAGTTGGGTGCACACCGAAACTTCTGGATTTTTTTGTGAGCTATATGAGAAACCGACAGCAATACGTAGACTACAATGGGTGTGAGTCCGAGCCTTATTTCACAAAGTCTGGTGTAAGCCAGGGCAGTAATCTGGGGCCTCTCGAATTTATCATAATGATAAATGATTTGTCGGAGGTCGTCAGGCATGGCAGGTGCTTGTTATTTGCAGATGATCTGAAGTTATTGCTCGAGGTAAGAGATAAGACTGATTGTGAACTACTTCAGGAAGACATACAGAGAGTCGTACAATGGAGCCACGAGAATAAACTCTACTTTAATGTATCCAAGTGCTCAGTGATGAGCTTTACACGCGCTCGGACGCCTATTCTGTATGAGTATAAAATCGACACAGCTGCAATGCAACGGGTGGCGCGGGTTCGGGACTTGGGTGTTTGTTTCACTCCGGATTTATTGTTTCGGCAACATATTACAAACGTCTGCAAGAAAGCATATAGAAACCTAGGGTTTGTGCTACGACAGACTCGAGGGTTCACCAACGTTTCAGCGGTGAGAGTGCTATATGATGCACTTGTCAGGAGTCATTTGGAGCATAGTGCAGTCATATGGGCCCCTCACGAGCATAAATACACGGTAATGTTGGAGCGGGTGCAAAATAAGTTTACGAGGCATCTGTACCAGAGGCTATACGGGGTTTACCCCTTTTATCCCTTAATGTACCCTACACTATTTGTGTTAGGCATGATCGGTTATAGCGAATTGAGAGTGCGACGTGAATTCACCCTTACCGTGTATTTAGTTAAACTTCTGCGTGGTGCCGAACATAATCCGGGAGTTCTAAGACATTTGAGTCTCTGTGTGCCGGACCGTTACGTGTGGAGGCGGATCCGCCCGCCACTGTTGTCCGTACCATCAGCCAGGACTAACTTACTTGCAAAAACACCGTTCACTCGTGCTATCACAATATTAAATAAAACCAATGATAGACTCGATTTATTTTCAAGCCACTTGAGTGAACTAGCAAAGGTCCTACTGAATGTCATAGCGTACTCATAGGTTACTTTTAATGTATTAATTAATTTAATTTATATTTCATTTGTTAGTAAGGGAGCAATAATAGGTAAACTGTTTGTAATTCTATTGTAAAAATGTTAATTCTTGTATATTTTATTTTTTGGTTGTTATTGTTTAATAATGTATATATTTTTTTTTTTTTTGCAACTCTATCGCATTAGGAGTACTAGCCTGTAAGGATAGATGTTATTTGGTATAAATAAATAAATAAATAAATAAACTTAAAAGATAGGATAGTCTTAATAAAGCCGATTATTTCCTTTTTTTATTCCAGGATCGCGGGTGAAACCGCGGGAAACAGCTTATATGTAATGTGTATTGACGGGCCAGTTGGCGTGGTTGGTAAGATACCGTATTTATCGCGCTCTGTGAAATCGAATCCCACAGATTAATAATTTTAGAATAGATAGATATAAAAGATAATTTATGTCAATATTCAAAAATAGATGCTTCAAAGGGTTCTACTTTCAACTGATTGAGGCTTCTCGTGACAAGAGGCTTGGAAGCGATTTTATTCATTAAATTTAGTTTTTACTTAATAAGTTAAGAGAATAGATTGAATTAGATAATCGAAAATGAGTTCTATATCGTCGGCCTAGGTATCAAATCAAAAGTTGCAGTATGTCTTCGAGACAATGATAGCCAAAATACTTGGAGAACGGAAAAGAAAAAAAACTACTTAAAAACTTTTTAAATATAAATAAAGTGACAAACAAACACATACAGACCGTTCATCATAACTTATCACCTCGTTTAAAAATTGGTAGCCCTGTGTTTCCATTATATTGTTGTCACATTATATTGTCAATCAATAGTGCCAACATAAAGGCTAGGGGACAAGTTATAATGATGCCTTGGAATGATGCACTTTTATACATTTAGAAAAATATTTTTTAGTTTGGTAAACCCGGGCTTTTTTTTTTTTTTTAAAGTACGATTATAAGTAAATGGTCTTTATTTTTGGAGTTTGAAGTTTTTGTATTACAGTTTTCGGCATACAGCCTTATTTAAAAAAAATACATTCGATTTACAAAAAAATCTTTTTAAAAATCGTCATGGCGGTAACGTAGACAGTTTATATGTTAACAAAGGAACTAAGGAACACTTACCTCGGCTGGTAGAGGTTGTAGAGTGATGCAGTCTACCGGAGAGGGCGCGTTATATACGCCACTGGGAGGGCAAGTGGGAACAGGGAGTGAAGTCGATGTTATGTGTTACATTGTTTTTAACCCGCTGAGTCACCAAAATCATTTTCCAAATTATTTTAACCTCGCGGAATGGCGGTCATTCGAAATTCATTATAGGTGTTTTTTGTTGTATCAATTATTAATTAGCTGTTTCGTGGGTTTATTCGCATCTCCGTATTTTTTTTAGAAGTACTAAGTATTTGTCTGTCTCTGAAGTTAAACTAACCAGTGGCGATAGGGCGGTGCCAGCGGGGCCCAGGCACAGGGCGTACCTAATCCCTGGAGGGGCGCAGAATTGACCAGACCCGGACCAATTTTCATGCATGTTAGTTAGACGCAGATAGAGTTACTCGCACCGGGCGCACAAAAGGTTAGTCACTGTCACTGAAACTAACTATCCCTCGGTTAATTTCCATCAGTCAGGTTATTTAACAATACAAATGTAACAAACAAATAGATTATTATATCCAAAACAGTAAAGCCATGAAAAATAGCCTTGCTGGTTCTTCTCAGTTGAACGATGACTTCCAAACCTGTGTAACTTTAATCAATTTGATTTTGACTTTGAAACTTCTAACTGAAGTTTTCAACATTCGCATTTATAATAGAAATCTTTTTAACCGCCTATTTTTACTTTTATCTGTTATCAAATAAAGTAATATACATATATTATAAAATAAGTAAGTAAGAAATAAGTAAGTAAACATAGCTAATTAGCTTTTGCTTTTTTTTTCAAAAAAGGAATCAATCGATGAATAAAAAACAACTAAATATCGACTCCACGCCTTCCATAGTCTGCATGACGCCCCGCAGTCATCCCGCTGCGAAGCTCAACACTCCACCAAACGCTATTTGATGCTTATTGTAATATTATATCGTATTAACGTCTAATTAAATGCATTTCCTATTTTATAGGCCGAATAAGGCCGAAATAAATTTGAACTACCCACTTCGTGAGGTAATAAGTACTTATGTATGTATTATCTACGTACATATATATGAGTACCTAAGTAGTTTCCACGAATCAAAAATACGTAAGTAATTTAAACACATTTTTTTTTTACCTTTGCTTGCATTTATGTATTTATGTTTTTTTTTTGTAAATGTTGATGATTGTTTAAATAAATGCTTCCTGAGATAAAAGAATGAATTAATTTATATTAATTCCTTCTTAGAATCCACTTCTTTTTTAATTTATTCGGCTCACTAGCTTACATTCAAAACATAACAAACTCACTCATGAATTATTACTTAATTAATTTAACTAAATTAAAATTTTAAATTTAAATGCACGTTATTTACTTAGTACTTAGTTCAGAATTTTATTATTTTTTTCTAAGAATAACACATGAGAATAAAAGTTCAAAAATTTATAAAATATTTATATATTTTATTTCAGTTCACGTTAACAACATTTTTTTAAATGTGAAATTGACCACCTAATTAGCAAATTAAAAAAAATAATGAATTTTGACCACTTTGCTCTGCAAGGTTGATGGAGCAGAGCATATACAGGGTGGTTTTTTAGTCACTGGCCATACTTGCAGAGGTTGGAAGTACTCGTCAATATGAACAACTTTTATTATGGGACCAACTTTGATATCGCAAAAAATAAAATTTGGTCGACTTCATACATTTTGGTCGAGTAGGTATTGTACTTTTGTACAGCTGATATTTTTTTGTGATCTCGAGAGTTAGTCCCATGATAAAAGTTGTTCATATTGATGAGTAGGTACTTTCACCCCTGCAAGTATGGCCAGTGACTAACAAATCATCCTGTATATTAATATAATAAATACAGACACTTTTACGGGAAATGATGTGCGTAATAACATACTGGCTTTCCTTACCGTTATGTATATCATTCTACGTCATTACATAATGATTGTGTTCCCTATGAAATATAGTTCAATATTTCGGGATGGATTATACTTTTTAGGCGGCCATTTTGTTTCTTATGTCATTTACTAAATGATTTACTAGTGCTGTGATATAATTTTGTTATTGAATACTTATGACGCGCCCCGGCTTCGCACTACAAATTAAAGGAAATAAGGAGTGCGCTCAGCAACACCATCATAGTTTAGCCAATTTTAACAAATTATATACATAAATCTTCCTCGTTTATCGCTCTTTCTATTAGTGAAAACCGTATCAAAATCCGTTGCGTGTTTTAGAAGAAGTAAGCGGAGAAACAGACAGAGGCAGATAGCGACTTTGTTTTATACTATTTAGAGAGAAAAAGGTTTACGATCACTGCATTTTTGACGTTCTGTTTATCTCAAAAAATGGATACATATTTTGAATACAATAAACATCCATTCGTAAGGCGGAAGAATGGAAAAAATTATCTTGATCAGTACGGATTCTTCCGACATTCGTAATCCTACACTTTAGAAGCCTGACAAATATAGTTTGAAGCAAATATTATATTCCACATTGTGTGCAAAAGTTTTGTTTCCTACAGTGTTTTATTACAGTTAATATTGAAGCTAAACTGTGGATCAGCTCACGACTATTTAGAAATTAAATCTAGCTATCCTACTTAATATTATAAATTGAAAGTTTGGATGTATGGATGTTTGTGACTCAATCACGCATAAACAGCTGAATAGATTTGAATGAAACTTGACACATAGATAGATCATACCCTGGAATAATATATAGAGTACTTTTTATTACGGGAAAACATAAGATCGCGGGTGAAACCTCATTCTGTCTGCATTTGGTACATATCTCATTTTGATGTGATTTTCATATTTACATAGCGGGTTTTAGGCATGTATCATTGCGCTGTGGCTAGAAGGAGTAGAGCAGTGTATAAATCCAGCACTGCAGACAAAGAAATAGCATCTATATCCTAATAATGTTGGTTCGAAAATACTACGTTCGTAAAACCATAAAATTTAAATCAATACTTTAAAAGAAAATCTCTTTAGAATATGCCCGTGACTGTACTATAAGAATGTAATAAACTAGATAGGTAAACACACTGAAAGAAAACTTCAATTTGTAAACGAAGTTTTAATAGTTCTATTTTTATACAAACTTTTTATTTTTACCGCATTTTAATTAAGTTCTCAAGTCTTATCGGAAAATGGAGTGCAGACACAATGGAGTCTTGTTATCAATGAAAAATTGTTAGAAAGAAAAGAGGTTTCTACAAGAAGTATGTACCTACATTCAATCAGATGTACCAACATTCCAATATTAGTTGTCATTGCTTGATTTTTCTGGCTTCATTCAATAAAATATTATAGTCTAAAAAAACTAAAAAAACATGGATTAATCACGCATAAAAAAAAAATTATGTTCGCCATAATGAATTTAGTGTGACGTCATTTTATTTTTCGTTTCTTTCTCAGCAAACTAGCAACAACAAGCAAGTCCAGTAGCAAGCAAGCAAGTTGGAGTGCACAAAAATAATTAGTCCGCGGGGGGGAAGGTACGGCCATGGTCTAGCATCAAGAAAAAGTGGTAGATGTGGGAAAAATAATCCTGCATACACCCACATGATCTTAACAGCTTTTATTTATTTAAAAAAGTGTTTGTAAATGAAAATTGTGACACTATAAAGACTTTTAAAGAAATGCCAAAAATCTAAAATTTAGAACATATTTTCGAACTGAAGTTTTAATGCGATTAAATAACTTAAATATTCCTTTTCGAAAACTAAAAGAATTTCAAATATGAAATTGGATAGAGACGTAGTGTAATATATACCTAAAGAACTCCAAGTTGGAGTTTAAACTTGCTTACCTAATCATTTAATTTAGTAGACTAGTTTCTGCCTCTCGCTTTTACCTATTAGTTATTCCCGACTTTATATGCTTTCCCATCTTCTAAACAAAAACTCCGTCCGTAAAAAAAACCGTGCTTCAGAAGGCACGTAAAGCCGTTGGTCCCGGTTATCGCTTAATTTGACTGACATTCAAATCAGCAACTTTTTATGAAATGTCAAAACGATAGGTTTATATGGAGTTTTGTATGAAATACAAGCATGTGACGTCATAATTATATAGCATACTCTTTATGGTTAGATTGGTCATTAAAAATCATAATAAGGATACATTTAATAAAATAATCGTTTTTTAGATGTTTTATACATTGGTTAGTGTTGGATAATTTATTTTGACTAGTTGGAGACCTCCTAGGTGGCTTGACAACTCCAACAGTAGGTTGACCACTAACCTACCTCCACCAATCCGCAGTGGGCACGCGTGGTGGAGTATTTGTCCATTCCCTTTCACCATTATTCGTTAAAGGAGGCCTGTGCTCAGCAGTGGGCAGATATAGGATGTAATTATTAGTACAAAAACTATCGCGGGCGTGCGTAATATCAATTCATCAAAGTTTCATCACAATCGGATGAATGGTATTGGAGTGCATCGTAACAAATAGATAAACAAACATTGATTTTATTATATCTTATACTATTCTTGTATCCTCATCATCTCAGTCGCAAGACATCCACTGCTAGACATAGGCCTCCCCTAAGGATCTCTAATAGGACCAGTCTTGGGCGACCTCCAAATCCCAATATTTGTATTCTTGAGTATATATGTCGCCGTCATCTGGTTCAATCTGCTGTTTGATTGAATGACTAGCGCGTTCATTGAGTGACGACATTTAATTGAATGACTAGGCCGAACGTTGATTGAACAAGCGTCACTCAACGTCCAACTAGTTAGCGGATTGTAATATAGCCCTTTGAACAGAGCGGACGTAAAATCAGTCAGGTGATTGAAATGTCATTGTGTGTAGGTAACATACTTGAATATGAAGGGTTTTCGTGCAGTTAAAAAAAAATAACCTAATCTAAAGTATCCGGTTCGTTTCTGAATAGAAAGAGATTTTAGATATTTATAATCGTTCAGTCAAGACGTTGAACGTTACATTAAACAACTTGACGAGTTGTCCTTTAGTCATTCAATTAAATGCCGTCATTCAATGAACGCGCTAGTCATTCAATCAAACAGCAGATTCAGCCAGATGACTGCGACATATACATTCGTGTAGGTATCTCAGAAACGACTAACGATTTAGATAAGGTTGCTTCTGTATAGGTAGGCGTCTTTCCTCAAAAAACGCGGTCGCCTAGGTACTATAGATCAATATTATATACTTAATTAGTAAAATAATTAATCAATTTATATGAACATTTTGCTAAAATATCTAAATAGGGCAAAAGTTTTGGAAGGTTTGGTTTTGGAAGGTAGTAGAAACTCTTAGTGCAGAGTTCGCCCGGGGAAGTACTACCACCATATTATTATCTAATTCCGCCGTGAAATAGTAGTGCACTTGTATTACTGTGTTTCGGTTAGGAGGGTATGGGAGCCGGTGAAATTACAGGCACAGGAGACTTAACACCTTCATGTCTCAAGGTTGGCAACGCGTGAGTGATACCCCTGGCAGGGAAAATATAAAATTGTAAAACAGTATCATGTAAAACCGTTTTACTCAATGCCTAGGCAGGTTGTAGTTCCGACATCGCATTGAGAAGTTTTTCTTTACACGAGGATATTGATGCGGCCCCGAAAGATCTTATGTTTTCTCTGTATAAAAAGTAAATACTATATTCTATATCTGTGCCAAATTTCATCCATATCCGTTCAGCGGTTCTGGCGTAATTGAGTAACAAACATCCATCCATTCATCCAAACTTCGGATTGGTTTATAATATTAGTAGGATAGTAGGTATAATTAGGATAGTAGGAAGTAGGATGTGGCCGATAATAAGCTGCCGATAGGTACCTACTTGGTGACAGATTTTTAAACATGAGGGTGGTAGCCGGCCAGGCGGGTAGGTACTTACGTAGGTACTGCAAAGTACCCAAGTCATGGTTTCCTCAAGATATTTTCCTACACAGAAAGCTCAAGCTCATTCATTTTATTATTAACAATTTTTCTCCTATTCATTTTTAAAAAACTCTTTATTTCCGAGACTTTACGTCACTCCAATAACCACAGACTGTATTGGACCTGAACGATTTCAGATTGAAAAAACAGTTTTATAAAGATTTCTTAGTTAAAAAGTTATAATAAAGAAAATGTCAACCCTCTTTACTAATAAAAAAATATACCGTAATGGAGTAGAGTGCATTCTACCACGGAATAGGTACCTTATTTACCTATTTCGTGCATTCAACAATGATTTTATATATATTTTTTCTTTAACTTAAAAATATTCTTAAATCGTAAAAAAAAGGGGCGCAGCGATGAAAGTAATATGTACGTATGCATGATTTCACCCTGCAGGGTGCCTACCTATAAAGTGAAACCATGCACACATTATATACAGAGTATTCAGAACCAGTAATCCGTGCCAGTAATAATAATAATTTATGTACAAAAAAAATATTTTACCAGAAATATTACACATAATAAACTCATTTTGAGATAGATTTCGCCTTGATGATAGAGTGGTACCTACCAATATAGCTCGAGGTCCCAGATTCGTTTCTCGGATTGGGATGAAACTTTGGTAAGCTTTTGTGCTGAAGCCCGCATTGGTTTCTACAAAAAAAATAGGGGGTATACGCCGGGAATTAGGTAGTTTTTAAATATTTTTGGATAATATGACTCAAGCTTTGCAGTGTAGACGAGAAGCTGATGCCTAAACAGTAGAATCCCGATTATCCGGATCAAATAAAACCAGGGACATTCCGTATTATCGAAAATCCGGATAATCTATTTCAAAGCAAACCAAACAATAATCGTCGTGCGGTTCAATTGAAGAATTAGATAGAGTTAATTTTTAAATTGACAATTAGAGCCGAGACGAATGAGTCCGGATAATCGGATGTTCGGATAATCGATGTTCGGATAATCGATGTGCGGATAATTGAGATTCTACTGTACTTTTATGGAGGAGCAAGGTGGTAGACTCCTCCATTGAAAAAGGATGATCTTCCGCCTGACTAAGATGGCCTGGGGACCGCAGTCTATCTGCAAATGTTGGAATCTTATTCGATGCAGAATACTCAGGAAACATTGTTAGCGCGAGGTAGAATCTTGTAGCGCCATCTATCCCTGAGTAGTGGAATAGTTTCTTGTGCATAGTAGATACATGTCGCTACACTTTCTATAATACCTGGACATTATAAAATTCCTTTATAATACTTTTTTCCCTTCACAACGCGCAATAATAATAACAAAACCTTAAAACCTTTTTTCTATTCAATTATGTTTTTGACTCTGTATTTATGTGTCAAATTATGAAAGAATTTCCATCAAAATATATGAAATACACAACAAAACAAATTCAAAATTATGTAATATATAACATGTAAGACATATATAATAATTCAGGTAATTATTTAACTGTATTCTTATCATCATGAACAACTCAAATACCCACTGTTGGGACACGAGATTCCCCTACGGAGGCAATGTGAATGTAACTTCTCATGCATGAAGGTCTATTCAACATGTTTTCCATCACCGAAAAACTACTTGTAGAGGGTACCAAAACCAACACATGGCGTTTACAATGATTTCTCACTAGTTAAAGAACACTTACAAAAAGCCGTTGAGCCGGTTTTGGTAGTGACATCGGATGCCACGGCGAAGGAATCCTTAAAAGAGCTTGAGGTTTCAGTGAAGGAAAACATGGTGAGGAAACCATACCACGGTGGTAGGGTACTTTTTACTACCCCCCCTGGCTGGTTACCACCCTCTAGTTGAAAATCTATCGCCAAACACATCCTGGTGTGTTCCGACAGCTTAACTTGTGAGGCAGTTCCTTCTAGGCTTTGTGTGCTTACCACCTTCGGCCACATCATCACTAACCACAAGTCTATGGTAGTAAAAAGTATCTAAATACAAAGACTTTGACGTATTTGAAAGAAAGAAAATAATTTATTCCAACATACACGATAAGAAAATAAGAAAGAAAAACATTATAGATAACAAACATTTATAAGAATGGACTCCGTAATAATGTGTAATGGCGAACAAGATATATATTTTTTTAATTTCAGACACCCATTTCAAGCACATTGTTTACACTAACAATAAAAATGTAGCTTATACTAACCGTAATGTTTGAACATCGTGCATTAAAAAGTTAACTGTCATGAACTACAACGATATTAAGAAACTAGACGAGGAATCGCTACAAAAGATAACAGACGGCCCCGGACCAGCGGACGAGTGCATTTGCGACCTCATATCACCTTCTGACGATAAAAAAAGTATAAGAGCTTCGATAAAAAAGGCTTTGGGCTTCATGAAATCTGGGAAGAAAAAAGGGAGCATGCCTGGCTTAGGACAGAACAGCCTTGAGATACCATTGACATTTACTAAAGGAGGCAAAGGTTTGTATCTTTCGAATCTAATCCCAAAGACTAGATCTTTTGATTAAACTAACGTACAACTCTTTAGTTTAAACAACACTCCATTTTTGACATTTCATTAACGTTGCGGTTTGATACGTCAGTCAATCTTCCTTATTCAGACCCATTCGGTTGCCATTCCGATCGGAAAGGAAGATTTTATTTCGTTAAATTTAGACTGATGCTGTGTTAGTCAGCCAATTATTTTAATTTGGCGCGATCGTGTACCGATTGACTGCCTCATGGCAAATGGATGTCTGAAATGAGAAAATAGGAGCCATCCTATTGAGTAGACTACTCAATCGGTTTGTCTAACCGATCGGAACTGCAACCGAGCAGATCCATATCCCCATTGCATATCAATAACAACTTCGTTTATAATGCTCCAGGAATTTACACTACAAAGGAAGCAGTGAAGCGTAGCTCTAAATGTGGGAAATGTGCTTGCGACAACGAAAATATAGTCTTAAAGCATTCGCATGCTAATATTAGTATATTAAGTCCAGATATATCATCTATATGTCCGTGTCCCTCTGATTGTCTGCCAGGTATGCGGCTTTTTAATCAAGTAAATTTGTTTTTCATAGCATTACCGGTAGATGTTTGGTGAATGATTTTCCACGGGTACTACTTCTCTTAGCTTTATGTGTCTGTCGCAGTTGGGTTGCATTTTACATAACCGCTAGTTGTTTTACAAAACGGCACCGATATGTAAAACAACTGAATGACGTTTAGCGTTTTTCTATAATTACTGAAAATTAATACGCAGAATTGCATAAACGTTTTGCATTTATTAACGTAGTAAGAAAATGTCAACCCTCTTTACTAATAAAAAAATATGTAGCGCCACATACCAAGTCAGAACATACCTACCTTAACCAATTACCATAACCTCAAAACCATACCAGAAATACCAGGATTTAGAAATAAAACAACATGCAAGAAATATGTATTCAAGACAGGGAAAGAAAACTCAAGACAGTCGCACAAGTATTTATTTTACCCATTAAAACCTTACCACGCAATGACGTCATGTGCACATAGAAACAATGAAAAGCGTGCATTAGAAACAAGCGAAGCAAACCATCGGCCTGCAATATGTGTTAATCGCCTCACTGCACTTCACTTCACTTCACTGCACTTTCATCACTTGCTGGACACCATCACAATCTTCATAACTTCTGAGCTCCGAGTAACACGTGTAAACACATCGGCGACTGCGGCGTAATGGGGAACGGCGCGACGATGCCGCGTGTTTTATGCACAGGCGCGACGCGCGTTCGTACGAGCGAGACAACAGCATCATGTCAACAGCGAGAGCAAGAAGTACATCTCCGTCTCACTCACATAATCATCATCTCGTTTTGTTATTATTAAACTGTTGTAACATCGTACTATAAATAGACCAATACCTGTAAATAAATTCCATTCCATTCTGATACTTCAAACTGGCGTTTCATTGTGCAATCTATGTCCCTAAAGTGGTGACCCCTACAAGAAGAACACAGCAAGCAAA
Source organism: Tetheella fluctuosa (assembly GCA_951216915.1). Lineage (NCBI taxonomy): Eukaryota > Metazoa > Arthropoda > Insecta > Lepidoptera > Drepanidae > Tetheella > Tetheella fluctuosa. The sequence goes on from OX578242.1 coordinate 1,046,516, forward strand.
CCAAGATGCAAGATCAAGGAAACCAGATGGAAGACAAATCCACTTCAGTTCCTGCTGCATCACATCAAGAACTTGCCGGCATCGCTCTCTCAATGCGGATCCCGAAATTCTGGCGTGACAGGCCTAGCCTGTGGTTCTTCAGCTTCGAAGCCGCTACCGACGACATGAAACGGAGTCGGAAACAACTAGCTCAGATGGTAATCGCACAGCTGGACAAGATGGACATCGAGCAAGTCAGCGACCTACTGTATCATCCGACCGAAGACATGTACACCGCGCTAAAAGAACGTCTCATCTCTGTGTACGAAGAATCAGACAGCAAGCAGTTCCAGAAACTACTCCACGACATGGAACTCGGCGACCAGAAGCCATCACAACTACTCCGGCGGATGCGAAGTCTTGCCCGCGAAAAAATCCCTGATTCAACGCTACGTCTCATGTGGACCAACCACCTCCCAGCGCACGTTCGATCTGTACTCGCCGTCAGTGAAACCTTCAAGTCTCAAGCTGCTCTGAACGAACTGGCACTACTCGCAGACAAGATAATAGAAAATTCCAGCACGCAAGTTTCGGCAGTATCTTCCACGTCAGCGCCACGCACGCACACAGACACGCAGATCTTGATGGAAGAAATTCAAAAACTATCACTAGAGGTCGCTGCTCTCAAGTCGTCAAGTTCACAGCCGCAACACTACAATCCACAACCGTATCGCCGTCCATTTTATCAGCAAAACCGCCCTGCAAGCCGAGAAAACAACCGCCCACGCAGTTTAACACCACCGCCATTCTGCTACTATCACCGTCGTTTCGGCGCCAACGCAAGCCGCTGCACGACGCCGTGTTCATTCAGAAGAAATCAAAATCCGGAAAACTAGAAACAACGTTGGACGAGGCGGATTCCAGCGTTTCAGAATATTCATACCGCCTATTTGTCACCGATCAGAAGACTGGACTCACCTTCCTCATCGATACTGGAGCAAACGTGTCAGTCATGCCTCGAAGAAAAGGCGAAGCACTCAAGCCACTCGATTTTCATCTCTACGCTGCAAACAATACAGTTATACCTACATATGGAGAACGAACGCTTGAACTGGACCTTAAACTTCGCAGACCATTCAAATGGAAATTTATAATAGCAGACATCAGTAAACCTATAATCGGTGCTGATTTCCTGAAACACCACCAGCTTATCGTCGATATCAAGAACCGGCGATTAATTGACGGAAAAACAAGTTTAACATCAAGTACATTCGTCAAGGCCACCAACATTCCAACAGTACGAAGTATCGACGTGCAACAGTCCTATCACGACATCCTAGCGGAATATCCGGGAACTACAAGATTGACTTCAATGAATTTGAACTCGAAACTCGCCGTAGAACATTTCATCGAAACCACCGGGCCACCTATTCACTGCCGCGCCCGACCAATCGCACCGCATCGTTACGAACAAGTCAAGAAGGAGTTTGAAAACATGATCGAACAAGGCCTATGCCGACCAAGCAAAAGCCCGTGGTCATCACCATTGCACATAGTACCAAAGAAGAATGGCGATCTCCGAGTCTGTGGCGATTACAGAAGACTGAATGCCGTCACAACACCCGACCGCTATCCGATCCCGAGAGTCAAAGATTTCACATCGCAACTCACAGATAAGAAAATATTCAGTACAATTGACCTCAACAGAGCCTACCAGCAAGTAAACGTCCGTAATGAAGATATTGAGAAGACAGCAATTATCACACCTATGGGACTATTCGAATTTCCACGCATGTGCCCAGGATTGAAAAACGCCGGTCAAACTTTTCAAAGATTCATACATGAAGTACTACACGGACTCGACTACGCATTCTCATTCGTTGATGATATTCTCGTCGCAAGCTCTGATGAAATCAGCCACAGGGAGCACCTTCGCACTGTACTATCAAGACTAGAAGCAAATGGCATCACAATCAACCCCTCGAAGTGCATATTTGGTCAGCCAGAAGTCAAGTTTTTGGGTTACACAGTCAACAAAGAAGGTATCAAACCGCCTGCCGAAAAGGTCACAGCAATCAACCAGTACCCGAAACCGAAAAATATTGAAGAACTCAGGCGTTTCCTCGGTATGATAAACTTCTACCGTGATCACATACCTAATGCTGCCATGATTCAAGCACCTCTCCATGCATACCTACACAACGGGAAGAAAAGAGACAGAACGATAATAGAGTGGGACGAAGAATCAACCAAGGCGTTTGAGGCGTGTAAAGTAGCGATTCAAAATGCAACTTTGCTCGTTCATCCATCACATATTGCAACATTGGCCATTTTCTGCGACGCGTCTGACAAATGCGCTGGAGCCGTCCTACAACAATTCATCAATGAAAAATGGCAACCACTAGGCTACTATTCAAAGAAGTTCTCCGATGCGCAGCGAAACTACAGTACATTCGACAGAGAATTACTCGCTATCTACATGGCAATCAAGCACTTCCGGAAAACATTCGAAGGTCGAGATCTCATCGTGTTCACCGACCACAAGCCACTAACCTTCGTCCTACAAAAACCACCATCGGCAACAGAAACTCCACGTCGGGCAAGACAACTCATTTTTATCAGCGAGTTCACTACTGACATCCGACACATCAGTGGATCACAGAACATAGTTGCCGACGCACTCAGCCGCATTCCGATCGAATCCATAGCCTGCCCGTCATCGTTGGACTATGAAGAAATCGCCAAGGCACAAGAAAGAGACAGAGCTATACTACAAAAACTCGACAAGCAAAGTAACTTATCACTAAAACGAGTTACTCTACCGCAATCTCAATCAGCCATCTATTGCGAAACCTCAACATCACATGTCCGGCCGTACCTACCAGAAGAGTTCCGAAGAGTTGCTTTCGATGCCGTACACAACATAAGCCACCCAGGTGTACGAACTACGCGCAAACTCATGTCTCAGCGATTTTTCTGGCCTTCTATGAACACAGATGTCGGAAATTGGGCAAAACACTGCATTCGATGTCAACAATGCAAAGTTCAACGACACACGACGAGCAGTATCTCTTCATTCCCACCTACTACGGAGAGATTCCATCATGTACATATAGATATCGTCGGACCTCTACCTACATCACCACAAGGTCACCGGTACCTCGTTACAATGATCGACAGAGTATCAAGATGGCCCGAAGCAATACCTACCGACAACATCTCCGCAGAAGCCGTCGCGAGGATAGTCTATGAAAACTGGATAACTCGTTTTGGCCTACCATCAATACTTACGAGTGACCAAGGAAGACAGTTCCAGAGCCAGCTCTTCGCCAAGCTTATGACTATCATGGGAATAAAGACTACACGCACTACACCGTACCACCCACAGTCAAACGGAATGATAGAACGCTGGCACAGATCCCTAAAAGCTGCATTGAAGTCTCGCCTATCCGAACAGTCAACGTGGATCGACGAGTTACCTACAGTACTCATGGGACTACGCGCCGCGACGCGCACCGACACCGGTACCAGCGCCGCCGAACTTACCTACGGTCATAGCCTACGCCTGCCTAGCGATTTCTTCATCGACACGCCTAATAACAACGACATGGACTATGACTACGTGAATCAGCTGCGTGCCACTATAAACGCATTGAAACCAAGTCTACCTACAACGTGGCACGGAAACAAACGTCCAATATTCGTCCATGAAGATTTACAAACCTGCGAGTACGTGTTTGTAAGGAACGACGCCGTAAAGAAGCCACTACAGCCACCTTACGACGGTCCTTACAAGGTGCTAGAGCGAGATAGCAAGACATTCGTCCTACAACTACCAGAGAGGCGCTCCGCTACTATTTCAATCGACAGGTTGAAACCTGCCTACATAATTAATGAAGACAACAATAGTGAAGAAAATGCAGACAGCTTACCATCAACACCAAACATTACCTTACCGTCATCACCACAGAACCAGATCACCGCACAGAAGCCGATTTTGAAGACTTCACGTCATGGGCGCAACGTGAATCTGCCGGTACGCTTTCGCTAGGGGGGGAGTCATGTAGCGCCACATACCAAGTCAGAACATACCTACCTTAACCAATTACCATAACCTCAAAACCATACCAGAAATACCAGGATTTAGAAATAAAACAACATGCAAGAAATATGTATTCAAGACAGGGAAAGAAAACTCAAGACAGTCGCACAAGTATTTATTTTACCCATTAAAACCTTACCACGCAATGACGTCATGTGCACATAGAAACAATGAAAAGCGTGCATTAGAAACAAGCGAAGCAAACCATCGGCCTGCAATATGTGTTAATCGCCTCACTGCACTTCACTTCACTTCACTGCACTTTCATCACTTGCTGGACACCATCACAATCTTCATAACTTCTGAGCTCCGAGTAACACGTGTAAACACATCGGCGACTGCGGCGTAATGGGGAACGGCGCGACGATGCCGCGTGTTTTATGCACAGGCGCGACGCGCGTTCGTACGAGCGAGACAACAGCATCATGTCAACAGCGAGAGCAAGAAGTACATCTCCGTCTCACTCACATAATCATCATCTCGTTTTGTTATTATTAAACTGTTGTAACATCGTACTATAAATAGACCAATACCTGTAAATAAATTCCTTGCCCAGTTCTCTCCCTATTGACCCGCGTCATTTAGAGAAAGTTACAGCCGAAGTAGAACGGAGGACCGCTCTTCCGTTACCTCCTCCCGCTCCCCCGACTGACGACGTCGCCAACGACGTCAACACAAATGACGACCCACTTCCACCCGCGACCCATGACGAGGTGAAAGCGATCATCGGGAAGTTACACCCTCGTAAGGCCCCGGGCTCGGACAAGATCACCAACAGAGTGATCAAACTCTTCCCAGCCTCCCTTATCATGCTATTGACGGCCATCTTCAATGCCGCCCTCTCAAACAATATTTTCCCACACCAGTGGAAAGAAGCCCACGTGATTGGGATCCACAAGCCCGGCAAACCCAAGTCCGAGCCCTCCAGTTATCGTCCCATAAGTCTGCTCAACGTACTGGGCAAGATTTATGAGAGAATCATTTATGTCCGCCTTAAAGCATTTGCCGATGCTAACAAACTCCTCCCAGACGAGCAATTTGGGTTCCGACCCAAACACTCGTGTGTTCATCAAGTCCATAGAATTGTTGAACACATCTCCACAAGTTACCAGAGAGGTCACATGACAGGCGCCCTTTTCTTCGATGTCGCAAAGGCATTCGACAAGGTGTGGCACACAGGCTTGATCTACAAGCTTTACACCCTAGGTGTGCCACCGAGACTCGTGACCATCTTACGAGACTTTCTGTCGAATCGCCTCTTTCGATATCGGGTCGAAGGCGTCCTGTCCTCACCACACCCCATTAGTGCCGGTGTCCCGCAGGGCTCGGTACTATCTCCCTTGCTATTCACGCTCTACACGAGCGACATCCCTAGAGTCAGGAATACGCAGTTCGCTCTCTTTGCAGACGACACTGCCGTATATTGCTCAGGCAAAAGCCCGCCCGCGATCTCTAAGAAACTCCAGACCGCAGCCAACGCCCTAGGCGCTTGGTTCCGGAAATGGAGAATAGAGATCAACCCCTCCAAAAGTCAGGCGGTTCTCTTTTATAGAACCGACCGAAAAAGACGTCCCCCCATCCCCGATCCAGTCACACTATTCGGCGAGCCGATCCCTTGGGAGAGGCAAGCCAAATATCTCGGTGTGACCCTCGATGATCGCCTATCCTTCGCTGCACACATAAGGGCGGTTCGCGCGCGCGCCGCCTTTGTGGCAGGACGACTCCACTGCATGATCAACGCCCGGTCTAAACTTGCCCTAAAAAGCAAGGTTAGACTCTATACCGCGTGTATCCGTCCAGTCATGACGTATGCGAGCACCGTGTTCGCTCACGCTGCTCCCACACATCTCAACACCCTTCAGGTGATTCAAAACCGTTTCATGCGCAAAGCCACGGGCGCCCCGTGGTACATGCGCAATGAAAACCTCCACCTTGACTTAGGTCTCCCTACAATCAAACAATTTATAAAACGCGCCTCGCGCCGATATTTTGATACCGCAGCGCATCACGCGAATCCCTTGATAGTCAACACTGTCACATACACCCCGTCCCTTATTTCCCGCATCCGTAGGCCTAGGCACGCCCTCAGCGAGCCAGACGATGCCATTACCCTAGCGCAGATCGAGGCCGAAGAAGCCCGCAAACAAATACAAATGCGAAATCGTCAACCTAGATTTCGTCCTCGCCGGCGAGGACCGTCGCGACGTCCTTCCCAGTCTCGTCCCGATTAAGCGGCCCGAGCTGCATATTAGCAATCCGACCGATCCCCAAATAATATATTTGCATGCTAAGTCCTCCCTCATTCCCCAGGCAACGTCCTGAGCCGAGGTCGAGCCCCACAGGGGGCACCCTCAGGCTACCGTTGCCAAAAATTTATTTAGTTTTAAGTAGCGGTTGAGAGCCCTCAGCGCTCACCGCAAAAGTCCGCGTAACGGTGGAAGAAGGTCCCCTGGACCCACCACCTTCCTGTTCCAGTCAAAAAAAAAAAAAAAAATAAAATAAATAAATTCCATTCCATTCTGATACTTCAAACTGGCGTTTCATTGTGCAATCTATGTCCCTAAAAATATACCGTAATGGAGTAGAGTGCATTCTACCACGGAATAGGTACCTTATTTACCTATTTCGTGAATTCAACAATGATTTTATATATATTTTTTCTTTAACTTAAAAATATTCTTAAATCGTAAAAAAAAGGGGCGCAGCGATGAAAGTAATATGTACGTATGCATGATTTCACCCTGCAGGGTGCCTACCTATAAAGTGAAACCATGCACACATTATAAACAGAGTATTCAGAACCAGTAATCCGTGCCAGTAATAATAATAATTTATGTACAAAAAAAAGCTCTGCATATTTTACCAGAAATATTACACATAATAAACTCATTTTGAGGTAGATTTCGCCTTGATGATAGAGTGGTACCTACCAATATAGCTCGAGGTCCCAGATTCGTTTCTCGTTATTAATGTAGCGGGGTCACGATTAGACGTTATGACAAACAGCGTGAAATGAAACGCCTCTTTAGAAATAAAATGACAAAGCGAAGTGAAGCGCAGCGAGTATGGTTATTTTTTTTCTATTTGTTTGAAACAGTAATAATTTACCTACTCATTTATTAATGCATTACGTCTAAACGTGGGTGGGTGGCTGTTTTGTAAAACGTACCGCCATGACAATCCAGCTGGACGTCGTTCAGTTGTTTTAAATAACGGCACAGTTATGTAAAGCGATTTTGTAAAACAGCGGATTCGACAATCAATCTACAACATGTCTATATACCCCCTTGAGCCACACTTTCACTTACCATGGTCGTATTATCAAACAAACCCCTCCATTATAAATTACATTTACCCTTTCTATAATAACTGTCTTGCAAACAGATAAAGAAAAACTCCGTAACAATATCAAAATAACAGTCGAACAGCTTCAATTAGACGTTGACGATGTGGATTCCGAGTTCAGTTTATACGACCACAACGTACGGCAAGTGGTCAGCGAACCGAAGCTTCACATAGATAAGAGATCCATCACCTCGCTGATCAACGCTCAATATGATGATGATCTGAGCGAGTGGAGCAGCGGTGAAGATGAAGGGAGATAGATAACAACGTCGATTAAAACAAGCCATTGGATATCCGATTATCGACTGAAAATATAATGTCGTAAGGTTTATTTTAGATTAAAATATGATGCTTTGTTTATCAGTTATTACAGAACTAAAACAAACATAACTTTGTTATGCTAGTGTGAGTAACATCTATGCCCGCACTTCTCCATACTGTTTATCCTAGTGTGCGTGATTTAAAGGTTGGACGCATTTTTTTTCGACGCATTCACAGTTTACATATAAATAATCAAAGATTAAATGAATGATCCTAAGTTCATGTGATTCACATTTTTCGTCCATTAGAAAATGACATTAACGCATTATTTAACATTAGTATCATTTTCGGTCGTTGTTGTCGCCACTGTAAGCTTTTGTGCTGCCATCTATATTCAGTTGTAGGTTCTATAAATGTTGGCAACACATTCGCAACCCTGGTATTGCTAATGTATATAGGCAACGGTAGCCACTTACCATTACGTGGACCGCCTGCTTGTCAGCCAAGATTTGATTATGAAATCGCAATCCAACGTGGCCTATGTCGAATTTTATTATCCAATTATTCAACTACTTTCGAATAAGCCTAAAACACCGTATATTTTCGCTGATTAAAAATCCTGGGATTTAAATTAAAGTTATATATACTCTGTGGATTCAACCAAAATCGGTTCGGTAACTACGAAAGACGGCTCAGACAGGCAATTACAATTATTATGGTTCCAATTTTGAATTTCTTACAGATATTTCTTGCATAATTTATTACATCAATTTTTTTACAGTAATTTTTTGATTGGCAATACTTAGATTATTGTATGTATTAATTAAAAACGATTTAAAACCAAATGTTGATTCCATTATCAATAAATAACGGCCATTTGTAATTAAGGAACCAAAATATAAGTTCTATAACGTTTAGGATAAATATATACATAAATCTATTGTCATACGCGTCTGCGCGAATCACAAAATTTCGTCTCATTGGCGCTTAAAATTGTAATTCCTAAAAAAATTAAAACAAAATGGAGACCATGCACATTAACGTAATATGGATAAACAATGAAAGATTATTATATAATTATTGCAAGTTTTGATAATATTTAATGTTATTTTTTACATATTATAATCATGAATCATTCTTATATATAATTTACAACAGAATACGATTTGGGTTTTATTTTTTATAAAAGATTTTTGCAATTTACATTTATCTACTTGCTGTTTGTTTCATCGAAATTGGCTAACGGGAATAAAATTATAGAAATTTTATTGTCTGCGCGAGCGAAGTCGCGGGCGAAAAGCTATAGCTTATATAGTGTAGGCATCCACTAAGATAGGAATTTTGGAAATTCAACTCCTAAGGGATAAAATAGGGGAACGCGTATGAAACCGCGGGGCGAAAGGCTACTTTTTTTTTATATACAATACATTAATGGTTTGTCTCTGTCTCACATTGGAGAATAATCGTTCACAAAACCACAATCTCACTATGGTAGGTAAGTAATGATGTGGCCGAAGGTGGTAAGCACACAAAGCCTAGAAGGGATTCTCTGGTACAGATACAGGGACCGCAAAATACGCGAAAAATAATCGGAATATCGTGTGTCGTTTTTCAGACTATATACTCTGTGGCGCGTGACTGGTAGTTTAGATACCTATTTTACCATTACTAACCACGCCTACCGTGATGTCTATGTCAAAAGTAACTTATGTAATAATCTTAGCTGCGTCAAGCTAGCATGGCAAATTCAGCAAAATTGAAAAAAAAAAATACCTGAATTTGTAGCTAATTAGTTGCTAATTAGTTGCCAAAAAACCGATTTTGTTGCTCTTGCCGATTTCGAAAAATCGGTATCAATGCTAGCTTGACAATAAGGTGACATGAATAATTGCCTGGAATGAGAAGCAGAATAAACCGAATCAATACAAATTTGTTGCTAATTAGTTGCTGTAAGACTGCACTAAATTTAATTAAAAAAAAAATTTTTTTTTTTAAATTCAAATTTTAATAAAAAAATTTTTTTTTTTTTTTAAATTCAAATTTTCTACTGTATTGCTTGCTTGAATGTCAATTTTTTCAACGATTAAATCAGCGACTCAACAAGAGTCAGCAACTAAATCAACTCATCGAAAATCGGGTGTCTTGTTGACCGGTTGCTGACAAATCGGCCATGCTTGCTTGAATGTCAATTTTTTCAACCATTAAATTGAAAATAAATTTGTTGCTCAACGTAGCATGGTTTATTGTCACCTGGAGAGTCAGCAACTAAATAGACACCTGACGATCGGGTGTCTTGTTGACCGGTTGCTGACAAATCGGCCATGCTTGCTTGAATGTCAATTTTTCCAGCCATTAAATAGAAAATAAATTTGTTGCTCAACGTAGCATGGTTTATTGTCACCTGGAGAGTCAGCAACTAAATAGACACCTGACGATCGGGTGTCTTGTTGACCGGTTGCTGACAAATCGGCCATGCTTGCTTGAATGTCAATTTTTTCACCCATTAAATGGAAAATAAATTTGTTGCTCAACGTAGCATGGTTAATTGTCACCTGGAGAGTCAGCAACTAAATAGACACCTGACGATCGGGTGTCTTGTTGACCGGTTGCTGACAAACCGGCCATGCTTGCTTGAATGTCGATTTTCCTTGTGTAAATCAGTAGAATAAATTTGTTGCTCAACGTAGCATGGTTTATTATCACCTGGAGAGTCAGCAACTAAATAGACACCTGACGATCGGGTGTCTTGTTGACCGGTTGCTGACAAATCGGCCATGCTTGCTTGAATGTCAATTTTTTCACCCATTAAATGGAAAATAAATTTGTTGCTCAACGTAGCATGGTTAATTGTCACCTGGAGAGTCAGCAACTAAATAGACACCTGACGATCGGGTGTCTTGTTGACCGGTTGCTGACAAACCGGCCATGCTTGCTTGAATGTCGATTTTCCTTGTGTAAATCAGTAGAATAAATTTGTTGCTCAACGTAGCATGGTTTATTGACACCTAGAGAGTCAGCAACTAAATAGACATCTGACGATCGGGTGTCTTGTTGACCGGTTGCTGACAAATCGGCCATGCTTGCTTGAATGTCAATTTTTTCAACCATTAAATGGATAATAAATTTGTTGCTCAACGTAGCATGGTTTATTGTCACCTGGAGAGTCAGCAACTAAATAGACACCTGACGATCGGGTGTCTTGTTGACCGGTTGCTGACAAATCGGCCATGCTTGCTTGAATGTCAATTTTTTCACCCATTAAATGGAAAATAAATTTGTTGCTCAACGTAGCATGGTTTATTGACACCTGGAGAGTCAGCAACTAAATAGACATCTGACGATCGGGTGTCTTGTTGACCGGTTGCTGACAAATCGGCCATGCTTGCTTGAATGTCAATTTTTTCACCCATTAAATGGAAAATAAATTTGTTGCTCAACGTAGCATGGTTAATTGCAACCTGGAGAGTCAGCAACTAAATAGACACCTGACGATCGGGTGTCTTGTTGACCGGTTGCTGACAAACCGGCCATGCTTGCTTGAATGTCAATTTTTTCACCCATTAAATGGATAATAAATTTGTTGCTCAACGTAGCATGGTTTATTGTTACCTGGAGAGTCAGCAACTAAATAGACACCTGACGATCGGGTGTCTTGTTGACCGGTTGCTGACAAACCAGCCATGCTTGCTTGAATGTCAATTTTTTCACCCATTAAATGGAAAATAAATTTGTTGCTCAACGTAGCATGGTTAATTGTCACCTGGAGAGTCAGCAACTAAATAGACACCTGACGATCGGGTGTCTTGTTGACCGGTTGCTGACAAACCGGCCATGCTTGCTTGAATGTCGATTTTCCTTGTGTAAATCAGTAGATTAAATTTGTTGCTCAACGTAGCATGGTTTATTGACACCCGGAGAGTCAGCAACTAAATAGACATCTGACGATCGGGTGTCTTGTTGACCGGTTGCTGACAAATCGGCCATGCTTGCTTGAATGTCAATTTTTTCACCCATTAAATGGAAAATAAATTTGTTGCTCAACGTAGCATGGTTAATTGTCACCTGGAGAGTCAGCAACTAAATCAACTCATCGAAAATCGGGTGTCTTGTTGACCGGTTGCTGACAAATCGGCCATGCTTGCTTGAATGTCAATTTTTTCAACCATTAAATGGATAATAAATTTGTTGCTCAACGTAGCATGGTTAATTGCAACCTGGAGAGTCAGCAACTAAATAGACACCTGACGATCGGGTGTCTTGTTGACCGGTTGCTGACAAACCGGCCATGCTTGCTTGAATGTCGATTTTCCTTGTGTAAATCAGTAGAATAAATTTGTTGCTAAACGTAGCATGGTTTATTGACACCTGGAGAGTCAGCAACTAAATAGACACCTGACGATCGGGTGTCTTGTTGACCGGTTGCTGACAAATCGGCCATGCTTGCTTGAATGTCAATTTTTTCACCCATTAAATAGAAAATAAATTTGTTGCTCAACGTAGCATGGTTTATTGTCACCTGGAGAGTCAGCAACTAAATAGACACCTGACGATCGGGTGTCTTGTTGACCGGTTGCTGACAAATCGGCCATGCTTGCTTGAATGTCAATTTTTTCACTCATTAAATGGAAAATAAATTTGTTGCTCAACGTAGCATGGTTAATTGCAACCTGGAGAGTCAGCAACTAAATAGACACCTGACGATCGGGTGTCTTGTTGACCGGTTGCTGACAAACCGGCCATGCTTGCTTGAATGTCGATTTTCCTTGTGTAAATCAGTAGAATAAATTTGTTGCTCAACGTAGCATGGTTTATTGACACCTGGAGAGTCAGCAACTAAATAGACACACCCGATTTTCGATGAGTTGATTTAGTTGCTGACTCTCCAGGTGACAATTAACCATGCTACGTTGAGCAACAAATTTATTTTCCATTTAATGGGTGAAAAAATTGACATTCAAGCAAGCATGGCCGATTTGTCAGCAACCGGTCAACAAGACACCCGATCGTCAGATGTCTATTTAGTTGCTGACTCTCCAGGTGTCAATAAACCATGCTACGTTGAGCAACAAATTTATTCTACTGATTTACACAAGGAAAATCGACATTCAAGCAAGCATGGCTGGTTTGTCAGTAACCGGTCAACAAGATACCCGATCGTCAGGTGTCTATTTAGTTGCTGACTCTCCAGGTGACAATAAACCATGCTACGTTGAGCAACAAATTTATTTTCCTTTTAATGGGTGAAAAAATTGACATTCAAGCAAGCATGGCCGGTTTGTCAGCAACCGGTCAACAAGACACCCGATCGTCAGGTGTCTATTTAGTTGCTGACTCTCCAGGTGACAATAAACCATGCTACGTTGAGCAACAAATTTATTTTCTATTTAATGGCTGAAAAAATTGACATTCAAGCAAGCATGGCCGATTTGTCAGCAACCGGTCAACAAGACACCCGATCGTCAGGTGTCTATTTAGTTGCTGACTCTCCAGGTGACAATTAACCATGCTACGTTGAGCAACAAATTTATTTTCCATTTAATGGGTGAAAAAATTGACATTCAAGCAAGCATGGCCGATTTGTCAGCAACCGGTCAACAAGACACCCGATCGTCAGGTGTCTATTTAGTTGCTGACTCTCCAGGTGTCAATAAACCATGCTACGTTGAGCAACAAATTTATTTTCGATTTAATGGGTGAAAAAATTGACATTCAAGCAAGCATGGCCGATTTGTCAGCAACCGGTCAACAAGACACCCGATCGTCAGGTGTCTATTTAGTTGCTGACTCTCCAGGTGTCAATAAACCATGCTACGTTGAGCAACAAATTTATTTTCCATTTAATGGGTGAAGAAATTGACATTCAAGCAAGCATGGCCGATTTGTCAGCAACCGGTCAACAAGACACCCGATCGTCAGGTGTCTATTTAGTTGCTGACTCTCCAGGTGACAATAAACCATGCTACGTTGAGCAACAAATTTATTTTCCATTTAATGGGTGAAAAAATTGACATTCAAGCAAGCATGGCCGGTTTGTCAGTAACCGGTCAACAAGACACCCGATCGTCAGGTGTCTATTTAGTTGCTGACTCTCCAGGTGTCAATAAACCATGCTACGTTGAGCAACAAATTTATTCTACTGATTTACACACACAAGGAAAATCGACATTCAAGCAAGCATGGCCGGTTTGTCAGTAACCGGTCAACAAGACACCCGATCGTCAGGTGTCTATTTAGTTGCTGACTCTCCAGGTGACATTAAACCATGCTACGTTGAGCAACAAATTTATTATCCATTTAATGGGTGAAAAAATTGACATTCAAGCAAGCATGGCCGGTTTGTCAGCAACCGGTCAACAAGACACCCGATCGTCAGGTGTCTATTTAGTTGCTGACTCTCCAGGTGACAATAAACCATGCTACGTTGAGCAACAAATTTTTTCTACTGATTTACACAAGGAAAATCGACATTCAAGCAAGCATGGCCGGTTTGTCAGCAACCGGTCAACAAGACACCCGATCGTCAGGTGTCTATTTAGTTGCTGACTCTCCAGGTGACAATAAACCATGCTACGTTGAGCAACAAATTTATTTTCCATTTAATGGGTGAAAAAATTAACATTCAAGCAAGCATGGCCAGTTTGTTAGTAACCGGTCAACAAGACACCCGATCGTCAGGTGTCTATTTAGTTGCTGACTCTCCAGGTGACAATAAACCATGCTACGTTGAGCAACAAATTTATTTTCCATTTAATGGGTGAAAAAATTGACATTCAAGCAAGCATGGCCAATTTGTCAGCAACCGGTCAACAAGACACCCGATCATCAGGTGTCTATTTAGTTGCTGAGTCTCCAGGTGACAATAAACCATGCTACGTTGAGCAACAAATTTATTTTCCATTAAATGGGTGAAAAAATTGACATTCAAGCAAGCATGGCCGGTTTGTCAGCAACCGGTCAACAAGACACCCGATTTTCAGATGTCTATTTAGTTGCTGACTCTCCAGGTGTCAATAAACCATGCTACGTTGAGCAACAAATTTATTCTACTGATTTACACAAGGAAAATCGACATTCAAGCAAGCATGGCCGGTTTGTCAGTAACCGGTCAACAAGACACCCGATCGTCAGGTGTCTATTTAGTTGCTAACTCTCCAGGTGACAATAAACCAAGCTATGTTGAGCAACAAATTTATTTTCCATTTAATGGGTGAAAAAATTGACATTCAAGCAAGCATGGCCGATTTGTCAGCATCCGGTCAACAAGACACCCGATCGTCAGATGTCTATTTAGTTGCTGACTCTCCAGGTGTCAATAAACCTGCTACGTTGAGCAACAAATTTATTCTACTGATTTACACAAGGAAAATCGACATTCAAGCAAGCATGGCCGGTTTGTCAGCAACCGGTCAACAAGACACCCGATCGTCAGGTGTCTATTTAGTTGCTGACTCTCCAGGTGACAATTAACCATGCTACGTTGAGCAACAAATTTATTTTCCATTTAATGGGTGAAAAAATTGACATTCAAGCAAGCATGGCCGATTTGTCAGCAACCGGTCAACAAGACACCCAATCGTCAGGTGTCTATTTAGTTGCTGACTCTCCAGGTGTCAATAAACCATGCTACGTTGAGCAACAAATTTATTCTACTGATTTACACAAGGAAAATCGACATTCAAGCAAGCATGGCTGGTTTGTCAGTAACCGGTCAACAAGATACCCGATCGTCAGGTGTCTATTTAGTTGCTGACTCTCCAGGTGACAATAAACCATGCTACGTTGAGCAACAAATTTATTTTCCTTTTAATGGGTGAAAAAATTGACATTCAAGCAAGCATGGCCGGTTTGTCAGCAACCGGTCAACAAGACACCCGATCGTCAGGTGTCTATTTAGTTGCTGACTCTCCAGGTGACAATAAACCATGCTACGTTGAGCAACAAATTTATTTTCTATTTAATGGCTGAAAAAATTGACATTCAAGCAAGCATGGCCGATTTGTCAGCAACCGGTCAACAAGACACCCGATCGTCAGGTGTCTATTTAGTTGCTGACTCTCCAGGTGACAATTAACCATGCTACGTTGAGCAACAAATTTATTTTCCATTTAATGGGTGAAAAAATTGACATTCAAGCAAGCATGACCGATTTGTCAGCAACCGGTCAACAAGACACCCGATCGTCAGGTGTCTATTTAGTTGCTGACTCTCCAGGTGTCAATAAACCATGCTACGTTGAGCAACAAATTTATTTTCGATTTAATGGGTGAAAAAATTGACATTCAAGCAAGCATGGCCGATTTGTCAGCAACCGGTCAACAAGACACCCGATCGTCAGGTGTCTATTTAGTTGCTGACTCTCCAGGTGTCAATAAACCATGCTACGTTGAGCAACAAATTTATTTTCCATTTAATGGGTGAAGAAATTGACATTCAAGCAAGCATGGCCGATTTGTCAGCAACCGGTCAACAAGACACCCGATCGTCAGGTGTCTATTTAGTTGCTGACTCTCCAGGTGACAATAAACCATGCTACGTTGAGCAACAAATTTATTTTCCATTTAATGGGTGAAAAAATTGACATTCAAGCAAGCATGGCCGGTTTGTCAGCAACCGGTCAACAAGACACCCGATCGTCAGGTGTCTATTTAGTTGCTGACTCTCCAGGTGACAATAAACCATGCTACGTTGAGCAACAAATTTATTTTCGATTTAATGGGTGAAAAAATTGACATTCAAGCAAGCATGGCCGGTTTGTCAGCAACCGGTCAACAAGACACCCGATCGTCAGGTGTCTATTTAGTTGCTGACTCTCCAGGTTGCAATTAACCATGCTACGTTGAGCAACAAATTTATTTTCCATTTAATGGGTGAAAAAATTGACATTCAAGCAAGCATGGCCGATTTGTCAGCAACCGGTCAACAAGACACCCGATCGTCAGATGTCTATTTAGTTGCTGACTCTCCAGGTGTCAATAAACCATGCTACGTTGAGCAACAAATTTAATCTACTGATTTACACAAGGAAAATCGACATTCAAGCAAGCATGGCCGGTTTGTCAGTAACCGGTCAACAAGACACCCGATCGTCAGGTGTCTATTTAGTTGCTGACTCTCCAGGTGTCAATAAACCATGCTACGTTGAGCAACAAATTTATTCTACTGATTTACACACACAAGGAAAATCGACATTCAAGCAAGCATGGCCGGTTTGTCAGTAACCGGTCAACAAGACACCCGATCGTCAGGTGTCTATTTAGTTGCTGACTCTCCAGGTGACATTAAACCATGCTACGTTGAGCAACAAATTTATTATCCATTTAATGGGTGAAAAAATTGACATTCAAGCAAGCATGGCCGGTTTGTCAGCAACCGGTCAACAAGACACCCGATCGTCAGGTGTCTATTTAGTTGCTGACTCTCCAGGTGACAATAAACCATGCTACGTTGAGCAACAAATTTTTTCTACTGATTTACACAAGGAAAATCGACATTCAAGCAAGCATGGCCGGTTTGTCAGCAACCGGTCAACAAGACACCCGATCGTCAGGTGTCTATTTAGTTGCTGACTCTCCAGGTGACAATAAACCATGCTACGTTGAGCAACAAATTTATTTTCCATTTAATGGGTGAAAAAATTAACATTCAAGCAAGCATGGCCGGTTTGTTAGTAACCGGTCAACAAGACACCCGATCGTCAGGTGTCTATTTAGTTGCTGACTCTCCAGGTGACAATAAACCATGCTACGTTGAGCAACAAATTTATTTTCCATTTAATGGGTGAAAAAATTGACATTCAAGCAAGCATGGCCAATTTGTCAGCAACCGGTCAACAAGACACCCGATCATCAGGTGTCTATTTAGTTGCTGAGTCTCCAGGTGACAATAAACCATGCTACGTTGAGCAACAAATTTATTTTCCATTAAATGGGTGAAAAAATTGACATTCAAGCAAGCATGGCCGGTTTGTCAGCAACCGGTCAACAAGACACCCGATTTTCAGATGTCTATTTAGTTGCTGACTCTCCAGGTGTCAATAAACCATGCTACGTTGAGCAACAAATTTATTCTACTGATTTACACAAGGAAAATCGACATTCAAGCAAGCATGGCCGGTTTGTCAGTAACCGGTCAACAAGACACCCGATCGTCAGGTGTCTATTTAGTTGCTAACTCTCCAGGTGACAATAAACCAAGCTATGTTGAGCAACAAATTTATTTTCCATTTAATGGGTGAAAAAATTGACATTCAAGCAAGCATGGCCGATTTGTCAGCATCCGGTCAACAAGACACCCGATCGTCAGATGTCTATTTAGTTGCTGACTCTCCAGGTGTCAATAAACCTGCTACGTTGAGCAACAAATTTATTCTACTGATTTACACAAGGAAAATCGACATTCAAGCAAGCATGGCCGGTTTGTCAGCAACCGGTCAACAAGACACCCGATCGTCAGGTGTCTATTTAGTTGCTGACTCTCCAGGTGACAATTAACCATGCTACGTTGAGCAACAAATTTATTTTCCATTTAATGGGTGAAAAAATTGACATTCAAGCAAGCATGGCCGATTTGTCAGCAACCGGTCAACAAGACACCCAATCGTCAGGTGTCTATTTAGTTGCTGACTCTCCAGGTGTCAATAAACCATGCTACGTTGAGCAACAAATTTATTTTCCATTTAATGGGTGAAAAAATTGACATTCAAGCAAGCATGGCCGATTTGTCAGCAACCGGTCAACAAGACACCCGATTTTCGATGAGTTGATTTAGTTGCTGACTCTCCAGGTGACAATTAACCATGCTACGTTGAGCAACAAATTTATTTTCCATTTAATGGGTGAAAAAATTGACATTCAAGCAAGCATGGCCGATTTGTCAGCAACCGGTCAACAAGACACCCGATTTTCGATGAGTTGATTTAGTTGCTGACTCTCCAGGTGACAATTAACCATGCTACGTTGAGCAACAAATTTATTTTCCATTTAATGGGTGAAAAAATTGACATTCAAGCAAGCATGGCCGATTTGTCAGCAACCGGTCAACAAGACACCCGATCGTCAGATGTCTATTTAGTTGCTGACTCTCCAGGTGTCAATAAACCATGCTACGTTGAGCAACAAATTTATTTTCCATTTAATGGGTGAAAAAATTGACATTCAAGCAAGCATGGCCGATTTGTCAGCAACCGGTCAACAAGACACCCGATCGTCAGGTGTCTATTTAGTTGCTGACTCTCCAGGTGACAATTAACCATGCTACGTTGAGCAACAAATTTATTTTCCATTTAATGGGTGAAAAAATTGACATTCAAGCAAGCATGGCCGATTTGTCAGCAACCGGTCAACAAGACACCCGATCGTCAGATGTCTATTTAGTTGCTGACTCTCCAGGTGTCAATAAACCATGCTACGTTGAGCAACAAATTTATTCTACTGATTTACACAAGGAAAATCGACATTCAAGCAAGCATGGCCGGTTTGTCAGCAACCGGTCAACAAGACACCCGATCGTCAGGTGTCTATTTAGTTGCTGACTCTCCAGGTGACAATTAACCATGCTACGTTGAGCAACAAATTTATTTTCCATTTAATGGGTGAAAAAATTGACATTCAAGCAAGCATGGCCGATTTGTCAGCAACCGGTCAACAAGACACCCGATCGTCAGGTGTCTATTTAGTTGCTGACTCTCCAGGTGACAATAAACCATGCTACGTTGAGCAACAAATTTATTTTCCATTTAATGGGTGAAAAAATTGACATTCAAGCAAGCATGGCCGATTTGTCAGCAACCGGTCAACAAGACACCCGATTTTCGATGAGTTGATTTAGTTGCTGACTCTTGTTGAGTCGCTGATTTAATCGTTGAAAAAATTGACATTCAAGCAAGCAATACAGAAGAAAATTTGAATTTAAAAAAAAAAATTTTTTTTTTAATTAAAATTTGAATTTAAAAAAAAAAAAAAAAATTTTAAATTAAATTTAGTGCGGTCTTACAGCAACTAATTAGCAACAAATTTGTATTGATTCGGTTTATTCTGCTTCTCATTCCAGGCAATTATTCATGTCACCTTATTGTCAAGCTAGCATTGATACCGATTTTTCGAAATCGGCAAGAGCAACAAAATCGGTTTTTGGGCAACTAATTAGCAACTAATTAGCTACAAATTCAGGTATTTTTTTTTTTCAATTTTGCTGAATTTGCCATGCTAGCTTGACGGAGCTAATAATCTTATAAGTATTTTATCTAATATCTAAATCAATAATAGCGGATATGTTTGAAAGAAACACACGCAATCGCATTACTCAACATTTTTTTAAATGAAATTTGTGTTTTTAATTAATTATTTCACTACCTACTTCAGTAATTTAA
Organism: Tetheella fluctuosa; assembly: GCA_951216915.1. Taxonomy (NCBI): domain Eukaryota; kingdom Metazoa; phylum Arthropoda; class Insecta; order Lepidoptera; family Drepanidae; genus Tetheella; species Tetheella fluctuosa. The sequence goes on from OX578242.1 coordinate 1,066,570, forward strand.
AAAAACCGGCCATGTGCGAGTCGTACGGAAGGGTTCCTTACCATTATCTATAAAAACGGCAAAAAAATCATGTCTGTTTCTGTTGTATGGGAGCCCCCCTTAAATATTTGTTTTATTTTAATTTAATTATTTATTTTTAAAATGAATATATGACTAAATATTCTGTGAATATTTCAAGCGTCTACCTGTTGCCATTATCAATATCGAGCAAAAAAATCACGTTTGTTAAATACCCACTTAAATATTTATTTTATTGTTTTTTAGTATTTGTTGTTATAGCGGCAACAGAAATACATCTGTGAAAATTTCAACTGTCTAACTATCACGGTTCATGAGATACAGTCTGGTGACAGACGGACGGACGAACTGCGGAGTCTTAGTAACAGGGTCCCGTTTTTACCCTTTGGGTACGGAACCCTAAAAAAGAATACTTCAGGCTCAAGCTCATAAGATTCTACCTTCTGACGTCACTCCGAAGCACCGCCGATACAAACGGTTTACCCCCTTCGCTTAATAGTCCACTAATAGGTCCCAAATGGACCCAACGATTTACTAAATAGCTGGCTAATGCAAGATGTGTGTAGCAAGTCCCCCTTTATACATCGTTTGATATTATGGGCTGGTGTTAAATAAACTTACTTTAGTGTATGAAAGTATTTTTATCTTAGATACTTAGGTACTTAGCTATAGATTAGGTATCATCGGGTAGTAGACCGTGGCACTATCTGGGACCGATTTTTTTTTTATGTGGCATGTGGCCGAAGGTGGTAAGCACACACAGCCTTTCAAGTCCAACCGGAACTCACCGGTAAAAAGCTACTAGTGCGTTCTGGCATGCAACACATTGTCTTTCCCCTGTTAATGTCCATAGGCGACGGTAGCCACTTACCATCAGGTGGACATTCTATTTTCTTACATAAATAATAACTCAGATGGGGTGATTATTTTATTTTTGATTTAATCTTTAAAAAAAATACAGTAAAAATATAGATAACTTCGTGCCAATTATCCCCGAAGTGGTAGGCAGGGTTGTCATTGAGAACCACAAATCACCGAAATACCATACTTACATGATACGTAAGCATTGAAATCTCACCAACACAATTTGGGATATTGACTGACATATCAAATCAGCAACTTTTTATGAAATGTCAAAACGATAGGTTTATATCTAGTGACGTTATATAGCATTAAAATCTTTACTTTTTAAGGTTAGATTGGTCATTAAAAAATCATAAAAAGGATAAATTTAAAAAAATATTCGTGACTTCCCCCTTTTTTTAGATGTTTTGTACATTGGTTAGAGTTTTATGATTTATTTTGAATACAGGCAACTACCCTTATTTTTGGTGATAACTTAATGGTAGTGACGTCGCATGCTTGAGCTTTCGGTGAAGGAAAACTACAACACGATGGTAGGGTTCTTTGTTAGTACCCGCCTGGCTGGCTACCACCGTCAAGTTGCGCCAAACACCTACTGGTGTGTTCCGGCAGCTTCACTTGACAGCCAGTTCCTTCTAGGCTTTGTGTGCTTACAACCTTCGTCCACATTATTACATTAAAAAAAAGTGATTTAGTCAAAATAAAACAAGACCAATTTCAAATTTATCATTTTATTTATCCTTATTCATAATCTACAAGTATACAAATAAACATAAATAATATAATTCTTTAGAATGACAACAGAACAAATTAATATACAGGCTGTAAATATTCTAACATCCGCATTTACGGATGTGTCAAAAATGCTACATCTGTATAAGATAAAAAAAAAATTACATCTGAAGTGTAACACGTTCGTCCAGCTTGGTATAAAGTAAATACATCTATCTCATTCGCACATTCAATCGAACTTAACTCGTAACTATACAACATTATTTCAAAACAGCAATCCAGAACTTGCTTAGTATTGCCAAAACGAAAACTATTTCAAAACAATATTAAATGCAGATTTAATAAGAAATAAACTAATATACACTGTGAGTAATTTACTGTAGAAAATTATACATAACATTTTTTTTAAAACATTGTACAATTACCTACTTTACGCGCTGCAGTTTTACCCGCGTTCCAGAGGAGTCTGATATTTTTTTTATACCAGGGTATTATCTGTCTATGTACCAAATTTCTTCCAACAACCATAAATACAATGTTTCGCATTTATAATGTTATAGTGGGAATGGTAGAATTTTCAGCTGTAAACCTTAATAGTGTATTTCAGTTAAACAGTTAATTAAACAGTTGAGAGAGAGAGAGAGAGATTATATTTTATCTTTCAGCTTCCCGAAATATCAATTTAACTGGATAGCCCGGAACTGGACATTATGCGATAGAATAATGCTGTAAAAAAACGACATGTGGCAACTCAGTTGATATGACTTTCATATGCGCCTTTATTCTTTGACTTTAACTTTACCCCCAGTTTCAAAAACCCTCAATCTTGTTAATCTATAATTAAAATAATACCTGTCACTAACAACATAATATATAATGACAGAGATGGAAATAATTTTGATTGGGCTGTTCGAAACTGGATGTGGATGTATCAATAATTGAGCCACACTCTGTATAAAGACATTTATTTTTTGATAAATACATTAAAAAAAAAATTAAAAACCAATCTAAATCTCCAGGAGAAATAAAACGCCAAAAAAGCGTTGTAATAAAAATAAGTGTTTATTTTTTAATAATTAAAAAAAATATAGTCTGAACGTCATAAGATTTGAGTGGTAGCGCCACTGTTCACCACTGCTGGGGCACGACAGATGACGTCATAATGCCCTATCATATTAAGGTCCCCATTTTGAATTAATCCGTATTACTTGCATTTTATTTATAACAAGCTAAAACCAGTTCGTTGTGGCTCAATGTAAACCTCGCAAAACGTTTAGAATTTCACGTTCCCGCGCGAACTTAGGGATAAAAAGTAAACAAAAACACTCTTATAAAGAAATGCAACATTGTGTAAAAAAATCAAGTTATCCATCGACTACTTATCGAGTTTACGGCAGGGCTTGAAACCGGTTTTGAAAATACCGGTAAATAAAATTTAATACCGGTTTTTAGTAAAGGTTTCGTTCGTCCGAAATGAGACCGGTACAGCTCGGTCCAAACATCTAGATAGGCCTGAAATTGGCGCGCTGCGCGTTGCGTTGAGCCAGACACTGCGCACAAGAATCATGGCGAGCGCAGTGTAGGGCCGGAGTGAGAGGGGGGCACTCTGCCGTCCCACCCCGCCTTCATTCCGCTGATACCTGTTTTTTGTTACTGCGCAGTGAAGCGCGGCACCTCAGGCCTATCTAGATGTTTGGACCGAGCTGTAATTACAACCTTAATAAACCGGTTTAATCCAGAGCGACACGTACACGTACAATTTGAATTGAATGCATCGGCAATGGCGATGTCGTCGCTAAGAGCGAAATGAAAACCTCTAAAAACCGGTAAATTTATTCAAAACCTATTTGATTTCGCTTTTAAAGAAAACCGGTTTTTTAAGGTTAAGGTAGAGCCAAACCTAAATAAAACGCTCCTAATGTACTTGCCTTGGTTTACGGACACAAACATATGGAGCTGAAATTTATATATGATCCTAATAAATGTAGTACGGTCCTTTTGAGGGATGATAGTATAGGTCATAAGTATTCCGAAATTGATTAAAAAAAAAACAAAACCTGAAATTGTACTTCATAAATAAAAGTAATAAATAAATAAAATAAAAGTAATGTATTTTTAAATGCTTTTTTTATTTTTTTTATAATAAATTTTACACCTGATTATGATGTTAATGGTTTTAATTAATGCTTAGTAGTGATGAAGTAGGTACAATTTCAGGTTTTTTTTTTCATTAAAATTACGATAGAATATTTTTATTTTATCATTTTCATGCGTTGTACAATACAATGATTTATTTAAAACTCACTAAACATATTTTGTAAATTTTAACCACAGGGGGCTACCAAAAGGGAACATAACTGTCAATTTCTTCCGTTAGAGGCGCCATCGTGTAATAACGTAAAGAAATGACACAATGGGGGCTAGCTGTTTTTCTGCTCACTAGTTGGCGCCACTGTCTAATAAGGCCCTGAAGTATAGTTCTATCAAAGTTTGTAATCGCGGGCGTGAAAACACATCATTAATATCAGGTATTGAAAAATATTCACAACATTATTCTAATTAGAAATAAACCCGCGTAGCCCACCCAGAACCAGTGAAGTTTGACATTTCGAAGACCTCACGCTACACTAGCGCCTCTAGCGACAAATTCACACGCGATAGCAATAACAATAGTAACAATGACAGACGAAACTGTCACATACATCATACCACGCCATTGGATCCATTTCCATTATCCGGTGGCGCCATCTAGATTTACCTTTAAACAACCCTATTGGTAACTAAGAATTAAAGGAATAATTGGACACGAATTTTGTGAAAATTAATAGTTTAAATGGTTGGCAAAATAGTCAGATCATTGAATTACTTCACGAGTCTTTTACCCGGCTCATCTATTTTACTTTCATACCAATGGTAACTACAGTAGCATCGACTCTCCTAGAGCCTAAACTTAATATATATGGCTGAAACCCGAGGCTCTATTACTTAACTTGGTTCCAATCAGTATCAATTTGAAACTAGTGTCTGAACGAAGATTGATTTCTGAAGACTTAAAATCCCTAAGAAATTCGCCAAAGGTGGGGGAAACCGATTGTAATGAAACCATTTTCGACATTGTTATATTTCTATCGATATAGATGTTTCAAATTGAAACTGATTGTAACAATATGGATATCTTACAATCAGAATTTTCAAGAACAACAAAGTGTGGTCCTGAATATAAAACAGAGCCATCTATTTTTAACGAACGCAATTTACAGTTTACAGTTTACAATGGGCACCTTTCCTCGGTATATTCGTGAACGGAGCGGGATGTGGATACAGAGGCCTTCTCGCTTTGAACTCCACCAGATCTGTTATAATTACCGGCTGTAAACAAAAATATGATTAATCTCATATAAAAAAAAATAAAAAAATATCCTGTGACATTCCTCACACACGGCCATTTGACCCCAAACTAAGCAGAGCTTGTACTATGGAAGCCAGATAACTGATATACTACATTTCTTTAATAAAATATATATCAGGAAAAACAGACATGTTCATGCACACAAATGTCTGTCCTGAGTGGGAATCGAAACGACGACCTGCGGCGTGATAGATAGGGTATCTTATCAACAAATCTAATCTTTTCGCTCTACAGATATACAAGAATAATATTTCATTCTATAATCCACTAACTAGAATGCCTCGTCAATACAATGACTTAGCTGGTACTCGATATATTTGTTCCAAAGCTGAGGCACTTTATTAAAATAGTTAAGACCATCCTATTTCAATAATGATACTATTGTGAGCCACTCTAGTGTTCAGAGTGCCATAGTACATAGTATTAGATAATAATTTATGGTATGCCAATTGTGCAAATCTGAGATATAAAAATAAATAAATATTCTGGGACATTATTCCTCAGGCACGGCCATCTGACCCCAAACTAAGCAGAGCTTGTACTATGGAAGCCAGATAACTGATATACTACATATACTACTTTTTCTTTTGTAAATACATACATATATAGATAACCACAACCAGACACAGGACAAACAGACATGTTCATGCACACAAATGTTTGTCCTGAGTGGGAATCGAACCCACGACCTGCGGCGTGATAGATAGGGTATCTTACCAACCACGCCAACCGGCCCGTCGTTTCTCATGTTTGCTTTAATTGTAATTATTATTTTTTTCTTTTTTATAATTTTGGTCTGCTCGATATTTCCGATGTTTTGCTTAGTTGCTCGTACATGTGTTTATGTCGCAATCAAGTTACAGTACATTTTTTGTTTTAACCTATTTTTTTTTTGTGGTTGTGATGTGTTTTGTTTGTGCGATAAATAAATAAATAAACTACGCCAACCGGCCCGTCATTTACATACCTGTCTTTCCTTTTTGATATCTTCCTTACAATCTTGCATAGTATCTTCCTCCGGCTGGCTGGAGCCGGCCGCCGCCGCGCCGCCCTCGGCCGTCGACACCACGTGGATGGACAGCTTCCGTCTCTCACCCGACGACTCACTTATATATTTCTAACAAAACAACCACTTATATATATATATATACATATTTTCCCCCGCGGTTTCACCCGTGTTCCCGGAATAAAAAATAGCCTATAACCATTCTCAAGAATTGGGCTATCAAATCAGACTGGTACTTCCAAAGATAACGCGTTCAAACAAAAAAAAAAAACAAACTCTTCAGCTTCATTATATTCGTGCTAGCTTTCCTCCCCGCAGTTTTAACCGATGTCATGTTTAAAGATTGATAAATCCGTTCCACCAGTCATATGTGCTTCGAGAAATACCTCACGGTTTAAGAGATCGTTTAGAGATGGAACTAAAAAAATGGAGAAGTAGGTGTAATTAGGAAAATCACATATCCCACCGCTGTCACCATGTCATGTTTAAATGAAACACCTCGAGTGCTAGACAACAACTGACTTTATTGAAGTACCCACTATAAAGATTAATAAAACTATTACCTACAACAACCGAGATCACCTATTTTACCCCTTTAGAGGTTGAATTTTGAAAAGTCCCTTCTTAGTTCACCCCATCGTTATAAGAAGCCCCGATCCATACAAACAACTGACTCCATTAAAAATGTTTTCCCATAAAACTTTTGCATTTCTTTTTACCACCTAGGAAATTAATTTCAAATAAAACCGGCCAAGTGCGAGTCGGACTCGTGCACGAAGGGTTCCGTACCATAATCTATAAAAACGGCAAAAAATCATGTCTGTTGTATGGGCCCACTTAAAAATTTATATTATTGTTTTTTAGTATTTGTTGTTATAGCGGCAACAGAAACACATCATCTGTGAAAATTTCAACTGTCTAACTATCACCGGACGGACAGCGGAGTCTTAGTAATATGGTCCCGTTTTACCCTTTGGGTACGGAACCCTAAAAACGACGACGTACGTGTCTCATTAATTGTGTTGAAGAATATCATTACTAAGTTTCATATAAATTTGACCAGAAAAAAAATCCCATACAAACCATGCCCAACCCCTTTTCACCCCTTATGAGGTGATTTTTCGAAAATTCAGAAACTTCTCTTAATTTTTAACCATGTTTCATAGAAACGTATATCCCAATTTATTTGAAATTTTAAAAATCCTCAGTAGATGCCTACCTGATTTAAGGAGCTTGTGTACAAAAATTCTATTTTCTAACCCCAGCGGTTAATTAGTATAGATAGACTAGCGATCTGCCCCGACTTCGCACGTGTGCAATTTATATACACAAACCTTCCCCGTTTATTCGTTTATTCTATTTGTGAAAAACCGCTTCAAAATCCGTTGCGTGGTTTAGAAGTAAGCGGAGAAACAGACAAGCATATAGCGACTTTTTTATACTATTTAGAGAGATTACGTCGGCTTAGTTACCTTGTAAAATTCAATTAACTCTTCTTTAGTTACCGTATTCAACTGTTCGACTTCAACTTTTGGACGGTCGAAATTGTATGCCTGAAAACAAAGTTATTTGTTTTACTAACATCTGTAGCATTCTCCATACCATAAAATAAAAATTAAAAAATAATTTATTTCATTAATTTAAGCTTAATCTAAAAATATACAATGGCTGGAGCACTCCATAGGCTATCTGCATACCAAATATCATCGCGATCGGTTCAGCGGTTCAGGCGTGAAAAGGTAACAAACAAACACTCACTTTCGCATTTATATTATTAGTTAGGATAGTTAGGTGTGCCAGATTACATCTAAATCCGTTCAGTAGCTTTTGCGTGAAAGATGCAGACATCCATCAATTCTCACAAACTTTTACATTAATAATATAGTAGTAGGAAGTAGGATAGGTAAAATATACATCAAGCTATGGACTGCCTGGACTATGTTCCCCCCCCCCCCTTCATAGGGTGGTCTGCCTAAATTTGCTATTTATTAACTATGTCACTCATCATTTTGTTTCTTTTCTTTTTTTGTTACAACACACATATATTGTCAGTGAGACTAGATAAATAATTTAATGTAATAAATCTGAGTTGGTTTTGAAAAGAGTAATTGCTGAGTTTCTTGCCGGCTCTTCTCAGTAAAAGCAACCTTCCGAACCGAGCGTTAGAGTCAGACTATTCATAAGTGCTTGTGAAGGCCTATTTGAAGAAAATATATTTTCATTTAATTTTTCATTAGTGTACTCACTTGTTCACATATCTCTGCCCACAGATGGTATCCGCGACTGCTCAGCCGCTTCGGCTTCTCGAGCCTCTGAGCCGCGAGCGCCGCTCGGTGCTTTAAAAACTCTTCATCGGACATATTCTCCAAGTATTCCTAAAGCAAGAACAAAATATGTGAGACGAAAAGAGAAGAGAGGTAGAGCAGCGATATGTCGCTCAGAGAGCAGCTCGACTGAGGAAGTACCTCCACCTTACAGAATACCGCAGCCAAATAACTTATAGTTGTGTTCCTGCGCGTGAGTAAGTTCGCCAGAGCTCATCGGGGTGGGGGGAAGGGTCGGCAACGCGCGAGTGATACGTCTGGTGTTGCAAGCGTTCATAGGCTACGGTAACCGTTTATTGAAACCACGGAGCGTGTAGTTAATAATATTTGTAGGATACGATAAGGTCGGATAAGGTGGGATAGGATAGTATGGGATATGGTAGGATAGGACAGGACTGGGCTGGATGAGACGGGACGTGACGTGATGTGACGTGATATGATGTGATATGATATGGTATGATATACGACATGATATAATATGATATGATGTGATATGATATGGTATGATATATGACATGATGTGATAGGATAAGACAGGACTGAGCTGGACTGGACGCGACGTGATATAATATGATATGATGTGATATGGTATGATATTTGATATGATACATGATGTGATAGGATAGGACAGGACTGAGCTGGACTGGACGCGACGGGACGTGACGTGATATAATATGATATGATATGGTATGATATATGATATGATACATGATGTGATAGGATAGGACAGGACTGAGCTGGACTGGATGAGACGGGACGTGACGTGACGTGGCGTGATATAATATGATGTGATGTGATGTGATATAATATGATATGGTATGATATATGATTATGATGTGATTGTAACAACTGGTGCAGTCGTCCGACCGTGGTGTTGTAACCTCAGTGGTAATGTAGAGCCTCACCTGCGCGCCGGCCAGGAAGGCCTCGATCCTGGCGTCCAGCAGCGCGGGGCGCCGCTCGCTCTGCACCAGCACGCGCAGCCCCTGGACGCCGTTCGACCGACGCACGCCGCTGAACACTATGTACCCTAGTTGTTCCTGTTCGACATTACTTACTCATGAGGGGCACGTTCCGATATACGCTGGGACCACAAATACGTTCCGTTATGGACTGACAGTATACTGCCGCTGTATCCTAGGGAAACATAATGACGTCATAAACGCCGCCATTTATGTACTGTGAGCACTGGCGTTTTTGAGGTAAGGTGCTGTCAGTGCTTTGATCACATGATCGACAGCATCCAGAATGACAGTAGGATATATACATGGATGACAGACAGTATACTGGAGTGCGTTCCGTTTTAAACAGTACCCAGTATAGTTAACTATAAAGGCTTCTCAGTATACTAAATTGACGTCACACCTTACAGTGCTAGCAGTGTATATCGGAACATACCCAAGATGATTTATTAATTTATCTAATAGTTTTCGTTGAGACTTTTGAAACAAAATTCTTTAACGCAGCTTGCGGTAGTAGACCGGTAGAAATGATCACGTAACGAAAAAGCGTTACGTATACAGGGTGATTTTTTTAGTCACTGGCAATACTTGCCGGGGTGGAAGTACACATCAATATGAACAGCTTTTATTATGGGACTAACTGTGAAATCACGAAAAAATTATCAGCTGTTCCATACAAAAGTTCAATACCTACTCGACCAAAATGTATGAAGCAACCGTTTTATTTTACGCGATATCAAAGTTGTTCATATTGATGAGAACTTCCACCCCTGCAAGTATTGCCTGTGACTAAAAATTGAAAAAAAAAAAAACATTTTTTTTTAGTTCTGTCTATGTCTGTTTATTCCGACTAATCTCCGAAACGACTAGACCGATTTTGACGGGACTTTTAGTGACATATAGCTGATGATGTAAGGAGTAACTTAGGTTACTTTTATACCGGGAACGCGGATGAAACCGCGGGGAACAGCTAGTTTTTATGTAACTGACCTTTGTCCTTAAGGTATTGAAGCACGGTTCAGAGAGTGTCTGAGCCAATAACTCCAGGGTCACATTAAGCCTGGCTTCTCGTACTCCACACGCATAGTATATAGATGTGCAAGACGATTTATGTACTGAATTCTCCGTTTCACGCAGATACCATGTACCTGAACCATAAAAGGACGTTGTAAGAAAAAAACCGATAATATTGATTAACCGGTTTTTTTTACCGGTTTCTAGCCATGTAACACATACCTTTCTCCAGCTCAATTTCTCTGAACAGCGTTAATTGTTGTGCTAATAACGGCGTCGCGTCTTTTGGGAATCTGTTGACAAATTATAAATCGATACTAATATTATAAAGCTAAAGAGTTTGTTAGTTTGAACGCACTTATCTCAGGAACTACTGGTTCAAATTGAAAAATTCTTTTAGTGTCGGATAGCCTATTTATCGAGGTAGGCTATAGGCTACTTTTTATCTCGGGAAAACATAAGGCCCCTCGGGAACGCGGGTGAAACCGCAGGGCGGAAGCTAGTGTATAATATAAGTTATCTGGTATCCATAGCACAAGCTTTGCTTAGTTTGGGATAAGATGGCCGTGTGTGATGAATGTCTTAGGATATATAACTTTAAATGAGGAATTATATTCTATTTCGTGTAACAATTTGGATCAAATTTTGTCTTAGATAAGGTTTTGCTTTTTATGTTTATCTTTATGGGCGTTTTTCTGAAAAACCTCGAATTTACACAAAAAAAAATGCCACACAACGCCATTTCGTAAATTTTCGAGGTACTTGCATTGTTGCTGCCTTGGTTGTGGCGATAGCCGATTAATCGACTTCAGGTTCTGCTTCGTTCAGAACATGACTATGTAAGTGATTTAATGTTACTATAATTTATATTATAGCTTGACATTGGCAAAATACTGCAAAAACACTAGCACCTACTTGCCCTCAACAGTGTTAGCAATTTCCAAGGCCCTCTCCCTGGTGAGGTTCCCGAACATCAGACCTTCAATGTGGACCTTGCGGATCATTCGAGCGGCGAACTCGTCCAACTGCTCCACTGTCATGTCTGAAAGAGATATAGGCCTAATAATCTGACTGCTACGCCACGGGTCGTGGGTTCGATTTCCATCCATAATAAACACAAGTGTGAAATGTTTGACATCAATCTCAACATGTGATGATGTGGTCAAATTTGAAGAGCACACCACACAAAACCTAGAAGGTTCGAAAACCGGTTTAACATTAACCACAATTAACCGGTTTTGGGCAAAGGTTTAGAACGGTTATTATAATTTATAGATAGAACTAGAGATTTCGGTGGTGAGTTAGAAATATAATATATAATGTGAATGTAATCTACGATAACATGACGCAGTGTTCGCTTTCAACAAACAGTTTTTAAACCATTTTGTGTCACATCAACATTCCACGTCAGACTTCACGAAATAAACCGGTTTATTACGGAATTCAATATCACTCTTTTGACGTCTAAATAAAAAACCGGTTAATAATATTTAATAACCGGTTAATTAAAATAACCGGTTATTTTAAATCTCCGGCTGCCATAACACTACGGTAGATGCTTAGCAGACTATGTGTACTTACCTTTAGCTGCCTCTAGAAGTTGGCATCGTGTCCACACGAAGTCTGACAGACAGAGAGCCTGCTGGTAAACTGCGTGCTGAGATAAAAAACAAAACATTTATAAATATTCTGGGACATTCCTCACACACGGCTATCTGACCCCAAACTAAGCAGAGCTTGTAGTATGGAAGCCAGATAACTGATATACTACATATACTACTTTTCTTTTGTAAATACATACATATATAGATAATTACACCCAGACACAGGACAAACAGACATGTTCATGCACACAAATGTTTGTCCTGAGTGGGAATCGAACCCACGACCTGCGGCGTGATAGATAGGGTATCTTACCAACCACGCCAACCGGCTCGTCAACTATTCTCTTTTAACGAAAAATTCAGTGCCGTGCCGTTATCAAGTGATCTATCATACATGCGGCAATTGATTTTTATTCATATTGATACTAGCATTTCGCTCCGCGGCTTCACTCGTGATTTTCTTAATCATTTTCTTTTAATACTTCCGATGTTTTAATTGTTATTCTGCTATTTGGTGCGGAGACAAATCTAAAAAATATCAGCTGTTCCATACAAAAATTCAATACCTACTTAATATGAAGCAATTGTTTTATTTTCCCATACTGGAAGTTGTTCATATTGACGAGTACTAACACCCAAGCAAGTATTGCCAACGACAAAAAATCACCCTGTATCGATAGATAGACAGATTAGCATATAGACATACACGTGTTGCGACTTTTTGTTTTTATACTACATAGTTAGCAAACAAGCTTACGGTCCACTTGATGGTAAGCGGTTACCGTAGCCTATAGACGCTCATAACACCACCGGCAAAAAAAATACAATATAATATTTTCCCTGCCAGGGGTATCACTCACGCGTTGCCAACCTTGAGACATGAAGTTGTTAAGTCTCCTGTGCCTGTAATTTCACCGACTCCCATACCCTCCTAACCGAAACACAGTAATACAAGTGCACTACTATTTGACGGCGGAATTAGATATGGTGGTAGTACTTCCCCGGGCGAACTCTGCACTAAGAGTTCTACTACCTACAAATTTTGTATGTCAATAAATAATTTATCTTCCTTTCTATATACAAATGTATATCATACCTGGTACGGCTGCTCAGCTTCAAAATTCTTGATGCCTCTTATGTGGTTTTCTTTCATGATGGCAAACCGTTTGGGATCCGCTTTGAAGTTCACCAAATGATCAATGATCTTCTCTAATAAAACATGTTGTTTGTCATCGTAACCGTCTATTGTGACCTGTGAAACATTCATATACAATCGACAAAGTTCAAGCATGACCACCATTTGGCTACTTTTTGTGTGCAGCGACCAGCGACTACCTGGTTGTCGACAATACAAGTGGACAATGCGCTTATCATAAAACTAGTCAAAACAAATGAAATTACACAATAGCGTCTTTTGTCTTGACAATGGGCGGGGCGAGCTATGATGACTGCTTGCAAGCGAAAAGGTTAAAAAATTGATCATGCTTGAAGTTTGTCGATGGTACATAATTACTAGCTGTTCGCCGCGGTTTCACCCTCCTCTCAACCACCCTATATTATAATTTATACAACATTGTCGGCATACAAGCTTACGGCCCGCATGATGGTGGTTACAGTAGCCTATGAACGCTTGCAACACCAGACGTATCACTCGCGCGTTGCCGACCCTTCCCCCCTCCCCGATGAGCTCTGGCGACCTTACTCACGCGCAGGAACACAACTATAAGTTACTAGAAGGCAACTGTCGGAACACCAGTATGCATTATGCCATATGTTAGTACAGTGCGATAAAGACCTTGAACAGACACTGGTTCTATACAATTAGTATAATTATATATAGATAGCTATGAAGGGGATGATAGCTCAGTGGTAGTGACGTCGGACGCCGCGGTGTAGATCGTGGGTTCGAATCATACAATGAGTTTGAGCTTTCGGTGAGAAAACATCGTAAGAAAAAAGTAAAAATCTGTCGCCAAACACCTATTGGTGTGTTCCGGCAGCTGCACTTGAGAGCTAGTTCCTTGTAAGCTTTGTGTGCTTACCACATTCGACCATCACTTACCATAGTGAGATTGTGGTCAAACATAGACCTATAAATATAAAAAATAAGGTCTTTATCGCATTGTACTAACATACTTAATATCACATATGGCATAATGCATACTGGTGTTCCGACAGTTGCCTTCTAGTAACTTAAAGTTGTCTTGTTCTTTTTTTTTCATTTTGCATTACTTTTAAATTGATAAACTAATGGAAAAAAAGCAAACATTGTTAGACTGTCCAAAAAAAATTATATATTATTATTTTTTATATTATATATATATAAAATGTAACCTTGCTGAGTTTCTTGCCGGTTCGTCTCAGTTGAAGGCGACTTCCGAACCGGTGGTAGCTTCAGTAGCTTCGACGTTCATAAGTGCCCTCCTACGGCCTAAACTGAATAAATGGCTTTGACTTTGACTCACACTGAGGCCATATTTGGCATTCCCAAGGCTCCACCGAAGGCCGCCCAGCTCGGCCGAGTACGCGAACTGCTGGAGGCTGTCCCTCATCACCAGCACCCACACGGAGGTCAGGTTACAGCTCAACGGGTCCGTGTATGCCAGTGGGCTGAAAAATCATAAAAAGGATACATTTAATAAAATAATCGTGGATTTTCCCTATTGTTGATGTTGGAATCTTATATACAGGCTGATTTTTTTAGTCGATGGCAATACTTGAAGGGGTGGAAGTACTCATCAATATGAACAACTTTTCCAATGGGACCAATTCTGATATCGTGTAACGACAAAAAAATCATGTATATGCCAAATGCGTAAATAAATGTTTTTTTTTTCTTTCTTCTTTCTTTAAATGCTCAGGAAACTTCGATAGCGCGATGTAGAATCTTGTGGCGCCATCTATCCACGGTTAGCGGATAGTTTCCTAACAACTAGACTTACCTAACAATATCGAATGTAAGGACAGCTTTGGGCAGAAGGAATTCACCGTCTCTCTTGAACCATAATCGCATTAGTGGAGTGTCCTGTAAGAAAGAATGTATATTTTATGGCATTATTTTTTTACTTGTGTGTTCACCATAATGCCACCACGGTATGTGACAGTGTGGGCAAAGGTAGCAAGCCCATAAAGCCTAGAAGGTGACTGGCTCTGTGCAGATGCCTGAACACTTGTATCTGATTGTTTATAGATTTAGCGATGCATTACCAAATGATATAGTTGCAAATTAAGATAACATATACGCCCCTGGAGGGAATGTACCCTAAATATTTAAGGTAGAAAATTTTACTTTAGAGAAACATTATTTTATTTTTAAATTAAAGAATAACTGCATAAGAATTTGGAAAAAATGTTGAACAAAACCATGCTGTATTTTTATGATACCATTCGAAAGGGTTAATCATAAGAACCAAATTCTTTAAGTAACACAGTATCCTAAATTAAAGGATTAAGGGTATGTTCCGATATACACTGCGAGCACTGTAAGGTGTGACGTCAATTTAGTATACTGAGAAGCCGTTCCTTTATAGTTAGCTATACTGGGTACTGTTTAAAACGGAATGCACTCCAGCATACTGTCTGTCAATCTGTCATCCATGTATATGACGGCGCCTGAGTCGTCGTACGAGGACCGTCGCGACGTCTCTCTCAGTCTCGTCTCGTTTAAGCGGCCCGAGCTGCACATTACCAATACGACCGTTCTCAAAATAAATTAATTTATTTACATGCTAAAGTCCTCCCCTATTCCCCTGGCAACGTCCTGAGCCGAGGTCGAGCTCCACAGGTGGCACCCTCAGGCTACCGTTTCCCTAAATTTATTTTAGTTTTAAGCCACGGCAGAGAGCCCTCAGCGCTCGCCGTATAGTCCGCGTAAGGGTGGAAGATGGTCCTTCTAGACCCACCAACTTTTAGTCCTCTTCAAATAAAAAAAAAAACGTCGATAAGGCAGTCTTGGCTCTGGCGTGGTACGGTGCACTCGCTGTACTCCGCTACTGGCTTATCCTTGACACTTTGGATAGTTAATTTGTGAAAACGAACTAATTATTATTTTCAATTACAAATTAGCCTCAGTGCAATTTATAGTTGATCACTTATCTTATCTTAGATTATACTTAGAGGATTAGTTTGAGTTACTGTCCTTAATTGATAAAATTAGACCTGTTCTTGTGGATTCAATTACATCTATATCGTTACTTTTTATTAATTATGTCTTCTACCCTCTTTCCTACATATATATCCTACTGTCATTCTGGACGCTGTTGATCACGTGATCAAAGCACTGAGAGCACCTTAGCTCAAAAACGCCAGTGCTCACAGTACAAAAATGGCGGCGTTAATGACGTCATTATGTTTCCCTAGGATACTGCGGCAGTATACTGTCAGTCCATAACGGAACGTATTTCTCCCCAATAAAAGCACTGAACAGTGCTTCCAGTGTATATCGGAACATACCCTAAATATCGGGCAAATAATGGCAGTCAATTGGCAAGTCTTTTACTACCATGATTCTTTCTCTACGTCTAAAACTAAGTGGCAACCTATAGCAAATGGTGGCATATAATAAACAAGCGATAAAGACATCTGGCAAAAAGTGGTAACTACCTAGCCAATCAATGACATTTATCATTTTCATCCAATTTCCCCAAGTCTACAACGAATTGGCAACTAATGGCAATTTATGGCAACTAATGGTAATTTATGGCAATTGATGGCAATTTATAGAAACTCACTTTTATGATGACAGGCGCTGTGGATTCCCTGGTTGGATCGTCGCTAGTCTCTATCTGCAGTCGCGTAGGTATGAACTCGTTTGGAGGCGGCAAATGGAGCTCAGAACTCGGTTTCGCTGATTTCCATTCCTGAATATTGAAATATGGTTCATACACTCCGCTGGGGAAGCAAGTGAGCTTCCCCTAATAAGTACGGGTTGTTACTTCACATGACTCTGAATGTAATTCCTCGTGCATTCAGATCATCTCAACATGTTTTCCATCACCGAAGAGACAGTTGTGTTACTCAGGCATATGGGACAGTGATTTGAACTGACATTGGACACTGTGCCATGACAGTAAAAGTACAAGTGACTTGAAGCAAAAACATAAGATTGCCTTGTTACGAAAATTACTCGGACGGAGGAGTAAGAAATTTGGCACAATTAAAGATGGTGATACGTGGTGAGCTTTAAGACTAACCCTCCCCCCCCCCCCCCAAATCACGTGTATTTTTTAGTACCTACAAAGAATCTTAAAATTTTTAGAATATTATCTTTAAATACAGGTATAAAGTATAATTTAATTTTATTCTAGAAAATCGCGGGAAGAAGCGCGCGGGGACTTCGTTCGTTGCCTGGCAACGGCGAGTCAAGGTCACACTACACGCCGCTTTTCGGTTTAGAAATCGCGCGTTTGACGAAAAAATTAATACACGTGATATCTTACTACACCCCCCCACCCCCCTTGGTGTTCGTGATTTTTGCCGAAGCCCCTCCCCCCCTTTCGAGCCTCACGTGATTAATATACTAATAAGCTAATATTTTAATATAATATGCATTAGAAAAAAAAGACATTACACACACTAACATGCGTTTGACACTCGCACACATGTCTATGTTTTGTCGATTCGAACTTAAAGAAAAGAGTTCGTATATGAGTGAAGTGATTTTCTTTACATTCTTAATATATTATTATGTATGTTTATTTACAACAAATATTTACAATCAATGTATAAAATACAAACTATGATATATAGAAAACATCCTCAAAGCCCTCGCTGCTGTCGATAGGCAAGGTTCCCAACAGGCTGGCAGCGTTCCCTTTTTGGATGGCCAAGCTTATGCGTTGGCGGAAAAAGCTCCCAGCCCGTCGGTCTCCCGAAGCCTCGATGAGCTTGGATGATAAAATCCGAGCAAATCGGCGAGGCTCGAACCCCCACGGACCCAAGGTTTCCAAAATATATATATATAAATATATATTATATACTCTCTTATTTAATAATGGTCGAATTTTGATCACGGGCGACCTCTAGTACGTATAGATAGAAGATCATTATTGGGCATGCTGTAGTTAAAGAAAAGATGGAATACCTTAATTTTGCCTTCACCAATGTCTTCTTGCAAGTACTTGGTTCCGTACCAAGGTTCAATTTGCGTGCATTTGTCACCAAAACATCTGTATACAATATTTTAAGTTTTAACGGAAGCATCCATTTAAAATAAGTCAAATAATGTCTCAGTATTTGTGGCACAGAGATAGATTAAGTGAGTAAGGTTGCCAGAGCTCATCGGGGAGGGGGGAAGGGTCGGCAACGCGCGAGTGATACGTCTGATGTTGCAAGCGTTCATAGGCTACGGTAACCTCTTAGCATCAGGAGGGCCTAATGCTTGTTTAGCTGTTCCATACAAAAGTTCAATACCTACTCGACCAAAATGTATGAAGCAACCATATTATTTTACGCGTTATCAGAGTTAGCCTCTATTATAAAAGTTGTTCACATTGATGAGTACTTCCACCCCTGCAAGTATTGCCAGTGATAACAAAATCACCCTGTATATAGTCTGGAATAGCACAAATGCTACGTTTATCCCGGGAAATATAGCTATATACATATTACAGCTTCCGGCCCGCGATTTAAACCCGCATTCCCGAGGGATCTTATATTTTCCCGGGATAAAAAAATACCTATGTTAATCCAGGATATATTATATCTGTGTGGCAAATTTATGCGTGATTGACTCACAAACCATACATCCAAACATTGACATCCTAACTAATATTATAAATGCGAATGTGAGTTTGTTTGTTAACTTTCACGCCTAAACAGCTGAACCGATCGCGATGAAATTTGGTACGCAGATAGCCTATGGTATGGAAAAGGACATGGGTTACTTCTTTTTCTCGGGAACGCGGGTGAAACCATGGGGGACAGCTAGTTTATAATTTTAGTAGGGTAGTAGGAAGCACGATTATGGTATTACATTAATAAAATGTATCTCACTTGGCTACTATCCCGATACGAACGTTTTCAGGAGTGAGCAGCGCCAGCAGTTCATCGATCAGTTCTGGCCTCCACTCCGTCATCAGGTAGAACGCACTGAGCACGTCTTTCATTGGAAACTCCTGGAATTTGAGGTTCATATTTAGTAATTTATTGATCGTGCTGTCAGGGCTATAAACACTGTGATAGAAGATTACTAATAGGGACACTGTTGTTGTGTGCCATTGTGATGTGGGACAACTGTGATGAGGACAACTGTGGTATATAAACTCTATGGTAGATTCACGATGGTAGGACAACTGCAATGTATAAATTCTGTGGCAGATCTACTAAGGTAGGACAACTGTGATGTAGGACAACTGTGGTATATGAACTCTGTGGTAGATCCACTATTGTAGCACAACTGTGGTGTATGAACTCTGTGGTCGATCTACTATGGTAGGACCACTGTGATGTATGAACTTTGTGGTCGATCTACTATGATAGGACAACTGTGATGTAGAACAACTGTGGTGTATTAACTCTGTGGTCGATCTATTATGGTAGGACAACTGTGGTGTATGAACTCTGTGGTCGATCTACTATGGTAGGTCAACTGTGGTGTATAAACTCTGTGTTAGTTCCAATATGGTAGGACAACTGTTGTGTATAAACTCTGTGTTAGTTCCAATATGGTAGGACAACTGTTATGTAGAACAAATGTGGTGTATAAACTCTGTGTTAGTTCCAATATGGTAGGACAACTGTGGTGTATGCACTCTTTGTTAGGTCCACTATGGTAGGACAACTGTGGTGTATGCACTCTTTGTTAGGTCCACTATGGTAGGACAACTGTGGTGTATGCACTCTTTGTTAGGTCGACTATGGTAGGACAACTGTGGTGTATGCACTCTTTGTTAGGTCCACTATGGTAGGACAACTGTGGTGTATGCACTCTTTGTTAGGTCCACTATGGTAGGACAACTGTGGTGTATGCACTCTTTGTTAGGTCCACTATGGTAGGACAACTGTGGTGTATGCACTCTTTGTTAGGTCCACTATGGTAGGACAACTGTGGTGTATGCACTCTTTGTTAGGTCCACTATGGTAGGACAACTGTGGTGTATGCACTCTTTGTTAGGTCCACTATGGTAGGACAACTGTGGTGTATGCACTCTTTGTTAGGTCCACTATGGTAGGACAACTGTGGTGTATGCACTCTTTGTTAGGTCCACTATGGTAGGACAACTGTGGTGTATGCACTCTTTGTTAGGTCCACTATGGTAGGACAACAGTGGTGTATGCACTCTTTGTTAGGTCCACTATGGTAGGACAACTGTGGTGTATGCACTCTTTGTTAGGTCCACTATGGTAGGACAACTGTGGTGTATGCACTCTTTGTTATATCCACTATGGTAGGACAACAGTGATGTAGGACAATTGTAGTGTACAAACACGACAGGACAACAGTCGGCTATAGCACTTGTAGAATGTTGTGGCGCCATATATCGACTCCTGCGCGTCCTTGAAGCGGAACTCGAGGCACATCAGACAGTAGTAGGTAGGTACTGGTACTGACCTGCAGTAGATGCACGTGTCCGGTGACGAGCGAGCGCGGCTCCTGCGCGTCCTTGAAGCGGAACTCGAGGCACATCAGGTCACGCTGCTCTTCCCACACCCAGCGCTGGGCGCCCTCGTCCCGCACCATCGCTATGTACTGGACACGAGCACACGGTTCAATTATCAAGATAAATATAATATTATTATCACGATAATAAGGCAATTATCACGGTAATTATCAAGATAATTGTCAAACATATAATTTAGTTTTCAGCTTCTACGAACATCTTTGTTTTGGCCAAATTATCGATTCGATGTGAAACACAATAACGATCCAATTACGATTATCGGTGTTTATCGGTATTCCCATCGTGTGTCACTGCCTTTACCCTAAATATATAGGATGATTTTTTTATCACTGGCAATACTTGCAGGGGTAGCAGTACTCATCAATGTGAACAACTTTTACTATGGGGACTAATTCTGATATCGCGTAAAATAAAACGGTTACTTCATACATTTTGGTATTGAACTTTTGTATGGAACAGCTGATAATTTTTTCATGATTTCACAGTTAGTCCCATAATAAAAGATGTTAATTTTGATGAGTACTTCCACCCCTGCAAGTATTGCCAGTGATAAAAAAATCACCCAATATAATACATACCTCGAACACCAATTGTACTATATCATCAATATGATGAACTCCATTCTCAGTGAGGTCCACTTGGACCCCGAAGAACCCAAAGCCCCGGCCTCCAACCCTCGTACCACCCACTAAGCTATGGACAAATATACATATTATAGGAGAGGCGAATAACTGTTACACAGGACAGACATTTGTGTGCGTAATCATGTCTGTTTGTCCTGAGTCTGAGTAAAATTATCTATATAATTACAAAAGAAGTAAGTAGTATATGTAGTATATTAGTTATCTGGCTTCCATACTACAAGCTTTGCTTAGTTTAGAGTCAGATGGCCGTGTCTGAGGAATATCCCAGAATATTTATTTATCCATTCTTAATATTATAAATGCGAAAGTAACTCTATCTGTTACCTTTTCACACATAAACCGGTGAACCGATCGCGATGAAATTTGGTACGCAGATAGCCTATGGTATGGAGAAGGGTATAGGCTACTTTTTTCTCGGGAACGCGGGTGAAACCGCGGGAGATAGTATGTTTATTTGTATAACAAAATGATGGTATCTCACCTGTTACACCATCCGCGTGCTTTCAGAGCTGACAGCAAGCTACCCGGTCCCTCGTGACCAAGCAAGTGAGAGAGGTAGTGACCTGGCTGTGAGACACATGCATTATTACATTGAATTAAGGGTATGTTCCGTTATACACTGCGAGCACTGTTCAGTACTCTTACTGAGGAGACATTCGTTCCGTTATAGATGACAGTATACTGCCGCAGTATCCTAGGGAAATATGACGTCATAAATCGTCACCATTTTTGTACTGTGAGCACTGGCGTTTTCGAGGTAAGGTGCTCTCAGTGCTATGATCACGTGATCAACGGCGTCCAGAATGACAGGTTACATATACGTGGATGACAGACAGTATACTGGACTGCGTTCCGTTTTAAACAGTACCCAGTATAGTTTACTATAAAGGAACGGCTTCTCAGTATACTAAATGACGTCACAACTTACAGTGCTCGCAGTGTATATCGGAACAAACCCTAAGTCTGTATCCGCGATGTATAATATTAAGAATTGGGGACCAATTATTGTCCCTTGAGGTACTCCTCAACAAAACACAATGGAGTTTAAAGATTATTTTTTATTTTCGATACATTTGTAATTGACCACAATCTCACCGTGGTAAGTGATGATGTGAATTGGCTCTCAAGTGCAGTTATAGACTAAAGCTACTCACCCCACTTTTATAATGTTTCCTTGTATCCGGTATGGGGAAGTCAATAGACAATGACCTTAGATCCTTCACTGGAAGACAGTAGGCTCGCTTCCGACATAATTCTGGCGGGAATGGGTGTTCCGGCCAAGATGGCGCCGTCACTGAATTGTCTATGACCGTCGAGAATAGAGGGACCACCATAGATTCTAGCTCGTCTAGTGACTCTGAAAAATTAATGTATTTTTAAGACACGCATTGTGTGACCGACTGACTGACAACGCACTGTCTTAACTGGTGGTACTAAAGATTTGTAATTTGAAATAAATATTCCTTGAACTCTAGGGGTGCACTAAGAAACGGTTTGTTTTTAATTCAGCTCCTAAGGAGGTAAAATTGGGATTACGGATGAAACGGCTTGGGCGAAAAGCTGGTTAAATAAAGTCCCCCCGCCGCGTCTGCCTGTACGCGTTAAACTAAAAAAACTACTGAACGGATTTTGATACGGTTTTCACCAATGGACGGAGTGATTCATGAGGAAGGTTTTATTTATTAAGGTTTTGTGTAAATCGGCTGAAATATGACGATGATTTGTTGAAGATTTCGGAAAAAATCATGGCTTATTGAAAAAAAATGTAGACGTATACTCTGCTACCTGTGCGAAGCCGGGGCGGGTCACTAGTATTACAATAAAAATGGGATGGTTCTTACCTTTCCCCATAACAACAAGGGTCATAATGTTAGAAGAGTACCACTTCTTGTGGAACTTCAGCAGCTCTTCCCTCACGTCTATACCTTTCGCTTTGGGTGTTACTTCTAGGGTCTCCTTGTTACCTGTAACAAACAAATATACCATAATTTCTACGCATAAAATTGTCGGGCCGGTTGGCGTGGTTGGTAAGATACCCTATCTATCACGCCGCAGGTCGTGGGTTCGATTCCCACTCAGGACAAACATTTGTGTGCATGAACATGTCTGTTTGTCCTGTGTCTGGGTGTAATTATCTATATATGTATGTATTTACAAAAGAAAAGTAGTATATGTAGTATATCAGTTATCTGGCTTCCATAGTACAAGCTCTGCTTAGTTTGGGGTCAGATGGCCGTGTGTGAGGAATAATGTCCTAGAATATGTCTTAGAATATATTATAAAGCTGAAGAGTATATTTGTTTGGTTGAACGCGTTAATCTCAGGAGCTACTGGATCGAATCGAAAAATTATTTTAGTGTTGGATAGTCCATGTATCGAGGACTTTTTATCCCGGGATACCATAAGATCCCTCGGGAACGAGAGTGAAACCGCGGGGCGGAAGCTAGTAGTATATAAATGTTACTGCTGCTGGGGCACAAGCCTCATCTTGTTGAGTTGATCGTCAACTCAACAATTTCAACTCACCGGTGCCAAAGTGGAAGACATGCGTCGGGTCAGCAGTACTCTTAAAATTTTGGTAGTTTATGTACTCTAAGGTATACTCTTGTAGAGTAGGTCCAGCTACAAGTCTGAAGACGTATTTTTATCCACCAATTTAATAATAATAATAATTACAGCCTATATCTGCCCAATGCTGAGCACAGACCTCCTTTCACGAATAAGGGTGAAAGGGAATGGGCAAATACTCCACCATGCATGCCCACTGCGGATTGGTGGAGGTAGGCTAGTGGGCAACCTACTGTTGGAGTTGTCAAGCCAATAGGAGGTCTCCAACTAGCTTAACGATTATCACAATTGAGTTATAACCGGGACCAACGGCTTTACGTGCCTTCCGAAGCACCGATTTGACGACGCTCAAATCAACAAAATCAACTCACCAGTGCCAAACTTGTGGTATGCATGCTTCGGGTCAGCCGTGCTCTTGTTGAGTTGGTCCAACCGCCATGTGTCTGATGACGTGTTCTTTTCATGTTCCGAGTTGACAGCGCTCAACTCACGACCCGTCGCTGATTCGGTGAATAGAGGCGCTATGAAGAATTGAGCGAAACTGAAAAATGGGGGAGAAATTAACATTTAAATAGGAGTTCTTAGCTAAAGCCTCATTGTAGGATACGAATTCACATCTTTTGCTGTAGCATTTGACATCACTACCACTGAGAT
Source organism: Tetheella fluctuosa (assembly GCA_951216915.1). Classification (NCBI taxonomy): domain Eukaryota; kingdom Metazoa; phylum Arthropoda; class Insecta; order Lepidoptera; family Drepanidae; genus Tetheella; species Tetheella fluctuosa. Next base: position 1,090,990 of record OX578242.1, read on the forward strand.
ATCATCGCCATATAATTAAAATTAAATGAATGATGACAAGAACTGAATATTCTTACTCTAATGTATGGTTCGGAAGGTGAGAAGAGGCGGCAATTTACATTTATTACATATTTCATCATTATTTTAGTCACTGGCAATACTTGCAGGGGTGGAAGTACTCATGAAAATGAACAACTTTTATTATGGGACTAACTGTGAAATCATGAAAAATTTATCAGCTGTTCAATACTTACTCAACCAAAATGTATGAAGCAACCGTTTTTTTTATGCGATATCAAAGTTAGCCCCATAATAAAAGTTGTTCACAGTGATGAGTACTTCCATCCCTGCAAGTATTGCCAGTGATAAAATAATCATCCTGTTTGTATACAAAATTATGAGTAACATAGTAAATAAATAGATAGCAAACTCGCACAGACCAGCCCCCACAAGCAGCACCCGTTCACAAGTATGACGCATGTGGCAGCCATCGTCCACCTCCCGTATATTATAGGGAAGTGAACGACCCGCCAAACGAGGCCGCTTCAACCAAATGCCCTGTACGCTGCCTAACTTAATCTTGCTACAATAAAAAAAAAAATACTCACATATCTAAAGCCTTATTAAGATGAGCTGGCAACACATCAAAATAATATGTAGTGTGGTCTGATGATGTTGATGCGTTTGACGAACCACCGTTTTCCGACAGGAATTTTGAGTATTCGTTTTCCTATAAACAAAATATTAGCTCCACAATGTAGTAAAACAACTGTTTCATAACGCAAACCAATCATATTGATGAAATATACAACGATCGATGAGATACAGACAGATTAGGGGTATGTTCCGATATACACTGGGAGCACTGTTCAGTGCTCTTACTGGGGAGAAATACGTTCAAAGTCAAAGTCAAAGCCATTTATTCAGTTTAGGCCCTAAGAGGGCACTTATGAACGTCGAAACTACTGAAGTTACCACCGATTCGGAAGTCGCCTTCAACTGAGAAGAACCGGCAAGAAACTCAGCAAGGTTACATTTTTTATATATTTTGTTTTTTTTTTTGGACAATCTGACAATGTTGGCTTTTTTTCCATTAAATTTTTAACAATTTTTAAAGAAATATAATACACATAAACACAAAAGATGAAAAGAAAACCACAAGAAAAATAAATAATAACCTGAACAAGTTCAAATTTATAAAAAAAAAAAATATCCGTTCCGTTATGGACTGACAGTATACTGCCGCAGTATCCTAGGGAAATATAATGACGTCATAAACGCCGCCATTTTTGTACTGTGGGCACTGGCGTTTTTGAGGTAAGGTGCTCTCAGTGCTTTGATCACGTGATCAACAGCGTCCAGAATGACAGTAGGATATATACATGGATGACAGACAGTATACTGGACTGCGTTCCGTTTTAAACAGTACCCAGTATAGCTAACTATAAAGGAACGGCTTCTCAGTATACTAAATTGACGTCACACCTTACAGTGCTAGCAGTGTATATCGGAACATACTCTAGATTTTTCATTTAAAATCCGCCATTTTTATGAGACAGCACGTGTCTGACTCTAATACCGGTTCGGAAGGATGCTTTTACTGAGAAGAACCGGCAAACTCAGTAAATAATAATAATAAATATTCTGGGACATTCCTCCCACACGGCCATCTGACCCCAAACTAAGCAGAGCTTGTACTATGGAAGCCAGATAACTGATATACTACATATACTACTTTTCTTTTGTAAATACATACATATATAGATAATTACAACCAGACACAGGACAAACAGACATGTTCATGCACACAAATGTTTGTCCTGAGTGGGAATCGAACCCACGACCTGCGGCGTGATAGATAGGGTATCTTACCAACCACGCCAACCGGCTCGTCAATACATCTACTCTTTGCAAAACAAAATTCGATAGAAAGCCTCACAGCCAACTACCATTTACCATCAGGTGAACCGTCTGCATGATGACATTAAAAAAGTAATGTGCGGTCGAGAGAAATTCAACAAAACATTTTTTAAATTCTTGAATCTCCATTAGGAAATTGCAATAATCAGACAATCCCCATTATTCAGACCTGCTCGGTTGCGGTCCCGATTCGGTAGACAAACCTATTGAATAGTCTACTGAATAGGATGGCTCCTATTTTCTCATTTCAGACTTCCATTTGTAATGAGGCAGTCGATCGGTACACGAGCGCTGCAAATGAATTAACGACTAACACAGCATCAGCCTAAATTTAACGAAATAAAATCTTCCTTCCCGATCGGTATGGTAACCGAATGGGTCTGAATAAGGGGGAATGTAACTCACATATCAATTAAAACAATTACAAAATATAAATACAATTCACAGACACTCGTATATGATAGAAAGAGACAGACAGAGTATCATGGAGTGGCATAACTGGTGACGTCACAAATGTAACGCTTTATCGTTACGTGACCATTTATGCCAGTCAACTCGTACCACAAGCGACGTAAAGTAACTTGGTTCCAAAAACCATCACATAAGACATACCTCAGGATATTTTTCAGTTCCCAAGAACAGCATGTGTTCACAGAAATGCGCCAAGCCTGGTAACTCATCAGGGTCACTCAGGTAACCTGAAGAAGCAAGAAACATAGTTTTCGTAAGTGATGATTTGGCCGAAGATGGAAAGCTTAGGAAGAACTGTCTCTAACGTGCTTAGAGCTCTGCTTATAGACTCCAAGAAGTGCAAGGTTCATTTTTGGGACTGAGTACATGCTTCTACAATAAGATCCCTCCTGCACTTTTAAATTTGCCTTTACATACATTTAAGGAAAGTGTTAAGTCCATTTTAGTACAAAAGGTATACTATAACATTAATTAATATTTAAATGACGACAATGCTTGGGTGTAGCGCTCGCTCTTGCAGTATATCTAAGTTTGTTTTGAAACGAGTAATTGACGAGTTTCTAGCCGGCTCTTCTCAGCAAAGCAAAATGAGTATGAGCTTAAAGGAAAACATCATGAGGAGACCATAGCACGGCGGTAGGGTACTTTGTAGTACCCACTTAAATGGCTACCAAGCATAAGTTAAAAATCTGTCGCCAAACACCTACCGGTGTGCTCCGGCAGCTGTACTTTGGAGCCAATTCCTTCTAGGCTTAATGTGCTTACCACCTTCGACTACATAATCATTGACCATAGTGAGATTGTGGTCAAACGCAAGCCTATACAAAGTAAAAAAAAAAACTGAGCTCTCATTGCTTCCATCATCCGTGGCTTCCATATACTCTTACCAGGTAAGCAGATTGCAGTTAAACTCACCAACATTGACATCTAGGGCTGCAGCAGACTTATCAGTGGAGGAGTCACTGACCAGCAGTACTTTGAGCCGGTTCTGGAGCACCAAGCCCCTGTAACATATTGTTTACTGGGACTTCAGGAAAGTTATACAAGGGATGTTGCGGATGTAGATGTTTTGACATCCGCGGATACGGATGTCATGGGGATGTGATGCGGACGCGGACCTTAAGGTGCAGAAATAATATTTTTATTAAATCTATATACTAATAAAGAAGCTTGTCCTGACTGACTGACTGATCTATCGACGCACAGCCTAAACCGCTGGGGTTAGGAACATGAAATTTTGTACACAAATTCCTTAAATAACGTGGGCATCCACTAAGAAAGGATTTTTCAAAATTCAACCCCTAAGGAGGTAAAATAGGAGATGTTCGATTGTATGAAACTTTGTCAGTTTTAAAGATAATCCATGAAATTTCGTATTTAGGTACCTATATAGTTAAAAAAAAAAATAGACGTTTCAGGGTTTTTTGGAAATCACCCCATAAGGGTAGAAAAGGGGTGGCAAAGTCTGTATGGGAATCATTATTTTTCTGTTCAGATTTATTCGAAACTAATTAATGAAATAACTATTTAAGCGTTTTATGAAATTCATTCCCTAAGGGAGTTAAAAGGGGTGCAAAAGTTATATGGAACGACAATTTATGGAATGAGTAAGGAGGTACAGTTTGTAGGGATCGGGGCTTCATTTTATAACGTAGGGTTAAAGAAAGAAAGTATTTTCCGAAATTCAACCCCAAAGGGGGTAAAATAGGGGTTGTACGTTTGCATGAAAATTCTTTATTTTTGAGATGTTTCCATAAAAAATGGTATCCACTTTTTGAAATTCAAATCTTGAGGGGGTAAAATAGGGGGATCGCGGGTGAAACCGCGGGGCGGGAAGCTTGTAATTAAATATTTATTTAATAAAGTTAAAAATTGGTGCCTTGTATTTAATAAAAAAGCAATATCGCCCGAAATCTTCACTCTTATTTATCAATCAGAACGTGCCGACAGCACGTACAGATTCACACGCGAAAGAGACAGACAGAGATAGAGAAAGTCGCATGGAGGGAGGCATAGGCGCTTTTTCGTTATACGACCACTTCTTCCAGTCAACTTCGTTCCAAAAATCCCTACCACCGTACTATGGTTTCCACGATTCTTTACTTCACAAGTCCAACCTATTTATAGAATTTGAAGCCACAACCTTCGTCACTGCATTCGACGTTCCTACCACTGAGTTACCACGTTTTTTATTTCATTAAGACATACCTATACTCCCTTTTATCCTCCTGTGACTTAATGATATCATTGTATCGCTTCACCACCCCAGAGCTACCGTCCTCGATGGTCACGCCGGAGGGGTTGCGACAGGGAGGGGAGCGCGGGGCGTCCCGCGCCGTCAGCTCTGGCGTCGGCATGTTGGAGCTGGGGCGACGGTGTACGCTGCAACAATATTTTCTTTTCTAAAGAACTGATACACTCCATCAAGATTGTAATTTAAAATAGGTTGTGTGGAGTAAAATCTACTATGTATATATAAAAATCAATGTTTGTTTGTAATGCATAATGCTTCTATACTATTCATCTGCTCGCAATAAAACTTTGGTGAGTTGTGTGCATTCGCACAAAACAGATTCAAGAGTTTTGTGCGACTTGTGTTACTTATTAAAAAAAAGTATGATAAAAAAAAGAAATTAACATTTAACAAAAAACCAACATCAAAACGGTTTGCACTAAAAAGTATAAAATAACGATATTAGAACTCGTTTTGAACACGTGTTTCTCTTTCCCTGACTTCAAAACGAGTTCTAATATTGTTATTTTATACTTTTTAGTGCAAACCGTTTTGAAGTTGGTTTTACTTTTTTGTTAAATGTTAATTTTATTTTTCCATTTTTGGTTTCTTATGTGTATTGAATACCTATCAAAATTTGTCTCTGATCGAGGATATGCCTATCAATAATAATTGTCGATAATATTGATTAAGATATTTCAATCGCGATATTCGTGCTCGTTTTCGTTGAGGAATTCCGTCATATCTTCAAAGTCCATGATCAGATCATAATACAATTCATATGGGACCACCTCTGAAGTATGACCTACCAAACGAAAAAGGAATCATTAAAATCGATTCATAAATGGCGGAGTAATCGCGTAACAAACATACAAAAAAAAAAACAGTCGAATTGAGAATCTCCTCCTTTTTTGAAGTCGGTTAAAAAAGGAAAAACATTTATTACATACACACAACATTACAGAGATACACAAACAATAATCAAAAATAAAAAATACAAGTTGACACAACAGAGTGTCGCGTTTTCGCGAGAATTTGAGTCGTGCAAACAGATAAGCACGAACAATCCCAAGTTCTATGGGAGCGCCAAAATGGGTGCGAGTTAGTCGTACGTATACGTGCGTTTAGTTCCAACTCCAACGTCCGAATACAATCTGAACTTGTTGGGATTTTATGCAGTTCCATGCATTGAACAATGGATGTAGAAAAGAATTTGGATACATATTCAGTCACACGAATGCACACTCAATTCGCACAACCAGTATTCCAGTATTCATACGATACAAAAATTCACATCCAAAAGTGAGCATGGCCTAACACAATAAATTTTGCATGATTACTTTTTATTATTTAAATTTGTTTTTTATAATGTGAAGGATATCACAGCCAGATGAAATTGGCTCAAGCCTCAACCAAAGATAAGTTCAAAATCTGTCGCCAAACACCTATTGGTGTGTTCCCGCAGCTGCACTTGAGAGCCAGATCCTTCTAGGCTTTGTGTGCTTATCACCTTCGGCCACATCATCACTTACCATAGAGATTGTGGTCAAACACAAGCCTATACAAAGTAAAAAAAAAAGTAGATACTTTAAACTAGATACTGGCTGGCTACCACCCTCAAATATAAAAACACCTACAATGGGCTCCCGCAGCTGTGCTTAACAGACAGTTCCTTCTAGGCTTTGTGTGCTTACCACCTTCTGCCACATCATCACTTACCATAGTGAGATTGTGGTCACTATAAAATGTATGCTGGATGATTGATATTGGAATGTGAAGTTTGAATACATGACTCTCTAGCAATCTCACTATGGTAAGTGATGATGTAGCAGAAGGTGGTAAGCACACAAAGCCTAGAAGGAACTGGCACTCAAGTACAGCTGCCGGAACACAACATTGCTGTGTGGCAACAGATTTTCAACTTGAAGGTAGTAGCCAGCCAGGCGGGTACTACAAAGTACCCTACCACCGTGCTATGGTTTCCTTCACCGAAAGCTCAAGCTCGTTGTAGGAAATGAACCCGCAACCTTCGCCACGGTATCCAATGTCACAACCACTGAGCTATCATGGCCATAAATTACTGTGTCCTTTGTTATTAACATTGTTAAATAACCCGTTTTTATTCAACCAGTTTTTATCAAATCAGTTAGTTAAGCTGGTCTGCATTAAATTGTTATTTAACCATTATCTCCAAAATTAAACATTTACTCATCATTATTACTTATGAAACTATACTAATATTATGAAGCTGAAAAATTTGTTTGTTTGTTTGAACCCGCTAATCTCAGGAACTACTAGTTTTTATGTGACTTGTCAAGTTTCAAAATTTGTTTATCAATTTTGGATCTAACTAAAATAGGGAGGCATACTTTGGGTTCTTGCTTGCTTCTGGGTGCAGTTATCCAAAATTAACCTTGTACTTATCTTCTTTATGCTTTATGACGCCATACATTCCAATATTTTGACAAATACTGTGTGTGTGAATATATTTCAATGAAACTTAGGCTTCTCTCTGACGGAATAAGTTAAAAATAAAATAGGCATTGGCAAAATATTAATTTTAATCGGTTGGCTCGCGAATTGGACGCGTCGCAAAACTACCAACAAAATAAATAGAATTCCAGGAATCGCGAGTCAACTAATAATTATTGTCAATTATAAATAAACTTACCTTAGAAATTAAAAGGATGGAAACAACAAAAAATTATGGACGGTAGACAAATTTTAACTCGGTCGGAAATTAAAAAATTATATTAGTTTTTTTTCACACAAACAAAGCAGTCTCTAAGGGTATAGCTACGTAACACAAATCCTAACCTATTGAAACTAGCTCGATACGTTAAAGACGGCGAAAAGCTGTGGACGCCCACAAACAGGATTCTTCTGGATGCCAGCTTGGAAATTATCTTAGAATAACTAAATTTTAATTAAGAATGTTTTGTCTTGTACTTGTAACTGAATGAAAGTGACGACCAAATAGTGACGACTTCAATCAATTTAGTTAGACTTTGTTGGACTGACTTTGACATAACACACAGTGCTGCCAACGCAGTAACTACAAAATATGCTAGACCGGTATAAAAAACATGCCAAATTATGCCAACTTTTTACTAAAAATGCTAAAAAAATATGTCAAAGTAGAAAGTCAAATGTTTTAATATTTTTAAACGTTTTTAATATTTTTTTTTAGATTTATAATAATTCACTAAAGTATGGTCATTACATAAAGTAGATGTTAAAAGTATAGAGGTACATCATGCTCTACCCTTAGGGGTGCGTAAATATAATTAAAAAATAAAAGTTAAGAAATAAAAACATGAATAAACGTTCAAACATTTTTAGCCCTTAATTGGCTAGAAGGTGTATATTTCCCACCAATATTTTAAGGTACTCTAATCGCTCCGAAGTGGCTGGACTCCATTTTGTGTCAAATATAAAAATAATATTAATTTGTCTTTGCCCATAACTAAATACGTGAAACAAAACGCAACTTTTTTTTTGAATTGTCAAAGTGACAACGACAACGTCAGTTGGTTGTTGCCAAAACATACGGAGTAGGGACTACTCTTCAAAGGACTCTGTTCAAAATTTTAGTATGAGGTGCCGTTGAGTTGCGTTCAGAAACATGATATAAAATAATATGCTAAGAAAATATGCTAAATTTAGCATAAAATATGCCAAATTGGCAACGCTGATAACACAACACACTCTTAGGCTGGGGTGCGTACATCTACACACCGGGTGTGAAAGTCACCGTGTGACTTTCGTCCGACAATCGTCCGACGTTATTGAATGGCAATAATTGTCAATTGATCACACGGGCGTACACTCCGAGTTACTGAGCGCTAAAGAAAATCGTAGGGATGTGAAAAAATAACCGATTTTCATATTAATCGATTATTTTTTTCATATAATCGATTTTTAATAATAGATTTTTTTAATAATATTACCAGCCATGATGGGATCAAAAGGGCTTTCGCGAACCTACGGGTTTGAGTAAAAATAGCCATACATCGATTTATCGATAGTTTTGATCGATATTTAATGTATCGATTTATCGATGTATGGAATCTTATAAATTTTGCTTTTACTATCGAAAAGACAAAAAATAGTACAATATCCGTTCATAATTCATTTTTATTTACAGGACAGTCAACAACAGTAAAATAACTGTGAATGGATTTTGTTTCCGAACGCAACCATCACAGTTTTTTTTTTTTCATAATAATACATTATTCTAGATTCTAGGGTAAATTGGGATCAAGCCTAGGGTAAATTGAAAACCTGACCTGGCAACACACACTAGCGAGCCGGTCGCGGGTCGGACAATATTTTGTTTGTAATGATGGTCTTATTTTCCTAAATAATATCAAATTAGAATTGGATTTGAATATTAATGTTAATAGTGAAGTTATTAGTGTAAATAAGTTTGCTTTTAAATTGAACATAGAGGTATACTTTGATCATTATTTTCGATAGGTTTTATTTATATCGAGAACCAACTTATAAAGTTACTTTTTCTTATAACCATTTTATTTTCGTGAAGTTTGATCTAAGTGTTCAGTGCCTATTTATTAACCATATAAGAAAAATATATGAAAGCAAGAATTACTATTCAAAAGCAAATTCAAAGTTCAATTGTATCTTACTTCTTAGAACACACTTTTACACTTATCAATCTTTCTTCTTATCAAAAAAAAAAAGAAACTAGACAATGTCCTTTGATTATTTATGTCTAGATCAGGGATCCCCTAACTATTTTGGGCAAGAGACTCCTTTTTCAAAATGAACTGTGGTCCACCATGGAAAGTTGGATACATTTTATCCCAAAACCATAAGATCCCCGAGAACGCGAGTGAAACCGCGAGGCAGAAGCCACACATCCCTCAATCTATACATTTATATTTCAGCAATACTGAGTATTGAGGGTAACTATTTTATTTTGTTTTATAGCTGTTCCCCGCGGTTGCACCCACATTCCCGGGATAAAGAGTAACCTATAACCTTCCTCAAGAATAGGGCTATCAAATGCAAAAAGATTTTTTCAAATCCGACTGGTACTTCCAGAGATTTGCACCTTTATACCAATTAAACAAACAAAAAAACTTTTCCTCTATTATATTATTATATACTAGCTTCCGCCCCGCAGTTTCACCTGCGTTCCCGAGGGATTTTATGTTTTCCCGGGATAAAAAGTATCCTATGTTCTTCTCCATACCATAGGCTATCTGCATACCAAATTTCATCGCGATCGGTTAAACTGTGGGTACTTGGTTAGACCTTTTTATTAAAAAAGGAAACTTAAGTAGGGTAGTTGAATATCTGTGTCTGTCATATCTTGCTATGTAGCACAATAAATCATAGTGTTTTCTTAAACATAACAGTTCTATTATTTTTTTTACTTTGTATAAGGCTTGTGTTTGACCACAATCTCACTATGGTAGGTGATGATGTGGCCGAAGGTGGTAAGCACACAAAGCCTAGAAGGATCTGGCTCTCAAGCAGAGCTGCCAGAACACACCAATAGGTGTTTGGCGACAGATTTATATTTGTATACTAGCTGTTCCCTGCGGTTTCACCCGCATTCCCGGGATAAAAAGTAGCCTATAACCTTCCTCAAGAATAGGGCTATCAAATGCAAAAAGATTTTTTCAAATACTAGTTCCAGATATTAGTGTCTTTAAACAAACAAAACAACTCTATTACTTTATTTGTATTAGATAGATTACCCTTCTTTAGTTAACTTTCTATTTTTATTATTACTTTTCTTCAATGTACGGACACACCGGATTCTACTCTTTTATTTTATGTATATAGATATAGTAAAAACTGATTGCAGGCACGCAATCAGATACGCCTATCAGTCTCGGCTTGCGCACGCGTCCTATAATTTGTATGCGTTTTTATCAGTTGTACTTTGCTTACAGTCATGGAGCAGTGGGAAGCTCTGGTCAGCGGTTATCCTGCGTCGCCCGAGCTCAGGCCATTTGGGAACGCCATACAAACTGCTTCTCAAGTCTTGAAAGAAGATCTTGCAGTGTTTGAGAAAGGTTTGTGTAATTACTGGCCATACTTGCAGGGGTTGAAGTACATATTGACGAGTACCAACTCTGATATCGCATAAAATTAAATGGTTGCTTCATACATTTTGGTCGAGTATTGAATTTTGTATGGAACAGCTGATAATTTTTTGTGATCTCAGAGTTAGTCCCATGTTATTACGTTCCCATTTCTGCCTGTCAATTTATACCGCGAGCCGAGTACAGGGACTTTGTTCCAAATTTTTTTTTATCCCCAATTCTATATTATAGAATGGATCCTCCACACCCTGCTATTAGAACCTGTGGAACTCCTCAACACGATTCAGTCCAAGAGGTCAGATGACACCTGGTTGAAAGTCATAGGAGACTCGTTCAAACTGCTTGCTTACATTGTGGAACATCATTCTGAGTCATTGGGGGAACATTATGAAAATATTGTTAAGGTAAGTGATGATGTAACCGATGGAACTGGCTCTCAAGTGCAGCTGTCGGAATACATCGGTAGATTTTAGCGACGGATGAGTAGCCAACCACTGTGAAAAAAATTGTGTAAAAATTTCATGTCAATCTATCGACGATAGAGTTTTGCGAACACGATACACGCTATACGGAAATTGATTATTTTTATCTTTATTCGGACACAAATATATGGAAGCTTTTAACTATATAGATAAAAATATTCCAATAATATGTGTAATGCTTATAAAATATTTTTGGTGATGTAAACTCAACAATATTAATTAATAATTATTTCCTCGTTTAACAATAAGTAGTTTTTTAATCCTAACTAATATTGTAAATGCGAAATTGAGTTTGTTTGTCGGCCCGGTTGGCGTGGTTGGTAAGATACCCTATCTATCACGCCGCAGGTCGTGGGTTCGATTCCCACTCAGGACAAACATTTGTATGCATGAACATGTCTGTTTGTCCTGTGTCTGGTTGTAATTATCTATATATGTATGTATTTACAAAAGAAAAGTAGTATATGTAGTATATCAGTTATCTGGCTTCCATAGTACAAGCTCTGCTTAGTTTGGGGTCAGATGGCCGTGTGTGAGGAATAATGTCCCAGAATATTTATATATTTATATATGTTTGTTTGTTACCTTAAACCGTTGAACCGATCGCGATGAAATTTGGTATGCAGATAGCCTATGGTACGGAAAAAAACATAGGCTACTTTTTATCCCGGGAAAACATAAGATCCCTTGGGAACGCGGGTGAAACCGCGGGGCGGTAGCTAGTACTAATATAATAAAGGATAAGTTTTTTGTTTGTTTGTTTGAAAAAGCTAGTATAGATTTATACTCATTAAACATAATATCTACAGATCTGCCAACTTCCTTACGAGCCGCAAACACAGAAACAAGCGATCGACTGCCTCATACACGTTGTGAAACGGTCGCCGATCGACGCGAGTGTCGCCGCGAGGCATGTCAATGCTTTAGATAGAGTGCCCACGTGTAAGGCCTCTGTTGCTTTGTTAGTCGGTATGTTTATTTGTTTTTTTTTTTTTTTTTACTTTGTATAGGCTTGTGTTTGACCACAATCTCACTATGGTAGGTGATGATGTGGCCGAAGGTGATAAGCACACAAAGCCTAGAAGGAATGAACCTATTAGCGAGCACAAATAAATTTACATAAAGTTATAAGCTCCTTTGAAATGTAAAATAAGGGTTGCCATTGCAAATAATAAATCGTTTGACAGTTCAATGATGTTGCCATTATAAATGTATCAAGTATGTCCGAATTCTTTTTATTTCTGGCCGAAACAGAAGCCGATTAAGGCTATGATCAAGATTGGATAATAACATAATAGCCGTCCCCCGCGGTTTAAAAAATAAATAAGAACCTATTCTCAGACCTACCCGATATGTCCACAAAATTTCATAAAAATCGGTCGAGCCGTTTCAGAGGAGTATGGTAACTAACATTGTGACACGAGGATTTTATATATTAGATTTTAAATGTTTTAAATTTAAAGTTTTGATTTATGATGGTGTGTCGGCCGGCGCAAGTGTACATTCAGCGTCAAAAGTAGATTGGCACTTTAGTACCCTTTCATAATAATCTATTGACATTCTATTGACAGTTTGTATGAAAATTATAAATTGTGTAATGTGACACGGTACTAAAGTGCCAGTCAAGTGTAAATCTGTCTCCAAACACCTATTGGGGTGTTCCGGCAGCTGCACTTGAGAGCCAGTTTCATCTAGGCTTTGTGTGCTTACCACCTTCGGCCACATCATCACTTACCATATTGAGATTGTGGTCAAACACAAGCCTATACAAAGTAAAAAAAAAAAAACTACTTTTGACGTTGACTGTACAACACAGTCCTCCCGCGCGTCGCATCTATTACCAGTTCCTTTAATTTTGGCGCTTGTTAGAAAATCAAAACAAGACCGAAGGTTACGCCGAAGGTAGTTTATTTTCCCAAGGCAAAGGTGGCCGAAACCGAAGCTTCGGTTAATTTTGTCAGGACTTTAACTGTCTGATGGCTGATGTCATAAAGAGTAACTTAGGCTACACTTATTTTTTTTTCACTTTGTATAGGCTTGTTTCACTACAATATCTTTATGGTAAGATGTGGCCGAAGGTCGTAAGCACACAAAGCCTAGAAAGATCTGGCTCTCAAGTGCAGCTGCCGGAACACACCGATAGGTGTTGTGAACCGGGAATGCGGGTGAAACCGCGAGGAACAGCTAGTATGACATAAAAATCTTAATTTGCAGGTGCTATATGTGAACAACACCCGGAAATGGTATCGAATGAGGGGAAGAGAATCTGGAGGATCTATATCAACTTGTTGGAATCTAATAAAAACACTGTAAGTATATGATTTAGGGTATGTTCTGATATACACTGGGAGCGCTGTTCAGTGCTCTTACTGGGGAGAAATACGTTCCGTTATGGACTGACAGTATACTGCCGCAGTATCCTAGGGAAACATAATGACGTCATTAACGCCGCCATTTTTGTACTGTGAGCACTGGCGTTTTTGAGCTAAGGTGCTCTCAGTGCTTTGATCACGTGATCAACAGCGTCCAAAATGACAGTAGGATATATACATGGATGACAGACAGTATACTGAGCTGCGTTCCGTTTTAAACAGTACCCAGTATAGCTAACTATAAAGGAACGGCTTCTCAGTATACTAAATTGACGTCACACCTTACAGTGCTAGCAGTGTATATCGGAACATACCCTTAAACTAGTACCCTCCATGCGACTTTCTCTATCTTCCCGTCTCAGGAATCCGTTTTTTAGGGTTCCGTATTCAACAAGGAAGCAGGTCTTCAGCTTAGCCCAGAGACTTAGTACTAGAAAACTGTAATTCGACATGAATAAATAATAAATAAATAAATATTCTGTGACATTCCTCCCACACGGCCATCTGACCCCAAACTAAGCAGAGCTTGTACTATGGAAGCCAGATAATTGATATACTACATATACTACTTTTCTTTTGTAAATACATACATATATAGATAATTACACCCAGACCAGGACAAACAGACATGTTCATGCACACAAATTTTTGTCCTGAGTGGGAATCGAACCCACGACCTGCGGCGTGATAGATAGGGTATCTTACCAACAACGCCAACCGGCTCGTCAAATCACGCTCAAGCGCATCTTGTTCATACTTGATTATTTTTTATTTATTTTTCATGTTGTTATTTTCATTTTTTTTTCATTTTTGTGTTTATGCGTATTATATTTCTTTAAAAAAATTGTTAAACATAAATATAATGGAAAAAAAGCCAACATAGTCAAAAAAAAATACAAAAAATGTAACCTTGCTGAGTTTTTTGCCGGTTCTTCTAGGTGGTATCTTCAGTAGTGCCCTTGTAGGGGCTAAACTATATAAATGGCTTTGACTTTGAAAATCTTGATTAGAGTCAAGTTCCCCCCCCCCCTGCCAGTTAAATGGTTGTTTTTGGATATGTTAAAAAAATCACGACAAGTTTACGAGTATTAGTCGACTTATAAAATGTACTTGGAAATGTAAAAAATTCTTATAAATTCAATTGAAAATTATTAGAATTTTACTTAATAACGTTAAAAGAGAGAGAGAGAATGTCGCATGGAGGGGATATCATGATTTTTACTTTTTAAATGTCTCCCATGCACATTGTGCACTCGAAGTCGTGAAAATTACTAAAGTAATTCCTTGTTACAGGACAAAATTGTCACTTCTGTGCTATATGGGATATTAGGGCTTTTCAAACATTTCGGCACCGATTTGCCCACTTCTGAACTTAGTTCTTTCTACGACAAACTGTCCAAAGTCTACTTGAAAATGGGCAAGTGTGCAAAAGGTAATGTAATCTGTCTGTATCTCATCAATCGTTGTATATTACATGAGAGATAGTTGTTGTACTACATTGTGGTGATGATATTTCTATTAGATTATATTTCTGTTAGATTATAATCTATCTCTGTGCCGGGTTTCATCCAGATCCATGCAGCCGTTCTGGCGTGATTGAGTAACAAACATCCATCCATCTATCTATCCAAACTTTCACAAACTTTTTATGCTATTGTATAGCTTTTATCGCGGGCTTTGAGCGCGGCGACCGAATCAAGACATTTCGTAACGAAAAACCTCCCACACACACATACATACACGTTAAGCGTGTGTATGCTGAAAAAAAAAACTGCTAAATAAAAAAAAAATATATACAGGGTGATTTTGTGATCACTGGCAATACTTGCAGGGGTGGAAGTACTCATCAATGTGAACAACTTTTATTATAGGGCTAACTCTGATATCGCGTAAAATAATATGGTTGCTTCATACATTTTGGTCGAGTAGGTATTGAACTTTTGTATGGAACAGCTGATAATTTTTTCATGATTTCACAGTTAGTCCCATAATAAAAGTTGTTCATTTTGATGAGTACTTCCACCCTTGCAAGTATTGCCAGTGATAACAAAATCACCCAGTATATATAATTGCATAAGTTGATAAAAAATGCTATGCAATAGCTTTACCGCGGCAGTCCGTTTATATATGACTAGCTGTCCCCCGAGGTTTCACCCGCGATCCCGAGAAAAAAAAGTAGCCCATATCCTTCTCCATACCATAGGCTATCTGCGTACCAAATTTCATAGCTATCGGTTCAGCGGTTTAGGCGTGAAAAGGTAGCAAACAAACAAATTCAGATTCGCATTTATTATATTAGTTAGGATATAAAGGAGGATGCCCGCGGATAGTACTCTTGAGAAACGCATTGTGTCTCATAAAGTTAATGAGTATCAAAAAGCTAAAATAAAATAGTATTTTTTTAATATGATCTAGTTATTATTTATAATGGGATACTTTTTTGAGGAATAAAGAGTATTTTTTTGTTTCCGGCATTTTTACTATCGCCTGTCAATGTTAGGGATGTCCATTTCTTCTATTGCATGTAATGTAATTCACGATATCGATTCCGTGTTGATTGTTCGATTTTATTTATTACAATACTGGCAAGCAGGCAGGCGGTCCACCTGATGGTAAGTGGCTACCGTCGCCTATGGACATGGATTGCCAGTGTGTTACCGACCTTTATAAAGCCTAGACTAGACCTAGACTGTCGCCAAACACCTATTGGTGAGTTCCGGCAGCTACACTTGAAAGCCAGTTCCTTTTAGGCTTTGTGTAAGCACACAAAGCCTTCGGCCTTATCATCACTTATCATAGTGAGATTATGGTCAAACACAAAAATGAACCATAAAAAATGTGGCAGACCGTTGTTAGCCATTTTTTTATTTATTATTGATACTGAAATCAGAATTCTTTCCGACTCGCTTAAGTAAAAAAACAATAAACAAATAAGATAGGTTGATAAACAACAGAGATTTTTAATCTGTATTTTATTAGAAGATATATCGGATTATTTAAATATTTTTTCGACACGGGTACAACCCTATTTGACATTTTCGTCTGTCATATTTTTGACAATCAGTCAGTATGTATTTTCTGTTCGGTTTCGGTTTGTTTGTGTACAGAGTTTGAGCTTTTTAGTTCCTCATTTACTGTTACTAAACCATTGAAAATAACATACTTTTGACGCCGCTGCACCGTGCATGTCTGTGTTGTGTTGTTTATTAGTAAAGACAGGACTTTTTGTGATATATTGGAAATGGTGACTGTGAGACGATGTCTCAACTTCTTGTAATGATGGATAGCCCATTTATCGAGGAAGGTTATAGGCTCCTTTTTATTCCGGGAAAACGTAAGATCCCTCTGAAAACCGCGGGGTGGAAGCTAGTTATCTATATAAGTATATATTTACAAAAGAAAAGTAGCGTTATATCAGTTACCTGGCTTCCATAGCGTAAGTTTTAACACTGAGCTACTGGCTATCATAATGACGACTTCTTCTATGCGTCTTCTATGCGTTTTAATTAATCGTAGGACTGTGAGGACCAGTCGGATTAAGGTTTGGTCGAAACTAACCTCAAAATATTAATTTAACTTTTGTTAAATATCTTGGAAATGCAATTACATTTTATGTCGAATTTTTTGAGAAAATATTTAGATATGTCATAGAGTAGAATTAAGGTGATTTGATTAAGACACAAAAATCCTGAATGAAGTACATTTGTCCATACTGCCATGGGCATTCTCCTTTTTATTTATTTGTAATAATTTTGTTAACAGTTTGCTACAAAATATTGGAAGAGCATTCAAATCTTTTCAAAGTGGGATTAGCTGCTGATGTTTGTTTAAGGGAGTATTTGTGGGATACACTGAGCGACTGGAAAGTTGCCGCGGCATTGCGCAGCGTGTACGCGGCCTTCGCTAATGTGGTTACAAAGGAGAGATTGGAGGTATTTTTTTTTATAGAAAGAGAAAGAAATATAAGAAAGAAAGAAAGATACATTTATTAGACTCAACAAAATAGCACAATACAAAACCTACATTCAAGTTAAGTCAAGTTATAATTCAAGTAGAATGGTTTGTGTATACAGGGTGACTTTTTAGTCACTGGCAATACTTGCAGGGGTGGTAGACTCATCAATATGTACAACTTTTATTAGGGGACCAACTATGAGATCGCGTAAAATAAAATGGTTGCTTCATATATTTTGGTTGAGTAGGTATTGAATTTTTGTATGGAACAGCTGATATTTTTTTTGTGCTTTCACACTTAGTCTAATAATAAAAGTTGTTTATATTGATGAGAACTTCCACCTCTGCAAGTATTGCCAGTGACTAAAAAGTCACCCTGTATAAATAAAGTGCGAAGCCGGGGTGGGTCGCTGGTTTTTTTTTTCATTGTATAGTAGCGTTTGACCACAATCTCACTATAGTAAGTGACCACAATAATGTGGGTGAAGGTGGTAAGTTAAGTACCCATGTTTTTCGCCGTGGCATTCGACGTCACTACGTCTTATCCTTTTTTTTTCAGGACATTATAAACTCCGAAATCGTATCAAGAACAAAACACTTTCATACTATCACGAAGTATACATCGTTACGTATATTAAAGTACGCACAGACGAACAACAAAGTGTGTTTAGGAGTTACGTACGACATAGACGTACAGACACTGGAGTTCGAGTTGAGGAACGAATACGTTTCTTATGATGTCGCTGAAGCTGTGAGTGTTGCTTAATATCTACTATATAAAAATAAGTCAGGTTTTCCTTCCTGACGCTATAACTCCAGAACGCACGAACCGATTTCCACGGTTTTGCATTCGTTGGAAAGGTCTCGGGCTCCGTGAGGTTTATAGCAAAGAAAAACATAAGATCCCACGGGAACGCGGGTGAAACCGCGGGGCGGAAAGCTAGTCCTACTATATGATAGGATATATACAATAAATTGCCTAAAACAATTAAAGATGCAAAATCATCCATAAGTTCCACATGTAAGGGGACCATTCTTAATTAATATAAACGGCAACGTGCCACTGTAGGTACAATCGACAAAGTTCAAGCATGACCACCATAAGGCTACTTTTTGTGTGCAGCGACCAGCGACTACCTGGTTGTCGACAATACAAGTAGACAATGCGCTTTTCCCACACACACACAGACACACACACACACACACACACACACACACACACACATTAACATACATTACATAAATTATTATTTAATTCTGTTCTATTTGTTACACCTTAATCATAAGTATACTCTGTTATGGAAGAGTGAGGTCTCCTAGCACAAGTATTTCTATACTTAGAAGGAGATCTCCACTACGCTTTATGACTGTCTGATTAAGTTTATGAAAATAAAGCATTATTATTATATTATTATAATGTATCTTTCTGACATCACGGCGCGAGGACCGGTCTTTTTTAAAGGCGTGCGTGGGGATACAGATCCAACACGTAGAGGCCCCTTTAAGATATGTTAATGTGTTGGGATGTGTACACCTAGCGATACTATCTCTGTCTGCACTATTGAAGAGATACAGGTAAAGACAGCACCCGCTAAGTGCAAGGACTATTACAGAAAACAGGGAACTATACTGGGTCTATGGGGGGGAACTTGCTGGACTGGTTGTTGGACTATTGATTGAGACAACGGAACGCCTGCCAAATCAAATGTCTCAATCTTTGATGATGTTCGTTATACAATATTATTATTATCATAAAACTAGTCAAAACAAATGAAATTACACAATAGCGGCTTTTGTCTTGACAATGGGCGGGGCGAGCTATGATGACTGCTTGCAAGGGAAAAGAAATTGATCATGCTTGAAGTTTGTCGATGGTACTATACTCATAACGCGGATCGACCACTGTGATCGTTACCTTATTTTCTACTTGTATTGAGTCACCATTGTATTCCGAGGGTACTATGCGAGCTTGTTCGTACGCATATAACGTCTAACTACCCTACCTACGCTTATTTAAATTTTTAATATGTAACTTGTATTTTCTCTTTAAGTGATTTTTGTAAATCTTTCGAGGAAATAAATTTCTTAAACCTTAAACCTTATATATCCTACCATTCCTACTATCCTACTAATATTATATACTACTAGCTGTCCCCCGCGGTTTCCACTATATAAGTATATATTTACAAAAGAAAAGTAGTATATCAGTTATCTAGCTTCCATAGTACAAGCTCTGCTTAGTTTGGGGTCAGATGGCCGTGTGTGAGGAATGTCCCAGAATATTTATTTACTAGCTTCCGACCCCTCGGTTTCACCCGCATACCCGAGGATCTTGTGTTTTCCCGGGATAAAAAGTAGCCTATAACCTCGAGAAACAGGCTATCCAACACTGAAAGAATTTTTCAAATCGAACCAGTATTTCCTGAGATTAGCGCGTTCAAATAAACAAACAAACAAACATGGGGTTCGAGGCTCGCCGATTTGCTCGGATTTTATCATCCAAGCTCATCGAGGCTTCGGGAGACCGACGGGCTGAGAGCTTTATCCGCCAACGCATAAGCTTGGCCATCCAAAAAGGGAACGCTGCCAGCCTGTTGGGAACCTTGCCTATCGACAGCAGCGAGGGCTTTGAGGATGTTTTCTATATATCATAGTTTGTATTTTTTACTTTAATTGTAAATATGTAAATAAATTAGTTATCAATAAATATATATGGAAACAAACAAACTATTCAGCTTTATAATATTATTATAGATTTATTTTAATGTTTTCAGGTGTCATTCTCTATAGAAGCAAACCTTCCGAACTGTGATAAGTTATTACAAACATCTATGATGTTCTATAAAAATTTACCGACTTCAAAGAAGAAGTATGTTGTTGTATATGGCATATTTAACGCACCGCCGGAATTGAGGACTGTAAGTATATATTTTTTTTAAATCCGCTCTGTACAATGTATTTAATCTCATTATAGTAAGTGATGATGTGGCCGAAGGTAAGCACACAAAGCCTAGAAGGAACTGGCTCTCAAATGCAGCTACTGGAACAGACTAGTTGGTGTTTGGAGACAGAGTTTCAACATGAGGGTGGTAGCCAGCCAGGCGGGTACTACAAAGTACCCTACCACCGTGTTATAGTTCCCTCCCTTCACCGAAAATTCCCTTCACTGAACGTTCATCTAAATTTCAGACTGCCATAAAATTTCTCATAACTGAGTCATGTCAACCAAACTTCATGGACGAATACCTACCAATATGGATAGATTTATTTAATACTGACAATGGGAAGGATTTAACCGTTGTTGAAAAATGTCAGTTCGTCTTTAATGACTTCATGGAGCATCTTGTTTTGGAACTGGAGACGTTTTTGGAAGAAAATGAGGAGGAAAAGGTTTGTTTCAAATTTTATAAAACAATATTGTGGGTTCGATTCTCTAGGACAAAAAATTGTGTCAGTCATTTATTTAGTTTAGGCCCTAGGAGGGCACTTATGAACGTCGAAGCTACTGAAGTTACCACCGGTTCGGAAGTCAGACAACTGAGAAGAACCGGCAAGAAACTCAGCAAGGTTACATTCCTTGTTGACTACGGAACCCTTATAGTTTTGCCATGTCCGTCTGTCATCTGTCCGCAGCTTAGCCCAGAAACTCTTAGTACTAGAAAATTGTAACTTGGCATGGATACATATTAATCTGTCAACAAAATAATAAAATAAAATCTTGAAAAAAATTTTTTTTAGAGTACCTTCTTTACACGTAATGTGGGGATGTGTTTTTTCTCGTCTACCCCATGGTGTAGGGTATCGTTGGATAGGTCTTTCAAAAATATTGCGGGTTTGTGACAATTTTTCGATTCAGGGATCCATTTGTGAAATATTAAGTTTTTTTTATACCACGTCGGCAAACAAGCATACGGCCCGCCTGATGGTAAGTGGTTACCGTAGCCTATGAACGCTTGCAACACCAGACGTATCACTCGCACGTTGCCGACCCTTCCCCTCCCCGATGAGCTCTGGCGACCTCACTCACGCGCAGGAACACAACTATAAGTTATTTGGCTGCGGTATTCTGTAAGTTGGAGGTACTTCTCCAGTCGAGATGCTCTTTGAGCGACATATCGCTATGCTCTACTTCTCTTACAATTTTTCGATTCAGGGATCCGTTTGTGAAACATTAAGCTTTAAAGTAGTCTCCTCACGTTTTTCATCATAAAAGAGCCAGGGCAGTAAGTAACTCAAGTTTTTTTTTTATATTACAGAATATCCCACAAAAGCTATCATCCCTTTTAACCCTATCGTCGCATGTACTAACTCTGCAATGTTCAGAGGAATACACGAGGGATTATTGCATTTTAATGTTACCATTACTCATATCGTGTATACATGAGTGTGGGGTGAGTTCTGCCTTGATGGCGGCCGCTAGGGATGTGGTGTCCCATATGTGTGATGATGACGATTTTGGGGATCTTTATAAGGTAAGGTTTGATTGGGGTTGTTTTCACCCCGTTTTTTTTCATGGGGTGGTTATCACCCCAAACATTTTGTTGATTATTTTTAATGGTTAAGGAATTAGCTGAGGTAATTTTTGATTCCAATGTAATTTTGTTATTATTTTAAAGTTGCTTAACATACAGGGTGGTGACGACATAACGACATTAAATGAAAATACGATTCCCACTAGTTGATCAAAACACTTCAAAATTACCAAATAAGTTATTACACCAAATTCCAAAAATCTAATGTTTCCTGTGTAATATTGTCTACTAACCTAATCTGACCTGTAAGCTTACAGCATGTATACTTATTTGGCGGTCTCTTTAAAGTTGTAAAAATTAAAAAAAACCTGCGACTAAACCGTTTATTATAATTTCATAACATTTGGTACACGTACTACTAACGCGATACCCAGTATGTGGCTTGGATTAATGTCGTAAAATTCCCACCACTCTGTATACTGGGAGCTCCCTTGAGAGTTCCCTTCTAAATTTTATAGTTTTCCACCCACTTACCACAGTGAAATTATGGCCTCTGTTAAAAAATTATATATTGTTTTTATTTACAGTTAATCGAAATAGATAGATGTCGCGACGAAGCACTTTTGTGCGAATCCTGTCTCACGCTGATCCATGCACCTGGGGGTTTAGGAGACCCCAGTGATATTATTAAAGCGTTACAGGTAAGAGATGCTAGCTTTCGACCCGCATTCCAAAGTTATTTGATGCTTTCTTGTGATTATTTTTTTTAACCAAAAAAAAAACATTCAATTTCAAATTTGACGGGCCGGTTGGCGTGGTTGGTAAGATACCCTATCTATCACGCCGCAGGTCGTGGGTTCGATTCCCACCCAGGACAAACATTTGTGTGCATGAACATGTCTGTTTGTCCTATGTCTGGGTGTAATTATCTATATATGTGTGTATTTACAAAAGAAAAGTAGTATATGTAGTATATCAGTTATCTGGCTTCCATAGTACAAGCTCTGCTTAGTTTGGGGTCAGATGGCCGTGTGTGAGGAATAATGTCCCAGAATATTTATTTATTTAATTAAAAACAACAATAAATTACACAAAAAATTAAATAATTTTTCAGATAATATTCTCAAGAAACGATGTGGAGCCAAAGACTTTGTCTATTGCTTTAGTCAAATTGGAAACTCTGATTTTGAGAGATGCGGAACCTTTGAACTTATTTTTGGATGAGGTAAGTCACTTATCATGTGGGAGAAAAAAATAAAAAAAAACCGGTTAACAAACTTTTCTTATCGGTTTTGTTTTACCATAAACAACAATGAACCGGTTACAGGTATCAAAGGTTCGCAAAATGTTTTCGTTAAATAAACCGGTTACGAACGGTTTTGTTTATGTAAAATATAAAATCGGTGATTCAGTTAGAAATATAATATTACAATGGGTAATCTAAAAGAGTAGAAATCTACGACAACATGATTGTTCATCATTTCACTTTCAAACAGCGGTTTTAAAGAAAGAAAGAAAGAAAATGTCTTTATTTGTAGCATGAAAATTAACACATACCTACAACTAGAGAATCACTAAGTTTAAACCTTTTTGGACCTAATTAGGTAATTTGTAGCGTCGGACCTCGCGAGTTACCGGTTAATTAATGTTTTGAATGTCGCTCTCGTAATGTTTCACTCCAAATTGTTAGACCGGTTATTAAACCGATTATATTCAATAACTGGTTATTTAGAAATTGTAAATCCATACTAAAGTATTTACAATCAATGTATAAAATACAAACTATGATATATAGAAAACATCCTCAAAAGTACATTTAAATGCTATTCAGCTATTGAATATGATAGAAGACTTAAATCCAAGAATCCGGTTTAATAACCGGTTATTAAACCGGTTATATCCAATAACCGGTTGTTTTGAAATGCAAAATGAAATGGTAAATCCGTTCTAAAGTACATTTAAATGCCTTTCAGCTATTGAATATGATTGAGAACTTAAAATCCAGAACAGACTTGGTAGGCAAAGACGGGAGAGTTCTCCGTAAGGATATCACTATGTTTTTAGGTAAGTGAATTAAATATATTGCGATTCGGAGCTTTTTTTCTTTTTACTTTGTATAGGTTTATGTTTGACCACAATCTCACTATTGTAAGTGATGATGTGGCCGAAGGTGGTAAGCACACAAAGCCTAGAAGGAGGGTCTCAAGTGTAGCTGTCAAAACACACCAATACCCGGGTGTTTGGCGACAGATTTTCTACACGAGGATGGTAGCCAGCCAGGCGGGTACTACAAAGTACCCTACCACCGTGCTATGGTTTCCTCACGATGTTTTCCTTCACCTAAAGCTCAAGCTTCAGTGTATAACATACAATTTATTGTTTTAGGAAAACATTCAAAAAGACATGAATTAAATAATAACAATATAAGAAAAGATGAAAATGATTCGATTGTAAAACTTAATGAATCACTCGTTTTGAATATACGGAATCCTAATGAAGGCATTACGCAGAAGGTATTGTATTAAAAAAAATACGTGTGGCACTCGGGGACTGCCGCGGTAAAGCTATTGCATAGAATTTTTTTATCAACTTATGCAATTATTATTATTTTATTTTATTTTTTCTCTGATATTAATAAGAAAGAAAGAAAGAAAGATACATTTATTAGACACAACAAAATAGCACAACACATAACAATACAAAACATACAATACAATATACAATAGGTATTGATGCATTGTTCTACCAAGTTGGGCCCAAACGGCTCCAGCTCAGCATGTGCTGCAGAAACTACAGCGCTGGTTTTCGGCTGAAGCCACCGGTGATGCACGGACGAATGAAACGGTAGATGAAAAAGAAATACAGATAAAAGATAAATTTTACTACTTATTAAGTATACATAAATGCATAGATAACTCATCATAAAAAATAAAAATAATAATAAAAATTGAAACAATAACATACCTATACACCTATATACTTTCTTACAAACAGCATACACACACATAGCGAACGCTTAACGTGTATGTATGTGTGTGTGGGAGGTGTAAGGTTTTTTCGTTACGAAATTTCTTGATTCGGTCGCCGCGCTCAAGGCCCGAAGCCCGCGATAAAAGCTATGCAATAGCTTAATAAATAGTATTTATTCTATACATACAGGAGGTAAGGGACATAATTATTATGTAGAAAGAAATAGAAGATATAGATATTTATAGATTACTAGCTTTCCGCCCCGCGGTTTCACCCGCGTTCCCGTGGGATCTTATGTTTTTCTTTGCTATAAACTTCACGGAGCCCGAGACCTTTCCAACGAATGCAAAACCGTGGAAATCGGTTCGTGCGTTCTGGAGTTATAGCGTCAGGAAGGAAAACCTGACTTATTTTTATATAGTAAAAAAAATATATATAAGAAAGAAGATAATTTAATTTGCAGTTGAATCTACAAAAAATACTACATTTGGCTATATTGGAGGAGGAACCGAATGCACTGCAGACGCTGTTAGTTATCATTTGTGCTAATTGTAAGTGATTTTATTAACAACTAGCTGAACGCTATACAGGATGATTTTTTTGTCACTGGCAATACTTGCAGGGGTGGTTCATAATGATAAGTACTACCACCCCTTCAAGTATTGTTAGCGACTAAAAAATCATCCTGTATATGTATTTTTCCCCTCTAGTGTCCACCGGCTCTAATTTGCAAGAGGCAACTCTTCAGGTAGCGCTAACGCATGTAATTACTGCGTTGTGCTCATCACTAGTGAGAGACTCACAGTCGCAGACGGACGCGGACGCAGTGTCGCGTGCGATGGGCATGTGTGGGAGTGTTCAGTGTGTACAACAAGTGTTGCATGTAAGTATAAATAAATATTCTAGGAGATTATTCCTCACACACGGCCATCTGACCCCAAACTAATCAGAGCTTGTACTATGGAAGCCAGATAACTGATATACTACTTTTCTTTTGTAAATACATACATATATAGATAATTACACCCAGACACAGGACAAACAGACATGTTCATGCACACAAATGTTTGTCCTGAGTGGGAATCGAACCCACGACCTGCGGCGTGATAGATAGGGTATCTTACCAACCACGCCAACCGGCCCGTCAAGTAATTAATAATAAGAAGCACAGTGCTCTTACAGGGAAGAAATACGTTCCGTTATGGACTGACAGTATACTGCCGCAGTATCCTAGGGAAACATAATGACGTCATAAACGCCGCCATTTTTGTACTGTGAGCACTGGCGCTTTTGAGGTAAGGTGCTCTCAGTGCTTTGATCACGTGATCAACAGCGTCCAGAATGACAGTAGGATATATACATGGATGACAGACAGTATACTGGACTGCGTTCCGTTTTAAACAGTACCCAGTATAGCTAACTATAAAGGAACGGCTTCTCAGTATACTAAATTGACGTCACACCTTACAGTGCTCGCAGTGTATATCGGAACACCCAATATCATCATTATAAAATTAATACGTGAAGCAAAAACTTTGGTATACCTTTTTACGAAAATTACGCGGACGGAGGAGTGTGTAATTTGGCACAGTTAAAGTTTATATGGAGAAGAAGTGCAGAGAGTTATTATTTTTTACATAATAATGCATTAGAAATAAATAAATTAAATTAAAAAAAGACATTACACACACACATATGTCACCACTGTCAGTCGTGACATCTCTATGCTTTGTCAATAACGGGGCAAAGACAAACATGATTATAGGGCCTCAACAGAATAAATGACTTTGACTTTGACCCGGTTTCTCAAGGTGCCAAAAAAAGGTAATTATCCCAAAATTTTGAGGAGATACAAATCCTCTTATATTTCAGTTCATAACTGAATCAAAATCGCCTGGCGTTCGTCGAATGCTCTCTGACGCATTGGAAGGTCTTCTGCTGAAAGCTTCCGGGTCGGACATCACCGAGCAACTGGTGAACACTGTCAAAGAACACGCCGTGATGATGATGTCAAGTGATATATGTATGTTGTGAATATACAGGATGATTTTTTAGTCGCTGGCAATACTTGCAGTGGTGGAACTCATCAATATGAACAACTTTTACTATGGGACCAACTGTGAAATCACGAAAAAATATCAGCTGTTCCATACAAAAGTTCAATACCCACTCGATCAAAATGTATGAAGCAACTGTTTTATTTTACGCTATATCTGAGAAAAACCCAATGTTTATTCGTTTTGGTTAACAAACTTTTTTCACTAAAGAAATAAAGTCATTTAATGTCGCAAAAAACACAAAAAAAAAAACAATCATTCAACATCAAAATTTTACCTTCATATCAGTGTTGGTCCCATAGTAAAAGTTGCTATCCAATTTTTCGAACTAGATTTCGAAAAGAAACCATCTAAAAGTATGCAGTCAGTGTTTGTTTGGACTTCTTGAAGTTATCACTGGATAACTTCCAACATTATTTTTTAAGGCGATGATAGCTCAGTGGTAGTGACATCAGAAGCTGGGGCGAAGGTCGTGGGTTCGAATCCTACAAAGAGCTTGTGCGGTGAATGAAAACATCGTGAGGAAACCATAGCACGGTGTTGAGTACTTTGTAGTACCCGCCTGGCTGGCTACCACCGTCAAGTTGAAAATCTGTCGCCAAACACCTACTGGTGTATTCCGGCAGCACTTGAGAGCCAGTTGCCTTCTATCTATACTAATATTATAAAGAGGAAAGATTTGTATGTAAGTATGTTTGTAACGAATTGTCTCAAAAAGTACTGGACCGATTTTAAAACATTCTTTCACCTTTTGAATGCTACATTATCACTGATTAACATGGTCTATATTTTATCCCGGGTACGCGGGTGAAATCGCGCGGAAAAGCTAGTGCTTTATAAAGGTCGGCAACACATTGTCAATCCCACTAAATGAAAATGAAAATATTTTTTTATTCAAATAGGCCTTCACAAGCACTTATGAATAGTCTGACTCTAACGCTCGGTTCGGAAGGTTGCTTTTACTGAGAAGAGCCGGCAAGAAACTCAGCAATTACTCTTTTCAAAACCAACTCAGATTTATTACATTAAATTATTTATCTAGTCTCACTGACAATATATGTGTGTTGTAACAAAAAAGAAAAGAAACAAAATGATGAGTGACATAGTTAATAAATAGATAGCAAATTTAAGCAGCACTAATATTGCTAATATGCATAGGCGACCGTCTGCCTGCTTGTCAGACTTTAAAAAATCCTATTAAACTGAATAAATAATGTATTGATTATTTTCTTACAGCTTCAACTAAAAGGGCTGGATTAGATATAACAGATTCACTATTAATAACTATGAAAGACAATAATTCGCTCATTAAAAATGTACTACCAAAAATTTTGATACTTATATCAAGGACTTTTGATATTACCACTGAAAATACATTCGAAATAGCATCAAAATTATTTATTGAAAAAATACACCTGTTCGACGAAGATATAATTGAGAAGGCATTACATGATTTACTATATATACCTAAGGAAGGTTTAAATGTGAGAATGTTTAAGAAAACAGTAAAAATGAATTTGATTTTCATTAAAAACGTTATGGATTACAAAGCGATGGATCACATCGCGTTCTTTGATGGTTACTTTAAGAATTTCAATGAAAAATATGTTATTTTTGATATATATCTATTTGCAAATGTTAAACTTGTATTCGGTTTAAAAGAAGATGTTTGCGAAGTATTATTGAGTTACAACAATTGTAATATGGTCAATGATTTCTTTGAAATTAAACCGAAACATGATTTTGATTTGGAAGCCATTTTGAAATTTCTACAAGAGTACTGTAGTATCCTTTTAGTAATTAAATATGAGGTAAGTTTGCCTTCATCTATACTATATACTAATATTATAAAGAGGTAAAGTTTGTTTGTTTGTTTGGTTGAATCACAGGAAGTACTGGTTCGAATTGAAAATTTATTTTAGTGTTGGATAGCCCATTTATCGAGGAATGCTATGGGCATAAGATAAACATAAGATCCCTCGGGAACGCGGGTGAAACCGCGGGCCAGAAGCTAGTTATAAATAATTATAAACATCGGTCTCTCTGTCTGTCCTTTAGTGCTCTCGAAAACCACTGTACGGGTGCAGTTTTCAGTGTACAGTCGACGTCAAAGATATATTTACAATTGAAAGTTACAAAAAGATCTTTACATTAAAATAAGTTGCCATGTAATGTGACAAGTACTTGTTTACGTGATATATTACAGTTTTATATTTTCACTCAATGTGCCCAAAATATGTTTACACTATTTAATCCATGGAATTTGCCACTTTTTCTGACTTATATTCGTTTACATAACAAGTTACAGAACAATATTTACACTCAATGTGTATCACGTATACACGTCAAGAGCAACATTTCTGTTTTTACGTTTCATGATGCATAAAAACTTTAACGCATTCTGCTACAAAAACATATTTACATACATATTTACAAATTTCTTTATAATTCATCTATTTCGTTCTGGCCTACCTTTTATTTAAGAAACCTCCTTGCTATAATTTTCTTTAGCTTCTTAGGTACTTATTTTTAATAATTCATATTAAGAATATTCCATTCTATTTATGATATTTCTAGAAGTGTTTTATCTTTTCGAGCGTCATTGATGCATTGCGAGTGTCATTGTTCATACTTATAAAGAAGCCAGTACTTAGTATTTTAGAGATACTATATTTTTTTTTTTTTTTATAAATTTGAACTTGTTCAGGTTATTATTTTTTATTTATTTTT
Source organism: Tetheella fluctuosa (assembly GCA_951216915.1). Lineage (NCBI taxonomy): Eukaryota > Metazoa > Arthropoda > Insecta > Lepidoptera > Drepanidae > Tetheella > Tetheella fluctuosa. Next base: position 1,120,710 of record OX578242.1, read on the forward strand.
CTTGTTGTTTTTTTTTTCATCTTTTGTGTTTATGTGTATTATATTTCTTTAAAAATTGTTAAAAATTTAATGGAAAAAAAGCCAACATTGTCAGATTGTCCAAAAAAAAAAAAACAAAATATATAAAAAATGTAACCTTGCTGAGTTTCTTGCCGGTTCTTCTCAGTTGAAGGCGACTTCCGAATCGGTGGTAACTTCAGTAGTTTCGACGTTCATAAGTGCCCTCTTAGGGCCTAAACTGAATAAATGGCTTTGACTTTGACTTTGACTTTGATTGTAAAGATAAATTTCATAAACAATATTAAATAAAATGTTTCGCATAGACGACCATACAAAGCACAAAATAATTACCATGCGTGAATATGGAGCAACGGTTACGGATATATCGGAAGAACTGGGGATTTCGGTAAGTAAACCTTCAAATGACGGTAATAAATATGGCCTTACGTCATAACATATTAAATTTTATGAGAAATATTAAATAGTGAATCTCATCACTCTCATCTTGTTTCAGCGACCAACGGTGTATCTGTGGATCAACAGATGGGGCAACGAGGGAACAGTGAAATGTCACTCATCTAAGGGCCGAAATAAAAAAACCTCTGAATACACTGACAGGGCTTTATAGAAAGTGTGATGGTCCAGCGATTCATAAGCGTACCTACATATGCACAACAATTAAATGTTAGTGCTAATACAATCAGAAGACGATTAAAGAGTGCAGGACTTCGTCGTAGAATCCCTGCGAGGAAACCGCAACTAACTGACCGGCACAAAGGTTTGCGGTTGAATTTTGCCAATAAATATCAATATTTCGACTTTGAAGACGCGGTTTTTATCGACGAAAAGGTCTTCACAACACGCCAAGATGGACGCGTGTCCCTATATCGCTAAACACGCGTTACGACGAACAAAATGTCTTGGTCGATAGAAGAAGTGGACGTCTGTCAATTGGTTTTTGGGGGTGGATTTCGAGTTCGGGTCCAGGTGAACTTGTGGAAATCACAACACGAATGAATGCCAACAATTATTTAGAAATCCTCAGAGATGTCTTACTACCAACACTTAAAGCTTCATTTGGTGATAAAAAATATATTTGGTACAGGACAACTCATCGGTCCATATTTCCCGTATAGTCCAAGCATGGATCAATGAACAAGATAGCATAGAACTGATAAAGTTGTCACCAAAATCCCCGGACATGAATGTTATTGAAAACATGTGGGGTCTTATGGTCCAAAACTGGGACTCTTCGAAGGTAAAGACCAAACAAAATTTAAGAGACCATGTACACGAGCTGTGGGAATACTATCGCGGTATTGACTACTGCGAAAATTTAGTCCGCTCTATGGGCCAACGCTTACAAGACGTGCAGGATGCTTTTGGCGGCTACACACGATTTTAAAATGTTTAAACATTAAGATATTCACACGTTGTATGATTATTTATATAAGAAGTATTTTTTTTAATAGAACTAGTATAGCACTTTTTTAAAAATTAAAACACCTAACTGTACTCATAAGTCTTTTAATCAAAAGGTATAGTAGAAACGAAAGTAGGTATGTCAGCTTTTGATCAACATAACAATAAAGCCACGTTCAAGAATAAAAGCCCCCTAAAGCTAAAAAGCACAACTTTAGGGCCAATTTTTATTCCTCAGATAGACATTTATCCAACAGATACCCATGACCATGACAATCCATACAGTTAGTCATCGAATCGCGCTTATCTTACGTAAGGAAGTTCGGCCTTAAATTCACTTTTATTTAAACTTAGTATTCTTCAGTATCTATGCATTTACAAAATAACCGGCCAAGGGCGAGTCGGATTCGTACATTAAGGGTTCCGTACAATTTTCAAAAAATCACATTTGTTGTACAAATAAACAGCTCGACTTAAATATTTATTTTATTCTGATTTTAGTATTTGTTATTGAACTTAGGGGCACAGAAATACATCGCCTGAAAGTTTTAATAGCCTAGTTATAACTGTTCGTGAGATAGGTACAGCCTGGTGAGAGACAGACAGACGAACGGACACTAGAGGTTTAGTAATTGGGTCTGTTTTAACCTCTGGGTACGGAACTCTGAAAATCAAAAATACTGAAAATGGTTTAAATGTAAACATCGGAATTAAAGACTCGACATAGCATTGATAGCGTCATCTAAACGAACGAGACCACGAAAACGAGACAAACAGACCATTTGACAGTATGGTACTCTTTTCGACGATTGTCAATATTTTAGACTGCTGCTTTCAATTGTTTGTAAAGGTATTTATTTACCAGGAAATATAAAACTGTTTATGTATGGTTGATTGTAAATATTAAAATTGAGCTTTACATGCAATTTAATTTAGTACATTAAGAGTAAATATTATTATGTAACTTGTCATGTAAACGAATATAAGTCAGAAAAAGTGGCAAATTCCATGGATTAAATAGTGTATATATGTTTTGGGCACATTGAGTGAAAATATAAAACTGTAATATATCATGTAAACAAGCACTTGTCACATTACATGGCAACTTATTTTAATGTAAAGATCTTTTTGTAACTTTCAATTGTAAATATATCTTTGACGTCGACTGTACATATCTACGTATAAATAAAATTTAAGTGTCTGTTTGTAATGTTAAAATAACAACTTTAAAAGTATTTTGTAGCGAAAATAAATTCTTATTTTTTAATTGTTGTGTGTCTGTCTGTTTGTTTCGGGACTTTCACTGGCAGATACCTGATGTTATATGCAACTTTTATGGGTTATATGTATTTTTTTATAGCGGGGACGCCGGTGAAACCACGGGGAAAGGCTAGTTTAATATTAAAGTTACAGAATACAATTCAAAACATAACATTAAAGTGCCTACAGTTTGTAAAAAATAGCATGAGTCTTGTGACAGTAGCCAGAGTGATGTGAAAATGAACCATATGACATTGGAATAAGGTTCATCTGAATCTACATACTCTTAATCATAGATGAACTTTATTGCAAAGAGATAAGACTCATTTTCCTATCACTGGCTACTGTCACAGGACTCGTGCTATATTTTAGGAACTGGTAGTATTAGGGTTCATTTTTGAATACGTTCTCCATTACTTTTAAATACATTATATATCAAAGAAGGTTTTATGCCAGAGAAATATAGTTTTTAAGTACAAATGAAAACTTATCGGTTTAAAAAAGTTTTTTTTTTTTCAGAAAACACTTCAACACCTAAGCGACATAATATCAAATTTGCGACCTTCCTCTGTCAAATATATACATAAAACACTGTCTGCCTGTCTGTCAACATACAAAAAAAATATGAAAAGATATCCACAAATATTAATCACAAGCATGGAGAATTTCTGCGAGTCTTTACAGTTGGACAAAATAAGTCTAAACATTGAAAAGGACAGCTTCCTTACCAACCACGCAGATATTGTCAACTCCTTAAAACTAATGCTTGACACATTTGACACAGACCTGTCAGTTTTGACAGCCAAAATTAGCTGTCAAAAATGGGCGATCATAATTCTCAAATTGTACGCCCGAGATGTCAATTTAAGATCGAAAATGTCTTATTTTACTGATATTTTGTGTGTGTCTATTAAATTTTTAACCCTGAATGATGTTAAGCAGTTAATTTTGGAAGGTTCCAAAGTTAAAGGGGCCTCGAATGAAATGATAGGCGTGAGATTCTGCCGGGATTTTATTATGGTTTTCTATGAGTATATCTTAGATGTAGCATTCTGGACTGATGAGATGACGCATTGTTGTCTTCTCTTAAATGACATTGTCCAGTATTCTATTAGACGAAGAAATCGGGAAGAGGAGTGCGAAAAAGTATTGGATCTAGTTGAAAAGGTAAGATTATCAGCTCATGCATGTGCTCTGTCGGGGCACAATCCTCTAACAATGAGGGAGGGGGGTACGGTCACGCGGATCTAGTGGGAGCTGATACTTCAAACGCTTTGGAATGTAACTTCTTGTGCATGCTGTCTTCGCGAATTTCCCTTCTTGAAAGCAGCCCGTTGTGGGATTGGAACCCACTATCATTGAAACCAATGGTTATATTGGATGCTGTGACTTTTTTATGTCAGTAGACTGACATCCAGGTAGACGGTCCACCTGATGGTAAGTGGCTACCGTCGCCTATGGACATTAGCAATACCAGGGGGTTTGCCAATGTGTTGCCGACCTTTATAAATCCTAGATGACAACTGGCTCTCAAGCGCAATTGCTGGACACACCAGTAGGTTTGGCCAGCCATACGGGTACTACAAAGTACCCTACCACAGTGCTATGGATTCCTCACGATGTTTTCCTTCACCTAAAACGACTTTTGTGAGGCTTTTGACGTCACTACCACAGCTACCATCGCTCTGTAATTCCGTGGGATCTCGCGGTGCAGAAAAAAAAAAATTATGTTAATTTTTCAGCTCTGGCCAACATACGAAATACATACAACCTTCGACAAAAAATACTCTTTACTCAAAGACTTGTTGTGTTTACCGAAGCAATTGAGCGCTGGATCGAAGCCCCTTCAGTGGGCTGTAAGCGCACTTACCTCGGTCACTGCCAGTCGTGACGATAAATCTAAATTGATCGGAGTTTTACCTGGGGGTGAAGAGTTCGGGTAAACTTTTTTTTTAAAAGTATTTATGATTACTTATTAATTAGCTTCAATTCGGTATGTAAAATAAAATATAACCAACGCCATTTAGAGATTTTAGGTTTCCAATGCTTATTTTACTATTTTGAGTTTTTAAAATTGTAAGATTGTTTTTATTTTCACATATTTGAGACCATTTGTTATTCTTTTGAGCACTATGATGTCATGCAGTAGGCTGAACAGGTTTTTAATTCCTGTGTCTAATTTAATTGTCATGCAATAGCGTTAGTGTCACGACTGTCATTGGTCAGTGGCAAAGATTTAGGATGTTCCGATATACACTGCAAACACTGTTCAGTGCTCTTACTGGGGAGAAATTCGTTCCGTTATGGACTGACAGTAGAAGTCATAAATCGTCGCCATTTTTGTACTGTGAGCACTGGCGTTTTCGATGTAAGGTGCTCCAGTATAACTAACTACAAAGGAACCTATAAAGGAACGACTTATCTGTATACTTAATTGACGTCACACCTTACAGTGCTCGCAGTGTATATCGGAACATACCCTAAATAATCGGTTTCCCCTTTTTTTGACGTGTTATACATTGGTTAGTGTTTGATACCCTTAAACTATTCAGTCTACTCTATGACGTTATCTCGGGAAAAAATTTGGAAATTTACAAAAGAAAACTACTACTGCTTAGATCATTTGATCCCAAAATTGCCAATTAGTCTATGAAGAATTTTCTATTTATTACAGCGAAACGTACAGACACTTTGCGTCCAATTTACCGACGCGATTTTCAGAACTAAATATCGATACTAATGCGTCTCTAAGAACATTACTAGACGCTCTATCGACAAATAAAGATCATACGCTACTGGATATTATTATAACTTTGTCTAGAGGTGAGCTATATCCCATTAAATGAATACTGCCCTTTTGAGGGATGAACATATAGGTTTAATCATAAAGGAAAATCCAAAATATAACAAAGTATTAATTTGTGTGCGGTCGGGGGACCCCCGCCAAGAACGAAGTTAAAAAAGGAAAAAGCGTTATATCCCCTTCATGAAACTCTTTCTCTCTCTCCCTCTCCCCCTCTCTCTTCTTTACAACAAATAAATACTTGTATCAAATTTTACAATTAAAATAAATAATAAATATTCTGGGACATTATTCCTCCCACACGGCCATCTGACCCCAAACTAAGCAGAGCTTGTACTATGGAAGCCAGATAACTGATATACTACATGTAGTACTTTTCTTTTGTAAATACATACATATATAGATAATTACAACCACACGCATTCACAATTCACACGCATTCGTATATAATAGAAAAAAGAGAAAGAGACATACAGAGAAAGATAAAGTCGCATAACTCAAGTCTTAAGTCGCGTAGCAAGGTCTTACAGCACAAGTAAAGGGAAAATTCCGAAAAATAAAACAAGTTGAAAATTAAGGTAAATTTTGGTAAGTACTTACAAGTTTTCGCGAAAATCTAAATTTGCCCATATCTTTTTATCGTGTTGACTCAGGTGACACACGGATAGACGGACAAGAGAGTGATCTTATAAGGGCTCCTTTTTTACCTTTTGAGGTACCTTTTATATTACCATCCACAGTTCTGCATTAAAAGGAGTGTAATACAGGATGAATTTTTCAAGTGGGTTTGAATGGCCAAGTCCTAAACTATAAGGAATAGTGAAAAATACTCAAAGGAGTCACGAGCCCGATTTTTGTAAAAACTAAAAAGGCATCGTTAGATTTTTGAAAAATCAATATTCCTAGGCAAGAATCGATTCCAGATTGGTTTCAAGATTCCTTATAGTTTAGGATATGGCCACCATTTTGTATACGCTGACTACAATCTTACTATGATAAGTGATGATATAGCCGAAGGTCGTAAACACATACAGCCTAGAAGGTACATAATTTATAATTTACAGGTGATGAAGCTAAAGGTTGGTGGGATGATGCTATAGACTCTTGCATGGCGACGCTTGCTCAAAAATCAGACTTGGATTTATATAATTTCGTGTACACACAGTGCTGGGAGGATCTCACTCTTGGCGTCTGCAACCGTGTGTTGGCGCCTTTATTAAGGTCGGTATAACTCGGAAAATTGCGGATTTACGAATCGGTGGTAACTTCAGTAGTTTTGGTCTTCGTAAATGCTCATTGTATGAAAGCATTTGACTATACTGGGAATGATACTGAAATTTCAAAAAAATACTTTTCATACAAAGACTGTCTACTAGGTCGGCATCGGAGAGTACGAAATGGATTATATTATTAAAAATGCCGTGGACGCGCACCTTAAAGGTCAACCTTGTAACTTGACAAATCAAAATGTATCAAAAAGGAGCGAGTTGATGCAGTGCTCAGGAAACTTCGATAGCACGATGTAGAATCTTGTGTCGCCATCTATCCCCTGGTGGTGGAAGTTTTTGTTTCTTGTGTAGTTAATAGGTAGACTAACCTAGCTTAAACACATGATGATATTTCTTACACCCTCAGGTATTCAACTCCAAGAATATGCGTAAGTTTCTTCTCCACACATTTGAACGATCTATTAAGTAAACTCAGAAAAGTACAGGGGAAAAGTAACGCACCAAATCACTATAAATATCATAAATACGTTGTAGACTACACGAGGGCGTTGATCTTGCTGCAAATAGCTTTTGAAAAGGTTGGTATACGATTGAAAAAAATAATAACATTAAATATAAAAAAATAATAATAATAACGAATGGGGTTCCGATTGAAAATCAGTTCTGAGGTGTGTGCTTACCACATGCCTTAGAGTGTAACTGAGTCGTAATAATTTTCGACATCACATAAATTTTTGACGTGACAACGTCTTATAATTCGATGGAGCCGGCTGCACGCACGAAAAAACATGTCTCATGCGGCGTTACCTCGCTCTGAGGCGTGAAGTGCAAGCGAGAGCGCGGAACGAGCGACAAAGAGGCACAATCGGCCTCCTTATGACGTTGTCACGTTCAACTATCGTCAGTAAACCTACTTTACAGACAACCGATTTTTTGTGCATTTATTGTCTGTGCTCTTTCTACTTGATTGTCTTGCCAATGTGTGTGTGTACAATTCTGTAATGTTGTGTGTTGTTGAATAAATGATTTTTCTTTCTTTCTTTAATAAGAACGTTTTTTAAAGTGTCCAAAATTTTTATAGTCCGCGCGGAACTAGTTGACCGCGCCTTAGGTATGAAAGCAGTGGGACGGAGGGGCGGAGGCGCTTACTGTCTGTAATCTCATGCTATCACTATAACTCAGGGGGCGTCCATTAATTAAGTGAAGCGATTTTGACGATTTTTTCCCCCTCCCACCTTGCTGAGATGTCGTGAGATTCCATCCCCCCGCCCCTAATCTCATTTGAGTATTTCCAAAATGCGTATTTTTAGTGTATATATGTTAATCTGCATGTGATTTGCTTAACCCCCCGTCCCATCCCTCACATACCTAAGGCGCGGTCAACTAGTTCCGCGCGGAATAGTTATAATTAATATTACGCACCTAGGGTGATAAGTAAGGCCTTCTCGCCCGCGGACTGACATAAGTGCGGGTGAGGATGCCCTACGATTCTCCCGTGTACAGTATTTATTCTCACACCTCCTCGGCACTAGTCTAAGGTAGAAAAGTATGGCCGCGGATTATGTCGTAAGCGAAGCCCTAGTTTTCTCGCTAGGTTAGTGTAGTTTTGCCCGGGAGAGAAGGAGGCACTTATGACCCGCACACCGGGGACGAAATGTGAACTTTACATCAAGGTGTGAGTTGTAAATATATCTAATTTTCCCGTATATAAGATCAAAATTAGATTCCTCCGAAACCGTGGGTCAGAAGTTAGTAAAGTATATACTTTACTACATCATTCATTCATTCTTTGTCATCAGATACCGGCCGCAGATCTAGAATCCCCGAAGTCCTTACTGTATAATCATTATACAATGGAGGTGGAACAACCATGGTACATAGTGCGTGAAGCTTGCAAGCTGTGTACCACGCTCAGAGACAAAGTCTCATGTATTGAGGGGGGGGGGAAATATTATCGGTAATATTTTATATACTATGGACTATTTTTTAGTTTTTATGGTTCCGTACCTCAAAAGGGAAAAAGGAACCCTTATAGGATCAGTTCGTTGTCCGTCTGTCTGTCAAGACCTTTTTCTCAGGAACCAGTGGAGGTATCGAGTTGAAATTAATATCAAATACTCAGGTCTGCGATATCTTTAAAGCTGTGAAGAAATCAAACTTCTAAGTCAACGCAATCAAAAGATATGGCTGTTTATGGCGCATATTTTGAGACTCGCAACTACTTGCGAGGGAATCAAAACCTATAGGGTACTTCCCGTTGACTTAGAATCATGAAATTTTGGTAAACTTACTTTCCGCCCCGCGGTTTCACCCGCATTCCCCAGGTATCTTATGTTTTCCCAGGATTCATCGCGATCGGTTCAGCGGTTTAAGCGTGAAAAGGTAACAAACAAACAAACTCACTTTCGCATTTATAATATTAAAGTTAGGGTTAGTATTTGCAGTTGGTAAACTGACCTCGGCCTATGTCGATGTATGGGGACAACAGTTTTCCAACGACAAAGGTAAGTTTGTCCCTCAATCCTTATCTTATAAGTTTATACGGAACCGTCTGCCTGCTTGTCAACCTACTGACATAAAAAAAATATCGGTTATTGTGGTTTTTTTTTTAATGGATGTTACCTCGGTTCTTCATTCTAGATTATTCCATTGTGCCGCCTTCAACTGTCAAAGCGCGGCTACTTGCCGCCGAATGCCGGAAGCGAAGTTTTACTTGAAACTGTTCGATGTTAAAGTGTTGAATTCTCTAGTTGATCCACATTTTGTGTATAAACTCCCTTTGAGGCTGCGTTGGGTAAGTTTATTACTATTATTGGAACGAAGTTCTTAGGAGTTAACTGGTAGGAATGGTCACGTAACAAAAAAGCGTTACAATGTGATGTCACCAGTTATGCCTCTTCCATGTTACTTTTTCTCTCTCTCTTTCTGACTCTTTCTATTATATACGAGTGTGTGTGAATTGTATAACTTGATACAAGTCTTTTTTTTGTAGTTTTAATTCATACGTGAGTTGAATTGTCTCATTATTGCAATTTTATAAATATAACTGGCTGTCCCCCGCGGTTTCACCCGCGTAGCGGTATAAAAAATAGCCTACGACCTATTCTCAGACCTACCGAATATACATATCGAGATTCAAGAACTGAAAACGGCAACAAGTATACGTACTACAAAAATAAGAGAGAGAAAGTCGCGTGGAGGAGGAGGTTTCGTTCTGCCAGTCAACTCCTACCGCTAGCCGCTCAAAGGAACTTCGTTCCAAAAAATGTGGAAAAAGAAGTAAAAGTATCTAACTACATGGTTTTGGTAACAGAGCATCCGCACCCGTCGTCACGCGACCTCCATCTCTGCCTCGAGCGCGGCCCAGCGCGGCGCCGGCGCCACGCGCTCCAGCACGGTGCCCACGCGCACGCGCCTGTTCCTGCGCACTCTGTCTGACAACCCGCTCAGATACGACCTTTTCGATGAGGATGATGAAGGGGCCGATATGGTCAGTATACAATATTAAATCTTTAACTAGCTTCCGGCTAGATGGCGCTATATGACGTTAACCGAATACGAAAAGATTTTCAAAAAAAAAGACCGAGCGAAGGTCGGTCGCCCAGATACTATTTCTTGAAAACCCTCGTCTGCTAGCCCGTAGTGTGAAACTTATACAACGTGTGCAGAATGCCTGTGCTCGCTTCTGTTTTAATATCCCACCTAGAGCACATGTAAGTCCCTTTTTGTTATAAGGCAAATGTTCTGAAAATGTCATATCGTAGAGATTTTCACCTTGCAAGCCTTCTCACACAGTCCCCAAAATACTTAGGTATATGACAAAATTAAATGGGGATATGAACACAATCCAATTAATACACGTGCATCAAAGTACATGCTTTTGATTCCACATCACAGAACAGCAATATTTGAAGGCAGTTTTCGTTACGCCGCCATTAAATGTTGGAACAATTTACCACCACCACTTCGTGACTGTCAAACTATGTCAAGTTTTAAATAAAATTATAGAATTTTGGTGTCACCTTTTTAATTTCGCCATAAGAATTTGCAGTGGCGGTGTATCGAACCTAATTTTAGCACAAAGGACAAAAGTTATTCTCTCTTTTTTCATCCTAACCTCAAATATTGGAAATAATTATTAATATTTTATGCTTTTAACGGTTTAAAGTGTATCCATTTTGACGCAGGGGCGTCCAAACGTCAACTGAAGTTGCCGCTGAAAATCAGCGTTGTGGGTTTATTTATACCGCAACTATAATGCTGAGCGGTTGCCTTTTGTTGGCAGTATGTTAATAATTTTAGTATAAGCATGTAATAGATTTAGAAATTGATATACAGGGTGATTTTTTTGTCACTGGCCATACTTACAGGGGTTGAAGTACTCGTCAATATGAACAACTTTTATTATGAGACCAACTCTGATATCGTATAAAATAAAATAGTTGCTTCATACATTTTGGTCGAGTAGGTATTGAACTTTTGTATGGACAGCTGATAATTTTTTTGTGATCTCGAGAGTTAGTCCCATGATAAAAGTTGTTCATATTGATGAGTGCTTCCACCCCTGCAAGTATGGACAGTGATTAAAAAATCACCCTGTATACTGTCAAATAAAAAAACTATTCTATTCTAAAACAAAAAAAAATTCATCGTCTCATCTATCGGCAGATGGAAACACAGGAGCTACAGTTGAATGACAACGAGTTGAACAGTCACGAGTGCATGGCAACACTCACGTGTCTGTTGCCTCACGTGTCCGAATTGCAAGACGCGGACGCGAGCTGGACGAACAATGTCGTGACAATTCTGAAAGATGGGGGCAATGTTGCTCGCCTATTGGCACAGGTCAGTTAAATTTGATGGACCGGTTGTCGTGATTCGATTCCAATTCAGGTAGTGTCCTTCGGCCTAAAAAACCTTCGGCTTCGGCCAAAATAGACCGAAATTTTGGTCGAAGCCTAAGGTTTCTAGCAAGCGCCGTAATTGAACGAACTGTGACGAATCGAAGCCAATGCTTCGGTCGGACACTAGGGTTTTTAGGGTGTGGCGATAGCCGATTCGGCTTCGGCAAAAAAAGAACTACCTTCGGCCGGACACTACACTCAGGACTGATATTTGTGTGCATGAACATGTCTGTTTGTCCTGAGTCTGGGTGTAATTATCTATACAAGTATGTATTTACAAAATAAAAGTAGTATATGTAGTATATCAGTTATCTGGCTTCCATAGTACAAGCTCTGCTTAGTTTCGGGTCAGATAGCCGAGTGTGAGGAATGTCACAGGATATTTATTTATTCATTATTTCATATATTCATTCTATTATCATTTCCGTAGGCCATTTGCAACTGCAAGGAGGAGTTGAAGCCCCACGCTAGTCATTTGCGCCCGGCGTTACTCGCTTTCATTAAAAAAACTGTCACTGCAAGCAATACAGTAAAAATATTAGATGGATTACATATTGACACTGTAAGTATTGCCCTTAATTAATAATCTAGTCTAACAGTTCCAGGGTTCTCAACCCTCGACCCTCACCCCTCAACCCCCCTAGGGTTGGGGGATGAAGAAATCAACGAAGTCACGACCCTTTCTTTAGTGTAGACGGTTATCCATAACGCGTATGCTATTGGATGTGCTCAGTCATAGGTGCGCGCTTCTTCGTTCCAACCGAGTGTTCCACGACACTCGATATTTTTTTTAAGCTATTGTATAGCTTTTATCAAGAAATTTCGTAACGAAAAAATTCCGTAACGAGAAAACCTAACACCTCCCATACACCCATACACGTGTATGTATGTGTGTGTATGCTGTTTGTGAGAAAGTATATAGGTGTATAGGTATTTATTAATATCAAAGAAAAAAAAAGAAAAAAAAATACATATATATATATATATAAGTGCATAAGTTGATAAAAAATGCTATGCAATAGCTTTACCGCGGCAGTCCCCGAGTGCCACACGTATTTTTGTTAACTTTATTGTCATATACAAATATTTTCAGTGAGACTAGATAAATAATTTTATGTAATAAATCTGAGTTGATTTTGAAAAGTGTAATTGCTGAGTTTCTTGCCGGCTCTTCTCATTAAAAGCAACCTTCCGAACCGACCGTTAGAGTCAGACAATTCATAAGTGCTTGTGAAGGCCTATTTGAATATAAATATTTTGATTTCCTTTCATAGTTAGGATTCTTTTCGTCTCCCCAGCTCGACACCTTAATCCATTGGCGCGAAGATACAATAGAATTGAATGAAGATGCGCATGCGCACCTAAACTCGGCCATAGAGTATTTAATAAACACGTGTGTAGAGAATAAACAGAAGGAGTCGCTGTGTAACAGTCTTGTCGATGATTTGAAAAGAGTTTTAGAAGTCTATGGTTGCTTTGTACATGTTGAATGGAAATGTATTGAGTCTAGCATTGCGGGTGAGTTATAATTTTATTTTTATTTATAATATACAAGCTGTTACCCGTGGTTTCACCTGCGCGTTCCGGGTATTAAAATTTGCCTATAACCAATAAAAGTATCTGCCAGTGAAAGTCCCGTCAAAATCGGTCGAGCCATTTTGGAGATTAGCCGGAACAAACAGACAGACAAAATGAAAGTTTTTGTTGTTATAAGTACGATATACTTTCATATGCATTTAGTAAAAAGCTGTTATTTTTAAACTACAAACAGACACTTCCATTTTCTTTCTTTACTAGCTTCCGTCCCGCGGCTTTACTCGTATTCTTTTAAAGGTCGGTGTTTGACCACAACCTCACTATGGTAAGTGATGATGTGGTCGAAGGTGGTAAGCACACAAAGTCTAGAAGGTATTTAGCTCTCAAATGCAACTGCCGGAACACACCAGTAGATGCTTGGCAACAGATATTTCATCTTGAGGGTGGTAGCCAACCAGGTGGGTACTACAACCCTAGCAACGTGCTCTGGTTTCCTTATGATATTTTCTTAAGAATGTAAAGAAAATCACTTCACTCATATATGAACTCTTTCCTTTAAGTTTGTCTTTGCCGTGTTATTGACAAAGCATCGAGATGTCACGACTGACAGTGGAGACATGTGTGTGTAATGTTTTTTTTTTAATTTAATTTAATCCTTATGCATATTATATAAAAATATTAACTTTCTGCACTCCTTCTCCATATAAACTTTAACTGTGCCAAATTTCATACTCAGGGGAGTAATTTTCGTAAAAATGGGTACCTACAAAGATTTGCTTCACATGTTTATATTATTATAATTTTAGGCACAAAACAAGGTATACAAATACTGAAACATATAATAAAAAACAACATATATATACCTCATCTATTGCCAAGGTTATTGGCCAAGTTTAATGACAAAGACTTGTCGCCAACTGTCATTGCCGAACTGTTTGGCAAATCCTTGGCCGTGTGCGACGATGCATCTGTTAGGAAGGAATCGTTGGACAATTATAGAAAGAAATTAGAGAATGTACGATCAAGAAATATTAGTGAATATATAAAGGTTATGTATTATGCACAGATTGGGTATAGTTGGTGCTGTGATGACAAACATTTGAGGTGAGTCCTTTTTTTTATAGTTACTTTTTTTCAAAATCGTCTCAATTTCTTATTTAAACTGCTTTAAAAAGTTATAAATTTCTGAATTCGACCCTTGCAACATATATTTTTTTCTATTACAAAGTAATGGTTTAGAGATCTCACACTTTTACCACTCCGAAAACAACTACTTATCTGTCGAATAAAAAATATATGCATTCAAAAAATCATTTTAAATAAATTTACCGAAACTAAACAAATAACACAACGAACGCTGTCAATTCCCAGCGAAACTGAATGGAATTTTGATGCGTTTTATGTTTTATTGCTTTTCTGATGACTAAAAAAATATTTATTTTCTGATAAATTCCGCAAGAACACTGATTTTAGGGAGACTGGAGCCTTAAGGCGAGAACTTATTTAACGTGAAAAACGAGGGTTCGAATCCTACAATGAGCTTGAGCTTTCGGTGAAGGAAAACATCGTGAGGAAACCATAGCACGGTGGTAGGGTACTTTGTAGTACCTGCCTGGCTGGCTATCACCCTCAAGTTGAAAATCTGTCGCCAAATACCTACCTAGCCAGTATCCCTCCTAACCTTTGTTTGCTTATCACCGTCGGCCATATGGAGGAGCAAGGTGGAGACTCCACTATTGAAAAGGGAAGATCTTCCAGCAGACTAGGTCATCGTGTCTGGGGACCGCGGTCCAACTGTAGATGTTGGTATTATTTTACGCGATATCAGAGTTGGACCCATAGTAAAAGTTGTTCATATTGATGAGTACTTCCACCCCTGCAAGTATTGCCAGTGACTAAAAAGTCACACAGTATTTACCGAGTGCACAGGATAGCATTTCGATAGCGCGATGTAGAATCTTGTGGCGCCATCTATCGAGTAGGGGATGGTTTCTTGTGTAGATGATAGATGTCGCTACAGCTGCATCAGCAATCACTGATAATTTCTTTTAATTTTAGAACAATAATTAATCTAGTACTAAAACTAGACAAGGAAAGATCCAAATGCTTAAAAATCATTTCATTATACCTATCTAATATGAAGAGCACAAATGATGTAGTAACAGAAATGTTCGAAACCATAGACCTATGTGAATTGATCACCACAGGTGAAACGGAAGCTATTACAGTGGTGATGAATGGCCTCAATGTGATGAGTAAGGATATGAGACGTAGATGTGTGTTGGTAGTGGCCAAATATTGTGCGCACGCGCTGGTCAATGTGAGAAGGGCGGCGTTGCAAGTTATGTTGAAAGCTTTTGACGGTGAGTTATTTTTTATTTTTTACTAGCGACTCGGCCCGTCTTACTACGGGTGCAATTTATATACACAAACCTTCCCCGTTTATCGCTCTTTCTGTTAGTGAAAACCGTATCAAAATCCGTTGCGTGGTTTAGAAGAAGTAAGCTGAGAAACAGACATAAAAAATACCTTAAAATTAATATGATTTTCAGCATTATTCGATGTCGATTCCCAACCGCCATCAAAAAGACAAAAAACTGAGACCACAACAGCTTTACTAGAGACAATAGGTTCGAATGATCCTTATATTAATGAAATTATGAGTTGTTTGGGACGTGGAGTCGCGGATAAAGACGAACAGACGGCTAGTATTATTAAGACCGGTGTGGCGGCTCATTTGAGTACAGATTCTTCTGTTAGGTAAGTCATTGGGCCGTAGTTTAGAATAAAACATACGTAGGTACAGATTTAGTGATTCATTTTTCGGTGATGTAAAACATGGAGATGCATGGATTATGTCCCCCCCTTGGTACGAAAATGTAACTATGAACGTGCGCCTTGTGGTTTTGACACGAGCCGTCGCGGTCAGTTGATAGCTCACGTCGGAAAGAGATAGAACTATGGGATAAGAGAGTTTTTATTAGGGATTGAAAGATTTCGTACCTAAACGATTATGGCGATGATAGCTCAGTGGTAGTGACGTCGGATGACGCGGCGAAGGTCATGGATTCGAATCCTACAATGAGCTTGAGCTTTTGGTGTAGGAAAACATCGTGAGGACACCATAGCACGGTGGTAGGGTACTTTGTAGTACCCGTGCGCCTGTCTGGCTCAAGTTGAAAATCTGTCGCCAAGCACTTATTGGTATGTTCCGGCAGTTGCACTTGAGAGCCAGATACTTTCTAGGTTTTATAAAGGTTGGCAACACAGTCAATCCCATTGCACTGTATTCCATAGACGTCGTCCATAGACGACGGTCGCCATTTACCATCAAGTGGACCGCCTGCCTTCTTGCAGACTTCTGACATAAAAAATAGTTTTTATTAAGTATTGATCCTTCTGCACCGTACAACTGTTTCGTATTCTGTGGCTGTGGCAGGGGCGGACCTTGAGTTTGTGGGGCCTTGGGCTAATACTTCTTGGGGGCCTGCCCAATTAATCAACAAATTGCCATTTTCTGTCGATAATAATGTAGCAGTTCCCCGTACCAAAACAATCGACGGGGACCCGTCCGTTCGATAGATGGTTTAATTGATCTCAAGGTCGCCAACCTAATGATAGAGATTTTTTTTAATGCACATTATTGTCGAGTGTTTTCAATGCGGGCTGGGGGCCCTGGGCTGCAGCCCAAAAAGCCCTTATCCCTTCGTGATTTACAGTTACCCATACTATAAGTTGTTCATGTACATCATCGTTAAAAATACGTATTACAGATTTACAGAATGTTTTTACATGACAATATACCAACCTATAATAAATACTAATAATAGTGCACATTCTGTCAGTCTGTACGCTTTGTTGGAAATGTACTTCAGCGACTTGAGAGCGCAGGATAGATTCAAGAAGATTAAATTGAAGGATGAACCATTGGCGATAGCGTAAGTCTTTTTATAGCTAGAGTAATTCTGGTCACGCTTCGGTGTGGCTTTTCCAATTTATTAGCTTCACTTGTAATTGCATACACGTTTAGTTTGGATGGTTAGCTAAGTGACATCATTCTAAATCCAATATGGCGGACTCCCAAAGATGGCGGACTATTTATTGTTGACTCTCATGGGGATCAAATGAAAGGGTCTGCAGAGAAGAATACGTAAAATAAAATAAAATAAAATGATGTCACACTAAATTCAATATGGCTGACGCCCCATGATGGCGGATTGAATTTTTTTTTTGCATTTGATCGCCTAATTCTTGAGGCAAGTTATAGACTTCATTTTATCCCGGGATTGTGCGGTCGAAACCGCGGGGGAAAGCTAGTTTATAAATAGATGTCCGTAATTTTTTTTTTATTACTGACAGGATTGTTTGACCACAATCTCGCTATGGTAAGTGATGATTAGGCCGAAGATGGTTAGTGCACAGCGTAGAAATGAGGCCATGATACCTCAGTGGTAATGAAGTGGAATTCCATGGCGAAAGTCGGGGGTCGAATCTTACAGCCGCGATCCCGAGGGTTCTTTAGTTTTCCCGGAATAAAAGTAGTCTATGTGTTAATCTAGGGCGTCAGCTACCTCCGTACCAAATTTCATCAGAATTGGTCAAGCTAGCTACAAACATACACTCACAAACTTTTGGATTTATAATATAAAGTGTGAGATCGCAGTTGTTTAATAAGTAAGTTACTATTTCAGTGATGATGGAGGTCCGTCAAGGACATTGACGAAGAATTACCACGGAACATTCAGAAGCACTATGGGAACCACGAAGAATACCAACCGAGGTTATATTTTTCTTTTACTAGAAAGAAGGAAAGAAAGTTTTTTTTTATTTTATGCACGCATCCAACGCACACAGCTTCAACAAAATTTCAACACGAAATATGCATCAACACATAAAAAAAGAAGATATTATGAACTAATACAAAAAACAGAATAAAGACACTATGATAGATTTTTTTACATAAATAAATAATAATAAAAAAAATACGACTAGGCTGAATGGCTCTGAGCCTTTGTCTGCCTTTTGACAAAAGAAATAATAATACTATATTTCTAGCTTTCCGTCACTTGGATTCACCCTATATTAAAAAAAAAGTATCTGGATGACCGACCTTTGCTCGGTATTATTAAGGGAAAAATAATAATCGGACTGGATACATCTGGACTCGAATCGGGGTCTTCTGGTTTCAGGACCGCCCGATTTCCTACCTGAGCTATTATAACCTTGTAGATGGTGGCGAAATTTACCTTCGTATTCTAGTGATTTTATAGAAGTTTTTCATTGCCTGAAAACACGGATAAAACGACGTTTTCTAAAAATGAAACCTACCTAGATCGATTTATCGCCCCCGAAACCCCTTGAATACTAAATTTCATGCAAATCGTTGGAGCCGTTTCCGAGGTTCAAATTATTGATTGCTCGTTTAATGGTATTAGATATATTGATACATTTACAATACTCGCAAACTCTCAATTTATTGGAGCGAAGTTCCTACGCAGCTTGCGGTAGGAGTTGAATGGCAGGAAAGGGAACGTAACGAATAAACGTTACCTTTTATACATAAAAGACAGCCATGACGTCACCACTCATGCCCCCTCCATGCGACTTTCTCTCGGTATAAGAATTAAAATATATACATAATAAAGCTGCAGTCTTAGTTTGTTTGAACGCGCTAATATCTGGAACTACCAGTCGGATTTGAAATTTTATTTAATTTGATAGCCCAATTCTTGAGGAAGGTTATGGATTATTTTTTATCCCGGGATCGCAGGTGAAACCGCAGGGAATAGCTATTTGTATATAAAATGCTTGCAATTACTGCAATATTTATTATATATGTATATTGTATACTAATTAACTATTAAGTTCCTTATAAACCTATGGGGGTAAACGGGGGAAATATGGTAACTGAAAGTAATCGGAGTACGAAACTTGGGGAAAATATCGCTCTCAGATTATTAATTTGTCATTTTACGGGTTTTTCGAAATTTACCCCTAAGTAGGTGGAATGGGGAGCTAATCCCCCTTATTCAGACCGGCTAGGTTGAGCTCCCGATTCGGTAGACAAACTGATTGAGTAGTCTACTGAATAGGATGGTTTCTATTTTTTCAATTCAGACTTCCATTTGCACAGAGGCAGTCTACCGGTACACGATCGCTGCAAATGAATTCTGCGACTAACACAGCATCAGCCTAAATTTAATGAAATAAAATCATCCTTTCCGATCGGAATGGTAACCGATCGGGTCTGAATAGGGGGGAATGTTTGCATCGGTCCTTACTAATATTACCAAACAAGTTTTTAAGCCAAACCAATTTTGATGAAATTTGACAAAATCAGGGAACGAGGCACAAGTCCATAGTACAAGCTCTGCTTAGTTTGGGATCAGATGGCCGACTGTGAGAAATGTCCCAGAATATTTATTTCTCTTTATATTTCAGATAAAAAACACATCAGTATAGATGTACAAGTTCCCATTGATTATATTTTGGGGAATTTCTTGCAGTTCGCAAAGGTAAGCCGCTATTGTTTTTAGGGATCCATACCCGAAGGGTCCAAACGGAGCCCTATTGCTGTCACAATTTTGTTCCGAAGATTTTTTTAACCTCCCATTGACCTATGAACTTGAAATTCGATGATAATGATTATTATTACGTATATTTTACTAAGAAATACCAAAATATTGAAAAAATCTGAAATTTTCTTTTAAATTTACATACCTAGAGTTGTGTTTGACCACAATCTCACCATAAGTGGTGATGTGGCCGAAGGTGGTGAGCACACAAAGTCTAGATGGAACTTACGTATGGATTCATTGGCTTTTTGTTGATGGAAAACATGTAGAGGAGATCTGCATACACGAGAAGTTACATTCACAATCGTGTGAAGTATCAACCTGCACTGGGTCCGCGTCGTGGACCATGGCCTCCCCCCTCCGTATTAAGGAAGGCTTGTACCACAATCTCACTATGGTAAGTGATGATGTGGTCGAAGGTGGTAAGCACACAAAGCCTAGAAGGAACTGGCTAACAAGTGCAGCTGCCGGAGCACACCAATAGGTTTGGCGACAGATTTTCAACTTGAGGGTGGTAGCCAGCCAAGTGGGTACTACAAAGTACCCTACCACCATGCTATGGTTTCCTCACGATGTTTTCCTTCATCGAAAGCTCAAGCTCATAGTGATAATGTAAATTTTTCATCACCAGATAAACCCTCAAGCTTCTCAAGTGCTAATCATCGAGTTAATGAAGATCCTAACCCCCGAAGACAATTTCAACTTTAAAGCAGTAATGTCCCGGCTACTCGCTGAATTGGTGAAGAAAGACCCGAGCGAACTAACGCCGGTCATCCTGCAAGCTTGCAAAATTTTTATCGATGATGTGTCTCGGATTGAAGGGTGAGTGATGAATTTAGTACTCTGACTGACTACCACAAATTGAACTTTCGAAAAGCACTTACCGCTGTGTTCCGGC
Source organism: Tetheella fluctuosa (assembly GCA_951216915.1). Lineage (NCBI taxonomy): Eukaryota > Metazoa > Arthropoda > Insecta > Lepidoptera > Drepanidae > Tetheella > Tetheella fluctuosa. The sequence continues at coordinate 1,141,337 of OX578242.1, forward strand.
GGCTGTATTTGAGAGCCAGTTCCCTTCTGGCCTTTTTGTGGTTATCACCTTCGGCTACATCATCACTTACCATGGTGAAATTATGGTTAAACGCAAGCATTTAAGCATTGAGATCGGATAAAAATGGCGGACTTTCACGAATAATTTCTAATCTGTCTGTATCTAATCAATCGTTATATATTTCATAAATATTATTGTATTGCGTTATGAGATAGTTGTTGTACTACATTGTGGAACTGATATTTCGATGACTGCGTGTTCCATATTTTTCTAGGTTTCAAACATCTGTGGTGAAGTTAAAAGATTCTACGTTAGGCACTGAAGGTGAACAAATAACCAAAGTGCTTCTCGAAGATGTACTATTAAGATGTCGAGATCCTGACCAATTTGTGCTCGGGTAAGTGATTTATAAACTAGTTATGCCCCGCTGTTTTTATCACCATAAACACAGGTCTAAATAGCCATACTATAATCCTAACCTAACCTAACCTAACTAATATTATGAATGCGAATGTCCGTTGTCTATTTATAAATCGGCTAACGCAAAAATATCGATGTCGTAAGTTTATACAAAAATCCCATCCTTTCAGTTTTTCCCGATTTATCCAATTTTCCAGGTAGTTTTTCAAATTTTTCTCTTCATAAGAACCTTCCTCGGACCTCAACGAATATTAAAAAAAAATTGCTGACTTGGTCCACCCGTTCTCGAGATTTGCGCTTAGCAACACTTTTTCCATTAATTTTTAGGGTTCCGTACCTCAAAAGGATAAAACAACCCTTATAGGATCACTTCGTTGTCCGTCTGTCTATCAAGACAGACCTTTTTCTCATTAACGAGTGGAGGTATCAAGTTGAAATGAATATCAAATACTCAGGTCTGCGATATCTTTAAAGCTGTGAAGAAATCAAACTTCTAAGTCAACGCAATCAAAAGATATGGCCGTTTATGCCGCATATTTTGACACTCGCAACTATTCAAACCTATAGGGTACTTTTCGTGACCTAGAATCATGAAATTTGGCAAGAAGCAATTTCTTATAGCACATATCAAGGAATAAATCTGAAAACCGTTTTGTTTTTTTTTTGCGATTACAAACTTATTTGCAGTTGGTAAACTGACCGCGGCCAATGTCGATGTATGGGGACAACATTTATCTTTTCGTTATTCATACCTATAAGTTTGTACGGAAGCCACGGTGCGCGAGTCCGACTCGCACTTGGCCAGTTTGTGACCAACTCTGAATACGCGAAAAAATATCAGCTGCTCCATACAAACGTTCATGAAGTACTTGATTTAATTTTCACTCTTTTCTCTTTCTGCCTTTGATATTATTTATTTCTCTATTCTAGATTTTCGGAAGATAACTTTGATGATCCTATGGAGGAATCACACACATTCAGTGTTGAAGGTAAGAATGTGGTACTGTCGTGGGTTCTAATCCTACAATGAGCTTGAGCTTTCGGTGAAGGAAAACATCGTGAGGAAACCAGAGCACGGTGGTAGGGTACTTTGTACACCCTCAAGTTGAAAATTTGTCGCCAAGCACTTTTTGGTGTGTTCGAGCAGCTGCACTTGAGAGCCAGTTTTGAGTGTCAAACAAACCCATAAAAAAAACTGTTTTATTTTTCTTGATATTACCGTTAGGGTCAGATCACACCGAGACGTGACGCGACGCGACGCTGCGCGCACATTTTAATAGAGCGTCTAACGTGTCTCTCTCACGACAGCCGTGTGTGAAGAGTTTTTTTTTTTACCAGACCTAGCTGCAACCTTCGGGAAACTATCGAACTGGGACGAGCTGACTATACAGCAGAAGTGTCGCGTAGAACGAACCTGTTTACCTGCGCTATGGACAGACAATGACACGTTTACTAAGCAGCTGGAAACATATACGGGTATGGATAATTGGAACGGAGTTCCTTGTCGTTCTGATTTGTTTGCGGGCTGAGGGGCTAAACCGAAAAATGAGTAACAATGAGAAACGAAAACCAAACCAAAAACCTACATCTTTTTGCAGTGATTTTTGAGGCACTTCCCGATCACCTAGGAAACTAACACTCTTTTCAATCGATTCAGCTTGCCGTCAATATTGAGTATATGCAAACATATTTTATAATTTTAACGTTTAAATACACTTTTTTTATTAATATAAATAAATACTCCGTTCCAACCGGGTGTCCATGAGACACCTCTCAATTTTTTATTTGTCTCAGTGATGGGAGCTTAATGCTTGTCTCTTTTTGGCATACGTACCGTGCCGCTATTTATGTTTACTTTAGATCCCATATATATTATTTCAAAAGATAAAGCCATTTATTCAGTTTAGGCCCTAGGAGGGCACTTATGAACGTCGAAGCTACTGAAGTTACCACCGGTTCGGAAGTCGCCTTCAACTGAGACGAACCGGCAAGAAACTCAACAATTACATTTTTTATGGTTTGGAAGAAAAATAAATATGATAAACTAGCTTCCGCCCCGTGGTTTCACCCGCGTTCCCGAGGGACCTTATGTTTTCCCGGGATAAAAAGTAACCTATGTGTTATTCCAGGGTGTCGGCTACCTCGAATGTCGAGACGGCTAAACTAGTATATTTTGCTTACTTTCACAGTCTGTTATCATACGGTATTTTATTATGGGGAGCAGCAGCCGATATTGAAACTATTTTTATACTACAAAAAAGGGCAATTCGTGCAATTTATAGTATGGGTCCTCGGGACTCATTAAAGCATTTATTTAAAGAAATAAATATAATGACTTTGCCTTCACTCTACATTTATGAAAATATAATGTTCATACGTAGAAATATAGGAATGTTTAAAACAAAAGTAGATGTCCATAATATAAATACAAGGCAAAGAGAGAAATTAGTTGTTCCATATTTTAGGTTAGCCAAAGTTAGCAAGTCATTCCTTGGTAATTGCGTTCGTTTTTATAATAAAATACCTAACTCGGTAACCAAGATGACCGATTTTAAATTCAAATTTTACGTGAAGAAAGTTTTGAAGGAAAAGGCTTATTACAAGGTAGCTCAATATATTGAAGATAGGGATGTTTGGAAATAGTTTCACTCTGCACAGGTGCACTTCGCATATTGTTTTTTTTTTATTTTATTTTTTTAGTTTTAGCCATTATGTAGCGTATTTGCTATTATTTAATAAGAACTTGTTTGCGTTACATTTTATTATTTACTTGGTATTGGTATTTTTCTTTTTGATTTAATTGTATATTGTATTGTACATTTTGCTGTTATTGAAAAAATATAGCCAATAGTCAGATTATAAAAAAAAAGAAAAATATATATAAAAAATGTAACCTTGCTGAGTTTCTTGCCGGTTCTTCTCAGTTGAAGGCTGATTTCCGAATCGGTGGTAGCTTCAGTAAATTCGACCTTCATAAGTGCCCTCCTAGGGCCTAAACTGAATAAATGGCTTTGACTTTGACTTTGACTTTGACTCCATACCAAATTCCATCAAAATTGATCCAGCCGTTTGAACGTGAAGATGTAACAAATATACAAACATACTAAAAAACTTTCGCCTGTATAATATTATAGTGTAAAAATTAAAAAAATATTCTAGACATTGATAAAATTGCGCGTTTAAAAATATAGTTCTGTTTATCAGGCGCTGGCTGGTTCCAGAAGATGGCGCTAGCGTACAGAGGCGAGAGGAAGCAGGACAACATGATGTGGCTGAGGGAGATCGATAGATGGCCGCGGAGACAATTCGTCATATCTGCTGTAAGTATAATTTTTACGAGTTCTTAGCCCGCGGCTGCGCTCGCGCAGACTTTAAAAATATCTACATCGCGATTATCTTTGATTAAATAATCGGTTTCCCCTTTTTTTGACGTGTTATAATATTTGTTAATGTTTGATAATTTATTTTGAACTAGCTTCAGTGTTTTCACCCGCGTTCCCGAGGGAACTTATGTTTTCCCGGGATAAAATGTAGCCTATATGCTATTCCAGACTATAATCTATGTCTGTGCCAAATTTCATCTAAATCCGTTCAGTAGTTTTTGCGTGAATGAATAACAAACATCCATCCATCCAAACTTTCACATTTATAATAAAAGTAGGATTAGTATGATACAGGCATCTTCCCTATTGTATAAAAGTCGGAAGTGACGTCACCAGTTATGCCCCCACGAGTTTTTTTTAAATTATTTTGTTTCAAAGGTAACAGAAGCGATTCAGTGGCAGTATACGAGTGACCACAAAGATGTGGTCCCATATGACATACGACCTTCGGATTGTCTTGCTGAATGGGCAGCCAGACTGATGCTCCGGTAAGGAAATTTTGTAAAATCTTGACGTATTCGTATAATCCCCTTTATTCAGACCCATTATGTTGCCATTCCGATCGGAAAGGAAGATTTTATTTCGTTAAATTTAGGCTGATGCTGTGTTAGTCGCAGAATTCATCCGCGATCGTGTACCGATCGACTGCCTCATTACAAATAGAAGTCTGAAATGAGAAAATAGGGGCCATCCTATTCAGTAGACTACTCAATCGATTTGTCTATCTGATCGGGACCGCAACCGAGCAGGCCTCAATAAGGGGGACTGACATATAGCGCCATCTCACAAAAAAACAGAATAGGTACGTCATACAGACAAAAAGCATTTTTAGTTATTCAATTTAATAGTATAATGATAAACTTTATTGTAAATTATTGTAAACTAGATTTCGCCCCGCGGTTTCACCTGCGTTCCCGTGGGACCTTATGTTTTCCCGGGATTAAAAGTAGCCTATGTGCTATTCCGGACTATAATCTATCTGTCTGCCAAATTTCCATACATACTCACAAACTTTCGCATTTATAATATTATTAAGGATCAATAAAGGTTAAAAGAAGTTCTGTGTTTGTATGTGCGCGATTTTCTCACAAACTGCACGACCGATTTTTATGATTCTTTCACTGGGCTAATCTATATACTTAACGGAAAGTTTTAGTGTATATAACACTAGCTTTTGCCCGCGAATTCGTCCGCTAGATTGCAGATCTGTCCGCGTCGTTTCTAATGCAAGTGCCCCTATAAACTGACCCCCCATTCAATATGAATATGCTTGAAATGAGAGCTTAAGTTATATTGGTTATGTCCTGTGAAAAATACGGATTTATCTTCAGAGCATCCCGTCTAACTCAGACCGACGAGGAGCCATCCCAAGAAGATATAATGCTGTCTCACTCGCACGAGCTGTTGTGGTGTGTGAGTGCGAGCGAGAGGGGACTGTCTACATTTGTTTTAGACTGCGTGAAGCGAAATACTTTGTGAGTATATACCATTTTACTATGCATTTCTATTTAATAGTAAGTGAGGTAAAGATTAGAGTAGATAGAGCTCCGTAAAATTATGTCTTTGTATGTTTAAATTGAACTCGCTAATCTCAGGAACTACCAAGTCTAATTTGAATGATTCTGTTTACTACTTGTCTGAAGTCTATAGTCTAGTATATAGTCAAGTCTATAGTCAAGTCTATAGTCAAGTCTATAGTCAAGTCTATAGTCAAGTATGTAGTCAAGTCTGTAGTCAAGTCTATAGTCAAGTCTAGTCAAGTATGTAGTCAAGTATGTATCACGTCTATAGTCGAGTATGTACCCAAGTTTATTTTCAAGTCTTTAATCAAGTCTATAGTCAAGTATTTAGTCAAGTCTGTTGTGTAATATGTAGTCAAGTGTATACTACATACATGACTACAGGCTTGTTAACTGTTCAATAATTTTTAGAAATTTATTCGAAGACGAGACATTACCCTGGCTGCATCAAAAAGTGCTGGCCCTCAGAGCGATTGGGTTGCAGCAAAACGATAATGACGTTTTGAGGAAAGCACTGGATACTGCAGGTATTTTTTTTTTACTATTCAGGATGAATTTTTCTACTGACCGTGGATGGGCGATTCTGAAAGTATAGGGAATAGCGAAAAATACTCCAAGTAGTTTAGGCGATGATAGCTCAGCGGTAGTGACGTCGGATGCTACGGCTTAGGTCGTGGGTTCGAATCCTACAATGAGTTTGAGTTTTCGGTGAAGGAAAACATCGTGAGCACGGTGGTAGGGTACTTTGTAGTACCCGCCTGGCTGGCTACCACCCTCAAGCTAGAAATCTGTCGCCAAACACATGCTGTTTTGCAGCTGAGTCCCAAGTAAAGCGGGCCGTGGTGGCACAGTAACACGACCGCCACCTCCCCCGCTACCTCCCCCCCTCCCCCGGTCGATACATGTCGCTAAAGTATTTTCTTTTTACAGAGAAATTCACTCCTCAATTTCTGGAACATTCTTCACCCGAAGATATCAATGCGATGAACAAATTAGTCTTGCAGTTGCATTACGATTTAAAATGTAAGTATATATAGCTTAGATGGATAGATGAGATAAATAGAGTGGCCGGCAAGGACTGGATTGAAAAGGCAAGAGATAGAGACGTATGGAATGAAATGGAGGAGGCCTTCACTCGTAGAGAGGTCCTTAATAAATAAAATGAAATTAATTATTAATAATGATTATTGATGCAATGCATGTAGTATTATAATTTGCATATAGTATAATAAGAAATGTAACTATTAAACTGAAATACCTAATTATTTTGCTAACTGGATTATACTTATTATATTATGCATGCTAAAAATTAATATGAAATGTGAATTGAAATGTAGTATTTTTTATTAAGGAAATAAAGAGGCTATTTATTATTATTATATTATAGCTTAGATTAAAACAAAAAAAGGGTAGATACGGTTACAATCCCAAGCGGCGTTTGGAACAGTAACTTCTGGGACATTATTCCTCACACCCGGCCATCTGACCCCAAACTAAGCAGAGCTTGTACTATGGGAGCCAGATAACTGATATACTACTTTTTTTTGTAAATACATACTTGTATAGATAATTTCACAATAAGGACAAACAGACATGTTCATGTCTGTCCTGAGTGGGAATCGAACTCACCAACCACCCCAACGGTATTTTTATTATATTACAGCTCTATCAGAAGATAAGTTGCAGAGTGTGTTACAAGAAATCATGCAGATAGATCGTCAGGAAAGAATATCACAGAAAAACAAATCAGTTTTGAAATCTATATATGAATTTGGTATCATTTACTATGACGATTTGTGGGCAAATAATTTAGGTAAGGCGTACTCATATTTATTACTAGCTGTACACCGCGGTTTCACCCGCGTTCCCGAGAAAAAGTAGCCTATATCCCTCTCCATATTATAGGCAAACTGCGTACCAAATTTCATCGCGATCGGTTCGGTGATTTAGGCGTGAAATGGTAACAAACAAACAAACTCAAATTTATAATATAGGTGATATTTTAACGACCGTCTGACGACATGAATACTTTATTCACAGATAATAAATCAAAAGAAGATGTTATAAACAAAATGGCTGACTTATTAGGGGTTGTTATAGATTATGGTACAACTGGGGACTTGTTTGCATCAATTATATTGAACAAATTGGATGATTTAGGACAAATGGATGAAAGTGTAGCGAGAAATGTACTCAGTAAGGTAAGATTGAAAATGAGGTTTTAAAAAATCGGTCAAGTGCGAGTCGGACTCGCGCACGAAGGGTTCTGTATCTATAAAAACGGCAAAAAAATCACGTTTGTTGTATGAGAGCCCATTAAATATTTATTTTATTCTGTTTTTTAGTATTTGTTGTTATAGCGGCACCAGAAATACATCATCTGTGAAAATTTCAACTGTCGTAACTATCACGGTTCATGAGATACAGCCTGGTGACAGACGGACGGACAGCGGAGTCTTAGTAATAGGGTTCCGTTTTACCATTTGGAACTCTAAAAAGAGAATCACAACTTAACATTTGATTCCAAACTAAGCAGAACTATGTAAAACAGATGACAGGGGGCTAAATAGGAAGCTCAAGCAATATTGCTAATGCAAATCATTTTTCCGAATTTACGGCAGTTCTTATATGCAAATCATCAATTCCAAATCTTTTAATAATGAACTAACTTCCACCTTGCGGTTTCACCTGCGTCCCCGTGGGATCTTATGTTTTTCCGGGATAAAATGTAGCCTGTAGCCTACCTCGATAAATGGGCTGTCGAACATTAAAATATTTTTTCAATTCGTACCAGTAGTTTCCGCGATTAGCGCGTTCAACCAAACCAACTCTTCAGCTTTATAATAATAGTATACATAGATTAGATTTGACATTTTTAGATCTAAATAAAATTAATTTTATATTTTCAATATGTTTTCAGCTTAACCGTTTATCCTTAGACGATTTCTCCATCGACCAAATAAAGAATAACACGCATCTATTCCCCGCCCATCTCCTAAAGAAATACGTGTTGGTGCTAAAATCGGAGGAAGAGGAAAATAATGAAAAATATAAACGGTGCATGCAACTCGTCGGCGACGCGTCGTTTACTTTTAACAGCTATTGTGAATTGTTGCGTCGGGCCTGTAAGCAATGTGGTAAGCTGAGAGAATTTACTATCTTATCCATCCTTAGAGTATACGCATAAGTATATGCATAAGCAACCTATAGAGCACGCCTTACTAAGTATGAACCGAAAGCACAAGTATGAACACAGAATGGTCTTAAAAGGGGATGCGGGAGACGCGGGACGGGTGCACACATTTTGTCATGCATGGAACATCGCTATGAAAGCGCTATACCATAGCTAAGTATCTGTAAAACTGTAGCTTACCATCGGCACAATGGATCGGAGCGATACTGGCACTCTATAGCTTGCTTATGTATACTCTATGCATCCATACTCCCCAGACCTTGCCCCAATAGACTTAATTTATCGCTAGTTAGTGTTGGTACTTCCATTTTGAAGCAGAGAAGAACATATTCAATTCCCTTCCTTACATAAATAAATTACATAATTTTTTTTATACAACTTTGTCGGCAAACAAGCATACGGCCCGCCTGGTAAGCGGTTACCGTAGCCCATGAACGCTTGCAACACCAGACGTATCACTCGCGCGTTGCCGACCCTTCCCCCCTCCCCGATGAGCTCTGGCGACCTTACTCACGCGCAGGAACACAACTATAAGTTATTTGGCTGCGGTATTCTGTAAGGTGGAGGTACTTCCCCAGTCGAGCTGCTCTTTGAGCGACATATCGCTATGCTCTACCTCGCTTAAAAATTCTCCTAATATGACACTCAAAACGAATCATTCCATAATTTCCCTTCACACCCCCCCTCCCCTCACACCTCACACTGTCACATTTATAGGTGAGAGAACTTTTTGACGGGAACTTGCGAAGTGACGTTGCGAATTTGTTTTATTTTCATGAAATCGGTGTATTTTGAGTTTTATTGAATGAAATTGGTAGTGATTTGTCCAATTAAGATCAATAGAAGTGCACGAGTGAAGTGAAATTAAATGAATGCGTGTATCGTGACTTTTCATGTTGTCTCAAATGGTCCACGAAAAGTTTTAGTAAAACAGCCACCATTTTACTAAAACCTAACTGACTTGACTATATGTATACCAGATTTAGCTTTGGCGTTTATATTTAAGGATATTAGACATTGATATAAAACGGTTTCATCCGCGAACCCCTATTTTACCCCCTTAGGGGTGGAATTTTCAAAAGTCCTTTCTTAGCGGATGCCTACATCATAATAGCTATCTGTATGCCAAATTTTAGCCCGATCCGTCCAGTGGTTTGAGCTGTGCGTTGATAGATCAGTCAGTCAGTCACCTTTTCCTTTTATATATAAATAAAAAAAATATATAATAAAGGGCTGTATGGGCTAGAACCCTTTCCCTTCCCGAATTAAGGGAAAATAAAACAAAAATAAATATATAGGTAGGAATTCGCACCGAAATTGATAATGTCATCATTATTTTAGATCCGACGGAATGGAAAAATGTATTTGATAGAATGAACGCGAAAATATTTGAAAATCCATACGCAGGAGTAGATTATCAAGACTTGAACAAGTATAAGAGAGACTTAAACGAGATCTATGAATATGGTAAGTGATAAATTTCATCACACACGGGCCATCTGATCACCAAATTAGTACTTAAGTATTTGTGTGAAATATAATTAAGAATATTACTAAAAAGTCGACGGGTCAATTGGGTGATGGGAAATATGGCATGGAATTACATTCATAGTAATTTTTGGTCGAAGCCGAAGAAAATCCTAAGAAATTCAGCACAAGATTGGCTAAAATCTGTACTAATATTATAAAGCTGAAGAGTTTGTTTGTTTGAACGCGCTAATCTCAGGAAATACTGGTTCGATTTGAAAAATTGTTTCAGTGTTGGATAGCCCATTTATCGAGGAAGGCTATAGACTTTTTATCCCGGGAAAACACAAGATCCCTCGAGAACGCGCGGAAAAGCTAGTTTATTATATAAATGATTTAAAACTTTAAAGTATTGATTGGCGTAGTGATGTCGGATGCCGCGGCGAAGGTCGTGGGTTTGAATCCTTCAATGATCTTGAGCTTTCGGTGAAGGAAAACATCGTGAGGTAACCATAGCACGGTGGTAGGGTACCAGTTCATTCTACGGCCACATCATCACTTATCGTAATGAGATTGTGTTCTGCAAAGTAAAATGTGCTCAACCCCCCCCCCCTCACCTGGGGGGATCGTGCCCCAGCAGTGGAGTGTGTACGCAATTTTTATTACAGATAAAACAGACTCCTCTAAAAAGCAAGAAATTTTAAATTCAATACAGAGACGGTTATCTCGCAATAAATTATCAACACTCCGGCTAACCGCTTTGTGTCCGACACTTACCACGTGTAAAGAGGGAGATAGCTGTCTCGCGAGACTGCTGGATGTGCCGCCGTCTCTTTCTATCGTCAAATTCGATGAGCAGGTATGATTACCAAAAATTACAATTTTTACTTACTAGCTTTAGGGGCGTCCATTAATTACGTGAGGTGCTTAGGGGAGGAGGGGGTCGAGCCATATCTCATCCAATCTCACGTGGGGGAGAGGGGGTCTCGGCGAATATCACGTCATATAATATTTTATTACGAATTTTATTAGTTCCTATTTAAGTATATTTTTGTTCAATTTTCTCACTGTGGTTCTGGACTACCTTCCGTTTTAAAACTAGTAGTAATGAAAATAATTAAACAAATTATGTTTTTAAAATAAATCCAACGCAATTAGCACAGATTAACGTATATACGCATTTTGACAAATATCACGTGAGATTAGGGGGTCGAGTCAAATCTCACGACATCTCACCAAAGGGGGAGGGTAGACGAAAAATCATAATCGCCCCACGTAATTAATCGACGGCCCCTTTCGTTCCGCAAAGTAGCCAATACCACTCTCGTCTATCTTCCTCCTACCTATACAGCCTTTTTGCATATTCCCTTCCTAAACACTAGCGACATCCACACAAAGGAACTTCCACTACTTATGGATAGATGGCGCCACAAGATTCTACATCGCGCTATCATAGTTTCCTGAGCACTGCATATATACGAGTTACCAACATCTACAGTTGGACCGCGGTCCTCACACACTATGACCTAGCCTGGTGGAAGATCTTCCCTTTTTAATGGAGGTGCCTTATTCCCCCTTATTCAGACCTGCTCGGTTGCGGTCCCGATCGGGACTGAATAGGATGGCTCCTATTTCCTCATTTCAAACTTCCATTTGTAATGAGGCAGTCGTTAGGTAAACGATCGCGGCAAATGACATCATCAGTCTAAATTTGACGAAATAAAATCATTCTTTCCGATCGGAATGGCACCGAATGGGTCTGAATAAGGGGAATTAACATTTTTTTTTATCAGGTAACTGTATTTACGGATTCAATCCGTCGGCCATGTTTGATAAAAGTGATACTGTCGAATGGTACATCACGCCGGTACTTGCACAAGGGCGGGGAGCCGCTGAAGAAGGACGCCTCCGCGCTCAGAGCGGCCAGAGCGGCCGCCCAGCTGTGGGACTGCGGACACTTCGTCGATTACAAGGTAGGTTAACTAAGTTTAATTTAACATCATTTTATATTATTTATTTTTTATTCATTTTTGTGTTTATGCGTATTATATTTCTTTAATAATTGTAAAACAATGCGATGATAGCTCAGTGGTAGTGACTTCGGACGCCGCGGCGAAGGTCGTGGGTTCGAATCCTACAATGAGCTTGAGCTTTCGGTGAAGGAAAACATCGTGAGGAAACCAGAGTACGGTGGTAGGGTACTTTGTAGTACCCGCCTGGCTGGCTACCACCCTCAAGTTGAAAATCTGTCGCCAAACACCTATTGGTGTGTTCCGGCAGCTGCACTTGAGAGCCAGTTCCTTCTAGGCTTTGTGTGCTTACCACCTTCGGCTACATCATCACTTACAATAGTGAGATTGTGGTCAAACACAAGCCTATACAAAGTAAAAAAAAAATGGAAAAAAAGCCAACATTGTCAGATAGTCCAAAAAAAAAATTTAATATATAAAAAATGTAACCTTGCCGAGTTTCTTGCCGGTTCTTCTCAGTTGAAGGCGACTTCCGAACCGGTGGTAACTTCAGTAGCTTCGACGTTCATAAGTGCCCTCCTAGGGCCTAAACTGAATAAATGGGTGTGTGGGTTCAATCTTGCTACTGAAAAAAATAGTATAGAAAAACCTTGTTTTCATAAATTTTTTAGCTAGTGACCCTATGTAAAATGATATATTCGTATATAAACTTAACATTATGAAAATAACAAATAGTTGAATAATTTCAGGTGACATTATTAAGTGACGATTGTGGATTGATTGAATATTTGGAAAATAACGAGAGGCTGCGCAGTTTTATACCAAATAAGTTTATTATAGACGGTAAGTACTTAATCTATACTATATATCTATACTAATATTATAAAGAGGAAAGATTTGTATGTATGTAAGTATGTTTGTAACGAATTGGCTCACAAAGTACTGGACCGATTTTAAAAATTATTTCACCGTTAGAAAACTACATCTTCACCGAGTAACATAGGCTATATTTTATCCCGGGAACGCGGTCGAAACCGCGCTGAAAAGCTAGTAATATTATAAAGCAGAAGAGTTTGTTTGTTTGTTACACTTGCTAGAAATAAGTCCATACTTATGGTTATTATATCGTTCATTAAAAGTTCTACACGAGTGGTTTTGGCGATAGTTTGTAGCAACTGATGGAAGAAAGAAAAGAAGAATATTTCGGTAGGATCTGCTGGGTACATAGAAACAAATTTTATAAAGTGGGGGCAGTCGATATCGGGGCCGTATTTCGTATCGTCTGAAAAACTGAGAAGAGTGGAATTCTGAAAACAATTATCTGTCTGAAACGAAAATCAAAAAGAGGAGGGGGCCCAATAATGACCCTTGTGGCACACCACTTGGAACACACATCCAATTAGATATACAGGGTTATTTTTAAAACACCGGCAGTGCTTTATGGGGTGGAAGTACTCATCAACATGAACAACTATTACTATGGGACCAACACTGAAATCACAAAAAAAAAAACTTTTCATACATGAGATCAAACTTGCTCAATCAAAATGTATGAAATGTTTGAACTAGATTCTACATCGCTAACGTTCTCTAAGAATTTGGCATATATACAAGATTCCAACATCTACAGTTGGACTGCGGTCCCCAGCCACGATGACCCAGCCTGGCGGAAGATCTTCCCTTTTCAATGGAGGAGTCTACCACCTTGCTCCTCCATAGTTGTTAAATAAATAATCTATATATATAAAACTGCTTCTACCTACTTACCTACCTATGTTTTGAGTGTAATACCCTATTAGTGTTGTTACGTGAACAAGTTGTGTACGTTTAGATCCGATACCTCGTGTGTCGGACGAGGAGCTGGTCCAGTCGCGGCCGGCGTCGCTGCAGGCGTACCGACAGAACTGCGCCCGGGTGCCGGCGCATGCTCTTAGGTAATTTAATCAACATCCTAGCTAATTTTAGCCAATATTCATCTGAATTTCTTAGGGATTGGGCCAGTTTTTTTTTTTTTTAAGTACAGTAGAATTCAGATATAACGACCTTCAAGGGGCCGGCGATACTATGTCGTACTAACCGGATGACGCACAAAACGGCTGGATTATTTCTTAAGTACATACCTAACCTACGAATATACAGGGGTTTACAAAAATACCCGTAAAGCCGAAAGGAGTTTAATGAGTCCATTCACAATATTTAAGAATCGTAGTAACGCTGTATAACATACCCCAAAAAAATAAAAAAATATTATTATTTTCACTGTTGTGCAAATCCTATTTCAGTAAAATTAAAGAGTAAACTACGCAGGATGTACCTACATTTCTACCTAATTCGCGGAACGACAAAAATAATAATCGTAAATTGACAACATAGTTTTTTTTTCCAACTTAACATTTTTTGAAGTCAGTACTTGAGTATAATGACATCCTTGTATAGAGGTAGCAAACATTTATGAATGAAAAATAGAAAAACTATTAAAGTAGACAATTAATAGGTAAAATAAGTACCTAGTAGCCTTTCTGTTAAATAATCTGGTTCCCTGACATGACAGCTTACTAGGGTTGACAAAATTTTTGACTTTGATAATTAATTTTATTTTTTACGGGGTATTTTGTAACGCGTTGTTAAAGCCGGTTAGTACAACCGAATTCTACTGTATTTGAATTGATCTTCGGTCGGACACACAAATAAAGATAATTCATTAAATAATTCTCGGGCCGGTTGGCGAGGTTGGTAAGATACCCTATCTATCACGCCGCAGGTCGTGGGTTCGATTCCCACTCAGGACAAACATTTGTGTGCATGAACATGTCTGTTTGTCCTATGTCTGGGTGTAATTATCTATATATGTATGTATTTATAAAAGAAAAGTAGTATATCAGTTATCTGGCTTCCATAGTACAAGCTCTGCTTAGTTTGGGGTCTGATGGCCGGGTGTGAGGAATAATGTCACAGGATATTTTAATACAGATCCGAGATAGAGCGTCGAAGTTCATCTATAGAAGACTTCATTGCAAAGAAACGACGGTTTCTGGACAGCATCAGTACCGTTACCATCCTCACTTGGATATTTGGTGAGTTAAAAATATTATAAAGCTGAAGAGTTTGTTTGTTTGTTTTAACGCGCTTATCTCAGGAAGTACTGGTTCGATTGCGCACTGATGGCCACAGCTTGAGGTAGCGTAGTTTGTGGTTGTAAAGGTACTTTTTTGTTTTTTGTTTTGTGCATTTTTTTTTTATTTTTTGTGTCACATATGTTCGTGATGTCAAGGTCGTGGGTTCCGACTGAAAACCAGCGCGAAGGTTAGTTTTAAACTACCCTTAGCATTTTGCTGAGTCGGGACCTATTCCTGGCATCGCGCAACATTACATTTTTGTTTGTTTGTTGGATAGTTAGTATTGAAAATGTTTGTCTGTGTGTATAGTTCTTTAAATTGATGTAATGTTTGTATGTAATGTTGTGTGTTGTCATGAATAAATGTTTTTCTTTCTTTCTTTCTTCTATTTCGAAAAATTCTTTCAGTGTTGGATATTGGCCGATTTATCGAGGAAGGCTATAGGCTACTATTTATCCCGGGAAAACATAAGATCCCTCGGGAATGCGGGTGAAACCGCGGGGTGGAAGCTAGTCTGTATATATAATATGGTAACTGTCCCCTTACAAGGTGGACGGACGACCTTATAAAGGCCCAAGACTGGTCCTATTGGAGATCCTTAGGGGAGGCCTATGTCCAACAGTGGACGTCGATATCAACAACGCACAGCCCAAACCGCTGGATCTAGAGACTTGAAATTTTGCACATAGATACCTTATACAGTGTAGGCATCCACTATGGAAGGATTTTTGGAAATTCAACCCCTAAGGGATAGGGGTACGAGCATTGGGATTTTGCTGAAGGAAAACTTCCTAAGGAAACCATAGCACGGTAGTAGGGTACTTTGTAGTACCCGCCTGGCTGACTACCACCCTCAAGTTGAATTGTCATCGAGCTCATACCAGTGTTCTTTCTAGACTGTGTGTGCTTACCACCTTCGGCCACATCATCACTTACCATAGTGAGATTGTGATCAAACACAAGCATATAAAAAAATCAAGTGTGGGTGTCAGTTCCGACGCACGACTGTAGTTGTGTAGGGTTTTTTTTTGTGGGGGCATAACTGGTGACGTCACGTCCGTCTTTTATACAATTCACCCACAATCGTATAAAATAGACTAGCTTACCCCCCCGCGGATTCACCCGCGAACCCCTATTTTACCCCCTTAAGGGTGGAATTTTCAAAAATCCTTTTTAGCGGATGCCTACATCACAATAACTATATGTATATCTGTATGCCAAATTTTAGCCCGATCCGTCCAGTGGTTTGAGCTGTGCGTTGATAGATCAGTCAGTCAGTCACCTTTTCCTTTTAAACAGGTTGTTTTTTTAGTCACTGGACATAATTGCAGGGGTTGAAGTACTCGTCAATATGAACAACTTTTACAATGGATCCTTCGTAAATTTTGGTCGAACTTTTGTATGGACAGCTGATAATTTTTTGTGATCTCGAGAGTTAGTCCCATGATAAAAGTTCATGTTGATGAGTACTTCAACCCCTGCAAGTATGTCCAGTGACAAAAAAATCTTCCTGTATATATAGATTTTCCTTTTATATATACAGATGTCGCATGGAGGGAGCACAACTGGTGACGTCACATCCGTAACGCTTGTATTGATTTCACTCCTCATAGAATTTCCATACCGGGGTTCTTATATGAAAAATTGATTCTTAAGGAGTAAACTTTAAAAATGGACAATATATTATTATTGTTATGTTAACAGGTCTCGGGGATAGACATTTAGAAAACTTACTATGTAACACACAAGATGGCGCTGTGTGCTGCGTCGACTGGGGCGCCATCTTGGAATATGGCGTCAGGGAACTGCCTCCGGCGAGGTTGACCAGGAATATACTAGCTGTTTGTGATGTACAGGGTGAGTTGTTATCAGTCATGTATTCAGTTAGGTTTAGGTTCTAGAAGGGTACTTCTGAACGTCGAAGCTACTGAAGTTACCATCGATTTGGAAGTCAGACAACAACCGGCAAGAAACTGGGCTGAGTGATATATTTTTTTAGATAATTTATCACTATGATCATTAGGGATGTAAGGTAGATCAAAATATATGAAAAAACTAAAAGTAATGTGTGGTCTTGGAAATGTGGGTGAAACCGCTGAAAACAGCTAGTATATTTATATACTTTTTTTTATACAACATTGTCGGCAAACAAGCATACGGCCCGCCTGATGGTAAGCGGTTACCGTAGCCTATGAACGCTTGCAACATCAGACGTATCACTCGCGCGTTGCCGACCCTTCCCCCCTCCCCGATGAGCTCTGGCGACCTTACTCACGCGCAGGAACACAACTATAAGTTACTTGGCTGCGGTATTCTGTAAGGTGGAGGTACTTCCCCAGTCGAGCTGCTCTCTGAGCGACATATCGCTATGCTCTACCTCTCTTAAAACTTAAACCTCTCATTGAACTCTTATTTATATACTTATATACATATACTTGCTGCGGTTTCCATTTCTTGAATCTCCATTACAAAATTTCAATAATCAGACAATGTAGCTCACGTATGAATTAAATAAATTACAATAAATAAATATTATTATACAATTCATAGAAAGAGACGGACAGAGAGAGAAAATCACTTGTATTACTGTGTTTCGGTTAGGAGGGTATGGGAGCCGGTGAAATTACAGGCACAGGAGACTTAACAACTTCATGTCTCAAGGTTGGCAACATGTGAGTGATACCCCTGGCAGGGAAAATATAATATTGTATTTTCTTTGCCGGTGGTGTTATGAGCGTCTATAGGCTACAGTAACCGCTTACTATCAGTTTGCCACCTAAGTAGTATAAAAAAAAAAGAGAGGAGGCATAACTGATGACGTCACGTCCGTAACGATTTTTCTTTACGTCACCATTTCTTTGAGTTTTTTTTTATAAGCAACGTTAAGTAACTTTGTTCCAAAAATACATTTTATGAGCTTTCTCACATATATCTATTTATTGTTGTACGTAGTCCTGGAAAGCTGTCTCCAAAAACTGCTGACAACTCTAAGGGCCTCTTACAAACTGTACCTCCAAATCGTAAACATTTCGTTCAAATGGATGGGGAATGAATACAACGAAAAGGTAAGACTATTTAAGGTGCTTTTCCACTCATGTAGTGTGGTAGTATTTGACCACAATATCACTATGGAAAGTGATGATGTGGCCGAACGTGGTAAGCACACAAAGCCTAGAAGGAACTGGCTGTCAAGTGTAGCTACCGGTAGGGGCTTGGTGACAGTTCAACTTCAGGGTGGTAGCCAGCCAGGCGGGTACTACAAAGTACCCTACCACCGTGCTATGGTTTCCTCACGATGTTTTCCTTCACAGAAAGCTAAAACTCTGTGATACACTAGAAGCTTTCCGCCCCGCGAACCCCTATTTTAACCCTTAGGGGTTGAATTTTCAAAAATCCTTGTGTTCACCTACTACGGTGTGAAAGAAACCCACATGCAAATTCAAATTATTTTATTGTACCACGAGAAAAAATCACTTTATATTGCTAAAAATAGTAAATGACCACCAAAATTAAATCACCATTTTAGCGTGAAATTAGAACCAAAAATTTAATATAAAATTCCGTGCAGTTAAAAAAAAATAACCACGAATTGTATGCCGATTGCGAAGCGCAGCGAGCGAACTAACCTAAAGTATCCGGGTCGTTTCTGTATAGGAAGAGATTTACAATGTTTTCACATAATAAATAAATAAATATTCTGGGACATTATTCCTCACACACGGCCATCTGACCCCAAACTAAGCAGAGCTTGTACTATGGAAGCCAGATAACTGATATACTACTTTTTCTTTTGTAAATACATACATATATAGATAATTACACCCAGACTCAGGAAAAACAGACATGTTCATGCACACAAATGTTTGTCCTGAGTGGCAATCGAACCCACGACCTGCGGCGTGATAGATAGGGTATCGTACCAGCCACGCCAACCGGCTCGTCTTATTATGTAACTAATCGTGATTTGGTGATAATTTACTAAATTTGGGTAATAGAGGTTATGGTCACAACTTTCTTTTTGGTGGTCATTATCGTGGGTTCGAATCCCACTCAGGACAAACATTTGTGTGCATGAACATGTCTGTTTGTCCTGTGTCTGGGTGTAATTATCTATACAAGTATGTATTTACAAAAGAAAAGTAGTATATGTAGTATATCAGTTATCTGGCTTCCATAGTACAAGCTCTGCTTAGTTTGAGGTCAGATGGCCGTGTGTGAGGAATGTCACAGGATATTTATTTATTTATTTATTTATCCCCATTCATTTTATTTATGTACCTATTATGTAAATTTCCAGATAACCTACATTGAAAATATACTCAAAGGCAATAGTCTCTCATTTGAAATAACTAAAGAGACAATTGAAAAATCTAATCTTAAACACAAAGATAAATATATAGAGCTATTAGATGAAGTGTTTAAATTTGAGAAGAAGGATAACCACAGTATCCAAGAACAGGTATGTTTATTTATGAACAGCTCAATGTAAGAGACGGCTGATTTTTTTCGCGCTTTCAAAGATGGTCCCATAGTAAAGGTTGATTGTATATGAGTTGCTAACCCTGAAACTTTCGCTAATTAATTAAATTACCTGGAAAAATTAATTAAGGAAAAAAAATAATCGAACTGGAGACATCTGGACTCGAATCGGGATCTTCTGGTTTCGGGACCGAAATAAAAGTTGTTCATATCGATGAGTACTTCCAACCCTGCAAGTATTGCCAGTCACAAAAAATTCACCCAGTATTTATTTATTTTTAAACATACATAAAATTGCGTTACACGACAATGAGCGTTAATGACTCAGTGGTAGTGACGTTGGACGCCGCGGCGAAGGTCGTGGTTTCGAATCCTCTAATGAGCTTGAGCTTTCAGTGAAGGAAAACATCGTGAGGCCATAGCATGGTGTTTACCCGCCTGGTACCACCCTCAAGCTGAAAATCTGTCGCCAAGTAATCCCTCTGGTATTGTCCATAGGCGACGGTAGCCACTTATCATCAGGTGGACCGCACGCCTGTTTGTCAGAAAATTAAAAAAGCCTATGTCGTCTAGAATTAAATTCAGTTTTAACAGACCATAATTTTCAATTTACAGATATCCTGTCTTCTAAAACATTGTACGGAGCCACAAATCCTTAGCGTCACGAAGTGTGGCTGGGAGCCGTGGCTGTAATTTGACTGTGACATAACCTTAGAGTATACATAAGCAAACTATAGAGCACGCCTTACTCAGTATGTATGAACACAGACGGGTCTCAAAAGGGGTTGCGGGAGACGCGGGGCGGGTGCAGATGCATGGCACACCACTATGAAAGCACTATACCATAGCAAAGAAAATTTCTGCTTACGATCGGCACAACGGATCGAAGCGATATTGTTACTCTATAGCTTTTATGTATTTACTCTCGAGGACTACATTTTTTTACGTATTGAGTGTTTTCGAAATCGAAATGATCTTTTAAAAGATTTACCTTCGTGTATATAACATTGGCGGAATATTGTGCTATTGCTTAGTCGCCACATAAAAAAAAAACAATTTGGCTAGTCAATAACCAAATAATGAATAAGTGAAATTAATTTGGTGATAAGATTTTGATATAAATTCCATTTTTTTGTATTAACATTAAATGCAATCATGATTCTTTGTAAAATTACTTTTTTATACCTAACTGCGGCCTCCATGATATAAGGAACATCGGTACGAGTTTAATGAATCCATTTTCGATGTGCGTACCTTATCACCCTTAAACCGCTGAACCGACCGCGATGAAACTTGGTACGCAGATAGCCTATGGTATAGAGGACATATGCTACTATTTTCTCGGGATCGCGGGCGAAACCGTGTGGGACAAGCTAGTTAAAAATAAAACAAACACTTTTCTATATTTATTTATACATCCAGTAATACGTACACATGATTAGTAAAAACGACAAAAATATATTAACACAACTTTGTGCCAGTTAGAAAACAAGTTGTTTCAACTACATATTTTTTTTTTTTTTTCAACCTCCAGACAATAGAAACCTTATGATAAAGTCAATAATCGATTAATTTTCATCATAATTATCTGACAAAAATCGAATGGTAATTTACATAATGAAATGCGTTAAGACTATTATTATATAGGTATTTTTTTACATTTTTATAAATAACCTATACTCTTGTGAAAATAAAACATTACGTCTCGCGATTTATATAAAAAAAAGAAGATATTTTTTTGACATTCATAAGTCTAAAGAAGCGGAAACGAAATTGAGCAATCACGTTCTAGAATTCGTCATACATACGATTGGTCGTTTCGTCACCGCGCCGTTCCGCGAACGTGGAAAGGCGCCTTTAGAGCATAATGTGAATTTTCATTTTTTATTTTTAAACGCTAAAGCCTTGAGTAAAATCTGTACAATTAGTAATAATACTAATTTACTAATGTTAGTTTAAGACTGGACTCACACATCGGAAATTCCTCTCTGAATTCATTAACTAGCATCCGCCTCGCGGTTTCACCCGCATTCCCGAGAGAACTTATGTTTTCCCGTGATAAAAAGTAGCCTATAGCCTTCCTCGATTAAATGGGCTGTCGAACACAAAAATAATTTTTCAATTCGAACCAGTAGTTCCTGAGATTAGCGCGTTCAACCAAACAAACTCTTCAGCTTTATAATATCAAGTATAGATTCTGAAAGCCTCGAATTGCATACAATTTAATTATGCTCCACATACATTCTCAATTTTCATTTACATTATGAATTTCGTCCCTCAAATTCAGAGAGGAAATCCGGTTGTCTGTGGCCAGCCTTATAGTGGATAAAACCTAGAGCATCATAGTACAAAACGGGTAGTAGCAGGTCGCGTTTTTTTTTTTTTTAAGTCGATATACACTATATCGTCTGCGCTCAAGTACAGTCTATAAACTTGATAAACGCTGCTATGTTAGACCGTCTATATTATTTAAGAATCAAGGTAGTCACAGATGGCCACTGATCACTGCACACAGATGTATACTTGATTTGTACTTCCCTATACCATAGACAATTTATGAAACACTAGGGAAAAAAAACAACGTTTTTCAGCGCATTCTACTATAGAGAAAGATATACTGAGCGATCCTAGTGTATACTGACACTTAACAACTAAAAAAACTTAATTAATTTTACATCCATATACTATAATTCTAACATAAATAGATTTTGAGATTATAAACGTATTTACAAAATGTACTTTTAATACTAATATTTTTTATTTATTTTCAATTTTGTTCATACATGTACTTAATATAATAGCATATATTTGATTCACAGTTTAATCTCGGTATTTAAACGCCAATGGCGGACGAACATACAGATTACGGATTATCCCTCTTATTCAGACCTGCTCGGTTGCGGTCTCGATCGGGTAGACAAACCGATTGAGTAGTCTACTGAATAGGGTGGCTCCTATTTTCTCATTTCAGATTTCTAATGAGGCAGTCGATCGGTACACGATCGCAGCAAATGAATTCTGCGACTAACACAGCATCAGCCTAAATTTAATTAAATAAAATCGTCCTTTTCGATCGGAATAGCAACCGAATGGGTCTGAATAAGGGGGTATATGTTTAGAACGGAAACTCCATTTCAGCTCACGTTGCATAACTGTGTTACTTTTGATTACATTGTAGAGCACCCTAGACTAATGCCAGGGGAAGGCATATTGTCCACTAAAACCAGGAGATAATAATTTTAATTTCTATTTACTACAAATTTAGTTTTAAAACTAACTAATCACTAAATTCCTCATAAAATGAGTTAATTCTACTTATACAGGTTGATCTTTTAGTCACTGGCAATACTTGCAGGGGTGGAAGAACTCATCATTATGATCAACCTTTACTATGGGACCAACTCTGATATCGCGTAAAATAAAACGGTTGCTTCATACATTTTGGTCAATTAGGTATTGAATTTTTGTATGGAACAGCTGATAATATTTTCGTGATTTCACAGTTAGTCTCATAATAAAAGTTGGTCATATTGATGAGTACTTCCACCCCTGCAAGTATTGCCAGTGACCAAAAAGCCACCCAGTATGTATATATTGTACGGTCAGCGTCAAAAGTAGATTGGCACTATAGTAACCCTCTCATAATAATCTATTGACATTCTCTTGACAGTTTGTATGAAAATTATGACACGGTAAGTGCCAATCTACTTTTGACGCTGACTGTACAATATATACCTACCTATAATATACGTATAACTTTAGGATATTTTTGTCTAATCATTATAATTAACATAAATTGACTAAAATCCTATTTTTAGCAACCAATAATACTTTACAATAAAAGTATATTTAGATGACCACAATTTCACCATGGCATGTGGTCGGAGGTGGTAAGATCAAACTAGAACTGGCTACCGGAGCACTGATAGGTTAGCGACAGTTAAAATTAATGGTAGCCACCCGGGCGGGTACTACAAAGTACCCTACCACTATGCTATGGTTTCCTCACGATGTTTTCAATTTCATTTCAATAGTGGTGAAAAATCTATAATTTTTAAGGGCGTATATTTAACTAACCACCAGAAAAAATACACTTTATATTGCCAAAAATAGTAAACGACCACCGAAATGAAATCCCCATTTCAGCGTGTAATTGCGATCCTATTTAAAGTAACAAACTGAAAATTATATGTTTGTTTAATCCAAAAAGGCTTTCTGTGCAGTTAAAAAAAATTACCAACTAATCTAAAGTATCCGGATCGTCACTGAATAGGAAGAGATTTACAATGTTTTCACATAATTATGTAACTAATCGTGATTTGGTGATCATTTACTAAATTTGGGTAATAGAGGTTATGGTCACAACATTCTTTTTGGTGGTCATTATATTTATCCCCATTTTTAAGTTCTTTTATATAAAATTAATGTAGCTAAATTAATATAATACGATATAATCTATCTCTAATATAATAACTTCTATATTTAACACTGAAACTAGCACATTAGTCTTTGAGAGATATCCATTAACCGCTTTATTTTGCGACGCACTTAGTGCCTGAAAAAAAAAATTATAAACAACTTTTTTTTTTTACTTTTTATAGGCTCGTTTTGACAAAAATCTCACTATCGTTTCGAGCTGGTTTTTTTTTTAATTTATTTATTTTTATTACAAAATCCACAGCTCTTACAAGTTTAAACTTAGGTATGTTAACTTATATAAACAATATTTACAGCCAATAACGGATTTACAATTTTTAAATACTATTTTATAGGTATGAGATTGGTTTAGTGAGGTAGCTACTCCTTTGCAGTACGTGGTATTCTATGTTTTAATAAAATAATGTAATTACGAGATAAAAATAGGAGCAGTTAGTAGTAATAGTGTGTGTGTGCGTGTGTGTGTGTGCATGTGTGTGTATGTGAGGGTGCGCGAGTGTTATGTGTTGTGTGAGAATCAATTGTTATTTATAGACATTTATAAATAAATATATGTATATATATTATATTATCAAAAACAACTAATCCAAACCAGTTAAAAAAATTTAAATTATTTTTTATAAATACGCTGCGTTAGATCGAAAAGTTAATAAATAAAACGTAACGTACCGACTAGCGGCGTGGGGGCGCGGTGGAGGCGCGGTGGAGGCGTGGTGACGAGACTCATGGTCCGGTCGCCCCCGCGGCCAGGTCCTGCGCGAGGACGGCGGCGGGGGCGGCGCGCCCTCAGCTGCGCCGGAGCCGGCCGCCGCGACGCCGCCTCTCGCGCCGCACCTGTATACACGACGTGTAAGACGATACATTATACACCCAATTTTTAATCACCGGCGACACTTGCCTGGGTGGGAGTGCTCATCGATATGAACGACTTTTACTATGGGACTGGCTGTGAAACCGTGAAAAAATTATCAGCTGTTCCATACAAAAAAATAATGACAACTCGAAGACGGTAGCCGACTACGACAAGTTTCTACATCATATTGTACGTAGTTTTAGTATATTATACGTGTTTTTATATATTTTAATATGTTCAGCTACTTATGGTGAAGCCTTACCGTTCCTCCCTCGCCGTCGGCCCAACGTTCGTAGGCGCGCTCACGCTTCAGCCACTCCTGGTACTTGTACCACCATTCTTCCCACTTCACGTAGTCACCGAGACTCAAACCTGCCCACGTGACATTACAATTAAATATTTTCACTCTTGAATAATAAGACAGGGTTAACAGCGAACATATTTCAAATATATTCAGGCTTTTTTCCACCGGAGAGATGCATAGCGTTGGGATGCGTTTTTATCCACCAACTAGCTACCGCCCCGCGGTTTCACCCGCATTCCCCGGGGATCTTATGTTTTCCCGGGATAAAAAGTAGCCTATGTTCTTCTCCATACCATAGGCTACCTGCATATCAAATTTCATCGCAATCGGTTCAGCGGTTTAAGCGTGAAAAGGTAACAAACAAACAAACTCACATTCGCATTTATAATATTAAGTTAGGATTAGGATAGGATCATTCCTCCTCCGTCCACGTAATATTTGTAAAAAGGTATACCAAAGGGTGTACATACCTCTGAGGTAGCCTCTCTTCTTGTAATAGTCGTAGCGGACCCTCGCGTCGTCCCAGGAGGGCAGCCCGCCCGGCGCCACCGCCAGCAGCTCCTCCGGGTAGCTGCCCACCGGGGCGGGATCTAGACCACTATATGACAAACATACATTCAATTTAATCTATACATATAATAAATTGGCTTCCGCCCCACGGTTTCACCCGCGTTTCCCGGGATAAAAAGCAACCTATAGCCATGGGCTATCCAACGCAAAAATATTTTTTCAATTCGAACCAGTAGTTCTTGAGATTAGCGCGCGTTCAACCAAACGAAACTCTTCAGCTTTATAATATTAGTTTAGATCTGTACAACCAAAAATGGAGTGTAGATGATGTAGGAAGACTAATAAAAAACCGGCCAAGTGCGAGTCAGACTTGCGCACCGAGGCTTCCGTACAAACTTCGTCCATCGTTCATCCATCACGGGAAATGCACAATTTTATTTATTTACCTTATATAACAACTTTTATTATAGGGCTAACTCTGCTATCGCGTAAAATAATATGGTTGCTTCATACATTTTGGTCGAGTAGGTATTGAACTTTTGTATGGAACAGCTGATAATTTTTTCATGATTTCACAGTTAGTCCCATTATAAAAGTTGTTCATTTTGATGAGTACTTCCACCCTTGCAAGTATTGCCAGTGATAACAAAATCACCCAGTATATTTCACTTCGATCCTGGCGGGGGTTCCCCCCGACCGCACATAGTATTTTTTCCGAAACCATCGAACGGATTTACATGGAGTTTCTGCTCTGCGGATTGGCTTGGCGCTTCGAATAGGCATTATGTCATCGAAATCGGGCGAAAGGAAGAAAATAGGTATATAATAAAGGTATACTAACGGATAGGGGTCTGTTGGCTCTCCGGGCAATCGCTGGTCCCTCTCGATCCTCACGTGAAGGGTGGTCTCCCGGCGAGTGATGCGCATGTTCTCCAGCCTGGCTGAACGGTCGGCCGACCATTGCGCCATCTTGCCGAAGCGTTCCGACAAAGTTAGTCTGTCAAAAAGAAAATTAGATTTATTTTTAGGGGATTGAATTCGCTTGTATTTTTAGGAAGCGCGACTAACAGCTCCGGTACCATTCAGGACAAATGAATGTGGTGGTATTGTTTGTGACTGTACTATATTAAATTATATTGGTCTATCCACAAACAAAATATTATTCTTTTTTGGTCTCAAATTATGGAAAAAACAATAAATCTTATATCAGTTGCGTCATATGTTTCTATAGAAAAGTATACAGGGTGTAAGGGACAGCCCTCCGCAAACTAATGGGGTGAACTCAGTATATCATACTAAGATGACCGGTACATGAAATTATTACAGGAACATTATGGAAATCCAATCAATCTTTTTTCAGATCCCACGTAATCCTAAGTAGGAAGCTAAGTAGTATTACTAGCTTCCGCCCGCGGTTTTATTCGCGTTCCCGAGGGATCTTATGTTTTCCCGGGATGAAAGTAGCCTATGTGTTAATCCAGGGTGTCAATTTCATCAAAATCGGTCCAGCCGTTTAGAGCGTGAAGAAGTAACAAACATACAAACACACACACTCACAAACTTTATAAGCGTGATAACAAACCTCTGAGGCTGGGGCTCGGAGCTGGCATCACTCTCAGAGTCACTGTCGCTCTCGGCGAGCGCGGCGGCGATGGCGGCCGGCGACACGGGTCGCTCGGGGGCCGGGGGCCGGGGGGGCCGGGGGGCGGGGGGCCGCCGCTCGCCCTCGCGCTTGATGTGGCTCGCCGGGATGGGGGCCGCCGTCGACGGGGGCGGGGGGCGCACCGCCAGCTGGGACCGCTGCCACTCTAGCACCTGCACATTTTAGAGAATACTTAGGAGTTGATAAGTTTGTATGATAATAAGCCGATATATCTCAGCAAAAGCAACCTTCCGTACCGTACATAACATATTACATACTATTATGCTTTTTAGGGTTCCGTACCAAAAGGGTAAAAAGGAACCCTGTTACTAAGACTCCGGTTTCCGTTTGTCACCATGCTGTATCTCATGAACTGTGATAGTTAGACAGTTGAAATTTTCACAGATGATGTATTTCTGTTGCCGCTATAACAACAAATACTAAAAAACAGAATAAAATAAATATTTAAGGGGGCTCTCATACAACAGACAATAATTTTTTTGCTTGTTTTTGCTCGATATTGATAACGGCAACAGGTAGACGCTTGAAATATTCACAGAATATTTAGTTATATATTCACTTTAAAAACAAATAATTAAATTAAAATAAAACAAATATTTAAGGGGGGCTCCCATACTACAGACATGAGTTTTTGCCGTTTTTATAGATAATGGTACGGAACCCTTTGTGCGCGAGTCCCGACTCACACTTGGTCGGTTTTTTTTTTCTTTTAATGAGATACGTTAAGGCCCATTCCACGCTAACTTCTGTCGGACTAAAGTTGAGCGTTCGCCCTTGCATCGATACTGAATATTTTATTAAAATAGTAATTATATTTTTGTTTTCCTAGAATAAAAAGTACCCTATATGTTATTCCAGGATATGATCTATCTACGAGCCAAGTTTTATCCAAATCCATTCAGCCATTTACGCGTGATTATTTATATAATACTAGTATGATTCCCTGAAGCGACTGTTTCAGAGTTGTTACAATACCTTTGAGCTTACCTTCTCCTCGCGGGTTCGCTTGCTGCTCTCCCGCGCCTTGAGCAGCTCTCTGGTGGGCTGCACCGCGCGGGCCCCCGCCGCCGGGGCCCCCACCGGGGCCCTGGGCCGGCTCGGGGACGGCGCCGACACCCTGTACACAAGGGCACTTACTCAGTTTAAGCCCAAAGAAGGCACTTATCAATCGTGTATTTCGGAAACGTCTCTTAATGATTTAATGACCCTCTTTGTCTATTCTATATACAATTTTATTCGTCTCAGATGGGAATTGAATTCAGGACCTTTAGCGTGGCAGTGTATCTCACTTCCACGTCTATTGGTCGATCGGTGGGATAATATATACATACGTAGGTTTGACGGCTCCCTTGGGCGGCGGCGGCGGTCCCTTCTTGTTCTTGGCGGAACACACCGAGCAGGACTCGTCCGAACAACTGCTCGCTGATGATCCAGACGGAGACGACTGGAATTATTTATTAATGATTGATTAACAACAAAATATTAGTATGGGTGATTTTTTGTCGTTGGCAATACTTGCAGGGGCTAGAAGTATTCATCAATATGAACAACTTTCGCTATGGGACCAGCTCTGATATCGCGTAAAATAGAACAGTTGCTTCATACATTCATTGAACTTTTGTATCTCACTTCCCTATAATATGTGCGAGGAGGGCGATGGCTGCCACATGCGTCATACTTGTGAACAGGTGCTGCTTGTGGGGGTTGGTCTGCTTAAGTTTGCAATCCATTTGTTTACTAAGTTACTCATAATTATGATATATTTTTTTCCTTACTGTCATATAACACACACATATTGTCAGTGAGACTAGATAAATAATTTGATATAATGAATCTGAGTTGGTTTTGAAAAGAGTAATTGCTGAGTTTCTTGCCGGCTCTTCTCAGTAAAAGCAACCTTCCGAACCGTGCGTTAGAGTCAGACTATTCATAAGTGCTTGTGAAGGCCTATTTGAATAAAAAATATTTTCATTTCATATGGAACAGCTGATACATGAAATAAGTGTAATTTTAATGATATAAGAGCATAACTTTTTCTTCGTCGTCGCACAGTCGGGTAGAAATACTATTGCTGACGCTACCAATGCAGCCATCGAGACAATATTTTGACATTGACAAAATCGGGTGGAACTATTGTCACATAAATCTTAATATATATATTTCTTGTGTGCGTGTGTATGTGACTGAACTCCTCCTAAACGACTGGACCGATTTGGATGAAATTTTTTGTGTATATATGAGTGGGTCCCTGGATGGTTTGAAAATACAATTGGACCCGGTAGATGGCGTCGTCATCGAGTTTGGACAGGACAACGTCTGTCGGGCCCGCTAGTATATATATATATACTAGCTTACTGCCCCGCGGTTTTACCCGCGAGCCCCTATATTACCCCCTTAGGGGTGGAATTTTCAAAAATCCTTTCTTAGCGAATGCATACATCATAATAGTTATCTGTATGCCAAATTTTAGCCAGATCCGTCCTGTGGTTTTAGCTGGGCGTCGATAGATCAGTCAGTCAGTCACGGTTTCCTTATAGGTATATACAGAAAAAGAATGATGTATTGTCTAGTGTTTGTTACCTTTCTAGGGTCTGGCGGCGAGGGCGGGCGCGCGACGCGGGCGGGGGGCGGCGCGCGGGGCCGCACGCGGGGCCGCGGGGCCGCCGGCGCTAGGGGCCGCGGGGCCGGGGCCGGGGGCGGCGGCGACCGGGCCCTGCGGGGACTGCGTCTGTATGTACATCATTATATATTATATTAGTTTGTGCCCATCAGATGCGGGGTAGTGTAATAATCAATATAAGTATAGTACCCAGACTTAAGACAAACAGTCCTGTTCTGAGTAAGAATCGAACCAACGACCTGTAGCATAGGGTATCTTACCAATTATGCCAACCGGCCCGTCGAATATAAGCTCTATTATTGATGTAAGTACGATCGTCCCTCTGATAGTTTTGTCTGAGCCTTTTTCGTGTTTCTTTCTTTACTTACCTTTCTTTTAATTTTTTTTAATAGTGACCCCCTTTTTGCCCCAAAATCTATCTGTAATCTATTGTATATAATTATGTCTTTTCTATCTATCTCTCCTATTTTCCATATCCAGTCCTCAATTTCTTCCTCCATCTTTTCACATTCCTATTGTTTCTTTTCCATTCACTTGTTTTTAGCTATTACTTTTAATGCTATACATATATTGGCAATATGTTTGTGCGGGTATTTTTTTCTATATCTACACTATAAAAATATTATAAAGTGGAAAGATTTGTACTTTTGTATGTTTGCAACGAATAGATAGGTACATAAACTCACCGTATAGTGGGGCGGCGGGGGCTGCGCCTCGGGCTCCGTCGCGGCGAGCGCGTGCGGGACTTGCGCGGGGAGCGGCGCGCGGCGAGGGGCGGCCCCGCGCCGGGGGGCGAGCGAGACCGCCGGGGGGCGCGGGACGGCCCGAGGGGCGAGCGGGACCGCCGACCCGCCGGGAGGGGCGTCCTGGGATCACATTACAATTATTATGCAAAAATAATATACATTGTATCAAACTTAAAACAGTTAATAAATTACAGGAGAGTGAAACATGTCTGTTACTTGTACTGTCATATGTTTTACTATTTTTCCTTTTTTAACTTTACCCCTACAATATATACTACATGTAGTATGTGAAAAGAAATATCATTAGGAGGTACATAAAAATAAATTATTTGACATTGGAACCCTTTAAATTATGTCTACACTATTATGATCCTAAAAGAGGAGTCAAATCTACTAAAGTTACAATAGATGTAATCTATCTTACCTGGACCTCCGTCCCGGGACTGGTGAACGCGAGCGCCGGGGTGACACAGATCCCGAACCCTCGATGTACATCTGTTTGTAGCCCGTGTGGCGCCATCTGTTGGACAATATTTAAGATTTAGTTACATGGTACCCAGGAAAGTGGGTACTACAAAGTACCCTACCACCATGCTAGGTTTCCTCACGATGTTTTCCTTCATCGAAAGCTCAAGCTCATAGTAAGATTCCAACTCACGGCCAGCTGGCTACTGCCTTCAAGTTGAAAATCTGTCATCAAGCATCTACTGGTGTGTTTCGGTAGTTGCATATGAAAGCCAGTTGCCTTCTAGGTTTTATAAAGGTCGGCAACACATTGGCAACCCCCCTGGTATTGCTACAAGAAAAAGACCTTACCTGTTGGGATCCTTCTCCTCAACTTCAAGCAGCTTCCTGTCCCAACTGTTAGGGGACGCCTGACGGGCTCTCTTCATCACATTGTCGAGCTCCTTGCGACGGCCGGCCGGGTTAGATGGATCTGTGGTGATATTTAATCATCAATCATTGTTCTTTTCACTGCCCCCTTACGAGGCGCGGTGAATCAGGGCTAGGCCCCTTGTCCGGGGTGGCGACGCCGGGGCAATGGAGTGGACGCTTGTCCGGGTGGCCTTTCTTTCATAAGGCCAGCTGGTCTCCCAAGTCCAAGCTTGTTCCTCCTGCCAGTTCAGCTTAGGCCAGGGGTTCCTAAAGTTTGCACCATAGAGAATAAAGAGGGGCACCGTGAGACACGAGCGTTTTCCACTTACCGAAAACCAAGCTAGGTATTCAAAATAAACAATTTAAAATTTTGTCAAATCAATCGCGCATGTACTTCAATGTAAATATAAAATCGACACAGTCTATGTAACTCTTACAGTCAGCCAACGGACACGTCTAGACAGAGCAATCGTGCGGGGTTTGCGGGGTGAGAGAGGGGCGGTAGCGAGCCCAAGCTGCCATACACTCGTCTGGGACACAATGTAGCAATGACGAATGCCTATACAAGTACTAACCTGTAAGTGCGCCGCGAACTCAAAATGTTTGGGAACCCCTGGTTTGGCCCCTAGAAGGGCATTTATGAAGGTCGAAGTTACTGAAGTACCACAGGTTCGGAAGTCAGCCTACTACATGTATATTTGCTTACCATTTATCCTGGAATGTTGTGGATTCCTATCCATATGGAGGCGGTTCTTGGAGGCCGCCTCTGCCGCCCGGGACACAGACCCGTTGTGTCTGGACGACATCCTGCAAGGAAGTCATGTTTTACATTCTTAATATCAACGTGGATCTCTGGGAACTGCTGGATGTAAGTGTCATGGGAGTGACATGGACATCTTTTTAAACTACATACTATAAAACAAATGCCCGCGCGCGTCTGGCTATGTCTATTTGGGTCAAGTAGGTACTTTTGTATGGAAGATGATATTTTTAATATGTTTTCACAGTTAGTCCCATAATACAAGTTGTTCATATTAATGATTCCTTCCACCCCTGCAGTGCCAATGACTTCAAATCACTCTGTATAAGCGAGAATCATATCCAAAAAAAAAACCTGACCCATTAATTTGCAAAATTAACATGAGCTAGAAACTACACTGTGATTCCAAACCTGTCCACTAGAGACGCTGCTCCAATATTCATACATAATGTTTATCATTTACTGCCAAGTATTTAGTCATAATGTGAATTAATTAATCTTTCGATAGAAATCTGTTATATTGGTTTGCTTCCAAGCACAATGCTGCTGCTCAGACTGATAAATAACTTTTTTTAAGAGAAAAAGTGCCTGAAACAAACCAATTCGTGCAGAAGTGTGTGTCAAACTTTACAAAAACAAAGGCTTATGTACAATTTTGAACTCGTTTTGTTACGTAGTGATGATTTTTTTGTTCAAATTACCAAGTGCATAAAAATGTATTGATTTAGTACGAAATATAAAGAGATTTTCTAGGGAACTCGTGATAACATTGAATTATAGAGAGGTTGAATTTATCGCAGGTGTGAATTAACAAGAGTCGACTGTATTATGTCATGGTATTTAAAAAATGTTACAGAAAATTGTCTCTTGGCCGTGTTAAACAGCAGAGCTAATATAAAAGGTTATAGGTTAATTTCCTACAAGGGTAAAATATAATTGAAGACACATCTGGACTCAGGGAAGGTATTTTATGTAGTTTCAATGAAGGATGCTATATGCGTTATGGTTTGATAGTGTAACCGCTGTTTTATGGAATATAACAATATAGTTTTAATTTGAAATACAATTTCTGGAATTGGAAGCCAAGGCATTTAAAATCATGCGATTTATTAATTTGGTTCATTGGTGATGATATCTACAGGTGATTGTCTAATTTACCCTTAGTACGGTCCCATAACTGCGACATAGATTCTAGTCGGAAAGTAGTCTAAGGGGCAGGTAGATTCTTTATATACCTGAATTAAATTTTGGTTTACATCTAAAATGATCTCATCACACCTAGTTAGTAGTACCCTACAACTTACCATAGTTTGACTAAATAAATAAAGCCCCTATGGCTACATACCTACTTTCCAATCAAATATGGGGCACTGATTTTAATGAAGTTTTATAGTTG
Source organism: Tetheella fluctuosa (assembly GCA_951216915.1). Lineage (NCBI taxonomy): Eukaryota > Metazoa > Arthropoda > Insecta > Lepidoptera > Drepanidae > Tetheella > Tetheella fluctuosa. The sequence continues at coordinate 1,175,050 of OX578242.1, forward strand.
GAATGATATAGACAAAGGGATGTCGTAAAATAGTACCAGGCTTGGATATTCCTTCTACATGTATGGGATATCTATGTAATCCTTTGTTGTAAATATATTTCGCTCAAGTTATTACGCGATTTTTAGGGTGACTGTGTCATCTCTTTCTAAAGATCAATAAATCAAGAACGATTACTCACTATCGCCCTAAATACAACAAAATCTATTTATACATCGTCAAAATGGCGGCTGCACTTATTGATCCATTGCGACTTACCTGAAATGACAGTCTTACCTTTATAGCTCCGGTTAACGGTATCAGGGAGCAAGGGCTCCGAACGCGCGCGGCGAGACGCGGGGGGCGAAGCCCCGGTGCCACGCGACGGGCAGACGCGGTGCCCGGCTGCGCCGCTGTAAAAACCGACATACTTTACAACACGGGAGCGGCGCGCAGGCTGATCGATTAGCCTCACGAAAAGGCAGACGCGCCCGATTGTATGCCCACGCGAGATAGACATGCAGCCTCCGGGCTCACGCGACGGGACCACACGGTAGTGGCTGTACGCGAAACGACATAAAACCTCCATGGAGCGGAGTCCTTGGCTTCAATCCTCCTTGATGAGTTCAATGATGGTGCATACTCGATGATCGCTGAACATCAAAACAATACTAAATCCACCTTATTTATTAATCACAATACAAAGTTACGAACCAGTATAAAAACACTCGAAAACTTTTTCACTGAAATTCAATGGTAATATTGAAGAAACTCGCTAGAAGTATCCGCGACACACCTTTCTAGCAGCATCGGCCATTTTGTTTTGCAATTCTGTGACCTTTCTCTTTTGCGTTTTATTCCAAGGGGAAAGTGAAAGTTGGAATGTATTTATAAAGCTATGAAAAAATGTAAATACTAAATATTATATAAGTTAAAAATATTTGCTCAGCTTTTTTAAATCTTGGCATATCATAAACAAAGAGAATTAAATCACTGTGATCATAAAATCAGAATGAATAACTTTAGATATCAAGAAAGATTTACCTGTAATAACAAAACGCAAAAGTGATTGCCAGTGCCAAATTTAAAAATATTTTGGATACAAAAGATCTCAAAAAATAATCATAATCAATTTAAAAAATTCTAATTCAAGTCTTGAAACATCTTAATTGGAAAATTAATAGAACCTAGTGATTATATACTCTTTGCATGGTAGTAGTATTGATAAGACAAACAATTTTGTAGTGGAATATGTCGTTTGAGTAGATTTTATACAATATGCATTGTAACACTGATAACGCCGGTCGGTCAATCTGTAAAAAAAATAGTAGTGCAGTAAAAACTTCTGCCGGGGAGGGTACACTGCACTTTTAATTTTAGGTTTTAATTTATATGTTAATTTTTGTTTAGTATACAATACATATAACATTTTTGTAACACCAGTAACATTATAAGATATATAATAAACGTTAATTATTTAAATTTATAAGTGCAATGTAAGTAGGTACTTCTAAATTAAAAACAATAAAAGAAACCTAATCGAAATAACTAGTTGTAAAGTAATAAAAGTGTGGGGAGATAAAACAGACTATTGTTTCTACAACAGCCGGAATCTACCTGCATATTACCAAAATAAACATCATAAGGTAAGTTTCTTTTGTTTTAAACATTATAAATATTATTTTCAAATTTTCGAAATAAGCATGTTGTATGTAATTATCTAGTCAATTTTATTTTCATAAATATAAAATTATATATTATTTTCTTTCTATTCTGCTGATGAATCACAAAGGGAAGGTCCATCCACCCATCTATCGATATCGATATTTTTTAGTTAAATGAGGGTAAGCAATAAAAATACGATGAAGTGTAATAATAAACCCTATTTCACATGGTATTGCTAGCACTTGTATGATTAAGGTAGGTAATTCTATAAATAGGACGGTCTCCATGGCAACCGGGCTATTTTCACAGCGAAGACATTTTATAGTCTATCTATCCCTTCGAAATGGGAGTTATCATGTAAAAGTGCGACGGAAATTGTTGATATTGTTGCTATGCTGCTCTCTTTATTAAGGACTAGTTTTAGCAAGCGCCCGGGGCATAGATGATACACTATAACTAGCTAGCCCGGGGCGCGCGTCTATAAATTGTATGACAGACGGTGTAGAGCAAGCAATACTTGATATCATAGCATAGACATTCTCGACTCGAACTCTTTTTACTAATACATTCGGACAATTCATAGGTGAATGACTGGATTTGTAGTCAAATACCTAAAAAAAATTACAAAGATGATCAAATTCATACAAGCAGACCTTTTTTTTTTATCGAACAAGAACTATTTGAATTCATTAGTGTGTAATTTTATCGACATAAATTAAGTTACCATCGAATAAAGATTATATCAATTTTAATTTTACTAGATAACCTTTCGTCACAGATATAGATTATAATGAGTATTCTGGCTGTTGCCATGGGACTTTTCTTATTGATTGGGAGACACAAATAGGCAGTTGAACGCAGCATGTATAAATAACTCGTTGTAGGCAGCCGTATATTTCTATGAAATTTATCATCAAAGTCAACGTCAAAGCAGTTTCAGTTTAGGTAGTCACTTAGGATTAGGAAGTAGAAGCTACTTAAGTTCCAATATAACTATTTGTGGAATTTCAAAGACGTCATCTTTACATCTTAAGGACGCCACACACGGTGAAGATACTATAATATTTAATTTTAAGATATATGAGACAGTGCTATACCAGTGAAAGAGAAGGAAAGTGAAGGTAGGTCGTTGCTTTTCTTTTCATAGTATAATGCTGTCTCATGATCTTAAGATAAAATATTATAGTATCTTCGCCGTGTGTGACGCCCTTTACATCCTCATATTTTTTTTTTACACATTATTATAAATGCAAGCTCTTCCTGTCTTTGCTCATACTAAATAGATTTTGATGTAGTTTTCACAGTTACCTAGGTTTCTTGAGGAAGATTATAGTTTATGTACCGTTGCGCTGTGGCTAAAAAAAACTCGGCAGCGACTCGGCGTTTCAGTGTAACAAGTTTAAAAATCTTCCATGGACCAAAAGTTCATACTCAAAAGACAGTAAATTGTCATCGTGACTATACCTTTACGGCTCCCTCGTAACATAAAGATATCTGTTTTTGTATTACCATTAAGTAATGACACGAATGTATCTTAAACGATTGATTTATGTACTGTACACGTCCAAATTGAATTTTCCTCTTCTCACACCGATATGATTTTTGGCCTCTTTCGAGGATTGTCTCTCTGTCTTCATCGTTGACCGCCGGTTGCTACTAGGTTTTAATTATGATTAAAATAAATTATGCCCCCATATTCAGACCTACTCTGTTGTTTTTTCGATCGGTAGGTACGATTTTAATAATTTTTTTATGCTAGTCACCGTCTTCATTTACCGCGATCGTGTACCTATTGACTGCCTCATTACCTCAGTCTGAAATTAGAAAATAGAAGCCATTCTATTCTAATCGATTTTTCATCCGATTCGGACCCTAACTGATCTATGAATAACCTCGGATTAGTCTTAAATAGATTTACGTCGCATTGCCGTAGAACATCAATGGTTGTCTAGTTCTACTTTTAGAGGATTTAGGAGCTGAAACTGAAGGTTATTTATCATTGACTATAAGACGATTCTGATGTAGTTTGATAGACACAAATGGTTTTCAAATAATTACTGCAAGTTTCGGTCAGAATGTAGCCTTTTCGTCAACGCAAATTGATGATAGCTATTGTCAGGAAACATATATGCCGAAAAAGTCAAGTTCAAAAGCAGCAGCATCTCATACAAGCATAAACTGAGATCTAATGTAGCGATTCTATTGGTGGATAAAAACACATCCCACGCTACGCATCTCTGGTTTATAGACAGCCTTAATCGTGTGCAATTTGTGATTATATAATCCAGTTGCCTTTGTGTGAAAATTATTGTCGTTTTCTTTTTTTTTGGTGAAATATGGCAATATCTTTAAGGAGGCTCGTGTCGAGTTGTTGACGATAGTGGTGAAGTCGATTATTGTATATTAAACCTAGTTTAGTATCATCATAGCATAACTCCCAGTTTCTAGAAGTCCTATCAATGTTAATTTCTTGTTAAAATTTGCACTTGTCACTGTCAATGAATGATGAAATGAATGAATGAAAATGAAATGAAAATATTTTTTATTCAAATAGGCCTTCACAAGCATTTATGAATAGTCTGACTCTAACGCACGGTTCGGAAGGTTGCTTTTACTGAGAAGAGCCGGCAAGAAACTCAGCAATTACTCTTTTCAAAACCAACTCAGATTCATTACATCAAATTATTTATCTAGTCTCACTGACAATATGTGTGTGTCATATGACAGTAAGGAAAAAATATATCAAAATTATGAGTAACTTAGTAAACAAATGGATTGCAAACTTAAGCAGACCAGCCCCCACAAGCAGCACCTGTTCACAAGTATGACGTATGTGGCAGCCATCGCCCTCCTCGCACATATTATAGGGAAGTGAGCGACCCGCCACACGACGCCGCCGCAAGCAATGGCGTCCAAAATGACAAAGATTCCATTAGTTTTGATCTTACAATTTGAGCTTAAATAAACTGGCGGTAAGTATTCCTCATTCTTGCATACCTTATATACGTCTCATTTGTAGCATGAACCCTAACAAGATGAGAATTAAGGGTATAGTGCACCATGCGGGCCCAGTGCGTGTTGACGAACTCCATATGTAATTTGACTTGGGCGTGGCGAGCAGATTTCCACGCGTTGTTTTCCTTCACTGAAATTGTAGTGAATCTATAAGTCTATAGGTAATTCGTTAGATTAGACAAGATCAGAATTTTAATTAAAATTAAAATTAAAATTAAAATATACATTATGTTGAGAATTGGGTTTGGAATTGAGATTTTTACCATTAAGCCAAGCAAGTAGTCGAATTATATTCATTATTGTCTTATTATTTAATTCGTAAAGATGGGGTGAACGTTGCATTTTATTTACCCGCGACGGAACGGAGACCGTATATGCGTTTGGGTTGAGAGGATGTTTGTGCAAATCAATGTTGCCATTTTTCTCCAAAACCACTAGTCCGATTTTGATGCAGTTTTCAGTTATGGGTTTGGGTTTGATTGGTGCATATTCTTAAATAGATGTTATGGTGTTGATTCGCCAGGAGGCGCTGTAATCAATATTTTTCTTCTTGATTTTTTGTTGTACCTATATAAACTGCTGAGGGCCTGTGAAAGGTTTGTAATACATTGGTGATGGGTCTTAGATAGGTGTTATGGTGCTAACTCGCCAGAGGGCGCTGCTGTAACAATTATCTCTAAAACGGTTTGATCGATTTCGATACGGTTTCCTGTGAAAAGTTTGTAATTTATCAGCGATGGTTCTTACATATGTGTTACAGTGCTAACTCGCCAGAGGGCGCTGTAATAAATATTTTTATTCTTGCATTTGTACATATATAAATGCCCCAAAATGAACTAAAATTTTGCTATTTTATGAGCTTGTGACTAATTTAAAATGCGTTGGGTACGTAAATAAACGACACATAATAACTTTTCTATACAGGTATATATTAATTGAAATCGGGAACAGATATGGTAATGGCAGCACCCGACGGATTATCTTAAATTTATCATTATGTTAATATGTAGGTGAAAATGTGCAGTAGTACCTCTATATTTGATAATTGCTGTCGGCGGTCTGCTGAAAATTTTATTTAATCCTTTTTCGATTACAACTTTTATTCGATTACAATTTTTACAACCGTAGTGGGTTTTTTCAAAATTTTTAATTTTGTTCTTATACGCAACGCGCGACGCTGACTCTAAAATATTACTGAATAAACGTTTGGTTAAATAATAAATACTATTTATATATTATTTTAAGGCAATCATAGCATAGTGAATGTGATGTCGAATGCCGAATTGTTGGGTCGTGGGTTCGAATCTTTCAATAAACAGTCAGCGATCGACTATTAATATGCATCTCTTTTGTTTATTCGGAATGTATATCTATTGTACGTTTCTTGAGCGAGAAAATAGCCGATAGTTAGTCGCTTCCTCGCCGGGGGTGGGACAAGTGCCTAACCGATCGGCAAAGTTAAGCAACGTCCAGTCAGGGTGATCTAGTGGTATTTCATCTTGAGAGTTTCCGTGCTTCGGAAGGCACGCAAAGCCGTTGGTCTGGGTTGTCACTCAATTGTGATAATCGTTAAGCTAGTGACCACTAGCCTACCTCTACCAATCCGCAGTGGGCACGCGTGCTCAGCAGTAGGCTGTAATGATGACCACCATTTGGCCACATCATCTCTTACCATAGTGAGATCGTAGTCAAACACCTATCAATAGTCATCAACCACCCACCACTCTCCAAGCGAATTTCAAAAGCCGAACCATATAAATCGACGTTCGCTACGGTATAAAAGCGACGCCTATTTATTCTCCTTCACAGAGGTTAATATGAGACGTCTCACACAGACCTATATAACATACATACAGTGTTTACACATACTGAACATGCGTTGATTGTTGAAATGAATAAATATTTGATAAATAGTTGTTGTATTAGACTCGTGATACAAATGTTCAAATAATGAGGAGAATACCGAAAACCTGGGACTTTAAAAGTAGTATTGCAAGGTAGCTGCAATCCAAAGTAAATGAGAATGTAAATTTGTTTGTCATTCCTTTAAATTAAAACGAAGCAAGTTTGCAGGGTCAGTCAAAGGCTACATAATAAATATTAGTGTTATTAACAGTATATAAGGCGTATATACTATTTTAGTAATTTAGCAGACACTCTTCCTCAAATAGATACAAAATATAGGTGTAGTGAAAAGGACAAACAACCACATTTTTACTTATATCCTGCCCAGGACCATTTCAACACAGCGTTTCTGGTTTCTGGATAGGCATCTGCAGGAGCATGAGTTTCCCCTGTAAAACAAGTTTGATAAAGACCTAACACGAGTTTAGTGCGGCTTGATGCTGCACATGTCTATGAATGTGACTCCTCTATATTAAATCCTTATATTAGTACCTCCCCGGCTTTATGTGTTTACCACCTTCGGCTACATAATCACTTACCCAAGTAAAAACAAAACAAATTAAATAAGACAATTGAATGCTCATCAACCAAAATGTAACGCAATATAATATTATCACTCGATCACAGGCACGCGTTGATTGAAGGACATTACACTATATTTATTATTCAGTTTCTCTCAAATAGAGTATATTTGATACACAATGTCACTGGGTAACTTCTTTAACAACAAAAAAAGCTGTGTTGGATTGCCGTTGCAAAATCACCCAAAAAATTAATAGTATTATTCATAAAAGTCCATTATTTTCTATGGAAAGCTTAATTATCGAAATCATACTCTGACTAAGAATATTCATCGTGAGCCTCCCCTATAGAATTCTATAAAAATCGACCTTATGTCTGCAGCTCCTTGCAAATCTGAATAGAACGTCGGTACTCCTAGTAGATGGTCACTTACCTAAAACTCAAACGTTTTCCTAAGGCTTGGTTCTTCCTATCTGTTTACTTCAGCAGCTTTGTTAAAATTAAAATTGATAATTTCTTTTCATCTGTTTTATTTATTTATTTTCTTGTATGTAGGTACTTTTGCTGTCAAGTTTTTCGTGGTTTCGAATGGGGTTCGACTGAAAATCGGTTCTGAGGTGTGTGCTTGCCTTAGAGTGAGTCGTAATCCTTTTCGACATCACACAATACAATTGTTTTTTTTTGTGCATTTTTTGTCTTCTTTGTTTGTCTTGCCAATGTGTGTATAATTCTGTAATACTGTGTGTATGTTGAATAAATGTTTTTTCTTTCTTTCTTTCTTTCTTTGACATTCATAGGTGCTTATCCTACTAATATTATAAATGTAATAGTATGTATGTTTTAAAGTTTTTTACCACTCAACTCCGTACCGGCTCAACGAATTTAGATAAAACTGGGCACACAAATAGAAAATATTCTGTATTAACATATAGAAAACTTTTTATCCTGGAAAAAAATAAGATCACTCGAGAACGCGGGCAAAACCACGGGGTGGTTCTTTGATAATATAACTGTTAAATAATCTCAATATATTTTTCTATGTTTCAGATCTTAATGCTGAATTCTTTTGAAAGAATCGCAGTAATGATCCTGTAAAATGTAAGTACCTATTATTTCTGTTATCGGTGCCACACATGCATATTACTTAGGGTTACCAGGTCTTAAAACCGAAAAGACGGACAGACCAGTCAGTTTTATCTTAGTATAAAACAGCAGTAACTTCTATTGCAAAATGGTCACATTTAAAAAGCCAGAATGGCCGGACACTTTCAAATTAGGCCGGACACGCGACCAAAAAGACTGTCTGTGTCCGGCTTTATCCGGACGGCTGGCAACCCTATACTATACCAGTTAAGTAGTGCAGTGTTGTGGCTACGTGAACTTATCTCTTATCTAATCAATCACAACATGACCCACGGTCGGCACAGGTCGCTACATCACGCGAGACCTATGTGGACTACACTTAGGTACATGTGCATGCATGTTTTCGTACCATGTTTTTATTACCGTAATTATCATTTCCAGCCCAAGGCTGTTCAGATATCCACTGTAGGATATAGCGACTCCAGTTATGCCATAATAGTTTCCTCCACGTGGTTTCACCATTGATACTCTATTTTACACCCATAGGAAGGGATTGAATTTTGAAAAATTATTTGATAGTACACCCCTATGTTATAAAAAAGGTCAAAATTTCGTGTTTCTAGTAAAGTAATTTTTTCATATATGATTTTGTACATTTTGGCATAACTCAGTCCGTATTCATTTTTCTAGCAAACGTGCCAAATGCAAGCTTATTTGAAAAACTCTATGATTTGTTAATGTTAGTACATATGCCAAGGCTCTAAAATATCTAATATGTGTAATCACATCAGTAAATCACAAATGAATTGAATTACAGAACTGAAAATAATTATCGACATTTTTGAATTTCATCGATATTTGTTTATACAACACTATTAATACATTTACTATGATAAATTACATTTTTGGAGCAATTACATTCTAATGTGGAACTTATTGGTTAATTATCATATACCCGAAGCTCCACCCGTGTGTAAATTTCGTCTCTTATTATTATTATTAGAAAAATGAAACATGGTAAGGACCATATTGCGGAATTTCACGGAACTAATAAGTGTACTGATTTTACTATGAGCTGTCAAAATATTTTCAAGTGGCGCCCTCACGCAGATTTTTTTATTTTTCTGGCTGGCAGGCTTTATGTTGCGACTTTGTGGGTCAATACATAGTTTTTCTTTCTCTTTCTCTCTTTCTTTCTTTACTTGAGTTATTAGTATTTACATAAAAGCCGGATATTTTATTCGGGAAGCGCTTAGGTAGGTACCATTTGTGAGCCAAAGGGTGGCGATGATAGCTAAGATCGTAAGATTGAATCCTACAATGAGTTTGAGCTTTCGGTGAAGGACAACATCGCCAGGAAACCATAGCACGGTGGTAGGGTACTTTGTAGTACCCGCCTGGCTAGCTACCACCCTCATGTTGAAAATTGGTCACCAATCTTGGTCACCTTACCAGTGTGTTCCGGCAAGTGCACTGGAGAGCTAGTTTAGACTTTATGTCCTAACTACCTTTGCCTACATTATCACTACCACGGATAGTGGTCTTAGCCTATACATAGTAAAAAAAAAAGTTTCTTACTTTTGGGAAGATATCGATTTTTTTAAATTATGTTAGGAAAGGATTACCATAGATCAGGCATAGACAACTGCGTTTTCCCGCCACATATTTTATGTTCATCTATTTCTGATATAGATGATGCAATGTACCGGATGGATTGGCTATAACATTTTGTAATTTAATGTTCGGTTTGCGTCATTGTATACGTATTTGCGTATGTTCCCGTAAAAGGTTCGTGTAAATACACTGGTTGTGTAGCGGGCATTATTTTCCCACTTAGTTCTTACTAAGATGATGTTCCCGTTGGTGGGAAGTTTATAGCCCAGTGGTGACGTCGGACGCCGCGGCGAAGGTTGTGGATACGAATCCTACAATGAGCTTGAGCTTTCGGTGAAGGCAAACACCGTGAGGAAACCGTAGCACGTTGGTAGGGTACTTTGTAGTACCCGCCTGTCTGGGGCCAAAATAAATCATTCATATGAAATTAGGCGAATGCGTACCCAAAAAATCTGTATAAAACAACAAGTCCTCATTGAGAGTGGTTCGCAGAGTCTGAACTATTATTGATCATAGAACCATGAAATTGAAGGTTATATTCTTTTGTAATGTAGGGGTGTAAATAACAAAGAATTTTCCGTAATTCAACCCCTAAGAGGGGTAAGACAGACGATTTGGTGTGAAACCGCGAGGCGTAATGTTAGTAAAATATATAAATATAGTAATTGTAACTCTTAGACTAGGTAACAATTTGAGTTCAAGAAACGTTCAGATTACTTAATTGAAAAAAGTGACCTTTATTTATTATCTATGTTTTATTTATTTAATTAATTTATTATAAATAATTAAACGTTCATTGACTTTAAGATAAACTAAAGGGGTTCGGACTTATGCTTTTGCGACATTGACGCGTATTGGGTCACGGCACGCACGGCACACCATTTAATCTTGGAGGTTATTAATTTCCCCTTTCCCTGCGTTTTCCTGGGATGAAAATATCCTATATTACACAATATTCTATATATTGAATCAGTTCAGTAGTTCCAGGATTACCCCCACACACATACAAAACAAATAGGTACCTCTTTAAAATATTAGTTTTGAACCAAACAGAATATAACCATAAAAATATTAATGTTAGTATTAAATAAATAAACTAGGTCAAGGTCACCCTTCAAAAGTGACCTTTGCGTGCTAAATATAAAAAAAATACAGAAGTGCATACAGAAAATTGTAAACTAATATTATTTCAGTTGTGACGACGTAAAAAAACATCGTTAAAAAGTTATTTCTCTTATTTTTTTGATTAACCGGGGTTATTGTGGACAGCACTTGGTCATCATCGTATACAGCCAAGCCAAGTTCATCCAATGCTGAACATTAAATTTCCCCACCCCCGTGGAGTTCCAGAAAGAACGGCTCCCAGTGCCTTTAATCTCGCTCTCTGCGTTTGTATGTCACCAATTGATAGCTGTTCTTCCTATTGATTTATCAGCACCTCGTGCTATATGGTTTGTTTGCCACTTAACCTGATTCTGCGAACTGTGGCTCAGTGGTGACGTAAAATGTTGTCAGAAAAGTCTGGTCGAAGTCAAAGCCATTTATTTAGTTTAGGCCCTAGAAGGCCACATATGAACGTCGAAACTACTGAAGTTACCACCGATTCGGAAGTCGCCTTCAACTGAGAAGAACAGGCAATCCTACAATGAACTTAGATTCCGGTGAAGGAAATATCGTGAGGAAACCATAGCACGGTGTAGGATACTGTAGTACCCGCCTGGTTGAAAATTTGCCTTCAAGGCTTTGTGTGCCTACCACCTAGGGCCACATTATAATTTACATAGTAAAAAAAAAAGCTTAGTGACTTTGGGCCACGAAAAAGAAATAAAAAATACATGTGGCACCCGGGGACTGCCGCGGTAAAGCTATTGCATAGCATTTTTTATCAACTTATGCAATTATAATTGTTTATTTATTTTTTATTTATGCAGTATTTTTTTTTCTTTGATATTAATAGATACCTATACACCTATATACTTTCTCACAAACAGCTGCTTACGTATTAATCCGATTTCGGAGCAGCTCGTCTTAGGTTTTATTTTCTTTACGGAATTTCTTGATTCGGTCGCCGCGCTCAAAGCCCGCTTTTAAAAGCTATATAATAGCTTAAAAATCTAAACCATAGATTACACACGCCCCGATACCAAAGCCCTTTATACTCTGTGGATTATCATAAACAGTTTGCCAGCATTTCTTTTATAATAATGACAGCGGTAAAGTCAAATGTGCTAATTAATTAAAAATCAATTACAATTACAACATTTATGCAATTATAGTATTTATAATAAATACTTTAAATAACATTAGTGACACGACAGTCATTGCCCTACATATAGCGATATGGTTTCATTGTAAAAAATAAAATAATATTGTCTGGGTGAATAAAAAATATTCCATTACATGCAAAGCAATGGATTACAGTTATGTCTTTCACACAAATCACTAGGTTGGGAACACAATGGCAATTCTTGGGTTTGGACATGTTGGATGTTGACTGTTTTCGCCCATAAAAGGTTGATTGTCTAATATCGATGACATTGTCGTCATCCATCTTGTCTAGGAAGGCTGAACGTAGCGCTAAGTCGGGGTGGAACTTTAGCAAATAATGTATACAATAAAAGTTAGAAAAGGTCGTAAGGTTCGACATTGGCTCACAAAATCCTCACTAAGGAGGAAAAAAAAACAAACCAGAGACTCGTATAGCAACAATCACACCACGCGTTGATCACATGTAAACACAATTCGAAATTCGAATGCAAACATTTAAATTCGGAACTGTACTTGAAAGACCGGTCGGTAAAGGACGCTTGGTTGAGTTCGCGGTAGCGGGCTTATTATATAAATGTTGTTACATGACTATCTTTGACTTGGTGAAGGTACTTGGAAGAGATGATCGCTCGATCTTGTACGAGTTCCGAGACCTTGTGTCTCACAATATAGGGGCGGATCCAGGATACTAATTTAGGGATCTCACCTGTAAAGTTAGAATATAATAATGTACATAATTAAAGAATAATTTACTTACTACTGCTAGGAGTTGCACCGAAAGCTTAAAGTGGGATTCGAACCCAAAGTATCCACCGGGGCATCCATCGTTAGTACCATTGAGTTATCACCGCCTTAAAAGGTCTAGACGAGTAACTATATCAATCGCTATCGCTTTTGTTCCTTGAATGATATTTTGGTGGAGTCGTCGCGTCGCTGGAAAATTCACGAACACATTTCATTCTAAATTTAATTTTGAATTTCAATTGCAAAAGTTATTTTAAACGTTCCAACTCACCAACCATTGTCGTGTTAAATACCCATTTTGCATGCTCATAATTTCAATTTACTTATTGAGACCTGTCATCGCTTACAAACAGAACTACCAACGTTATGTTATTTGTTCAGAACTTCGGGCATGTAGGCTTGTTCTATAAATAAGACAATACATTTTTATGAACGAAATTTTAGTCTATGACGTGTTTCACTAAAACGATGCTTTATTCTCAAATGCCTTTAGTTACAATGCTATGATACCCCAAAACCTTCCTCAAATCACTATTGTAACTGAAAACCTGAAAAAAACTGTTTAGTGGTTCTAGAGATACAAAAGCACAAATCGACAGATAGACGTCGCGTTTTATAAAATAGTAGGAAGAATAAAGAAAATATTTTGAAGTATTCACAAGTCTTTCTTTTCGGTAAATATTTTTATTAAATGCTAAAATTATTTTTCCATTACCTGAAAAAAAAACAACAAAAAAGTTGAAACACCTTTGTTTCACTGTGTACCTAATGTGTATGGAATTAAAAAAGATAATCTTTCGACTTTCGACACAGCCGACACACACGCGCGCGCGTGTTCCCCACGCGCTAGCGGCATGATGTTCTTTATTTAAATTCAAATTCAGATTACTAATTCCTATCGCACCATAATCGATTAGTTTTACTTTCTCGGTATTTAGCAATTTTTGTAATTGACGCAGAAAGTTTTTAAGCCTAGTTTACTGATATTTTTTTAAATGTTTGATGGATGATACTTTTTTTCACTGTTGATTTATTTATTTATTGGCTTACCAACTAAATACACACATAACATTGCCTTACAGTTTATTTTCTTGCATGCATCTAAATTAAAGGAAAGTACAACATTGATTTTTTGTTAAAGTACGAACTTATACATTAAAACAACAAGAAAGTATTCTATGAAAGAAAATTAATTATGAAGAAATAAAATTATTTTAAATGAGCCCAATCCAAGTAACACTAATGACGTAGATCATTGTAGTTTCTGAGGATATAGGAAAGAGGTGAATAGTACCCGTTGCGTTGATTCTATATTTTCAAATAATTCACGTAAGTTGGCGAAACCATAGAGTTAAATCTGAACTCTATTTCAACTACAATACGTAGCAATGCATGGAGTTCTGTAATTTTTCGTGATCCTACCTAATAGTATAAATGCGAATGTGGGTTTATTTGTTTGTTACCTTTTCACGCCTAAACCGCTGAACCGATCGCGATTTTTGGTACGCAGATAGCCTATAGTATGGAGAAGGACATGGGCTACTTTTTTTCTCGGGAACGCGGGTGAAACCGAGGGGGATAGCTAGTAAGTAATAAACATCGCGCGACAATCATCTTCCCTTCTGAACTTTACCAGTCAACAACCTCTGTTATGACAAACAAAATTCCCTAAGTAATTTCAGGCTAATTTCCTGAAGTTTATCCTCAACATAATCACGTACACCGTGACTTCATGGACAATCAACAATATTATAATTAGTAGCTTTTCGTTTGTTTGTAATTATCTGGTATTTTTGGCAATTAACCTCTGACTTATGATTATTCTTTCTATCAGCCGACACACTTGTTTAATTGTCAAAGAGACGTTCCGAGTAGCTCCGAATAAGTACGATGCAGAACGAACTCAATCGATCGATTTGAGCTATTACATTGTTTGCATTACATTGAAGTTACGATTAAGTTTGTTAGAAAAAATCAAAAGGTAAAGTTTTGATTTAAATTAGTTGGGACCATAATTAATAAATTACTAGTGACCTATAGAGCATCCGTTTTTAATATTATCCTCGATTCTAGGCCACACACTGTATATGAAACAAAACATCATTTTTCTATTTTATACTTATTTATTGTGTCTACATGATTATTACTACTTTTTTTTAATTTGCAAAACCTTACTACGTCCATAACTTCACTATTGATAAGTGATTACGTGGCCAAATGTGGTTCGCAGATCCAAGATTGTCTCGCACTACCTGTAAGGGCCATATTTCCATGCGTACATTTTGTTGGTAGCGGCGACTGGTTGCGCTACCATGGTGTCCTAGTGAAATACGGGCCTAAGACGCCCTGTGAGCTGTACAGGGCCATCCATAAATTACGTCACATGTTAAGGGGTCAAAGTCAACGAAGTGTGACAAGAGAGATGGGAGGAGTCATAAACTTTGTGACGACACGTCAACATCTAAAATATAATATGTTTAATTTTAATCATTTCTAGATATGAAAAGATATGTGAAAACACACCAGAGGGGAGAGGGTCTCACAAATGTGACCAAGGACGGGGAAGTAAAAAAAACATGGGATTCGTGTAAGCTAATTTATGGATGGCCCCTAAATTGTGACGTCTACACGTATTATTTATTATGGACTAAATTGCTACTATATGCCAAAACTACGCCACATTCAAACCATTTATATTTACTGTACTACATATTTTGAACATAGAATTTAAATACGTAACGATTCCCTTTCGACACAGCTTTCGAGTTGCCTCCTACAATGTACGTACAGCCGAGCCCACGTTCTAAATATGAAATATTTGACAGTTCGGAATTTTAATGCTATAGACAAGTATCTACTTCTTAATCGATGATAAATGCGTTGCGTGGCTTAGGCTTATTGTGATACAGCCTATGATTTGAAATAGTTTTGTTATCTATCTCATAACGAGTAAGGTTGAGTTTTACATGATTAATTTGATGCCCTACAGTTATAAAATCTTGTTTTTAACGACTCAAGGTTTTCGAATTTTTCCGTACGGCATTTTAGACCTTAGGGCCCTGAGAACTAGATATCTCTTCGTAATTAAAATTAGTTAACTTATGTAGTTAGATGGTCGATTCATACTTTAATTAATAGCCCTACAGTGAAATTGGCGTGAAAATGGCGTTTAACATATTTTTTTTCTACAAAACTAGCTTCGGATGAATTTTACAATACTTATGTAGCTACATTTTTTTACTTTGTATAGACTTGTGTTTAACCACAATCTCTCTATGGTAAGTGATGATGTGGCCGATGGTGGTAAGAATAACAAGGCACTAGAGATCTGGCTGGTAGGTGTTGGCGACAGATTTTCAACTTGAGGGTGGTAGCCAGCCAGGCGGGTAATACAAAGTACCCTACCACCGTGCTATGGTTTCCTCACGATGTTTTCCTTCGCTCAAGCCCGTAGATCAGACCGACCGACAGCCGTGTCAAAATCTCTGGCACATCGAATGCAACGGGTTTTAGGTTATGTATTGATGCCCTGTAACAAAAGGGCCCTGATCAGCGCCGGCCCTTCATCAGGGCAGAGCGACATTGTATTTTGGCGGTCTTTGGTTGACGCACATAATTTTTTTTTTTTCAATTTATTTTCAACTAGCTTCCGCCCCGCGGTGTCATCCGCGTTCCTGAGGGATCTTATGTTTTTCCGGGATAAAAAGTTGCCTATGTGCCAAATTTTATCAAAATTGCTCCAGCCGTTTGAGCGTAAGAAGTAGCACACACACACTCACAAACTTCACTCGAGCGAAATTTTGACATTTTGGCGCCCCTTGCCACCTGGCGCCTAGAGCGACTGCTCCTCTCGCTCTACCCCAGGGGCGGCGCTGGCCCTGATAAGTCACCATCAGATATAAAAACCAAACAAAGTCTAGTCAATAAATATAGTCCGCGTAAGGGTGGAAGATGGTCCCCTGGACCCACCACCTTCTAGTCAGGTCAAAAAAAAGAAAAAGTCAATAAACGATCAATTCACAGGTTACAATTAATATTGATTTGGATACATTATCATTATTTATCAATTCATTTTTCACACGTTTGAGTTGACTCGATAAATCGATTAGTTTTATTGATCGTCTATGTCGATCAATACAGGATCTAAGTAAGAGGTGTGATGGTGACATAGTGCTTGGTAGTTTGATATGTATTTAGTATATTAGTTATTTTGATTCCAAAGTATAAGCTCTACTTAGTTTTGGATCAGATGGCCGTGTGTGAAAAAAGGAGAATAAAAGTCCCCAATTCGAAGCTCGCGATGACCCCCCTGTAACGCTCTGACCCTAGGTTCGTACCCCATTCGGGGGCGCAAAAATCTATAGCAAAGATAAGACTATAAGTAGGTAACTAAAATCAAAACTACCTATATAAATAACTAGCTTCCGCCCCGCGGTTTCACCCGCTTTCACGAGGGATCTTATGTTTTCCCGGGATAAAAGTAGCCTATAGCCTTCCTCGATAAATGAACTATCCAATACTAAAAGATTTTTTCAATTCCAAACATTAGTTCCTGCGATTCGTTCAACCAAACAAACAAACTCTTCAGCTTATAATATTAAGTATAGATTTGTCCCAAATAGCTGTCCCGCGGAGGTTTATAAAGAAGGCTGGCAATACTTTGCATAATGTCTCACTCGCCTCAAGGAGACATGAGACCTTTTTGGCGTCAATTGCAAAGTGACGTTGCGTTTTCATTTTTTTTTCATGAAATCGTGTATTTTGTGTTTTATTGAATGATATCGGTGGTTTGTCAAATGAAAATTAATCTACGTGCTATTTACAACAAGTATTTACAATCAATGTATAAAATACAAACTATGATATATAAAAAACATCCTCAAAGCCCTCGCTGCTGTCGATAGGCAAGGTTCCCAACAGGCTGGCAGCCTTCCCTTTTTGGATGGCCAAGCTTATGCGTTGGCGGAAAAAGCTCCCAGCCAGTCGGTCTCCCAAAGCCTCGATGAGCTTGGATGATAAAATCCGAGCAAATCGGCGAGCCTCGAACCCCCCACGGACCCAAGGTTTGGGAATTCGTGTATCGATTCGTGACTTTTCATGACTCAAAAAGTTCGTGACAAGTTTTAGTAAACCTCCATTTTAAAACCTGATTGACTTGTACGGACGTGACTTGACTATTTAAAAGTGATTTAATATGACTAGAATTTTATATTATAGCTTGACATTGGCAAAATACATAAACCATGTGGTACTGTTATAAAAAAACCTTTTTGAATAACCTTCTGTTCTCTAGCCGAAAATATGTTAGCCCTCTGTCTACAGAGGGCTAACATATTTTTGGCGTGATGCCTGAAGCACTAGTTGCGTAGTGCCAGCGCCGGCGCCTACACAAACGTATGTGACACGATGCGAGAGTGTCACCTTAGACTATACATAAGCAAGCTATAGAGTGCGCCTTACTAAGTTTGAACCGAAATCACAAGTATGCACACAGAGCGGGAGACGCGGGGCGGGTGCGAATATATGGAACATCGCTATGAAAGTACCATACCATAGCTAAGTATCATAACATTTTTACTTACTATCATCGGCACAATGGAGTGGAGCGATACTGTTACTCTATAGCTTTTATGTATAGGTACTCTAAGGTGTCGACTCTGTAGCGTCTCACACTAAGGTACCTACTTAATATAAACAGCTTTTACTATGAACCCATATCTGAATTGGCAAAACAAATTACTGTTACTTTAATTTTTTGTTATTTTTTAAATGAAAACTTGTTTAGGCGCGTTGAGCACTTTTTGGGTGAACAAAAATCATGGAAATCGCGGCATCGTCACGCGAAAAACGTGACCATGAGCTATATGTATACTGTGTATATAATGTGTACTTTTTGGGTGAACAAAAAGCGTGAAACTCACGTCATCGTCACGCGTCACCGTACACTTTCAGGGGTTAAAATTTTAAATTAAAGTTAAGTTAGTTTTCACTTCTTTTGGCAGTCCCCAAAGACGTGTGCGCCGCGTGTTTTTGAAGTGAAAACTTCTTTAGCCGCGTTGAGCGTTTTTGGAGGGGAAAAACTTATAGGTTCGCGTCACCGACATGCTCATGCTAATAGTTTTCACTTCTATCGGCAGTCCCCATGACTGCCTGTTTTTTTTTATATTTAGAGGGCGGGCCACCCGATGATCAATGGCTACTGTTGCCTATGAATATAAGCTATACCATAGAGATTTATTAATGATTATCTACCTTTGCATGTGCCGGAACACACGTGTAGGTAAATTATCATACTATTTCTATGTATGCCTAAGTAAATATATTAAAGCAGGTATTATTATGCTAATATTTATATGGTTAATTTGTTCTGTACTTATTGGAACCATCGTGTCGTGCCACGTGTATTTTTATCTGCAACGCGTGCTATCACATACAAAGAATTAACATCATTATTGTCTCAGCCGATAACCCTGGCCTATAAAATGTATCGATTATCGATACGTTTTTTTTTACTAAAATACATGTTTCCATATCTATTTAAAAAAATTAAAATCGATTAAAATATAGCAAATAGGCGATGATAGTTCAGTGGTAGTAGCAAGGTATGCCACGCCATAAGTAGTAGGATCCCTTTCCACACTTTCTGAATGCATGTCGCGTATTATTGTGAATTCGCATGAGCTAATCCGAGATCGTCCACAATCATCGTTATATTTGAACTAATTTATACAAAACCTTTTATGAATTATATACCTACTTAAACTATCCTCAATCACTGTCCATTGGCGAAAACCGGATGAAAATCCGTTCTGTAGTTTTTGAGTTACAGGCAGACAGACGCGGCGGGGTGACTTTGTTTTATAATATGTAGTCATATCAGTCAGGTTTCCTTAGTACAAGCTTTACCTAGTTTGTGATCAGATGGCCGAGTGTGTGAGGAATAATGTCCCAGAATATTTATTTATTTATTATTATTTATAATATCAATTTAATAAAATAATCGTGGTTTCTCCTTTTTTTTAGATGTTTTATACATTGGTTAGTGTTGGATAATTTATTTTGAATACAGGCAAATACCCTATTACAAGATGTCGTCATGTGCACTCTAACGAGAGTAATTCAAAACTTAATCTTTGTAAAACTAACTTGTGTTATTTATCACTGTGAACACGCAATATATAAAGAGCTTTTGGACGTTTAATTTCGACCATCACCTCTTCAGTGACCCCGACGTGATACAGTAGAATCCTCGACGCCCTCGAGGCAATTGCCAAGTAAGTGTGATAGACGCCACAGATTTATTATTTGCCAGTGTCAAGTTATATTATTTTCTGGTCTTGCTATATTACATTCACAGTCAAATAAAAAGTCAGACAGGGTCTAATAAAAATAATGGCGGCAGTTCTATTAAAACTTGTCATAGATTTTTTGAGACAACCTGAAAAGTCACGATACACTCATTAATTTCAGTTCAATAGTGCACTTAGATTTATTTTCATTGGATAAAACACCACCAGTATTATTCAATAAAACAAAAACGCAAAGTCACTTTGCAAGTTCCCGCCAAAAAGTACCATGACACAACTCGTGTCGTTTGAAAGTTAAAAATGTATGTTGTAAAAAAAAATATTACGCAACTCTGGCAACATTGGCCCTAATTGATGCCTGCAGTTAATGGAGTTATATTTATTTTTAAATAAGAGGTATGAGGATGTCGTTTCGTTTTACATTGAAACTGTTTTATGTGTTTTGTTATCAGTAAACTTAATGCAACTGAGTTAATAGTTTAAAAAAAAAACACGCTTTTATAGCTAGCCGAACTAAAAAGTAGGAAATATATTTTTTAAATATGGAGAGTTAGTTCTATAGCTATGTAAAGTTCGATGGTTTATAATTATTTTAACATAAGAATTAAGTTATCAACAAAATAATTAATTTGATTGTAAAAGAGTGTATAAATTTCAGAGAAAAAATCAGATTTATCAATATTTTGGTATTTTAAAATAAAATATACGTAATAATAAACGTAATCACGAAATTTCAAGTTCCTATGTCAATGGAAATTTAAAAAATCTTCGGAACAAAATTGTGACTGACGACGAACAGACGGACACGTGAGTTACAGGCTCCGTTTGGAACCCTAAAAACGTGTAGGTACTCCACACCAACCGGATCGTCCGTCAATTGTTTATTTAGTGCTCATTATTTTTCTTTTCTTTCTTGTTCTCAATTAAATGCTGGACGATGATTTCTTTTATTTATTATTTTAGAGGATACTGTTAGGTAGTGTAGTGTAACGACTGTTCTGTTGAAAATGATCTACGTAGCTTACTATGGCTTCAAATAGGAATTGTCTGCACCTATTGCTACTTCATACTTGCTCGTTGAACAGGTTGACTTACAAACAAAACGCTGAAATAATGAAATTACATGTTTCTATGTCAATGGTTTAGGCTCTGTCTTGATCTCTCATTGTCAATCTGACATACTTTATTATTTCTTAATTATAGATAACAAAAATTATATAATAATTATTCTACACTAATACTATAAAGAGGTACAAACTTTGTAAGTTTAGATGTAGAAGGTAATCTCCGAAACGACTGATCCAATTTGTTTAACGAAAGCCCGTTTATTGAGGATGGTATAAGCTACTTTTTATCCCGAAAACTAAGGTGAAACCACGGTGAATAGCTAGTAATAGATGTGAAATTGTCGCCTATCCATTCCCTGACGCTCATAATTTGCTTAACCTCGCACCTACACTACCTTCTTATCAATATAGAAGCAGCAACACACAGTAGGTACTTATATTGGGGTCATGAAAGTTATCATGTAAAGAAATGAGTGTTTTATGTTATTTTTAGACGATGGGATATACTCGTGGTATAGGTAATCCCACTTCAATATCCTACTAGCTGTTCCCTGTGGATTCACCCGCGTTCCTGGTTTAAAGAATAAGCGATTTAATAGTTACTTCTGCTATTGGGGTTGGAGATAAATCCGAAAAATCAATGATCATTAAAATTGGTCGAGCCAGCCGTTCCTCACTACATATTATAAAAAGGTCCCCCGCCGCTTGTGTCTGTCTGTATATGTTCGCGATGATCTCAAAAACTACTGAAGGGATATATTTAATACGGTTTTCAGTTTCACCAATGGACGGAGTGATTTATAAGACGGGCTGGCGTGGTTGGTAAGATACCCTATCTATCACGCAGCTTGTCGTGGGTTCGATTCCCACTCAGGACAAACATTTGTGTGCATGAACATGTCCGTTTGTCCTGAGTCTGGATGTAATTATCTGTATATCTATGTATTTACAAAGTAGTATATGTAGTATATCAGTAATCCGGCTTCCATAGTACAAGCTCTGCTTAGTTTGGGGTTAGATGGCCGTGTGTGAGGAATAATGGCACAGAATATTTATTTATTCATGAGGAAGGTTTCGGTACATAATTCATTAAAAGGTTTTGTGTAAATCGCTTATTAAAAATGTAGGCGTGCTTTGCTACCCGTGCGAAACCGGGTATTTGACAAATTAGCAATTTTTTTTTTTTATTGGTAGGCTTGTGTTTGACCACAATCTCACTATGGTAAGTGATGATGTGGCCGAAGGTGGTAAGCACACAAAGCCTAGAAGGAACTGGCTCTCAAGTGCAGCTACCGAAACACACACTAATACGTGTTTGGCGACAGATTTTCAACTTGAGGGAGGTAGCCAGTCAGGCGGGTACTTCAAAGTACCCTACCACCGTGCTATGGTTTTCTCTCGATTTTTTCCTTCACCGAAAGCTCAAGCTCATTGTAGGATTCTAACCCACGACCTTCGTTCGACCGCGTTCGACGTCACTACCACTGAGCTATAAACACTTTAAAAAATGTGCTGCCATCTCTGATTTGAAATGCAACACCTTTCTTTATTAAATTGTAATAAAGAAAGTAAAATCGCCCCACCAGGCGGCGCCACCAGTCCTGTATAATAATTAACTCCTATTTTAGATCTGCGGTATCAAGTCCTTGACAGATATGTTAATATAGGAAGAGTATCGCGTAACGAATGCGGTGCGTCTGTCTGTCTGTTTGTATTATATTACAGACTACTGTTTTTTGTCTCAATTGTTTAGCTATATATAAATATTGTCTAATTTTAGATTGTCTGCAATGGCATATAGAGAAACTAGCTTCCCCACCCCCGCGGTTTCACCCGCTTTCCCGAGAGATCTTATATTTTCCCGAGATAAAAAGTAGCCTATAGCCTTCCTCGATAAATAAAAGTCTAGGCCCCTAGGGAAGATTTAATTGGTAAAATTTGAATGAGTCCCGACTGTTGGTCCTTCAGTATTACGTAACAGAATTCTAAAGTACTGGGCTTGTTTCTTTTTTTTTTTTTTGATAGCTGGATCCGTGGTATCCATATATACATAAACCGTTTCCACACAATTTCCTTCACCGAAAGAAACCCATGATATTTCTGCTTTAATAGACGCAAGCATTCCATAAACACGTAGCGATAGAAATAACTACCTCACACTTACAAAATGAGTCTGATACTATTTAGAAATAGATGGGTTTCCCCAATCGCACTTTTTTCACCGATAACGCTTGCCAAAACGTTTCGATGTTAGAATAGCATTCCTTACATTTCAATTACACCGTGTTATATTTTATAACGTAATATGTAACAAAATAAATATATTAACGAATGGGATTTTCAAGATTGTCTTGCTTAGATCGCAGCCGTTGAAGCTCGCAAAATAACAGACGGTTGCGTGTCTATTATTTTACGATCCAGATTTGACGACCTTCCCAATCTCGTCCAGTTGAAGCGGCCCGATTTGCAATTTAGCATTCCGACCGATCCCAATAATTTAATCTGCTAAAGTCCTCTCCTAATCCCCTGGCAAAGCCCTGAACCGAGGTTCGTGACCCGTAGGCGATTTATACCCTAATACTTCCCGGTTGAGAGCCCTCGCTTGCCGATTTGTCTTCGTAAGGGAGGATCGGTCTAGAGACCAACTTATTGTGCCTTCATCCCTTCAAAAACAATACAGATAGGTGTACTTACCGTACGCAAGCGTGTTGGTACATGGCCATGCACTAACTTATCGCGCTCCTACTTTAGTGTCATGTCCCAGCGTCGCGTGGCGTGTCGCTCACTTCCCTACAATATGTGCGAGGAGGGCGATGGCTGCCACTTGCGTCATACTTGTGAACAGGTGCTGCTTGTGGGGGCTGGTCTGTGCGAGTTTGTTATCTATATATTTACTCACTTACTAAGTTACATATCATTTTGTAACACAAGACAGGACTATTTTCAGTGAGACTAGATAAATAATTTTATGTACTAAATATGAGTTGGAGCTCTTCCATCACCGAAACCGCAAGCTCATTACAGGATCTCACGACCTTCGCTTTGACCTCCACGTCACAATTACAAGTATCATCGCTTTAAATAGGATCCCTACCAGGTTTTTCTGCTTTTAACCCGACTTGATTTTCCTAAGGAATGAGATTCTTCAAGAAGAGTATGAAAAGATCTTTGCAGGGTCGGCTATTTAACCGTTTACCATCAGGTGGGCCGTATGCTTGTTTGCCACCTTAGTGGTATAAAACTTTACCATGGATGAACTTATAATATATTTTTACTGTTTAAATAAAATTACCTCTCCCCTTTGTTACAGACAGCAAGTCGACAAGGATCCATAGAGACACCGTTGTGAAGTAAGTTCGATTTATATTTTTTTTAATTCTCCGTATTACACCACTCTACCCCTGACAATTTATTGGCGACGCGCGACGCATTGGCGAGGGGTGTGTGTAGCTTCTTTACGTAGCAATAGTATTAACTAGCGAGCCGCCCCGGCTTCGCACGGGTACAATATGTCTGACATAAATCATTGCATCCTGCAATTTTTCATGCAAATATGGACGACCCTTGAACGACGAAGGCAGAATAACCAATTGACCAATGTCACTGCTTTGTTCCTTCGACTTTTTTTTTTTGTTGCGCCTTACCTAATTTTCATTATCTTCTAAGATATTCATTTAAATTATATGCTGTTAAGAGGAATTTTGATCTACATTAAATGCCCAGCGTAACTATATTTAGGGTATATTGGTCAAAACATTTAAAAAATAACAATAAATTATCCTTAGAAGTTTATTGCATCATTAATTTGATTCATACATTTGTCGTTAACAAATCAAAAATGACTAAATATTTATCTTTCTTCGAAAAGTGTTTGCTTTTATCGACGCGTAAAAACAAAAATTACCTATTGAAGCATTTTTAACCCACCCAAAATAATAACTTGAAAAAGCAGGCTTTCAAGTCGTCTATATGGGACCAATTCTGATATCGCTGATGTTCCTTCATACATTTTGGTCGAGTAGGTATTGAACATTTGTATGGAAAAGCTGATAGTTCTTTCGTGATTTCACGGATAGTCTCATAATAAAAGTTGTTCATATTGATGAATACTTCCACCCCTGGAAGTATTGCCAGTGACTAAAATATCACCCTGTAGGTATATATCGAATGCGATATAGCATAGAACGCGAGAATAGAGCTCCAGTTTTTAATAAAGGGTCACCGAAGTAAGCTACTTTCTCTTTACCAATAAGTAATCAAGAAACCTGTGTTACCAGATCATTAGTGCTTTATGGACCTAGATCTAGAAAAATACAAGGCATAGACTGAAACAATAAGTATAATATCGACTATTAAGTCCATAACTTTAATGAAGACGCGACGACGACCTTGTAAAGATGCTGTCTCTCACACACTCCATTAAACAACTATACCGTACGCGATGATATTTTGTGACGTCAACTGTGTTCTTCATGCTGTCGGACAATGGTGTTATTCGTAATAGATTATCAGACATCACTGACGCTTTGCCACGTCACATAAGGCTGCAGGCATATCTGCCATAGTTCCCTGCTTGACGTCAAGTGTCCCTGTCTCATTTTAACGTAGTTAGTTTCACGATAGAAGAAACGAGACACACATGGTTTCCAAAGCTACGACTTTTGAACTCGCATGTGGTTACGATTTTCCGAGAATTATTTGTCGGACGCGAATCAATACTACGATGCTAGCTATGATATTTGACGAGGCGGACGCGTCCGCATCGCCAACGTTGAAAAGGTTTTTGATGTGAAAACTTCTATAGACACGTTGGGCCGAGTTGGGCGATTTTTGTATGTGTAAAATGTTACGAGTTCGCATCACTGACACGGTATATCTGTAGCTATTTGCACAGTCTATGTAACTCTTACAATCGGCCAACGGACACGTCTAGACAGAGCAATCGTGCGGGGCTTGCGGGGTGAGAGAGGGGCGGTAGCGAGCCCAAGCTGCCATACACTCGTTTGGAACACAATGCAGCAATTACGAATGCCTATACAAAGCGGCATTTTGCGTGACTTCGAACGCGATAGACCACTGTATGTAATTACGCTGTGTTATTAGTATGACGTGTTGTGAGTGGCCATAGTTTTATGTTTTCACTTCTGTCGGCAGTCCTCAATGACTACCTTTTTTAACCTGTCTTTGACCACAATCTCACCATGGTAAGTGATGATATGGCCGAGAGTGGTGACCACATTGGCGACAGATTTCAATTTGCAGTACCCTCCTGGGTTTGATGTGGCCGAAGGTGGTAAACACACAAAGCCTAGAAGGAACTGGCTCTCACTCAAGTACAGATGCCGGAACACACTAATAGGTGTTTGACGACAGATTTTCAACTTGAAGGTAGCCAGCCAGACGGGTACTACAAAGTACCTACCCTACCACCGTGCTATGGTTTCCTCACGATGTTTTCCTTTACCAAAAGCTCAAGCTCATTTTAGAATTGGAATCCACGACCCTGAACGTTACTAAAAATCTTCTATTCTCTTTCACTGCTGGATATATATCGATACAGTACCTGATGATATTTGATGATGTAGATGCATCGCCGACATACTATCTTACTCTCACGCACTGCTAGTTAAAGCTTACGCTACGATATTTGATAATGCGGACGCGTTATAGACCAAGTTAAGAGACTGTCTCTCTTACACACTCACTACTGCATACGGTACTGTCGCTACGCAATAGTGTCCAATCGATGGTCGATTTCTAGCCGAAGCCGAAGGTTTCACCAACCTGGACGTGTCGCCGACCTTGTAACACCGTTTTAAAAAGCATTATTGTATGGCAATTGCTTTTCAATTTAAAATAAAATATTCGATATTTTCGTATTATTCTAGATCGTCACATGTCTTATATACTCTCATTACTTTGTAGTTCAAAATGGTGTCTTATTAGTTTATTGGTATGGTTGAATATTTATTGTGATAAGGTTAAGTTACTTGTTTGCCCTTTTTTACGAGTCAATACAAATTAAACTTTCTAGTAGTTTCTGTCATTAATTCATTGATAACTGTATTTATAACTTTAAAAAGTATCTTATGTCTATGCTTTGTCGTGATACATAAAATCATAATATCAATACGTGAAACAAAAGCTCTGTACGACTTTTCACGAAAATTATGCGGACGGAGGAGTATGAAATTTGGCTCAATTAAAGTTTATGTAGAGAAGGAACTGTGTGCAGAAAGCTAATATTATTATATAATATCCATTAGAAATGGATTAAATTAGTAAAAAAAAAAGCATTACACACACATGTCTCCCTTCACTGTCAGTCGTGACATCTCTATGCTTTGAAGATAACGCGGCAAAGACAAAATTAAAGAAAAAGGTTAGTACCTATATATGTGTGAAGGGATTTTATTTACATTCTTATACTACTACAAATATACAAATTTTGACCACTAGGCGACCACTAGTTCAAATAACACACATACAACCTTGTCGGCAAACAAGCATACGGCCCGCCTGATGGTAAGTGGTTACCGTAGCTTATGAACTCTTGCAACACCAGGGGTATCACTCGCGCGCGTTGCCGACTCTTCCCCCCTCCCCGATGAGCTCTGGCGACCTTACTCACGCGCAGGAACACAACTAAATTAATGTTGTGTCCTACCTAAGTCTATCTATACGCACCTAAAAGGAAATTCTGTTAATCTATGTATTTGTTTATTTCACAGCCTTTATCTTTTAACACAGAACTATGTAAATACAACAATTGTTTATTATTTAACCTTTTAAGGACATGTAGATTACATTATTTGTGAATGTGACACGCCTACCAATAAGTACAATTATATCATATATATAATAATAACAATTTTAATCAATATTTAAATATTTACGTAACTTTATATTGACAGTTGGAAATTTTGCCACGTTTAAATCGTTAAATCCGTCAGTTTGACGTCTTCAAAATTTTTAAAAGCATAAGTATCAACTTAAAAAAAAAACGTTCGATATTCAATAATAGTGACAATCCACGACAAAACTCTTTAGTTCGTTGTATGATATAATGTAGTGTTATAAAATAGTGTAACTTTTATCTTATCTATGTTATATAAAAAAAAAATACTTCTATTACAGTAGTTGATAGTGCTGTATTTTTATACTATAGGTACTATACTATACTACCATTTTTGTATACTATTATTTTAACTAATATTTAATCGCTTTTTATTCATATTTCTTGTGTTATTATGTTAACTGATAAACATTTGAAAAATATTGCCAATATAGCCAGATTGTCCAAAGAATATTTATTACAAAAAATATTAACTTTGCTGAGTTTCTTACCATTTCTTCTCAGTTGGGTTATCATCCGAACTGGTGGTAACTTCAGTGGTTTCGACCTTCATAAATGTCGTTTTAGAGCCTAAACTGAATGGCTTTGACTTTGACTTTCAAATATGTCTATACATTAATGTCCACCTTGTAAGTGGACGTCCTAAACTACGCTTGCCGGTCCGTGGTCTCCATTCCAGCAGTTTTCGGCCCCGAGCACTATTGATGCAGGCCGCCCAAGACCGGTCCTATTAGAGATCCTCAGGGGAGGCCTATGTCCAGCAGTGGACGTTTTGTGGCCGAGATGATGATGTTTAATATACAAAGATGTTTTAAACTTGAAAATTATATGCTAATTCTCATATAAATATATGATAATTAATAAATAGTTCCCATATCATTAGAATATCACGTCCACTCCACGCATTGGACATTTTGTAAATATTAATTACTAGTTTATTAGTTGAAAAACAAGGAAATTAATAATTATATAGTAATTGGTCAAGAAGGTATTAGACGAGCTATTTGGTATCTTAAAAAAAAAAAAGAAAAACTTAATATAAATATGTAGTCAAAGTGATTTTGGTGATATTTTTTTAATGTAAATAAAAATTACACTTTGAGATGCAACAGAAAATTCGATAATGTGTGATAAAAAAATTACTTACGAGTTTTAATCTGAGGTGATTGGTGTGTAAATATAACCTTAGGGGCCTAATTCTACAATTCCAATTTGTTGTTTATGGCGTGCTTCCGACATTATGTTACATTAGACATTTGCCTGCTTGTCAGCCTTCTGACATAAAAAAAAACATGGCGGAAAATGACACATTTTGTTTTACGTCAAATATCTAATGCATGCGACGTATATGTCGAAAACATTAGAATTGGACCCCAGAAAGAACCGGACAGCGGAAAAATAGCTGCTTCGATTACCATAGGATATGTCTCACTGAGTAAAATAACTGTATTATTATAATTAGAGATGAAAACGACAATTATAAAATTTAATTATCATCTTATTTATATCATTAGTTAAAACGCAACATATTATCACGGCATTTACAACTAATGTCAATAGTTTATCTTTATTTCCACGTGAATACGTGATTTTACATGTGTTGTGTATTTATTGCTGTAGTTATATTACTACCCTTCGATAGGACCTTGCGCTAGTTCTGGTTTCAGGGGTTACTATTATGTTCCTAAAAGAGGACTAAAATGGACTAGAAATGTTCAATATATTATACCCAGAGGCCATACAAATATTGCAAACACAAACTAAGAGCCACTCACCGTTCCTCCGGAGATTGTCAGGTTTCCCTTAAGCTTTTCTCGAATTCCTTGTTTTATTAAAAATTATATCCAATGGTCTTATTCACAAACATGTAAGTGCACGGCACCGTATTTATTTATAGTAAAAATATAATAATATTTGCAACGAACGTCGAAGCATGACAGACAGACAGAAGAATGACATGTAATGTTTTCTTCGAGGGCGGTTTGATAGTAGAACCTCGTTCAATGAAAATTGGTACTACCGAACCTCTCCATCAGTTCGGAAGCAGTCCTCAGCTCGTATCTACACTACTTGCATGGCTTAAAACATTAGGGTATAAGTACCGAACACACCCCCCACCGAAACCAGAATGATGGTTTCTAGCAACAAAATTAACATTAATGAAATTAAAAGATATTATTTCAATCTAAGACATTATTAGAACCTATACATATCAGTGAATTAATGAAAAGAAGAAAATTAATAGAACGTTTAAGTATAATTATCATTAATTAACATAGGGTAAAGGACTTAATTTATTAACTGGTCGCTGCAAAGTACTCTTTTCGGTACGAAGTGTAACGCAACGGACGACACCGTCAGGACCGGGATGTAAAGCTTTTATTTTGCCAAGCGGCCAGTTACAAGAAGGGCGATTGTCCATTTTTATGAGAACCAAATCTCCAACTTTAAGATTAGATTTAGAAGAGGACGTGAACCATTTTGCTCGCTGTTGCAGCGTGTTCAAATATTCACGGCTCCAACGATTCCAAAATATTTGTGAACACTTTTGAACGTACTGCCAACGTGACAGTCGATTAACTGATACTTCGGAAACATTGTATTCAGGTACCGCAATTAAACTTTTTCCTATCAGAAAGTGTCCCGCAGTTAAAACATTAAAATCGTTAGGGTTGTCACTTGTCGGTAAAGGACATAACGGTCTAGAGTTTAGTATCGCTTCTACCTTGCAGAAAACTGTATAAAGTTCCTCAAAGGTAAGAGTTTTTTCTCCTACAGAGCGCACTAGATGATATTTAGCTGACTTGATGCCAGCCTCCCAGAGACCACCCATATTTGGAGCACTAGGAACATTCAATTTCCAAATTAAATCTCGTTTAGCACAGCCTGAGCTAATATCGTCTCTGGTCGCAGGATTAGACAAGAACTTTTGAACTTCAGTCAAATGTTTACTCGAAGCTACAAAATTTGTTCCGCAGTCCGAATAAAGAGTGGAACACAAGCCTCTACGAGAGACAAATCTATCCAAGCAAGCGAGGAAACAGTCCGCGGATAGTGACGATAGCACTTCAAGGTGCACGGCCTTCGTCGAGAAGCAAACAAATAAAGCTAGGTACGAACGTTCAGTCCTAGCATTACGTCGTAAACTTTCTTTAGTAAGAAATGGACCTCCAATGTCTACGCCAACGTGATCAAAGACTTTATTTGGCATCAACCGAGTGGCTGGTAGCGGAGCCATTTCTGGTTGCAATAAAGGAGGCTTATGTTTGAAACACGTTTTGCATTTTGATAAAACTGACCTAACAACGCTACGAGCGGCTAGAATCCAAAAGTTTTCGTTAAGAATATTTTGTAAGGAGCGCGGACCTACATGTAAGTATTTTATGTGATAATATTCGATAAGTAGTCTAGTGAACAAACTGTCTTTAGGTAAAAGTCTAGGATGTTTGGTATTATAAGGAAGTTCCGAATAAGAAATACGACCCCCCACCCTAGAATACAATAGTACAATAGTAGAGGACTGGTGCAAAGAATATAAACTAGCAGTAAACCCCAACAAAACGGAACTCATTCTTTTCACAAAAAACGGAAACTGGAATCACTACGATTACCACGTTTTTTCAATACCACCCTAACCCTTTCAACTGAAACCAAATACCTGGGCGTTTACTTGGATAAGCAGTTGAACTGGGCGAAACACTTAGATTATATTACCACAAAAGCCAGCATATCCATGTGGCAGTGCAAAAAACTGCTTGGTAAGAACTGGGGTATTAGTCCCAAGATTACCCACTGGCTATATAAAACCGTCATTAGACCCATTATCACATATGGCTCGTTAGTCTGGTGGCCCAGGACAGACCTCAACAAAGCCCAACTAGATCTCGATAAACTACAACGATTAGCTTGCCTAGGTATCACTGGCAGCATGAGAACAGCACCAACAGCGGCGCTGCAGGCAATGCTGGGGCTGCCACCCCTACACCTGATAGTACAAGAGGAGGCAGCCCTAGCAGCCCTTAGGCTTAACATAGCTGGTACACTAGGCAAAGATCCCAGAATCAGGCACACACGAATAAAAGAAAACACTACTAAACTACAACCCATGTTACTCTCACCCAGTGACAGAATCCAAAAAACATACTGCCTACAAAAACACTATCACATACAACTCACTGAGGAACCCCATGACTTTTCCGGTCCGGAAGAGCTGAGGATCTACACTGATGGGTCGAAGACAAACTCTGGTACAGGTATCGGTGTCTTCTCTAACGACCTGAACATCAGGATATCCGGCCCCTTGGGAATATTCAACACCGTCTACCAGGCGGAATGCGTGGGTATCATCCAAGCGGTACGGGCCATAGAAGTCAGGAGGGTCACAGATATGCACATTCGCATACTCTCCGACAGCGCCTCAGTACTCCAATCCCTCAACAGAAACCACTTTACCTCGGCACTAACGCTGGAATGTCACAATGCACTGGAGCGTGTTGTTGAACAGTACCGCAACAAAATAACGCTACAGTGGATAAAAGGACACAGTGGATCACATGGCAATGATGCGGCTGATGAGCTAGCCAGAAGAGGATCGGACATGACGGTCTTCGGACCTGAACCCATTGCGCCGATCCCCTTCAATCAGCTACGCAGATGGCTACAGAATCACACACACGCACAGGCGGAAAGCAGATGGCACTCGGCACCAGGTTGCAGGCAGTCCAAAGAAGCAATGCCATCTTTGGACACGAAGCTTACCAGGCGCCTCCTGCGTCTGAGCAGGAAAAATATGCGCCTGATGTCGGGTGTCATCACTGGACACTGCTCACTCAACAAACACTTTCACACAATAGGCATTACAGATAGCCCCCTATGCAGGGCGTGCATGGCGGCTGAAGAAACGGTGACTCACGTGCTACTTGAATGCACAGGTGTCACCCACATAAGAGAAGGAACCGTGGGATCACCAAGATCTCTAGCGGACACACTGAGAAGTATGGGAAGTCTAATCTGCTTCTGGAGAGAGTTGGGCTGGCTGGAGTAAAAACCCTTAGAACACGTACAATGGTCCAATTCAAGGACTAAGTGCGGAAACCATACCCACTCACACAGAAGTGGGTTCTTGATGATGATGATGATGATGATGACCCCCCACCCTCAGAAAACCACGGGAATCTAGAAAAGGAGATAATTTACGAAGTGTAGGAATGTACTTTATGCCTTTAGATAGATTTACAATTTCTTGGCTAAAGTGGGCGTCCTGAACTAACCTTATGAGGCTATCAAAAGCTTCATTTAATTCAGATGTGGTAAGAATAGGCGACCACCGTACTAAACTGTTGCGTTTATTTTGAAACATTTTTAATATCCGAGCAAAACATCGTTGTAATTTAGAAAAGCTGGAAAAATGTTTAAATATTCTATCGCAAAATTCTCGTTTGGTTTCTTCAATTGAATTAGAATTATTTACAACTACATTAAAAGTGTAAAGATTAGATTTAAGTTCCGGTATTTGACCATCATCTTGACTAATGTATGTGGATACCGGCCACTCAGTTCGTTCACTATAAAGCCAATCTGGACCTAATAGCCACCGATGGCTAACGTTGACCAACTGGACTGGCGAGGCCCCGCGCGAGCCTATATCAGCTATGTTATTCTCGCTGTTAACATGACGCCAACAGTGAGAGGGCAGTACTTCAGTCACTTGAGTAACACGGTTACTCACGAAAGTTTTAAGTTTATAAGCTTCAGTCTGAAGCCAAGACAATACGATTGTTGAATCAGTAAGCGCAGTGATTGTAATTATCTTTATTCGTTTTAAGTTATCACATGCAAATTTCATTAATTTGCTCAACAAAACTGATCCCATTAGTTCTAATCTAGGGATAGTCATCGGTTTGACGGGAGCTACCTTTGATTTGGCTGTCACTAAACGAACTTTAACATTATTGCTATCGCGACTAATTATATAAACGCATGCTGCATAGCCGCGTGAGGATGCGTCACAGAAACCTACAAGCTCGCATTCGTTCTGTTGAGGCAGCAGCATGTGCCGTTCTATTGAAATTTCTCCTAAGCGAGGAAGCTCAGCAATGAAGTCTATCCATCTCTTGCAAACATCAAATGGTAGTTTCTCATCCCAACCAACACCTAACTTCCATAAATCCTGCATTATTCCTTTAGCTATAAAGGTACACGGCGCTATGAAACCCACGGGGTCATAGATAGATGCCAGTAATTTCAATACGGAACGTTTGGTAGTCACGTGGTCAGTCTTGTTTACCGAAAAGAAAAAAGAATCCGTAAGTGGTACCCATTTAAGGCCAAGTACCTTAATAGTACATTCATTTCCATCTTTCATGAATGTAATAGGACATTCCCTATTCTCTATCGGAACACGTTTTAATAACTCTGAGTTATTACTAGTCCATTTTTTCAGCTCGAAACAGCCGCTCTGAAAGATACCAATGAGTTCATCCTGTAACGTACAGGCTTCTTAAAAAAAAAGAGGAACAGGAATACAAGATATCATCCATGTACACTCCTTCAATAATTACTTGAGCTGCAAGAGGAAAACGTTCCCTCTCATCACTAGCTAACTGTAGTAATGTACGAATGGCAAGAAATGGTGAACAACTGAGACCGTAGGTAACTGTTTTTAATTCAAACAACTTGATAGGTTCATTCGGAGATTCACGATATAGAATGTGTTGATAACTACGATCGCATTTTCTTAATTGAATAGCACGGTACATCTTACATACATCGGAAACCAAACAATATTCAAATAATCTAAAATTTGAAATTATAGAACCGATATCAGGATATAATTTCGGACCTACCAATAAAATGTCATTCAATGAAATATTATTACTGCACTTAGCCGATGCATCAAACACGAGTAGTGTTGTAATGGTGTTGACGTGCTACTGGGACGCAATATACTATGATGCGGAATAATGTACTTGCTAGGATCAATGCTAGCATATAACTCCATATGATCAAGAGTTTCATACTCTTGCATGAAAGCTGAATAAGCTTGCTGAAGTACAGGAGTGCGAGCCAGCTTACGCTCTGTAAACAACAGCCGGCGCTCAGCCGCAGTGCGCGAATCACCCAATATCGGTGCATCGGGCACGAACGGAAGTGGCACCACGTATCTGCCACTTGTCTCGCGGCTGTGATCGCGAACGAAAATATTTTCAGCTAACTGATCGAGAGGGTTAATCGAAGCCTTGCACGGCACTTCTTCGATTTCCCAGAAACGACGTAAAGTTTGATCAAGGGTTTCTTGTTCGTCAGTAGAAACCGATAAATGACAATTTTGACAGTTCGTTTGTGTGTCATTATACAGCTTTCCGCTTACAATAAAACCAAAGATAGTTTCTATAACCGAAGGAATATTAGAATTTAGAGTAAGTGCTTTATTTTTAATAATATCTGGAACTACATCGTTACCCAGTAAAATATCTATCCGTGAACGTTTAAAAAAGAACGGATCGGCTAAATTAAATTCGTTATAACAATTAATGACATTGTCGGGAAAATTAATATTAGGCATCTCAGATGAAACCTTAGGTACGACGACCATATTGACCTTAAAAGTGGGCCCGTCTGTGTGACGAGGTTTTAAAACACACGTAACCATACCATGGTTTTTAATTGCTTCTCCGCCGAGTCCAGAGATAGTAAATGGACATTTATAACGGGGAAGATTTAACATTTGAGCACAGTGCGTACTTATAAAAGAACACTGAGCTCCCGAATCAATAACTGCACGGCAGTTTTGATATTGCTCATCAATATCTAAAACATTAATACGCGCCGTACTTAGCACTACACCGTAATGTTGCTCTTCATTTACGCAATTAAGTGCTGGTTGCGAGCTCACCGAGTCACTCACGGAGTGAGAGGTGAAAAACGCTTGCTGCGAGTTCGAGCACGACGACTGTTGTACGGACGGTGCGGACGCCGCTGCCTCACGTACAACATCTTTATGCAAAAGATAGTGGTGTGGTGACGCACACACACCACATGTCATCGTACTTTTACAACTAGACGCATCGTGATTATCCTTGAGACAATTCACACATAGTTTCAAAGTTTTGACACGGTCAACTCTTTGATCGATGGACAGTTTACGAAACGGATCACATCGATAAATCATGTGGTTTTGTTCACAGTGAGGACACACTAACTTAGATTTATTATCATGATAGTTGGAAGTACGAGTCGTCGCTAATACATTTTTATTAGTTTGATACGACCGCACGTCATTATTTTTATTATAATTATTACCAGGTGTCGATTTTAACTTAGGCTGATGAGATGAATTGAGAGAAATCGAATTAGAAAATGTATGTTCTAGTACTTTAATTTGTTTGTTCACAAAATCAATTAATTCATTAAAAGTAGGTATTATTTTTTGATCCCTACTTTCCTCAAATAGTTTTCTAGTGTGGGGGTCAAGACCACGTAACGCTAAGTGACAAAACAGATAATCATCTAGGCTTTCAATGTTTAGCGCTTGAATCGCTCTTAAAGAATGATCAAAAGTTTCAATGAACAAGCTAAGATTACAAGTCGTTTCTTTATGTAAAGGGGTAAAATTAAGCATCTTATCAATATACCTACCCGCCAGTGCCCTATTATCTTGGTATCTTTCTAACAAACTCTGCCATACCAAGGGATAGTTCACTGCTGTAATCGGTAATTTTTTGACTAAATTGAGAGCTGGGCCCTTTACACACGATAGCAAATAATGAAACTTGTCAATGTTATCGAAATCACGATTATGCACGAGAGAATTAAATGTGTCATGAAAAGTTATCCAGTTCTCAATATCCCCATTAAATTCGAATAAAGTAAGTTTAGGAAGAGAAGGTCGACTCTGTTCGCATTTACGGGTTGACTTCACAGACTTTTCTTCAATATTTAACTGATTTTGATATTTCATAGCAATCATACGACATGAATGATAAATGTCATCAAATGAATCCAATTCATGAGTAGAGAATTTAGCAGTTGGATTCAATTCCGCCTCAACACCAAAGAGTTCCATTACACAATTTTCGAAACTGTTACGAACACTTTCTAATTCTGAAAAAAGTGCAATAAAACCTTGAATTTTATTAGGATAATTTTTAACTTCATTTGATAAATCACAAACTTTTTGTAATTTACTGAAAAGGTATTCATTTTTGAAAATTAAAGTTTTTCTTTTTATTTCTAATTTTTCAGTGTGACTCGGTTCCGCCATTTTGTGTCTTATGTTACGAACACAAGAAACTGACACATAAAAATGGACTCGCCCAAAGTGCAATATGAATTATGAATTTATTTTTCCGAATCTAATTGGAATTCGAGAAATAACTATTTAGAATGACATTGATATATGATTTTAGGAAAATAAGATAGTAATTTTATTATAGAAATCCGGCTCGAAGGACCAGAAAATGTTGTGTATTTATTGCTGTAGTTATATTACTACCCTTCGATAGGACCTTGCGCTAGTTCTGGTTTCAGGGGTTACTATTATGTTCCTAAAAGAGGACTAAAATGGACTAGAAATGTTCAATATATTATACCCAGAGGCCATACAAATATTGCAAACACAAACTAAGAGCCACTCACCGTTCCTCCGGAGATTGTCAGGTTTCCCTTAAGCTTTTCTCGAATTCCTTGTTTTATTAAAAATTATATCCAATGGTCTTATTCACAAACATGTAAGTGCACGGCACCGTATTTATTTATAGTAAAAATATAATAATATTTGCAACGAACGTCGAAGCATGACAGACAGACAGAAGAATGACAT
Organism: Tetheella fluctuosa; assembly: GCA_951216915.1. Classification (NCBI taxonomy): domain Eukaryota; kingdom Metazoa; phylum Arthropoda; class Insecta; order Lepidoptera; family Drepanidae; genus Tetheella; species Tetheella fluctuosa. The sequence goes on from OX578242.1 coordinate 1,212,893, forward strand.
GTAATGTTTTCTTCGAGGGCGGTTTGATAGTAGAACCTCGTTCAATGAAAATTGGTACTACCGAACCTCTCCATCAGTTCGGAAGCAGTCCTCAGCTCGTATCTACACTACTTGCATGGCTTAAAACATTAGGGTATAAGTACCGAACAACATGCAAACAATTTTATCGATTTATAATCTCATTGGATATGTCGTAATAGGCCAAACGGATTGGTGATCAGTGCCTAGGCGTTAGTGCATGGAAAAAAAAAAGTTAAAAAAAAGTGCACGAAAATGTATACTAGCAGCCACGGAATGTAATTGTACCTACCTACTTGTCGTAAATAGTTTATTAAAAGTAAAAAAAAAAAAAATATAAAAAGTATTTATTTAGAAATGCGAGTGTTCTTTTATGAAAAACATAGGTAGTAACTATTGTTTGTGTTACTGTAGTTTTAAACTATTACCTTTTGAATAAATTCCAGATAATTATTTTTAAATTCGATTAATTGGAAATTTAAATTACAATCGAACGACGAACCTCGACCTATTCTTGTATTCGTCAATATAGTTTAGTCGATTTTTCTGTAGTCTAATAAAGGTTAAGTACAATCGAAAAGGATACATAATGCATTGCATACAAACAAATATTACTGTATTAATAAATACATACAGTAATTAACATATTATAGGCATTAAAGAGTATAATAAAGAGTAATCTATCTATCTACATTTATCAACTTTTTTTTTTACTTTGTATAGGCTTGTGTTTGACAACAATCTCAATATGGATACCGAAGGTGGTAAGCACACAAAGCCTAGAAGGATCTGGCTCTCAAGTGCAGCTGCCGGAACACACCAATAGGTAGGTATTGTAACACACTCACTGTAAATAAAGTTTAACTACTCCGATAATTTGTGGTGTAACAATAAAGTGTTATATTACTATCTATTTGTATAAGAGTCATCCTCGAGGTGGATTCCAATTCAACAAAGCTACCTACTTCAGCGTACACTCATTATCTTACGAAAGTGCTTGACCGTTTACATCACTCGGTTTCACTCGACTGACAATTTAGCTTCCAACAATTAACTCATAATTTGTATTTTACATAATAACACGCTTTGACTGAATTTTCAATTTATGAATTCTCGTTATGGAGAATTTTGTTAGAAAATCATAACGATAAAATATAGGGTACTTTTTATCCCGGGAAAAGATAAGATCCCTTGGGAACGGGAGTGAAACCGCGGGACAGAAACTAGTCACAATGAAATACTGCTTACATTCGTGTTAATTGTCCTCACGTTTCTTATTACAAAATTTTGGTCAAATGCCAATAATAGTGTAGAAAGAAACTATTGTAAAAAAGGTCTTTTAAGGATTTTCAACTAAATTTGCACTCCAGCTTAATGTATTAGACTATGAACAAATAGCCTTGTAAATATTTATTAAAATATTCGATTCATGCCGCGAAATTAGTTAGTATTAAATTAACATAATTAAGTCCTTGACTTTGAAATTTAATGTATTGTTTTTTTTATACTACACAACATCCCAATGCCACACGATAGGACAGTTCATCGTACTGTATATCTTATCGCTAAAAACATACATACGACTATTTTATATTTAAAAAATTGTATTCGATAAATCATAGATTAACATTTCTTTTCTGGGAATTATTTTTGCGTATTTTTGAGATGTTGCTTTTTACCGATTACTGTACAACATATTTTTGCTCATGGTCACTGCTCGTTCAGCCAGCTCTCTTTAGTCACAGTTCACAAACCTACGATGAATCCCCTTTACTGTTAAAATGGCTTCAAATCGGTGTAGTGGATTTCTAGGCGATAGATATAGAGACAGTGTATTGGAACTTGCTACCCAGCCCCCGGTTTCACTTGCGTTCCTGTATTAGTACACCAACTATTCTATAAGAAGTAGTTCATGGTTCTACTAGGGGTTTAGGATCTGCATGTGCATTAGCCTCTCAATATCAAGGTCTGAAAATAAACATGAAGATAAAAATACGTATGCTTACAGTATCCGAGAGACAGCAACTTTCATTGAAGTGACCTCAATCTCTCTGCCAATGAAAACGACTGTAAAACAAAAGGAAAGCGCAATGGCGGATTTCTATGTAACCATCTAATCCACTTTCATCTCATCAATCGTTGTATATTTTAGCAATATTATTGTATTGTGCTATGAAACAATTGCTCTACAATATTTTGGGGAAAATATTACAATGAATGCGTGACGTCATAAACTATAATCCGGCGTTATCTCAGCAATCGTTGCATATTTCAGCAAAATGATTGTATCACGCCATTAGACAGATGTTGTACTACATTGTGGAGATTATATTTTCTACATTATGACAGTATCAGTCACTATTACCTACCTGATAATGGACGCTCCGTTTACTGCGCGGCTTAGTGACCCGTTATCGTCAAAATACATTCGAGCTATATCTATCACTATGCCTTGAATAAATCTTATTTATATATAACGTCCATAAAGTATAAAATGTCACAACTTATGAGGGAGGGAGCTTAATCCTTGTTTTGGCCAAACGTCTTCTAACCACCAATCTTCGAGGAACTCTTGAAACTAGAAAACTAATCAGAAGAATATGAGTTATTATATAACATATTGTGTGTTCTTATTCATATTCCGTGAAATTGTTTTTCTTTTTAGCAAGTTTAAGGTAGTCATGCTCACTTTGAGGCCTTTGCTTGCGGCGGCGTCGTGTGGCGGGTCGCTCACTTCCCTACAATATGTGCGAGGAGGGCGATGGCTACCACATGCGTCATACTTGTGAACAGGTGCAGCTTGTGGGGGCTGGTCTGCTTAAATTTGCTATCTATTTATTAACTAAGTCACTCATCATTTTGTTTTTTTTTTTTTTTATAACACATATATTGTCAGTGAGACTAGATAAATAATTTAATGTCTGAGTTGGTTTTGAAAAGAGTAATTGCTGAGTTTCTTGCCGGCTCTTCTCAGTAAAAGCAACCTTCCGAACCGAGCGTTAGAGTCAGACTATTCATAAGTGCTTGTGAAGGCCTATTTGAATAAAAAATATTTTCATTTCATTTCATATATTATGCTCCTAACACACGAGACATTGGTCCAGCCAGAACGGTCGGTTCTGTAGTTGGTTCAAAAAGCATAAACATCATTAAACTGTTTATGATACCCACGATCACGATACGATATCGATACGACTTCGAAACGGCTCATTTTGCCTGCCAACTCGATTGCCAAACATATTAATTATGGTAAAACTTGCAATGGGGGCTATCGCGTGGGAATTTTCCGCTAGAGGCGCTAGTGTAGCGTGAGATCTTCGGATTGTCAAACTTCACTGTTTCTGGGTGGGCTACGCGGGTTTATTTCTAATTACGGGCCGGTTGGCGTGGTTGGCAAGATACCCTATCTATCACGCCGTAGGTCGTGGGTTCGATTCCCACTCAGGACAAACATTTGTGTGCATGAACATGTCTGTTTGTCCTATGTCTGGGTGTAATTATCTATATATGTATGTTTTTACAGAAGAAAAGTAGTATATGTAGTATATCAGTTATCTGGCTTCCATAGTACAAGCTCTGCTTAGTTTGGGGTCAGATGGCCGTGTGTGAGGAAAAATGTCCCAGAAAATTTATTTAATTTTATTTATTTCATGTCCCAGAAATTTAATTAAAATAATGTTGTGAATATTTTGCAATACCTGAGATTAATGATGGCAAATATGAGTTACGGGTCAATTAATGGCAGTGCTTTGAGACAGATTTTTCTTCGGAAACTTTTACCTACTTTTTTTTTCGAACAAAACGTACGAACTACTTAACTACGTACTGAGGCATGCTCGATATTTTTACGGTACGGTTTAAGGTATTAAATATGATTTAAATGTAAACATGGTTTTCATGTCCGTAATAACAAACTTTTATAGGACAGGACTCGACATTGGCGCGTCCGACATTGAGAGCCATTTAGGCTTTGTAAATAAATAAAAACTATATAGGTCCTTACAAAATATGAGTCATGTAACATAAATAAAGATTAATTTATCTATACATATAATAAATCTGTAGAACCAACGTATCTGTATTTTTTTTTAACAAAAATGTAGTGTGGGAAAAGAAACCTGAATCCAAAGGATTTTTTTCTCGCTATTATTATTTTCCTGAACTGTATATTTTTTCTGACGATAATTATCACCGCCTGCCCTCGTCAGCTATCAAACACGAGCTTCGCACATGCCGCTCTAGACAGTTTATCTTATCAGCATAAAATATGGAAAAAATACCGGCAGACATTTTTTTCTCGTTTTATTTACCCGTTATCGATACGTCATTATTTTGCATGTTCTTTGTTGCGTTTTTGTGACGATTTTATGATGCACTCTAGTTAAGCTAAAGATATAAATAAACAGTGTATGTAGTGTATGCTTTAATTTACAATTTCGCTAAATTTTACGCTAGAGGAGGCTCTAATAGGTATTTGGTAACATAAAACTCAATTTCATTTACAATACAGTCCACCATATTCAAATATATACAAATTAATTGTTTAGATTACCGTAACTGGCATGTTCAAGTCTAATTTGACAGTGCCTAGTGCAAGTCACTGAGGTTAGAAAATGCGAGCGATATTTTTTTTATTTTTTACTTTGTACTTATAGGCTTACGTTTATAAAAATTTCGCATGATTAGAGTTCAAGTGCCAATTTCTATAGAGAAACTAGCCTTCCTCCCCGCGGTTTCAACCGGGGGTACGCGGTTTACCCCTTTAGGGGTTGAAATTCCAAAAATCCTTCCATACACTGTATAAGGTATCTATGTGCAAAATTTCAAGTCTCTAGGTCCAGCGGTTTGGGCTGTGCGTTGATATATCAACAGTCAGACAGTTTACCATTTTAATTTAAGGTTTATTAACGTCAAAGGTTCATTAACGTCAAAGGTTCGATGGTCGCCAAAATATATGAAATAATGCGAAAGGGCAATGGGTGTAAATTGTAATTGCCCCACTGACGCACGAACTGTTTATTAAATTTTGAATTCTACATTATATTTACTAGAGTCAGTATAAGTTATGACACAAAAAATGCCTGCGCCTGCGCAATTATGACGCATAACAAAAGTTTCTATATTGTTACATCTACCAATTTTCGCTTACATTTACCTGTGGTTATTGACTCCTGTCTGACTAATATTTCATGATATAAATACTGTAATAATTAATTCATTTACATAATATAATTACAATTATATATTTCCCCAATTTATTTATGTTGTAACTTAGAGTATACATAAGCAAGCTATAGAGTGCCAGTATCACTCCGGTCCGTTGTGCCGATTGTAAGCAAATGTTTTATAGATACTTGGCTATGGTTTAGAGCTTTCATAGCGATGGTCACTTCAGTAGTTCCGACGTTCATAAGTGCCCTTCTAGGGCCGAAACTGAATAAATGGCTTTGACTTTGACTTTTATGTCCCATGCAAGCTGAAATGTCTGCACCCGCCCAGCGTCTCCCGCATCCCCTTTTGAGATCCTTCTGTGTTCATACTTGTGCTTTCGGTTCATACTTAGTAAGGCGTGCTCTATAGCTTGCTTATGTATACTCTAAGTGTTGTAATATAAATATAATATTGGCTTTGAAAGTTGTTCTGTGTGCCAATGCGCGGCAGTGAAAGTCAAATCTTTGTCTACAAATATTTGGCCGTACTATAATGACGTTTGTTTTATTTGGTTGGATAAACAGTGAAATAGATATAGGGCCAATAAATATATCACTCAGCATTGCATTATGTAAAAGATACCACAGTCTATGTAACTCTTACAGTCGACCAATGGACACGTCTAGACAGAGCAATCGTGCGGGGCTTGCGGGGTGAGAGAGGGGCGGTAGCGAGCCCAAGCTGCCATACACTCGCTTGGGACACAATGGAGCAATTACGAATGCCTATACAAACCGGCATTTCGCGTGACTTCAATCGCGATAGACCACTGTATGTAATTACGCTGTGATAATATTTACTATGACTGCCAAAGATGTGTATGATCAGACCCGTGACGGATGACCAGGCAGTCTTGGATCTAGAGACCTAGGGACCTAGAGACTTTATAGCGATGATAGCTCAGTGGTAGTGACGTCGGACGCCGCGGCAAAGGTCGTGGGTTCGAATCCTACAATGAGTAGGTAGAAGGTAGTAGAACTCTTAGTGCAGAGTTCGCCCGGGGAAGTGCTACCACCATATCTAATTCCGCCGTGAAATAGTAGTGCACTTGTATTTCTGTGTTTCGTTTAGGAGGGTATGGGAGCCGGTGAAATTACAGGCACAGGAGACTTAACAACTTCATGTCTCAAGGTTGGCAACGCGTGAGTCCCTGGCAGGGAAAATATAATATTGTATTTTCTTTGCCGGTGGTGTTATGAGCGTCTATAGGCTACGGTAACCGCTTACCATCAGGTGGACCGTAAGCTTGTTTGCCAGCTAAGTAGTATAAAAAAACAAAAAAACTGGTTGGCTACTGTGCTTACCACCTTCGGCCACATCATCACTTACCATAGTGAGTTTGTGGTTAAACACAATCCTATACAGGTGATTTTGTTATCACTGGCAATACTTGCTTGGAAGTACTCATCAATGTGAACAACTTTTATTATAGGGCTAACTCTGATATCGCGTAAAACAATATGGTTGCTTCATACATTTTGGTCGAGTAGGTATTGAACTGATAATTTTTTCATGATTTCACAGTTAGTCCCATAATAAAAGTTGTTCATTTTGATGAGTACTTCCCCCCTTGCAAGTATTGCCAGTGATAACAAAATCACCCAGTATAGAAAAGAAACTAAATATATGTGTGAGAGAGACAGTCTCATTGTTTTATTAGTTACCTTTGACGTAGTCTTTGACGTCATTGGTTTTTTAGGTGTGTGAGGAATAATGTCCCAGAATATTTATTTACTATAAATTTTGTGATAAATTGTTTTAGTGGTTTGGGGCCGTTTAAGTATTACGTAAGCAGAACTTTTGTAATTTTTAAGCTGTTAGTTAGTTAGTTTTTTTTTTATTTATTTTTTTATAAAATAAAAAAAAAAATCAAAAATCGTTTTTTTTTTTGCGCATTCCTGAAGAGCTTGGTTAGTAGTTGTTTGTAGTGAACGAATTTTCGTTTGTAGTTATTTAGTTTTTTTTTTATTTAATTTAAAAAAAATAAAAATATTCAAAAGTCTATTTTTTTGCGCATTCCTGAAGAGCTTGCTTAGTAGTTGTTTGTAGTGAACGAATTTTCGTTTGTAGTAATTTAGTTTTTTTTTAATTTAATTTTTTATAAAATAAAAAAAAAATCAAAAATCGTTTTTTTTTTTGCGCATTCCTGAAGAGCTTGGTTAGTAGTTGTTTGTAGTGAACGAATTTTCGTTTGTAGTTATTTAGTTTTTTTTTTAATTAATTTAAAAAAAAAAAAATATTCAAAAGTCTATTTTTTTGCGCATTCCTGAAGAGCTTGCTTAGTAGTTGTTTGTAGTGAACGAATTTTCGTTTGTAGTTATTTAGTTTTTTTTTTATTTAATTTTTAATAAAGAAAATCATTTAATCAAAAATCGTTTCTTTTTTTGCGCATTCCTGAAGAGCTTGCTTAGTAGTTGTTTGTAGTGAATGAATTTTCGTTTGTAGTTATTAAGTTTTTTTTTTATTTAATTTTTAATAAAAAAAAATTATTTAATCAAAAATCGTTTATTTTGTTGCGCATTCCTGAAGAGCTTGGTTAGTAGTTGTTTGTAGTGAACGAATTTTCGTTTGTAGTTATTTAGTTTTTTTTTTATTTAATTTTTTATTTTTTAAATATTCAAAAGTCTATTTTTTTTTGCGCATTCCTGAAGAGCTTGCTTAGTAGTTGTTTGTAGTGAATGAATTTTCGTTTGTAGTTATTTAGTTTTTTTTTTATTTAATTTTTAATAAAAAAAAATTATTTAATCAAAAATCGTTTATTTTTTTGCGCATTCCTGAAGAGCTTGGTTAGTAGTTGTTTGTAGTGAACGAATTTTCGTTTGTAGTTATTTAGTTTTTTTTATTTAATTTTTTATTTTTTAAATATTCAAAAGTCTATTTTTTTTTGCGCATTCCTGAAGAGCTTGCTTAGTAGTTGTTTGTAGTGAATGAATTTTCGTTTGTTGTTATTTAGTTTTTTTTTAATTTAATTTTTAATAAAAAAAAATTATTTAATCAAAAATCGTTTATTTTGTTGCGCATTCCTGAAGAGCTTGGTTAGTAGTTGTTTGTAGTGAACGAATTTTCGTTTGTAGTTATTTAGTTTTTTTTTATTTAATTTTTTATTTTTTAAATATTCAAAAGTATTTTATTTCTATTAGTTTTTTTTTTATTTAATTTTTAAAAAATAAAAAAAATTACAAAAACTACAAACGAAAATTCGTTCACTACAAACAACTACTAAGCAAGCTCTTCAGGAATGCGCAAAAAAATAAACGATTTTTGATTAAATATTTTTTTTTTATTAAAAATTAAATAAAAAAAAAACTAAATAACTACAAACGAAAATTCATTCACTACAAACAACTACTAAGCAAGCTCTTCAGGAATGCGCAAAAAAAAAATAGACTTTTGAATATTTAAAAAATAAAAAATTTAATAAAAAAAAAACTAAATAACTACAAACGAAAATTCGTTCACTACAAACAACTACTGACCAAGCTCTTCAGGAATGCGCAAAAAAATAGACGATTTTTGATTAAATATTTTTTTTTATTAAAAATTAAATAAAAAAAAAACTAAATAACTACAAACGAAAATTCGTTCACTACAAACAACTACTAAGCAAGCTCTTCAGGAATGCGCAAAAAAAAAATAGACTTTTGAATATTTAAAAAATAAAAAATTAAATAAAAAAAAAACTAAATAACTACAAACGAAAATTCGTTCACTACAAACAACTACTAACCAAGCTCTTCAGGAATGCGCAAAAAAATAGACGATTTTTGATTAAATAATTTTTTTTTATTAAAAATTAAATAAAAAAAAAACCAAATAACTACAAACGAAAATTCGTTCACTACAAACAACTACTAACCAAGCTCTTCAGGAATGCGCAAAAAAATAGACTTTTGAATATATTTTTTTTTTTAAATTAAATAAAAAAAAAACTAAATAACTACAAACGAAAATTCGTTCACTACAAACAACTACTAACCAAGCTCTTCAGGAATGCGCAAAAAAAAAAACGATTTTTGATTTTTTTTTTTATTTTATAAAAAATTAAATGACAAAAAAACTAAATTACTACAAACGAAAATTCGTTCACTACAAACAACTACTAACGATTTGCCATACAAATCAACCGTGAGAATTGAATTTCTGTAAATCCGGGGGCTGGCTATTTTTGGGTGACCCACAATTTTTTTTTGGTCCAACTACAATCAAAAATTCGTTCACTACAATCAACTACCTACCTAGCTCTACAGGAATGCGCAAAAAAAAAAACGATTTTTGAAAGTCGGGTGCCAAGTTCACATAGGTGGTATTGCAAACGTCTCTAGGTGACTGTACCATGTATTATCAAGAGTGGACTCGTCTACCGGCGAGAAAAAAAAAAAAAAACCCAATGTCATAGTGGCATGTAATGATGTGGCACCGAACCAAAACTGATAAGAATAGGAACTAGCTATCAATCCCCATTCGGTTGCCATTCCGATAGGAAAGGATATGATGCTGTGTTAGTAGCAGAATTAATTTGCCGCGATCGTGTACCGAACGACTGCCTCAATCCAAACATCACCATACAATTTAAAAAAAAATATTGCACTCCGGGAGTGCCGACAGAAGTGAAAAGAAAAGTTTTGAGAGATTGTGATTGAGCTCTTGTATCATTATCATTAAAATTATTTCAATCTAAAATAGATTTTTTTTCTGAGTGAGTTTGTTTTGTTGTGGCGCCAAAACTACTGACAGCGACTAGCGGCATTACTGGCCGCAATTATTTTAATGGGAGAAAAAAAAGAAACTAAACGTCAAACTACGTCTCGGTGTCGCGAGTCCAGAGGTTTTGCCTCATCCAAACATATGCGTACCGCGCTAAAAGAAGTTTACACTTCAAAAATATGTTTAAAAAGCTTAAATTTAAAAGTAAAAATTCATTTTGCGGTATTGTTCTGCGGTCACGTATTTATACTCACATTGTTTGTGTTAATATTGTTATTTATTCAGTGTAATTGTGTAGTCAACTGTTTTAGAGATAAGCGCGGCAAAATAAGTTGAAACAAAAACAGCTGTGTCTGCAAATGTTTGAATGAAACTTTCTGCATAGTAACTAAATTAAAAACATACTGGAAAAACCTTTTTTTTTTAAGAATATTGAGAGATATGTATAACCAAATATCATTGGAAATAATTTTGAAAAGTACGTATATAAAAATAGTTCATTCACTGTCACTAATTTGGTCCTTTTTATTACTGAATCGATAATTTTTTTAAAAAGAGAACAAAATTGTTGATTAATTTTTTTTTTATTAGTATCTTTTTTGCGTTCGTAAAATTAAAAATAAATTAACGTCAAAATCATACGAGACTAGGTACCTCTATAGTGTAACCTCGAACAAAACAACTGATTAAGGAATGAATCGATCACGCGGTTGCGCCGGTGCTCGTTGTGTCGTCGACGTGATTGTCGTGTGGCCATGCGTCGCGGAGAAAGCGGGACAGTCCTTATAGACAGACAGCCAGTACCTGGGCGTTTTTTTTTTTTGCCTTTTGCCTTTTTCAAGAAAGAACTAACTATAAGGGTGATTTTCAAATGGTATGTTATCTCGAAAAGGGATTGTTGAGGATATCATTTTGAACAACTTTCACTATGGGACCGACTTGATCAGAACAACTTAAAACTTAAAAAGCAAAACCTTATTTAAATACAAAATTTTATTAAGGCTACATTTTATGCCGCGAACGCGTGTGAAACTGCGGGGCATAGTTAGCAATTTAATATAATCAATACTCAAGGTCGAAGCCATTTATTCAGTTTAGCCATTTATTCGGTTTTCACTAATAGAAAGAGCGATAAACGAGGAAGTTCTAAATGTATCTCTTTTAATAAGTACCTTATACTATTTTAATGAACTGCTTTTTTAAACAACCCAGCCAGACCTTTCAAACTGGCAATAGGGTATTACACCCATTTTTGAAAAGTGTCTCAATTCGTTTCTAAGGTGCTAATAAGCCACCAAAAAAACACAAAAATTTTATTCAATCGATAAGTGCCATAAAAATGTATTTAAAATTTACATTTTCGATTTTCGCGCGTAGTTTGATGTAAACGCTGGACGCCATGTTACTCTACGGTCATGACGTTATTTGGTCTTGTAAGTAAATAAATGCGCTGATATTGGTCTCAATTGGACTTATAAAATTTTATAAATTAAAAATGAGTTATTATCCTTTTTAGTGTGCTGTTCCCAGCACACTAATAAATTTCACAGTAAAAATATTAATAATAATACTTCAGTTGACACTTTTTAGTTTACATGCAGCACCGTATGACGTCATTATAATGGCGGCAACTGTTTCGCTTGTTTAGAAACAGATAAAAAAATCTGAAAACTTTGAAATTAATTTTCAAATTAATTAAGTTATTTTAAGAACTAAAACTGACTTTTTTCTTACTTTCCGACTACTTATTGCCTAAACTATCATAATTGTGCATTTTTAGATTTTTTCTCATATCGAGTAAAATACCATATTCATAAAAATATGCTTATGTATTTAAAAAAAACCGGCCAAGACTCGCGCACCGAGGGTTCCGTTCAAACTTCGTCCATCGTTCGTCCATCACGGGAAATGCACAATTTTATTTATTTACCTTATTTGAGGTTAGTGCCAATTAAGCTAGACCTCTAAATTGTATAAGCGCCCATACAACTCAGAGGTCTTTATTGATTGGCGTAACTATGTATGTATGGGGACACCCTTTAATTTTCAGCTTTTTTATATTTTAGAATTTTATCTTTATTTGTGTTGTAAGACCTTGCATTTTGCCAAATTCCGTGATTCTAGGTCAACGGGAACTACCACAAAACAAATAAAAGGGCAAAAAAATCGCGTTTGTTGAATGGGAGCCCCCCTTAAATATTTATTTTATTTTGTTTTTAGTATTTGTTGTTATAGCGGCAATGGAAATACATAATTTGTGAAAATTTCAACTGTCTAGCTATCGCGGTTCTAGAGATACAGCCTGGAGACAGACAGACGGACGGACGGACAGACGGACGGACAGTCGGACAGACAGCGAAGTCTTAGTAATAGGGTCCCGTTTTTACCCTTTGGGTACGGAACCCTAAAAAGTACCTAAGTATCATAGTAGGTTTAAAAAAATATACTTAGCTACATTTATAATTTATAAAAATAAATCAAAGAGGACACGAAACCTTGTAACGAATAAAAACATTCACATTAACTCTTAAAACTTTCCAAGTATTTAATACCAATGGCGCATATAATAACAGAAATATATAACATAATCTAAAGTACTTATTACAATTCACATCAGTGGCACCTAATATTTGCATGAAAACATCCCTGACCTAATTACAAATACGAAACGTCAACAAACTTCCCAAAAATTCCACCGAAATTCATGGCCACCGTGTATTTATTCATATCACACGCGTGGCCGGCGCACGCGGCGATATATAAACCGCCGTGTGTTCCGTTTAGTTCGCAACAATCCGTTGTACTATACACACGTCTCGTTTTTCGCAGATTGGCAATGTGTGCCGCGATCGACATGTTAGCATCGGAGCAACACTTCTACGGACATAGTCCACCAGCTGGTTTTCTGACAGACTACACACCCCCAATGCGAAGGCCTACAAAACTCACATCAAGAGGATACTCAGCACCATGTTTATCTGCTTTAAAACCTGTGCAATTAACGTTAAAAACTGCTCCACGGTCGTGCATACGAATATCGAACGAGAAGAAAAAGAAAAATGTAGTTTTCGCTGATGATCGAGGCTTGGCTCTAGAACAAGTGAAGTTCCTTACTGAACCGTCCCACGTGCCGCCGTATTGGGCCCTAAAAGTCGTCGCAAGTGCACCGGAGAAGAAAACTCCACCACAAACTGTTTTAGATCTATGGGAAACGAGGTTCGTTCAGCCCGCGTCAGATTATTTGGGATTCAGACGGCGTATCACAGAAGAATGTGTTTCCCTTGAAAATGTTATTATGAAACATAGTGAATGTGCTGTGGATGGGACTGTTAAAGTTAAAAATATTGATTTTGGTAAAGAAGTGTTTATAAGATCCACATCAGACGGGTGGAGGACGAACGAAGATACATACTGCGCTTTTGTCGAAACTGGTCCTTTAAGCCAGAATGGGACTTCTGTATACGATACGTTTGGCTTCCGATTACACCTACCAATACATTCAAGAAGACTAGACTTTTGCGTCGGTTTTCGCTGCAAAGGGAACGAATACTGGGATAATAATGATGGTGCAAATTATACTATAGAAAAATCATCGGTGAGAAATGCTCCGGCAATTTCCTGCGCTCGAATAAAATATGGGAATTCATGGAGCGCTTCTTTGAATAATGGGAACACCCCTTACTGGTGAATGAATGCCTTTTGGTTGATTCTGGTTTCCTTATTGGTTCTTTGCCGATCATCGGTGGAAATACTGTGATTAAGTGCCATATAGAAATTGTTTGGTGTGTTATTGTGCCAAGTGTTATTGGAGTTGTGGAAATTATTAGTCCAGAAGAAGGTAAATTTACTTTTTAAAGACTATACTTAGTGTTTATTGAGGTAATTTTTTTAGATCTTGATTTATTTCATTTTTATAAATGCCCATTTGCCATGTTAGTGAGCAAACTAGAAAAGTAAACTGTCTAAATATTTAATTTAAAGGCAATTTATTCGAGTTTAAGAATGGTTATCTTTTAAAATCGTCATTCTCTCTTTTTAATCGAGAAATCTCCAATTAAAGTATAGATACCTGAGGTCTTCCAATTTTAGTTAGTTTTATGATTTTAAAGTTAATCTTTGATATTTTAACACAATGAATAGAACTCCACAAATATTGCAAGAGATAATTATATTCTATTTGAAGAAACCCGTACATTATTTAATATGTTACTCGGTGCCAAATACTTGCTAACGCGTGCAGTGAACTTGGCATTGAAATTTTAAACACCGATGTCACATTGACGTCGTTTTGCGCGGCAAGAATGACAATCTTATTTTTAATTTTAATATCTGTCATGGAAAAAAGGCTTATTCCCAAACTTTTCACATGGTGGCATAACATAAAAGTCACAATGCGAAATTCGCATTATGACTTTTGACGTGTTTTTTTTCTGATATCATGGGTATGGTAAATTAGTTGGATAGTATAGATATTAACCAGATATTGTTACATGTATTTACTACATGTGTAGGCAAAACATAGTGTAGTAAAACAAGACTGCAAATTGTACATATTGCAAAAAAAATGTCTAAACATGGTGATTTTAAATTATTTAGCATGCAGGGACGGAGGTACTCGTTAATATATATTTTTTTCTATGGCATTAACTGTGATAAAAATACCATTCCATACAAAACTTTAATGGCTATTCGATCAAAAAGTATGGAGTAGTTCTGTGATTCGACAGGTGGTCACTTCTATACCTGCATGATAATTTAGAAATGCCACATATGTATAGGTGTAGTATAGTAATATTCCGGCTAATATTAACATTAACCAACAAATCTACTTTACCCATTAAATAATTAATAACTCACGAATGGACTGCTATAATTTTACGCAATTTCTTTTCAATCGCAAATAAGTTAAAACGCGAAATTGAATACAGAATGTCAGTTAAATGTGTACCATAAGCGTATGAACTACGGATACGACTATTTTGCGTAATTACGCCACGAGGCGAAATCTAGTCATTATTTGTTGTTGTCTGAAATTTGTATTTTACCAAAATGCCATAAAGCATTCAAATATGAATACCTATGCATCTTTTTGCAATATTTGTTAGAAATCAATGTCCTAAATAGCCGTGATCCACTTTAATTGAAAAACGTAATGAAGGAACGATAAAAAGTAAAGGTAATTGTCGATGGACTAGTTGGTCACGGTCCATTATGTTTTGTAATTAGATAATTAGAAATAATAACTATAAATACAACTTTCTTTCTTTATTGGTATTTTAGTATGAATTTGAATTTAGAAATAGTATTTCTTTTGTTATTAAAACAATTTTAATAAACTGTATAATAGTCGAACAGAATTAGCCTTAGTTGTACTATTTTTAAGGATCAAAATTTAATTGAACAACTCTCTCCAGCAAACTTCCTTCGACCATTTTAGAATGAAAAGACTGAATTTTGGAAAATGTTGTGGTATTTTTACGCAAAATGTTCGTACTATGAAAACAAGGATTTGAAATTGTTAAGAATTATAATATTATATCAACCATCGAAATAATTGCTCAAGAAACTGTCTGTTAAATTAAATAAATAAATAAAATCATTTATATATGAATAATGTAATAATATAACAATATGAAAGACAAGCATACAATATTTTTTGTTTTTACGCAAAAAGTTGATTAGTGTGCTAGTTTATTTAATTAATTCATTTATAGCTATTGTTGGTTTTTCACGTTTCCTGTTACGCAAATAGTTCCTATAATTGCTACTGGTAAGCAATGGCGCCAGCGTGAGCGCTTTCATTATGTCAAATGATTTAAAAATAGAACTGTAGTTTAAAAAATATTACCGCCATGTATCGGAACTCTTTGATAACAGTGAACCTTAAAAAACAAAATGGCCGTCAGGTAGCTAAGGCGATGTATGGAAGTAATTTATTGAGAAAATGAATTATTGTTTACATTATATTTTTTTTATTGCTAAATATTAAAAAGTAAATAATATAATTTAATGATGTATCGTATTGTAATTGCTATGAAAGAACTGATTATGTAAAAATAATTATAAATTATCGATAGTCTATGGTTGTATGATTGTGAATGACGTTCCCCACACTTTTATAATTTTAATATATTTTTATTACTACATTGATTTTGTTTTATTTTTTCCGACGACTTTTTTAAACATACTTCTAGCGTCATCTGTTATTCTTGTGAGATAGTTCCTTCTAGGCTTAGAGTGCTTACCACCTACGGCCACATCATCACTTACTGTGCTGAGAATGTAGTCAAACGGGCCTATACAACATTTTACTAAATTGACGACGTTGCCTCCGAAGGAAGTTTAGTATTCAAGGTATTCCGGTGATTAATAGATGTGACTAGTATTCAGAAAAAGGACCCTACCGTATGATAAAATTATTATGTACTACCTTCTTTATTTTCTGTAACTTAAATTATAATTCTGTTATAGTTGCTCGTTTTGTCTTATTTTTTTATAATTATAAGCAAATACAACGTTAAAATACCCCTAAAACAATATGACATCAGGATTTTTAGGTATTTTAGACTAGTGGAGGGATTTTTGACAAGACGGGTGACAACTCTAGAGGAATGCAGTAAAACTAAAATCACAGTAAAATAAAATTGTATTTCTCATTCATAAAATAAATGTAAATATTTCAAAACATTTTGCAGAACATAATATAGCTAATATTAAAAACGTTCATTTATATTTATGCAAGTTATTTTCACAGTAAATACTTTTTAGCTAATTTTAACATTATAGTAACTAAATAGTTTTTTTTTTCATAAATATACATTTTTGAAAAAGGAATACGGCAAATAGGTTTAGGAAAATGCCTTCTTCATCTAGTGCAACTGTAGAGGCAACATAGACAATATTTTTTTTATTTTTAACTCGGCTGTCATGTTCATACTAATATCACATTGTAATTAAGAAAAATAACTTTTTTTTAATAAGTTGAGGTCAGAATACAGTAAAAGCGTTAAAAAATAATAATTATCTGTCAAATTAATACATTAAATAAGTAACAGCATTATTATAGTGAAGGTTACATTTCTATAATATACTAGAAAGAAAAAAAAATAGTACAAAATTTTTCTAATATTTATATAAATTTAACTTGTGATTTAGAAGTATTCGAGTTATAATGAAATGAGATATTCACCACTTGAGAGCATCTTTTACAATTAGATACACTGACTTGAGACACCAAAGGCGCGAGCTCAAGTTTAAGAACTCTGGTTAAATAATCTGGAGGAAATGCACGCACTTTTACTTTGTATAGGCTTGTGTTTGACCACAATCTCACTATGGTAAGTGATGATGTGGCCGAAGGTGGTAAGTACTAGCCTAGAAGGAACGGGCTCTCAAGTGCAGCTGCTGGAATACACCAACAGATTTTCAACATGAGGGTAGCCAGCCAGGCGGGTACTACAAAGTACCCTACCACCGTGCTATGGTTTCCTCACGATGTTTTCCTACACCGAAAGCTCAAGCTCATTGTAGGATTCAAACCCACGACCTTCGCCGCGGCGTCCGACGTCACTACCACTGAATTATCATCGCCTTACGCTTGTCAAGAAGGTTATAGAACATAAAAGCACATTCTATGTAACTCTTACAGTCGGCCAACGGACACGTCTAGACAGAGCAATCGTGCGGGGCTTGCGGGGTGAGAGAGGGGCGGTAGCGAGCATTTCGCGTGACTTCAAACGCGATAGACCACTGTATGTTTTATACGCTGTAATAAAAATATTTGACTCCATTATAAATCGAATACTTAATTTTTATGCAACACACACCTAATACAACTATTTATCTATAAGTTAATATTTAAAATTTATTTCATTTATTATTTAAAAATCTCACTATTTGTTCTCGTAACACTCTTGTTCTTAAGACATTTTGATATATAGTATTCAAACGCCATCTAGGAGTATTTTTCTGAACTACTTCAAAACAAGTCACATACGTTTTGCCCGCGACTTCATCTGTGTGGAATTATATAAATCTATCGATTTTATTTACGTGCCTCTAGACGTGAGTGATTAATAAAAACACAAACATTCCCATATACAGAATGATTTTTTAGTCGATGGCAATACTTGCAAGGGTGGAAGTACTCATCAATATGAACAACTTTTACTATGGGACCAACTGTGAAATCACGAAAAAAATATCAGCTGTTCCATACAAAAGTTCAATACCTACTCGACCAAAATGTATGAAGCAACCGTTTTATATTACGCGATATCAGAGTTGGCAAGTATTGACAACGACAAAAAAATCAACCTGTATTATTATTTAAGGATAGATGTATAAATTAGTATCTCTTTTACCGCGTTAAAACATAGATGGCAGCACAAGAAATGAAATTCGTGATGTTACCACACTAGAATAAAAAAAATGACACCTACATAGTTCATAATAAATGTGGACTGCAATATGCCCTTATTCTGACCTGCTCGGTTACGGTCCCGATTCGGTAGACGAACCGATTGAGTATTCTACTGAATAGGATGGCTCCTATTTTCTCATTTCAGACTTCCATTTGTAATGAGGCGACTAACACAGCATCAGCTTAAATATAACAAAATAAAATATTCCTTTCCGATCGGAATGGCAACCGAATGGGTCTGAATAAGGGGGAGGGTAGCCAGCCAGGCGGGTACTACAAAGTACCCTACCACCGTGCTATGGTTACCTCACGATGTTTTCCTTCACCGAAAGCTCAAGCTCATTGTATTATTCGAATCCACGACCATCGCCGACGTCACTACCACAGAGTTATGGCAAATTATGCGAAATTCAACTCCTGTACAGATGTAATCACGGGCAACAGCTAATCTGATATGGTTAGAAAATTCAATTTGATATATTTTTCAAAAATCGTATAATTTACGTATATTTCGTCGAAATTCAACTAACTTTCATCATCATCATCATCTAAAGTGCTGTTAATATTTTTATTTACTTCACCAATTCTGTTCAAATTTTCTATTGAAGTTCTCTCATCATCCGAGTCTTCATCGATCTCGTCTAAATTGTCTATGGAAGATTCCAAAATTCTTTTTTCATTCACTTTCTCAGCGTCATTGTCATCTTGGAGATCCTCTACGTCATCAAGGCTGGCCTGTCCTGCTTTAAAATCAGTGACGTCACTTTTAGAAGAATCCAGAAACATCTGTTTTGGACATTTGTCTCTCTCACCATTTTCTTCAAGACTTTCATCAATTATTTCCAGTCTTGATTTAGAAAAGAATCTATGTAAAGATTCTAATTTGTCCAAAGCCCTTTCGCACCTTTCTGAACTAGAAGTAAGCGTGGTTTCTTCTGTCATACAGGCGGAATCAATTCTCCTCGATAAATCGGACAACGAATCCGATATCTCTGTAGTCGAAGTCGATTTATCGACTTTTATAACTTTAGGCTTGATAATCATACTCGGAGGTAAGTCAGGGATATTTCGTAAATCGATTAAACTAATCGATGATCGTTTTAAACTCAAACTTATATCGAATTCATCATCACTATCAAAATGTTCTTGAACTCTCTTTTCGATATATCTTACTAAATCTTCTGCAGCCATCTTTATGTAATACATGTCATCGTCCGAAAGTCGTTGATTAGAAGACGGTTCGTCTTCCTCTATAATATCAGATAGTTCAACACTGTAAGGTAGACCTTGCATATATTGTAATACAGGCGGTTTTGAATAAGCATTGAAATTCTCCAAGTCTTCTTGTTCGGACATAGTATCATCTTTGGTTATTTCTTTAACTTTCAACACTGCTTCTTTAAAAATAGATTCCAAATCACTTTTCACGTTACTCAAATCGATAACTGACTCAGAAATTCGTCTACCATTTTGATTATCTTCACTTCTATCAATTACCGTATCTTGTGTATGTGTTAACGTTGAATCAGATTTAGTTTTACTGATATCGCTAAACGTTTCTAGCTTACTGATCGTCACGTCAGATTTTGATTTTTCTGACAAAGATGGCGTTAGAGATATCGACTTTGTTTCCTTTTCTTTTGGACTATATCCCTCCATATACTTTAAAAGCATCTCAACTAACGAATCGTTACCCTCATCATCAGGTGTTTCATCAATATACGATAAATTCTTGACATTAACATGTGTTTCGGATAAACTGATTCTTAAATTGCATTCAGCATTAAAATCTATAGCTGGTTTTTCTGGACCAAAAAGAAATTCCATTAACGTAATTTTTTTATCATCTTTCGATGTCGACTGATCGCTTTCCATACAGCCAGTGGTTGCTAGAAACTCCATTAGGGTCTCCATTTTTTGTTCCAACTCCATATTAACCCTGGCAATGTTTTTCACTTCAACTGGACTGGATTCACTTCTGAAACAGCTACCTCCACTGCCTTTCCTATCTTCCTTTTGACTTTTAACAATAGTAAAGAAGAAATCAATCAAATTTGCAATTCTTCTATCGTTCCCATCATCTTCGTCGCTTAAATCCGATTCCTGTTTAACTAAAGGGCATCTTCTTGGACTGCCCTCTAATTTTTTTGTAAAAACTGTCTCTTGGATTACTTGTATTAAGTCTCTGGCGAGACGCACTGGTGATTTGCCGTCGGGTATCGGTTCATAAGTGGATGGTGCCGACCGTCGTCTGTCTTTGTCTATTCTGATGAAATCCCAAAGGGAGCCCAGTTCGGAAGAGAGAGACGCACGATGGTTTGCCAATCTGTTTCCTAACTGGCGGAATACCTGGAGAATATATTTATTTGTTGAATTTAAGTCATGTTTTTTTTTACTTTGTATGGGTTTGTGTTTCACCACAATCTCACTATGGTAAGTGATGATGTGGCCGAAGGTGGTAAGCACACATAGCCTAGAAGAAACTGGCTCTCAAGTGCAACACACCACTAGGTGTTTGGCGACAGATTTTCAACTTGAAGGTGGTAGCCAGCCAGGCGGGTACTACAAAGTACCCTACCATCGTGCTATGGTTTCTTCACGACGTTTTCTTCCACCGAAAGCTCATTGTAGGATTCGAACCCACGACCACAGCCGCGTCATCCGACGTCACTACCACTGAGCCATCATCGCATCAAAAATGTGTTTCCTGTATAAAAAGATTCTTAATCAATGTGTTACTTGCCATTATTATAAAAATAGATTAAACTTGATTCTAGTAATTAAAATATTAACACTAGTTTCCACCCTGCGGTTTTACTCGCATTCCCCTCGGACTGATGTTTTTTCGGGACAAAAAAGTTATTATAGAACATCTATCTGTGTGCCAAACGCACATACTAGTGCTGGGTATACTCCAAAGAGTCACCCCCTTACGTCGAAGCTGGGTAACGAGGTGAACATCTCACCTGCCACACTCAGGATCTCCACGCCCGCAGCTTCCTGAGCGACACTCTCTTGAACCGCGCCATCTGCGCCGACAGCGCCTCCGCCCCCGCGCCCGCCCCCGCCCCCACCCCTGCACCCGCCGCCGCCCCTACACCCGACCCCGCCCCCGACGACACACCGGCCTCACCCTCTGAATGTACCTACCGTCAGTCATTATTTTATTGTATAAACTAGCTGTTCCCCGCGGCTTCACTCACATTTCCGAGATAAATAAGTCTTTGTTAAAAAAAATATTTTTAATACAAGCTTTTTTTGGTGACTTGCATTGCCTTCCAATATACTAATGTATACCAAACATCAAGTCAATCCGATCATTGGAAGTGGGTGAAATTCGACTTGCAAGATTCCACCTTAACAAACATAGTTACATACATTGCAAGTTAAATAATAGCTTGTAAAAAATATCCTATAATCTTCCCCAATAAACTTTAAAATAAATAAAAACAATAAAATTTTCAAATCGGATCAGTAGTTTCGGAGATTACTTCCTACATTCAAACAAACTTTACCTCTTACAATATCAGTGTAGATTCAACTAATACTTTGTTTTGTCCACAACTTACAATGGTAAGTGATGATTTACCCGAAGATGGTGAGCACAAAATGAGCAAGCAGCTGCCGGAACAACTTCAACTTGGGGATGATAAGATAGACAAGTACTACAAAGTACCCTACCACCGTGCTGTGGTTTCCTCACGTTTTCCTTCACCGAAACCTCAATCATTGTAGGATATAAACTCACTACCTTATTGATGGCAACCCACGCCTATTCCACTGAGCTATGATCGGCAAAACATTTTTTTGAAAAAAAATATATAAATATTTTCTATCATTCCCATGTTTTCCCCATTCGCCCCAGTTCAGTTATCAAAGTCAAAGTCATTTATTCAGTTTAGGCCCTAAGAGAGCACTTATGAACGTCGAAACTACTGAAGCTACCACCAGTTCGGAAGTCGACCTTCAACTGAGAAGAACCGGCAAGAATCTCAGCAAGGTTACATCTATATATATAAAAATCAATGCCACTTTTCGTTGTAATTTTATAACTCAAGAACGGGCTCACCTATCCAAACCAAATTTTTAGGCTTTGTTCGGACTATTTAGTAGATAGTTTATGTGAATTTTGCACAAAATCGGTTGAGCGGTTCTTCATTTATCACATTTTTTGTAACAATAAATGGCGGATCATTTTGTTAATGGGGATTGTGCTGTCAAATTGAAACTTTTTTCATTGTTGACAGTTTCGTCGAAAATTGGCTAACGGGGAAAAACTTATAGACATTTTATAAAGTCTGCGCGAGCGAAGCCGCGGGCGAAAAGCTAGTTTTTTATATGTTTAACTTATTTTAATACACACTAACCTCTCGAGATCCAGTTCGTTTCTGCATAAATGACCTCATGTCCTTGTCAGAGTGACCTTTAGCACGACCTATTCCTTTGCCCAGTGGAGTGGTTGAAACTCTCCTGAAAAAAGTTACCTCACAATCTCAAATTTAAACTCGAACTCATTTATTCAGAACCTTATGAATGTTACAATTGATTCTACTATAAGATATCTATTTAGATATTTTGTCTAAGAAGAATGCTATCGTGTAATAATTAAAAAAAAAAAAACCATACATTTTGATCTTTGCTTAACATTTAGTATGAATTTATCACAATTTCAGAGTTTGTCCCATAGTAAAAACCTGTAGTTGAAATCTGTTCAGTCGACTTTACTTCCCTGTGAAAAACGGGTGATACCATGGTATAATGCACGTGTACGTTGACATCCCGAACATACGGACATAACGTTTTGCATCCGCATATAATGCAGTCAGCAAAGTTGTGGAACTTTGTTCCTGACTCCTACAATCTAGGGACTTTGAAAGCAAGAATAGGCTTCTACTGGGCAATCTTGCCCCATCAAAGGCTTCGTCCAGTGGCGAATCCAGGATTTGGGTTTGGGAGGGGCTTGGATAATATCTAGAATTGAGATTTGTCAGGGATGGACTCAAATGCTTATGGAGGGGGAGGGGGTTGAGTCCCTTAGCCCCCCTCATTGAATCCGTTACAGGCTTCGTCTTAGTGCTTTATAAAACAGACGCACATGCATTTTGAGGGGGAGGGGGTTGAGTCCCTAGCCCCCCTGGAGCCTCACTTTATAAAAAGGGGAATGATACCTGGTATGAGTAGGGTCGCTGTAAGCTGCTTGTACTGGAGGTTTGCCTTCACTTGCACTGCTGTCTGCACCAAAAGAACCCACTAGGGGGAAACCAGAGCTACCTGAAAAGTCAAGGCATTTTTTTAAATTCAGAAGGCATGAGGTCCACCTGGTGGTAAGTGGCTACCGTCACCTAAGGTTAAAGAATTTTATTTCTCATAAAAACTTTACAGTTTACATAAAATGACATACAAGACATTTTTAATTTAAATAGGTTTAAGCACATTAGTAATACTAGGAGGATTGACAATGTGACGATCGTTATAAAGTATAGAAGGCTGACTCTCAGTGCAATTGCCGGAACATACTTGAGTGTAGTTGGCAGTCAGGTGGGTACTTATTCAATTTAGACCCTAGTAGGGCACTTATCAAGGTTCTAAAGTTCCTACCAACCACCATAAAATGAAAAACATATTTGTTAAAAATACTTAAAGCTCTTTCCAAATTCTACTTTTCCAAGCATATAATATATAAATATAAAACCTAACTAGCTGACCTTCGCGGTTTCACCCGCGTTAAGGATCTTGTGTTTTCCCGGGATAAAAAGTCTTCCTCGATAAATGGGCTATCCAACACTGAGATAATTTTTCAAATCGAACCATTAGTTCCTGAGATTAGCGCGTTCAAACAAATAAACAAACTCTTCAGCTTTATAATATTAGTATAGATTTAAAGTCAAAGTCAAACTGTACAATGTAACCATGCTGAGTGTCTTGCCAGTTTTTCTCAGTTGAAGGCTGACTTCCAAACCGGTGGTAACTTCAGTAGCTTCGACGTTCATAAGTGTATCTTCTAGGGTCTGAACTGAATAACAGGCTTCGACTTTAACATTGACTTTGTCTTTGTCTACGTATATAGATACTTTAAATTGCTACATCTATACACACCACGTGTGTTATTATCGGTGATGACTCACCGGTGATGGCGCCCCGGGTGATGCTCAGGCCGCGCTGGATCCGCGCGATGGCGGCCAAGTGTCGCGGGAGGGGTGCGCTACTACCACACTCTTGGAGAACAAAACGTCCCAGTGTCTTCCAGCCAGCCTGATGACAATATTCATTATAGGTAACTAGCATCCGCAAACACGCATACGGCACGCCTGATGGTAAGCAGTTACAGTAGCCTATGAACGCTTGCAGCACCAGACATATCACTCACGCGTTGCTGACCCTTCCTCCCTCCCCGATGAGCTCTGGCGACCTTACTCACGCGCAGGAACACAACTATAAGTTATTTGGCTGCGGTATTCTGTAAGGTGGAGGTACTTCCCCAGTCGAGCTGCTCTTTGCTCTATCTCTTATATATAATCTTATCTCTCCGGGATAAAATCAAGAATATATTCTATCTGTGTGCCAAATTTCATCCAAATCCGTTCAGACGTTACGGAGTTGAGTGATAAGAAACATATTATTGTGCAAACATATTATTTGTGTACATACAACAAAATATAAGTCTTTTTGTAAAAACAAGTGACATGCACACTATTAATACTAGAAATAAGCATAAACTTGTAACCTCTGCTTATAGACTCCAAAAAGTGCAAGGTTCATTTTTGGGACTGTGTACACGCTTCTATAATAAGATCCCTCCTGCACTTTTAAATTTGCCATTACATAAATTTAAGGAACGTGTTAAGTCTATTTTAGTACAAAAGGCATACTATAACGTTAATGAATATTTAAATGACGACAATGCTTGGGTGTAGCGCTCGCTCTTGCAGGATAAATTTTATGTAATAGTCTTAAGTTTGTTTTGAAAAGAGTAATTGCTGAGTTTCTTGCCGGCTCTTCTCAGTAAAAGCAACCTTCCGAACCGTGCGTTAGAGTCTGACTATTCTTAAGTGCCTGTGAAGGCCTATTTGAATGAATAAATTATTTCATTTCAATTATTATTTCATTTCAATAAACATCCAAATATACAAACTTTCACATTTATAATATTAGTTAGGATGAAGGTATGAAGGTACCTTATCACTACGGAACTCCTTAACAGCAATTACTCGCTGCTTTTAAGTCTGTAGTAATATTTTGAGTGTGTGTGTGGATTAGGAGGGGGGGTTGTGTGATTGGCAATTTTTGTGTGTGGTTGGGGGTGTTTGTGTGTAGGTGGGGTGCTTGTGTGTATGTGGGGCGGAGGGGTTAGGTGTATTTCATCTATATGTATAACAAAGCCTAACTGATCGATGATGAGAATTCATCGCAGTTTAAACCACTTGTCATGGAATTATAAAGGTGAAAAGCTAGTTTAAAAATAAAGAACCCCTACCTGAGCTGTATATACCACTTCGTCGTCAGCGAGCGCTCTCTGCTGCGGGCCGGCGCCAGCTCTGCCGCCCCACTCCAACTCCTCCACCAGAACAAATCTTAAACAATGCATTAATATATATTATTCAAAAGTGTTAATATTTATTACTTTGTAAAGTTCCTGTATAGAAATTGTTGGTGTATCTTACAAATAAATAAATGAAATGGCGTATATTATAAGACTTTCTCTTGACTCGTGTCACTTTTTAGACAATTATTTACTGATAAAGAGAGAAAAGAACATAAAATACCATAATGTTAACAAATATTGGAAGGCCGTCTCTCAACTGCAACTGCCGGAACATACCAGTAGTAGCTTGGCGACAGATTTTTAACTTGAGGGTGGTAGCCAGCCAGGTGCTATGGCCTACTACCGTGCTATGGTTTCCTCGCGATGAAACTAAAATCCCAATTATAAATACCTCTTTGGATCATCGTGGCATCTCGCTTTCGTCAACGCTTGATACACTACGAAAGACGCTGTCGCACTTAGGGGTACCTAAAATAAATAAAAAATAACATTCAACTCAAACACAACACAAACCCTAGACGAGATACTAAGATAGACTGCTTAGGGATCGTCCATTAATCACGTGAGGCTCGAAAAGCGGGAGGGGGTTGGGAAAATATCACAAGGGGGGTGGGCTTAAAAAGTTGCTAAAACATCACGTGATTATTGGACGACCCGTTATCACGCTTGTGAGTTCATTCCCGACAGACTTTTCTAGATTTAGGAAAAAAACCCAAAGGAACAGGCGAAACATCTAAATTTTGTAATTCAAACAATGCAGTTATTATTTTATCGATCTCACGTGGTACGAAGTTTACCGGATCATTAATTCATTTATATAACTATGTATTTAAAGAAATAGTATATGTAGTATATCAGTTATATGAAGAAAAGAAAAACATCGCGAGGTAAGCATAACGCTTAAAAGACGCTCCGATGTATTGGTAAGGTACCTTAAGTATAGCATAAGGTATCTCGTGCGACACGTTGTGGACGCACACCAGGAAGCTGTCCGGTCTCGGCTCCTCCTGGGTACTGTTCTCCTCTTGCGAGGGTACGGGCTTATCTTTGCTTCTATCAGTTGATGCTGATCTGGTGGATAAGTGATTATATAGTGGGTACCGGCGTGTTCTACTACGCTAAAAAAACAAAAAAAAAGGTCTGAAAACATCTTCACATTATTGCCTTTCTAATGAAACCGGTTTGGGGCACATCGGTTGGATTTTTTCAAAGTCTATAACCGACATAGGTAAATAGATAAAAACAATCTATAATATAAAAATGAATCGCAAAATGTGTTGGTAAGCGCATAACTCAACAACGCCTGGACCAATTTGGCTATTTTTTTTTTAAATGTTCGTTATTGTCAGGAGAAGGTTTGTATGAAAAAAATACACCGGGAACGTGGGTGAAACCGCGGGGAACAGCTAGTTTCAAATAAAATGATTATTTTTTTAATCCTAACTAATATATACAGTCAGCCAACAGACACGTCTAGACAGAGCTTGCGAGGTGAGAGAGGGGCGGTAGCGAGCCCAAGCTGCACACTCGCTTGGGACACAATGCAGCAATTACGAATGCCTATACAAAGCGCCATTTCGCGTGACTTCAAACGCGATAGACCACTGTATGTAATTACGCTGTGATAATATTATAAATGCGAATGTATGCTTGTTAGCTTTTCACGCCTAAGCCGTTGAACCGATCGCGATGAAATTTGATACGTAAATAGCCTATGGTATGGAGAAGGACGTAGGCTACTTTTTTTCCCGGGAACGCGGGTGAAACCGCGGCGCAGCTAGCATTTTGTTCATGTGAATGAATTTTTTTCATTTTCTCTGTCTTCCTATTCTTTGGTCTCTATAAAACTACTCTATAGTGGTAGATAACTTTCAATGGCATATTTAAAAACCTCTGTTACTTTATGGTCAGATCAGAAGCGTCAGAATTTTGTAGGTTATATTCCTTTTTTAGCGTAGGGGTGTACTAAAAAGGATTTTTCGAAATTCAACCCGTAACGGGGTAAAAAAGAGGCGAAAAAAAAATATCCCATACTAAAAAGGAACATACTTTGTTACCTTCAATTTTCACATACCTGATGCTTGTTAACCAAGCTCTGCTGCTGGGATCATCCCCCACCCTTTTGAGCAGTAGTCTGCCTCCAGGCCGCGCTCGCATTAACCTAAAAAACATAAATAATTTAATTCTACTTAATAATAAATGTGAATGTTTGTTATGTTTGTGAATAAATGAATCTATACTAATATTATAAAGCTGAAGAGGTTGTTTGTTTGTTTGAACGCACTAATCTCAGGAACTACTGGTTTGATTTGACAAAATCTTTCAGTGTTGGATAGCCCATGGCTTTTTATACCGGGTAAACATAAGATCTTTCGAGGACGCGGGTGAAACCGCGAGGCGTAAACTAGTACAGAATACAATTTTTTTTTGTAGTTACATAATTAAATAGATATACAATCCAAAAACTGTAACTAACAAAAATAAACAAAAATAAAATATGAAGAAAAATATGATCCTAAAAAAAAAACTATTTTGTAAATATCTTAAAATAATGTCCATTTCTGAAAAGTCGGTACTTTTTCTATTTTATATACTACATTGTTGGCAAACAAGCATACGGCCCGCATGATGGTAAGCGGTTACCGTAGCCTATGAACGCTTGCAACACCAGACGTATCAATCGCGCGTTGCCGACCCTTCCTCCCTCCCCGATGAGCTCTGGTGACCTTACTCACGCGCAGGAACACAACTATAAGTTATTTGGCTGCGGTATTCTGTAAGGTGGAGGTACTTCCCCAGTCGAGCTGCTCTCTGAGCGACATATCGCTATGATATATGCTATTCTATCCCACCCGGTATATATGGTGTTATGTTTCTGAATAAAATAATTATCATTATTTCTTTCCCCCCCTCCCCCCTTTATATGTTACCTTTCATGTGGAGCGAGTACTCGCTGCGTAGGCGCACGGGACGGGACCTCCTCGACCAGGACGTAGTTGCCGCGGAGGGATCGACACACACCCGCCTTCGTTAGACATTGGGCTATAGCCTGCAATATGGGATTTAATAATAGAGCTACATATACATTAAAAATATACAGTGGAACTTAGAACCTCCTCCTTTTTTGAAGTCGTTTAAAAAGATTTGCATGTGGGGATAATATACGGGAGTGGGAGGGGGAGGGGTGTTTGAGTGTGGGAGAAGTTCATGACTTCGATGAAGGAAAATATTGTGAGGAAAACATCGTGAGGAAACCATAGGACGGTGGTACTTTGTAATTCCCGCTTACCTAGCTACAACCCTCAAGTTAAAAATCGTCAGAAAGGGATAGAAATAGAGGAATATCCGTTGCCAGGTAGTTACGATGTCCAACTGAATTATATTTTTGTTTAAAATATAATTTAATTGATATATCCGAAATATGGTATGGTATGGTATGATGTTAAAAAAGAAATACATTTATATTTTTGGGTAAGGAATATGCGTGTGTGTGGAGGAGTATGCGAGTTTAGGTGGGGGGTGTGTGTATGAGTGGGGGGTGTGTGTTTGAGTGGGGGGTGTGTGTTTGAGTGGAGGGGTGTGTTTGAGGGTGGAGTAGAGACTTTGAGTGTAGGTGTTGTATTTAGGGGATGTTTTGGTTTTAGTGTGGGGGTGGGGTGTACCCCTAGAGATTATAATGATGTACCTCATTGGCAGTAGTATCCTGTGTGACCTTCAGTATGGAGTAAGGCTCGTGTCTGGCCACCGAATACACGACCAGGAAGTGTATCTTGCGTCGGTCGTGAGGCGAGCCGGGGTCGAGGTCGCGGCACGGCTCGCCGGCCAGCTCCTCGTTGACACGCGTGAAGATCAGCAGGGAGGCCATGTTGAGGGGTTGGTTTGTTGGTGAACTGGTCAAAAGTCATTTATTCAGTTAGGCCCTAGGCACTTATGAACGTCGAAGCTACTGAAGTTACCATCGGTTCGGAAGTCAGGCTTCAACTAAAAATTACCGGCAAGAAACTCGGCAAGGTTATATAGGAGAACGGCTGAACCGAATTGACTTTTTTTTTAAAATATGTATGTTCCCAATAAAGAATAAGGTTTTTAAGGAAAGAGACAAATGAAAATTGTCCATTAAAATAGAAAATTCGGGGAAAACTAAAAGTAATGATTTCTATGGGACCATACAGGACAACGTTTGGTGGGTCAGGTAGTTTAAAATTAATTAATGAAACTATAGGTATGTAAATTTAAAACGAGAAAAAAGGTCTTTGCATTTTGTTACTTTTTCTACATAACCCACACTCTATGATTACAGATTTATTATACAGGATGATTTTGTTATCACTGGCAATACTTGCAGGGGTGGAAGTACTCATCAATGTGAACAACTTTTATTATAGGGCTAACTCTGATATCGCGTAAAATAATACGGTTGCTTCATACATTTTGGTCGAGTAGGTATTGAACTTTTGTATGGCAGCTGCATAACACACAACAGCTGATAATTTTTTCAAGATTTCACAGTTAGTCCCATTATAAAAGTTGTTCATTTTGATGAGTACTTCCACCCTTGCAAGTATTGCCAGTGATAACAAAATCACCCAGTATATATAGATATAAGCGGTTCAAATATATGTATGACCGATTGTTTATCTCAATATATAAAACTTGTTGTTCCCCTCGGTTTCACCCGCATTCCCGGGATAAAAAGTAGTCTATAATCTTCCTCAAGAATCGGGCTATCGAATGCAAAAATATTTCTCAAATCCCACTGGTAGTACCAGAGATTAACGCTTTCAAACAAACAAAAAAACTCTTCTTTTTACTATCTTATATATAAAATTCTCGTGTCACAATGTTAGTTACCATACTCCTCCAAAACGGCTCGACCGATTCTTATGAAATTTTGTGTGCATATCGGGTAGGTCTGAGAATCGGCTACAATCTATTTTTTAAACCGCTACGCGAGTGAAACCGCGGGGGACGGCTAGTATTAGTATAGATATGTAACTCACCGTAATCTTACATGCCTATACCCTGGTCTGAGACAATGCAATGGTATAACTCTCTGAGATAACATGTAGTTGGTATCAGCGTCGTATAACTCGAACCGGACGAATGCTAGATCTGGAAAATTTATCTGAAAATATAATACAAAATATTAATTATATACATGTACATTTATGAAATCTGCCTCTAAAATCAGTTCAGTTGCATTTATTGAGGGAAACCGGCGATTCAGCAATTACTCTTTTTAAAATAACCTTGGGTAAATAGAAGCATAAATCTTCCGGCAGGCTAGGTCATAGTGTGTGGGGGCCGCGGACCAACTGTTGATGTTGGTAACTCGTATATATGCATTGCTCAGAAAACTTCGATGGCGCGATGTAGAATCTTGTGGCGCCATCTATCCACAAGTAGTGGAAGTTCCTTTTTATGGTTAAAGATACCGCTAAGGTAAAAAAAACTATGCACGGTGGTAGTAAAGTACCTTACTTTGTAGAACCCGCCTGGCTGGCTACCACCCTCAAGTTGAAAGCACCTCCTGGTGTGTTCCGGCAGCTGCACTTGAAGGCCAGTTGCCTTTTAGGCAATCCCCTGGTATTGCTAATATCCATAGGCGACGGTAGCCACTTACCATCAGGTGGACCGAATGCTTGTCAGCCTTCTGACATTAATAAAAAATCATTTTTTAACAGGTAAGCCTGAAGTTGCTGGAACACACCTTTGACAAGAATCTCATCCTGAGTATTGTACCCACTCAGATAGGTACTAAAAAGTACCCTACGACCGTGTTATGGAGACAACATACCTTAAAATTAAAAGTTTCGTTCCAAATAGGATTCAGAGCGTTCTTCCTCGCAACTTTAGTCCTGATCTTCTTGCAATCCGTCGGTACACCAAGTATTTCAACTTCCACGAATGCATTGTAGAATGAATATACATTCTCAGCTACATATTGTCCAGATATAACGGACAAAGTCAGGTGAGCTGCATGTATGCCGTCGAATTCTTTGTCTATTGGGTTGAATCTGGTGACAAAGAAACGAGAAAAATATTTTCGTAAAGCAGATACTCCCACTTATTCAGGCCTGCTCGGTTGCGGTCCCGATCGGGTAGACAAACCGATTGAGTAGTCTAGTGAATAGGATGGCTCCTATTTTCTCATTTCAGACTTCCATTTGCAATGAGGCAGTCGTTCGGTACACGATCGCGGCAAAATAATTCTGCGATTAGCACAGCATCAGCCTAAATTTAACGAAACAAAATCGTCCTTTTCGATAAGAATGGCAACCCAATGGGTTCTCAGACTGCTCTCGTAAATACTCGAAAGTAAAACCTTATTAAAGTCGTTACAAACCAATAGGCCCGTTGTGACACGGGGATATCACTTTTGATCGTCTGTTTTTGTCACATGGATGCATATTGACTGTCAAAACGAACGTTTTAGATTGTGACGACTTTAGACCCGTTTTAAGAGGATATATTTTTGGGTCTCACTGTATTTGTCTTTTTGTCATATGGATGGAGGGCAAACTAATTGTCGTGACGTAATCAAGTAAATCTATATACAAAAAGGTTTAAATCCGTCTGTATCTAATCAATCGTTATATATTTCATCAAAATGATTGTATTGCGTTATGAGAGTTGTTGTACTACATTGTGGAGCTAATATTTCATCACTTACCTTCTATAAGCTATGTGTCCGGGGTCCCACATCACCGTAGGCTTCTTCACGTATCCCACACAGCCATTGCTTTCAAAGATGGCGGCGTTGACAGCCATCGCTGCATCTTCTGTTTGATAATTTAAAGCTACTAGTTGGACTCCGCATGACCAGAACATGACCGGGTCGAAGTTTGAAGAGTCTATCCTTAGGCTGTGGGGGAGAAAAATATGCTGTACCTATTACTCGGCTCTACAAAGTTATGGACTCTTTCAAAGGGCAGTGTAACGTTTCTATAACAAAGTACCGAAAGAAATCCAAGAACTATATGTATAGAGATTAAAAAAGATAGTAAAACAGAATTTATGTAAGAAAGGGTAAGTACTATAAAGTTTCTACTTTTATAGATGACAAGAATGCATTTAAATGAATTATTCTATTATTGAATAAGATTAAAAGAAGTGACGATTAAAAATACTTGTAACGAATTAATTTAATTTATATAAACTATATTTTAATTTCTAGGAATAAGGATTCCATAATTTTTGTCCCAGAAAAAAATGAGAAAATCGGCTCATATTTCGGAAAATCTTCAGAGAATATTTAAAGAAAGAAAGAAAAGACTTTAGAAGATTTTGGACTCACACATTTAAGTAAAATCACCTTTATTTAATTGTGATGATGGTGAAGACTTACCCGGCGGGGTACGTCCTCACCAACTGCGTTTCAGTATGAGCTATAAGTGCCATGGGGTGCTTCCGGCAGATCTTCTTTCCTATAGCTTCGTTGACAGATGAACAACGGTAACAAGGGTGATGAATCGCGGGTGCGTTTAGGCAGCGTGCTCGGGACGATTGTGATTGGGCTAGTTGCTGGATCAACACAAAAAATTATAAGAATTTAAATAAACTAAGATATTCTTTACACGGCTTTTTGATCGAAAACTAAGCAGAGCTTGTACTGTGGAGACCAAAAACTGTTTACTGGATTGGACAGCCTTTGGTACACTATACAAGATATTTTGGAGTGTTCGCTGGATTTTTCAATCATTGTACCCCAGAATTGTTAGTGATCAAAGTGCCCCAATAATGTCATTTTTAAATAATTGCCCTAACCATCAGTCGCTGATCTGTGTTTTGTGCCCCAGCAGTTCTGAGAAACCTAATACCCCAGTAGTAGCTAATTTACCGTTCCAGTACTACGCGGCAAGTTGATCAAAGTGCCCCAATAGTGTAATTTCTATATATTTGACCTATCCATTAGTCACTGATCTTTGTTTTCATTACAGAACCTGATTTATTGCGTTGTGCCCCAGCAGTTCTAAGTAACTAAATAAATAATAATAGTTAACTCACCGTGCCAGTACTATCGCTGCTCTCTGAAGACTCGAAGCTGCTGCAAGGCGCGCTGTCTTTTGAAGAGCTGGGCTGTTTCATTGAACTCCTCGGTGATAAAGGATTTAGGCCGCGAAACTTTATAGCCTTGGGACAAAGTGGGTATGTTTATGTAAGGATTTATTCAAATGATTTATTCAAATAGACCTTCGCCGTACCCCTAACTCGCTACTACGCCCACATGTATATGTTTGTGTACGTGAACGGACGTGTTGATGTGCGAGTGACTTGAACTCAAGGTTGGCACTTCATTCAAAGTCAAAGTCCAGTCAAAGCCATTTATTCAGTTTAAGTCCTAGGAGTATAAGTGTTCACTTATGAACGTCGAAGCTACTGAAGTTACCACCACCGGTTCGGAAGTCAGCTTTCAATTGAGTAGAACCGGCAAGAAAAACGGCAAGGTTACATTTTATTTAAACGTTGGACAGTCCGACTATTATTTAATTTTACTTATCGTTAGAGCGAGAACGCTTTCGCGCGCAAAAATAAATTACAATACAACACTCGCGTATATGTTCCTTTGCTGCAAATGTATCATCTATTGAATTCCGGGCGGGGTGAGATAAGTCAAATTAGCGGGAGAGAGTGAGTGTCCATCTGTACCTAGTACTAATAGGTATTCTGTGCATTTGCAGGCACTTATGATAAGTCAGACTCTAACATCGCTTTGGAATGTTGCTTTTACTGGCAAAAGCCGGCAATTACTCTTTTAAAAAACCAGTTTAGATTCATTACATTACATTCTTCATTGCATTACAATTAAATAAGTACACACAGTAACAACAAAATCAAGCTGACCAGCCTCCACAAGCAGCACCTGTTTTCAAGTATGACGCGTGTGATAGCCATCGCCCATTTTCTTTCATTTACTGACCTGCACGTAAGTGACCATATCGCTGAGTTCCCTAGCGATCTGATTGCTTCGCTTCCGAGCAGCATGTTTGACATTAGCGGACGTATCGCCGTCTCCCTCACTCCGCCTGAAACTCTGGTAGAGCGAGAGGGGCGTGCGACCGCACTTCTCCTCCATTGAGTTGAGGATTTTATGGAGTTCTTTTTCTGAAAGTGAAAGAGAAACCATAAGTGGTATTATTGATGTTTTTTTTAAAACTATTTTCAGTGGTAGTGATGTCGAATCGAATCGCCGTAACACTTATGAACGTCAAAGCTATTGAATTTACCACCGCCGAAACCACCATCACCGAAAATACAGTAAATTAAAGTTGATTTGTTAAATTAACTTACCATCAAGTTCTTCATCGTCTTCATCATAATCCTCATCAGAGAAGTACTCCGTTAAGGAACTACCAGCAGATTGGTTGGACATGATGGAACTTGTCCTAATACTCTGTTCTGGAAGAGATGTACTCGTGTGTCTGATTCCGTTAGACCTGAAAAGTTACAACTTCATGATTTATCCCCGTAGAGGTACCACTTTTATATGTTCCAACGATGTACATGTGTAGATGTCATATTTTTGATTGGCGCAAAAATATATTAGCCAATAATAACGCACCATATTTACGCGCGAAACATTTCCATCCGCTATTGATTCCCATACAGTGCAGAACAAGATAGCTTGAGTCTCTTGTTGTTGAAATCTAAACGCTGTTGCTTTAGCAACAAGGTCAGTATTTCATTGGTGGTTTCAATCGCTTTTAGGAAAATATCTTCTTTAGTCTTGGGTAGAAATTGCAAGATAGCGATTTCAGAGTTGGTTCCAAGTAAAAGTTGTTCAGGATGACATAGCATAGATTTAAAAAATATACCATTTCGAAATATTCATCTGAGATAACTCATTGGTGTACCAAATGACAAAAGAAAATAATGAGACAAATTACATTGAGTGTTATATGTAATAGGCAGTAGCATCACCACCTTCAAGTTAAAAATCTGTCACTGCCACCTGTCTTTAAATCAGCTGCTTCATGGGCTTTGAGTGCTTATCCTATACCACATTGTTCCTTAGGTACCATGGAAATTACTCTCAACTCCAGCTACCACAACGCTCCAGTAGGTGCCTGATAGAAAAAAATACTTGTTCATGAATTTACCTGAAAGCTGTTGCCAAAACTCCTCCATATCCCTGGGCTGAGCTGGCCCCAGTCAACCCGATTGTGGGGCTTGATTCTATTGGAAGTAACTTCTTATTCTTTATGAGGACCTGTACATTTACAATAATGTTTTAAGGATTTGCTGTAAAGATATTGTCGCACTCACACAGCAATGGCTCTGAGATCATATTGACTCATAAAGCCTGTTCTAGACGACATGATTTGTTTGGTAATTTACTCAAATTGTACCTTGTCGAGGTGCCAAATCTCAAAGGCAGAGCTCGGGCACAATTTAATGAGCAACTCAAATTGTCAATCAAATTTTGTCATATGGAACAGGCTTTAGGCGATATCTGACGGTTTTCTAAGCATACTCTCCCTTATTCACATAATAAAACGGTACCTCACAGGTTTCTATCATTCTGTATTTCTCACAAACATCGACACTTCAATGATATTCGCCAAAGCATTCCGTCTCTTTTGCGCCTTGTGCTATCTCTCTCACACATATAGCTATTCACTAGGGCACAGTACCTTATACTTGAGCTGCTCAGGACTTGGCAGTCGTGGTTCGTCCGTGTAGTCGATTTCGAATAGAAACGACGTAACCAATTTGTCTCCGAACACTGCCTGGATGAAGACAACATGAGTACAGGACACAGGACACAGGATCTTAATCATCATCATCAATAGATCATATATTCCCATTGCTGGGGCAAGACAACCCAACAAAGAGGATAGGTTGCATAATACAGTTGCGGGTCCATTTAAAGTGATGATAGCTCAGTGGTAGTGTCGGATGGGTGCAAATCCTACAATGAGCGTGAGATTTGGAATGAAAACATTGTGAGGAAACTAGATCACGTTGGTAGGGTACTTTGTAGTACCTACTCGCTGGGTGGCTACCACCTTCAAGTTAAAAATCTCGTCGCCAAGCACCTACTGGTGCACATGAGAGCCAGTAGCCTTCTAGGCTTTTTAAACGTCGGCAACACATCGGTATTTTTTTTTACCGACCCTTACCCTCTCCCCGTTGACCTCTGGCGACCTTACTCACGCGCAGGAACACAACTACAAGTTATTTGGCTGCGGTATTCTGTAAGGTCGAGGTACTTCCCCAGTCGAGCTGCTCTTTGAGCGACATATCGCTATGCTCTACCTCTCTTAATCTCCCTGGTATTGCTAATGTTCATAAGCAACGGTAACCACTTACCATCAGGTGGACCACCAGACTTCACAAGGTCTGGAATTAGTTCTTGCAGATATATTTGTACTCAGAGATCCAGGCCAAGAATTCTATAGCCTAGAATTATTTTACATTCAATAGGGAAGATGCCTGTATTCAAAATAAATTATCAAACACTAACCAATGAATAAATCATCTAAAAAAAAAAGGGAAACGTCGATTATTTTATTAAATTGTGTCCTTTTTATGATTTTTAATTACCAATCTAATCATAAAGAGTAGAACTTTTGATGCTATACAATTATGACGTCATAATTTAATACAAAGCTCCATATAAACCTATCGTTTTGACATTTCATAAAAAGTTGCTGATTTGATAAGGCAATCATCCCAATTCTCGCAGGCGAAACTGCAACTAGATCCAGTAATATAACAGTAAAGTAACAACTGACCTCAAATGTGCTAGCCATAACTTGTTGCTGCGGTAAGCTGCAGTGGTTCTCTATGCTCAGGATGAGGGGATATGGAGACGCCACGAATGCACTCCTGTTAAAAGAGGACACCTTGAAGTCTACTAAGTTCAGTTACAGTTGAATAGACGAACGAGTAGACAGTTACAAGTTGAAGCGGTTACTATAATGGTTTTGAGGGTAAGCATGCTCCATCTTAGACTTTGTCTTCGTCCTTGAATTCGACTAGATAGAGTTGAAATCGACTAGGTCAAGTTGAAGTTAATTAGGTCAAGTAGGTGCAAAGAGCCCAAAATGGCATCTTAAGAAACCTGTCCAATGCCCCGTGGTTTCTAAGAAACTGCGAACTTCACGAAGAACTGAACATTAACACAGTTGGCGACGAGATTAAGCAGTACTCGATCAACTACAAGCAAAGACTAATTGACGATCAACCATCCAAAGAGACTACAATTGGATCTGAAGTAAGGGGAAGAAAGGTTGATGGACCGCTCCTCCCACATGATATAGACCCAGACTACATCTGCTAAAAGTTAGGAACTGATTGCAGATATGAAAAAAATAAATTAATAATTGGTCAAGTTGAAGACGATTAGGTCAAATTGAAGACAACTAGGTCAAGCCAAAGTTTTTTAAACTTCAAACTCTAGGCACATTGTGGAATATATAACTCACCGTGCAATCGTTTCAACGACTCGTCGGAATGGTATTTTCGTTGTGAATGTATGCCCATGGTATATGACCGGATTGCCATCATCTCCATCCCAGCAGTCGAGCTCCACGCACCGACAGCCTGTTAGTAGTACCTGTTGACAATCAGCACTGCATTTAAAAATAGGTTCAGATAATAAAGGATGACCATTCAGGAGATGTATTGCCAGTATAGAATTTCTCGTGCTACAGGAATATAACAGGATCTCAGTGACCGTTGTTTGTACAAGTAGCTAGCAGTAGGCAGTAGGCCACAGCAGACCAATAAATCTGTACATATAAAAGGAAAAGGTGACCGACTGATTGATCTATCAACGCACAGCTCAAACCACTGGACGGATCGGGCTAAAATTTGGCATACAGATAGCTATTATGATGTAGGCATCAAGGGGGTAAAATAGGGGATTGCGGGTGAAACCGCGGGACGGTAAGCTAGTTTTAGCATAGAAAACATTCACTATGAACAGCTCCCAATCTTGTGACAAATGTTTATTAAATATGTATACTTATTAAGCCATCATGAGTCTATATTCAGTCAGTGAGTAGACTTAGGGGCAATATTCATTTGAGTTAGCAAACGGCATACGTCTATGCAGGCAGTGCAGCTGCCGTATCACAGGATGTGTTGAGTTGCAGGTACTTTTGAAATGCATTATTGGCTTATGCCACATTTTATGCCTGCTATTGCTGACTGGAATAGAAATTGCGCTTGAAATGACAGTGTTCACCATTCAAAACGGTAAGTGCGCAAGTAAAAACTCTCGCGGGGTTTAAAAGTTTCCGCCTAAAAGTCAGAAACAGATAAACAGCTGGCTGGCTGAATAAAATACGTACCTATGTATGTAAACAATCAACCTGATTTTTTTTTTCGCCCCTTCAGGGCAGTCTAAGGTCTTGGACCATACCGCCTCGTCTCAGTATTATCTTCTTCTTCTTGATAGAATGGCGACTGAAGCCAA
The DNA here is from genome assembly GCA_951216915.1 of Tetheella fluctuosa. Lineage (NCBI taxonomy): Eukaryota > Metazoa > Arthropoda > Insecta > Lepidoptera > Drepanidae > Tetheella > Tetheella fluctuosa. The sequence continues at coordinate 1,252,217 of OX578242.1, forward strand.
TAGCACAATTCCGCCAATGACAATTCTTGTCCAACAAACAAACTGAACATTTGTCAGACAGACAGACAATAGAGGTGTACCGAGTCAGGCTGACTCGAGTATAGACCGCCTCGAATAGTAAGTACTCGCATACTCTCATACGATTCAGATACACGGTTTTCGATTACGGGTTCCGAGTACTTTATGGTATTCGAATCCTAAGTCGGTGTTTTTAAGCAGAGATCACAGATTTTTTAAAATTGATTTTATGACTATATTTGTCAGGATAAAAAGTTCCAAGTTTCTTTTTTAGTTCCTATTCCTACATACTAATAAGTCATAATAACAAAATAAAATCTCTATTTACTAATTTTGATAACTTATGTATTTAAATCATTCAAAAAGATTCGAGTCCTAGTAGCGGTAAGGTTAAGATCGAGTCTTCCAACTCGATTACTGACTAGATTCTTTTTTAACAAGTTCCAGAAAAAATAGCTGTCTCGGGACATCATCACTAGACAGTTGTCTTGTCTGTAGACTCTGTGGTATGACTGACTTTACGACTTAGGCCGGGAATATACGTCAGATTTTTTCATGCGATAGTCGGATCTGACTATCGGAAGCCGGCGAACATTCAATACAATTTGATCCGACTATTGAATCGGACGTGTATTGTATGTTCGAACAAAGTAATGGCTCCAACGCCTTCCGATAGTCTGATCAGACTATCGGATGAAAAAATCTGACGTGTATTCCCAGCCTTAAGGTGTGTGCTTCCAACCCAGAAATGTAGTTATTATTTTAGTACTCATTCATTAGTGTTGTACAAAAGTATGTACATCCGTTTTCATTAGTAGGTATATCATTTCTGAACTGCTCGCGTGGATTAATTTCATAAACAAGATGCAAGAGCTGCAAGTATTGGTCGGCGTTGCGTCATACGTTCCTCTTTGCAACCGTTGAGCCCGCCTACACCCTATTGCGCATGCCCCAAAACTAAATTACGAATCAATAATGATTGGAGGCGTTTAGTTAGATAATTTAGTTTGTACGTACGTTTCTAAGCTAAATAAAGGTTTTCTGCAAATATTTGCAATTTTACTGTTATGCTTCGAGTCGAGTCAAACATATGTTTATACGATAAAAAAAATACTGGAGACTAAAAGTTACCATAGAGTAGAGTCAATGGAATAGATAGACTAAAGAGTAAGATATAAATAAAAATTGACGGCCAAGCAAAATAATGAATGTCAAACAATCAAGCTATCTTGTTTCCATCCAAACATAACCTAGTCGCTTTTGGTCGGTCTTATTTGGAACTTTATCTAATTTCGTTTCAAATCGCGAGTTTTGCTACAAAATGAAGGAAAATACTTCTGATGTTGATTCAAAGAATGTGGTGAAGAACAGGGAGTTGCTCTATCGGATGATTATCAGGTAATATTTTAGTTTATTTTGCGATCTAATTTATATTGGGCGTCAACTCTTTATTTAATATTATAAATGAGTAAATAACAGTAAGGCTACGTCGTCGTAAACATAATTAATTATTATTTTTATACAATACATTTAACGCTTGTGAATTTCAGTTATTTTGAGGTTAATATGTATACCTATGTTACAATACATGTAATTGACAACATGAATGTTTGTTTACAGTAAAAATATTTATTTGATGCTATATCTAATCATTAAATAACTATTTGAAGCTATGTTTAGTCACTACAAGAACAACTGCAATAAATTAACAAGTCAATTATAATCATTAAATTACCAAATAATAAGGTTTTCATTTTCTTTCATACTGCAGTCAACTGTACTATGATGGATTCCAACCCATTGCTGCAACATTAGCTGCTGCCGTGCATGCTGATCCACCATGCCCACCGAGTGATAGGTATGTTAATAATAATATTGAAAATTTATAAAAAAAGTTGAAAACATGGACGGACGTTAATAGAGAGAGGATCAGTAACTCGCCGCTTGAAAAAAATCATACCACAAGACAACTTAAACAAGAGATAGTCTTGGATTAATCAATGGACTTGGCCAATATCAACCCAATACATTGACACACGAAGCAGTTGAATATCCTTCAATGTGACAGATTGCAGTGTTAAAGAGGATAAAAAAAAAATATTGGTTGTTCTATTATTCCTTATATCTCACAAAACGTAAACTTTGCCATTAAAACTACATACCCTAAGGTAGGAATGTTTCCCAAAGTAATAAGTAAAAAAAAACAAGACATTCATGTTATACAGGAAATTAGTATTTGTGAAATTTTAGATTGGCATAATTTCAGGCTGTTAAATCTAATGATGGTGGGCCTCCAACATGAGCCGGACCGTAAGGACAGGCTCGCTGCTTCCAGTGGAGCTGAGCACCTGCTCGGCACTACAGGGTTTGGTATGTTTTGTTTATTTATCAATAGCTACCAAACACCTATTGGTGTGTTCCGGCAGCTGTACTTGAGAGCCAGTTCCTTCTAGGCTTTGTGTGCTTACCACCTTCGGCCACATCATCACTTACCATAGTGAGATTGTGGTCAAACACAAGCCAATACAAAGTAAAAAAAAACTAGCGGTTTTACCTGCATATCTGAAAAGTAATCTATTTCACTCTCCAGCCTATAATCTATCTCTATGTAAAAAGTTTCTGTTAAAATTTCATTTTTAATACAAGCTTTTTTTGGTGACTGTACTTTTTGTTAACTGTACTTGCATTGCCTTCTAATATACTATTGTATACCAAATATCAAGTCAATCCGACCACTGGATGTGGGTGAAATTCCACTTGCAAGTTTCCACCCGGACAGACAAACATACATACATTGCAAGTTAAATAAAAGCTTGTAAAAAACGTGATGATCTATTACTCCACTGCTGTGAGAAAAAAGGACAAATCAACATTTTCAAATTTCTATACCTAATCATAAATTTTGCAATAAAAAAAGGAAATAATCGGGATAAAAACTGTATTTTCTTTAAGTTGGAATAAATTATACATTTTGAATAAAAAATATGGTAAGATCGGATAAATAGTTTCGGAGTTAATCGCATGGGTATTTTATATATTAAAATAGTAGGCCTAGTAGAGGCATGATGAAGATTTAAAACCCATGTCCCCGGGATAAAAAGTAGCTTCTTTCACTCTACGGTGCATAAACTGTCTATATGAAAAAATAACATTAACACATATTTAACAGGTTGTAATATAATATAAAAATATTATATAATTATTTATTAGATATAAATTAAATTAATAAAAAAAAACATTACACACACTACCAGGCATTAGACATACACACACATGTCACCCCTGTCTGTCTGTGATTTCTTTTTCTTCTTATTTTTCAATAATGCAACCAAATCCTTTTTATTAGGATTTATTTTTGCCAGTCGACTTATAATATTAATTTCTAGTTGTGTTATATCACCTCAAAGTATATCACAAATCCAGTTACATATACATACATAGTGAAGTCAATTCAGTCTGGTTTTACAAAATTGGTGGCTGTTTTACTAAAACTTTTCGTGGACTATTTGAGACAACATGAAAAGTCACGATACAGGCATTCATTTAATTTCACTTCACTCGTGCACTTCTATTGATCTTAATTGGACAAAATGCCACCAATATCACTCAATAAAACTCAAAATACACCGATTTCATGAAAATAAAATGATAACGCAACATCACTTCGCAAGTTCCCGCCAAAAAGTCCTGTTAGTGATTTGTCGATAACGCGACAAAGAAATAAAGAAAAGAGTTTGTAAAATATGAGTGAAGTGATTGATTTTCTTTCAATTCGTAACATACATTACATATAGGTACTCTTTTGTTTAATTTTCGAATTAAAACCACGGGCGACCTCTAGTATAGATAATTACACCCACACTCAAGACAAACAGACACACAAATTGGACACATTTCCATTGCGCATCTCCGATTACCTTTGCATGACCAATTTCATTTAAACAACAGATCTCGAGTATGAAATGGACGCGTCCTCACTAGCGCCGGAGCCGGCTACATATGAAACGGCATACGTGACGTCACACAAGATGGCGTGCCGAGCGGGGGCGTTCAGTGCGTGCGGACAACTCGTCGCTACTGGCAGTGTCGATGCTAGTATAAAGGTAACTCTCTAGTCATAGGGCAGCCTGCGGTGGCTGCCACACAAGTCATACTTGTGTAAATGGGTTAGTAGTATCGCGGTTTTATTAGTTTTTGAGATGAGGCTAATGTTTTAATGGGATAAAAAGTATCCTATTATTCCAGGGTATCATCTATCTGTGTGTTAAGTTTCATCATGATCCGCTCGTTCAAGGTTTCGCATTTATACTATGTAAGATTGCACTGTAATTTTATTAAAAACAGGCGTCTGTTTTTTGACTACTAAAACTTCTTTAAATGCCAGAGAGAAGACTTCTTCTGGGCAAGTGCCCCATCATCAGCTACGTTATCGTGTTTTACGGGTGATTGAACACTGGTCCCCATTAAATAACTATTTAAAAAGCAAATGTTAACATTGATTATGTTTAGATCTTGGATGTGGAACGGATGCTGGCCAAGTCGGCTCCAGAAGAAGTGGATCCTGGAAGAGAGCAGCAGGGTCATCCCGTAATAAGAACTTTGTGAGTGCGGTTTATTTTTATCACACTGCTGAAAGAGGGGGGGGGGGGATGGTCCATGATGCGGGTCCAGTGTGGGATACTTCACATGACTGTGAATGTGATCCCTCGTGCTGTGCAGGTTTCCTCACCATGTTTTCCTTAAAAAAACCCAGCAATAAATTCCAGAGATACGGGACAGTGCTTTGATCTGCCACTCAGAGGACTTTTACTCGAATTTTTAGCATACCAACAACATTATATTTTGTTTCCTAGATACGACCACACAGATGAAATTACAGCCCTGGACTTTCACCCACGGGAGCAGATCCTGGTGTCCGCTTCGAGAGATTGCTGCATCAAGCTTTTTGACATCACTAAAGCTTCAGCCAAGAAAGCTTATAAGTCTATTACGGTGAGCTTTCTTATACTTTTATATTATACTAGCTTACCGCCCCTCGGTTTCACCCACAAACCCCTATTTTACCCCCTTAGGGGTGGAATTTCCAAAAATCCATTCTTAGCGGATGCCTACATCATAATAGCTATCTGTATGCCAAATTTTAGCCCGATCCGTCCAGTGGTTTGAGCTGTGCGTTGATAGATCAGTCAGTCAGTCACCTTTTCCTTTTATTACAGAAGATTTGAATTTAATAACGAATATTTTGCGCATATGTTTATTTAACAAAATATAGTTTTACAACTAAATATGCCACACTGCATTACAGTTTGTTGGTAGAGGAACTATATTATAAACCTAAAAATCGGAAAAATTCCCCATTTTGTTTTTGTTTACTTTGCAGGCATAACAATTAAGTAAATAATATATTTTTTTTAAACTTCTATTACGTGTACTGAGTCGCACATTTTTATTTAGGACGCAGAACAAGTACTAAGCGTGGCTTTCCACCCCCTTGGAGACCATATCATAGCTTCGACCACCCATCCTGTTATACGCCTTTACGATGTCACCACCAGCCAGTGCTTTGTCTGCCCTATACCCTCGCATCATCATAAGAAACAGGTCAATTCTATCAGGTATGATTTATAACCTGAAACTATTTTTTTATTAAGAGATTCCTGGTAATTTTGTGTTTTAAGTCTATGATTTGAATGTAGAAAATCGACTGTATGTAGTGATTTATGTGTGTATGAATTTGTTGTTATATTTTTTAACAAAATCGGCTATATTTTGTATTTTTGGAACGATGTTCTTTAACGCCGCTTACTGTGTGTTGACCAGTTATGCCCGCCCCCATGCGACTTTCTCTCTCTCTATCTGTCTCTTTCTATTACATACAATTAAATAATAAATATTCTGGGACACTATTCCTCACACACGGCCATCTGACCCCAAACTAAGCAGAGCTTGTACTATGGAAGCCAGATAACTGATATACTACATATACTACTTTTCTTTTGTAAATACATACATATAATAATGTATGTAATTATCTGGGTGTAATTATCTATATATGACATATATAGATATAACTGACATGTTCATGCACACAAATGTTTGTCCTGAGTGGGAATCGAACCCACGACCTGCGGCGTGATAGATAGGGTATCTTACCAACCACGCCAACCGGCCCGACATGTGACTTACATTGTCTTATTATTGCATCAATTATCATAAAAGTAGTCAAAACAAATTAATTTACATAAAAGTGCTTTGTTTCGACAATGGGCGGGGCGGGCTAAGACTATTCCTAGCAAGCATAAAGGTTTAAAAACTGACCAAATATATAATTACCCTAATTTTCGGCAGATTTTCCCCAAATGGCAAGTACTTTGCTAGCGGCAGCGCCGACGGGTGCGTCAAACTATGGGATACAGTATCTAATAGATGCTTTAATACATTCGTGAATGCCCACGACGGATCGGAAGTGTGCTCCGTACAATTTACTAGGAATAGCAAGGTAATCATTTATTTTTTCCCCTAGATTACCCCCTTAGGGGGTGAAAGCTTTTTAAAACCCTTCCTTATTGCACCCATATATTCGTTTTTTTTTAGTTTGTATTGACTTCCACATACTTCGCTGTGGCATCCGACGTAACTTTCAAATCTCTAGGTCCATTGGTTTAGCTTGTGCATTTAACTTTCAGTTATTTATAGGCAATTTTCTTTCCACAGTATCTGCTAACCTCAGGTTTAGACTCTTCAATAAAGTTATGGGAGTTGTCCAGTAGCCGATGTCTGATACAGTACACCGGCGCCGGCACTACTGGTAAGTAATATCCTGGGACATTCATCACACACGGCCATCTGATTACAAACTAATAGAGCTTGTACTATGGAAACAATATACTACATTATTTGTCTGTTCTGATTGGGAATCGAACCCACGACCTACGGCGTGAGGATATCTTACCAACCGATTTGTCAAATTGTTATTTTTATAAAATCCTGTCAGAATTTTCAGTCGGAATAATGTTTTATGAGTTTCGTGGTGAATAATTAATTAATATAATGGCGCAGAGGGCGGTGGCTGCCACATGCGTCTTACTTGTGAACTGACGCTGCATGTGGGGGCTAGTCTGCTTGAGTCTGCTGTTTACTTATTAAATTTTTGATAGTTTACTGTGCTGTCGATTATAGAGAGTAATTGTTGAGTTTATTGGCGGCTTTTCTCAGCAAACGCAACCTTGCGAACAGTACGTTAGAGTCAGATCAGTCTATTTGAATAAAATACAGGGTGATGTTTTAGTCACTGGCAATAATTGCAGGGCTGGAAGTACTCATCAATATGAACAACTTTTACTATGGGACCAACTCTGATATTGCGTAAAATAAAATGGTTGCTTCATTCATTTTGGCCGAGTAGGTATTGAAGTTTTGTATGGAACAGCTGATAATTTTTTCGTGATTTCACAGTGAGTCCCATAGTAAAAATTTATCATATTGATGAGTACTTCCACCCCTGCAAGTATTGCCAGTGACCAAAAAATTCATCCTGTATTTTTTATTTTCAGCCAGTTACCTTAGGCTTTATAAAGGTCAGCAAACATATTAGCAATCCCCCTTGTCTATAGTCGACGGTAGCCAATTACCATCAGCTTATTAGACATAAAAAAATGCCCACAGATTATTAAACATTCAATTAATCTATGTACAGGGAAGCAAGAACACCAAGCGCAGGCCATATTTAATCATACCGAAGATTATGTGATGTTCCCGGACGAAGCCACAACTTCCCTATGTACTTGGCACTCTAGAAGTGCTAGCAGATGTCAGCTCATGTCTTTAGGGCATAATGGAGCTGTCAGGTATGTATACTATTGCTTTCACCCCCCTATTTTATACCCTTAAGGGTTGGATTCGGGAAAATTACATAGTAACCGATTAGTCAAAGTCATTTATACATATATAGATAACTAGCTTTTCCGCGCGGTTTCACACGCGTTCCCGAGGAATTTTGCTACTTTTTATCCCGGGAAAACATAAGACCACTCTGAAATAAAAAATAAAAATATTCGGTCGTAATTTTAATGAAAAAAAACCTGAAATTGTACTTCATCACTACTAAGCATTAATTAAAACCATTAACAGCATAATCAGGTGTACAATTTATATATATTACTTTTATTTTATTTATTAATTACTTTTATTACAATTTCAGGTGTTTTTTTTTATATTTTATCATTTTCGGAATACTTATGACCTATACTATCATCCCTCAAAAGGACCGTACTACATTAAATAGGACCTTATATTAGAAGTTAATATTTATGTCTCACAAACTGCTAGACACTTGGCTATAGATTTTCAAATTGAGGGTGGTAGCCTGTCTGGCTACCACCTCAATTTCACGAGCATAAATAAAAATAACAAAATTCAAAAGGGATTTTATCTTAAAGTATTCATTGAAATATGGTGCTAGATTCATGGGAAATCATCGTTTGATATACTTTTTGCAATTGCATTTTTTTTTAGATTTTAAAATTATTTTTTCTAAATCAAGAAATATTTTTCAGGTTAATTGTGCATTCGGGAACCGCGCCCGCTTTCCTGACATGTAGCGATGATTATAGAGCAAGATTCTGGTATAGACGGAACACACATTAATGAACCTTATATTTATAGTTATAGGAGTCATTTTGGCATTTAGATTTAGGTTTTAATCTACCTATTTATAATTCATAAATGGTATTTTACTATAATGCGGTTTATATGATCATGCAAATGATGTCCGTGTTTGATAATATTAAGAATGTGGTCTATAAATACGTGACCGTTATATTATGTACGTGAAAATTCTACTCTCTATTTGCGTCTCGTTCACACACTCGTTCAACGAGAGAGCGAGAGGTCAGAGTCGTCCAGACTATTGAATGGCGGTCTTTAAGGCAGTTTAAAAAAAAGTTAAATGTAACTATGTAAAGCGGAAATAAATTAATTAATCCGTAAAATATATTGAGTTGTATAAATTCTATGACCATTGTAAGATATATGTGTGTATGAATGCTATAGTTTATAAGGAAATGAATAAAGATTTTTTGGTTTACGTAAGTAAATTGTGTTTTTACTTTAGTCCTTAAAAAATTTTTTTTTCATTTGAAATATCACCTCGACAATGCAGTACAACTATCTCATAACGCAACACATTTATTTTTGTTGAAATATACAACGATTGCTGAGATAAAGTGGGATGAAAACAAAATGGTTTTAATTTTCCATAATGCGCCATTATGTATTACATATGACAGATGACATTCTCGACTTTAGTCGATTCATAAAAAACTCGACTAAAAAAAATATATCTCGATGCTTATTTATCCACTAACCTGACTATACAACTCGACCGACGATTCTCCTTTCAGCTGATGCCCAGTCAAGTAAGTATTGTGACTGCTCGCGATGTAGTACTGGCTAAGAGATCCTGTCATGTCTTTGGTTAGGCTGATGTCTTCCTCTTCTGGGTTTGGGGTTTTACTGTGGAGTGAAATGATCTGTTAATAGAGCTGCGCGTGAGACCTTTTCTTCTAAGATTTGCCACATCATCTGTAACTGAGATTGTGGCTGAAATCAAAGGTAAAGCCAATCCTATTATATTACGATGCGGTATAAAAATTCTTGAAAGGACGGTTCAAGGAGTAACCGAAACCACGGAATGTCGATTTTAAAAGGGTAGTATTTAATCGATCGAATATAAATTCAAACTAAGGGTGTCAAAAATACTGATTATGGCGTACTGAAATACTAAGTGGGCGAAAGTCTGAGGGCGAACAAAAATATTGAAAACGGTGACTTAAAAATACGAATTTGCGGTACTAGTTATTCAGAACGATCAGTATAATACTTCTTAAGTGAACATTTTTTTTTATTTGAGTAACAATTTTGCAGCTTATATTATATTCAACATCTGGCATATATTTTATTCCAAGAGTGGTTAGTTACATCCTAATCGAGGTGTTTCATTTATCATGTTGAGCAATGAAACGAACTTATAAAATAACGGATTGGTGAAAGTAAAAAAAAAAAACTACGAAGTGTATGCACTAGTACAGAAAATGCATTTTTTTACTTTAACTTTTTAGGGCCCCTAGCTAGGCTGGCTGGGTCCCTAGGCGGTAGTCATGTAGACCTAGGCGGAATTTCGGGGCTCTTCTGTTCTGCTTTGAACGTGACTTCTCGTGCATAAAAGCATTTTATACGCCGAAAAGTGAGTTGTATCTACTCATGATTTTAAGCACATAGGCGCATTCGCCATGATAGGTTATGTAAGGGTAAATAATCTTGTAATAGATTTACCTTGCAAAATTATTGGCTCTCCTCTGTTCAGGAACAAAGGCATAATTATCTTTGTCAGTCAGGAACCTGACAAACCCTTCGAAGGAGAGGCAGTTCTCAGCTCTCAAAGCAGGGTCTGGTTCGTGTCTCTGTAAAAATACTGTTAGTAAAAATTCGCGCACACTGAGGGATACATAGACACTTACATAGATTCAACTTCGATTCCTCGAGTATTACCTACACGATTACCCACCCTGTAGGACCCGGCTTGTAGTATTTTGTTTGACTACTGTGGCGATTGTTATTTGTGAAATGTCGGTTCTATCAAGCCGTATAGATAGAGGAATCAAGCATTATAGAGATAGCATCCTACAAAACCGAAAATCAACGACTATAGACCGACAATCTCTTTCTTATTCCCGATGTTTTATTTATGAACACTTACCTGAATAATATCTCTAAGTTGTTGTTCAGTCTTAGGCTCGTTTTGTCTGGTCTCACAGAATTTACCAAGAGTTGGTAGTGACAGTACGCGTCCACTTACATCTGGACATGCTCCTAGATAGAAAAACTGATATAAATGGAGACATCATTTTTGAGTTTAGTCGACGGATATATAGTTGTAGCGACTTTTATCAAAAACACAAGGAATTAATATACTACCAATGCATAGATGGCGCTGCAATGGATGATCTACATCGCACTATCGAAGTTCTCTGAGCACTCGACATATTATTATATATGTCACCGGAGAAAAACAAGAACCGCAAATTTATAAATTTTCTATGTTAGGTTAGGTAAGTTTCTAAATTTCCTAGAAAATAGGTTGGGATGTTCATAAATTTACTAGAAAATTGATAAACTGGCGGATCTTGTTATCTTCCGGTGACATATACAAGTTTCCACTTAAACAATTAGACCGCGGATCTTCTCATATCTAAGGAGTAGTCTACCACGATACCACCTCGCATACAATAGATATATGTATTCATATCAAACCCAATCAATCTACACTCTGTCCATTTATGAGAAACACTTTTTGACGTTTAAGAATGTCAATGAAAAATAATCCTTATTGCTTTACGACATCGTTTCTCAAACTGTGGGTAGGACCTCGAGGGGGGGTAGCAATCTCTTCAGAAAACAACACCCGTCTACGATACGTGTACGAAATGAGTACCTACGGGTAGGTACTGTATAAAAGAAATCCTCTAAATATTGTTATTGTAAATTACAATAAATTATTTAGTAAATCGTATTGTGATATACCTACTTATGTCAAAATACTATTTATGTTTATAGATAGTGTTTCGTACTGAAACAAGAAGTTCAATGTTATTATATAAATTTTCTTTCTAAATTCATTTAACGTATTTTCCTTAATATGTGACAACATTTCGCTGAGATATTGATACAAAATCTTTAATTAGGTATTAGTTTGGGTTGGTATCCTCCTGTGTTTTAACTAGCCCTTGCGGAGCGGTCCTCTGATTGGCTCAATCTGGGTACGCGGGTTATGACTTGAGCGAGTAGAGCGCCACCTACACAGCACGACCATGTTTTACGTATTCACGCGCGCGCGGCATTACATGCTCATAAAGAAAACTAAATAAAAAAAAACTTTGAAACCTCTGTGAAACATTCATTGTGCTTGAATTAGTGTGTAAACACGAATGCAAATCGACTAACCTATGGATTGCGGTGTATCATAAAGGAACGGACAATTTATCATCTGCCGCGGGACCACGCCAGAAACCCAGTTTGGAACGTAAGGCAGGGTTGGAAGGAGTGCAGGTTGGTGGCTAGCCCTTACTGATACAGATAGTGAGGGGTCGAAACAAAATTTTTGGCTATTTGGAGGGTCGCTACACTAAAAAGGTTGGGAAACGATGCTTTAAGATAAGGTTCAACTATAATATAATAATATACAATCAACCATAGATTTAACAGATAACCTTATTGTGACGCAATATGGTTCATTGTTCTTTGACATTCTTCATCTTCTTCTCATTGTTATAATGGAGGAGGTATAGTTCATTTATTCATAAATAAGTAGTAAATCTATCGTAGCGTGCCTAGTAGCCACTGTGATGCTCTTAATATTTTATTTTTAATTCCTCAAATTGTTAATAGAGACTCGAGCAATGGGGACGAATAAAAACTGTTATTTATGCTTATATACCTTCCAGTAACAATGAAAACAAACCTGGTAATGCTGCAGCAGCTAGGAGGTCGAAGGCCTTCTTTCTGCTAACTTTGTCACTTGGTGGTTCCAAGTCTAGAGACCCGTTTCTTGTTAATAGGCCTGGAGAAGGAAAAATAAACTAAAGAAGATTTTTTTTGTAGATAGGGGAAGCTTAAGACAACATTTATCTCTATATGTTGAAAATCTGTTGCCAAAGCACCTTACGTTGTGTTCCGGTAGTTAAAAAGTTCCCCTCTAGGTTTTTTTGATGTTACCACACTCAGTCACATCCTTTTTTTACTGTGGTAAGAATGTGATCCAGCATCCAACACAAGTATAGTGAAAAGCCTAATCCGTGAATCGGGTATCTCAGTTATTAACAACCTACAAATAAATAATTATAAACGTAAATGTACATTTTTCTGTTCAAGTTCTTCCTTATTATTATTATATTGGATCAGGTGGCTGAATCAAGTCTTTCCAGACCTTTTATCACTGAATAAATCACCAGATCACGACATAAATTAGATTTCACTGTTAAAATTTGCAGCTTGAATAAACTTCTTGACAGGAATTGTTTTTTCTTTCCTAAGAATCGATTTTAATAAATGATGGACTGTTGCTGTTATTTGAGACTCATAGCAGGAGGAGACGCCCAGATGGCTGCCCTATACGCCGCTTACAAGGAGGCGAAACAAACGCTGCAGATGGCGATAGCCGAAGCTAAAACCCACGCTTGGGAGGAGTCGTTGGAGGCTCTGAATCGTGATCCATGGGGAAGGCCCTACAAGGCGATAAGGGGCAAGCTGCGCCCCTGGGCCCCTCCGATCACCCAGAGCCTCCAGCCTCGGCTCCGGGAGGAGGTTGTTTCGGCCCTGTTTCCGCACAGGGAAGAACATCTGCCTCCGGCGATGGCTACGCGATCTGCAGCGCTCCTACCGGACGGGACAGAGGAGGTCCCGGAAGTATCGCAGGGGGAGCTGGGTGCGGCCGTTCTGAGGCTGAAAGCCAAGAACTCGGCCCCCGGCCCCGATGGCGTTCCGGGACGTGTCCTGGCCCTGGCCCTGACCCCTGATGCCCTGGAATTTCGCTTGAGGGGGCTTTTCGATGCCTGTCTGGCCCAAGCCATAATTCCACAGAGGTGGAAGACAGGCCGTCTAGTCCTCCTCCGAAAGGAGGGGCGTCCGGTGGAATCTCCCTCCGCCTACCGCCCCATAGTGCTGCTCGACGATATTGCCAAACTCTTTGAAAGAGTCGTGGCGGGCCGAATCGTCGAGCACCTAGAGAGGGTGGGGCCGGATTTGGCGGAGAACCAGTTCGGGTTCCGCAGGGGTCGTTCGACCATTGACGCGGTGTTGCGGGTCAAGTCCCAAGCGCAGGAGGTAGTTGCCCGGGGTGGGGTTGTATTGGCAGTGTCACTTGACATCGCCAACGCTTTCAACTCTCTCCCCTGGAGCTGCATACGGGAGGCGCTCCGGTATCATGGAGTGCCCCCGTACCTGCGCCGTGTAATCGGGGCTTACCTGTCCCAACGGTCGGTGGTCTACCCATGCTGGGAGGGCTGGGGCCAGCGTGAGATGTCGTGCGGTGTTCCGCAGGGGTCTGTTCTGGGTCCACTCCTGTGGAACATCGGGTACGACTGGGTGCTGCGGGTACCGTGTATCCGGGGAGTCGAGGTGACGTGTTACGCCGACGACACCCTGGTCACTGCCCGCGGCACGAGCTATAGTACAGCTGCCTATCGCGCCACTGCTGGAGTGGCGCAAGTAGTGGGCCGGATTCGAAGGTTGGGCTTGGAGGTGGCCCTTGGGAAGTCTGAGGCCCTGTGTTTTCACGGACCTCGACGGGCGCCGCCTCGGGATGCCCACATCGTCGTGAGTGGAGTCCGTATCGGCGTCGGGTCGACGATGCGCTATCTAGGCCTCGTCCTCGACGGCAGGTGGGGCTTCACAGCCCACTTCGGGCGCCTGGTACCAAGGGTGATGGGTGCGGCGGCTGCTCTTGCGCGGCTGCTGCCAAACACCGGCGAACCGGGCGCCCTTTGCAGGCGGCTGTACTTGGGGATCGTGCGATCGATGGTGATGTATGGAGCTCCCGTATGGGCGGACGCCCTGAACCGCGGTACCATCACCCTCCTACGAAGGCCACAGAGGGTGGTAGCGATCAGGGCGATACGGGGATATCGCACGATCTCCGCCGAAGCGGCGTGTGTGCTGGCGGGTTCATTGCCTTGGGATCTCGAGGCGAGAGCCCTTGCGTCAGTATACTTCTGGCGCGAGGAGGCGCTGGCCCAGGGTGAGAGGCCGGCACCACGCGAGGTGGAAGGGCGCAGAGCACAGTTGCGCGCGCTCGCTATCCAGGAGTGGAAGTCCAGGCTGGAGCACCCTAGTGCGGGTCTGCGGACCATTGAGGCCATCCGTCCAGTATTGGAGGAGTGGCTAGAGCGGCGGCACGGCACGTTGACCTTTCGGTTGACACAGATCCTCTCGGGACACGGTTGTTTCGGGAGGTATCTGTGGCATATAGCCGGGAGGGAGCCGACCGCCGTGTGTCACCACTGTGACGGGTGCCTCGAAGAGGAGGCCCAGCACACGCTGGAGGTGTGCCCAGCCTGGGCAAGCGAGCGCAGTGAGCTCTGCGCCGAAGTGGGTAATGACCTCTCGCTGCCGAGCGTGATAAGCGCTGTCGTCGGCAGTGAGAGGTCGTGGGGCGCACTCCACTCCTTTTGCGAGCGTGTTATGCTCGCAAAAGAGGAGGCGGAACGTATCAGGGAGGACAATACCCCCCTGGCGATCCGCCGCAGGAGAACAGGGCGTCGGAGGGTGGCGTTTGCTCGCCACCTTTCCCCACCCCACTTGAGCCCTAGGGCGGCGGACTCGGGGGAGTCTGCCGTCCGTCACAATCGGGCTCGGGTAGATGTGCGTGTGTTCCCGCACGCTACCCAAGGTGAGACGGTGGAGATAAGAGCTCCGGTCTCTACCGTCGACAACGACGACGTTGGTGATGACGTCGTCTAAGAGGAGGCTTCCCACCAGGCCGTCGCTGCTGGGTACGCGGACGAATGCTTCGGCGCCCCCGTATACCCAGCCGGTAGCGACATATAGGAACACCCCAGGTTTTTAGTCAGTAGGAGTCTGACATAACCCCGCCGCTTCCCCCGTAGCCGCGGGGTATCCATGAGGATTTTCCTGGGTAAAAAAAAAAAAAAAAAGGAGTATTTTTTTTAATTTTTATGATAATGATGATGTGTGAAATGATAAACGTACCAGTCCTAAACGCAGCTCTCCCTCGGAACAGTTCGGGTGAACTTCGGCTCTTCTCGGCTCCCAGGAGTGGGGATCTGTTCCGTGGGACGGCTAGCTGCTCGAATATATCTCTTAATTCTGAACGCATGACTAAACTGTGAACAAAAAACAACAAGAAAAATAGATAAAGATTTAAAAGTGTACCCAAAGGTGATGATAGGTAGTAACGTCGGTTCGAATTCTACAATAAGCTTGAGCTTTCGTTAAAGGAAAACATCGTGAGGAAACCATAGCACGGTGGTAGGGTACTTTGTAGTATCCACCTGGCTGGCTACCACCCTCAAGTTAAAAATCTTTCGCCATAAACCTACCTATGTGTTCCAGCAGCTGCACTTGTGAGGCAGTTACTTCTAGGCTTTGTGTGCTTACCACCTTCGGCCACATCATCACTTACCATAGTGAGATTGTGGTCAAACACAAGCTTTTAATTAGTAAAAAAACAATATGTGGGACCCAATGTAGGCTACATTATATCCTGTCAATATCCTTTGAGTGTAGGCTTTATTCTTATTACGAGACACTGCGTTGTGATTGCTATATCTTTTCAGCACGACTGTCTACTCTAATTACAGACTTCCATTTGAATCCGAGGTATTACAATCAACTTTTTAACAATTCAATAAGATGTTGTAATCACATTACTCACCTAAAACTCCTGAATAACGCAACGAAATCCATAAAGTCTAGCTGGGTGTCGTAGCCCACGGAGCCGGTCCGCAAGTGCTTCAAGTTCTCCCAAAACCTCTCGCTGGTCTCCAGCCTTCTTAAACTGTTAGGAAAATATCACAAAACAATCACCATTTCTCCGTCTCAATGAAAATATTTCCATTCAAGACTGAGCACTGCATATATATACGAGTTTCCAACATCAACAGTTGGACCGCTTCCCCAGGCACGATGTCCTAGCCTATCGAAAGATTTTCCCTTTAAATTCTAAATTAAAGAATGATAAAACTAAAAAAAATATATGACGTACATTACCATGCAAACTTCCAGCGAAAATTGGTTTGAACGAGATCTAGAAAGTAGTTTTTTTTAATACGCCATAAATCGTGAACCGCAATTTACCTTTCATTCAATCAACTCAAATATAAAAAAAAATTACAAAAAGCAAGGTCTGACAGCACAAATAAAGGAAAAATTATAAAAAAGTTTAAAATTAAAGTGTGTCCCCATACATACATAGTAACGCCAATTAATAAACACCTCTGAGACCACTACGCTACGGGTGAAACCGTGGGGCGACAGCTAGTGTTAATATAAAATTCTACATCCACTTTCCCCGATTAATTACTTAGTTAGAGGAACATTTAAGCTTATCTATATGTCACATCTTTAGTTGTTCAAAGTATTTCAAGTACCATCATCCGTGCTCTAAATCCACACAATAAAGTCCATTCTCACCTACTCCTGTTCGGAGACCCAGCCATGATGCTGGTGGCTGCTGCAGTCAGACTGCTGTGCCGGGGAGCGCATGGGTGGTGGTGACTTAACGCTGCCGAATATGAACTGTAAGGTAGAACCGTTTATAAATTACGCTTGACGGGCCGGTTGGCGTGGTTGGTAAGATACCCTATCTATATTGTTTCTTGTTTCTTTCCTTTTTTTTTTTTTCAGTGAGACTAGATAAATAATTTAATGTAATAAATCTGAGTTGGTTTTGAAAAGAGTAATTGCTGAGTTTCTTGCCGGCTCTTCTCAGTAAAAGCAACCTTCCGAACCGAGCGTTAGAGTCAGACTATTCATAAGTGCTTGTGAAGGCCTATTTGAATAAAAAATATTTTCATTTTCATTTCATTTTCATTTTATCACGCCGCAGGTCGTGGGTTCGAATCCCACTCAGGACAAACATTTGTGTGCATGAACATGTCTGTTTGTCTTGTGTCTGGTTGTAATTATCTATATATGTATGTATTTACAAAAGAAAAAGTAGTATATGTAGTATTATCAGTTATCTGGCTTCCATAGTACAAGCTCTGCTTAGTTTGGGGTCAGATGGCCGTGTGTGAGGAATAATGTCCCAGAATATTTATTATTAAATGCTGGACAAAATAAGAAGGAACTGCATTAGCCTCTCCGATGGGACGTGGCATTATTTATATCACTACATATAATAAATCAAAGTCCCCCACCGCGTCTGTCTATCTGAACACAATAAAAACTCAAAAATAATGAATGGATTTTCTTACGGTTTTCACCAATGGATGGAGCGATTCATGAGGAAAGTTTAAATATGTAATTCATTAAGGTTTTGTGAAAATTGGTTATAACTCTGTTGTTTTACGCGGCGCACGCTAGTAAAGCTCCCAGTCAGCATGATATTTTCAACAATCATCTTCATATTTCAGTTAAAATTATATTTTCTGCACTAGTGCATTTTATTTGTTAAATTACCAAAATGGCGTCGGTATGGGCGGGATGGGGGACTCCAAATGTCAAGTGCCTAGGGGCCTGGGTCTCTAAGTCCGGGTGTAGTTCCTTCTAATAATAAATAAGCTATTTACCTGTGTCTTGGTGATCCCTGCATCACTTCGTCTTCACTCCTCGTCCCCGACGTGTGAGTGGACCCGAAACTTTTCGGCGAACTCGTTTTCAGTTCTGACGTTGATTTGTTTTTCTGTAAAAGAAAAAGGATTTTTCTCATTAAATTTGTGTGATATCGCCGGTCAATAACTTGTAAAATTTAGCTCTCCAATTCAAAAACCAACCCACCGATGTTAATATTTTTTTTATTTATTTAGGTACCTACTTATTTCCTTTTTTTTTTGCCTAATTTATTGTCATTACAAAAGTTATACCGATGTGCATCATGCACTAAAGAAAGTTTTCCTTTTTTTTTATTAACCGACGAAAAAAACGGAGGAGGTTCTCAATTCGACACGTATATATATATATTTTTTCTATCATATAAGGTTTTATTTATTATCATTCATTGCGTTCCTGAATGTACTTTTCCTATCAGACATTACGAATTTCGGACATTCTTAAACAAAGACATTTAGAAAATCAGTCATTTTGGGAAAAGGTGATTTTGAGATTCGTTCAATATGAGATCAATACAAAAATCAGTCCTAACAGACCGGAAGCAACTAGCTTCCCACCTCGAGATTCACTCATGATCCCCTTAGGTGTTGATTTATAATGAAACTCTTAGTGGAAGCTTACGTTATACTGGGTGAATATTTTGAGATAGCATCTTTTACAAACCAAAATTGTTCAGCATGGCGAATAATATTTTTGACAAGAAAATCGCTTTCGAATTTTAGTGTGTATATGTTTCCGGCCAAACTAGATATCAGGCCAAACTAGTTTGTCCTGGACCGAACTGATTTTGAAATATTATGAAAGTAAAAAAAAACCGGCCAAGTGCGAGTCGGACTCGCGCACGAAGGGTTCCGTACCATTATCTATAAAAACGGCAAAAAAACGGCGTTTGTTGTATGGGAGCCCCCCTTAAATTTTTATTTGATTTTTAATGTTTGTTGTTATAGCGGCAACAGAAATACATAATTTGTGAAAATTTAAACTGTCTAGCTATCGCGGTTCTTGAGATACAGCCTGGTGACAGACAGACGGACGGACAGACAGCGAAGTCTTAGTAATAGGGTCCCGTTTTTACCCTTTGGGTACGTAACCCTAAAAAAGGGTTTCCGTGCAGTTAAAAAAACTTCACTTCTAACCTAAAGTATCCGGGTCGTTTCTGAATAGGAAGAGAAATTGATCACCAAATTACGATTAGGTACTTACATATGTGAAAACATTGTACATGTAACTTCTAAAATGTCTTTTCTCAATTCAAAATCCTAGCCAAACTAGTTTGTCCTAGTCTGGCCTAGGACAAACTAGTTTGGCCTGAAATCTAGTTTGGCCGGTAACATAATAAAATATATATTCAGGATTAATTTAATTTATTTATTATTTATTCGACGCCACTATCACTGAGCTCATCACTTCGAAAACAAGTACATTTGGCATCCTTTTCCTGATAAGCCGAGAACTTTGTGTGCTTACCACCTTCGGCCACATCATCACTTATCATAGATTATACAAATTAAAACCTTACTAACTATGTCTTACTTTAAACTTAGTTCCAGCACTTCTCATAGATTCAGAATGCGAATCTGAGAAGTTTCCTTTGACAGGTGTCGAGTGACAGGAGCTTCCGCGGGTTGATTCCTTGCCTCCAAACACCTGATGACAGAATAGTTGGAATTGAAACTGAGGATGGAAGACAAGATTTAAGGTAAAATAAGGGCCCTGTCTCTTTCTATTAATGACGAATGTGTGTGAATTGTACACAAGTATTTATTCATTGTAATTGATTATTGCAATTTTGTAATTTTCAACTCAAACACAAAATTGTAGATTAGTTATATAAACTTAGTTATGAAGATATTGAATAAATCTTATCTAGTGCACAGTAAATTCATCATACATACACTCACTGCACCACACACGCATACACACACACTCACTTATATACACACACGCCCACGCACACGCATATACACATTCACAGAAACTACTACCCTATCACACATAATGTTAATTGCATGACATTTAGAGTAATTCAGTTATTCTTTCATAATTTATAATTGTTTGATATATCTTTAGTTCTCCTTTTTTATGTAACACATTTTTTTTTAATGTCAAATTTGTTTAGGGGAGGAGCTGACCTTTAGTATACAGGCTTTGCCTACCTTATGGGTCAGAGACTTCAATTTAGCTGTGTGTCTGTAATGTGGTCTAATAAAGTTTTTTTTTTTAATGGAGATTCAAGAATAGGAAGCGGATTTTAGTTTTGTGAAATTTCGTCCTTGCTTTCCGTTCCACCGACCGTACATTACTTTTTTGTTTGATAAAGTAATATTTTATTAACATATTTCAAAACAAAACTACGGGCCGGTTGGCGTGGTTGGTAAGATAACCTATTTATCACGCCACACGTCGGGTTCGATTCCCACTCAGGACAAACATTTGTGTGCATAAACATGTCTGTTTGTCCTGTGTCTGGTTGTAATTATCTATATATGTATGTATTTACAAAAGGAAAGTAGTATATGTAGTATATCAGTTATCTGGCTTCCATAGTACAAGCTCTGCTTAGTTTGGGGTCAGATGGCCGTGTGTGAGGAACAATGTCCCAGAATATTTATTTATTTATTTTAAATATTTGCATAATATCACTCGTACCACCTATGGGTTTTACTACAATCTTATTTTGTAATAAGTTGTTTGCCACCATAATGGTATAAAAAAAAAGTGTGTCTGCATATTTCATGTTCCTATCTTTATTAATACGTAGTGACATTTATCAACATAAAGGAATTTTCACTACCCGTGGATAGATGGCGCTACAAGATTCTACATCGCGCTATCGAAGTTTCCTTAGCACTAGAGATATATACGAGTTTCCAGCTTCAACAGTTGACTGCAGTCACTAGACACGACAACCTAGCCTGGCGGAAGATCTTCCTTTTTCAATGGAGGAGTCTACCACCTTGCTTCGTTACGTAGTATAATATAAACTTACTCTGATTGCGTCAGAGACGAGAGGCTCGCAGCAGCATCCTTCCTCATAATAGAGAGCAGTGTATTTGTTTTTCAGCCAAGCTAAACTTCTATCTGCTAACTTCGCCTGACTCATCAGTGCTCTGATGACCGTGTGAAGGCCAAATGCCCATACCCTAGGGACCAAAAAGAATTATTTTGGTAAATGATGCGGCACCCTTACATCGGTACGTGTTCCTTATTTCAAGCTATCTGTTCCCCACGGTTTCACCCGCATTCCCGAGATAAAAAGTAGCCTATAACTTTCCTTTACAAAGATCAAATTCAAAAATATTTTATCGTTAAACTTACCATCAGGACCGTCAGACCGTCTGCCTATTTTTTCTGCCTTCTGACTTAAAAAAGTAGCTCAAAAATTTGCTATTTTTACTCACTTCGTATCACGCCAAAGGTCGTGGGTTCGATTCCCACTCAGGACAGATATTTAATGTGCATGAACATGTTTCTCCCGAGTCTGGGTGTAATTATCTATATATTAATGTAATTATCCATATATTTACAAAAGAAAAGTAGTATATGTAGTATATCAGTTATCTGGCTTCCATAGTACAAGCTCTGCTTAGTTTGGGGTCAGATGGCCGGGTGTGAGGAATGTCCCAGAATATTTACCTATAAGAATACGTAGGTAGAATAAAATGCACCGTTCTATTATCACTCAAAGTTCTTCCATAGACCACAGATATGATTTTTGGTCCATGGGAACAGCATTCCAATCCATGCCTTTTTGCGCAGCTCGTCAGCTCTGCTATATCGCGAGGCTCCAGAAACTTTCCACCAAACCGCATGTCTTTCACGCATTGGAGGTCGACAAAGCTGAAAATAAAGAAAAAGCCAGATTATTACAATGTATTAGGCTTGTGTTTGACCACAATCTCACTATGGTAGGTGATGATGTGGCCGAAGGTGGTAAGCACACAAAGCCTAGAAGGGACTGGCTCTCAAGTGCAGCTGCCGGAACACACCAATAGGTATTTGGCGACAGATTTTAAACTTGAGGGCAGGCCAGGCGGGTACTACAAAGTACCCTACCACCGTGCTATGGTTTCCTCACGATGTTTTCCTTCACCGAAAGCTCAAGCTCATTGTAGGATTCGAACCCACGACTTTCGCGCGGCGTCCGACGTCACTACCACTGAGCTATCATCGCCTTAAGCTATTTAGCATCAAGGCATGGAAACGACAACAAATTAAAATCAGTTAACGCCTACGTACGTTGATATTACACATGACTCTAAGGCTGCCTTTCCACCATAGATGCGTAGCGTGGGATGTGTTTTTATCCACCAATATGATCGCTTTATTTTCACAGCTTAGCACGTTAAGATCTAATGTAGCGATCCTGTTGGCGGACAAAAACACATCCCTAGCTACGCATCTCTGGTGGAAAGGCAGCCTTAATGACTCTTCTTGTACTTGCAGATTTCTTCACAATGTCTTCTATCACCAAAAGTTCAAGCTTTCAACTCTTAAGCGACTGACGTCTCTGCAATAGACATCGCCGCCATTTTGGATTGTATTGTGAACTAGCTTCCGCCCCACGATTTCACTCGGGTTCCCGAGGGATCTTATGTTTCCCCGGAATAAAAAGTAGCCTATAGCCTTCCTCGATAAATGGGCTATCCAACACTAAAATAATTATTCATATCAAAATTGTAGTTCCTGAGCTTAGCGCGTTCAACCAAACAAACAAACTCGTCTGCTTTATAATATTAGTCTAGTTAATGGCGGTTATTTTACTTACCCCTCTTCTGCCACAAATCCAGCATCATTATCATGCGGTAACTGAGTTCTATATTTCAGTGGAATGACTTCTTCTGGATTGTAAGACAAACTAAATTCTGACTGCATTAAATATTCGGACATGGTTTCTGTTGAAAATAAACATTAATCTATGATTATTATTCCACGAAGTTTCCCCAAATATACCCCCCTAGGGGTTGAATTTTGAAAAACCCATCCTTAGTGTGCCTACGTTATCTGTATGAAAAAAAAAAGGTAAATGAAAACTCCACTCTGTTCTGAATGTACTGTTTTCTCGCTTTGATGAACTAACGAAGCAATTTAGATGAAAGTTGGTAAGTAGGCAGTCGGCAGATTCGGGAAATAAACGTGGGTATTAATTTATTTTATCCCAAAAACGTGGGTAAATTTATAAGTTATTAGCCAACAAAAACACTACCATAGATTTTTTTTTTAAATTCTAAACCCCTTTTGCGGAAGGGGAATGTCTTGAATGCTATAAAGCAGTGGTTCCTAATTAGTTTTTCCTGCGTACCACTTCAAGATAGACCTCAAACTTGCGTACCCCTAATTGCAGGTTTTTTTTTTTTATTGCAATCTGTCATTCTGACACTGACATTCAGCAATATTTTTGAAAATTTAATAGCGGTACAAGGTACTTGTCCAGTGACGAGCCCTTATAATTCTTTAAATTAGAGTAAATCTTGTGATACTCTTTTCTTTAGTCTCCGGGTGCTTGGGAATGTTTCATCGTCCATAAGGTGATGTGCCAGTATGTTTGGATGTAGCTTCAATCTTATTTTATATTTTTTGACTGACTCCACTATTTCTTCTTTTACTGTTTTGATGTGGAGTTCGTGGTGAAGTCTCTCGTTAGTGACATACCATGGTGCATCTACGATCATTCTAAGCATTTTTGATTGTAAGATTTCTAAGTTTGAATTTGCAGCAGTGCCCCATAGCTGAATTCCGTAGGTCCATATAGGTTTTATTATGGCCTTGTATATCAATAATTTATTTTCCATAGTGAGCTGGCTGTTTCTATTGATCAACCAATACATCTTGCGGACCTGTTGTCCCATTGCTAAACGTTTGGTAAAGATGTGCTTTCGCCAAGTTAGGCGTCGGTCTAGATAGACTCCAAGGTACTTTGCCTCATTTGATTGTGGTATCTGAACACCATTTAGCAAAACTGGAGGGCAAGTCAGGCGTCGTGTTGTAAAAGTGACCTGAACGGATTTTGATTCATTGGCTTTAATACGCCAGTCTCGGAGCCAACCAGAGATTTTATCTAAGCAGTTTTGAAGTTTTTGAGAAGCTTGTTCCGGCTGTATCGTCGGCAAATGTTCCCATGACAACATCATCTGAAATGGGTAGATCTGCAGTGTAGAGAAGATACAGTGTGGGTCCCATTACACTGCCTTGCGGCACTCCAGCTCCATCAATTGCAGGAATGATAACTAAAAAAATGAAATCAGTATTTTTGACATCTAATGACGGTGTAAATTTGTTGAATGTGACGAATGTGCACGATTTTCTTTGCATAACTCTGAACAACCTGCTTGCTCTTTGGTCAGATTCAGTCTCAAGTCATCTTCGAGTTGAGTCAAGGTGCATATTTACACTGATCGATTAAAAATATATTTGGGCATTTGTTTTTTATTCATTAAATTATCTTAATCAAGAGATTGCTGCGCGTACCCCATGACGCAACTCACCACTAATTTGGAAACACTGCTATAAAGGATCTGCTTTCTGTCCTGGGAAAGATGAAAAAGTGTCGTCTATTTTTATCTGAAGAAAAATATAAAAGAAAAAAAGGAAAAATATTCCGACGGACACAGCTTCAACAAATATAAAAAAAAGTACAGACACTTTTGAATGACATACATATGTGGAAGAGCAAGGTGGTAGACCTCCATTGAAGAGGAAAGTACTTTTGACAGGCTAGATCATCGTGTGTGGGTACCGCGGTTCAACCTTTGATGTTGGAAACTCGTAATATATAAGGTCCTAATAAATGAAGTACGTTCCTTTTGAGGGATGATAGTATAGGTCATAAGTATTCCGAAAATGATAAAAAAAAAATATTCGGTCGTAATTTTAATGAAAAAAAAACACCTGAAATTGTACTTCATCACTACTTAGCATTTTTTGATAGCACGATGTAAAATCTTGTGGCGCCATCTATCCACGAGTAGTGAAAGTTAATTTGTATGTGGTTTCGGTAGTAGGGTACCCGCCTGGCTGGTTACTACCCTCAAGTTGAAAATCTGTCGCCAAAACACCTATTGGTGTGTTCCGGCAGCTGCACTTGAGAGCCAGTTCTTTCTAGGCTTTGTGTGCTTACCACCTTCAGCCACATCATCACTTACCATAGTCAGATTGTGGTCAATCACAAGCCTATACAAAGTAAAAAAATAGATGTCGCTACACATAGACGTACCATGATTTTTACAAGCCATAACACTTACTTCTTTATGTCATTTTAAAATTTACACATATACACTTATTTATTTTATTCTATAGTCTATTTTTCTCTTTTTTATTTACACTGTAAGTACTTTTGTCTGTGGTCACTAGAGGTGCCAGCTGAAAATCAGTGCTGTTGATTTCAGCAGCACATGCTGAGCTGGTGCCCTTTTGGCAGCACACCTACCGTTAACTAGATTTATTATAAATATTATCATTTCTTTTTTTTTTACCAACATTTTTTTCTCTCTTAGTATAATCACAGTCTATGTAACTCTTACAGTCGGCCAACGGACACGTCTAGACAGAGCAATCGTGCGGGGCTTGCGGGGTGAGAGAGGGGCGGTAGCGAACTCGAGCTGCCATACACTCGCTTGGGACACAATGGAGCAATTACGAATGCCTTTCGCGTGACATCAAATGCGATAGACCATAATTACACTGTGGTATAATTATTTGTAATTGGTCTATTTGTTTTGTTATTTTCTTCGTTCTTGTTTTTGTAATTATTATGATTATTATTCTGTTTTGTGCTGTCAATAAATATATTATAATATCCCTTGCTGAGTTTCTTGCCGGAGTCTTCTCAGTCCAAGTGTATTCCGTACCGGTGGTAGAATCATTTTCATTGTATTGTAACGTTCATAAGTGCTTATTAGGGCCTAAACTGAATAAATGAGCTTTGATTTTGTTTTTTTTTGATAATGTATATAGCTACCACATTGCGTGTGGTGTCGGAGCGCCGCGGTCCGGCACCAGGTGAGCAACGCGCAGGCGCGCTCGAGCCGCAGGTGCGCGAGCGCGCCGCCCCACTCCGGCTCGCTGCCCGCGCTGCTCACCACGCACGCCGTGCCGTGGTGCATTATCTGAAATTATTTATATGAACAAAGGTATTTAAGGTGACGCCGCGTTAAGCTTAAAAACTCTGAAATTCAACGTGCTGCGTCCCGCTCCCTACTATGGCGACCTCTCATAGAAATCCCGCGTAAACGGAACGGGCGTATGCGACAAAATTGTTTTTATTGTTTAATTTAAAAACTACAAATATATTTCATAAAACCTTAGTACAATTTATAGTATCAGTTTCAATTAATATATGTAGAAATTTTGGAACCTCAAATCGATCCTCAATGCCGGTAAAATTGGCATCTCTTATTTTAAAGAGGTCTTTTTGATTAATTATTTTGTGTTATAAAAGTTAACCAATCGTGTTATGCAACGTACAAAATAAAGTCAAAGACATGCTGAATTTTTACAATAAATTTCAGTTCGTTCGCTTCAGTCATTGTTGAGAAAAATCGGAATCCTTGCAACCAAAATCTTCAAGGCGTCGCCTTAATAAACGGATTAAATAATATACTTATCTCCTTGAGAAGTAACAAGAGAATAACTTAGATATGATGCTTTTATCTTCTATCTCACTAAACAAAATACTCACCTAGGAAAACACCCATTACACCTAAATGGAGTAAAATCAATTCCTGTCAAGAAATTAATTTATTTATTAATTAAATTTTACGAATTCTCAGCAGATCCTACTTATTTCAATATGTTTTATGTAAAAAAGTCACTACAAATAGTCACATTATATACAATTCAATTCATTAAAAGATTTGGTATTAATGAATCTGCCGTAAATTCGGAAAAATTAATTGCATTAGCAATATTGCTCGAGCTTCCTTTTTAGCCCCCCAAGTCTTGGCAGTGAAATTAAATTTATGTGGCTATCACAATATATCTAGTTTGGTCACAGTGATACAAGCTCTGGAAAGACTTAAAACAAACAATATAAAAATCAACCTGTAATATATGCCTATCCATCCTTTCTCCATTTTGTGGTGCCAAGGGAAACATGGTCACCCCATGGTCATGGGGCAATGGCTGCACGGGGCAATACCCTCCTCCTTCCAGCTCATACAGGGCTTCGTTCTCGAAATCACAGCCACTGGTCTTTTGTGAGGGTTGGGCGAAGACTGGCTCATCGCAGCTTAACATTGCTGTTCTGAAAAAGGCGGAGTTATTTTCGTTTCAGATTATTTGAATGAAGACGTTTCTTAGATCACAAATTAGGTGGTAATTTTAGACTACACTAGATTAGGCTATTTTTATACCACAATTATACCATGGTAAGAGAACTGCACACAACTGGTTACCAAGTTAAAAATCAGACTCCACCTACTACTTTTTTTGGTAGCAATACTTTATAGCTTCCCTTCAAGGGTTGGTGTGCTTACCACCTTCGGCAACATCATCACTTCTCACGGTGGGATAGTGAAACGAAACCCTAAATAAGCCATAAATTAAAATATCATTGGGTTACAGTTTGTACATCCCACTAGGTAAACCGACGAGTTAGTCAGAGGCACTGTTCGTGACATGCAAGCGGCCCCAAACCATTGGTTATGGAAATCTATAGGGAAGGCATCAGGAATGGATATCTTTGCGATGAATATGAAAATGAAATCAGTCGCATCCTAGTAAGTCCACTACACACACTCGTAGACACCGGTCGCGGCCGGTGCTGTGGAAGACCTCCCCTTTTTCACTCATTAGGTTAATCCATAGCGCGCAATCTTTCGACCAGCACTCCCCAGCTACTTCTTCCTTCGAGGGCTCAAGAGCAGAGCTAGTTGCCTTACACGCTCGTTCAAACTAAAAGAGATCATCTACTCTAAAGTCTAAACCAACAGAAGATGACAACAACAAATGCAGAAAAATCATTACCTTAAATAATCCCCGAAAACAGGAGCATTACTCCTCGTCAGGGCATAATGGTGCTGATGGAAGCTGGCTATGTGGTCCATCACAGCCTGCGTCCTGTACACCTTTTCCAGGTTCACCAGACCTTCAGGTCCGACCCGTCGCCAACCTGGCGTGGATTCACCTTCTTCGTCGAATGATGCTATGTACTGGAAGAGACAGATTAATGATAATAATAAGGCGGCTGGATCAAGGGCCAGATTCAGATGGCAGTGCTCCTGGAGACGGCATACATAGTGAGGAAGTTCCTCACCCTGGAGCCTTGACCATCGGAAACTAGGACTTTGTTCCTGTTGCTGGTGGGGGATCTGTTTTATATTTTTAACGCACACGGCCATTTTATCCCAAATTAAGCATGACTTTTACTATGGAATATACTACTTTATATTCAACTTGAGGGTGGTGGCCAGCCTAGCGGATTCTACAAATTAACTTAACACGGCGCTATGGTTTCCACACGATGTCTTCCTTCAGAAGTTCAAGTTCATTGAGGATTCGAAACCACGACCTTTGCCATAAATATCACTGGTCCATCACTGTGAAGATCAAATCCAAAGGTCCACCAATTGTCACTGGGCCCGCGTGAACAGGGACTTAATCTATTGTGTTATGATAAATTTGTGACAGTAGCTGATAATGTAAAACCTACCACTTGTCTATTTGGCTCGCCAAGCCTTGGGTCCCGTTTACAACTGTCCCTTAGTGGACTAGTTGTAGTGCCTTGGTCCACTCGTTTTCCGCTTTCCCTTCTTGTGTCTCTTTTTACTGATCCTCTGAAAAAAGTATAAAATTACTAGTAAAATGTATAAGATATCAGAACTGAATTTTGATAAAAATGGGACCAATGTGGAGGTATACCCTTTCAAATTTTTTTTTTTTTTTTTTCAAATCGGTTCATAAATGACGGAGTAATGAGTGAACATCCATTAAAAAAAATACAGCCGAATTGAGAACCTCCTCCTTTTTTCTTAAAGTCGGTTAAAAATTACTTTTGTTGTTTTGTGGTAATGTGGTCGAAGGTGGTAAAGTCAAAGCCATTTATTCAGTTTAGGCCCTAAAAAGGCACTTATGAACGTCGAAACTACTGAAGTTACCACCGATTCGGAAGTCGCCTTCAACTGAGAAGAATCGGCAAGAAACTCAGCAAGGTTACATTTTTTATATATTTAGTTTTTTTTTGGACAATCTGACAATGATGGCTTGTTGGCATAAACACAAAAATGAAAAAAAAGGTAAGCACACAAAGTCTAGAAGATGGCTCTTCAACAGACAGAAACAGATTTTCAACTTGAGGGTGGTAGCCAGCTAGGTGGGTACTAAAAAGTACCCTACCACCGCGCTATGGTTTCCTCACAATGTTTTCCTTCACCGAAAGGTCAACCTCATTGTAGGATTCAATCAAACCCACGACTATCGTCGCGGCATCCGACATCACTACCACTGAGCTATGATCACTATGTGAAGTGATTATGTATCCCCTACATTAATTATGTAATAATTATAATTATTGTATTATTTACTTGTCATCTTTAACAGATTCTCTCTTGAAGTCTCTCCTATGTGTTGGTGTGGCTGTCACCGAGTGGCTACTGGTTAGAGAAGGAGTGGCTGCCAGGATTTCTCTGTAAAAGAAACAAAAAACCATATTAAATTGAATAAAAAATGTTGACAATGTTAGATAAAAAGTTTCGCTTCTTTGTTAAGCCGTTACTGTACTTATTATTATTTTATTTTTTTAATAATTAAAAACTTATAGGATGGCGTAGCTCAGAATATTCTGCAACAACTATTTCATAAGTTTGGGACAGCTAGTGAGTAATTTTCTTTTTTCAAGATGGCGGACAATATGCTAGGCTCCATGTTAAAATCGCCTATTGTAGTGCATTTTTTTTTCAAGATGGCGGACTACTTAAGCCAGACTCAATGTCAAAACCGCTTTACAAATAAATAGAGCATTTAAACTCGTAAATTTTATTAATTACCAAATTCCAGCGAGACAGTACTATTCAAATAATGTTTAGATTTAAATAGCAGTGCACAGATAATAAACTCAGCGTGTTGAGAGGTAGGTGATTAAAACATAACACATTTGAAAGCAACCCACTCGAGTGTGGCGGGTGAGATGATTGAAATATAGCAAGAGTTGCTAATACCTTTAGTTATTTTGCTAAAGTTATACTCCAAAAGTGTTTTTTTTATGTGTGGAAATAAAGACTAGATAATTTTTTTGTTACATTTTAATTTCTCGCGGAATTTGGAATATTTTCAATACCGATCTTTTTGCCCTATCTTAATTTGGCAAAATGCTTATTTTTTTGTTGTTGAGAACCCCGTTCGTCAGGAGCGGCGGTAGCTTCGAAGAAATCCTACTTCCTACTGTCCTAAATTTTTAAAACAGATGGTTATACAACTCTATATCCATACAAAGCTCTTACGTTAATAATCCGTGACATGAGGAGTCGTGGGTACTGAGATGTATACCGGTTTATTTAGAACCATATTTATAAAGAATTTATATCTTTACTTGTCAGGTTTCAGTTCTGATCAAATAATCATATTTTTAGGGTTCCGTACCTCAAAAGGTAAAAAAAAGGAACCCTTATAAGATCACTTTCTTGTCCGTCTGTCCGTATGTACGTCTGTCCGCGTGTCACCACCGATTTTGTCAGGAATGGGTGGACCTAGGAAGTTGAAATAAAACCTATATGGTAGTTCCCGTTGACCTAGAATCATGAAATTTGGCAAAAAGCAAGGTCTTACAGCACAAATAAATTTCAAAAAATAAAAAAATAAAAAATTAAAGGGTATCCCCATACATACATAGTTGACGCCAATTAAGATAGCCCTCTGAGTTGTATGGGCGCTCATACAATTTAGAGGTCTAGTTTAATTGGCACCTACCGCAAACAAGGCAAATAAAAAAAATGTGCTATTGTGTGAAAGAAAATAAAAGAAAATATTTTGGCCATATAAGGGGAAGTTACGGAACCCTTGGCGCACGAGTTCGACTCGTACGGTTTTAATTATTTATGGACGAGCAAGGTGGTAGACTCCTCCATTGAAAAGGGAAGATCTTCCGCCAGGTTGGGTCATAGTGCCTGGGGACCGCGGTCCAACTGTAGATGTTGGAATCTTGTTTAAATGCCAAATTATCAGAGAACTTTGTTAGCGCGATGTAGAAGCTTGTTGCGCCATCTATCCACGGATAGCGGAAGTTTTGATAGATGTCTACATATTCAATAAATCGGAAAGCTAGTAGCCCTGCGGTTTCACCTGCGATGCCATATTTCACCCCTTTGGGAGTTGAATTTCGAAAAAGTCCAGTTTTATTCCTTGTCTACACCATAAAGGGGCTCTATTTAAAATTTCAGCCGTCTAGGTCCAAGGGTTTGGGCTGGACGTTTCCGCGTTGATGAGTCACTCAGTTAGAGAGTCAGAACTTTTATTTTTATATGTTACCCGCTCTGGCTTTGCATGGGAGCAATTTATATACAAAAGTCTTTCTCGTTTATCGTTCTTTCTATTAGTGAAACCCGTATCAAAATCCGTTGCATGGTTTAGAAGAAGTAAGCGGAGATATAGACAGGCAGATAGTGAATTTATTTTATACCATCTAATTCTAGAGTTTCTATAGACTAGCAATACCCGGCAACGTATCTCTGTGGCTCAATTTAAACATCGCTTATATTAGATTAAAAAATATAGAAATGAAATGTTGTTGAAAAATTTCAACTATTTTTCGAGTTTTACGGACACAAACTGAAGTTACACAACACTATTATACATGTATACTACTAATATAATAAACTAGCTTCCGCCCCGCGGTTTCACCCGCGTTCCCAGGATAAAAAGTAACTTTTAGCCTTTCTCGATAAATGGGCTATCTAACATTGAAAGAATTTTTCAAATCGAACCAGTATTTTCTGAGATTCAAACAAACAAACTCTTCACCTTTATAATATTAGTATAGATTTGAAAGATTTTTGAAGTTAGTCAGATATGAAGTAAGGTACATACTCAAGTATTACAATTATATTTCTTCTAACCTAATTTTTCTATTAAACAGATTTATATGTATACGTTTAAAGACAATTTCCATACCTATGATTTTTGAATGTATTTTACGAGAAATACGCATTAAACAATCAACAAATGATACATACATTAAAATTGTTAGGGTTCTGTACCTCAAAAGGAGAAAAAGGAACCCTTCGTTGTCTGTCAAGACATTTTTCTCAGGAACGCGTGGAGGTATCATGTTGAAATTAATATAAAAAATAGGTAGATACTTAGTTTGGAGCTATAAAAGTTCAAAGACAACGCAATCAAATTTTCTACTAAAAAGGCAATCAACAAAGAAATGAAACTTTAACATATTTTTTTCTACAATACAGACTTGTGACCCAAATCTCACAATGGCAAGTGATAATTTGGCCGAAGGTGTTAAACATTTTCTACATCATTTTTCTTATAAAAAAAACATTTTCGTCTCTAATACCTTTCACCTAATTTTATTTTCAACGGAAGGTCATCCTTTCCCTCCTTTATATTCTGAAAACAGGTCTGAAATTACGATGTTTTCCTTCTGTAAACCACTAAATATATACATACAGAGATACCGCTCACATCATTTAAGTGATGCACACATATATACTATCCACGCGATACGATATCTCGGTCACCATAACTTATTCTGTGCCTCAGTCAGCCTCAATTAAGAAGATATGGTGTGTTTGTTGTTTTGTCGATCTTTCACGCGTCGACGTATTTTTTTTTGTATAGAGTTTATGGACTAGAGAGTGAAATAGGCTACTTTTATCTAGGTAACCTGAGTGAAACCGCGGGGTGAAAGCTAGTAATAAAAATCATTAGCGATGTCCTATTTGCGCTAAAATTAATACAGGGTGATTTTGTTATCACTGGCAATACTTGCAGGGGTGGAAGTACTCATCAATGTGAACAACTTTTATTATAGGGCTAATTCTGATATCGCGTAAAATAATACGGTTGCTTCATACATTTTGGTCGAGTAGGTATTGAACTTTTGTATGGAACAGCTGATAATTTTTTCATGATTTCACAGTTAGTCCCATAATAAAAGTTGTTCACATTGATGAGTACTTCCACCCTTGCAAGTATTGCCAGTGATAACAAAATCACCCAGTATATATAATACCTACATATTTAAATATTTTTAATTCAAAATATTGCATGTTAATGAAAATCCAACATACCGCTATGCACACATTTAAAAACAACACTATTATAGTATTATCAGGTACACGTTCAAGTCAATAATAATAGATATATAAAAGTTAAAGAACAAGAAAGAAAATAAATATATTTTCAAAATATTTCACAAAAAACATCTCGTTATCTCGAAACTGGGAAACAGTGCTGATTTTCAGTCGCTGCCAGTAAATACCTACACCGAATATAGTTTTAATTTTGACACATTGCTTTCCAAGGTCTGAAAGTCTGGCAAATGAATGCGTGACCTGAGAAAACATGTGGTATTACTAACTATTAGGAAAAACAAAATAATGACAATGACTCTAACCAAAGACTTTGACGAAAATTATTGTTGTCATATTAAAACTTTTAAAAAAGTCCAGGTCACGCTTTCGTTTGCCAGACTCTACCTCTAGACAGTCTCTTGCCTGTCACCCGCGGTTTCACCCGCGTTCCTGAGAAAAATATAGCCTATGTCCCACTCCATACTACAGGCTATCTGCGTGCCAAATTTCATTGCGATCGTTTCGGTGGTTCAGGCATGAAAAGGTAACAGATAGAGTTAGTTTCAAAGAGTTCTATACCTATTTATTTAGTGTACATACCTTAATTCCCTTAAAAATGCTCCGAAGAAGGGTATGAGTCGACACTCCGGCATGGCCAGCGCCCTCCCAAGTGCTCTTTCATACTCGGCCGACAGTAACGCAGCTGAGAGAAAGTCCAGGGTCGGTAGAGACTCGTCCGATATGCTGAACCAGAAGGATTTTAGCTTGTTTGACCTGGAAATGAAAATTGGAATGAATTAGGGATATGTTTTTAAGAAATAACATCGCCATTTTGAAACTGTTAATGAAGGTAGTAGAACTCTTAGTGCAGAGTTCGCCCGGGGAAGTACTACCACCATATCTAATTCCGCCGTGAAATAGTAATGCAGTTGTATTACTGTGTTTCGGTTAGGAGGGTATGGGAGCCGGTGAAATTACAGGTACAGGAGACTTAACAACTTCATGTCTCAAGGTTGGCAACGCGTGAGTGATACCCCTAGCAGGGTAAATATAATATTGTATTTTCTTTGCCGGTGGTGTTATGAGCGTCTATAGGCTACAGTAACCGCTTACCATCAGGTGGGTCGTAAGCTTGTTTGCCACTTAGTAGTATAAAAAAAAAGAAAATAAAAACTTTTCTTTCGTTTTAATTTATTACGTCAATTTTAATCGCCTATGACACGTAATTTTGTGAGAATAGATTTAGATGTACTAGTTTCTGTTTCATGGTTTCACCCGCGTTTACAAAAGATCTTATGTTTTCCCGGGTTAAAAAGTAGTCTATATGTTATTTCAGGGTATGATCTATGTAAGTGTCAGGTTTCATTCAAATCCATTCAGCCGTTTGTGTGTGATTGAGTCATAAACGTATTAACTTTCACATCTATACTAATTTATAAAGCTGAAGAGTTTGTTTGTTGAACGCGTTAATCTCAGGAACTACAGGTTCGAATTGAAAAAATCTTTCAGTGTTAGATAGCCCATTTATTGAGAAAGGCTATAGGCTACTTTTTATCCCGGGAAAACATAAGATCCCTCGGGAACGCGGATGAAACTGCGGGGCGGAAGCTAGTTTATAATATTAGTAGGATTTGTTAACTATACATTGGTTCGTTAATTATAAATGGCCGTTATTTATTGATAGGAAACGTGTAGTTTTAAATTAAAAGCACAATTAATACATACAATAAGGCAATACTATACGCCTCATGCGCGAATCACTAAATTACGTTCCATATGGTGCTTAAAAATAATCTAATAAAGAAACAATAAATAAGGCTGGCGGCGCTGCGTTATCAGCAGAGAGCCTCAAGCGGCGCAAATATAGTAACATAGATACAAGCTATATATTTGAGCCGTTTGGGGTTGAAACTCTGGGTCCGTGGGGGTCGAGAGCTCACCATCTTTATCGCGAAATATCCAAACGCCTGGTCGAAGCAACTTGTGACCAGAATGCTGGCTTATATTTTGGTCAGAGAATCAGCATTGCCATCCAACGTGGCAATGCCGCCAGCATTCTGGGTACGCTGCCTTCTGATAGCGACTTTTTTAATTAAGACTATTTTATGTAACAAAGTAATTATTGTATTTATAGTTTTAGTATAGAGAAATATATCATGTAAATTGTTAAAAATAAATATGTAATTGAATAAATATTCATTAAAAATTCAAAATGACAACTATTCACCTTAATTGGGATTATAAAAAAAAAGCGTTCAACCCAGTGAAACTATAAAGTTATACAGTTTTAACTTGTTTAGTTTATAAAGTTTATGGTTACGTCGTTATCACGTTACATAGAATGTAACATAAAACAAGTTACATATTTTACTCCTCTATTATACCCAAAAAAGATTTACTTAAAAAAATACGCTTGTTGACCAAATTTTATGACTATAGCTGTAGAATAACCATGGGTCCGATTCAATTGTTCATGAAGGCTTCGAGGGACCGACGGGCTGGGAGCTTTTTCCGCTAACGCATTAGCTAGGCCATACAAAGATGGAACGCTGCCAGCCTGTTGGTAACCTTGCCCAGTTGTAAATTAATAAACTTCAAAAGTTTGTGTAGTTTTTTTCAGAAGTTATAGTTTTGTTAAGTTGGTACCGCATAAAATATATTTATATTGCTGTCAACACTTATAAGTAGAAATGGAATATGAGAAAAACTCAATATTTGAATTTTGCGGCTTAAATGTCACAGCGTTTATTTACTAAATAATTCCATAAAGAAAATATAAAAAGTCAAACGTTTACATATAAATACACGTTAACGGAAAGAACGGTTCACGAAAAGAAACATAGAAATAACTGGAATTGGCTCATATAGATTATTACTTTTTTTTAAATTGGTATGAGTTAACGTGGCAAAGGTTTCGAACCATACAGCCAGCTTGAGCTTGAAGGAAACAACTTGAGCAAAAGCCGAGCGTCTACCGGTGTCTTCCAGCAGTTGGACTTGACACTTCTCTAGGTTTTATGTGCTTACCACCTTCGACCACATCATCACTTAAATGGTAAGATTGTGGTCAAATAAGCCTGCGTAAGTATGTCTATTTGAAAGCGTTTATCTCAATAAGCACCAAACGGATATTATTATAGTTTTCACTATGGTAAGTGATGATGTGGCCGAAGGTGGTAAGCACACAAAGCCTAGAAGGAACTGGCTCTCAAGTGCATCTGCCGGAACATACCGATAGGTGCTTAGCGACTGATAGCCAGCCAGGCGGGTACTACAATGTACCATACGACCGTGCAATGATTTCTTCAGGTTTTCTTTCACCGAAAGCTCAAGCTCATTGTAGAATTCGAACCCACGACCTTCGACGTCACTACCACTGAGCTGCAACCACCTTAAAATATTGATTGATTAAAAGCAACCGCTCGTGCGATATTCCTTGTGGAACATTGGGAGTTACGGAGATAGAGTACTGTTATAGTCTTAACTTTCTATATTATCTTATATTTTTTTTAAATATATCCTGAAATATTAGTATCCCGATTCTTTATATCTTTGTAACAACACAAGTCGTTTCATATCGATTTCTAAATAGATTGCCTTACAAACGACTTGCACGTGCTCCAAACGCTAAATAGCAGTTTTGGCGCTGGCAACACAGAGGCTATTGTGAGAATATATTTGTTGCTGGCAATTCTAGAAAACTATTTCATGATTGTTGGAGTTTGTTATTATAATGTAGCTTTTATAGACCAGCGAGTGGTTAAAAGTTAATAGATATAGTTTCAGTTTTTGTTTGCGTTCCAAAAAATTAGAGTTTTTTTATGTTTATTTAATTACTTTTGAAATTAATAAATAAATATTCTGGGACATTATTCCTCACACACATCTGACCCAAATCTTACCAACCACGCCAACCGGCCCGTCAATGAATGAATGAATGAAATGAATGAATTAATGAAAATATTATTTATTGTATACCACATATTATGTCCATAATCTATCTAGATATGTACTACTACCTACCTATGTCCATTATAGACTATGAATCCATCCAACCGATGTCCCCCAAACCGGTTTCATTAGAAAGGCAATAATAAAGAAATGGTTTTAGACCTTTTTTTTATTTTTTTAGCGTAGTACCACACGCCGGGTATACACTAGTCTATATATCTATATATGTATATAAAAATGGTTCGCCGAAATGTTTGTACGCGCATAAATTCCGAACGACTGCACCAAATTGGATAAATCTTTCTTTTATGTGTTCGTTATTGTCAGGAAAAGGTTTGTATGAAAAAAAAATCAAACAGAATTTTTTCTCGGGAACGCGGGTGAATCCGCGGGGGACAGCTAGTAATATTTAGAGCTGAAGAGTTTGTTTGTTTGTTTGAACGCGCAAATCTCACGAACTACTGGTTCGATTTGAAAAATTATTTCAGTGTTGGATAGCCCATTTATCGAGGAAGGCTATAGGCTACTTTTATCCCGGAAAAACACAAGATCGGGAATGCGGGTGAAACCACGGGGCGGAAGCTAGTTATATTATAAATGTAAGTAACTGTCTGTCACCTTTTCACGCCTAAACCGCTGAACCGATCGCAATGAAATTTGGTACGAAGGTAGCCTATGGTATGGAGAGGGACATAGGGTACTTTTTACTCGGGAACGCGGGTAAAATCGCGGGTGACAGCTAATTTGAAAATAAAGGAAGATAATACATTCTAGGCGCGATCTCTTTCAGACAACCTTTGGATAATAAATAGAAGTAGAGCTTATCCCTTAGGGTTTTAGGAGTATATTCGATAAACTACGACATACTCTAGGAGCATTGTCTTTTGAATCTAGTTTAGTAATAAAGTTTTGAAATACCTATCACTGAGTTATCAACATATTTGATCATCATCACTACATATTATAACATAAAGTCCCCCAGCCGTCTGTCTGTGTTAACAGGATAAACTCAAAAACTACTTAACGGATTTTCATACGGTTTTCACCAGACGGAGTGATTCATGAGAAAGGTTATAATAGTATATAATTCATTGAAGGTTTGTGTCAATCGGCTGAAATATGACGATGATTGTTGAAGATGTCGGAAAAAAATGAAAAGAAAGAAAGAAATACATTTATTCAGGACAACACACAACATTACATTAACTAGACCTACTCACACACGACACACTATATAAAAACACAAGAAACAAATAATAATGCAATGTTGCGTGATGACCGGAATAGGTCGGTAAAAAAATCATGACGACTGGGAGCTTTACTGGCGTGCACCGCGTAAACCAATAGAGTTAAACTAATTATGCTTACAACTCCATAATAAGTAGGACATTGCGTACATATAATAAGGAATTTGACTCAGTGGATGTGTTGCATTATAGTAAAGCGTCATTTAAAAAGAACATTACAGACATATTAAATAAATGTGGCTAAACAGAGTTATACTCGTACATTCATACAAAACCTCACATTATTACTCCTTACACACACACACACACACACACACACACACACACACACACACACACACATAATTTGTTCATAATACAAATAGGTATTCTGCACTTTGGGCACACTTTGGTCCTTTAAACTATAAGTCAAAGCATAATATTGTAAATCTTTAATTGGCTGTAAGTCTTATATTTAATAAGTACATTGTATCTAATTTTGAGAGCTGTGGATTTTGTAATAAATAAATAAATAAATAAATAAATAAAATATGCTTATTAAAAAAACCAGCCAAATGCGAATCGGACTCGCACACCGAAGGTTCCGTACAAACTTATATGTAGGTATGTCAAAGTCAAAGCCATTTATTCAGTTTAGACCCTAGGAGGGCACTTATGAAGGTCGAATTTACTGAAGCTACCACCGATTCGGAAATCAGCCTTCAACTGAGAAGAACCGGCAAGAAACTCAGCAAGGTTACATTTTTTATATATATTTTTCTTTTTTATGTAAATAGTTTGTACATCACGGGAATCTTAACGATAAGATATGGATTGAGGAACAAACTTAACTTTATCGTTGGAAATTGTTGTCCTCACACATCGACATAGGCCGCGGTCGAACGGAGTTTACCAATTGCAAATAAATTTATAATCGTAAAACATAAATTAGATTAAAATTTCGGTGTTCGGATTTATTCCTTTACTTGTACTATAAGACAATGCTTCTGGCCAAACTTCATGGTTCTAGGTCAACGGGAAGTACCCTATAGGTTTTGATGCCCTTGCGAGTAGTTGCTAGTCTCAAAATATCGGCATAAACTGCCATATCTTTTGATTGCGTTGACATAGAAGTTTGATTTTTTCACAGCTCTAAGATATTGCAAAATTGAGTATTTGATATTAATTTCAACTTGATACCTCCACGCGTTCCTGAGAAAAAGGCTTTGTTATACAGACAGACGGACCACGAAGTGAATACTATAAGGGTTCCTTTTTTCCTTGAGGTACGGAACCCTAAAAAATGGAGGCGTATGTACAGAACTATATGTAAGTGAATACAGATGGCCAACATACTTTTCTTTATTATTTCGTTAGTCATTACGCTCAATTATTCCCATACCTTCTTTTAAATGAAAATGAAAATATTTTTTATTCAAATAGGCCTTCACAAGCACTTATGAATAGTCTGACTCTAACGCACGGTTCGGAAGGTTGCTTTTACTGAGAAGAGCCGGCAAGAAACTCAGCAATTACACTTTTCAAAACCAACTCAGATTTATTACATTAAATTATTTATCTAGTCTCACTGACAATATATGTGTGTTATAACAAAAAAGAAAAGAAACAAAATGATGAGTGACATAGTTAATAAATAGATAGCAAATTTAAGCAGACCAAATTAAACCTCTGAACAGTGAAGTATTTATTAAAAGGACGTAAGACGCAGAATGTTTATTAAAGAAATAAATTACCTTCGACCCTAACAGTTAGGGTATCCATATAGAGCGCTGAAAATTCCGGATAAAAAATCTGTAACCTTTATGGGAGTTTTTATTTTATTTCGACAAGGTTGCAGACTATTTAAAATAGTAAGTTTTTTAGATTGGCGTGGTTGGTTAGATACCCTATCTATCACGCCTCAGGTTGTGGGTTCGATTCCCATCCAGGACAGACATTTGTGTGCATAAACATGTCTGTTCGTCCTGAGTCTGGGTGTCATTATCTGTATAAGTATGTATTTACAAAAGAAAAGTAGTATACGTAGTATATCAGTTATCTGACCTCCATAGTACAAGCT
This sequence comes from Tetheella fluctuosa, assembly GCA_951216915.1. Taxonomy (NCBI): domain Eukaryota; kingdom Metazoa; phylum Arthropoda; class Insecta; order Lepidoptera; family Drepanidae; genus Tetheella; species Tetheella fluctuosa. Next base: position 1,293,073 of record OX578242.1, read on the forward strand.
CTGCTTAGTTTGGGGTCAGATGGCCGTGTGTGAGGAATAGTGTCCCAGAATATATTTATTATTTATATTTAATTATTATTTGTTTTTTTTTTAAATTTAAGTATTTAAGTACCTAACTGTTAGATACAGCGAAAACTGTATTCAATTTAATTTTTGTAGCATGCCGCCATTTCTTAAAACTACTCTATAACCTCGCTCTTTCTTCCTTTGAGTTCCTTCTGATGCGATAATTTTGTCACTCCATTTAATTTCATGTACTTTAATTAAATATAAAATAATATAGTTTATCTCCTAAACAGGTTAATTTGATAAGAATTAACTAATTAAAAACAAAATAAATAAATAAAACATGTGAAAAGTGACGACGCGACGTGGCAGAAAGTGGTAAGGACACAGCCTAAAACGATTTATCTATTTTTTTTTTATATTATCAAATTTAAAGAGCCAATTTTTTATAACTAAGGTAACTTTACAAAAATAATTAACCAGTCATCAGGACATATCCTGACATACAGTTAGTTATTGTCAACCTACTGATATTCAGTTAGGGTTGCCACTTTCCCCACAATTTATATTAGTTACGAAAGAGTACGAAAGTGTCTGGAGTTTATACAAGTGACCAGTCCAACTTTCACTAACTAACTTATAATATAAGAAGGAGGAAATCCCCGCTGGACTCTTTTATAGGTATAGTATTTATTCTTTTTTTTATTTACTTTATAGGCTTGTGTTAGACCACAATCTCACTATGGTAAGTGATGATGTGGCAGAAGGTGGTAATCAGACAAAGCTTAGAAGAAACTGGCTCTCAAGTGCAGCTGCCGGAACTCACCGGTAGGTGTTTGGCGACAGTTCAACTTGAGGGTGGTAGCCAGCCAGGCGGGTACAACAAAGTACTCTAACACCGTGCTATGGTTTCTTCACGATGTTTTTCTTTACTGAAAGCTCAAGCTCATTGTAGGATTAAGCCCATGACCTTTGCCGCGGTATCCAACGACACTACCACTGAGCTATATCGCTTTAAAATTTCGAGATCACTTGTTTTAGTTTGTCTGTGTTTTTGTTTTATCATCTGTGTTGTTTGTTATATTTTGTTCTGTTGAATTTGTGTGTCTAATAAATGTTTTCTTTCTTTCTTTCTTATTTTGACATCTAAAAGAAAATATTCTAAAGTTGGTCCCATTTTTCACTAACTACTTCTTACATACTTATTTTTTTATAGACAAAAAGACGTAAATAAAAAAACATTAATATGCTCGTACATAAAAAAAAGTTATTTGCGGTCGGGGGATCTCAGCCAGGAACGAATTTCAATCTATAGATATAAAAATGGATCGCCGAAATGTTTGTACGCGCTTAACTTCAGAACGACTGCACCAAATTCGAAAAATCTTTCTTTTATGTGTTCGTTATTGTCAGGAGAAGGTTTGTATAAAAGAAAATTTAAAAAATCTAACATAATTATTTTTCGGGAACGCGGGTGAAACCGCGAGGGACAGCTAGTTTATAATAATTATCGCAACAAACAAAAAACTCTTCACCATTTTTTTATTTATTTTTTATTCTTGGACCTCCGAGAAATTCTCATGAAGGGGGTCATAACTGGTGACGTCACGCCTGTCTTTTATGTAAAAAAGTCACGATATATACGCAATGCTTTTTCGTTATCTATGTTCCCTTTTCTGCCAGTCAACTCCCTACCGCAAGGTGCTGAACTTCATTCAAAAACATTCCTAGGTTTTGTTTTTAAATTATTATTCATACAAAACAGTAGGACGTGGTTAGCAAAACAAAAAAAAATGTGGTTAACGAAATCAGTTCGTAAAAACTTAACAAACAAACAGACAGCCATCCTCACTCTCTCTATGGTCTCCTGTAGGTCAAAAGAAATCATCATCATCATCATATCCAGTCCGAGGATGTCTACTGCTGATCATAGCCTCTCCCATTGAGCTTTAGGTGAAAGAAAAGAAGGGACAAAATTCTAGCGCGGTGTTAGGCTGTATGTGCCTACGACCTTCTATCACCATAATAAAAAAATACAAATTTTATAAATGGCCGAAACCCTTCCCATACAATGTAACATTCTTGTCATTACAAGGGAAGGTTGAAGGGCGGGTAAGTGCGGTCTTATTAAATCGGACTCCCATCTCATCTCTGACCTACATACGTCATACTTGATGTGTTTCAAGTATGTTTTAAGGTTATGTGAGGCTGTAACGGCCAGCGACCGTTTGCCAAGAATAATATTTAAAAAAAATATTATGATGCAGATTATTCTGTAAGTATATAAAGTCCGCGCCACCACTGAAGTCCGATAGGTCCACCTCTATTGTAGGAGAAATTAGATCCATTTTCATTGATTCCATCGGACTTCAGTGGTGGTGCGGACTCTAAGGTCCTAAATGAAATACGGTCCGTTGAGGGATGAATAGTCTATCATAAGACATAAGTATTCATAAAAAAAAACCTATAAGTTTTTCCCCTCCAAAAACGCTCAACGCGGCTAAAGAAGTTTTCACTTCAAAGAAATTATAAAATGTGTAACGCGTAACTACGTATATAATGCAGTGTAATTGAATGATCTTCTTCTTTAATGATCTTGTTTATAAATTACATGTTTTAAAAGTAAATAATTTTACCACAGATTATTATTTTAGTTAATGGTTTAAATTCGGTTTTTTTTTTGATTTTCTCATATAATTTTCTTAATGTTAGTTTATGAATACTATGTTCATTCAAAAGCGCCTTATTTGATGTAGGTAGGTATTACGACATTTACGACTGTGTATTTGGCAGTTATTACTTTACGAAGTTTTAATGAATATAACAAATACTTTAAATGATCATAAATATACAGTTAGGGTTAAAAATATCAGCTCCACAATGTAGTACAACAACTATCTCATAACGCAATACAATCATTTTGATGTAATATACAACGATTGATGAGATACAGACAGATTATAAAAATATAGGTACCCATTACAGTATTTACAATTTTGACAGTTGACAATGACAGTTCATCAGTTTCTAAATTTTAAACCAACCTCCTTCCATATATAAACATACATAAAATAGCTTTTCCATGTCATGTTAAATCGTAAAATATACGTTTGGGATTGTGAAAATCATGATAGATTGTTTGAAATGGGTCGGAGCATGGTGGGATCACTCCGGGCGGCCGTCAACGAGACATTAAATGCGACCCACATATAATATGTAAAGAGGGTTGTCATATTAATAGAGACAGATAAACATATTTTACGATTTATTATGATTTATATAAGTTAGTTGGCAACACAATATAATTTAAAAATAGACCGGTACTCTTAAAAAAGACACTCGAGCAATAAATTTGCAATTCATCAAAACAGAATCTGTCAAAGAAGTGATTTAAAAAAAAACATTCGAATTGTATTGTGAATTCTAAAAATTAATTTCGTTTAACAATATTGCTCCAGTAGCTATTTTAACCATGAACATTTTACAGAAAAGAAAAAAAAAACTCCTGACGTCATGTAGTATAGTCAGCAAGTAGTTTCCGCCGGCCTACAGTCTCGAACAGCTGAAGGCCGAAAGAAACCCCTGAAGACCGTACTATGTAAATCTTCTTTCTTGATGTTCTGTTGAATTCTCTTCTCTTCTGCTTTTGTGAAGCTTTTCAGCGAGAACTGTTATGAGTAGATGTCAGATTTTTAAAATCTCTATGCTATAATTATGTAAGTACTACATGACTTTTTGGCGGGAACTTGCAAAGTGACGTTTCCATTTTATTTTCATGATTTTCGTTTATTTTGTATTTATATTGAACTAGCCTTATTTTACCCCCTGAGGGGTTGAATTTTCATAAATTCTTCCTTGGTGCTCACCAACAGTGTCAAACCCACATGCAAATTTTCACAGTCCCAGGAGTTTGGGCTGTGCGTTGATATGTCAGTCAGTCAGTAAGTTCCTCTTTTTTTTGTATATATATAATAATTATAGATTATATCGATGGTTTTTTGTCCAATGAAGATAAATCCAGATGCATTATTATAATTATAACTTGACACTGACAAAATACATACGCTGTGTGAAGCTATAAAAAAAAACAAATACATTAATTAAGGGTATGTTCCGATATACACTGGGAGCACTGTTCAGTGCTCTTACTGGGGAGAAATACGTTCCGTTATGGACTGACAGTATACTGCCGCAGTATCCTAGGGAAACATAATGACGTCATTAACGTCGCCATTAACGCCGCCATTTTTGTACTGTGAGCACTGGCGTTTTTGAGGTAAGGTGCTCTCAGTGCTTTGATCATGTGATCAACAGTGTCCAGAATGATAGTAGGATATATACATGATGGCAGACAGTATACTGGACTGCGTTCCGTTTTAAACAGTACCCAGTATAGCTAAATATAAAGGAACGGCTTCTCAGTATACTAAATTGACATCACACCTTACAGTGCTAGCAGTGTATATTGGAACATACCCTAAGTAATACATACGCACAAAAGAAATACAGTACCCTCACTCATAAAAAAACTATTTATATAAATATAACGTTGTCAGTACTTAAATACTTGACTATTTAACAGGGTTTTTTAAAATTATTTATCAAAATATACTACATAAAGAACTGACAAAAATTTCAATACACAATTAGGTAAAGAAGACACTCGAACAATTGAAATACCTAAATAATAATAAAGAAATAAGAGATTTATTAAATAAACACAATACAAACTGTTACAGAAATATTTAAACGTGGATAATCTTACAAACATTGTTGGTAATATTAAATGTGATATTTCGTTCATACATAAAGTATTAATGTAATGTAATGTAAATATTAAATTGAACGTAAATCTAAGATTCTAAGATCTAAGATGAAATTTACAGGTGTAAAAGACAGTTAGACTTTTTGGCGGGAACTTGCGATGCGAGGTGACGTTGCGTTTTCGTTTTATTTTCATGACAGCATTATACTATGAAAAGAGAAGGAAAGTGAAGGTAGGTCGTTGCTTCTCTTTTCATAGTATAATGCTGTCTCATGACCTTAAGATAAAATATTATTAAGTATCTTCGCCGTGTGTGATGCCCTTTATTGATGATATTAGTAGTGCTTTGTCCAATAAAGATCAATAGAAGTGCACGAGTGAAGTGAAATTAAATGAATGCGTGTATCGTGACTTTTCATGTTGTCTCAAATAGTCCACAAACAGCCACCAATTTACTAAAACCTAACTGACTTGACTATATGTATACTGAATTTAGTTGAGGACTGATGAATTAAACATTCAGATTTTAAGTTCTCAAGAAAAATATATAATTAATGACGAGGCAGTATGGTCTATGATCTTAACCTGTTCTTCGGAACGAAAAAAAAACGTATTACATGAACTATAAGCGGTATGACCGGACTAGGATACCTGTGTGTAACTATTAGGGTAGACTAAATTATAATGTTCATGGAATATTTTTTAAATACAATTGATACGAAGATTTTTAAGAATAAAGCAAGTTGAAAATTCATTCATCTACACTAATAATTATAAAGAGGAAATATTTGTATTTTAGTGTGTTTGAAACGAATAAACTCAAAAACTACTGGACCGATTTCAAAAATTCTTTCACCTATGGAAAGCTAAATTATTAGCGAGTAACATGAGCTATATATTATCCCGCTTTCAACATATTTATTTGTGTGCATGAACATGTCTGCTTGTCCTGAGTCTGGGTGTAATTATCTATATATGTATGTATTTACAAAAGGAAAGTAGTATATGTATTATATCAGTTATCTGGCTTCCATAGCACAAGCTCTGCTTAGTTTGGGGTCTGATGGCCGTGTGTGAGGAATAATGTCCCAGAATATTTATTTATTTAAGCCCAGTTAGGCTTAGCTGAGCTCGAACCTCACGAAACGCTTAAAATTTCCCGTTCCCGTAAGAGAATAAAAATAAAAAAAGTATACACAGTGTATAAAAATACAACGTTATATAAAAATATCAAGTTATTCCGTTAACTACATTTTGAGTTTTACGGACACAAACATGAGGAAGCTGCAAATCTCTGTATTGCATGTTGGTACCACTTACTTCAAACCTGCAACTATCTCCATAGCTCCGTTGAAGTTCCCGATGTTCCAGCAGGTCAAGGCCACTCTGAGCACACAGACGAAGGCTGACTTCCGCTCCTCAAGGTTACTGTGAGATAAGACCAGCTCTGTTACCCACGCTGATACCTGAAACAATGACATTTGGTTAATTTGGTATTGGTTTGGCCTTCAGGAAGGTCTTACATATGGTCGCCTTGGCACGTATCACCTCTTGTCAAAGCAAGTAATATGTATGTTTTTAAAAACAAAAACCGACCAAGTGCGAGTCGGACTCGCGCACCGAGAGTTCCGTACAAACTTATAGGTATGTAAATATAGGATATGGATATGGGAAAAAATTATCTTTGTCGTTGGAAAACTGTTGTCCTCATACATCGCATAGTGTAACGATCGCTATAGTCTTTACTGTAAAATGTTCTGCGCACACGAGCATAAAATTGTAATAAATATGTTCTTTCATTTTCTTTCACACAATAGCACAATTTTATTTATTTACCTTACTTCAGGTAAGCTAGCAATTAATCTCTAAATTGTATGAGCGCCCATACAAGTCAGAGGGTTATCTTAATTGGCGTCAACTATGTATGTATGGGATGGGACACACAAAAAAGTTGAAAATTAACGTAAAATTTGGTAAAAGTTTTCGCGAAAATCTAAATTTGCCCATATCTTTTTATTGTGTTGACTCAGGACCTTGATTTTAATACACCTAATAGGGAGTATCAAATTCAGTATCTGGTATAAATTTAAACTTGATAGGTCCACCCGTTCTTGAGAAAATCGGTGGTGACACACGGACAGATTAACAAGAGAGTGATCTTATAAGGGTTCATTTTTTAAACTTTTGAGGTATGGAACCCTAAAAATAATGTTGTTCAAGTAAGGCGATGATAGTGCTAGTGACATCGGATCATCATCATCATCTTCCGGTGAATGAAAACATCGTGAGGAAACCATAGCACGGTGGTGGGGTACTTTGTAGTACCCGCCTGGCTGGCAACCATCCTCAAGTTGAAAATCTGTCACCAAGCACCTACTGGTGTGTTCCGGCAGCTGCACTTGAGAGCCAGTTGCCTTCTAAGCTTTATAAAGGTCGGCAACACACTTAATATAAATGCTTAACCTGCCTGCTAGTTAGCCTCCTGACATAAATAAAACAATAATACATAAGCTATCTGGTTTCTGGTTAGCCCCAGGATATTTTTACCACTACTTGCTAACGAAGCAAAAAGGTGGAATACGAGATTATTTTCATTATGTATACAGGGTGATTTTGTTATCACTGGCAATACTTGCAGGGGTGGAAGTACTCATCAATGTGAACAACTTTTATTATAGGGCTAACTCTGATATCGCGTAAAATAATATGGTTGCTTCATACATTTTGGTCGAGTAGGTATTGTACTTTTGTATGGAACAGCTGATATTTTTTTCATGATTTCACAGTTAGTCCCATAATAAAAGTTGTTCATTTTGATGCCTTGCAAGTATTGCCAGTGATAACAAAATCACCCAGTATAAAGGAGATAAATTAAAAAAAAACATTCAAGAAATGGCTGTAAAAAAAAACTCTTCTACAATATAATGGTTCGTTAACAATATTTTACGTTTATTTCCTTTAATCTATTGCGCAGAGATGAACGTTATCAATCGTTTCTCTTTTATTCTAACAAGCTAAGATAGAAACGGTTTTGTGTATTAAAGGTTCCGTAGTTTTTGAAACGACGACCGACTTTCGCTGGAGCGACTTTAAAATGTTTATGTTGGTGAGGAAGTTGGAGGCTGCGATGTTAAATTAATTGTCTGTTTGTTTTTTTCTGTCTGGATGTAAATATCTATTTGATTGTATATTTAAAGGTAAGGTACTATATGTAGTATATCCGTAATCTGGTAACCATAGCAACAGCGTTGGTTACAGTGAGATAAGATAGCTGTGTATGAAGAATGTCTAAGAATATTTATTTATTGATTTAATATTTAGGACCAGTTGCAAAGGTAGCCGATATGCTCTTGATATCTGGTAGATATCTTTAAATGCTGCTTCATTATGTTCATTTCGAAGAATAAATGCATTATCAGATATCTGACAGATAAGCTATGCGGAATCTGTGAAACTGGGCTTTTCTTATTTAAAACACGCGATGAGCTTAAAAATCTGAAATTAAACGTGCTGCGTCCCGCTCCCTACTATAGCGACCTCTCATAGAAAACCCGCGTAAACGGAACGGGCGTATGCGACAAAATGGTTTTTATTGCTTAATTTAAAAACTACAAATATATTTCAAAAAACCTATGTACAAATTATAGTATCAGTTTCAATTAATATATGTAGAAATTTTGGAACCTCAAATCGATCCTCAATGACGGTAAAATTGGAATCTCTTATTTTAAAGAGGTCTTTTTGATTAATTCTTTTGTGTTATAAAAGTTAACCAATCGTGTTATACAATGGACAAAATAAAGTCAAATGTATTTGATTCTTACAATAAATTTCATTTCGTTCGCTTTAGTCATTGTTGAGAAAAATCGGAATCCTTGCAACCAAAATCTTCAAGGCGTCGCCTTAAACAGTTTCAGTGGTTTTCCAAATATTCTAAAGGTACCCTAAAGTTTCCCCATGTAAATGATAATGCATGAAATGGAAAAAGAATATAAAAGAAAGAAAAAAATGGGCTGCTACAAACACGGAAACTTTTAACGAACGTGTTACAGCTTTGTGTAAATAAAAACGTAATGGTAAAAAATTAATAAGAATTTTGTTTGAAACTTTTTACGCTGTGCTATAAAGCTCTTTTATAACTCACTTGCTGTTCCCTGCGGTTTCACTCGCGTTCCTGGTATAAAATTCCAATGTTTTAGTAGAAGTTCTACTATATATTAATCAAAAATAATAAAAATTGTTCTTTAGTTATAAATGGTGTCACTAAACAGATTTTGTTAAAAATATAAATCATAAGTATATACCTATTGAATAAATGGAATAATAATATAAAATATTCTGGGACATTATTCCTCACACACGGCCATCTGACCCCAAACTAAGCAGAGCTTGTACTATGGAAGCCAAATAACTGATATACTACATATTTTGTTGTAAATATTAACTTATATAAACAAATACAAACTATAATATACAGAAAATTATATCAAAGCTCCCGCTGTTGCCGATGGGCAAGGTATCCAACAGGCTGGCAGCCTTCCCTCTTTGAACGTTAAATGTATTTAGAAACATAAACGTCGGATGAAAGTTCTACCTGTTACTTTGTATAGAACAATGAAGCAAAGCATTGTGTCCGTCCGTACAAGCAAACAACGTGTGGGTGGGAATTCTCCCCGCAAAGGTTCGTTCGAGAAGGGATGGAGGTATGACCATGAATTATTCTTGTGAGACTTAATAGGAAACTAGACACCTAAGATTCTAGCTAACTAGTTTTAAAAGCTTAGATTGACATTGTAAAATTCCATAGTGACTTTCTCGTGCAATTTTTTTCGAAGAGCCGGTTAGATTGTTTGGTAAGATATCTTATCTATTACGCCATAGGTCGTCGGTTCGATTCCCATTGAGGACAGAAATTTATGTGCATGAACATGTCAGTTTGTCTTGAGTCTGGGTGTAATTATCTATTTATGTATGTATTTACGCAAGCTCTGCTTAGTTAGGGGTCAGATGGCCGTGTGTGAGGAATGTCACAGGAAATTGATTGATTTATTTATTATCAATTTTGAGATAATCGATATTATAATATTATTGATTCTATAATACTATGTTCTTAACACTATAAAATTTCAGTTAATACTTTAAGAGAAAATCCCTTTTGAATTAAAAAAAAAAAAAAATTATATACTCGTGACTAGCTGGCTGGCTACCACCCTCAAGTTGAAAACCTATCGCTAAGCACCTATAGTATATTTTAGTTTTTTTTCTTGTGATTTTCTTTTGTTTTAATTATTGTGTTTATGCGTTAGTATTATATTTCTTTAAAAAAATATTAAACATACTAGCTGTCCCAACAGACGTTGTCTTGTCCAACTCCTACACAAAATTTCATCCAAATCGGTCCAGCCGTTTATCCTATCTCTCAAGTTGGACCAGACTGCTCACGGTGTGCCAATTTAATTTAAAATCGGTTAAGTAGTTTAGGAATCCATCGCGGACAAACATCGTGACAGGAGATTTATATATATTAAGATTAAGATATAAAAACAAAATTTATAAAAAAAAATACCTGCTGAGTTTTTTGCCGGTTCTTCTCAATTGAATGAAGGCGACTTCCGAATCGGTGGTAACTTCAGTAGTTTCGACGTTCTTAAGTGCCCTTCTAGGGCCTAAACTGAATAAATGGCTTTGACTTTGACTTAGCAAATTTACTTGTACCCATCTGGGGTATTTCGTACCACCTTTGGCCACATCATCACTGACCAAATATAAACTTATATAGGATCTCTGGAGCGGCGACTTGTTTCATACTCCCTCATATAATAAGGAAAATTGTGGGGAAATTTTTTGAGGTTTTCATAAAAAAAAAAGGTTTCAACGTAAATTGCCTACCTAATATTTGCATGTTTAGGAAAGTGGGCCCGCTTTTGTCCCATATATATTAGATACGCACACTACATAAGGCTTTGTCCCGATCCTGTAATCGGATCATAGACAATATAATGCTATGGAGATCTTATTTGAACTGAGGTATGTCGCCGCGAGGCAGGCAAGCGATACTAACGTTTTGAATAAGATTGTGTAGTAAAAGGTATTTGAATTTAGAAAAAGATCTATACTTGCTTTTTTAGGGTTCCGTACCCAAAGGGTAAAACGGGACCTACAAGTCAGATTTGGAAAAATATTTTTACGTTTGATAGCCCAATTCATAAGGAAGGTCACAGGCTACATTTTATCACGGGAAAGCGGGTGAAACCGCGCGGAAAAGCTAGTAATTATAGGCTTGTGTTTGCCCATATCATGACATATTTATAATGGGGGTGAAGTTGTAATATTATTTTATTTTATTCAGAAGATTAACAGCACAAAAGAAAAAAAAATGTGTGTCTATGTGTTGCCCCTTCGTATACACATATAATAGGAGTTATGTGTTAAAATTGAATAGCTATACATACAAAAATTTTCTCTTGAACGCTTGCGACCTTATCTTTTGTAAAGATTTGTCCCTTTCCAAGATATATCAGGTTTCGTTAAAGAAAAATACACTAACGAGATACTTATAAATCGAGAGGCGAGAATCGTGTTGTCGATAATTATATAGAGTAGACTGTGATGATGTAGAGATGTATCTTATCGATAAACGTGTTTTTTTTTTATCATAATTATTGGACGGTGGTCGTTGGAAAACGCTGGATGTAGGCCGCCCAAGACCGGTCCTATTGGAGATCCTTAGGGGAGGCCTATGTCCAGCAGTCGGATGTCTTGCGGCTGAGATGATGTTGATGAAATATTTTCTTTAGGTAAGTTTGGTTATATTAATAAGTATAGTATGGTTTATAGTATATGAAAAGAGTAATTGCTGAGTTTCTTGCCGGCTCTTCTCAGTAAAAGCAACCTTCCGAACCGTGCGTTAGAGTCTAGAGTAAAAATATTTTCATTTTCATTATATTATGCAGTAAGTATATCAGTTTTCTAGTTTCCATTAGTACAAGCTCTGCTTAGTTAAGGATCAGATGGCCACGTAAAAGTCAAAGCCATTTATGCAGTTTAGACCCTAGGAGGGCGGCACTTATAAACGTCGAATTTCTTGAAGTTACCACCGGCCTTTAACTGAGAAGAACCGGCGTGAAACCGAGGTGATGTATGTCAGTAGATTGACAAGCAGGCAGACGGTCCACCTGATGGTAAGTGGTCACCATCTATAAACATTTGCAATACCAGGGGAACCACCGATGTGTTGCCGACCTTGAAGAGCTCTTTTAACGCCCCTCTTGAAGAACCCCATATCGTCGTGCTGAGGGAAAACCATAATGGGGAGCTCATTCCACATACTAATGGTCCGCAGTAGGAACCTTCGACTGAATCGTTGTGTGGACGATCGAGGCGACTCGAGGATATTTTTTTATTTCTTTATTAGAAAATGAAAATTGCAAAGAAGTTTAATAATGTTTATAAATTTAGAAAAAAAAGAGATAACATTTTTAGAAAATGAATCTCTTTTATCTTATAAAAGAGGTCTGTTTACAATGTGAAAATTAATCTATTTATTTATGGGATAGAATTCTCAGGAGATTAACTGGTATTTGACAGCTTACATTAATCTCTTTACGATAAAAATCTTTATTCAACGGAATAATAAATTTTAATATTTATTTCTTGGAAATTTAAACGCAAAGTCCATTTTGCTTGTAAGGTTTAAGTCTTATTAAGTAATTCACTTGAATGCGCCATTTGAAATGCCAAAGTTTTTGACAAATAAAATTAATACGTGAGGCAAAAACTTTGCTACACTTCGAAAATACGCGGACAGAGGACTATGAAATTTGGCACAGTTAAAGTTTACACGGAGAAGGAGTGCAGAAAGATAATATTTTATATAATATTCATTAAAAATAAATTAAATTAATAAAATAAACCGCCAAGTGCGAGTTGGCCTGGCGCACCGAGGGTTCCGTACAAAAAAAACTACTTACTAGATCTCGTTCAAACCAATTTTCGGTGGAAGTTTGCATGGTAATGTACCTACATCATATATTTTTTTTAGTATTATTATTCTCATATTTTAGAAGTTACAGGGGTTGGGGGGCACACATTTTACCACTTTGGAAGTGTCTCTCGCGCAAACTATTCAGTTTAGAAAAAAATATATTAGAAACCTCAATATCATTTTTGAAGAACTATCTATAGACACCCCAAACGTATGGGTCTGATGAAAAAAAAATTTTGAGTTTCAGTTCTATGTATGGGGAACCCCCAAAATTTATTGTTTTTTTCTATTTTTGTGTAAAAATCTTAATGCGGTTCACAGAATACATCTACTTACCAAGTTTCAACAGTATAGTTCTTATAGTTTCGGAAAAAAGTGGCTGTGACATACGGACAGACAGACAGACATGACGAACCCATAAGGGTTCCGTTTTTTGCCATTTGGCTACGGAACCCTACAAAACACTACCCATGCGCTTGACACACTCACACACACCAGGACACACACATGTCATCACTGTCAGTCGTGACATCTCTATGCTTTGCCAATAACGCGATAACAAACTTAAAGAAAAGAGTTCGTATATGAGTGAAGCGATTTTCTTTACATTATTAATATTTCGAATTTAGACCACGGGCGACCTCTAGTATAAATAAAAATGGGCTTTTATTTCTATGGTCCTTATTACTAGGAGAGCTAGTAGTCGGATTGTATCTTGATGACGATATCGCAATTTTTTTTTTATTTGTCTTTTGCGGTAGAATCCATAGGCTCGACGATTCGCTCGGATTTTATGAAGCTTATCGAGGCTTCGGGAGACCGATGGGGAGCGTTTTCCGCCAACGCATTAGCTTGGCTATACAAAGAGGAAATGCTGCCAGAAAAATGTCGATGTGTCTGTAAAAAGTGGATATAACTATTGCTAACTCTTAAATCGGTAAATGAATAGATATTGCATAATACCAGCACTAGCTGTTCCCCGTGATTTCACCCGCATTATCAGTGGAAACAATAGTTTCGTGAATTTTTTTGATATTTAGTATATAGTTATTCTGTTATTCGGGGCGGAGACAAATCCAACAAATCAAAGATCATCTAAATCGGTCCAGCCGTTCTTGAGTTATTAATGGTGTAACTAACACGACTTTGTATTATATATAATATATAGTAGCTGTCCCCCGCGGTTTCACTCGCGTAGCGGCACAAAAAAGTAGCCTACGACCGTTTCTCAGACTTACCGAATATACACAAAAAAATTCATAAGAATCGGTCGAGCCGTTTCCGAGGAGTTTGCAGACAAACACTGTGACACGAGAATTTTATATATTAAAAGTATATTTATAAGTCAGGATACATGTTTTCCTGCGTTCCTTTGAATAAAAAATCCAGCCTTGGCCTAAAAGTCTAGATTTTACCATAAAAAGTAATAGACACTTTAATGCCTACCCATATCCAATAATCTAGGTAAAAAAAACTAGCCAACTACCTTTTTAAGAGCTCCAACTGAATACGAATTGAAAGCTATGTCGAAACTGTCCAAGTGTGTTTCGGTTACACACTTAACTGTGATTCTGTAGAAACATTCTTATACTTATTTTTATATAAAAAAATATTTACACTCTTTTTATACATTCTGTCACCTTCAAAATGATGATGGAGGTAATATTTTTTAGTAATCAGTAGATATACTAAGGAATGGTGAAAAATACACTTTTTTTTTAATGAATCTTAATGTGAAATTAGTTCGGATGTCTGGGTTTCCTGTCATTCGTGGCATAGATATATTTTGGATAAGTATATTCTTTGTAATTCTTCTTTGTAACTCTCCTTTGTAAGTCTTCTTGGTAATTTTATTCTTGTTTCTTATGTCAGAAGTCTGATAAGCAGGCAGTCGGTCCACCTGATGGTAAGTGGCTACCGTCGCCTATGGACATTAGCAATATCAGTGGGATTGACTATGTGTTGCCGACCTTTATAAAGCCTAGAAGGCAACTGGCTCTGAAGTGCAACTGGTGGTAGCCAGCCAGGTGGGTACTACAAAGTACCCTATCACCGTGCTATGGTTTTCTCAAAATGTTTTGCATTGAATCTACAAACTTCACTTCGGCATTCGACGCCACTACCACTGAGTCATAATTGCTTTAAATAAAATAACAATAAAGGAGCCAAATTACTAACCACCAAGTTATGAATATATTTTACTAAAGAAATTAAAGTGGTTTTTACTTTGTGGAACCCTAATACCACCGAACTTTCTATGTTAAAGCTCTACTGAATACGAATTGAAACTTTAGAAGTCTATGTTTTTTTTTTAAGTCAGCCAGCACTTAGTAATACAGCTGAAGATGGACTTCTTTCAAAATAAATTAACGTGAAGATGTCGGGAAAAAAAATACTTTCTGTCCTACGCTGCGCTTGCCGGTCCGTGGTCTCCACTCCAGAACTCTTCGGTCCCATCGGCCATCCGTTCTGCGCACTATGTGGCCTGCCCATTGTCACTTCAACTTACCAATCCGCTGGGCTATGTCAGTGACCCTAGTTCGTCTACGGATTTCCTCATTCCTGATTCGATCGCGCAGATAACCCTCTCCATGGCTCGTTGCGTGACTTTGAGCTGCTTTATGAGGTGCCCATAGTGAGAGACCGAGTCTTTTTTTTTTATACTACTAGGTGGCAAACAAGCTTACGGCCCACCTGATGGTAAGCGGTTACCGTAGCCTATAGACGTTCATAACACCACCAGCAATGAAAATACAATATTATATTTTCCCTGCCAGGGGTATCACTCACGGGTTGCTAACTTTGAGACATGAAATTGTTAAGTCTCCTGTGCCTGTAATTTCACCGGCTCTCATACCCTCCTAACCAAAACACAGTAATACAAGTATTTCACGGCGGAATTAGATATGGTGGTAGTACTTCCCCGGGCGAACTCTGCACTAAGAGTTCTACTACCTTCAAAAACGTCTCTGAGCCATTATGTCATCACTAGTACACACGCACTGGTTGCAGACTTTCGTCTTAAGGCACTAATTTGGTAACAAAAACTTCTAATTTAAATATGGCAGCAATATATTAAATAAACTAAAACTCATTATATAATTCGAACCTGCAACTATCAACTGAAATCAACTAAGTAGTGCTACATTATTAAAGATAAATAAATATATCTATATACAGTACCTTTCTAATAAAATGAGATATAACATATAATATTAATATTAAATCAGTTTGAAGTATCGATAAATAATTTAGTTGGGTCACATACCTCACAGCCTCGTTATGACGTCACGTGGCGTGGCCAACACGTGGGTATCTTATTATGTACACTTAGAGGCAGAAAAAGTGGCTAAAGGGTTTTATATATCTTGAGATTTATCTCGCACGCGAATAAGCAGATCTTGTACTATTGACACCAGATAACTGTAGTAATTGAGATGTTGACTGACATATCAACTCAGCTACTTTTATTTATAACAAATATTTACAATCAATGTATAAAATACAAACTATGATATATAGAAAACATCCTCAAAGCCCTCGCTGCTGTCGATAGGCAAGGTTCCCAACTTTTTATGAAATGTCAAAACGATGGGTTTATATGGAGTTTTGTATTAAATACAAGCTTGTGACGTCATAATTATATAGGATCAAAAGCTTTACTTTTTAAGGTTAGATTGGTTATTAAAAATCATAAAAAGGATAAATTTAATAAAATAATCGTGATTTTCCCCTTTTCTTTTTAGATGTTTTATACATGGTTTGTATTTGATAATTTATTTTGAATACTGGCATCTACCCTATTCTTAAATATGAATATAATGTTTTGCATCCTCATTTAAAATAATGCGGACAGCAAAGGAGTGGGATTTGCTTCCAGTTTGTTTCCTGACTCCTACAATCTGGGACTTTCAAGGCCAGAGTGAATAGGCTTATTCTATTACCTTACATTTTTTTTATTCTATTGTACACACAGCCATCTGATCACAGACTAAATAGAGCTTTTCTTAATTATTGCAGTCAAATATTCTCAAATAGTCCTCAACTGCTTTGATAATTATTATGAATTCTTTCCGACACCCCCCCCCCCCCCCCCGTATCAACTTAAGGCTCCAGTCTCCCTAAAATTTAAACTAAACAAATAAAACATAAAACGCATCTAAATTTCATTCAATTCCGCTGGGAATTGACAGCGTTCGTTGTGTTATATGTTTAGGCTCAGTAAATTTATATCAAATGATTTTTTGAATGCACATATTTTTTATTCGACAGATAAGTAGTTGCTTTAGGAGTGGTTAAAGTGTGATTTCTCTAAACCATTACTTTGTAATAGAAAAAAATATATGTTGCAAGGGTCAAATTCAGAAATTTATAACTTTTTAAAGCAGTTTAAATAAGAAATTGAGACGATTTTGAAAAAAAGTAACTAGATAAGATTATTGTAGAAGATTTGCCGACAAATGTAATCTGAATACATTTCTTGTTTTTGTTATATTTTTTTCGTGGCGTGTGCATGAATGAGACCCTCTACGCGTGGAACGTAAATAGAGGTATGTTTAAAGCCTCACAAAGCTAATAAAAGTGGCGTCAAATTAGAAAATAAAATATGTATTGGAAACTTCAAATTTAAAATAACGTAAAATATATTTCACTTATTGCTTTTCTGATGACTAAAAAACAATATTTCTTTTCTGATAAATTCCGCAAGAACACTGATTTTAGGGAGACTGGAGCCTTAAGTACCTTGTCGATTTTATTATATTACTTACTAGCTTCTGCCTTATGGTTTCACCCGCGTTACCAAGGGATCTGATGATACGATTTATGTTAAAATTCCTGTTGAAATCCATTGAGCTGTTTCGGAGCCTATTCGAGATCAACTTTCAGACAGATAGACAGACAGACAGGAATCCATTTAATGGTTTTAATTAATGCTTAGTAGTGATGAAGTAGGTACAATTTCAGGTTTTTTTTTTATAAAAATTACGACCGAAAATTTTTATTATATCATTTTCGGAATACTTATGACCTATACTATCATCCCTCAAAAGGACCGTACTTCATTTATTAGGACCTTATATATAAGAATTGGTCGTTTTAAGTTATAAGATAAGTTTTATAAGTCCATAAGTCCTTTAGGTTCATAAAAAATATAATAAAATTATATCGTCGTTTGATCAATGAGTAGAAATGAGACGGGCCGGTTGGCGTGGTTAGTAAGATACCCTACTTTTTTTTCTTTTCTTTTCTTTCTAATTATCTATATTATGTATTTACAAGATAAAAGTAGTATGTTATATATCAGTTATCTGGCTTCCATAGTACAAGCTCAGCTTAGTTTGGGGACAGATGGCCGTGTGTGAGGAATGTCCCAGGATATTTATTTAATTTAATATAGCATCGCACTTACCGCGTTAAACCGCCTTATCAGCGCTCTGACCGTGGACTTCGCCTGCTGCGTGTGGGTAGGAGGAGCTCTCCTGATCACTTGTCTCTCACTCACGGCTCCGAGGATGCCTTCACCTCCAAGGTCTAAGGTCACTTGGCGGAGGTAGTCGATTGGTGGTACCTGGGTAATAAGATATTAAAGTTAATTTCTTCCCTTCATTTTCTTTCTTTAAAACGTTTATAGCTCAGTGGTTGAAAGTGACAAATGAGGTAGAGCATAGCGATGTGTCGCTCAGAGAGCAGCTCGACTGGGGAAGTACCTCCACCTTACAGAATACCGCAGCCAAATAACTTATAGTTGTGTTCCTGCGCGTGAGTAAGGTCGCCAGAGCTCATCGGGGAGGGGGGAAGGGTCGGCAACGCGCGAGTGATACGTCTGGTGTTGCAAGCGTACATAGGCTACGGTAACCGCTTACTATCAGGCGGGCCGTATGCTTGTTTGCCGACCAATGTTGTATATAAAACAATGTTTTGGTTTCAAAGAGCTTACTGAGTTAATTTGTTTGTTACCTTTTCACGCCTAAACCACTGAACCGATCGCTATGAACTTTGGTACGCATATAGCCTATGGTATGGAAAAGAACATGGGCTACTTTTTTTTCTCGAAGCGAAAGCTCGCATTACTATATTCTGTAGAAGCGCTACATTTCGTAGCGTAGTGCTACGTATACCGTAACAAGTATATAATGACGTAGCTTATATTTGCTACGCGTACTACGATTATGCTACGACATTTGCAGTGTGTGCTACAGAATTCTATGCAACGACGTAGCTGATAGATATTTGCTACGCCTACTGATGCTACGACGTTTGTAGTACGTGTGCTACAGAATTCTATGCAACGACGTAGCTGATAGATATTTGCTACGCCTACTGATGCTACGACGTTTGTAGTACGTGTGCTACAGAATTCTATGCTACGACGTAGCTGATAATTGCTACGCCTACTGATGCTACGACGTTTGTAGTACGTGTGCTACAGAATTCTATGCTACGACGTAGCTGTTAACACGTTCGGCCACATCATCTTTATCAAATCTATACTAATATTATAAAGCTGAAGAGTTTGTTTGAATGCGCTAATCTCAGGAACTACTGGTTCGATTTGAAAAATTCTTTCAGTGTTGGATAGCCTATTTATTGAGAAAGGCTATAGGCTACTTTTTATCCCAGAAAAACACAAGATACCTCGGGAACGCGTGTGAAACCGCGCGGAAAAGCTAGTCACTTAATAAAACTCTTAGTCAAATTGTCGATATTGATTTATTTTATTGTGTAATTACATTCCGTTATGTTAGAGAGAGAGAGAACAAGGAGTTAACTCAATACAAAATAAAATATACATATATTTTGCATATCACTACATAATACAAAACAAAGCCACGTCTATATGTCTGTCTAAACCATCAGACACTTTCTCATTTATTATTTATTTATTATGCACCAATTACATCCATTATGACAGGAATTTCCCAATTCAATGAAGTAAGTCATCTATATATTTTTGTATCCACTTCTTAATAAAAAAAAAAATAATAACAGCAAAACAGACAGTGCCTAAACTAAGCACCCTCGTAGCATACTGTGAATAGCACTGATTGCCTAAATTCAGAGACTGAGCATGAAAATAGGTCAATTAATAGTAAGGATTATGGTTTTTTTCAATTGATTTTCAACATACAATAGCCAGGTGGGTACTACAAAGTACCCTACCATAGTGAAAGTTATTCATTGCCAATTATATATACAGTGGTACCAACATAACCATTTCAACTGCAAAGCTTTGTTATGTTGGTTTCTGTTTAATTTACTTTGCCTCCTGGCTACTAACTGCCAACTCCTAATGTAGACAAAGAGAGTAACTTTATTTATTTATTTATAAATAAATATTCTGGGACATTATTCCTCACACACGGCCATCTGACCCCAAACTAAGCAGAGCTTGTGCTATGGAAGCCAGATAACTGATATACTACATATACTACTTTTCTTTTGTAAATACATACATATATAGATAATTTTACTTATTTATATTGCACAATATACACAGCAATACTAGCTCCTCCCCGGGATAAGAAGTAGATATATAACCTTCCTCAAGAATGGAATTTAAGAGAGGTAGAGCACAGCGATATGTCGCTCAAAGTGCAGCTCGACTGGGGATGTACCTTCACCTTACAGAATACCGCAGCCAAATAACTTATAGTTGTGTTCCTGCGCGTGAGTAAGGTCGCCAGAGCTCATCGGGGAGGGGGGAAGGGTTGGCAACGCGCAAGTGATACGTCTGGTGTTGCAAGCGTTCATAGGCTACGGTAACCGCTTAGCATCAGGTGGGCCGTATGCTTGTTTGCCGACTATGATGTTTACAAAAAAAAATGGGCTATACAAACGTAAAAATATTTTTTCAAATCTGACTGGTAGATCCAGAGATTGGCGCTTTCAAACAAAAAAAACTCTTCAGCTTTATAATATTAGTATAGATAATGTACAAAATCTAAAATGGCTTGACTGATTTGAATATTCTCTCAATAGGTACTGGGATGATAAAGAAAAAACCGGCCAAGTGCGAGTTGGATCCGCGCACCGAGGTTTCCGTACAAACTTCCATCGTTCGTCCATCACGGGAACTGCACAATTTTATTTATTTACCTTATTTGAGGTTGGTGCCAATTAAACTAGACCTCTAAATTGTATGAGCGCCGATACAGCTATCTTCACCTTAAATTAATTTTATTTTGATCTGTGGAACCATAGATAGCAAAATTGTGGTTAAACCGTTTAATAACCTGCTGTCTGAGCTATTAAAGTAGTTTTGGTCAAATCGAAATGTGAAATTGTGTTATACAGTACTGAGTCAAGAATTTAATGTTACATATTTACCGGTATTTACCAAAGATTTTTTTTTTACACTTTTCTACAATATGTGTGAGGAGGGCGATGGCTGCCACGTGCGTCATACTTACTTGGTGCTGCTTGTGGGGGCTGGTCTGCTTAAATTCGCTATCTATTTTTTTTACTAAGTCACTCATATTTTTTTTCCCTTATAACATAAAGAATGTCACTAGATAAATAATTTTATGTAATAAATCTGAGTTGGTTTTGAAAAGAGTAATTGTTGAGTTTGCCGGCTTATCTCAGCAAAAGCAATCTTCCAAACCGTGCGTTAGAGTCAGACTATTCCTAAGTGTTTGTGGCAAGTGCAAGGTCTATTTGAATAAAAAAAATACTTCATTGAATTTCACTAAACCATAGTTAAAAGAAAAGCATACGGTACGCCTGATGCGTAAGCGGTTACCGTAGACTATTGACGCTTGCAACACCACGAGAATTACTCGCGAGTTGTCGACCCTGCAAAAATCTCTTCACACCCAAGAATTGTAAATAACTATTTTTTTTTAATGAAATCTTCTGTATATATTTGTATATATAAAAGTAAAAAGTGACTAACTGATCCATCAACGCACAGCTTAAAACACTGAACGGATCGGGATAAAATTTTGCATACAGATAGCTACTATGATGTAGGTTAAGAAAGGATTTTTGAATTATTAATATTAGAAAAAGATGTATCCACTGTCATAGGACAAATAAAGATTTATTTATTTATAAAGGAGTTGGAACATTTTAGTATGGAGGTTGGCATACCACTCTATTAAATTTGTACAATCGCAAACAATGATTATGCCTTTCTAAATCGATAGAGATTTCAATAACAACAAAAAATGTCGTATAATGAAATATCCTAAAAGTTACGTTTTAATAAATCATTCTGATTAACGTGAATATTTTCTGTTTGAATTTTGGAATGCCGGTATTTCAAAAAGGTACAAGTAGAGATTTTAATTAAAATTCTTGGCTCTCTACTGTATAAATCTGAATGGACCAGACGATGCAGCTATAAAAGGATTTACGTACGGCATTTTGTGTTAACTTTTTTATTGAACCGTGTGTACGTATGGTAGGTACGTTTTATTATTTTGGTAGTACCAAATAAAATCTCCTTACTTTTTTTTTACTTTATATTTATGCTTGTGTAGCCGAAGGACGCCGCGGCAAAGTTCGTGGGTTCGAATCCTACAATGAGCTTGAGCTTTCAGAGAAGGAAAACATCGTGAGGAAACCATAGCACGGTGGTAGGTACTTTGTAGTACCCGCCTGGCTGGCTACCACCCTCAAGTTGAAAATCTATCGCCAAACACCTATTGGTGTGTTTCCATCATATATCCATAGTTTTTAAAACTGGACAAGTGCGACTCTGACTTGCGCACTGAGGTTTCCGTAAGGGTGCCATTTTTCCTTTTGAGGTACGGAATCCTATATAATCACAAATGACAAAAAGCTATATAGCCTAGAGGCCTGACGAAAATCATGTGGCATTGTGTGAGAGAGACAGCGACATTACTGATCTCAAGCGATGTTGTTATTCAAAATATCTTGAGTGAAGTGTGTAGGTACTTTATTCTATTCCGTCAATATTTTCTCGCACGTTTACCGACTTGTGTATAACTTCAACCCATGTTTTCCTCCACACAAGCGTGGTACTTACAAAATGAAGTCATTAAATATTCATATAACATGTGGTGTGGAGCGGCGGCCATTTTGAATAGAGATAGTTTTGTTGCGACCCCTTTTAACTGAATAAATTGGCACAGAAGAACCACTTATATACCTAAATTCTCAAGATTCGAACACGCACACATAGATGATTGCGCACTAAAGCTACTTGAGAAATCAGTTCTTCACAGGGTTTTCTTAAGTGAAGATTATTTTTTGGATCTGTGAAAAAAAATATAAGAAGACATATCTATACAAGATTAATTTAATCACGGCTAAAGAGAATTGGTTTTGTGCAAGTCTGTTACATTCTTAGCCTCATCATAAGTCTTTCCAGAATTGATGACTTTCTAACATTATTAAAAAATAATGTTTTTGATTTTTCATCTTAACATGGGTATACCATTAGGCCCGATTTACATAACCATTACAGGCCCACTAAAAAGGCCGCTCAAGCAATATTGCTAATGCAATTCATTTTACGAATTCTCGGCAGATCCTACTTATTTCAATATATTTTATGTTAAATAGTAACTACAAATAGTCACATATATATATATATTTAGATAAATTATCAATTACTAACTAATGTATAAAATATAATAAACTAACTAATATATACGTGTCTAGATATTTACAATTAAAAAGGGAAATAAAAACAAGAACAAAAAGTACACATCTTAATTTAAAACTATTTACAAAAAGAAAAGCTGATCTAAATCGCTGCCAGTTGGTAGTGTGCCCAGAACGCTAGCGGCATTGCCACGCTGTATGGCGATGCTAATCCTCTGGCCGAGGTATTCACCAGCCCTCTGGTCACGAGAAGCGTCGATCAGTCGCTTAGAAATATCGCGAAACATTCGATGGGCTCCTGACCCCCACGGCCCCAGCGTCTCAACCCCAAACGATTCAAAAATATAGCCCCCATCAAGGTTACTATATTTGCGCCGCTTGTGGTTTTCGGCACAGACTGCCGCGCCACCGGCCCTTTTGACAGTCTCTGGAAGGTGGGACGGTGCGAGAGTATATACAAGATTTGGTATTGATGAATCTGCCGTAAATTCGGAATTTTAATTGCAATAGCATTTTTGCTCGAGCTTCCTTTTCAGCCCCCCAGATCCAGCGCTTGAGTGAGTAGGTTCCTGCGGTGCGGGCAGGTGTCATGTGATGTGCTGTGAACTGTCAGTTCGATAGAGCTCTATAGTGCTGTTACGTCATAATCGTCAAATTATGCGCTAGCCCTGTAGTTATGAAGCAAGTTAAGTAGTTTTCGATAGAAATAAAATAATCATAATTAATGTGTAAACCGAATGTCACGAACTTTGTCTATGAATATCGTAAGCACAAAGTTGTCTATGTGTGCGTGCTGATTTCAAAGACGGCGATGTGAAAACTTCTGTACACATCTATTTTGCGTTGAGTAGGGTCCGAAATATTACGTGTAATTTTGATAAAATAACGTAAACTCAGCCGTGGACAACACGTTGAAAGCTGTTGAGCAAAATTTTGTGCTTATATCTAGAATTAATAGCTTCATACAATGTTGTAAATTGTTTTGGTTGGCAGGGTTGCCTAAATATTTTGTTGGGTAAATGTTATTATTAAACTAGGTCCTAAACATATGGGTGAATATGTATTTGGGGAGCCTTAGGCCTTATCCAACTTTGGACTAATAAGTTAATGTTCGTTTTGGAACTTGATTACCGTTCATTAACCGACTTCTTTTATGTTTATACTATATTTCTTCACGGCCATCTGACCCCAAACTAAGCAGAGCTTGTACTATAGAAGCCAGTCTATGTAACTCTTACAGTCGGCCAACAGACACATCTAGACAGAGCAATCGTGCGGGGTGTGCGGGGTGAAAGCGGGGAAAGGCGGTAGCGAGCCCAAGCTACCATACACTCGCTTGGGACACAATGGAGCAATTACGAATGCCTATACAAAGCGGCATTTCGCGTGGTAAGGTGTGGTACGGTGATGAAACCTGTTGGCAAACACCTACCGGTGTGCTCCGGCAGCTCCACTTGCGAGTCAGTGCCATCTAAGTTTCGTGTAAATTGACTGAAATATTGACGACTAACTGTCCCCCGCGGTTTCACCCGCGTTCCCGAGGATATAAGTAGCCTATGTCCTTCTACATACCATAGGCTATCTGCGTACCAAACTTTATTGAGATCGGTTCAATGGTTTAGACGTGAAACGGTAACAAACAAACTCACTCTCGCATTTATAATATTAGTTAGGATTAGGATAGTTGGGATTTGGATTAGGATAGGATTAGGATGATCGTTGATGTTGTCTTATATTTGCTTATTAAAAAGAAATATAGGCGTATATTCTCTGCTACCCATGCGCAACCAGGGCGGGTAGCTAGTCTATATATATCAAAATCCTGACTCACTCACTGACTGACATTTCAATGCCCAGCACAAACCTTTGGAGGTAGAATGCTGAAATTTTACACAGAGGGACTGTGCAAAATTTCAGTTTTGTAATTTTCCTTTTATGTTGTAGACATGGAATAAGGCCAGACTTTTTGAAGTTGAAAACTTGCAGGTGAAACAACAGGACAGAAAACTAGTATAGAATCTGAGATTATATTAATTAAAACAAGTATTTACAATCAATGTATAAAATACAAACTATGATATATAGAAAACATCCTCAAAGCCCTCGCTGCTGTCGATAGGCAAGGTTCCCAACAGGCTGGCAGCGTTCCCTTTTTGGATGGCCAAGCTTATGCGTCGGTCACCCGAAGCCTCGATGGGCTTGGATGATAAAATCTGAACAAATCGGCGAGCCTCGAACTCCCACGGACCCAAGGATTCTACCGCGAATGGCATGAACAAAAAATTAGGACCAAGACAAGCGTATTTCTTTTTGGATTATTATTATTATATAGTAAATCAGTCATCTGGTTTCCATAGTACAAGTTCTACTTGTTTGGGACCAGATGGCCGTATTTGAGGAATATTCCAAGATATAAAATATATTTAACGCAACAAAATTAAGTAAAATTAATATAATATATAAGGTATTTTCGTTCATGCCATTCGCAGTTGAAACCATGGGTCTATGGGGGTTCGAGGCTCGCCGATTTGCTCGGATTTTATCATCCAAGCTCATCGAGGCTTCGGGAGACCGACGGGCTGGGAGCTTTTTCCGCCAACGCATAAGCTTGGCCATCCAAAAAGGGAACGCTACCAGCCTGTTGGGAACCTTGCCTATCGACAGCAGCGAGGGCTTTGAGGATGTTTTCTATATATCATAGTTTGTATTTTTTACTTTAATTGTAAATATGTAAATAAAATCTCATATATAAGGTCCTAATAAATGAAATACAGTCCTTTTGAGGGATGATAGTATAGGTCATAAGTATTCCGAAAATGATAAAATAAAAATATTCGGTCGTAATTTTGATGAAAAAAAACCCCTAAAATTGTACTTCATCACTACTAAGCATTAATTAAAACCATTTACAGCATAATCAGTGGTAAAATTATGTATTAAAAAATACATTTAATGCGATATTAAGATGTCCAGTGATTTCAAAGTTTCAACGAACATAACTTTTGAACGCAACACGTTAGAGAGACACGGGGGCCGTCGTTGAAAGCGTAAGCGCTGCGGATTTTTCAGCAGCAATGGAGCGGTGGAGTGGAGAGCAGCGCGCTTTTGCCGTCGAGGCGTACATTTCAAGTGGATTTTCGGTATCTAAAGCACGTCGTCAATTTAATAATCGTTACGATATTCGTCGATTACGTGATGGACCATCGGTCAACCTCATTCAATCTTGGGTAGCAAAGTTCAGAGCTACAGGATCAACATTAAACAGACCCAGACCAGGACCTTATACCAGCGGTAGCCACGGACGAAAATGTTGAACGCGTTATGGTTTCTGTGACTGAAAATCCCCGTTTATCACTTCGCGCACGTTCATCGATATTGAGAATTACAAAATCAACCTTACAGGTTATAATGCGAAAAAAACTCAAGTTTCATCCGTATAAAATTCAAATCGTTCAAGATTTACATGATTCTGACTTTGCATTAAGAAAAACTTACGCGGATGTGATGTTGTCGAGATTTCGTACTGCTACTCGTATGGGTAACATATGTTTTTGTGACGAAGCCCATTTTTACATTGGAGGATATGTGAATAAGCAAAATTTCCGTTACAGGGATATCCACAACCCATGAGATATGTAAAGGCTCTTGATCCTTTACATAAACCTAAAGTTACAGTCTGGTGTGATCTGCCATCAGGGCCTTATTTCTTTGAAAACCAACGCGGCCAAACTGTAACTATAAATTCGATGAGATATGCCGAGATGATACATGACTTTTTTAGACTGGAACTACAGAATAGTCTATACTTCAACCGAAACACGTGGTTCCAGCAGGATGGGGCCACAGCTCACACTGCTAATGTGTCCATGAACATAGTGCGGTAGCTATTTCCTGAAAAAGACATATCCCGAAACGGCACTATACCGTGGCCATCCAGTTCACCAGATTTAAGCCCTTGTGACTTTTTCTTATGGGGATACTTAAAATCCGTCGATTATAAAACAAATCCGAGCACTGTGACACATCTCAAAGAAAATATTCGAGCCGAAGTCAGCAGGATTCCCCAGTCGCTCTGTAAACGCGTGTTTGAAAACATGCGTGCTAGACTCGAAGAGTGTGTAAGGCTCGATGGTCGGCATTTGGTGAACGTGGTTTTCAAAAAATAAAATTCGCATTTATTTATTATTACTAACAATAAACATTTTTTATATTAGAGGTGCAGTTTTTATTTTTTACAAAATTCTAACTTTGAAATCTGCCACTGGACACTCGTATATAAATAAAAATGAATCACCGAAATGTTTGTACGCGCATAACATCCAAACGACTGCACCAAATTGGATAAATCTTTTTTGTTGTGTTTGTTATTGTCATGAAAAGATTTGTATAATTTAAAAAATATACCGGGAATGCGTGTGAAGCCACGGGGAACAGCTAGTATAATATAATATTTTGATGCACATACAATTTTAATAAAACCTAAGAGCTATATTTTGTAATTATTGAAAACACTAAACAATTCTTTCATATTTCGAACGAAACAAGAAAAGGTTCGATTCCTTCGAAATAATATTTTTTTCCAATAATCCCTCGTTTGTACCACTGTGCGACTCCAATTGTTCTTATTTACTTTTGACAAAGCGCGCGTAGATCGATTCTCTGAATGGCGGACTTTCATTCGTCTGGAATAGGATTATTTGAAACTTGATAATAGTGTAGGCAGACGAATAAAAGTATTACAATGTAGTTATAAATTCTCTTTTGACGTTGGACTTTTTGGCGGGAACATGCAAAGTGACGTTTGGTTTTTTTATAATTTTATTTAATGTAATCTTGTATTTTGAATCTCTGGTGTTTCGGACTTTTTGACGGGAACTTGCGAAGTGACTGCGTTTTCGTTTTATTTTCATGAAATCGGTGTATTTTGAGTTTTATTGAATGAAATTGGTAGTGCTTTGTCCAATAAAGATCAATATAAGTGCACGAGTGAAGTGAAATTAAATGAATGCGTGTATCGTGACTTTTCATGTTGTCTCAAATAGTCCATGAAAAGTTTTAATAAAACAGCCTCCATTTTACTAAAACCTGACCGACTTGACTTGACTATATGTGTACTAGATTTGGTTAGGGATGCACAGCTCAAACCACTGGACGGATCGGCCTAAAATTTTGCATACAGATAGATTGCAGAAGAAAGGACTTTTGAAAATTCCACCCCTAAAGGGGTAAAATAGGTGTTCGCGGGTGAAACTGCGGGGCTTACTTATTATTATTATTAGCTAATCTCATAGACGTATTAATATATTTTTAAAGAATTGTAACGTAGTAAAAAACGGGTCTTTAATTATTTAATTTTTATTAAATATTTTCATTTTCATTCGATTATTCAATCGGTTTATAAATTAATGTTTTTCCTTGATTAATTGTCTGTAGCTTTCTATTATCTATACGGTTCGCAGCCAATTAATCAATGGTTCCAATATTAAGTGTTTCTTTAATTTATTTATCAATTATTATTGAAACATTATATTTGCCTATTGATTTTTAATCGATTGATCGATATGTTTCCGAACGTAACTATCTCTTGAGACTGTTTTATTGTCTGTGGCCTCGGTTGTCCTCGAAGTTACAGCCAGTAGATCAGTCCCATATTTATTTGGCATTCATAGGGGAATTAGGGAATCGATTTTGTCGCATATTTGAAAGAAACTGGATTTAATTAATTTATTTTTAGTTCGATATTTGCAGTCGAATAATCGATTAATTTTATATGATCTTGGTTTTGAGGTTGATTTGCTGTCTGTACCATAGTCATGGAAGTTGCGGCCGGTGAATCAATTTTATGTTTGGTTCACTAAATAAACTTTAAAATTGCATAAATAAATTAATATATATATTTTATTCATATAAATTGATCGTTTGTTCGAATGATTTGGTCAATGGATCGATTCGGTTTTCGGACGAAACTTTGTGTTGTCAGAGAATAAATAAATTTTGGACATCACCTATTTACCCATTATTTTTCAATTTTAGTTGCATATACTATTTTTTTATATAGAAATGATTTAATGTTTGCTTATCAAACCTTATTATATTTTTCAAAAGTCACGTTGGGTTGTTTCTAAGTATTCAAAGTACGTTTCTTACCTTTGTTGTGAGTTCAATATCGTCAGATTGTCCCCTTAAAAGGACAATATTCTCGCCATATTCTGGGATTATTTTTAGTTCCTTAACCCTTGGTGGTGCTCCTTGGATAGGACAAAGAGTTATTTCTTTCATGTCTCACGATGCGACGCGTGAGCATATATTTTATTTCAAGCCAGTTTAACCTTTGATAATGGTGAGTATTACTACAAGTGCTCGAAGTGTTCCCTTCTATTAAGGGTTTCGATCCTTAATTTTGGTGGTTTTTGTTTAAGCTTGGTGCAATCGCATCGGCCGGCCAACGTCGCGTGGCGTGGCATTCGTTATGACGACAGACGTGAAATTAATTACAAGCCTCCTTGGCTTTTACCAAGGTACGTTACTTACTATTAAGGCATATTTGTGTTTAAATCCAGAATTGTCCAACTTCATTGGTCAAACTGTGAAAGATTCCATGAGGTCTCATAGGTTAGGTACATGTGGGTTCTTCATGTTATTATCAAGGAGTATATTCCCTTAATTTGTTAATTTATTTGCCAGGTTATAGTCGTTAAACCTAAATAAATATTAATTCATGTTAATATGTCTATAAATTCATGTGGGGGGTTAGATTTTCCCATCTACACTCCTATTATTATGTGACTGTAATTGAGGACTTTGTGTCCATTGCAGGAGGTTTTTCTTTTCCGGGATACTACGAGGGTTTTTTTCTTTCCGGGATACTACGAGGTTTTTTGTTTCGGGATACTACGAGTCTACTACTTCTTCTAATACTTCTTATACTACTTTTTCTGCTGCTGCTACTTTTTATACTGCGGGAACCTACCGGGTCCTACAGCTGGAAGGAGCAACGAAAGGTTTTATAATATATATATATTAAATAACATTAATCTGAACATTATGGTATAGTGGCCGTTTCCACTATTGGCGTCCAATTAATTTTAATGAATAACTTAGTAATGCAATTCATCTCAGGTAACCCACAATCTTTCTCCTTCTGAGAAGCTAGGGCATATATTAAATAAACTTCTACTTTAAAACAAATTGATTATACTATTCTGAACCGGTAAATTGTGTTTTATTTTCATCAGGGGTACCTTTTAGGGAACGCAACGGACAAGGGGGGGGGGGGGGGTTAAAATCCGTTACGTTACAGAATAAAACAACCCACGACTAACGTCTAAGAGTTGTACTGAAAAATATCGATTTTGTCTAATTTTAAACAGCGCCGGCCCTCCGTGTGTTATATGGGATGAGGTGGGGACAAAACGGGATGAAGGGAGGGAGGGGGGCAGTGATGAGTAAGTGACCCAAGTAAAGTAATCTTTGTAAGTAATTGTTATTATTTTTAAGTATGATGGTTTTTATTTCGTTAGATTTTAAGATTTAATTGTATGAATATAAAAAAGGTATTCCATTAAATGTTGTGGTTTACATTTACATTAAATGTTGAGCCCTTACATCTATACATATAAATATATCTGTACCTATAAGGTCGTGGGTTCGAATTCTACACTAAGCTTGAGCTTTAGTGAAGGAAAAGGTGAGGTACAGATGAATTCTTAGTCACTGGCAATACTTGCAGGGGTGGAAGTACTCATCAATATGAGCATCTTTTACTATGGGGCCAACTCTGATATCGCGTAAAATAAAACGGTTGCTTCATACATTTTGGTCGAAGATATTGAACTTTTGTATGGAACAGCTGATAATTCTTTCGTGATTTCACAATTAGTCTCATAATAAAAGTTGTTAATATTGATAAGTACTTCTACCCCTGGATGTATTGCCAGTGACTAAAAATTTACCCAGTATAAAGTAAAATTAAAAAGTGTACTTACTTGATAAAACAGTTGGTATTCAGTGTCGGTCAGCCTCAAAGCGACTTCTTCAGGAAAAACCAGTAGTCTCCTCAGGGAGGCTAGTTCTTCAGAGCTGGTGTCGTCAGGTACTGATGAACCTGGTATGAGGACATCGTGTTAGTTATTATAATTTACTGAGAAGCGAGGTAAAAAAATATGTGCGGTTGGAGGAACGAACAAAACAGTTTTTTGTGTTTTTATTTTTTGCAATGTTTGAAAGTCTCATGGAGGGGGCATAGCTAGTGACGTCAAATGCGTAACGCTTTTTCCTTACGTGACCATTTCTGCAAGTAAATTGAGAACCGGAACTTTTTTTTAATCAGTTAATAAAATACATTAGTTCTCATAGAAACAGTTGCATGTCTAAAGGCGACGGTAGCTGCTTATCAGGTGGACTGTCTGTCTGTTTATCAGGCCTAATAAGAGAGGTAGAGCATAGCGATATGTCACTCAAAGAGCAGCTCGACTGGGGAAGTACACCCACCTTACAGAATACCGCAGCCAAATAACTTATAGTTGTGTTCCTGCGCGTGAGTAAGGTCATCGGGGAGGGGGGAAGGGTCGGCAACGCGCGAGTGATACGTCTGGTGTTGCAAGCGTTCATAGGCTACGGTAACCGCTCACCATCAGGCGGGCCGTATGCTTGTTTGCCAACCATGTTGTATAAAAAAAAAATTAGAAGCCGGGGTACAGTTGAGTATTGAGGTCATTTGATAGTCATTACATTTCAAGTTATTTTACCATTCAATAAAGTAACTTGATAAACTTCGAATATAGAAGCGGACAATCTAGGAAAGTTGCTCGTGCATCGCCGGCGCAAGTTGGTAATTTGTTTCTGATACATGTTTGAAATAATAAGGTATGAAAAGTTATGGTATACTTTGCCTGCAATTTTACTTGAACGAATTGAAGTTTAATTTCTTAATTATTTAATTTGATTATTAAGGAAAACGAAGTAGATGAATCTAAATTGTTCCTGATTCACTCACTGATTGAGTCATCAATACAAACAAACTCGTGAACCTCCAAAGTTCAAATTTTGCACCCCAAAGGGACCCCTAAGGGGCTACAATAGGTGATTGCGGATAAAACTGAGGGGCGGCAAGCTATTAATGAATACAAAGCTGGCGATTATATTAATAATAAAGGAGTTTTCACCTCGCGGTTTCACCTACTTTCTAGAGTTTAAACATCTACAAAAACTTTCGCATTGTAATATACAAGGTGGAGAAAACGGTCGATCATTAAATGAAACCAGAGCTTTATCTCGTTGTTTTTAAACCGTATACAAAAAATAATTGAAATACATCGAGTAGTTTAGCCACAGTAATTAATTTTCGTTTTATCAATTTTACTCATTACGTACATGCCTAACAAATTCACAAGGCTGGACAATAACCCGAGCAAATGCGCTACCTCCATTTCTCTGTCTAACACGTTATGCGAGACAAAGAAAGCGTATCGCCCGCACCACGTTCAAGGTCGCACCTCTTACAGGTCAGTGACGATATAATTATACATGATGTTGTATTTTGTTTACGTTTCAAAGGTATTTATTTTCTTTGATTTTTGATTCTAAAATCGTTTCCAACTGTAATAATGCACATGTAACGATAGTGTTTAAATTTAATGATCGACCGTCATATCCACCTTGTATATACTTGAAAGTTAATAAGAATGAGATAACAGAAAGAGAATGAGAAGGAGTTCTTAAACACTTACCATCATCATTATCAATTCCATGCCCCGACGAGCCACCGCTTGGGCCTGGTTTGGACCCCTCTCGCATTTCACAAAACACTTTACACAGTAAAAAGTGTTTATACACTACACACTAACACTACACACTAACTGAAAGAACTCCATCTATCGGTAGATTTCATTATATACACAGATTATTAATATCTGGTTGTTTGTCATTTTGCATTCTTGATGTCTTCATTTATCTGTAAAGAAGATAAATAGGTTAAAATATGTTTTAAAGTAGGTAAAGCTGTAGATTGGTAATGATGCGGAGGGAATAAAATATGAATGAATGAAATATTCTTTACTAGCCCCGCGGTTTCTCCCGCGTTCCCCAGGGATCCTATGTTTTTCCGGGACAAAAAGTAGCCTATGTCCTTTTCCATACCATAGGCTATCTGCGTACCAAATTTCATCGCGATCGGTTCAGCGGTTTAAGCGTGAAAAGGTAACAAACAAACAAACTCACTTTCGCATTTATAATATTAGTTAGGACAAATAAGATTATTGTATACAGGAGAAGTATAGACATATAAAATTAAGAAAAAAAAATATTATGCCTATCTTTATCCCACAACTCTTGATTATATTAGTAAATGACTATTAATAAGTATGTGTATTCTTTTTTTTTTTCTTGTTTTATTAATAATATTTATTGAAGTGAAACTTCTTTATCGACGATGGGAGAAATTTTTGTAGCAAATCGTCACGTTTTTCGGTTACGCGCCATGTTGCTTTTATTATGTTTTCCCGTATTTTGGAAGGCAAAGGGTTCTAGCTCATACAGCCTAGCCATTTATCTTATTTATCTTCTTAGTTTTGAATTAATGTCTGACATCTTAAAATATAAAGGTATGAAGTTAGCTAGCGAAAAACATTGGTTGCCATGGCAACCAATATTTTTTAGTAAGCGTTACTTCCGTCAGAATTTTAATCAGGGACTTTTCAGAAGTTTCACTTCTACCATGTGTGACTTGCACACACACACACTTTTATTTACAACAAGTATATACAATCAATGTATAAAATACAAACTATGATATATAGAAAACATCCTCAAAGCCCTCGCTGCTGTCGATAGGCAAGGTTCCCAACATGCTGGCAGCGTTCCCTTTTTGGATGGCCAAGCTTATGCGTTGGCGGAAAAAACTCCCAGCCCGTCGGTCTCCCGAAGCCTCGATGACCTTGTATGTGTATATATTTTGTGTCGATGTCAGTGACTAAATCACGCCGTAAATTAAATTTGGTACTTTTTAGCGACATCTATTAACTACGCAAGAAACTTATACTACCAATGGATTGATGGCGCCACAAGATTCTCCATCGCGCTATCGAAGTTAACTGAGCACTGCATATATACGAATTTTCAATGTCAACAGCTGGACCGCAGGTCCACAGACACGGTGACCTAGCCTGGTGGATTACCATCCCTTTTCAATGGAGGAGTTTACCACCTTGGTTTTCAATATTGGTAACCCTGACGTGATGAATAGATTAGATTATATCTTGGATTTTGGATTAACATGACAAATGAGTCTTGACCCTAGATACTAGAGATACACACATGTCTGTTTGTCAATTGGCCTGTTAAGGAAATAAGGCATTCAAAGTACGCACCACCAAAGATGTCAAGAAGAGCCACCTCTAACCTAAAAGAACTAATCCCCCTTATTCAGACCTGCTCGGTTGTGATCTCGATACGGAAGATGAACCAATTGTGTAGTCTACTGAATAGGATGGCACCAGCATTTCAGACTTCCATATGAAATGAGGCAGTCGATCGGTACACGATTGCGGTAAATGAATTTTGCGACGAACACAGCATCAGCCTAAATTTAACGAAATAAAATCGTTCTCTCCGATCGAAATGGCAACCAAATGGGTCTGAATAAGGGGGAATATCGATATTAATTAATTCCACGGTACTTCTTCTGGAGTGAATTCTAGTAATCCATCCTAAATTACAACATTTATATTCTTATGTTTTTTCCCGGTAAAGCTTATGAAACTGAGTATGTAATTCTCTCGAAGTATAATGTATAGGTGAAGTTTTTATAACCTTACACCTTGTAATTAGGTGTTCACTCAAAACAAAAAGTAATAAATTACCCAACGCTTGTGGGTTTGACGTCGTGAGCAGGGTTGGCAAAAATAACGAGAAATGATGATTTTAAAATAAATTATACTCAGTATTCTTTAGTGCAAGAGATTTGTAAAATATATATGTCAAACTAGAGGATTTTATGCCAGGGAACTATTTTTGTAATAATTTAAATTTTCATACATAACGTCAGAATGAAATCTATCTAAATGTGCCTTTTTAAAATTTAAAATATTTTTGTCTCCTATTTTACCCATCCAAATGACTTGAAAATATTAACAGACAAAGATCTAATACAAAGGAAACTATTTTGATACTTTTCAAATTCATTCTTGAAATAAAATTTAAACGTGTTTTTTTTACTATGAAATAGCCTTTGTTCCTTCTCTCTCTCGCCCATTTGTTCAGTGCGGGACAGGGATATTTGCGTATATCGTCACCTTAAGACAAAAACAAGATCAATCCACGTGCACGAGTGGAATGAAACGAATGGGTATCAGGCTGTCTCAAATTCGTGACAAATTTTAGTAGAATGGGCATTATTTTACTAAAACCCGACTGACTTATACGGCTATGTAAAAGTGATATACCTAATGTGTTAAGATTTTTTTTAATACAACTTGACATTGGCTAAATTCACAAGTCATGTGATGCTATTATAATATAAACGCTACAAAACTCTCTCTCTCTCTCTCACACACACACATAGACAGACAATTTCATTCTTCTTAATATTTTCTGTTATAAATTGTAATATTCTGTAATGTATTGTAAATATTTCTAAATCTATTTGTCTGCAAACCCTACGTATTCCGGCTTACCCTGAACTTGGTATCTCATTAGAACAAATTATTTGTAACTCAAGAGTTTAACCAATTCCCCCTATGGTATAACTTTTATTATTTTATTATCTAACCCGAAAGTATTTTTACAATGTAATAAAAGATTTAAAGAAATATTATTGCCTGTGATATAAAAATCAAGTAGTCATTTATTTATCTACTACCTGTTTCCCGCGGTTTCACTTGCATTGCCGGGATAAAAAGTAGCCAATAACCTTCCTCGAGAATTGGGTTATTAAATGCAAAAATAATTTTCAAATCCAACTGGTACTTCGAGAGATAAGCGCTTTCAAAGAAACAAACAAAAGCTTTCGCTTTATTAAATATTAGTAAAGATATATAGATGGATGTAGTCCCACAGTCATTGAAAGATCAGTTCCACAATGTAGTACAACAACTATCTCATAACGCAATACAATCATTTTAATGAAATATATAACGATTAATTGGATACAGACGGATTAGATTTATATTACACAGAATCCGCCATTATTTAAATTATCAAATTTAAGGGTTAACAACCTATGTAAAGTTTCAACAAGCTATAATATGTCATGTGTACATTGGAATAGAATTATTTTTGCAACAACAGTAATAATGTACGTAGCATAGACCTCGTTATTATTATTCCCAATGGAGGTTTCTTATTTAAGCTGGGCCCAAAGCAAACCCTTCGCTCCCTTGATAGTCAACACTATCACATACACCCCGTCCCTTATTTCCCGCATCCGTAGGCCTAGGCACGCCCTCAGCGAACCAGACGATGCCACCACTTTAGCTCAAATCGAGGCTGACGAAGCCCGAAAACAAATACAAATGCGCAACCGACAACCAAGATTTCGTCCTCGCCGGCGAGGACCGTCGCGACGTCCCTCTCAGTCTCGTCCCGTTTAAGCGGCCCGAGCTGCATATTAGCAATCCGACCGATCCCCAAATAATTATAATTGTTTGCATGCTAAATCCTCCCTCATTCCCCAGGCAACGTCCTGAGCCGAGGTCGAGCCCCACAGGGGGCACCCTCAGGCTACCGTTGCCCAAAATTATTTAGTTTTAGTTTTTAGTTTTAAGTAGCGGTTGAGAGCCCTCAGCGCTCACCGCAAAAGTCCGCGTAACGGTGGAAGAAGGTCCCCTGGACCCACCACCTTCCTGTTCCAGTCCAAAAAAAAAAAAAAAAAACAAACCCTTCGCCAACTGGACGCAAAATACGACTCCACATTGTGTATGAAATACTTTATAGTGTTGGGACAGTGTCGATGGATTATGTCGATAAGTTACTATTTATGAAAAGTCAGCACACGATAAATTCTTAAAAGTTACAAATTAATAGTTAGTTAGTCTAAATTCTAGTTACATAATCACGAGATTATACATAATTAAGTAGGTTATTATCCAAAAAGGGAACGCTGCCAGCCTGTTGGGAACCTTGGCTATCGACAGCAGCGAGGGCCTTGAGGATGTTTTCTTTATAGTTTGTATTTTATACATTCATTGTAAATACTTGTTGTAAATAAAAACTATTAAGTAGGTATCTCATCCCGACTCGAAGTACTATCATGGCTATTTTAATAAAAGTCCCATAGAAAACTAAATACCAAAAATGTAATTATCTTTCAGTAAGTCTACGTTACAAACATTATCGCCTTTATCGACAATCGATTGAGCACATCACTATGAATATTTAGCCGAGAGCGAGAAATGTATCTAAAAATATTTCGTACTTTTTTCTTTTCTTTACATCTAAAGGGTCTTTTTGTGGTTTCAATTGAAAAAGCAGTTTTATTTTTGTTAATAATTAATGTACGGCACTATTTTTGCTTTTATTCGTGACTCCGTTCATTCTCCCTTACATGTAACAACATCTATCTCTCTTTGTTCGCATTACTGCGCAAATAACTCGAGAACCTGTTGTGGTTTCCGAATTTTGATACGGTTACAAATTACCTTGGGAGTTCATAAAGCATAATTGCGTAATGACCACAGGTAACTGAGCAATAACAATTTTATTTTATTTTGTTTACTTAATGGTAACAAAATCTTTATCGTGCCTAGTTTCATAAATTAGGCTCTGTACTTGGCCGACTTTAAATTTGAATTCGGGCCTGGATTTTCAACTTTAATTTAGTGAAAATTTTGCCTCAATCCATTTTATAGTTGCATAAAGCCGGTGTTTCATTGCGGCGTAGGATATGCACGCCAAAGCTACGCGCGTCAGCTGCGTGGTTCTACGCGTGTATCTACCTTTCCAATACAGCAGATGTGGTGCACGGCTATTGTCCTCCCTCCCATTCTACCGACCACCCACTTACGCCACAAAACTATGAATCAGCGTGCCGCATGGATGTATAGTGCACGTCATGGGGCTACGTGGGTGACCATCGACATGATATGGACGTTCTATTTATTAGTAGAATGCTTTTTTTTCTTTTTATACTATTTAGGTGGCAAACAAGCTTACGGCCCACCTGATGGTAAGCGGTTACCGTAGCCTATAAACGCTCATAACACCACGGGCAAAGAAAATACAATATTATATTTTCCCTGCCAGGGGCCATCACGCGTTGCCAACCTTGAGACATGAAGTTGTTAAGTCTCCTGTACCTATAATTTAACCGGCTCCCATACTCTCCTAACCGAAACACAGTAATACAAGTGCACTACAGCTATTTCGTGGCGGAATTAGATATGGTGGTAGTACTTCCCCAGGCGAACTTTGCACTAAGAGACCTACTAGGTACCTTGCAAAAGGTTCAAACCTTTGTTGAAAACAGTCATAATTATGAAAATAATATATCGACAAAAATATATTATCGATCCAATATGTAGTCGCATCCCTCATCCCTATCAGAGATTAACGGATACGCGTAACATTGAGTGAGCCGATTATTATGCAGCTCCCCGCTCCTGCGCACATCAGTTAGTTGACAGAAATATTTGCATAGCGACTGAATAGGTATTAGGTGTCTATTGAACAAAAAAACGTAACCTTATTGAGTTTCTTGCCGGTTCTTCTCAGTTGAAGGCCGACATCCGAACCGGTGGTAACTTAGTAATTTCGACCTTCATATGTGCCGCCCTCCTTGGGCCCAAACTGAATAAATGGCTTTGACTTTGACTTTGATTGGATATCGCATCCGTGCGTAGCGCGGTCGTAGGTCGCAGTGGATGATTCCACCCACATCTATTTATCTATCTATACTATTTCTACTATATACTATACTATCTATCTATACTAATATAATAAAAGAAAAGCTAATCGCTAATCTCTGAAACTACCAGTCGGATTAGAAAAAATATTTTTGCATTTGATAGCCCAATTCTTGAGGAAGGTTATAGGCTATTTTATATCTCGGGAAACAGGTGAAACCGCGGGGAACAGCTAGTATTATAATAAAGCAGAAGAGTTTTTTTGTTTGTTTGAAAGCTTTGGAACTACCAGTCGGATTTGAAAAAAATATTTTCACATTTGATATCCCAATTCTTGATAAAGGCTACTTTTTAACCAGAAAACGCGGGTGTGACCGTGGGGCACAGCTAGTTTACATAAGCGAAGATATGTACAAGTGCGTAGCGTACCCGTGTACAACAATGGAACTACGGCTTTATATGCATACAAACAAAACCTTTATTATAAAGTAGTTTGAAATGAAACAGTTATAAACTGTGCTGCACAAAAAGCTAAGTTACGAAACGGTAAAAGTTTCTGCACAAGTGGGTTTAAGTTTGTGTTGAATTGGTTACTTAACTCTGCTTGGCATAAGAAGTTTTGGGTTCTATTTTTAGGTTAACTAAGGTACTTATAAATGCAGAGTTATTTTTAACCTCGCAACTTTTACTGTCACAAAGACAGGGAAATAAGCTCTCATTATGTAACGAACGATCAAAAAACCTATACTTCTATACTAATAATATAATATAAGCAGAAGAATTTGTTTGTTTGTTTAAAGGTGCTAATCTCTGAAAATTCTAGTCGGATTTGAAATATTCTTTTTGCATTGGATAGTCCAATTCTTGAGGAAGGTTAAAGTTTATTTTGTATCCCGGGAACGCGAGTGAAACCGTGGGGAACAGCTAGTATACATATCAATGAAGGAATAGTGTCCCAGAATATTTATTTTATTTTATTTAAATATGTTTTAATAAAAGCTAAGACTGTCTTTAGCATAACTTGGAGTTTAATTCCATATCTGAACGATTTTCAACAGTCTACAATTCAAACAATGATGACCTTGTACTAAATTAGGCACAAAAGGGAGCGAGGTGGTCGCGGATCATGAAAACAAGGTGGTAAATGAGCGCATATGAGGTATGTTCGGCTTTTTTTACGTAAATATTAAATAAAATTTGTTAAACACTAACCGACAATGTGTTGATAGTAAAATTGACAAATAATATTGTTTGCTGGATGTATTTTTTATCATAATTGTATAATTTACACCCATCCGATAATGATTTATGCAAAGCAACAATATTTGTAAAGATAAACAAATATTTTTTATTAGCAAAGTATAAATCTACATAGTATAAAACAAAGTCGCTTCCCGCTGTCTGTCCCTATGTATGCTTAGATCTTTAAAACTACGCAACGGATTTTGATGCATTTTTTTTAATAGGTAGAATAATTCAAGAAAAAGGTTTTCGTATATAATTTGTCAAGTTTTTGTATACATTGGCTAAAATATAATGATATTTGTTGGAGGTGTCGGAAAAAATAAGCCGTCTGCGAGCTTTCAACGGAAACGCTGCCTAAACCCTTTGAGATATAACAAAATGATGTATAGTGGAATTGTGTATCTTATATAGGTCTACAGAAAAGTCTGCGATGACATATGTCTATCACTTAAGGATAACATACTATATCCATTTAAATACTTAAAAAAATGGGCAATTATAAAGCGGTAATTGGTAAGCTATTTACACAAATACGGTATTAATCCTTATCATTTTAAATAAGTTAGAGGCTTTAAGCATTTCATGCACATTATTTTACTCTTTTACATCATATAATTTAAATGAATATCTTAGGAGCTATCGTAAATAAAAAATTACGCGCGAGAAAACAAATTCAAGCGGTCTCGCTCGCACCAACCGCAATTGAGATGTTTATATTTATTTTACTTTATAGTAACTTTTCTTTTACACCATCGAACAAAGAACAAGGAAAAATAACGTTGTATATATTTTTTATGCTCTGATGTCGTGACTAAATAGAAGTAGCTACCCAGGGGAGTTTGCACACCCCTTTTTTGTGTACTCTTGCGACCTCTAAGCTAGGCTGTGGTCGTTATTTTGTTTATTTATAGCATTATACTTATGTTGGTTTTATACTCTGTGGAATTATATAATATTTTTGAATTGTGCCTTTCTCTTTGAAGCCTACTCCAAAGAGGCGACTACCTAAATAAACGAAGTATATTTTTAGTAAGTAATATCATGTAAATGGGTTATGAATTATTGGAATTTTAAATATATCTATACATATAAATATATATAATATTATAGTTTGTATTTTATACAATTATTGTAAATATTTTTGTTGTAAATAAAATTTATCTTATTTTAATGAAAATGAATGACTAATGTATTTCTAAGTGCAAAAATCGAGGATTGGTGGAAACAATTCGGCTGATTTTGTTTAAATATTTTTTTAAATCCGATAGTTTTTATGAAGAGAAAAAATTGGAAAAGTTGTGTGGAAAATTTGAAAATTCGGGAAAAATGGAAAGTATTGGATTTTTGTATGTACTTAAGACACTGATATTTTTACGTTTGATAACCAGTTTATTGAGGAAGGTTATAGGCAACAAAATCTTGAGAGCGCAGGTGAAATCGATTACTCGGTTACCTCTATATTGTACCAAACAAAGCTATCATAATACGGTAATGGATTAAACAGATGAACAGAATAAAGATAGTAAATCTAACTTAGTTATCTAATCAAGTTATAACTCCGAACAGGACCAGGTGTGTACCAGCTAAAACTAGATAAAACTAGTTTGTGCTGACCCAAACTAGATTACAGCTACAGTTCGGAATATTCCAAGGATTTGTTGAATTTATTGAAATGATTAGAAACTAGCTGTCCCCCGAGGTTTCACCTGCGGTCTCAAGATAAAAAGTAGCGTATAACCTTTCTCAATAAATATATATGTCATTTTGAAATATCCAAGGTAATTATACTTATTTTTGTATGGATTCATAGACTTTAGGTAATATGAAAGGTAATATGTATAAGAAATCTTATTTCTTTATTTCTTATCAAAAGTCTAAACATAAATGATTAAAAAACTTGAGATAAAAGGTAACATAATATGTCCTCCTCCAAAATACAATCTATCACCATAGCAAATTTCATTATATACGTATTTAACTATCTTACTTTATTATAAATGTGAAAATTTATGTTTAGAAGTTTGGATGTTTGTGACTCAATCACGCATAAACTACTAAACGGATTTTGATGAAATTTGTCACACAAATAGAATATATTCTGGATTAGTATATAGGCTTTTTATTCCGAGAAAGCATTATATCCCTTGAGAACGCGGGTGAAACCGGGAGAAAGTTTGTATGAAATATATTTATTTAAGAGTGTAAAAATTCAACCTTCAAGCAGAATTCATTGTGAAAACCTGCCGTGAAACGTGTTAGAGAGTTATGGTTCTTTCAGTTTGCGACTTTACTGGGTAAGAAAACGGACAAGTGCTAATCTGACTCTCACCGAGGGTTCTGTACAAACTTGTAACTATGTATGTCCATTTTCCATCACTCCCATACATCGATATACGTTACGGTCTATTCTCCTGCAAATGTAAGTTATATTCAATTATCAGTTTTTGGATTTATTTCCTTTGCTTATACCTTTATTTCATATTATGAATTAATTCATCTGTTACAGACATCCTTCCTCCTTTGCAGCCATTTTATGTCCCACTGCTGAGCACAGGCCTAAGCGAATGAGGGTGAAAAGGAATCCGCATGCCCACTGCGGATTGGTGGAGGTAGGCTAGTGGTCAACCTACTGTTGGAGTTGTCAAGCCAACAGGAGGTCTCCAACTAGCTTAACGACTATCAAAATTAAGTGATAACTGAAACCAACAGCTTTGCGTGTCTTCCGAAGCACGGAAACGGTCATGATGAAATACCAATAGGCGGTCACTCATCCAGGTAGCGAACAGATTGGACTTTGCTCAACTTTGCCGATCGGTTAAGAACTTTTTAAGCTACGCCACAAACGCTACAGACATACGCCCAATTAAATAATAAGTGTTTGATTGAAGTTATATGCATTTATCTAATAAAACAATATACAGGGTGATTTTGTTATCACTGGCAATACTTGCAAGGGTGGAAGTACTCATCAAAATGAACAACTTTTATTATGGGACTAACTGTGAAATCATGAAAAAATTATCAGCTGTTCCATACAAAAGTTCAATTCCTACTCGACCAAAATGTATGAAGCAACCGTATTATTTTACGCGATATCAGAGTTAGCCCTATAATAAAAGTTGTTCATATTGATGAATACTTCCACCCCTACAAGTATTGCCAGTGATAACAAAATCATCCTGTATATAATATTATATATCTTAAAATTCTAAGTTCCGTCGTCAATAAATAATAAAATCCTAAATATACTTTCTCATCTAGATTTTATTTTTTATTTTTTTATACTACTAGGTGGCCAACAAGCTTACGGCCCACCTGATGGTAAGCGGTTACCGTAGCCTATAGACGCTCATAATACCACCGGCAAAGAAAATACAATATAATATTTTCCCTGTCAGGGGTATCACTCACGCGATGCCAACCTTGAGACATG
This sequence comes from Tetheella fluctuosa, assembly GCA_951216915.1. Lineage (NCBI taxonomy): Eukaryota > Metazoa > Arthropoda > Insecta > Lepidoptera > Drepanidae > Tetheella > Tetheella fluctuosa. The sequence goes on from OX578242.1 coordinate 1,336,917, forward strand.
AAGTTGTTAAGTCTCCTGTGCCTGTAATTTCACCGGCTCCCATACCCTCCTAACCGAAACACAGTAATACAAGTGCACTACTATTTCACGGCGGAATTAGATATGGTGGTAGTACTTCCCCGGGCGAACTCTGCACTAAGAGTTCTACTACCTTCAAAAGAGAGTTCTAGATATTATTAAAAGTACAAGCAATTAATTATTTTACAGCTATCACAATAAATCCCATTTTACTCTTAGTTACGATCCAAGAAACTAAACAAAGATGGTCTCAGTTATATAATAATTCCATTCTACAAGATTCAGTGGAATTGAAGTAAAGATTTTGGTTTCAAAGTCAAAGTCAAAGCCATTTATTCAGTTTAGGCCCTAGGGCGGCAATAATGAACGTCGAAACTACTGAAGTTACCACCGATTCGGAAGTCGCCTTCAACTGAGAAGAACCGGCAAGAAACTCAGCAAGGTTATTTTTTTTTATATATTTTGTTTTTGGACAATCTTAGTATGATGAGAAAAATTGCACTCTAAAAGGCTTTTTCATCTTTCTTTTATGAATGAAAACATTAGGAAATCACGTCACGCTCCTAACGGTGAGTCAAAGTAAAAATATTCAGTTTAATTCCAAGAAGGGACAAAAAACTATTGAAGTGAAACGTTGGTACCGTTTTAGAAGTCTACCTGAGATGAACCGGCAAGAAAAGAAAGAAAGTCTTATTCATGACACGTTAATGGATTAACTTATTTTTGTTTTACAAAACATTGTGTTTATGGAATATCCTGGCGGAATATCTTCCCTTTTCAATGGAAGAGTCTACCACTTTGCTTCTCTATAGACTCATAATCACATACCATGATGAAATTGTGGTCAAACTCAAGCCTTTCATTATAAAGCACAAAGAGAAAATCCGAAACGTAATTAAGAAAATAAAAGAGCAACGGGAAGACCGTGAAGTTAATATCAAAACAATTATTAGAATTATTTTAATTAAACCTAATGTTAATTAACTCAATTGTTGACTTAAACAGCTAGCTACAATGTGAATTACTATTTTAAGTAATAACAGACCGTCAGTGTTTCCCAAAGTTTTTAATGTTTTTTTTTTTACAATTTATTAGACTGTATTTGACCACAATCTGACTATGGTAAGTGATGATGAGGCCGAAGGTGATTAGCACACATTGAGGGTGGTAGCCAGCCAGGCGGTTACTACAAAGTACCTTAACACCGCGCTATGGTTTCCTCACGATGTTTTCCTGTAACCTTGCTGAGTTTCTTGCCGGTTCTTCTCAGTTGAAGGCTGATTTCCGAATCGGTGGTAGCTTCAGTAAATTCGACCTTCATAAGTGCCCTCCTAGGGCCTAAACTGAATAAATGGCTTTGACTTTGACTTGACTTGACCGAAAGCGCAAGCTCAAGCCCGTAGTCACACAGGCATATAAATTACTCTAGTTGTGCCCAGCGGTTTCAGCCGCGTTTCCTGACTAAAAAGAAGTCGTTTATCTCTCCCCACCACAATAGGCTATCTGTATGCCAAATAACATAGTAAAGCCGTGGGGGACAGCTAATATTTACATAATAAACGCAAACCCCTATTTTACCCCCTTAGGGGTAGAATTTCCAAAAATCCTTCCTTAGCAGTTTGGGCTGTTGATATATCAACCAGTCAGTCAGTTTACCATTATATATATATAAATTGAATGTTGTTAATTTGTCAATTAAAGAGTTTCGTTTGTCCTTTAATTCATAGCCTTTTATACTAAATTAAATATGACATATACAAAAAATATATATAAACTTCCTCACTACGTGTGTAGTATCCAGGAGCATTACATTCTGAATTTGGCCGCCTAACGCTTCTTGGTCATTATTATTATTTAAAAAACAACGAAAATTGTTACAGACAACACACACATACAAAGAAAAGTTATTCCATCTTTGAAATAACTTGATACGACGTGAAAGTCTTAGCCAATTAGAATCAATGGAATATAAAAGTATATTTTCCTGGAAATATCGTATTTCATTTGTTTATTCTGTAAACCCAAAGAGATAAGGCAAGACAGGAGGTACTCGAAATGTAGTTTCCGAGCCGGCTGGCGTGGTTAGCTAGACTACCAACGACCTTAACTAAACTATCATGCCATAAGCCGTGGTTTCGATTCCCACCCTCTACATTTGTGTGCATGAACATTTGCTTGACTTGACTCTGGGTGCAATTATTTATAAAAGTATACATTTAGAAAAAAAAAGTACAATATGTAGGTAGTATATTAACTATACTATACTAAACAATACAATACAATACAATACAATACAATACAATACAATACAATACAATACAATACAATACAATACAATACAATACAATACAATACAATACAATACAATACAATACAATACAATACAATACAATACAATACAATACAATACAATACAATACAATACAATACAATACAATACAATACAATACAATACAATACAATACAATACAATACAATACAATACAATACAATACAATACAATACAATACAATACAATACAATACAATACAATACAATACAATACAATACAATACAATACAATACAATACAATACAATACAATACAATACAATACAATACAATACAATACAATACAATACAATACAATACAATACAATACAATGCAATACAATACAATACAATACAAATATTCTTTATTGTTAACACTACATTACAACACAAGTTACATAATTACAGATAAATTAAGGCAATTAATTAACTATTCTTAATTATCTATCTGGATTCCATAGTACAAGCTCTGCTTGGTTTGGGATCAGATGGGATGGCCATGTGTGAGGAATGTGTCAGGAAGTCCCAGGATATTATATAAATCTTGTCCACACCCAAGACTGCTGGCTCGTCATCGCCCAGATTTTGTGAACCACTGAAATCGGTGGTCACACGATCGCCAGTACTCACTTAGATTTTATGCAGTTTCTCGGGCCTGTTTCTTAAAAGCAGTGGTGGAAAAGCAGCTTTATTGTGCTCGCTCTCCTCATGTTACACACTTTGTCTTTCGGCTTAGGCATTTTATAAACCGTCTGATTTAACATTACAACTGCGACGTAGGGAATTGAGTATCCTCAATCCAATTAAGGTATATATATCCTGAATTTGTGAGGGTTTTATTTCGAACTGCGATCTCTTATCATATCATGTGCGGTATTTGTCCATTAAACAATGGGTGGCTTTAGCGGTTTCTAATTGGATGTGATATTATGGTATTTTGTCTGATAAATGCTTTGTCTGTGTTGATAACGAGTTGTACACATGTTTGTAAATATTCATAACTAGCCTTCCGCCCCGCGGTTTCACCCGCCTACCCCTATTTTACCCCCTTAGGGGTTGAATTTCCAAAAATCCTTCCTTAGTGGATACTTACAATGTATAAGGTATCTATGTGCAAATTTTCTAGTCTCTAGGTCCAGCTGTTTGGGCTGTGCGTTGATATATCCACAGAAATATATCTAGATAGAAGGAAAGAGTGTATGTACCCCGCGTGGCGAAATGATGAGAATTTCTCATCATTGCTCGCAGCGCACTTCAGTCTGCTCCCGACCGCGGTCTACGTGCGACGTCAGGTTTTAAACACAAAATGGTTTGTTGCGCAATAACCAATTGTTCAAGCGACTCCAATAAAGTTGGAGCTGTAAATCGAGGTATTTCCTTTTTTCGGTGAGTTCTGTTTGTCCTTAAATCTCTGTTATTAATTAATAAATGATTTATTTTACTATTTTCGTCAAAACAGTAGCGGGTGATTGTGCCAACGCTAGTTTTCCATTGCGGCTTTAATTTGACGAGCCAGACATTGCGTGCGTTCAAAACCAGCGATGTAAAAATAAGCTATTCAAACTGTCGAGTCACGTTCAAGGTCGTTTTTCTGTCAAAAGTTAGAATAGTGCTGTACCACAATGCTGTACGCTGCGATTCTCTTACTCGATTAAAATCGGTTTTGAAAACAGAGGAAATTATAATTACGTATTTATATTATTATGCAGCTATATAATGTGCGTAGTGCAAAGCGAATATTATTATCAAACAGGTTATGGTTACTTTTATATTGCAATTTTATTTCAGTTTTCCGAAAGATTAAAAATAAATGGATTGAAGCAACTGGGCGTTAAAATTTGTTTCCTACAAAATACAGCCGGATTTGTTCCATACATTTCCACAAAGACACATTTACTGGCCCATCAAAGTACCGACGAGTAATCAGTACAGCTTATCCGATAATTGAAGTAGTGATGATGTCAAATGATGAAAAGGGACACATTCACGCGCGATGGGGTGCGGTGGGGGTGGCGATGCATAGAATCCACATAGAATCGGTGCCGTGTTCTAATCGATCTGTGAATCGATGCTTTCGATTTGTTTTCGCGTGGCTTATGTTTCCCATCTCTTAATTACGGTTGTGACGTCAAAGTACCTACGCAAAATGTTATACGCTCGGTCTCCCTACAAATTGGTGAACTCTTTTCTTCTATCTAGATATATTTCTGTGGATATATCACACAGTCAGACAGTTTACCATTTTATATATAGATAGCGACATCTATCATCTATAGAAGGAAACATTCACTAACCGTAGATAGATGGCGCCACAAGAATTTACATCGCACTATCAAAGTTTTCCTGGCACAAATACAGTTGCTGTAATCGGTATGTACTTGCGTCAGTTAACTAGATTATGGTAGGCAGCCAGGCGGCTACTACATGGGACTGTGTAATACAGGCGGTTTTTTTTATACAAATCTAGCTGTATAGCGAAAACTTAAAAAAAATCATTTTGGTGCAGTCGTTCGGAAGTTATGCGCGTACAAACATTTCGGCGATCCATTTTTATTTATAGAGATTTTCATTTCAAACCCTCAAATTTTTAATTTTGTACATCAATGTATTTGCCATGAATCTTTGCCCTGAAACTTGACAATGTTGTAGAAAATACACGTGCAAATAAGGCAAAAACTATATTTGCATATGCGGTCTTAAGTCTTCAGGGTTTCCTTCAAACAAAGGCATAAAAAGTCCCAAACATCATTACAATTCAACACGCGTAGCTTTAGAAGTCACGTTGAAAAAGTTTCTAAAATCCCCTGTTCTCCTCACCGATAAAAGAAACCGTTTTTTTGTGATTACAACGATATCTCAAAGTCGGTCGTGAGAGTTTGCTCACACTTATTTGGTGACTTGGCGCTATTTTATACTGTTATGTAACTTGCTTAGTAAAATATTTTCAATTTACAGAATCTCATAATGAAAAAACGGTCCCTAGAGTTTGTGGTTAACGAAAATATCGCACAAGAAGAAGAAATCTATTGCCCAACACCGGTATTTTGGCAGCTGTCCAGCGGCTTTTTGTTACCACCTTCGACAGCCAGTGGCCCGTGAGGCCCGGGCCTAGGGCGGAAAATTAAGAAGGGCGTCAAAAATTTTTAATCAGGCAAATACTAAAATCTGAAATATTATGTAACAAAAAGATTGTAAAAAAACTTTTTTGTTAATGCTAGCATATTATTTATTTACGAAATTAGTTTGTTTTCATGTTTTTCATTTTATACACACACATATATATATAGAATTATAGATTTTTAATATATATAATGTTACGATAGAAAAAGGGCGTCATATCGTCTCGGGCCTAGGGCGCCCTCAAACCTAAATCCTGCCCTGTCGACAGCAAAAATACACACTACGATGAAATTGTCTAATATTAAATCGTACACAAAAAAGAGTTACACTACGGTGTGATAGTCAGCAAAGTTTATCCGACAAAAGATCTAAAATAACCTGACTACGGTGGTTTTTCCTTTGTAATTTCGTTTACAAAAGAACCTTTGGTACTGCATGGTTAAGATTATTCGATGGGTTTTGTTAGTTTTAGATTTAAGTATGGTAAGTTATACAGTTTTTATGCTCCTCTCCATCCATAGGTTGGCTGGTAGAGATCACTATTAGTGATAAGGTAAGTTTAGTTTTGTATTTATATTAAACAATCATATGTGGTGTAACAAAATAAATAGTTATCTATCTATCTATGGATACATTTTGGTAGCATTATTTTGTCCTGGACTCTGTTTTTCCATCATGGATGCTTTTGATCTATTATACAGGTTGATTTTGTTATCACTGGCAATACTTGCAGGGGTGGAAGTACTATCAATGTGAACAACTTTATTATAGGGCTAACTCTGATATCGCGTAAAATAATACGGTTGCTTCATACATTTTGGTCGAGTAGGTATTGAACTTTTGTATGGAACAGCTGATAATTTTTTCATGATTTCACAGTTAGTCCCATTATAAAAGTTGTTCATTTTGATGAGTACTTCCACCCCTGCAAGTATTGCCAGTGATAACAAAATCACCCTGTATACAGAATGACAATCATTATTTAATTAAATCTTATTAATTATCTTACCTAACTTCTCACTCCTAATTTCTAACTTCTAGCATTTAACTTCTACTTTCAAATTTCTCACTTCTTAGTAACTAAAAAGCACCTACTACCGTTCTATGGTTTACTTACAATGTTTACTATCCTTTTCTTTTTTTTATACAACATTGTCTGCAAACAAGCATACGGCCCGCCTGATTATAAGCGGTTACCGTAGCCTATGAATGCTTGCAACACCAGGGGTATCACTCGCGCGTTACCGACCCTTCCCCTCCCCGATGAGCTCTAGCGACCTTACTCACGCGCAGGAACACAACTATAAGTTATTTGGCAGCGGTATTCGGAGGTACTTCCCCATTCGAGCTGCTCTTTGAGCGACATATCGATAGCGATATATCGCTCAAAGAGCATAAGAGCATAGGCTCTACCTCTCTTACCTCTCTTGCTGTTTAGTATATTGTCTAATATTCTTCTATATTTTAGAGGAGAGCTCTTGCCGGTGTAACTTCCCCTTCTCCATTCTTTATAACTGTATATCCCTATACGACCCAACATCTACTTTTGCTTTCTAATCTATATACATAAAAAATAAATGTCTATTTGTTTGTCACTTATACACGTTTAAGTACAAATTTTCACGTATAGTATGAATAGTTTATGAACAAATTCAATTTATATCGTATAAAATTTGACGCGGGCGTGTCCGCGAAGGTTTCTTATATAGAAAAAAAAGAAACATTGCAACTCATGCTGGAACAGTTAGTATTTTGAAAGATTAATTAAAAAAAAAAAAAAAAAAATTTAAACACTCTTTAAGATGCTACTTTATGAGATTAAAGAATATATGTTCAACTGCAATTTTCTCAACTTAAATTGCGCTCGATCCGTCCCGCCATTTTGCGACGCTCGAAACGAAAAGGTAGTAAATGACTTTTCACACGGTATAGAGTAAAATTCGGTTAGAACACTCCGCCGTTGCTCTTATAGGCGGAAAATTTCATTGAATCATGTATAAATTGCGTTATTACGTAGCATTGAAATGCTTAGAATGAAATTGTAGAAAGATATTGTGTAGAAAGATATGTTTGCTAAATTAAATTTTTTGATCACGAATTATCCTAACTTAATATATATTAAAAATGCCAATGTGAGTTTGTTTGTTTGTTACCTTTTCACACCTAAACCGCTGAACCGATCACGATGAAGTTTTGTACACAGATAGTCTATAGGATGGAGAAGGACATGGGCTACTTTTTTTCTCGGGAACGCGGGTGAAACTGCGGGGTGGAAGCTCTTAATTAGAATTTATTTTGTATGACCACTATAAAATTTCACTACGGTACCTATGCGATGATCTGTCTGTCTGCTTGAATATGCTAATGCTCCGAAACCATCGAATGGTTTTCACGGGTTTATTAGGTTTAGGGGTTAAACTTGGCGTTTCGAATCTAATAGGCATTGTTTTATAGAAATTACTAACGGAAAACATGTTATAGAAATTTTATATTTTCATAAAATACAACAAAAGTATAATATACAATTCAAGACCAACTTATGACTAAAAGTAAGAAGCTTAAATAAAATAGTCTAAATTAAAAAAGTCGCTATCAGAAGGCAGCGTACCCAGAATGCCGGCGGCATTGCCACGTTGGATGGCAATGCTGATTCTCTGACCAAGATATAAGCCAGCATTCTGGTCACAAGTTGCTTCGACCAGGCGTTTGGATATTTTGCGAAAAAGATGGTGAGCTCTCGACCCCCACGGACCCAGAGTTTCGCTATTGATGATTTTCTTTTGAACTTTCGCGCCCTTTGGATTTTGTACAAACATTTTCTTGCATACATTTCTTTTATAGTCTTGTGTTGGACCACAATCTCACTATGATAAGTGATGATGTGGCCGAAGGTGGTAAGCACACAAAGCCTAGAATGAACTGGCTCTCAAGTGCAGCTGCCGGAACACACCAATAGGTGTTTGGCGACAAATTTTCAACATGATGGTGGTATTACAAAATTCCTTACCACCGTGCGGTTTCCTCACGATGTTTTCTTCACCAATTCGAACCCACGACCTTTGCCGTGGCGTCCGACGTCACCACTGAGCTATCATCGTCAAAAACTGACAATTCACCAACCGCTTTACACATTCCTACATTTTTTAAAAAGGGTCCAGTACGCAGGAATGAACACCAATTCACGTACCTATTCTGCTATTATTGGACGTGAAAAGAGAGTATTACTATCCCCTATTTGACCCGCAGTGTAATTTGAAACGAGCCTGTATTGTGTCTATAGTAATTTGGCTCTATGTAATACGGTGCTGAAATGGTAAGATGAGATTCTAATCGGAACGAGTATATAATGAAGGGATTTTTTTTTCTTTTTACAAGCTTTTATTTAACTTCTAATATATGTACGTAAATATGTATGATAAGGTGGAATCTTGCATGTTGAATTTCACCCACTTCCAGTGATCGGATTGACTTGATATTTGGTATACATTAGTATATTAGAAGACAATGCAAGTACAGTCACCAAAAAAGCTTGTATTAAAATGTTGTTTTAGTAAAAACTTATTTAAGTTGCTTCGTAGTATAAATCGGTAGCTGGATTAAGGGTTAGATGTAGAAGGCAGTAATCCTGGATACAGCCAGGATCGGAGGAGGTTCCTCAATCTGCATCCCTAACCGACGGTAGCTTGGGCCCTGTCCCGCTGCTGGGGGTGTACTAGGTTTTTCTATATCGTTGTTGTTAATGGAAATATTGTAAAAAAAAAACTATTGAGGCTAGATTTTCCTTTTCTTGTACGTCACATACGCAAAATTATTATACAAATTAAAATAGAAATACATGAGCGTGAGCAGCATTCGCCCTTGGGATTTGCAGGTACGTCCTAACCTTTGACTACATCTGGTATCGCTACGAGTTGAGTCCAAATTCAAAATCGCAAGAATACAGTCCACTCAAGGTTTACCAAACCCATTAGCCATTCCATATTTTGGTCCTTTTCACTCGATTTCGATGAAATATTTAAATGATGATATATTTTTTTGGCCACATTTGATTTTATCTATATATGAAACAAAGCCTATATTCTGCTCCAAATTATTTTCTGTCTACCTATGAAAACCACATGAAAATCCATTCAGTAGTTCCGGAGATGGGTGCAAACAAACAAACAAACAGAAATACAGAAAAGAAATCAAAAAATCGCTGGTTTAGGTTCTATAACTTTTTTTTAGTTACCCCCTTTTCTGTTTTTTATTATTTTTCTTCAATATACAGACACACCGGATTCTACTATTTTATTATACCTATGTATAGATTACATTACAATACTAGCACAGCGTAAAAAACATACAGTGGTCTATCGCGTTTGAAGTCACGCGAAATGCCGCTTTGTATAGGCATTCGTAATTGCTCCATTGTGTCCCAAGCGTGTGTATGGCAGCTTGGGCTCGCTACCGCCCCTCTCTCACCCCGCAAGCCCCGCACGATTGCTCTGTCTAGACGTGTCCGTTAGCCAACTGTAAGAGTTACATAGACTGTGATACTAGTAAGTTATTATTACATTATCATTTTACCTCTAACCAATCTACCACTAACCAAAGTTAGATTGTACTCCGACGCAATCTAATATCAAATCAATCACGTTGATTTAACTTAACCAATAAACAGATTTTAAACAAATTAATACCCTTTCAACCTGTCTCGATCATTAAGGCTTCAGGTACGATCCGTAAACGGATCTGTAATCTGATCTGTCCGGATGTGCCGGACGTCCGGCCGTCCGGTGAACGGAAGCGGCTGTGATTGAATAACTGAGGGTGGAACGGGCTGTAGGTAGCTATTACATTTCTGATATATATATTTGGTATTAGTTTTAGGATAACCATCGTACTTTTAGAAATTAATACTAGCTTTTAACTCCACTTTACTTGAGCAAGGTTGACTTTTTGTATGTAAAGTTGTTTTTTAGGGTTCCGTACCCAAAGTATAAAAACAGGACCCTATTACTAAGACTTCGCTGTCTGTCTATCTCAAGAACCGCAATAGCTAGACTGTTGGAATTTTCACAAATTATGTATTTCTGTTGCCGCTATAACAAAAAATACTAAAAACAAAATAAAATAAATATTTAAGGGGGCTCCCATACAAAAAACGCTGTTGTTATAGATAACTATATTCCGCCCCGCGGTTTCACCCGCGTTCCCTAGGGATCTTATGTTTTCCCGGAATAAAAAGTAGCCTATGTTCTTTTCCATACCACCTGCATACCAAATTTCATTGCGATCGGTTCGACGGTTTAGGCGTGAAAAGGTAACAAACAAACAAATTCACTTTCGCATTTATAATAGTTAAGGATTAATTAATTAATTAATAAAAAATAAAATAATAGAAAATAGAAATAGAATAATAAAAAAAATAGATAGATAATGGTACGGAACCCTACGTGCGCGAGTCCGACTCGCACTTGGCCGGTTTTTTTTTAATTGAATGGGCTTACGTTTGGCTTCTGACATCTTCTGGCTTTCATGATATCTGTCTTGGCCCCATAGTAAAAGTTGTTCATATAAATGAGTACTACCCCCTAAAGCACAATAAAGAAGAGTCGCAAATAGCTCTGTATATACTCATCTTTTATACATATATACATATTATTATACAGGCTGATTTTTTAGTCATTGGCAATAGTTGCAGGGGTGAATGATTGCTTCATACATTTTGGTCGAGTATGTATTGAACTTTTGTATGGAACAGCTGACAATTTTTTCGTGATTTCACAGTTACTTCCATAGTAAAAGTTGTTCATATTGATGAGTACTTCCACCCCTGAAAGTATTGCCAGTGACAAAAAAATTACCCTGTATACTCTAAATCCGCAGTAGTTGTGTGTTGTCCTGAATAAATGTATTTCTTTCTTTCTTTCTCTTTCTAAACGTCCGACTGAATCATTGTTGATAGATATGATGTAGAAAAACATTTGTGTAATGTTTATTTAAATTATTTATTATTTATTTATTTACATATTTAGAATTAAAGTAAAAAATACAAACTATGATATATAGAAAACATCCTCAAAGCCCTCGCTGCTGTCGATAGGCAAGGTTCCCAACAGGCTGGCAGCGTTCCCTTTTTGGATGGCCAAGCTTATGCGTTGGCGGAAAAAGCTCCCAGCCCGTCGGTCTCCCGAAGCCTCGATGAGCTTGGATGATAAAATCCGAGCAAATCGGCGAGCCTCGAACCCCCATGGACCCATGGTTTCAACTGCGAATGGCATGAACGAAAAATTTGAACCAAGACAAGCGTATTTTTTAAATTTGGATTTTTCAGCACCGGTCGCAGCCGCCCCAGCGACTTTACAAGTCGCCAGTAAGTGGGAAGGCGCAAGTGTATCTACACACGTGGCATCCCACACCAGCGGCTTGCCAACACTCCACGGGATCAAAGTCATACCATCCGGCCTCTTGCCATCGTCACGCGCAATTCCGACTGGTTCTAGTACAGAAGGTACGTTGGCAACAACAAGAGCCCTACGGATAATATCATTAAGAGCCGCGTGGCGTGAAAAACGGCCGGCGCTTAAAGAGCACGAAAGCCCATGGTGGCCGAGCTCGTTGACAAAGTCTCCGCAGCGGCAGCGATGAGGATGATTGGTCCTGGAACCAAGACGGAGACAAATGCATAAACTTAAAGTGATTCGGTCTAACAAAGTACCGATGTTTGTAGATGGAATGGCTTGCAACCAGAGACCCGATTCCTTCTCAGAGACAGCTAACAAGCGTGCGCGGTCCGAATTTGAAGAAAAATTGGAAAATAGATTTTGCCAAGTTTTTTCGCATAGAGGCTTGTCCCACTCTCTCTGAGAGTGACTTAAGGTTAGCGACGGAATATTTGTGCCTGGACAAGCTGCCTGCCAGGCATTTCTGGCATCGGATAGGTGAGAAACCTCAACGGATCCAATAGATGGGTCCAAAACAGATCCAACGAGGTCGCCCACACTATATACCGACGACAGAAATGCCGGCAGTGAAATGTCTGAAATTTTCCGCACTCCTAGACCACCATAACACACGGGAAGGGTGGCCTGAGACCACACTTTGTTTTCATCAAAACAACAATTTAGGATTTTAGCCAGAGAAATCTTAATCATGTTATCTAACGTATTTAATAATTGATCAAATTTAAACAAATGGGTACATCGGAGTAAATAAGTAAACTTAGGCACAAATAGACATAATCTTAAAATAAAAAATGCATAATGCGCATTGATTTCAAATAGCCGACTAGATGAGTCGTTAAAATTTTGAATCCTTTGCTCAAAGAAACCAGGAATAGATTCGTCTAAGACAGGGGCACCAAGAAGTAGAAGTGACTCCTTTGATAGTAATTTAATGTTAGGTGCCAAATCATTAAAATTTTGAATAATTTTTAGTTTTTCAGATTCAGTAACAGAATCTGAAATAAGTAGCTCGCATTTGGAGCAGTTAAATTCAAGGCCAATTTTTTTAAATTTTTCGATCAGTGATTTAAAATCATTGAGAACAGAACTAACATCGCCTCCCAAGGTGCCATCGTCTAAATACCAAACATTAAATTTAGACTGTAAACCGGAAATGATTGGATGAATTGCCAAACTAAAAATGGCTGGACCGAGAGGGTCGCCCTGTTGACAACCCACAGCAGAAATAAGTGGGTGTTCCTTAAAAAACAGTTTTGAAGGGTGCCCATAACATTGCCAAAGGTATGGATATAAGTCAGGACAGATATCCTTAATTTGCGTTAACAGAGCGGCCCTATCGACAGAGTTAAATGCATTTTTTATGTCAACCTTAAGCAAAACTTCACCTCCATTATTTAACAGAAAGGTCCGAGCCGCATGAACAGCTGCCTCACAACCTCCCTTTGAGCCAAAACCAAGTTGAATGGGCTGAAATAATTCCGAAACTTGAGGGAGAATGTGACGGCAACAAATTTTGGAGGCCATACGACGGATAGTATTACCCACAGCGATGGGTCTTATACCACCGCCTTTTTTGGATAGAGCGCAAAGGTTGGCCCCATAAATGATTTCGGTAATGGCGCTCGGCACCTTTCCTTCCAACATTAAATTTATAAGGGAGGTTAACTTTGATAATAATTTGGTACCAGCATCTCCAGCGGCACCACAGACAAGATCTTTGAAATGCTGTGGTGTAAAACCGTCAAGGCCGCCAGCAGAGCCAGGTTTAAAAGATAAAATCACGCTCAAAAGATCTTTGGCGGTACAATTTAGACAAGATTGGTCAAAAGATGGCGGATCCGGGAGATTTAAATTTAGGAGCGGAGGTGGATGTTTCGACTCTAAAGCAGACAAGGTTTATATATTTAAATTTATATCCTCTATTTGTGTAATATAGAGTCAATCATATAAAAGCTATTTGTTTTGAAAGTTCGAATGAATCCGTACAACGGAAATTGCCTGCTCCATATTATTATTAAATATTGTTTTTGGACTATCAATTTTATTACTATCCTCGCGGTTTTACCCGCAGTCCCGATGGATCTCTCGGGATAAAAAGTACTCTATATGTTATTCCAGGCTATGATTTATCTGTGTGCTAAGTTTCATCCAAATCAATTTAGCCGTTTATGTGAGACTAGCTTCCGCCTCGCGGTTTCACCCGCGTTCTCGAAGGATCTTATGTTTTCCCGGGATAAAAAATAGCCTATAGCCTTCCTCGATAAATGGGCTATTTAACACAGAAATATTTTTCAAATCGAACCAGTAGTTCCTGAGATTATTGCGTTCAAACAAACAAACAAACTCTTCAGCTTTATAATATTATTATAGTATAGAGATTAAGTCACAAACTTCCAAAAATACAAACTTTCATATTTATAATGTTTGTAGGATTCTATAGGAGTCTCCCCCGGGTTTACCGCATTTCTAGTTAAGTAATTGGATTCTTTTTTAAACCTACGCTAGGTTTGTCATGCCAAATAACTTTTATGACACCAATTCTGAAATCTCTAAAAAAACATCTGACTTTTTACTACATAAAGTGTTACTTAAGGTCAACCTTCGAAATTCAACCCCTAAAGGGATAAATAGAAGGAAGCTAAAAGACTATATACTTTCACACCCTATTTCATTCTTTTTTGGGGTAGATTTTAGAATAATTCTTTCTTAATCCTACTTCCTACTAAAAAAAGAAAAAAATAGATAAACGATTCTGTAGAATTATTATTCCAAGGAAAATCTTTATTTTCGTTTGATAAATAAAATTATCATAAATTTTCCTTATTCTGAAATATAAAAACGTAACAAAGAAATACATACATGTAATGTAATACATGACTCGTAGCCGAGACGGTTCGTAGCAAGTAGTTTTCGTAGGCCGTAGCGGGGGCGTGGTAACATAATATTTAAATTAAAAATAAACAGAAATTTCTTTACATTAGGGTTTTTAATATACTAGCATAATACCCGGCGTGCGTTGCTTTTATCTTTATTTTTTGTCAGAAACCATGCGTATTACAATTCACCAATGTTTTATCGCAATCGGATGAATTGACAAACAAATAGACGGACAAATATTGATTTATATATATACAGGGTGACATTTAAGTCACTGGCAATACTTGCAGGGGTGGAGGTACTCATCAATATGAACAACTTTTATTATGGGACCAACTATGAGATCGCGTACAATAAAATGGTTGCTTTATACATTTTGGTCGAGTAGGTATTGAACTTTTGTATCGAGCAGCTGATAATTTTTTCGTGATTTCACATTTAGTTTAATAGTACCCCAGCAAGTATAGCCAGTGACTAAAAAGTCAACCTGTATATACTTCATAAATTAATAGGTTTGTCAGTGGCCGCTATTTCGCCATTTTAAGTGATTATGTGACCAAAGGTGGTAAGCACATAAAGCCTAGAAGGAACTGGCTCTCAAGTGCAGCTGCCGGAACACACCGGCAGGTGGCGACAGAATTTAGGGTACTATCTACAAAGTACCCTACCACCACTGCTATTAGCACAGTCTATGTAACTCTTACAATCTGCCAACGGACACGTCTAGACAGAGCAATAGTGTGGGGCTTGCGGGGTGAGAGAGGGGCGGTAGCGAGCCCAAGCTGCCATACACTCGCTCGGTACACTGCAGCAATGACGAATGCCTATACAAAAGCGGTATATCGCGTGACTTCAAACGCGATGGACCACTGTATGTTTTTTACTCTGTGCTATTATTAAGTTAAGAAATACTATATAGGGTGGAAATTTGAGATGGGTCAGTAAAGGCAGCTACGTTAAGGGTTGAAGCCACGCGAATATGGTATATAATGTATTTAATTGTTAATAGTTCATATTAATAAGGTTTTTGTTAAAAAAAACATTTTTAATACAAGATTTTTTTAGTGACTGTACTTTTTGTTGACTGTACCTGCATTGTCTTCCAATATATTAATGTGTACCAAATATCAAGTCAATCCGACCACTGTAAGTGGGTGAAATTCGACATGCAACATTCCACCCGGACAAACATAATACATTGCTAGTTAAATTGCTTGTAAAATATACGCAAAGCTATTTTATTGAATTAAAAAAAAACCGTACGTCTATTCCCCTATTCATAATTAAAAAAAAAAAACTCTACAAACATAATTACTGGAACATCTGGTCCAAACCCACGCTTGACCTATTTACGTACGAGAATTAAGTTGAAATATATATGAGAGAACTTCGCGTGGTTGCCCCCGAGGGCGAGGTGATGGTATGACCGAACCGTCTAATGTTTGGGTGAAGTTTGATTGCTTACCTAATACCTACTTATAGCTTATTATATCAGACTTGGTCCCATAATAAAAGTTGTTCATATTGATGAGTACCCCTGCAAGTATTGCCAGTGACTAAAAAATCACCCAGTGTAACCTTTTTTTGTTACGTTCCCATTCCTGCCAGTCAACACCAATCGCAAGCTGTGTAAACGTACTTCGTTTCAAATTCAAAACGTATAAGTAGCGCCCTCATCGATCAACACCATCAATATTTCCCCACGCATGCCGACGCATGGGATGCCACGCATTTTTATTAAATATTTAACATTCTACAACATGGCGATATGTATGTAAGATGCGTGGTATTACAAAGAACCGTTGACATGTAATTCCCCCTTATTCAGACCCGAAAAAGGAAGTTAATTGAAAAATAATTCATATGATTCTTTGACATGGTCTCATTAGAGTTATGAGATATAAAAAAAAAAAAACACGCTATAAGATGACGGCGTAGGGTGACGGGAATGGAAATTGGCCGTTTTTGTTTTTTTACTTTTGCTTAAAGGTTTTTTTTAAATGGAAAAGAAGGCGTTAGTCCCTCGACTGTTACCATTAGGACTCCAGTCTCCCTAAAATCAGTGTTCTTGCGGAATTTATCAGAAAAGAAACATTTTTTTTTAGTCATCAGAAAAGCAATAAATGAAATATATTTTACGTTATTTTAAAGTGTGAGATTTGAAGTTTCCAATACATATTTTATTTTTTAATTTGACGACGACGTTTAGTTTCGGTAAATTTAATTAAAATGATTTTTTGAATGTATATATTTTTTATTCGACAGATAAGTAGTTGTTTTCGGAATGGTTAAAGTGTGATTTCTCTGAAACATTACTTTGTAATAGAAAAAAATATATGTTGCAAGGGTCGAATTCAGAAATTTATAACTTTTTAAAGCTGTTTAAATAAGAAATTGAGACAATTTTGAAAAAAAGTCTATTTACTTTTTTGAGATTATTGTAGAGGATTTGCCGACAAATGTAATCTGAATACATTTCTTGTTTTTGTTATATTTTTTTCGTAGCGTGTGCATGAATGAGACCCTCTACGCGTGGAACGTAAATAGAGGTATGTTTAAAGCCTCACAAAGCTAATAAAAGTGGCGTCAAATTAAAAAATAAAATATGTGTTGGAAACTTCAAATCTCACACTTTAAAATAACGTAAAATATATTTAATTTATTGCTTTTCTGATGACTAAAAAACAATATTTCTTTTCTGATAAATTGAGCAAGAACACTGATTTTAGGGAGACTGGAGCCTTAAGCGGACTAAATATTTAATGATTTCTTTACGTCTATATACCAATATTAGTCAGTATGGCTATCTATCTCCCTCTTTCATACATCCCTTTCACTCACTTTACTTCACAAGTGTGTTCCATTTACTACATGTATTATGCTAGTGTTTTTAGTGATGATGTGGTCGAAGGTGGTAATCACGAGTAATCTTAAGATAACTAGTTCTTAAGTGTACCTTAAGTGTACCTTTAGTGATGATGTGGTCGAAGGTGGTAATCACGAGTAATCTTAAAATAACTAGTTCTTAAGTGTACCTTAAGTGTACCTTAAGTGTACCTTTAGTGATGATGTGGTCGAAAGTGGTAATCACGAGTAATCTTAAGATAACTAGTTCTTAAGTGTACCTTTTCGCGGAAAGCTGAAGCTCAATCTATGATTCGAATTCACTGTCTTCTTCATAGCTTTCGATGTCACTGTAACGGAGATAAGGCGATGATAGCTCAGTGGTAGTGTTTTTTTTTACTGGAACATAAAGGTGGTGGGTCCAGGGGACCTTCTTCCACCGTTACGCGGACTTTTGCGGTGAGCGCTGAGGGCTCTCAACCGCTACTTAAAACTACTATAAATTTAGGGCAACGGTAGCCTGAGGGTGCCCCCTGTGGGGCTCGACCTCGGCCTAGGACGTTGCCTGGGGAATATGGGAGGGCTTTAGCATGCAAATATTTATTATTTGGGGATCGGTCGGATTGCTAATATGCAGCTCGGGCCACTTAAATGGGACAAGACTGGGAAGGACGACGCGACGGTCCTCGCCGGCGAGGACGAAATCTGGGTTGACGATTGCGCATCTGTATTTGTTTCCGGGCTTCTTCAGCCTCGATCTGAGCTTCAGTGGTAAACTTGAGCTTTCGCTGAAGGAAAATATTGAGAAGAAACCATAGCACGGTGGTAGGGTACTTTGTAGTACCCGCCTGGCTGGCTACCACCCTCAAGTTGAAAGTCTGTCGTCAAACGCCTGGTGTGTTCCGGCAGCTGCACTTGAGAGCTAGTTCCTTCTAGGCTTTGTGTGCTTACCCGTGAAAAAAATAATGAATAGATAACATCGTTTTATATGTTAGACCACTGTGCCCAAACACAAGCATATAAGTAAAAAAAAAAGGAAATTATGCTCCCGAAATATATTACTTATCTTCAAAGTTAGACTGATGTACCATTGCCCTTAAATTAAATATTATAAAAGGTTCTAGAGAAACAAAGAGCAGGGCCCTACCCTCAGGGCAACCGGGTCAAAGAGCAAAAATGTGTTTAAACTTATCATAATTGCGAGGATGTTTAAACCTGACGTTGACTTTGCGGTCCATAATTGAATACAATGCTAGGCTTTTGTGGATTTGGTTGGAAACTTTTAAGAAATTTAATGTTAGTTTTTGTAGTATAATATTTTTTTTAGGTGTTTGTAGGTACTCCGATTTTATTTACAGAAAATTTGGTATAATATACTTATCTATATTAATATAATAAAGAGGAAAGATTTGTATTTTTGTATGTAACGAATAAACTCAAAAATTACTGAACCGATTTCAAAAATTCTTTCACCATTAGAAAGCTACATTATCCCTGAGTAACATGGGCTATATTTTATCCTGGGAACGCGGGTGAAACCGCGCGGAAAAGCATGTTATTTATATAATACTAGTTGTCCTTTACGATTTTACTCGCGTTCCACGGATAAACAATAGCTTTCAATCTTCCTCAAGAATTGGGCTATCAAATGCAAAAAGATAGAAGAGAAAAACATAAAAATAGAATGATATAAGATCTTCTAGGCTTTGTGTGCTTACCACCTTCGGCCACATCACTTGCCACAGTGAGATTGTGGTCAAACACGAGCCTTTTAAAAAAAAAACAAATCCGACTGGTAGTTCTAGAGATTAGCACGTTCAAACGAAGAAACTCTTCAGCTCTATTAGATTAATATAGATAAATGCGAAAGTATATTTTTTTTATGTCTAGGCGGGTACTTCAGTACCCACCTGGCTGGCTACTATCCTCAAGCTGAAAACCTGTTGCCAAGCACCTACTGGTGTGTTCCGGTAGTTGCACTTGAGAGCCAGTTCCTTCAAGGCTTTGTATGCTTACCACCTTCGGCCACATCACATACTACGAGATTCTTATTCTTTTTCGTACCAACCTGTAATCCAGGAACAAAAGTTTTATTTCATTAAAAAAAAAATGTGTGAAGCCTTCGCTAGTAGCAAATAAACCTTTTTAAATTAAAAAAAAAAACAATTAAAAGAAACAAGCTTCCAACCAACCAATTACCACCACTTAACAATAAGGTTTAAATAAAAAAATGGCGTCTTGAAAATATTCATTAATCAAGCGCTTGAGGACTATTTTCCGGCGAGCGGTTGGCGGGAAAGTGTATCCTGTCGTGCCGGAAGCGGGGAAGGTTGTGGAGGGGGTAATGACTTGTGTAAAAGGTAAACAATTTCGTTGTGGTGAGTCAGTTTTCTCTTTATCTGTGGTAAGGATTTCATTCATGAAATACTAGCTATCCCCCTCAGTTTCACCTGCGTTCCCGAGAAAAATAGTAGCCAATGTCCTTTTCCATACCATAGGCTATCTGTGTACCAAATTTCATCACGATCGGTTCAGCGGTTTAGGCGCGAAAATAAACAAACAAACTCACATTCACATTTATAATGTTAAAAAAGTTAGGATTAGTACGAAGGAAAATTGACTTTCTATGGCATGGAGAGAACAAACAGATAGTAAGAATTAATTTACAGAAATCCAGTCTGAAAGGATTAATTTAAATTGACGTTCTAGGAAAACAATAGGATGACTAGAAACACTAGGAAAACAAAGAGTAATCTATATAACAAAAGGGTCTAGAAAACCTAGAGTAAGAATCTAACCTTTGTTTGCAATAGATTCATTCACTGTAAAAGGGTTGACACGTTTGAATAAAGTTTTTTTTGAAGTTATACTTCTTTGGGCGCGTTAGGGAAAAATTATGAGAGTAAATTTTTACGATGCGCGCGCACACCGACCCGAAAAACCGACACCATGAAGTTAGCTAGTCAACATTGTCAGGTTGTCCCATACACAGTAAAATATGAAGAACGTATAAAAAAAACATGAATAAAGAAATATAACTTCTTACGTGCGTACATAAGTACACACACACTTTTTTTTTTACCAAAAATGGAGTGCGAGTGATTTAGAGTGACAGAAGGCAAAGTGTTTTTTTTTTTTGGTATTTTTCTTGTCTGTCTATCTGTCTGTCAGTTTGAACATCCTACTATCTTACTAATATTATAAATGCGAAAGTTTGGATGGATGGATGGATGAAATTTGGCACTATTTTTAGCATTAGTATTAAGTATGATCACAAATTTTAAATGGATGAAAATTGAACCCACAATATCAGTGTCAGGGTATTTATTTCCAAAACTAACAGGCCTAGAGGTAGGTACTAATCTGTGTATATAAAACTAGCTTCCGCCCCGCGGTTTCACCCGCGTTCCCGAGGTATTTTATGTTTTCCCGGGATAAAAAGTAGCTAATAGCCTTCTTCGATAAATGGACTATCCAACACTAAAATATTTTTTCAATTCAAACCAGTAGTTTCTGAGATTAGCGCGTTCAAACAAACAAACAAACTCTTCAGCTTTATAATATTAGTATAGATGGTAAACTGACTGACTGTTGATATATCAACGCACAGCCCAAACCGCTGGACATAGAGACTTGAAATTTTGCACTAAGATATCTTATACAGTGTAGGCATCCACTAAGGAAGGATTTTTTGAAATTCAACCCCTGAGGAGATAAAATAGGGAAACCGTTTTATTATAATGTTGGCAGCCCTGGAGAGTTGTCGTGTTCAATTCACATTACAAAGCAAAGGTATTGATCTGAGTTGTCAATCGCTGCTGCTATGGATTTGTACGTTTTTATCTTTAATAGACTTCGGTTTTATTCATGAGGTAGAACTCTGAACATGTCTTAGAGTCATTGAATTAACTATTTTAAATGGTTTGCAGTTGCACTGTTAATATTTTTTATTATTTTTTGAGTGTATTTAATAAATAAATATATTCTGGGACATTCCTCACACACGGCCATTTGACCCCAAACTAAGTAGAGCTTGTACTATGGAAGCCAGATAACTGATATACTACTTTTCTTTTGTAAATATATACTTATATAGATAATTACACCCAGACACAGGACAAACAGACATGTTAAAGCACACAAATTTCTTTCCCAACTTAGCATAAAACTCATTAGATTCTTTAAGTCATATTGAGTAAATAAACTTGAAAAATACTTAAGTATAACTTATCATTCAATAACATTTAATACAAAAATATTCAGAACAATCAGAATCAAATAAATGATGTGGTAGTGACTACGACATCCTACAACCATCGTACCTCAACATACCCTCAAGATGAAAATCTACCAACCACCTATTGGTGTGTTCCGGCAGCTGCACTTGAGAACCAGTTCCTTCTAGACTTCGTGTGCTTATCACCTTCAGCCACATCATCACTTATCATATTGAGATTGTGGTTAAACACAAGCCTAAACAAAGTTTAAACAAAAGTGGCCACGCATTTCTGAGAAATGTTTGTAAGACTACTCTTGTTTCTAAGCTCACTGTGGTAGGGAACATAACGTCGGCGGGCTATGAAATCCTCGCAAGTGCATTGCTCCAAATTTTACAGGAGAAGAAATAAACCGTATGGTGAAAACGAAAAACAACTAAAACAGTTTTTCACTAAATTTGTTATTTAAGAAAGAAAAGAGAAAGAAAGAAAGCCCCTCGGGGTGGGGGGAAGGGTCGGCAACGCGAGAGTGATACACCTGGTGTTGCAAGCGTTCATAGGCTACGGTAACCGCTTACCATCAGGCGGGTCGTATGCTTTTTGCCGACAATGTGGTATAAAAAAATAATGATCACGAGCTTTTCACAGCCCGCCGACGAAAGTGGGTATACGTTCAGCAACAATACAATTACTCCTTAATGTCTCACATAGTATATTGAACAGTATTCCTATAATCGAACTGTGCCGGTGATGTATCGTGTAACTAAGTTAACGTGGTATATGGGAGAGGTAAAAGCCCTTAATAGGTTTATAGGCCAGATAGATACTTCCAAACAATATTGATGTATGTAGCTCCCCGCGGTTTCACTCGCGAATCCCTATTTTAATATCATAATTATAAATTCTTTTATTCAAGTGACCCGACTTGCAATAGTCTTGGTGAAAACCTACCTACATACCACAATTGGCATGAACACAAGTTTATCTATAAAAATGAATGAATGAATTTGAGTCTTCTCAGTCCAAGTGTATTCCGAACCGGTGGTAGAATCATTTGTAACGTTCATAAGTGCCTTATTAGGGCCTAAACTGAATAAATGATTTTTGAATTTGAATCGCTATTTCCCATGGTCACGCCATAACTTGAGAACGACTTTACCGATTTCATTCATCATTAATTTAAAGTTCTCTAATACTTTGTACAAGGTAATTACGGAATGAAAAATTAAGAAAATTGTATAATTTGGGAAAAATTGAAAGTTTAGTTTAAATTTTTTCATAGGACACTGACATTTTGCATTAGATAGGCAGTTTATTGAGGAATGTATTAAATTTTTTAGGTGAAACCGCGGAGACAACTAGTAAAAAGTATAATGAACTATAGATAACAGCACAACTTCAACCTTTTATTGACGAACGACTTCGATATCAAAGTCAAAGTCAAAGCCATTTATTCAGTTTAGGCCCTAAGAGGGCACTTATGAACGTCGAAACTACTGAAGTTACATAGTCAGATTAACTTCAAAAGTGACTTTAAAAAAACAACTCTGCCAAAGTAGTTTCGACAGTAAACTCGCATTTTAGCTAAAATACCAGGAAAACATGTTTATTTCCTTCCACGTTTTTCCAGAAAAATACATAAACAACACTTCACGGCCCTTACTTAGTTAAGTTCATTCAATTTGCATGTAAATTGGTCCGTCATTACTGACTGAATGGTCGTGTTAGTAAAGTAGCGTTCTTTTAAAAGTATATGCTAGTAGGCCTGGAGTTAGGATGCAAATTGTTATTGCGATTGAATTATTTGTAATGCGTTTTATGTTTGCATTTTGGTAAATATACTTTTTCGGACGATTCTATGATTTTCTTGACGTAGTGTTTGTAAAAAATACGTCCAAATTTTATATACAAACGTAAACCTAAAGATATGATATTTTTTTTATTCAAAACATCTTTGTGCGCGATTAGATTAAAAGCCATTGCTCATTTTTGTATGAGAGCAGGCGTCTATTTTTTCCCTACGGCCATTAACTAAAACATTGAAATATTTTAACTTTCATTAATGGGTATTATTTATTTTCTTTTTATCAAAAATGAAAACTGATCTTAGCGTTACGAGTATTTCGTACAATTATTTGAGAATAAATTAATTTTACATAGCTATCTTCGCCTACTGATAATAGTCGTGGGGTATCAAATAAGCTTCACTTTAACTCCAAGAGACTTACACAATTGTGGTAGCTTGTGGTAGATTATACGATTGCTCAGCTGTAGTAACTTGTGGTAGATACATAATGATGCAATCCCAATCTCTAGCTCCAAGGCTACAAGTAATTAGGTTAGGTCGGTTCGTCATAAATCTTTTATTACTTTATCGAACGGACATAAATAGCTATATTAAAATCTATGAGAGTTTCATTTACTTTTATAATATCCTTTATTTAATGGACTATGTCGTTATATTAGACATCACAATTTATATTTAGATATAATCTTTATCATGATGCTTAAGGTGGTAGACTTTGATAGCGCGATGTAGAATCTTATGGCGCCATCTATCCACGGGTTGTGGAAGTTTCATGTATGTTGATATATGTCGGTATAACCTCAAGGCTTAGAAATTTTGCACATAAGTTCCTTAAATAAAGTAAATGTCCAATAAAGAATAAAATCGTCTTTCTAACACCAAAGGGGGTAAAATTGGAGAACGTGGGTTTAACCATGAGATGGAAAGCTAGTCAGCAATAATATTAGCGTAATTTCCAACTCAATGCCGCTGCAATACAGCTGAAAATTCAATAACCCAGTGGCATGTTTCGCCTGCCCCCAGAAATAATTACTTAATATTAATATCTGACCACAAACATTCATCATTATCGATTGGTCACATAGAAATCTAAATATTAGAACTGCAATAGTATTTTTTGATTTGTATAGACTTGTGTTTAGCGACTCACTACGATAAGCCTAGAAGGAACTGGCACTCAAGTGCAGCTGCCGGAACACACTGGTACATGTTTGGCAATAGATTTTGAACTTGAGGGTGGTAGCCAGCCATGCGGGTACTACAAAGTACCCTACCTCACCCACTTACAATAATTAAGAGCCAGTTGGTTTCTATGCTTTGTAAAGGTCAGCAACACATTGGCAACCCCCCATGATATTGCTAATGTCTTAAAGCTTGACCACATCTATACCCTTTTAGATTTCTCTGTTCCCTCGCATTGCGTGTCGACATCGGAAACGTGCGAGCTATATACTCGAAAACATACAAGAATAACTGTTAATATGTGTCAAAGAATCATTGCTTTAATGTATTTACAGCTATTGTGTAGGAAAAGCGTAAGGTAAGCAGTTAAATGGGTCGTTAACTCGTATTTGGGGATCTAAAGCTCTAAAATGCCACTCAAGCAATATATTTATAAATTATCCATTGTATTCTGTATATATAAAAGGAAAAGGTGACTGACTGACTGATCTATCAAAGCACAGCTCAAACCACTGGACGGATCAGGCTAAAATTTGGCATACATATAGCTATTATGATGTAATCATCCGTTAAGAAAGGATTATTGAAAATTTCACCCCTAAGGGGGTAAAATAGGGGTTCGCGGGTGAAACCGCGGGGCAGAAAGCTAGTTAAAATGTATGTTAGCTTTCGCCTTGCGGTTTGACTCGCGTTCCCGAGATAAATAGTAGCCTATATCACTCTCCACTCCATAAACTATCTCTATGCAAAAAATCACGACGATTTATTGATTCGTTGCGGCGTGAAAGTAGGACGAATCAACAAACAAATAAAGATACTTTCACATTTATTGGTAGGGATTATATGAATAGGCTTGTGTTTGACCACAATCTTAATGGTAAGTGATGATGTGGCCGTAGGTGGTAAGCACACAAAGCCTAGAAGGTAACCGACTCTCAAAGGTAGCCAGACAGGCGGGTACTACAAAGTACCCACCCTACCACCGTGCTATTTTTTTTACATTGTTTTCCTTTAAAAAATATATAACATATACAGGGTGATTTTTTAGTCACCGACAATACTTGCAGGGGTGGAAGTACTCATCAATGTGAACAACTTTTATTATGGGACTAACGCGATATCAGAGTTAGTCCCACAATAAAAGCTGTCCTATAGGTATATAGAAATCGAAAGATTTGTAAGGAGTTTATATATCAGTTATCGGATTTCCATAGCACAACTCCTTAGTTTGGAATTGTTGTGTTATTCCGAAAATGCATAAGATCCCTTGGTAAACTGGGTGAAACCGCGGGGCGGGACTTAAATATTTCATCGACAAAGAAAAAGCAACAAAGAATCGTCAATTTCTAAGGAAAGATAATGTAAAAGAAACTCATATAACTTATATAAGACAGTTACAAAGACTCATCGATTTTCGCATTAATAGATATGTAATAGGTATAGATTGTCACTCGGATCCCTCCATTAAAAGTTTGAAACGTTGTGCCACTCGAAAAGCCATTTTCGTTCGTGTAATTTTAGATTTATTGACGACTTACAGGGTTCTGTACGTTGAACAGTAATTTTTGATGTTCCGTATTGAGATTTTTTTGCAAAATTACTTTTCTGTACCTAGATATTATTATTAGTAAGGCGACGTTAGCAACAAACTAAAACAAAGACAAACAAAGCATATAATATAGTTAAAGAATAAGTAAATGATGCAAAAATTATATAAATTCTAACTAGGTACAAATAATTATACAAATTTTGAATAATCAATCGTCATATTATTACGTGAAACAAAAACTTTGTAGGTACACCATTTTACGAAAATTACGCGGACGGAGGAGTATGAAAATTGGCACAGTTAAAGTTTATATGGAGAAGGAGTGCAGAAAGCTAATATTTTTATATAAGTATATAAGCATTACAAAAAAATCAAACTAATTAAAAAAAAACATTACACACACTACCATGCGTTTGACACACACGTATGTCACCACTGTCATACATGACATACGTGACATCTCTATGCTTTGTCTATAACGCGGCAAAGACAAACTAAAAGAAAAGAGTTCGTATATGAGTGAAGTGATTTTCTTTACATTCTTAATATATACTCTTTTGTTTTGATGTAATTTTTGCTGTACCCGACAGGGTTCATAAATTGATTTAGACCTAATTTAACACCTAATCACAAAAACATCGTGAGGAAACCATAGCACGGTGGTAGGGTAAATAATTTAGTGTTAGAAAACCCGTTTATTGAGAAAGATTATATGCATTTTTTTTATCTCGGGAATGCGAGTGAATCAGCAGGGAATAGCTAGTAATAATAAATCGCTTGATAATAAAGATGTCTTCAGGATAAAGACATACCTCACTACAATAGACAATTTTCTTAAATATGTATTTCATTAATTTTATATGAAAATATATTTACTAAGAATTTTATTGTGAAGATGTTGCAATACCGAAGCGACGGAATATACTTTAATGTAGTCTGAGAGCTGGCGTCCATTTACAATTCAGCAACAAAATTACTGAGCTGACGTTTAATAATTTGAAAAAAAAAACGCAGAATACATTTGGCATTAAAAGTTGAGTGTTGAAGAATCTATTTCGTGTAGATATTTCAATATGGCACATTTTCGAATCCTTCATTAAACTCTGCAATCAATCTGCTCGAGCAAAATGTAGGAAAATAAAGTTTTTTTTTGTTATTTCACAGTTGGTATGCCATCTTAAAATATTATTTTGATATAATATCTATTCTTGTAATGACTTGGTTGGTATATTTAGTGGAAATTAATAAGAAAAATAAAATCTACACAGTATGAATACCTATACAAACCATAACTAAACAAAAATACAAACTATAATGCATAGAAAATTTCCTCCAAACTACCGCCGCTGTCGATAGGCAAGGTTCTTAACAGGCGGGTTGCTTTCCAATATTTTTTATTTTGTATAAGCTTGTGTTTGACTATAATCTGACCATAGCGGATAATGATGTGGTTAAATATGGTAAAGCCTTACAAAAAGTCTAGAAAAAAGTACAGCTACCAAAACACGTCGATAGATTGATTTGAGCTAATTATGTTTGAAGTAAAAAAAAGGTTACAGTCTCCTAGACTAAGATAAAATCAGTGTTTGAATAAACAAAGATTCTATGCATAATTTAACATAATCAAATATTATTTTCGCGTGGTTTTGATGAAATTCATTATTTCTTAGGAAGAATGTTTTTATGAGTTATAATTTTGTTGTTTGTGGTTTAATATGGAGTATTAATGAAAAGAAAGAAAGTTACTTTTAGAATGGAACACACAGACAAAATAAGATAAATTAAGAAAGTACATACTTAATTATTAAACAATAATAAATTACATTAAATGTGCTGTTAAAATTAATACCGACTCAGCATAAATTGTGGCTGATTTTCAGCGGTAGCACTTATTCAGTTGAGTTTACTCCACTTTACTTTTTTCAAAGTCAACACCAGATATCAAGCAAAGTTCCAAGGAGGGCACTTATGAAGGTTAAAACTGAAGTTAGCTCTTGAGAAGTTAGTAAGCACACAACCTAGACGGCAACAGTCTGTCAAGTAGAGCTGACAGAAAACACCTATTTTACTTGAGGATGGTAGCCAGTGAGGCGTGTACTATCAACCCCTACCAATCCCTACTAACCCCTACCAATCCCTACTAACCCCTACTCCTGCCTCCAGGGTGATTTTTTAATCACTGGCAATACTTGCATGTTCACAACAACTTTTACTATGGGACCAACTCTGATATCGTGTAAAATAAAACAGTTGCTTCATACATTTTGGTCGAGTAGGTATTAAACTTTTGTATGGAACAGCTGATAATTTTTTCGTGATTTCACAGTTAGTTCAATCATAAAAGTTGTTCATGTTGATGAGTACTTCCACCCGTGCAAGTATTGCCAGTGACAAAAAAATCAACCTGTATATTATACAGTGGAACTGCTGACCACAGGCCCTTCCTTCTCACAGGCCGATCTTTTCACGAATAAGGGTGAAAGAGAATGGGCAAATACTCCATCACGCATGCCCACTAAGCATTGATGGAGTTAGTCTAGTGGTCAACCTACTGTTGGAGTTTTTCAAGCCACCAAGGAGGTCTCCAAATAGCTTAACGACTATCACAATTATGTGATGTCCAATGGGTTAACGTACCTTCTAAAGCACAGAAATGCTTAAGATGAACTACCACTAGGTGGTCACCCATCCAGGTACCGGCCTGATTGGACATTGCTTAATTTTGCCGATCGGTTAAGGACGGCTAATTAAGCTACGCCACTAGCGCTTGAACCCTACTAACCCCTATTCAACCCTACTGACCCCTACTGACTCTTACTAACTCCTACCAATGTTAAGGCAAATAACAATCCATGCATTATATTATATTGAGGTCAGTCCATCGGTGAGCTACAAACTTCAAACAATACAAATCAAATCTAATATTTATAGACATAAAGCCACTTATGATAAAGCTGATATATGGAGCGATATCTAATCTCAATATTAGAATATCGATCAGAACTTATATGATTTGTTTATATTGTTGTATGTATAGAGTTATTCTTAGTACTAAAGAACCAATTTAGATGTTTAAAAATTTGTTTTAAGGTAGATTTTTTTTTCGATATTTCGGAAAATTTTGTAAAACTGGAAATCCGTAAGATTTTGCTGAACATATATTGTGTTGTTTTGGTAGGTTTTGACCCAAGCTATCATCCCCTGCAATATGTCGTGGTATTTACTGGACACCCTGTATCCAAAAATAAGTAAAATAGAAGTGTTTGTAATTTCAAAATAACAGCTTTTACTAAATGCATAATATGAAATTATTAGCTGTTTCCCGCGGTTTCACTCGCATTCCCAGGATAAAAATTAATGTAGCCTTCCTCAAGAATTGGGTTATCAAATGCAAAAATAATTTTTCAAATCCGACTGGTAGTTCCATAGATTAGCGCCTTAAAACAAACAAAAAAACTCTACTGCTTTATTATATTTATAGTTAGTATAGATACGGTACATAGGTATAATAAAAAAGGAACAACTTTTTTGACAACTCAGGATCTACTTATTCGATTTGAAAAATTCTTTCAGTGTTGGATAGCCCATTTATTGAGGAAGGCTATAGACTACTTTTTATCCTGGGAAAACACAAGGTACCTCGGGAACGTGGGTGAAACCACGAGGCCGAAGCTAGTTTTGTAATAAAGATTAAAGAATTGGAAACTGGAGCAAGTATAAGTATGTAATACAAAAAAAGCAGATAAAAATAAAACATGACAACGTAATGTAAGGCGCAAACGCCTTTGTAATTCGTTGTTTATACACTTTGTGTGCTGACCGTACTGTGTGCAGAACAACGCAAACACAATTAAAGACACAATGACATAGTTGTCAAGTACGGTTAGCAGCTTAGGCATTTCAATATTATGAAATTATTAACTTCTGCCCCGCGTCCTCGAGGGATCTTATGTTTTCTAGAATAAAAAGTATATATCTTAACATTTAATTGTATATTGTATTGCACATTTTGCTGTTATTGAAAAAATATAGCCAATAGTCAGATTATAAAAAAAAAGAAAAATATATATAAAAAATGTAACCTTGCTGAGTTTCATGCCGGTTCTTCTCAGTTGAAGGCTGATTTCCGAATCGGTGGTAGCTTCAGTAAATTCGACCTTCATAAGTGCCCTCCTAGGGCCTAAACTGAATAAATGGCTTTGACTTTGATATATGTTATTCCAAAGTATGATCAGTGTGGCAAACATCGATATCTGATTCACAACCATCCATATCCAAATTACATTAAATGTGAAAAATTGGATGTATGGATGTTTGTGAATCACGTTTGAATGGATTTGAATGAAACTTGCCACATAGATAGATATCATACTTTGGAATATTAGTAGGAAGTAGAATAGTAGGATTGAAATACGTCGAAAATCTGTGTCCAAACATCTACCAGTATGTTTTAGCTTTGTCGGCAAACAAGCATACGGCCCCCCTTGATGGTAAGCGGTTACCGTAGCCTATGAACGCCACCAGACGTATCACTCGTGCGTTGCCGACCCTTCCCTCCTCCCCGATAAGCTCTGGCGACCTTACTCACGCGCAGGAACACAACTATAAGTTATTTGGCTGCGGTATTCTGTAAGGTGGAAGTACTTCCCCAGTCGAGCTGCTCTTTGAGCGACATATCGCTATGCTCTACCTCTCTAAAGCCATTTGTGAACCAGATTCATTATAGTCGTGTGTTCTTGTTTACCTTTAGACATATCATTAAAAATATCTTTTTTATTATAAAAAAAAAGCCATTTTCGTATGTCGAAAAGAAGTCAATACATTAATTTGAAATGTTTACACAACGTTGCATTTCTAAATAAAAGTGTTTTTATAATTATTAGTGTTCCGGCAGCTGCACTTGAGAGCCAGTTCCTTCTAGGCTTTGTGTGCTTACCACCTTTGGCCACATCATCACTTACCATAGTGAGATTGTGGTCAAACACAAGCCTATACAAAGTAAAAAAATATATATCCTTTTTTTCCTTGAATTCCTATGGGAACGGGATATTCAAAGTGTTTCACGAGGCTTAAATTGAGACAGTGAAGAATGAGGGTGTAGGTAGTATATAGATAGATATTTACTCGCAGACAGATAATATATGTTTGTATTGAGAGGGAATCGAACACATTACCTGTGGCGTATAATCTACCATTACATACTGAAATGTGAAACAATGAAAAGATTTAAAAAATATTTATGAAGAGAACTGAACAAAAATAGAGTACTTAAGTAACAAAAAAAGTTACATATGTAGGTAGATAAATATTAAAAAAAGTACAGAATCATATAAATTTTTGAAAATCCTATATAATCATAAAAAAATGATAAATACCGTAGTTTTAAGAAAAATCGTGCGTATGAATAAAATTCTATAAAAGACAGACGTGACTTCACCAGTTACGCCCTTTCCATGCGACGTTCTCGGAGATTCAAGAATTAAAAAAAGAAAATCCAAAAATAACTTCTTGAACTTCGTTCCTGGCGGGGGTCCCCCGACCGCACATTATTTTTTTTCCTTTATACGTTACAAATTCTTAAACCACTTTTGCTCTCAGTACATACTCGAGCCACCCAAACCCAACGCTTCGGGAGCTTTTGTTTTTAAACTTAAATAACTTTCATTAGACAATTTGGAAGTTTTGGAAACTTCGCGTCGGGTCCAATCGACTTACAACTCGCCCTCTGTAATCTCTATACGTTAAAATAATACTTGGTTTGTGAAACAAAACGCGATTGGAACAGTACACCTTTACCTGACCTTTACTAAATTTAAAGATTGCTCTATACACGGTGACTTTTTAGTCACTGGACATACTTGCAGGGGTTGAAGTACTCGTTGAGTTGGTCCCATAATAAAAGTTGTTCATATTGATGAACAACTTTTATTATGGGACCAACTCTGATATAGCAAAAAATAAAATGGTTCCTTCATACTTTTTGGTCGAGTAGGTATTAAACTTTTGTATGAACAGCTGACAATTTTTTGTGATCTCGAGAGTTAGTACCATGATAAAAGTTGTTCATATTGATGAGTACTTCCACCCCTGCAAATATGGCCAGTGACTAAAAAATCACCCAGTATGCCTTAACAACTGGAGTAGTAGGAAGATGTTAGGAGACCTTATTTTTTGGATTTGCAAACTCAATTACTAAATTAAGCCCTCGTAAGACACTTATCCACAGTATAAAAATGTAACTTATCTTACTAATCCTTCTATTATTAATGCGAATTTGAGTCTCTGAGAAGAAAAGAGTTCGTATATGAGTGAAATGATTTTCTTTTCATTATTTTGTTTATTAATGGTCGAATATTAACCACGGGCGACAACTAGTATAGATAACTAGCTTTTCCGCGCGGTTTCACCCGCGTTCCCGGGATAAAATATAGCCTATGTTACTCGGTGAAGATGTAGCTTTCTAACGGTGAAAGAATATTTTAAATCGGTCCAGTACTTTTTGAGCCAATTCGTTACAAACAAATCTTTCCTCTTTATAATATTAGTATAGAGTATAGATTACACCCAGTCTTAGGATATAAGGCGTAAATTAGAAGGTAAAGTTTTATATAGAATAATGCTGCTAGGTTTCTTGCCGGTTCTTCTCAGTTGAAGGCGACTTCCGAATCTTCTGACTTCTGTTTAATAAATGTCTACACTCCACTGAGTATTACTCGTAATTAAGGTATTACTAAAACCGACGCGACGGTCAAGGGTACCAAATAACTTCAACTTAAAGGGCTCTAAGTAAGACGAGAATTTCACTTGAGAATGTGGAAGTTCAAGGATTCATTCTTCCAGTATTGTACCTACAATGAGATTGAGTTTTGCATAGTAATCTTTTATATGAAAGCATCCTACTATCCTACTAATATTATAAACTAGCTGTCCCACGTGGTTTCATCCCCGTTCCTGAGAAAATAAAGTAGCCCATGTCCTTCTCCATACCATAGGCTATCTGCATACCAAATTTCATCGGGATCGGTTTAGCGTTTTAGGCATGAAAAGGTAACTAACAAACAAACTCACTTTCGCATATATATAATTTATATTTATATTTAGTTAGGAAGTTAGGATTAGGATAGTTAGGAAGTTACGATGTACGGATGTTTGTCACTCAATCACGCATAAACGACTGAATGGATTTGATTTAAACTTGGCATATCCATAGATCATACTCTGGAATAACATATAGATAGAGTATTTTTTATCCCGGGAAAACATAAGATCCTCGCTCTCTATTTACAATACAGTATAGTGTGTATGTAGACATTGTATTTCTAAGTAAATAAGTTGGGGCGTCCCTTAGTATGGGACGCAACTTGTGTTGATACTCTCGCACCGGCTGTCTGTGCCGAAAACCACAAGCGGCGCAAATATAGTAACCTTGATGGGGCTATATTTTTGAACCGTTTGGGGTTGAGACGCTGGGGCCGTGGGGGTCAGGAGCCCATCGAATGTTTCGCGATATTTCTAAGCGACTGATCGACGCTTCTCGTGACCAGAAGGCTGGTGAATACCTCGGCCAGAGGATTAGCATCGCCATACAGCGTGGCAATGCCGCCAGCGTTCTGGGCACACTACCAACTGGCAGCGATTTAGATCAGCATTTCTTTTCGTAAATAGTTTTAAATTAAGATGTGTATTTTTTGTTCTTGTTTTTATTGTAAAATATAGTATTAAATATGTAAATATTAAATAATATATAGTTATGTATGTAATCGAAATAAATAAATAAGTAAATATATACATAGAAGTAATAAAGAGGATTCATTACGGAACACGCGTATCAATACCTCCGACAGCACAACGCAATAATTGATTAGGTACACCTTTATATAGATATAGTATTAGTATAGAAGAAATATTAGCTAATTTTATCGCCTGTTGGACTATAATGGTTTATATGCAGTTAGTATATAGAGCATAAATTTAAATCACTCTCTGCTTATATCGCCATTTGCTTTATCCCGCGAATTTACTTAGTTATTTAAAACCAAACTGGAAATACTTCCTTGGTTCAGCTATTTTATTTTTCTAATGATAATTTCTTATGTCACAGGGATACAAATGAATTTAGTTAGTAATTGGCCGTGTGTAAAGAATTTCCCAAGATAATTATATAAAAAAATTAAAGCTTTTATTGATAAATTATCTTTAGAGATAATGATAATAACTATTGAAGAGGCTGTATGCAAAGTGACGTTGCTCTTTATTTGTAATATTGCTCCATTTTGTCTAATAAAGATCAATCCAAGTGCAATAATGAAGAGAAATTAAATGAATGCAAAAAAAAACGTTCTGACGTACCGATCCATAGTTTTTAAATCACTGCCTACGCTTTCATAACCTTTGATTTCCCCTCTAAAAGTATTTGATTGAATCGTTTTCCTTTGATGCCCTACACAAAAACTTCCACGCTGATCTTTATAGGTTTCCATAGAATGTATTTACACTTAAATGCCTTTCAATTATTACAGAGTAAAGGTAAGAAATATCAGAAACCTTAAACATGGTGTACGTTTGTGGAAAAGCATTCTGCATTATAATTTAAGCTCTTGTCTTCAATATACGATTAATTAAGACCCTGCTAGATTATTTCACTTTTGCAGTTTTATGCTGAGGCTGAGGGACCATTTGATTTCGTGCTAGTTATAAGAACCTACTTATCTATTAATTGATAGACATGCGCGTATATATATTGTCTGGTGGTGGTGATAGCATGCAAGTTGTGGACTGGACATTTATGCCAGAAGAAATAAGATCGATTTCAATTCATTCCACGGAACTTCTTTGGCGGCGCGTACTCTAGATAAGTTTTTCTTTTTAAATTTCTCGGTCGCTCAGGTACTTAAGTGTAAACATTGTTTAAATAAAACTGGATGTTGTTTTTTAGGCATTCCAGAATTTCATAAATTTTATTATTTGTGGCAAAAATAAAATCGTATCAAGCAGAATAAATTTCTAAACAAAGTTTGAAATTTCGTCCAAACATTTTTGTTCCATCGCAATTTCAATACAACTATGTACGATACAGTGGTTCTCAAAGTGTATTATTTGCGCCCTGTTTTTTTTCTTTACTATGGCCGCACATAAAGCCTACAAGGGATTTGAATCTCAAGTGCTTCAACTGGTATTTGTTTGGCAACATAATTTCAATTATAATGTGGTAGGTATTTTTTTTACCACATTGTCGGCAATCAAGCATACGGCCTGCCTGATGGTAAGCGATTACCGTAGCCTATGAACGCTTGCAACACCAGAGGTATCACTCGCGCGTTGCCGACCCTTCCCCCATCCCCAATGACCTCTGGCAACCTTACTCTCACGCAGGAACACAACTATAAGTTATTTGGCTGCGGTATTCTGTATTTTTTATCCCGGGAAAACATAAGATCCTCGCTCTCTATTTACAATACAGTATAGTGTGTATGTAGACATTGTATTTCTAAGTAAATATATACATAGAAGTAATAAAGAGGATTCATTACGGAACACGCGTATCAATACCTCCGACAGCACAACACAATAATTGATTACACCTTTATATAGATATAGTATTCGTATCGAAGAAATATTAGCTAATTGTATCGTCTGTTGGACTATAATGGTTTATATGCAGTTAGTATATAGACCATAAATTTAAATCACTCTCTGCTTATATCGCCATTTGTTTTATCCCGTGGATTTACCTAGTTATTAAAACCAAAAAGGTGGCGGTACTTCCCTGGTCGAGCTGCTCTTTGAGCGACATGTCGCTATACTCTACCTCTCTGAGGTAGTCAAGAGAGTTCTACAAAGTACCTTACTACCGTGCTATGGTTTCCTTTTGTAAATAAAGTAGTGTTTTTTTATGTTAGAAGGCTGATAAGCAATGTGTGTACCTATTACTATCCTAATCTAATATAGTGTACCTGTTTTTATCGTAACTATGTCATGCTCACTTTGAGGCCTTCGCTTGCGGAGGCGTCGTGTGGCGGGTCGCTCACTTACCTACAATATGTGCGAGGAGGCCGATGGCTGCCACATGCGTCATACTTGTGAACAGGTGCTGCTTGTGGGGGCTGGTCTGCTTAAATTTGCTATCTTTTTATTAACTAAGTCACTCATCATTTTGTTTTTTTTTTTTTGTTATAACACACATATATTGTCAGTGACACTAGATAAATAATTTAATGTAATAAATCTGAGTTGGTTTTGAAAAGAGTAATTGCTGAGTTTCTTGCCGGCTCTTCTCAGTAATAGCAACCTTCCGAACCGAGCGTTAGAGTCAGACTATTCATAAGTGCTTGTGAAGGCCTATTTGAATAAAAAAATATTTTCATTTCATTTCATTTATGTATATATATATTACTTTTTGAAGGAACCTCATTTCAAGCTCATTTTCGGGCTCAAACCCACGACACTTATTAAGGCATTTGTTGTCTAGACAAATAAACTATTATTGCCTTCATTAAAACTAAATCTCTTAGGTACACGGGCAACACCGTCGTTTGGAAACTTGTTTAAGTACCTACATTGTACCTTCTTTCTTTTTTTTTGTAAAATCGCGTTTTTCATGAAATATACTTATGTAGATTAGCTTAAAAAGCAAAACTTTATCTAAATACAAAATTTGGTCCAAATCGTTTGAGCCGTTTCTGAGTAACACGAAATATACTTATTTATATATATCTTAATATTAAAATTCCCGTGTCACGATGTCGGTCCGTTTATCAATCCGACCATATTCAATGATGTTTCCGTCAATTGTATATAAGTATTTATATTTTTTTGTTCTATTAGATTTTATTGTGTTCTTTTTAGGGTTCCGTACCCAAAGGGTAAAAACGGGACCCTATTACTAAGACTTCGCTGTCTGTCCGTCCGTCTGTCTGTCTTCAGGCTGTATCTCAAGAATATATATATATAGCTAGATAGTTGAAATTTTCACAAATTATGTATTTCTGTTGCCGCTATAACAAAAAATACTGAAAACAAAATAAAATAAATATTTAAGGGGGGCTCCCATACAACAAACGCGACTTTTTTGCCCTTTTATTTGTTTTGTAGTAGTTCCCGTTGACCTAGAATCACGAAATTTGGCAAAAAGCAAGTTCTTACAGCACAAATAAAGGAAAAATTCTAAAATATCAAAATAGTTGAAAATTAAAGGGTGTCCCATACATACATAGTGACACCAATTAATAAAGACCTCTGAGTTGTATAGGCGCTGATACAATTTAGAGGTCTAGCTTAATTGGCACCAACCTCAAATAAGGTAAATAAATAAAATTGTGCATCTCCCGTGATGGACGAACGATGGACGAAGTTTGTACGGAACCCTCGGTGCGTGAGTCCGACTCGCACTTGGCCGGTTTTTAATATTATTTTGTTTTTAATTTTTGTGTGTTTGTCGCTGTATGTTCGTGATTTCATGGACGTGGGTTCCGACTGAAAACCAGCGCAAGGGTTAGGTTATAACCCTAGCATTATGCTGAGTCGGAACCTATTCCGGGCATCACGCAACATTACATTATTATTTGTTCCATGTGTTTTTATATAATATGTCGTGTGTGAGTAGGTCAAGTTAATGTAATGTAAATGTATTTCTTTCTTTCTTTCTATATCCAATCTTAACGTATATTTTTTCAAAATGTGTGATTCCAACTTAAAACTTAGGATAGTTTTATCCCGGTTATTTCCATTTTTATACCAGAAACGCGGGTGAAACCGCTGGGAATAGTTAGTTACTCTATAAAAAGTAGCAAGTTTTTGATTAAAAACAGCAAATAATGCATAACACAAGCCAATACCACAGTGTAATTACATACAGTGGTCTATCGCGTTTGAAGTCACGAAATGCCGCTTTGTATAGGCATTCGTAATTGCTCCATTGTGTCCCAAGCGAGTGTATGGCAGCTTGGGCTCGCTACCGCCCCTCTCTCACCCCGCAAGCCCCGCACGATTGCTCTGTCTAGACGTGTCCGTTGGCCAACTGTAAGAAAGAGTTACATAGACTGTGCCAATACTAAGCAAGTTTTAAAAATAAAAATGTTTATATCGCGCCCCATATTTAAAGTTTGACAAACTGTCAACGCAATAGACTAACCTATATGCACAAGCCAATTTAAACTTTAAATCATTTTGATAAGCTTCAAAACTCCTCGACAAACTTTACTCATTTGTATTAATGGAAAACCAAGCAAGATTTTATAAACCCGGCCACACTTCGCTGTGGCTATTCCAATGTTTTGTTTTTTTATTGATAACACTAAACCTCGTCAATAGATACTAGACAAAAAAAAAAGTGTGTGTGTGTGCAAGTCACACATGGCAGAAGTGAAACTTCTGAAAAGTCCCTGATTAAAATTCTGACGGAAGTAACGCTTACTAAAAAACATTGGTTGCCATGGCAACCAATGTTTTTCGCTAGCTAACTTCATACCTTTATATTTTAAGATGTCAGACATTAATTCAAAACTAAGAAGATAAATAAGATAAATGGCTAGGCTGTATGAGCTAGAACCCTTTGCCTTCCAAAATACGGGAAAACATAATAAAAGCAACATGGCGCGTAACCGAAAAACGTGACGATTTGCTACAAAAATTTCTCCCATACGTCGATAAAGAAGTTTCACTTCAAAAATGATTCACAAACAAAAGAAAAAATAATTTAAAAAAAGAGTTAAGAATGGTAAGAAAATCACTTCACTCATTTACGAACTGTTTTCTTTATGTCTGTCATTGCCGGGTTATCGACAAAGCACTGATAGTGCATTTTTGACATGTGTATGTGTGTGTATCAAAGACTTGGTAGTGTGTGTAATGTTTTTTTTATATTTAATTACATATTTACAATTAAAGTAAAAAATACAAACTATGATATATAAAAAACATCCTCAAAGCCCCCGCTGCTGTCGATATGCAATAAAATTAATTTATTGTGCATGCATATCATATAAAAATACTAGCTGTCCCCCGCGGTTTCACTCGCGTAGCGGTGTTTAAAAATAGATGTTGGCCGATTCTCAGACCTATCCGATATGCACACAAAATTTCATAAAAATCGGTCGACCCGTTTCAGAGGAGTATGGTAACTAACATTGTGACACGAGAATTTTGTATATAAGATTAGCTTTCCTTCTCCATATAAACTGTACCAGATTTCACACTCCTTGGTCCTAAAAGGGTGTACCAATGTTTTGATTCACGCACCTATTACTAGATGATCCGGTGAACTTCGTACCACGTCATATCAATAATAAATTAGCCGCATCAATTTTTCGCCTGTTCTTTTGGGTTCTTCCTAATTTTCTTTTACCTAAACCACCCCAGTACGGTCAAACCATTTTTGAGTTTTAGCCAGACTAACGCACGGCGATTGATTTACATATATATTTACTAACTGTCCCCCGAGGATTTACCTGCTTTCTTAATTTAAAAAGTAGCCTATACCATTCCTCAATAAACTGGCTATTTAACGCAAAAATATCATAAGTTCACACAAAATTCTATGCTCTACGTTTTCCCCGAATTTTCTAGGCAACTTTACCAATTTTCCTTTTCATAACAAACCTCCTTGGACTTTAACGAATATTAAAAAAAAAATAGCCGAATTGGTCCACCCGTTCTCGAGTTTTGCTCTTCGCAACATAATATTTAGATAAGATATATAAACTAACCACTATTTCATACGGAAACGTAAGTTTTCTAAATCCCAACATACATTTTCTATTACAAACATAAGCCATGTTAGTTTTAAGCTACTATATTACAGTATATGTACGTATATACTCGTACTAAAAGGTTTCGGTAGTGGTGACACAGCTGAGTGTCATAAAAACAGTATTTCAACACTCTCAGGGGAGCTCGCTGCGTCATTGACCTAAAAATTACCTACCCACTACAATACTTTTGCTGTGGCAGCGGCTCGTCTAAAACTAGCTTTTCACCCGCCCAGATTTTATACAATACTTAGCTTCCCTGCGGTTTTACCCGCGTTCCCGGGATAAAATGATATTCTATATGTTCATTTTG
The DNA here is from genome assembly GCA_951216915.1 of Tetheella fluctuosa. Taxonomy (NCBI): domain Eukaryota; kingdom Metazoa; phylum Arthropoda; class Insecta; order Lepidoptera; family Drepanidae; genus Tetheella; species Tetheella fluctuosa. The sequence goes on from OX578242.1 coordinate 1,377,347, forward strand.
AATATACTCTATCTGTGTGCAAAATTTCATCCAAATCTGACAACGCACACCCTAAATCAGTAGACCTAAAGATTTGAATTTTTTGAAGAATTATTTCACCCTCTTCCCTATTTTACCCCCTTAGGGGTTGAATATAAAAAAAGTCTGGTCTTAATTCTTGTTTACAATATAGAAGCCGTGCAAAATTACAGCTTTTTAGGTTCAAGGGTTTGTACTGGACGTTGGTGACTCACAGTGAGTGGGAACTTTTCTTTTCATAATGTATAGATTACATCTAGATTCAACAGACATGTTTTGTTCAGGCTGTCGTGGGTGGGAATCGAACCCACAACCTGTGGCGTAATAAGATAGAGTATTTTATCAATCACGCTCATAAAATAACAATGGATTGGAGATAAGTAATTATGTAGTAGTATTAATGTTGATTTTGTACTGGCTTCTACCGCGTGGTTTCACCCGCTTTCCCGGAATAAAAAGTAGCCTATGTCCTTTTCCATACCATAGGCTATCTGCGTACCAAATTTCATCGGCGTGAAAAACTAACAAACAAACAAACGAAGAGAGAAGTAGAGCATAGCGATATCTCGCTCAAAGAGCAGCTCGACTAGGGAAGTACCTCCACCTTACAGAATACCGCAGCCAAATAACTTATACCTAGTTGCTTAGAATAATAACGCTTGTGTTCCTGCGCGATATGATACCCCTGGTATTTCAAGTGTTCATAGGCTACGGTAACCGCTTACCATCAGGCGCGCCGTATGCTTGTTTGCCGACAATGTGGTATAAAAAAAACTACAATGAGCTTTCAGTGAAGGAAAACATCGTGAGGAAACCATTGCACGGTGGTAGAGTACTTTGTAGTACCCGCCAGGCTGGCTACCACCCTCAAGTTGAAAATCTGTCGCCAAACACCTATTGGTGTGTTCCGGCAGCTGCACTTGAGAGCCAGATCCTTCTAGGCTTTGTGTGCTTATCACCTTCGGCCACATCATCACCTACCATAGTGAGATTGTGGTCAAACACAAGCCTATACAAAGTAAAAAAAAAAAAAAAAATCTCTTCACCTTTGAGCGTGTTAGACTTGCAGTTAAAATTTAATAGTTGAAGTGAAGTGTGAATTTAAATATATTTAAAACCGTACGTTAGTTCCTTATCTATCTATATTAATACTAGCTGTCCCCCGCGGTTTCACTCGCGTAGCGGTATGAAAAATAGATGTTGACCGATTCTCAGACCTACCCGATATGTACACAAAATTTCATAAAAATCGGTCGACCCGTTTCGGAGGAGTATGGTAACTAACATTGTGACACGAGAATTTTATATATAAGATAATAATAAAGGAAAAGAGTTTTTTGTTTGTTTACCAGTCGGATTTAAAAAGTATTTTTGCATTTGATAGCCCAATTCTTGAGGAAGGTTATATGCAATTTTTTATCCCGAGAATGCGGGTGAAATCGTGGGGAACAGCTAGTTTTCTATAGGTATATATAATAAAAGAATAACTGATTTTCTTCATATAATATTATTAGTATAGATATCGCATGAAATTTATGTAATAAATTAAAACGAAGACGTAACGAATGAAAAGTTGAGACGGGAATGTTATGTGGCGTCAAAGTCAAGTCTAGTACGTATTCAAAATTATATGAAATTAGTTTTGTATCAAAGTAAGATAAGTTAGACATCAAAATATAAAAATACGCCGAAAGATTTTTTCTGTAAAATATAATTTAGGTAATTTTATGAATACGTACCGTGTTTTAGACTCAAACAGGTTTTTAGAAATACGATTAAATTAAATGAACATGGTTTTTTTTGCCATAAATTGAATTTGGCTTAAAAATAATTTGTTTATTTTTTTGAACGCGCTAATCTCAGGAACTACTAGTTCGCATTGAAAAATTCTTTCAGTGTTCGATAGCCCATTTATCGAGAAAGGCTATAGGCTACTTTTTGTCCCGGGAGAACACAAGATCCATCGGAATCGCGGGTGAAACCCCGCGGAAAAGCTAGTACCTATTTAATAAAGATAAATAAATATTTTATTACGTAATACGTGTTTAAACACAATCTCACTATGGTAAGTGATGATGTGGCCGAAGGTGGTAAGCACACAAAGTCTAGAAGGATGTGGGTCTCTAGAGTAGCTAACAGAACACAGCGGTAAGTTGGTAGAAGATTCAGCCAAACGGCTCCTACAAAGTGCTATGGTTTCCTCACGATGTTTCCCTTCATTGAAATCTCAAACAAGCTCATCCTACAATAATAGGATTCGAGCCCACGACCTTCGCCGCGGCGTCCGACGTCCTACCACTGAGTTATCATTGCCTTCCAAGTTCATATGAATATTTGTTCTAAATGGGAATCGAACTCACGATCACATGTGAACATCACAGCCTTCACGCCAACCTTAATTACGTACAATTAAATACAATATTACCCATATTAATCTAATTTGACTGTGGTATCAAATAGAACATAGCTCGCATACATTGAAATATAATTCTCTACATCAGTGTTTTTCAAACTGGGTGTGGGTCCCCCCTAGGGGCCGTGAAGTCTTACACGGGGGGCCGCAAAAGGAAAATGTCAAGTGTTTCTAGATCTTAAACTACATAAAAAAAGTTTCAATTTCTGAGTGATAGACTTGTTTATTTTTAAAATTGTCTAAACATGCCAACTATTTTTGAGATGTTAATATTATCAAATCATTTTCAATTAAAGCCTATTTTTGTTTTTTTTTTAATATCCATGATTGAAGGGAACGTCAGTTCACAGAGTGTAGGTCTATTTACATACTTGATTTTTTAATTTTTATCTATATTGGTACCAAGCGAGATTATAAACGTAGTCTTTCAAATCACTAATATTTTGTTTGTCTATGGCCCATGAGGGGGTCGCGTATCCAAAAATATTGAAAACCATTGCTTCACATAATGGGATGCTACGGCGTAGATGCTCTACACAGGCTACGTTTCGTAGCGTGGTCTACGAAAGCAATTTATATACATATACTGTTGATTATAATCAATTATAAATCTAATACACGAACATACCAGTTTTATTATTCTAGTAAAATAATATAAGCTAATGTATTTGTTTTTTATGCAATCAATGCCTCATGAGATTTGGGTGGAACATGCCATACAGATAGATCATGCTCTAGAAAAAAAGTATACTAAGAACTAATTTCGATCCATGGATGAAAACGTGGGACGAGAACTATTTTAAAATAAAATGACAGATTAAAAAAATCCCTTTTATCTTTAATTACAGTATCTTGAATCTCTCGAAGTAAAGATCTTATAGGCTCCTATAATTGTAGAAATAAAATAAGGGGAGTTATTAAGACTTTACAACTACAAGTATAATAGATGCTTTTTTTATTATGGATCGTTTTCTCACTGACAAATGTACGCCAAAATTAGTTTTTCAGTTACAAGCTGTCCCCGAGGTTTTACCCGCATTCCTGATTTAAAAAAAAGTAGCTCATGTCCCTCTCTATACTACAGGCTATCTGCGTACTAAATTTCATCGCGATCGGTTCAGCGGCTTAGACGTGAAAAGGTGACAAACAAACAAACTCATATTCGCATTCATAATACTAGTTACACAGCTTGATGTCTTACGGCATCCTCCTTTGGTGTAGTGGTGCTGACATCAATAGAATTTTTATTCTGCAGAAGAGGGCTATTAACTATTCAATTTATATATATCAAACTAGCGAAACACCGGCTTTGCATGGGTGTAATTTATATACACAAACCTTTCCCGTTTATCGCTCTTTCTATTAGTGAAAACCGTATCAAAATCCGTTGCGTGGTTTAGAAGAAGTAAGCGGAGAAACAGACAGAAGCAGAACAATACAAACTATAATATATAGAAAATTTCCTCGAAGGTACTGTCGATGCAGATGGGCAAGGTTCCCTCTTTAATGGCCAAGCTAAAGCGTTGGTGGAAAAAGCTCCCAGTCCGTCGGTACTCGGTATCCTAAAGCCTCTCTGGGTTTTGATGATAAAATCCGAGCTTCCGACCCTCACTGGCCCATGGTTAATTATGTAAACTATGTATAAAATAATTACGCTGAGTTTCTTCCCAGTTTTTACAGTTGAAAGCCGACTTCCAAGCCAGTGGTAACTTAACAATTATCCACCAAAATTACAAGAAAAAAAGTATTTAAATTCATTTATACAATTTGGCTTTGACTTTGACTTAGGACTTTTGTGGCTACATTTCATACCTATTTGATAACACTCTACACGTGCTAAAATTCCATATAACATTGTTACGTGTGCGTAGAATATGCCAAACTTTTTAATACGTTGCAAAGTACTTATGAACCCCGACACAACACGTGTTCCATAAAAAAAGTACGAACAGCCCAACAGAATTTGCATATTTCACTCACTTTGCAAGAAATATTAACTTTTTGGCGAATATGGTAAATGTTTGTGTTAAAAAATGAAATAAGTTTGATTTACGATGAGGTTTTATACACATTTTGCCCCCAGTTTTTACCCGCGTTCCCATGGGATCTTATGTTTTCCCGGGATAAAAAGTAGCCTACGTGCTATTCCAGACTATAATCTATCTCTGTGCCAAATTTCGTCCAAATCCGTTAAGTAGTTTTTGCGTGAAACAGTAATAAACATCCAGATATCCATACTCACAAATTTTCACATTTTTAGTAACACATATTTTTTTTTAATTTAACGTGGCAATGGTCACTTGCTCATCGGCAATATTTCCCTATCGTTGACAACAAAAAGGTAACGTTATTTTAAGAATCGATGGATTAATTTGATTTTTTACACAACGTTGCATGAGTGTTAGAAATTTCTTACGGGAACAGGAATCCAAGCGATTTGCGTTAAGTTTAAAATAGCATTATTTTTTAGTTTTAAATATTATGTCGTTTTTTTATTGTTGTTTTTTTGAAAGTCATTGTACGTATGGTTTTTTTTTTAATTTACTTTTTTATTCCTACTGTATTTAATTAGCTCCGATTTGTTGTGATGCCTTTTAACAGATTGTGTATTTACATTGTTTTAGTTTCATGTATTGTCTTCAATATGACAACTACTGGCTGTTCTTAGATAAAAATGTTTTCACATACTAAATCAAAATAAACCGCTAAGTTAAAGACATTTTTTTCAACTACATAATTTTAAATGTAAATAAATAAAACATAAAATCAATAACAACACCACATAATTATCTTCACCTTAGTTTTGATACCTTTGCTACAATTTCAATTTAAAAAAAAAAGACGATTCAGGTAAAAAAATATACTGTCAACCCATTCTTGTAAACTAAATTTCAATAAAAACGCTCAAGTATATCCCTCGAAACATAACTAAATACACTTACCACTTATTACTCGTTCAAACACTTCATTAAATCACTTCACTTTACTAAACATGCAATATTATGAAGTTATATTCTCTTTTCAATAGCAGTCCGTTATTTTCTCTTTTATTATTTCGTCGAGGGAGCGCGCGTCCGTCCTCCCTAGAGTGCGTTCATCGACTGAAGGATGTCGGGACACGGTAGTATATGTATAGTTGGCTGGCAGGTATGTCTGTGTGTCGGGCCTGTAAGAAAAATGGGGTAAATTCGAAAATTTATAATCAGAGGTTTGTAAGTAGATAATTTTGTTCAGTCACATTATGTTCAACAATCTATTGGGTGAATAGTAAAAAGAGTTTCAAATACATTAGAAAGTACTGAAGATTTATTTTTGCTTTCGGTTTCAGTAAATATTTTTTTAATAATGTATCATAAATACACAAAACCATCATTGTTTGTTTATCGTATTTTCTATTAGTGAAAACCGTATCAAAATCAGTCAGTGACTGATTGAGCTTTCAGTGAAAAAACTATAGCACGGTGTTAGGGTACTCTGTAGTACCCGCCTGGCTGCGTCACGCTCAAATCTCTACTAGTGTGTTCCGGCAGCTGCAATTGAGAGCCAGTCCCTTCTAGGCTTTGTGTGCTTACCACCTTCGGCCACATCATTACATAACATAGCAAGATTATGGTCAAACAAAAACCTATACAAATGTAAAACTCTAGCGATTTTATAGCTCAATGTATATTTTTTAATTTCACTCAAGTGAAAAAAACAAGTGGTTTATTTTTTTAATAAATCGCAGTTACGCCTTTGTTCGTACTGGTATCCACATTACGTTGGAGCGTCGTATAACTAGGATGGTGGACGACGCTAACAGCTTGCTTTAACTAATGGATGATAAGGTTTTACGGGTTCTATAGTCATGGGTTTGTTAACGTCAGTAAATTGATATTTTAAAATGATATATAGGTACATATATATTTAGTGTATTAATTTCTTACCATATTCTAAACTTCTGGTGATTTATTTTCTTTGTATAATTGGTGAGTTGTACATGATATAGCTGTTCCTCGCGGTTTTAGTTGCGTTCTAGTTATAAAAAAAAGGAAATAATCGGGATAAAATTGGTGTGTTCCGGCAGCTGCACAGGCTTTATGTGCTTACCACCTTCGGCCACATCATCACTTACCATAGTGAGATTGTGGTCAAACACAAGCCTATAGAAAGTAAAAAAAAAAAAAACTATCCTATATATTTTATGTTGAAACTAATGATACGAATTAGTTTTGGAATTCACAAAATAAAATATTACAAACAGTAATTGAGAATGAAATTTTTATTTAATGAATTTAGTGTCTTGCTGGAGCTGTCCAAGTGTATTCCGAACCGGTGGTAGAATCAATTGTAACGTTCATAAGTTCCTTATTAGGGCCTAAACTGAATAAATGAGTTTGAGTTAATAATAAATTATAAATGAAATGAAATGAAAGAATTGAGCTATCAAATGCGATTTTTTTTTTCAAATCCGAACGGTAATTTCAAAGATTAGCGCTTTCAAACAAACAAACACAAAAACTTTTCAGCTTTATAATAGATAGTAGGCTTTAAATTATAATTATTCTTGCAAACGTATTTTCGTAGCCACTCGTAGCAGCGCCTACGAAGCTACAGTTTTCGTAGACAGTCTACGAGAATAATTTAGCTATATGCTGAGTATATTCTAATATTTTCACTCATACATACAATGTATAGGTTTTTTTTTTTTTTTCTTTATTTTTGTAAGGGCTTTGAGTCGCATCGCGACTATTTCAGCCCTATTGAAAACATAAATATATTTCGCAAAAAAAAAAAAAAACGATAACAGGTATTGGTACCCTTTCTTACATAACTTTTGTTTAAATAGCTTAAGCTCATTGTAGGATTCAAACCCACGACCTTCACTGCGGCATGCGACGTCACTACCACCCACTACTGAGCTACCATCGCTTTATTTTTTACTAGATTTCGCCGCGGTTTCACCTGTGTTCCCGTGGGATCTTATGTTTTCTCGGAATAAAAAGTAACCTATGTGCTATTTTAGATCATAATCTATCTCTGTGCCAAATTTCATCCAAATCCGTTCAGTAGTTTTTGCGTGAAAGAGTAACAAACATCCATCCATCAATACTCACAAACTTTCGCATTTATAATATTAGTAAAGCATTTTAACAGTATTTTTACCGATAAAGTCCTTATATCAGTAGATCAGTCCTACTGAAATACCGAAAATTAATTGCGCATACTGTAATTCATGCAAAATTGTTGTTATTCGAGTTATAACTAGAATTATATAGAATTATTAATGGTTATTAAACCACAGACATTCCTCACAGTCATCTGACCCCAAACTAAGCAGAGTTTGTACTGTGGAAGCCAGATAACTGATACACTACATCCTAACTTAATATCCTAACTAGTATTATCAATGCGAAAGTGAGTTTGTTTGTTTGTTTCTTTGTTACCTTTTCACGACTAAACCGCTGAACCGATTGCGATGAAATTTGGTGCGTAGGTAGCCTATGGTATGGAAAAGAACATAGGCTACTTTTTATCCCGGGAAAACATACGATCCCTGGGAAACACGGGTGAAACCGCGGGGTGGAATCTAGTCTAGTCCTAACTAATATTATAAATGCGAAAGTGAGTTTGTTTGTTTATTTGTTTGTTTGTTACCTTTTCACGCTTAAACCGCTGAACCGATCGTGATGAAATTTGGTACGCAGATACCCTATGGTATGGAAAAAGACATGGGCTACTTTTTTTCTCGGGAACACGAGTGAAACCACAGGGGACAGCTACTCTATACTATCTATTCTTGCTTTCTTTTTCATTCAAAAAGTACTGGACCGATTTTAAAAATTCTTCACCGAGTAACATAGGCTATATTTTATCCCGGGAACGCGGGTGAAACCGCGCGGAAAAGCTAGTATTTGATAAAGCCACTATTAGTGGCATCTCTAAAGCAAACAAAGCCTAAAATATTAAAACACTTTTAAAAGTCCATCATATTTAAATGAAATAAAAAGTTCTGATTGAAAATGAAGAACCAAAGTCGTGTGATTGAAAGAGATAGCCTATATACAAGGCATGAGAGCGAGAAGGACGGATATTTTCTTTATGATACGATCCCCTTTGATAGTATTGGACTTTAATGGTATCAATGATGTGGAAGGGCGCGTGGTGGGAATAACATTGTAATTGTAATTTTTTAATTTTTGTTTTTATCAATTATATTTTTAATACTTCATGTAAAACCTTTTTTCTGTATTTATTATGTTTCTATCATAGATCTGCTTGTAAAGTATGTAATGATTTGCCCTAAGGTGATATGCACACACAGCCTAGGGAACTGAAAGAAAGAAAGAAATAAAGGAAACATTTATTCTGACACAACTGCACACAACAACAAACATAATATACACATCGAAAACAAGACAATGACAAGAAAATAACACAATGAGAATAATAGTATATGCAGATAGCCAGCGCGCAGCAATGTCAGAAAAGGCCTGACTCTCAAGTGCTGCTATTGGAACATACAGGTAGGTATTTGATGTCTTTAAACTTGATTGTGATAGATACGGTGGGTAGATACGACCTAGAGTTCCCTACGATGTTTTTGCTTATTCTAGATTTCAATTCCAGGACTTTTGCCATGGCACTCGCCTTTACTACCACTGAACTATTATCTAATTGTATATAATACATGCAAATTGCCAATCTATCTTAAATCATCTGGGACATAATTCTACACTCAGGATTTACCAGCGAGTTATGGAATGCAGTCAAAAAGGTACATAATACGAAAAGTACTTCGTGAAACAAGCATTTACTGGTGTGTTCCGGGAGTTGCAATTGAGAGCCGGTTGCCTTCTTGGCTTCATAAATATGGGCAACATAATCCCACTGGTATTGCTAATATCCATAGGCGACGGTAACCACTTACCATCAGGTGGACCGCCTGTCTGCTGGTCAGCCTTTTGACATAAAAAGGTGTCAATACCATCAAAATTGACAGGCCGGTTGGCGTGGTTGGTAAGGTACCCTATTTACTCCGCAGGTTGTAGTTTCGATTCCCACTCGGGACCAACATTTGTGTGCATGAACATCTGTTTGTCCTATGTCTGGGTGTAATTATCTATATATGTATGTATTTACAAAATAAAAGTTGTATATGTAGTATATCAGTTATCTGGCTTCCATAGTACAAGCTCTGCTTAGTTTGGGATCAGATGGCCGTGTGTGAGGAATATCCCAGAAAATTTATTTATTATTTATTTAATATCAAATCTCCATTGTTGAATTAAAATAGAGCTATGAATAAAGGGTGACACGTCTGCCGCATATCACGCTAGCTATGAGCCAAAACAATGAAAAATTGGTTCCCATATATATAGATAGACAATTTGTTTGAAAGATTTATCCTATATCTGATGTGATGGCTTGGAATCGTAATTAATGAAAGAAAAGAAGGGATTTAGAGAGAAACAGTACTTATAATGACAATATATGTCTCTCTCTAATGAATCTCCAAAAATACGCTCAAATTCGATTCTACTCGCACTTATAAATTACTACTTCTGTCCCGCAGTTTCACCCACGTTCTCGAGGGATCTTATGTATTCCCGAGATAAAAAGTACTTTATATTGTATTCTAATATCTATTTTATCTATATGCCAAGTTTCATCTAAATAAATTGAGCTATTTATGCGTGAGCCAAAAACATCCAGACATAATAATATAAACTTTAACATTTATAATATTGGAAAGTTTACTTTTGTTACGAATAAGTGAATGAACTGAATTCTAAACGACTCCAATTTTCTAATCTATATATATAAAAGAGATAGTATGTATGTATGTATGTTCCTTGTAGACTCCGAAACCGCTGAACCGATCGCGATGAAATTTTCAGACAATCTTCATATTAGCCCCGCGGGTAATCCTGTAAGGTTTGGTGGCGATCGAAGCACTCGGGACCACGGGTGAAACCGCGGGGCGGAAAGCTAGTAATTTATATCGCGGTTTCACCCGCGAACCCCTATTTTACCCCCTTACATCATAATAGCTATCTGTATGCCAAATTTTAACCCGATCCGTCCAGTTTGAGCTGTGCGTTGATAGATCAGTCAGTCATTCACCTTTTCCTTTTATATATACAGAAGAAGACAAGAAGAAGAAGATTACATTTGTTACGAGTAAATGATATCTGAAAAAATAAAAACAATATAAAAGACTCCAAGTGTAGACAAATAAGTCACAAGCGGGTTTACTGTACCATACCTATATTACTTATCAAATTGCGCTCTAAGCTGTTCAACAAAATCCCAACAAAATCCTATAAGATCCTAGTAGGTAAGAAACTTTTACACGTAAGAATTTATAACATCCAGGGTTCCGAAAATGTGACCCCAAAAGTTAGTTACGAGTACTAAGGTAAAACAAGAATTTAATTATTCAGAGTTACACCCTTTTACATCCAAGTACCAGCACAGAGCTTCGGTGAAAATTATCGCTAATTCAGACGGTATTACAACGAGCCTGTAGCAATGGAGCGTTTGTATGATCGAGTATACTTGACTATTTACTGGATTGATCAGTCTATCATTCTGCAGCTCCACCCGCGTACTATTTTTAGATGCACTGTATAAGGTATGCGCAATATGAGCTAAATTTGAAGTCTCTAGGTCCAGCGGTTTAGGCTGCGCGTTCATATCACCCAGTCAGTTTACTATTTTATATAAACACGAGAAGATTAGATTATAGAATGTTATGTTTTTTTTTATATGCAGTTGTTTTATGTGAGTACATAAATCTCGTTTTTAGGGTACCGTACCCAAAGGGTAAAACGGGACCCTATTACTAAGACTTTACTGTCCATCCGTGTGTCTGTCTGTCCGTCTGTCACCAGGCTCTATCTCATGAACCGTTATAGTTAGACAGTAGAAATTTTCACAGATTATGTATTTCTATTGCCGCTATAACAACAAATACTAAAAAACAGAATAAATTAAATATTTAAGGGGGCTCTCATACAACAGACATAATTGTTTTACCGTTTTTATAGATAATGGTACGGAACCCTACGTGCGCGAGTCCGACTAGCACTTGTCTGTTTTTTTTTATTATAATGTGATCAATAGTTTAGGATTTTCAGCTTACTTTGATATCAATAACCACTCTTTTTGTAATGCTACTCTAGTATCCTGATGCAGGATCCATCGGACCTTGGAAACTTTGTAAACTTCATGTACTTTTTTAGGGAATAAGGTCTCATTGACTATATTTTGGAGTTAGGACGATGTTCATCTAGATTAGGATTCATTTGATGCCATTTTGTTAGATAGACTTGCATTTGAAAAGAGTAATTGCTGAGTTTCTTGCCGGCTCTTCTCAGTAAAAGCAACCTTCCGAACCGTGCGTTAGAGTCAGACTATTCATAAGTGCTTGTGAAGGCCTATTTGAATAAAAAATATTTTCACTTCATTTTCATTTCATTTGTGTTTAAATATGGTACAAAGCAGTTGAGTCAATTATATATAGTTTGCAAGTACCTTATCTAAGTAAACCAGGGTAAGGCCACAGAATGGGGAACAGACAGGAGACAAGGCAAAGCAACCTTTGGTTGAACGGTTTATATAAAAAAAAAACAAAAAATTATTCCACATTGTCGGCAAACAAGCATACCTGATGGTAAGCGGTTACCGTAGCCTATGAACGCTTGCAACACCAGACGTATCACTCGCGCGTTGCCGACCCTTCCCCCCTCCCCGATGAGCTCTGGCGACCCTACTCACGCGCAGGAACACAACTATAAGTTATTTGGCTGCGGTATTCTGTAAGTTGGAGGTACTTCCCCAGTCAAGCAGTCTTTGAGAGACTTATCGCTATGAGAAAATGAATCAATAAAAAAAATAAAAATGAAACTGAAAATGAAATAAACTACTTACTATTAAAACGCCTTAATATTAAAAACAATATTAAAATGCTTTTATAAAACAAAAACTGTTAATCATACGAGTACCTAACTAAAAATGTCATGCTAATCAACTCGCCTAAGCCACTCTCCCGTTCAAAGGCAGCATCACTCATAAGCCCAGTTTTTGGGTCAACACATCCAGCAGTATCTCGTTAAAAATTGTTTGTGCGAGTCCCAGTAATTGTAATCAGAGGTTTATTTTACCAAACTGTACCTCTATATTTGTTTTTTTCACTGGTTTTTAGGTCTTCTTCATTTTATTCTACAACTAGCTGTCCCCCGCGATTTCACCCGCATTCCCGAGAAAAAAAAGTAGCCCATGTCCTTCTTCATACCATGGGCTATCTGCGTACCAAATTTAATAACGATCAGTTCAGCAGTTTAGGCGTGAAAAGGTAACAGACAAAGAAACAAACTCACATTCGCATTTATAATAGAGACCTTGTAAAGTTCGTTGGAAAACGCTGGATGCAGGCCGCCCAAGACCGGTCCTATTGGAGATCCTTAGGGGAGGCCTATGTCCAGCAGTGGACGTCTTGCGGCTGAGATGATGATGATGATGATGATTTATAATATTAGTTAAGATTTCGTAGACTCGTAGGTAGTCTACGATAACCGTAGCAGATTCTACGAAATTAAATTATCAATTCGTAGATCTCATTTGGTGATGGTAGCTCTGATGGTAGTGACGTCAGATGCTACAGCGAAGATCATGGATTCGAATCCTACAATGAGCTCGAGCTTTCGGTGAAGGAAAACATCGTGAGGAAATCATAGCACGGTGGGTACTTTGTACCCGCCTGACTGGCTACCACCCTCAAGTTGAAAATCTATCGCCAAACACCTACCTGTATGTTTCGGCCCGGTTCCAGTGAGAGCCAGTTCCTTTAGGCTTTGTGTGCTTACCACCTTCGGCCACATCATCACTTACCATAGTGAGATTGTGGTCAAACACAAACCTATAAAAAATCATCACGATTGCAGGGTTGGTCCCATAGTAAAAGTTGTTCATATTGATGAGTACTTCCACCCCCTAAAGCACTGACGCTGTTTTAAAAATAGCCCTGTATATATTGGTAAAGTATATATATATATTTAATTTACCTAAAATGGAGTGTGAGTGATGTAGAAAGAGTAACAGAATGCATTTTTTTTTTCTTGTCTCTCTGTCTGAGAGTTTGAATACGCTAATCTTCAAAACCACTGAACGGATTTTCAAGGAATTGATGCGGTTATTTGTTTGAAATCGAGTGAAAAGAAGAAATATTCCAAAGCAAAGCCGCGGGCGAAAAGCTAGTCCTGAATAAACATCCATTCTTTCCTTTCTATATTGCTAAATACATTATAATCAAAATCGAAGGTTGGTAGGCGTCTTTTGTTTTGTATCCAACGTGACATCGTCTTGCTATTATGAATTTTATACTCTTAGTAATATGGTACCAATTCGCCTGGAGAATAAACGTGTAACTTAAGATGTTATCATTTTGTAGGATTCGAACAAAAACAACGCAACAAATGTATTAACTATATAGTTCTTTCTTATAGGTTTTGAACCCACGTCCAATGTAAACAATATCAAGGTAATATTAAGGCAGATGAAGACATCGGATAAATATATATTATAGACCAGTGGTCGCCCATAATGGGGGTATTGCGTGGGAATTTTCCGCTAGAGGCGCTAGTGTAGCGTGAGGTCTTCGGAATGTCAAACTTCACTGTTTCTGGGTGGGCTACGCGGGTTTATTTCTAATTAGAATAATGTTTTGAATATTTTGCAATACCTGAGATTTATTATGGCAAATATGAGTTACGGGTCAATTAATGGCAGTGCTTTGAAACAGTTTTTTCTTTCGGAAACTTTTACCCACTTTCTTTTCGAACAAAATGTACGAACTACGTAAAACTGAGGCATGCTTACCTCAGTATCTGGTATAAATTTTAACTTGCTAGGTCCACCCATTCCTGAGAAAATCAGTGGCGACACACGGACAGACGGACAGACTGACAAGACAGTAATCTTATAAGGGTTCCTTTTTTTTACCTTTTGAGGTACGGAACCCTAAAACTCAATTTCCCAATGTATAAGTGCATCTCAGAACGGCTGCACCCATTTGGCTACATCTTTTTTTGATTTCGAAATTGTCAGAACAAGGTAAGCAAGGTAAGTTGCAAGATAAAAAAAATGGGTTGAAAAATCACCTTATAAAAAGTGAGTGAGTGAGACAGAAGACAGTATCCGATCTTCAAAAATATTTACAGAATTGACAGACTATGGTATGAAGAGGGACATAGGCTACTTTTTGTCTCAGGAACGAGGGTGAAACCGCGGGTGATACCTAGTAGTGGATAAAATCATCCAAGCAACTTGTAGTGGGCGTCCCCAAAAAGGACCGGTAAATATTTTTAGCCACAAATACAACAATACAAAGGAATTTGCTTCTTCCCTTGTCTTTTCTTTTAATTAAATTGCCAAGTAACCTGTAAAGTTTCTAGGGCTGCGATAGGGTTGACATGCATTGGAAAAATAATTTAATAGTTACTAGCAATAAGATCTATCGACGGGCCGGTTGGCGTGGTTGGTAAGATACCCTATCTATCACGCCGCAGGTCGTGGGTTCGATTCCCACTCAGGACAAACATTTGTGTGCGTGAACATGTCTGTTTGTCCTGTGTCTGGGTGTAATTATCTATATATGTATGTATTTACAAAAGAAAAGTAGTATATGTAGTATATCAGTTATCTGGCTTCCATAGCACAAGCTCTGCTTAGTTTGGGGTCAGATGGCCGTGTGTGAGGAATAATGTCCCAGAATATTTATTTTGACTTGCTTTGCTTAAAACGCATTCGGAATCCTACTTAATATTATAAATGTGAAAGTTTCTATCTTTGGATGTTTGTTACCACTTAACTCCGTAACATTTAATGAAGTTTGCCACATAGTTTTTTTTTTATACATCATAGTCGGCAAACCACCTGATGCTAAGAGGTTACCGTAGCCTATGAACGCTTGCAACACCAGACGTATTACTCGCGCGTTGCCGACCCTTCCCTCCTCCCCGATGAGCTCTGGCGACCTTACTCACGCGCAGGAACACAACTATAAGTTATTTGGCTGCGGTATTCTGTAAGGTGGAGGTACTTCCCCAGTCGAGCTGCTCTTTGAGCGACATAACGCTATGCTCAACCTCTCTTAAATAAACATATAGGATACTTTTTATCTCCTAACTATCCTATCCTAATCCAAACTAACATTATAAATGCAAAAGTGAGTTTGTTTGTTACCTTTTCATGCTTAAACCGCTGAAAAGATCGCGATGAAATTTAGTATGCCGATAGCCTATCGTATGGGGAAGGACATAGGCTACTTTTTATCCCGGGAAAACATAAGATCCCTCGGGAACGTGGGTGAAACTTTTTTTTTATACTACTTAGGTGGCAAACAAGCTTACGGCCCACCTGATAGTAAGCGGTTACCGTAGCCTATAGACGCTCATAACACCACGGGCAAACAAAATACAATATTATATTTTCCCTGCCAGGGGTATCACTCACGCGTTGCCAACCTTGAGACATGAAGTTAAACTATTAAACTATGTAGTATAAAAATTATATGAATATCTTAGTTCAAACTCTACTTAGTTTGGGATCAGAGAGAGGTATCTTTTTTTATTACTAAACGCGTGGCAATACCAAAAAATAAAACATTTATATTACATAGTTTTTCCGCGCGGTTTCACCCGCGTTCCCGGGATAAAACATAGCCCATGTTACTCAAGAATAATGTAGCATTCTAATATTGAAAGAATTTTCGAAATCGGTCCAATAGTTTTTGAGTTTATTCGTTATTTACAAAAATACAAATCTTTCCTCTTTATAATATTAGTATAGACAAAAATATGAGAAAGTGCCAGCCCTAACTAAATTACGGTTTACGCAAAGGAATTCCTCTCAACATGTACAGTCAGCAACATAAGTAGCCGAAAAGTTACAAACTGTACATTAAAACAATACATGATGTAGTCATTTATAGTTTGTAAATTATTGAAGACGTCTTTGTTTTACGTCACCATTACTTTTATTATCTGTAAAGCTGTTCCCCGCAGTATAAACATTAGCTTATCCATACTATAATCTATACTAATATTATAAAACTGAATAGTTTGTTTGTTTGCTTGAACGCGCTAATCTCAGGAACTACTGGTTCGAATTGAAAAAATATTTTAGTGTTGGATAGCCCATCTATCGAGGAAGGCAAAATGCTACTTTTTATCCTAAGAAAACATAAGATCCCTCGGGAACGCGGGTGAAACCGCAGGGCGGAAGCTAGTAACCAATAAAAGTAGGCTAAGTTACTCCTTATAACATTGGATATCTGCCAGGGAATGTCCCGTTAAATTGGTCTAGCTAGAACAAACAGACAGACTGCAGCTACGCTTGATAGTAGTCAAACATGAACCTACACAAATTAATAAAAGAAAAAGTCAACGGCAAAAACCACACCTAATGCTTTGCAACGTTATGCGATACTTCACGCCGGAACATTTGCTGCAACTAATACCTGACTCCTTTTTAGGACAGTCGAAAGCTAAACGTAAGCCCATTATACATTTAAAAAAACATAAACTATTGTCGATTCTTATAAAAAAAAAACATAAGAAGGAAAAAAATGCTACACTTGTTTTAATTAGAAATCAATTCAATCGTTTTAATAATAATGAAAGGAATAAATTTACTACAGACAATCTACAAAAATACCCATCCAAATTCCAACAGCATAACGGTTTACTTAACCTCATCATGAAGCGCCTGACTACCCATCCCTAACACAAACTTATACTACCTAAGCATATAATTACATAACCCTTTGTAAGATTAAAAGCTCATTCAAGCGTTCAACGATCAAAGAATTTAACTCCGGCCATTTTGTCTATGCTCGATTAAAGATGCAAGCTGATTAGTCTATGGTCGCCTCGTTGACCAATCATTAGCCGCGCTCCGCGTGTTCTTTATTCAAAATTATGGCGTCAGAACGGTCAGTTGAGCATTGTATCTCGTTGAGTACACACGCGTTTGATCGTAGAGAGGAAATTTTCGCTCTAATAAAAATGTGGGAGACTTTAAATAAAACAACTTTATTTAGATAATGTAGTATAACGTTGACCTGTTTGCTTATTTTCTATTGATTTGTCTTGACGGATGAGTAGGTAATACTTTGTGAATAATAATAAATATCCTTGGACGTGTTTTACTCACGACTAAACAGAGCTTGTATGAAAACAGATAACTTATACTTCTTGTAAATATATAGGGTAAGGAACTCATTAATATAAATAACTTTTACTAGAGAATCAACACTGAAAGTGCTTATTTTGTTTTTTTTTTTTTGTAGTGCTAGCTTAAGAGAGGTAGAGCATAGCGATATGTCGCTCAAACAGCAACTCGACTGGGGAAGTACCTCCACCTTACAAAATATCGCAGCCAAATAACTTATAGTTGTGTTCCTGCGCGTGAGTAAGGTCACCAGAGCACATCAGGGAGGGGGGAAGGCTCGGCAACGCGCGAGTGATAGGTCTGGTGTTGCAAGCGTTCATAGGCTACGGTAACCGCTTCCATCAGGCGGGCCGTATGCTTGTTTGCCAACTATGTTGTATAAAAAAATAGCTCAATACATATTTTTTCTTTTAATAAAAAGGGTTAAAAGAAACGCTGCCGGCCTGCTACGAACCTTGGCCCATCGGTAGTGATACCTCAATACCTTCTAGGCTTTGTGTGCTTACCACCTTCGGCCACATCATCACTTACCATAGTGAGATTGTGGTCAAACACAAGCCTATAAAAAAAAATACAAGTGCAATAAACAACAATAAAAAAAAATAGTTTTGTGATATCAATTATGAGTTTCCAACCTATAAAAATTTATACCCACTTTTATTATTACAATCCTAGATTATTACATAAAATCTGCCGCTCGATTATTGGTTTTTAGATGTTCTAAATTACTTGCCAACCTATTAATTTTGATGCCTACTTACATTATACTAATGTTGAAGCTAATTTCCCGCTCGATTAAATACAATTCGACCCAAAACTGTTTTTACTACACACGGGCGCTCTGATTTTAAAAAGTATTTATTCTTTAACGTTGAAATTAGATGTATAAAAATAGTACATTATGATATAAGTGCGGTAAGTTGAAAATTACAGCCGAGGCGATATTGCTACAAGAAAGCAGAGGCTGTAATATCAAAGCGCACGTATGTCATACGAGGCTTTATTATTTGCGAGGAAATAAATAAAACTCGGACTTCCTTAAACGAATAAATCTTTAATTCATCATTGCTTGACGACATTTTCAAATAAAAACAATACAGCGAAATGAAAAAGCGCGCGGAATAATTATTTTTACTTGTTCACAAATCATAAGCGCTTTTTTTTAAAGCAAAGGCACAAGCCCGTATTACTAATAAAGTGATTTAATATTTTTGTGTTTTGTTACAGATGAATGGTTGTAATTTATGGTCAAAATTAATTAAATAAAAAAATTAGATGTTTATTTATTATATTTTATCTCCCAAAGTTAATTTTATTCATAAAATGTTGACCACTTTTCTGATATAAAAACTCTTTGCTAAGATTTTAAAAAGTACCGTTCGTTTTAGACGGAGCATCTTGGTAAATCGTGCGTTTTACCATATAAAAAAGAAACTCGTGCGTTTTACATTACAATAACAAACAAGTACGTAATGAGATACATTACGATATTGAAATTGGTGAAATAAGAGACCCTTTTCGAGCAAAAGTGTTCTAAAATATATAATTATACTATAATCATGGACCTAGATTTCTAGGTCCATGACTATCCTAATCCTGACTTCCTAACTAATATTATAAATGCGAAAGTGAGTTTATTTGTTTGTTTGTTTTATAACGAAGGTCTGGACCGTCTGTGGGCTCTTGGGCCAATGCATTTATAAGATAAATACAATCAACCAAAGAATAAATTCTGTCTGTCTGAGATTGACCTACAAGATATTCCTTTGGTGATTATTCCGTGTGTATATACCTAAAGAATTCTTAAAACTATGCGTCCACATGGTCGTCATGGAAACAGATTCCCTTGTAAAATGCCGACCAAATAGACGCGCACAATTTTTATATAGGCTTATGTTTGAGTAGTCAACACAAACCTATATAAACTATGATATTATAACAAAGTACCCGAAGAAATTCAAGAACTATCTGTGTATAGATTTAAAAAGTTAGTTTAACAGAAGTTATGTAAGAAAAGGTACTATAAAGTTTTTGATTTTGTGGAAGACAAGAACCCATTTGAATGAAATGTTCGCTACACAAATTGTATTATTATAATTTTATAAACTTTGTTATTTGTAATTAAATATATAAATTAAAATGAAAGATCTATAAAAATATGCCTTGCCGGAGTTTTCTCAGTCCAAGTGTATTTTGAACCGGTGGTAGAATCAATTGTAACGTTCATAAGTGCCTTACTAAGGCCTAAACTGAATAAACGAGTTGACGGGCCGGTTGGAGTGGTTGGTAACATACCCTATCTATCCCGCCACAGGTCGTGGGTTCGATTCCCACTCAGGACATACATTTGTGTGCATGAACATGTCTGTTGGACCTGAGTCTGGGTGTCATTATCTATATAAGTATGTATTTACAAAAGAAATGTAGTATATCAGTTATTTGGCTTCCATAGTACAAGCTCTGTTTAGTTTGGGGTCAGATGGCCGTGTGTGAGGAATAATGTCCCAGAATATTTATATGTATAGTTTAAGTTTGATTTTAGAGAGATAGAGCATAGCGATATGTCGCTCAGAGAGCAGCTCGACTGGGGAAGTACCTCCACCTTACAGAATACCGCAGCCAAATAACTTATAGTTGTGATGCTGCGCGTGAGTAAGGTCGCCAGAGCTCATCGGGGAGGGGGGAAGGGTCGGCAACGCGCGAGTGATACCCCTGGTGTTGCAAGCGTTAACATCAGGTGGGCCGTATGCTTGTTTGCCGACAATGTAGTATAAAAAAAAAATTATAGTTCCCTTCACCGAAAGTTCAAGCTCACTGTAAATTTAGAGGCGGCAACTATCGCCGTGGCATCCGACGTCACTGCCACTGAGCTATCATCACCTTAAAACGTACATAAGCAAGTGAAACAGCGTCCAAAGCTTAGCTTAAACATAATCTCAGTTCCATAATATTAAACTGAACGTAAAGGGTTCTGGGAACCGTATAATCTGTCGGCAAAGAGGGCATATATCATGCCCAATGAACATAGCGTTGGGTCTTTGATCACGCGCAGTGGTGAATCGCGTCGTGTGTCGCGTGCATTCAGTTGAGTAGGTGCGTATGGGATAGTGGTTTTGGTATTATATTTATGGATTTCTAAAGCATTTTATGTCTGTATTACATAGAAATCTTATCGTTATGAAATCGACGCGCAATCTCGCTTTTTATCCTGCGCGCACACTTTGATACGCCCCAAAATGTATGGTGTTTGTTTCTAAATTAAAAAATATAAATCCTGCTTTATATATAACTAGCTTTTCCCCGCGGTTTCACCCCCATTCCCGGGATAAAAAGTAGTTCCTTAAAAGTTGGGCTATCAAATGCAAAAAGATTTTTTCAAATCCAACATGTAGTTCCAGATATTAGCAATTTTAAACAAACAAAAAAACTCTTCTTCTTTATTATATATAGGTACATATTACCTAGTATAGATACCCTATTCTATTAAATGAGCAATTTTTCGATTTCGATGAAAGTTGCAATATAGAGGTTTACGGGGGCGAAAAATCTAGCTAGGTCTCTGGTTTTTTTTTTTTCTCTATTTTCAGGTACTTTTTTTTTATACGACTAAAGTGACTAATCACGCCAGGCACAAGATTCACCCTGTGGCCGTTGAATTTGCGTTAATCTCGCGGGAGTCAAAGAATATTATAAGGACTTAGAATTACCACTTACCAGTGATGAGTGAAAAGTCTTCAAATGCACTTACACCAATATTTATTGTAGTGTAATGATGTATTGTGTGTAATTGTATGCCTTTGGTGGTGTGTAGGTGTTTGGCGATGCACTATTATAGTATTAATTAATTAAATACATTTAAAGGCGCGGGAATTTTTTTTCAATCCAATCAGGTCAAAAAACGAAGTCCAGAGCAAAAAAAAACAAAAGAATTAAGAATATATTCATAAAATTACCATAGACAAATATTACAAAAAGTTATTATACATTCGATTATTCAAATTAAATTAAATGAAAAATATGTAGCGCCATCTATTGATAAAACTTGAAAACTTTGTGATTGGCGCGACTAGTGACAAACAAGCATACGGCCCGCCTGATGGTAAGCGGTTACCGTAGCCTATTGACGCTTGCAACACCAGGGGAATCAATCGCTCATTGTAGACCTTGCAAAAATTTCTTCACACCCTTCTTGAAGAACCTTGTACGCGTTTAGGAAAAAGTATTGATTGACGTCGAATGCCGTAACAAAGGTCGTGGGCTCAAATCTTACAATGAACTTAAACTTTCAGTAAAGGAAATCTACGTGAAGAAACCATAGCATATTGGTAGGGTATTTCGAAGTACCTACCTGGCTGCACTACATGGGGTTTTTCATGAAGGGTGTGAAGAGATTTTTGCAGGGTTGGCAACGCGCGTGTGATGCCCCTGGTGTTGCAAGCGTCAATAGGCTACGGTAACCGCTTACTATCAGGCGGGCCGAATGCTTGTTTGCCGCCTTAGTGGTATAAAAAAAAAATATTTTGTCAGTTGAAATTTATTTATTTATCCTCCCTTACAACTACTTTTACAGGCTAATTTAGAGTCAGTTGTCTTCTTGGGTTAATTAAGGTCACCAACGCATTGGCAGTCTCTCTGATATACCTAATGGCTTTAGACCAAATGCAGATACAGAAGGGGTAATGGCCAATCCACCACTCCGCATGACCGAAGCAAGTTTTTTTACCAATTTAAATTCTGCTGTATTTATCGACAGCAACAGTAAATACTCGGGGTTATTCAGACCTGCTCGGTCTACTGAATACGATAACTCCTATTTTCTCATTTCAAAGTTCCATTTCGAATGAAACAGTTGATCGATGCACGACCCCGTGCCAAATGAATTCTGCGACTAACACAGCATCGGTCTAAATTTAACGTAATAAAATCGTCCTTTCTGATCGGAATGGCAACCGAATGGGTCTGAATAAAAGGGAATATTGGTTTCTATTTTTTTTTCTTTTTATTTAGAATGAAGTTATGCGCATGCTACAGATTGGTGGAGGTAGGCCAACCTACTGTTGGAGGCCTCCTACTAGCTTTACGACAAATTAGAAAAAAATGAAAAATATATATTTTTTTAATTACATTTAACATTCATAATCATGTACACTCGAGCAAACACCACACACAGTGCTTATGTAGAAGTGAGGGACGAGTAACACTGTCTCATTGCGCCTATAATACACTTCTATATCTGTCAGACGAGATACTATCTTCACAGCATCGGCTTTTGAGTTTGTCCTGAAAAAAAAAAACAAAAAATATTTTTAAAAAAAAGTCTTTTTAAACCCATTCACGAATGGAGCATTGGTTTCTGATCAGTGACCTACATCTTTTGTAAATCTATATACTAGATGTTCCCCGCGGTTTCACCCGCTTTCCCGGTATTAAAATTTGCCTATTTGAGGCGGAGGCAAATCCAACAAATCAAAGATCATAGAAATCTGAATATATTTTATCTGTGTGTCAAATTTCACCCAAATCCATTCAGCAGTTACGGAGTTGAGTAGTAATAAACATCCATACAGACAAACTTTCACATTTATAGTCTCTTTTCGACTGATTGAGGCTTCCCATGACAAGAGAGCAGGCTGATATTTTGCCCAAAGAATTTGCATTGAAATCCCATTCAGCGTGGCAATGCTGCCAGCCTTTTTGGCGCACTTCCGTTCGGCAGCGATTTGGGTTTTTTTTTTACTTATAAGTAGTTTAGTTTTTAGTTTCATTTTAGTATATATTAAGATAATTATAAAATTAGTTTCATAACTTGAATTTTAATTTTTATTAATATTATTATATATTATTACTAGCTGTCCCCCGCGGTTTCACCCGCGTAGTGGTATAAAATATACTTTACGACCGATTCTCAGACCTACCAAATATGCACAAAAAAATTCATAAGAATCGGTCGACCCGTTTCGGAGGAGTTTGCAGACAAACACTATGACACGAGAATTTTATATATTAGAAGATTATTATCCTAACTTAATATTATAAATGCGAATGTGAGTTTGTTTGTTTGTTTGTTTGTTTGTTTGTTTGTTTGTTTGTTTGTTACCTTTTCACACCAAAACCGCTGAACCGATTGCAATCAAATTTGGTACATAGCTAGCCTATGGTATGGAAAGGCATATAGGCTACTTTTAGGGTTCCATACCCGAAGGGTCCAAATGGAGCCCTATTGCTGTAACTCACGTGTCTGTCGTCTGTCACAATTTTATTTTGAAGAAGTTTTGAACTTCCCATTGACCTATGAAGTTGAAATTTGGTTACAGTATTTATTATTACGTATATTGTACTAACAAATACCAAAATACTGATAAATCGGATTGTTCTTTGTAATTTACATACCTAGGGGGCAGTTAATTCTATTTAAGATGATCTTAATACAAAACCATCGCTATACGAGTAATTTCTTCACTTACCAGAACTTATTACCAGATTTAGAATCATCGGTGATGATTTTCGAGTCTCCATCATCAGATACAATGATGAAGTAACCGCCGGTGAACACTTTAATGCCTCCGTCCCTTAGACGTTGGACGGCAAATCTGAAATAATTAAGTCCGTATAGAAACTCAAAGTCGAAGCCATTTATTCAGTTTAGGCCCTAGGAGGGGGCGGTAATTTTATGTGGCGTCAAATTCATGTTTGAAAGAAAATAGTTTATATTCAGGATAAGTCATACTATTGATTGTTAATTTGATTTTGAAACGCAGCCTATGTTGATATTCGAACGCGCGCATTTTGTAAGTAATATATTATAAATCTCAAGATACTATAAAAAAATTAAAACACATGTTAAATGTTAATTTACAAAGTTAGCAGGCCAAAAACATAAAAAAATAACTTTTTTTTCTCTCTTTACATCGTCCTCCTCGCATAATTTGTAATAGGTCCACCTACTGCCTACTACTGGTAAAAGCCCTCCCTTACCTCTTTCCAGTATTCTCGGTCAGTTTCTATTGTGAACCTTTCCTTCTTCTAGGACTCCAGCTCATCTCCTTTTATCTGGTCAAACCTGCCGCTTGTCACTTAAGGAGACGATATACGCAAAATGATGAAACTAAATTAAGTTTTTCTCTGTATTCTTTAAATGCAAGAGATTTGTAAAAAATATATTTGTTGAACTAGAGGTTTTGTACCACGGTATAATTTAAAATTTTATTCTTCGTCAGAAAAAAGTTCCTTTTTAAAATTATAAATGTTTTTTTCTCCTATTTTTCCATCCAAATCACTTGAAAACATTAACAAGCATTCTGATTTCAAATACAAAGGTAACTAATTTGTTACTTTTCCAAAAAAAAACATTTTTGTCATTTTTACTAGGAAATATTCTTTATTCCATTTCTCTCTCTCGCCCATTAGTTCAGTGCGGGACAGGGTTATTCGCCTATATCGTCACCTTAAAATTACTTTCCAAAAACATCATGATATATAAGTACCTGGGAGTATTATCACTGCAATCAGCTAAGACCAATGTACTGGAACACTGAGAAGGAGGCAGTTGCTCCAGAGTACCAGATAGCGTTTGAACTGCTGTCTCTTGAAGACGACACTCTCCTGGAAATAATCAAAAAGTTTTATACACCACCTCAAATGCAGCTGCCAGATTGTCTTCTTGAGGGTGGTAGCCAGCCAGGTGAGTACTACAATATATACCGCATATAACGAACCACTAGACACCGGGAAAATTTACACCCGTACGTTGTTGACAGCAAAGGAGTGGAACTTGCTCCCGGCGTCATTGTTTCCTGACTCTTACAATCTAGGGACTTTCAAGGCCAGAGTGAATAGGTTTCTTCTGGGTAAGCGTGCTCCATCTTAGGCTTCGTCTTCGTCTTTGGACGGGTCAGAGGCCAATCGCGAGCCCATTCAAATAAAATAGATATATATATATACCACGGTGCTGCGGTTTCCTCACGATGTTTTCCTTCACTGGAAGCTCAAGCTCATTATAGTATTTTAACCCACGACAATCGCCTTGACATTCATAGACTGAACTATCATTGACCTATCTGATGTCTAACTGTCAATATTTCAGATGGCGTTGGCATGTTTGGCCTCGACAAAGGAAAGACTACTAAAGTGCAGTCACGTAGCAAGCGGTATTTCGTACATTGACCCGTCTCTCTCTGTTGCTCACGCACAAATATATTGCCGTCGCGCCCGCAATGACGGGTCAATGTACGAATTTCCTCCATGTACATCAATTCTGTAGGTCTAGGTAGGTCTTGCGTCATAGAATGCTCAATTATGCTCACTATAGAATCCAAAAGTCTTCATAATCTGCTTATTTGTCCAGCTGTCCAGAAGCCAGGCGAAGTTGTCTGACTTGAACTGCATTTCTGTGCCTTTGTTGATGCTTATTGACGCCAAACCGTTCTTTTCCTGTAAAAATATAATTACTAGCTCTAACGTCTAGAGCTTGATAGATGTTCGAAGATGATTGAAGACCTTCGATATCCGTGGATAGATGGCGCAACAAGATTCTACATCGCACTGACAAAGTTCGTCGAGTACTTAGCATATATACAAGATTCCAACATCTACAGTTCGAATAGATTCATGCCAAAGCCACGGGCGCCTCGTGGTACATGCGCAATGAAAACCTACACCTTGACTTAGGTCTCCCCACCATCAAACAGTTCATAAAACGCGCTGCACGCAGATATTTTGATACCGCAGCGCATCACGCGAATCCGTTGATTATCAACACGATCACATATACCTCGTCCCTTATCTCCCGCATCCGTAGGCCAAGGTTCGCCCTCAGCGAACCGGACGATGCCATCACCCTAGCTCAGATCGAGGCTGAAGAAGCCCGGAAACAAATACAGATGCGCAATCGTCAACCCAGATTTCGTCCTCGCCGGCGAGGACCGTCGCGTCGTCCTTCCCAGTCTCGCCCCATTTAAGTGGCCCGAGCTGCATATTAGCAATCCGACCGATCCCCAAATAATAAATATTTGCATGCTAAAGCCCTCCCATATTCCCCAGGCAACGTCCTGAGCCGAGGTCGAGTCCCACAGGGGGCACCCTCAGGCTACCGTTGCCCTAAATTTATTTAGTTTTAAGTAGCGGTTGAGAGCCCTCAGCGCTCACCGCAAAAGTCCGCGTAACGGTGGAAGAAGGTCCCCTGGACCCACCACCTTTCTGTACCTGCTCAAAAAAAAAAAATCTACAGTTGGACCGCAGTCCCCAGGCATATGACCTAGCTTGGCGGAAGATCTTCCCTTTTCAATGGAGGAGTCTACCACCTTGCTCCTCCATATGTATTACCCCCAAAAATTAAGGTGGAGGAATTAGTCCACGACGCGGGCCCAATGCGGGTAGTCACTTTACATGTCTTTGAATGTGACTTCTTGCATGAAGATTTCTTCACCATCAAATCCGTTACCTAAAAGTCAGTAGTAAATATTGGTAGATAAGTTTTTTTTTTAAGTTTTACATGGGCGTGGTATGGATGCGTACAGCTATTAGACGATTGTGTGCGATTTATTGATAATGATAGAATCAATTGTAACATTTATAAATGCCTTATTAGAGCCTAATCTGTATGAATGAGTTGAGTACCTATTTTCATCGATGTAAGATTTTCTTTTTGCTTATCTGTGGTTAAATTTCTCAGTTAATCGTTGATAGAAACATTATTATTTATACATACCTTAATAACGGCAGTAACGTTCAGTGGTTGCTTATTGTAGCTCCTAAATAGTTGACCGAGAGCTGTTTGTCCCATGACATCTGATTCTAGGACACCCATTTCTGATAACTAAAACATATAACAAAAAATTAGATAAAAAAAACCGGACCGGACAGACAGACAGACAGACATGACGAATCTATAAGGGTTCCGTTTTTTGCCATTTGGCTACGGAACCCTAAAAACGCATATATTAAATATAACCTCGACAGCCTATAATAGAGGAAATTGTTCCAGTGACGCCAACCGGTCCGTCTAATTGCAATGACTAAGACGTACAAAAAAATAATAGATACACACCCTAACCGCCTTGGTTGCAAGGATACCGATTTTTCTCAACAATGACTAAAGCGAACGAAATGAAATTTATTGTAAAAACTCATCATGTATTTGACTTTATTTTGTCCATTGCAAAACACGATTGGTTAACTTTTATAACACAAAATAATTAATCAAAAAGACCTCTTGAAAATAAGAGATTCCAATTTTACCGACACTGAGGATCGATTTGAGGTTTCAAAATTTCTACATATATTAATTGTAACTGATACTATAATTTGTACATAGGTTTTATGAAATATATTTGTAGTTTTTAAATGAAATAATAAAAACAATATTGTCGCATACGCCCTTTGCGTTTACGCGGGTTTTCTATGAGAGAGAGTCACTATAGTAGGGAGCGGGACGCAGCAAGTTGAATTTCAGATTTTTAAGCTTAACGCGGCGGCGTCACCTTAATGGAGAATGAATCAGTAACTCAGACAACTTAGACAGAGATTTGCCCAATGGACTTGGCCAATATCAACCCAATATTGACACACGAAGCAGCTGATTGTCCTTCAATGTGACAAATTGCAAGGGTAAAAAAAAAAGTAACTTACATTTCTGCCAAAAATCTTCACCTCGTAGTACCTCTCAAGTCTTCCATGCTGATTCTTTGGAACCCCCTTGTACTTGAAGGTCAGCTCGCTGGCTGACCCTGACTTAAAGCAGGTTGATTGGTTGCCAGTGTAAGTCAAAGTCACGTGACCTTCGTATGACGCGGGATACGCTGAAATATCCTGGTCAGAGGTCTTATGGCTTATGTCGTGCTCTCGGAGACAGATCTGTTGGATGATCAATTCATATTTCACATCCAAATACGGCCAGCCTAAATTCTGAAACTACCTTTGACTCAGTTAAGGTTTTGTTAAGAATTTCCTTTTTAATATAAGTTTTTTTGTTTTTTTTTTTATTTGAATGGGCTCGCGTTTGGCCTCTGACCCGTCCAAAGACGAAGATGGAGCACGCTTACCCAGAAGAAACCTATTCACTCTGGCTTTGAAAGCTAGGGATTTTTGTAGGAGTCAGGAAACCGGCGTCTGGTAGTAAGTTCCACTCCTTTGCTAACCGCATTATAAAAGAGGATGCAAAACGTTGTATCCGTATGTTTGGGATGTCAACAACTGACTGTACTTTTTGTTGACTGCAATTGCATTGTCTTCCAATATACTAATATATACCAAATATCAAGTCAATCCGACCACTGGAAGTGGGTCAAATTCGACTTACAGGATTACACCTTAACAAACATAGTTACATAAATCCTCCTGACTCACTTATTGACGGATACATCAACGCCCAGCCCAAACCCTTGGTCTTAGCTAGCTAAAATATTGCAGGGTCTCTTTTTCATGGCTGGATTTTTGAAATTCAACCCCTAATGATATGAAAATGGACGAAACCGCGGAGCATTAAGGTAATTTACAATAAATATCGGGTATAGAGGTTTCGCTCGGTTCTAACATCGCTCGCGGACTCTCGTAACGAACGGACGTGTGAAGTGTTGCTCATCACCAGTGAATACTTAATTTGTTATTTTAAATTCAGTGTACTGTACTAGGATATTTTAATTTATCGGACCCTCTCGTTTCTGCTTGGGGAAATTGCCATAAGACTCAGTGGCCATCTTGGCAAGTGTCGGACCTTTCACTCATTGTTCAGTGAAGATACATTTTGCCAACTGTGACTTATTTGTGTGCAGTGAACAATATTTTAAACATCTACACAAAGTGGCGCGGTTGCTGGGGATCGAACGTACATCGCAGCTGCGAGGCCGCAGTTCCGTGGCCTTAGCCGCTTAGCCACGGTAACGTGAGCTGCTGCGGCGAATTTACGCTCCACATTCGACCCATATAATCTAAAAGCGTATCTTACATATTTACCAATATTATTGACTTTTTAGTGTTTATTAAGTAACTAATTTAATCAAGCTATGAAGTGCCACGGCTGTAATAACGTATTGAATGTTGATCATTTTTTAAAGTGTAATAATTGCAAATGCAAGTTTTGTTATGAATGCCTTGATGTTGCTGCCGGGTCGACTAAGCAGCTCAGTGCTGAGCAATTGGCATCACTTAATTGTCCTCTGTGTCAGAATGTAACTCGGCGTAAAAACAATGACGATAATACTCCTGTCCGGCGGGGTCGCAATAACCAATCACCAAGCGCCTCCTCGAATATTACGACGTGTAAAGCGCCGGAGCTTGATGTTGCTATGAAAACTTCTGCAGGCGCTGACTTTTCAAAGGAGCCGGTTACGTTGGACAGTATTAGCAAACTTATAGACTTGAAACTGTCCCCGGACTCGTCGTTTATGTTAAATCTACGGTCCGCGCTTAGAAAGGATTTGAAGGATATGGTGACCGACGAGGTTGGCCGAGCTGTTGAGTCGGTAAAGGCTGACTTCACGACGACAACGGATTTTATCATCTTGGAACAAAACGATTTGAAGTCAAATATTGCTGACAAAGACAATCGAATCAGGGTACTCGAGACTGAACTTACGAAATCTCAAAACACGTTATCAAAACTCCAGAGTCGTTTATTTGCAGTTGAAAAGATATCACGTGACTTAAACCTCGAGATTCACGAGGTACCCGAAAGCAAGACTGAGAATCTGATGGAGTTATTCAAAAAACTCTGTGAGTGTTTACAAGTTGTGGTATCTGAGAGTGATGTTAAAGCATGTCGTCGTGTAGCTAAGATGGACTCAAACTCCAAAAGGCCGCGGAACATACTAGTTACCCTCTCGTCGCAGCGTCGGCGTGATGCTCTCTTGTCTGCGTTGACTCGCTACAATAAGTCCCACCCTGACACCAAACTATCTACTACCGATATTGGTATTGGCGGCCCGTCGTCGAGCAGGATATACTTGTCTGAACATTTGTCTCCTGAAGCTAAAGAGTTACACCATGCGGCACGTAAATTTTGTACTGACAAGAACTACAAGTTTGTTTGGGTGCGATATGGCCAAATTTATGTTCGTAAGGATGAATCAAGCCCGGCCATTCTAATTAAAAGTCACGATTCTTTCACAAAATTGTCTTAAATTGTTATTACTACTACTAATTTGTTTGTTTATCATTGCTTAGTAAGTTACTTGATCATTTTTTGTTTTTATATACTGAATTACACGTTATTTCCACAATGATTAATATATTCTATCAAAATGTAAACAGAATTCGTAGCAAGTTAACTCAATTTTCTTTAAATCTGTTAAATTCTAACTTCGATATTATATGCTTGACGGAAACGAACTTAAATATGAGTGTTTTCGATGGCGAAGTTGTTGACGCCCGTTATAATCTCTTCAGACGAGATCGTGCGGATTCTTCCAGTGCTAAAACCGAGGGAGGTGGAGTTTTACTCGCCGTCCATAAAAAATACCAGGTCATCCGTCAAGCATCGTGGGATAGTGATATGGAGGATGTCTGGGTTACTCTTATTCCTGAAGCACGTGACACTTCTCGCTTAAATTTATGTGTTTGCTATTTGCCTCCTGATATTAGAATTGACAAGCTTGAACTCTTTTATAGCCATTGCCAAAATTTACTTCTTAATCGTTTCCCTTCGGATAATTTCTTATTAATTGGAGATTTTAACACACCTGATTACTTTGATTCGATTAATCCCTCTCTGTCAATTTCCCCTAACCCGAGTAAGAAGCTTCTTCTACTAAATGAATTAATGTCACTGTGTAATCTAAAACAGCATAACTTTATCACAAATGCAAACGCTCGCTTGTTGGATTTGGTGCTTTCTAATATAGATTGTATAAGTGTCAATGAAACACTTGCATTAAGTTTGTTAGATAAAAATCATCCCGCAATTTTGATTACTCTTTCTCCAATTCAGATATCTAAAGGGCTTCAACGCGCTAACATTAAACGGCTTAATTTTGCTAAATGTAATTTTGAAAACATTAAATCTGAACTCCAGTCTGTGAACTGGTCCGAAATCTTATCGTCCCCTTGTATTGATGAGTGCACCGAAGCTTTTTATGAGCTTTTATTTGAAATAATATCAAGAAATACACCAAGTTGTTGCAGCAAATTCTCATCTTATCCAGTTTGGTACAGCAAATCTTTAATTAAATGTAATGAAGAAAAAAACTTATATCATAAACGGTTTAAGAGGTTTGGGAATCCCCGCGATTACGATGTTTTCTCTTTGCTGAGGGAGAGATGCAAATTTCTTACCAAGATTTGTTACGACAAGTATATCGCATCCATCGAGGACTCGTTGGTCAAGGACATAAAATCATTTTGGAGATTTGTGAATAATCGTAAAGGCCATATTTCAGTGCCTCACACCATGACACTTGAAAATACTTCAGAGTCTGACGGTCAGGGGATATGTGACCTTTTTTCACGATACTTTGGTTCAGTTTTTGACGGTAAAACTAATAAAACTAACCCTTACACTGACCAATCTGGTGCTGTAAATAACTCGTATTTTAATATATTATCTGGCTTTTCTATTACGGTAACAGATATCGAACGTAAAATAGATAGTTTGGATATTAATAAAGGGGCAGGTCCTGACCTTCTGCCTCCTATTTTCATAAAAAGTTGCGGAAAAGAGTTGTCCATTCCATTATGCGTTCTCTTTAATAAATCGTTAACTAGTGGTGTGTTTCCTAAGCGCTGGAAAACTGCCCACATAATACCTATTTATAAAAGCGGCGATAAGTCAAATTGTAAAAACTATAGACCGATAAGTATTTTATCTTGCGCTGCTAAATTATTTGAGTCAGTGATGTATACTCATCTGTACAGTCATTTTAAGCCTGTTCTTTCAGACAAGCAACATGGTTTTGTTAGAAACAGGTCTACGGTCACTAACCTTCTGGAATATAAAAACTATCTCTGTCAAGTGTTTGCCACAGGTGGCCAAGTTGACTCTGTTTACACGGACTTCTCTAAGGCTTTTGACAAGGTAAATCACCATCTGCTCTGTCATAAGTTAGCGTCACATGGTATCCACGGCAGTTTATATAGATGGATCTGCTCATACCTAGACTCTAGAACTCAGTTGGTTGCGTTAAAGGGCTTCATCTCTGCACCTATCACAGTTACATCAGGAGTACCTCAGGGTTCCCACTTAGGGCCATTATTCTTCGTAGTTTTTATTAATGACCTTATTCAACAACTGTCCTGCAATTGTCTCTTATATGCAGATGACTTAAAAATATTTACTTCTATTACTAATTTAGATGACTGCTTAACATTACAGCGTGATATCAATACCGTATTACAATGGTGCAAGTCTAACTACATGTATTTAAATATAGACAAGTGTTTTGTCATATCGTTTACTAATAAACGAAACAAAATCGTATGGAACTACGACATAGATGGTCAATTAGTTAACAGATCAGATGTTGCAAAAGACCTAGGTATCCTGTTCGATGACAAGCTTTCATTCCGTGCCCACTATAGTCACATCACGTCCAAAGCAAACCATCTACTGGGTTTTATTCTTAGATCCACAAAAGGTTTTAAAAATCCTCGTAGCACCTTGTACTTATACTTCAGTCTCGTAAGAAGTATATTAGAATACGGTAGTCCTATATGGTCGCCGAATTATAAGGTGCACATTGACGATATTGAACGAATTCAGAGGAAATTTCTCAGAATTTTATGTTATCGTATAAAACCTGGCCGGTCTAACTTAAATTATTGCGATAGACTCCTGAAATTTAAAGTTCAACCATTAGAATCCAGACGCATAATCTTCGACTTAGTTTACCTTTACAAAATCACCCACTCCATTATAGACTCTCCCGAACTACTAGCTCACATAAGCCTTAACATTAAATTTAGTGCCCGTAGATCTAATGAAGTCAATCTATTTTCCCTACAAATTTATAAAAATAACATTTCGTATTACAACCCTTTGACCAGGATGGCTCGTCAATATAACGAGATGGCAAAGTGCAATCACTTACTTGTGGACATATTCTGTCACAATATTAATAAATTCATCAGTGTCATTAAAGGCATCCTCCATCGTAGGTTAAGTGCTGACCCTTGTGGCCCGGGTTGCTATACCTAAATGACTTGACCCACCCTCATCGTTAAACTGGTGTCGAGGAACTTCTTATATTTTTTTTTTCACTATGTTACCTTTAATAGTCATGAGCTTTTTCATTATTGTAACATTAATTTTGCAGTGTGCACATAGTTTTACGTTAGAATCCAGTTCAAAACTCTTAGTTTTAAGTTTATTTTTGTAAAGATTGTAATGTGTTTTGT
Organism: Tetheella fluctuosa; assembly: GCA_951216915.1. Classification (NCBI taxonomy): domain Eukaryota; kingdom Metazoa; phylum Arthropoda; class Insecta; order Lepidoptera; family Drepanidae; genus Tetheella; species Tetheella fluctuosa. The sequence goes on from OX578242.1 coordinate 1,411,317, forward strand.
GCATCAAATAAATAAATAAAAAAAAATAATAAAAATAACTGCACCAAAAATCCGTCAAACAGAATGTATACACCCAGGAATAGACCCTGAGATCTAAGCAACTGCAAACTTTTACAATAATATAAAAATCGGCATGAAAATGTGAATGGTACCGTCCAATCTTTCATCTTGGAGTTCTGGTCTTGCTGTCCGTGTAGCATCACCTGAAGGTTAGCATTTCCACCAGAATTGATGAACTTGGCATCAGCTTCTATCTTCAGGTAGACCTCAGAAGAGTTTTGGGTACTGGAAAAAAATACTATTGATGTTATCTTCGAAACTAAGAACTTCGATGTTAAGTGATGATGTGGCCGAAGGTGGTAAGCACACAAAGCCTAGAAGGAACTGGCTCTCTAGTGCAGCTGCCAGAACACACTATTAGGTGTTTGGTGACAGATTTTCAACTTGAGGGTGGTAGCCAGCCAGACGGGTACTACAAAGTACCCTACCACCGTGCTATGGTTTCCTCACAATTTTCTCCTTAACCGAAAGCTCAAGCTCACTGTACGATTCGAACCCACGACCTTCGCCGCAGCATCCGACGTCACTACCACTGAGCTATCATCACCTATCGTTTTTCTATATCTGTATTTAACCTTAGAGTTATGGGACATCAAAAGGAACATGTTGTAAAAATACAAACGCCTACCGGTGTGTTCCGGCAGCTGCACGTGAGAGCCAGTTCCTTCTAGGCTTTGTGTTCTTACCACCTTCGGTCACATCACCACACACCATAGCGACATTGTGGTCAAACACAGGCCTATACTTAGTAAAAATAAAACGTTCTCACCTAAAATAATTAACAATGAAGCCAGAATCGACTTCCGTGTTATCCTCAGTGATGCTCAGATGTTTCAGCAGGAACTTCAGCTGCAACACATTATCCCCGGTCCTCATGAAACGCTGGGGAGGGAGTATGACCCCGCAGGACCCAGAGGGTGGGGAGGCAAACAGTAGGATGCTGTTTAAAATGATAAGGGAAGGTTGGAGGGAGGTTAAGAAACTGAAAGAAAAAGTTTGTATTAGGTTAATTTATTACGAGTCAGTTGGCGTGGTTGGTTACCCTCGGGATATTACGCCACAGATCGTGGGTTCGATTACTATCCAGGACTGATATTTGTGTGCATGAACATGTCTGTTTGTCCTGAGTCTGGGTGTAATTATTTATTTGCGTATACAGGTTGATTTTAATGTCGTTGGCAATATACTTGTAGGGGTGGTAGTACTCGTCAATATAAACAACTTTCAGTATGGGACCAACTCTGATATCGCGTAAAATTAAACAGTTACTTCATACATTTTTAGTCGAGTAGGTATTGAACTTTTGTATGGAACAGCTGATATTTTTTCATCTTTTCTCAGTTCTTATAACCAATCATCAGGGGTGATGGCAACTCAACCTAAACTGGTTGACAAACGGGCGTTGCTAATGCGATGCAACTAGTACTCTCACATGGCGCCACTCAAGTTGCATAATTTTTTTTTTCTCCAACTACATGACCAACCGTAACGCGGTAATTTTATGAAAAACTAGCTTCCACCCCGCGGTTTCACCCGCGTTTCCGAGGGATCTTATGTTTTTCTAGAATAAAAAGAATTCTATGTGTTAATCCAGGGTGTCAGCTACCTCCATACCAAATTTCATCACAATTGGTTTAGCCGTTTGAGCGTAAAGAAGTAACAAAGATACACACTCACAAACTTTCGCATATATAAACAGGTTTGCGTTGGCAACGACCGCCAGTCTCGCGTGACTCGTTGCGTCGACGCTTGAAAACTAGTTTTCGTCAATTTGTGTCGTGTGAGAGCCGCCATAGAAATTGGTTTTATTTTGGTCACCTCGTGTGAGAACGGCCTAAATCTATTTATTTATTTGCAATACTAACCTTATGCTTACATTTATTCAATAGAAAATGTTATTGGTTTTATTTTACTTGTAAACATAACAATAAAAAGTGTTGACATCATTCTTAAATATACTTACCTACTATTTAAATTTAACATTAATCTGCCATTCAGCGTGGCAATGCTGCCAGCCTTTTTGGCACACTTCCGCTCGGCAGCGATTTGGGGCAATTTTTTTATTTATAAGTAAGTAGTTTTTAGTTTTTAATTTTAATTTTATTTCAGTAGGTATATATTAAGGTTATTTTATTATTTTTTACTTAATAAAGAATTTATACATTAATCAATAATGTATATAAAAATAAAAATTCAAATCTCTAACCAAAATATTAATATAAATGCTATCAAAATCTGCGAATACTTACTCAATATTATTAGTTTTTGATGACAGTAATTTATCCAATAGCTCGGCACCCGTCATTGGTCGTTCACAATCAAAAAATATACCTGCTGTATCATTGACCTGCAAACAAATAAAAATTACACCGGATTCTACCCATCTATGTCATTGCTTGCGGCGGCGTCGTGTGGCGGGTCGCTCACTTCCCTATAATATGTGCGAGGAGGGCGATGGCTGCCACATGCGTCATACTTGTGAACAGGTGCTGCTTGTGGGGGCTGGTCTGCTTAAGTTTGCAATCCATTTGTTTACTAAGTTACTCATAATTTTGATATATTTTTTCCTTACTGTCATATAACACACACATATTGTCAGTGAGACTAGATAAATAATTTGATGTAATGAATCTGAGTTGGTTTTGAAAAGAGTAATTGCTGAGTTTCTTGCCGGCTCTTCTCAGTAAAAGCAACCTTCCGAACCGAGCGTTAGAGTCAGACTATTCATAAGTGCTTGTGAAGGCTTATTTGAATAAAAAATATTTTCATTTCATATGGTAACTTCAGTGGCTTCGACGATCATAAGTCCTAGGGCCTAAACTGAGTAAATGGCTTTGACTTTGACCTTGACTTTGACTTTGGCTAAGGACTTTCTGAAATTCGACCCTTATGGGGTAAAATAGTAAAGCAGAAAACTGTTTTGAAAATCGCTAATAACTTTTTTTTTTCAATTCGTATATGCATGTGTATGGCCGAAGGTGGTAAGCACACAAAGCCTAGAAGGAACTGGCTCTCAAGGGCAGCTGTCGGATCACACCGGCAGGTGTTTGGCGACAGATTTTTAACATGAGGGTGCTCACCATTCTATGGTGTCCTAACGATGTTTTCCTTCACCGAAAGCTCAAGCTTATAGCATTATAAGATTCAAACTCACGACCTTCGTCACGCATTCGACGTCATTACCACTGAGCTATCATCGCCTTAAATCTCTAATTATGATCACACGACTATAATATTTTATTAGCTGTCCCCAGCAGTTTCACCCGTAAAAGTAGCCGTCGTCCCTCTCTCGGCTATCTGCATACCAAATTTCATTGAGAGAAAGGAGAAGAATAATATTAGTAGCTTCTGCCATGCGGTTTCACCCGCGTTCCCGAAGGATCTTACATTTTTCCTGGATAAAAAGTATCCTATATGGTAATCCAAAATACATTCTATCTGTACCGTTTAGTAGTTTTTGCGTGAAAGAACAAACTTCCGTCCATCCATCCTCTCAAACTTTCATTTATAAGTAGGCTGTTCCCCAAGGTTTCACCCGCGTTCTTGGTATTAAAAAAACCGATGTTTCAATAGTTATTCTACTATTCGGGACAGAGACAAATCGAACAAATCAAAGATCATAGAAATCGGTCCAGTCGTTCTTGAGTTATAAATAGTGTAAATAGGCCCGTCTTTGTTTTATAGATAAAACAAAGACGGGCCGCTTGGCGTGGTTGTTAAGATACCCTATCTATCACGCCGCAGATCGTGGGTTCGATTCCCACTCAGGACAAACATTTGTGTGCATGAACATGTCTGTTTGTCCTGATTCTGGATGTAATTATCTATTTACAAAAGAAAAGAAGTATCAGTTATCTGGCTTCCATAGCACAAGCTCTGTTTAGTTTGGGGTCAGATGGCCATGTGTGAGGAATAATGTCCCAGAATATTTATTTAATGTCCCAAAATAGTATTTGGATGTAGCTGATACCAGAGTGGGAATGAAACTCAAAACCTATAAGTAGGATAAACCGCCACGCCAGATGGCCTATTATTGACAAAGTACTTACCCCAATTTGTCCACTATCAGTAACAGTGTAATTGAACCTATCCCTCAATGTTTCAAGAGCTATTTGAGCACGAGAATGCATCGCTATACCGCCTTGCTGCGATCCAAGATTTGGGAATGTTAAACTGTAATAAAAAGGTTTTTTTAAAATCAAAATGGTTATTGATTCACTCTATAAACGAATTAGATATTCATTTGTATCCTTTGTTTTTGTTAATTTTGTTTTTTCCTAAATGTATTGAGGCGAACAAATCAAAAAAAAATAACAAATCGGTCGAGCCATTTTTGACATTTAGGTATATATTGATTGTGAAACGTGGTTTATAGATTTTTTTTTTCTACATTTTAATTTTATCCCTAAATTCCCATTGAAACGGGAAAATCTAAGCGTGGTTTAAATTGTTACTTATATAAAATTAAATATGTAAAGGAGTAGGGATAACTCACTCTAAAGACTTGTCATTCGCTGAAAAAGATACGTTAAACTTCATCGGTAGATGTGCAACTATTGACTGCTGTATTCGTGCTGTGTGCAGCGTTTTTACTAGCGGGCCATCAGTGGACAGCGATGTTATTGATGTACCTTGATATCTGAAAATCAAGATGGCGGGTCTTTCGTCATACAGGACAAGCATATGCCTGACCTCAGCGCCTGCCCTGGGGTAGAGCGAGCGGAGCGGTAGGCGCCAGATGGCCAGGGGATCATGACGAAGATAGCACAGTGGTAGTGACGTCGGACGCCGCGGCGAAGGTCGTGGGCTCGAATCCTACAATGAGCTTGCGCTTTCGGTGAAGGAAAACATCGTGAGGAAACCATAGCACGGTGGTAGGGTACTTTGTAGTACCCGCCTGGCTGGCTACCACCCTCAAGTTAGAAATCTGTCACCAAACACCTATTGGTGTGTTCCGGCAGCTGCACTTGAGAGCCAGATCCTTCTAGGCTTAACACCTTCGGCCACATCATCACCATAGTGAGATTGTGGTCAAACACAAGCCTATACAAATAATATATATAAAAAAATGCCAAATGCCTAAAATATTTTTTTTATGTATTGATGATTGCAATAAAAGTTGGTTATATGGCTTGGTTATGTTGGCTTATAAATCGTAAATAAAAAACTTTTCTTAAGCAACCACCTAAATAACTATGACAACCACATCGAAATCTGCGAAGCGGTTTATAACTGTTCAAAAGTAAAGGTTTTCATCAAAAAAATATACGAATGAAACCAAAAGGTATAAACTTATACAGACGACTAGCTTGGAAAATTTCCTCACAGCTCCAATGAGCAAGGTTCCCAACACGCTGCCGGCATTCCCTTTTTGTATGGCCAAGCTAATGCGTTGGCGGAAAAAGCTCTCAGCTTCGGTCTCTCGAAGCCTCAATGAGCCTGGATGATAATTAATGAGCCGGTGAAATTACAAGCACAGGAGACTTAACAACTTCATGTCTCAAGGTTGGCAACGCGTGAGTGATACCCTTGGCAGGGAAAATATAATATTGTATTTTCTTTGCCCGTGGTGTTATGAGCGTCTATAGGCTACGGCAACCGCTTACCATCAGGTGGACCGTAGCTTGCACCTAAGTGCTTATATCTTGGTCAGAGAGTCAGCATTGCCATCCAACGCCGTAGCAATGCCGCCAGCATTCTGGTAGCGACTTTTTTAATTTAGACTATTTTATATAAGCTTCTTACTTTTAAGTTTTCTTTTTGTCACGTGGATTTAAGTGTTATTGAGATTTAAATAAATATATCTTTTAGAAAAAAAAAATGCTTAGTATAAAAAAAAATGATGAGCAATATACCTTATATGTAAATCGTTTCGCCACATCAACACCCTACTATATGGAGAAGTGAGGTTGCCTCTGATTGAAGTGAAAGACAAAATAGTGGATTGTAATCTTATTGGTGTTCCTGAAACAAGAAACTTTATCTTAGAGGACGCGTCCAAACTGACAAATTTCATGTACCTACATCGACAAATTGAGGGAGTGAGCGACAATGTGTGGGAGGCCAAAATCTTTACGAGATTGTGGACGCGTCCACATAGTCAAATAACTTAATTTAAATGAGCATCTTCTTCTTGTGTATATACAGGGTTATTTGTTATTCGCCGGCAATGCTTTAGAGGGTGGAAGTACTCATCAATGTGAACAACTCTTACTATGGGACCAACTATGAAATCTCGAAAAAAAAAACTTCTTCTCATACAAAAGGTCAACCTTGCTCAATCAAAGTGTATGAAAAGTTTGTTTTTTTTTTCACGATTTTAGGGTTGGTAAAAGATGTTTATTTTAATGAGTACTTCCACCCCCTAAAGCATTGCCGGCTAGTAACAAATAACCCTGTATATACATATAAAAGGAAAAGGTGACTGACCGACTGATCTATCAACGCACAGCTCAAGCCACTGGACGGATCTGACTAAAATTTGGCATACAGATAGCTATTATGATGTAAGCATCCGCTAAGAAAGGATTTTTGAAAATTCCACCCCTAAGGGGGTAAAATAGGGGCTCGCGGGTGAAAACGCGGGGCGGTAAGCTAGTTCTTCTATATATGTATGTACCTATACTAGCGACTCGCTCCGGTTTCTCACGTGTACCTATCAGAGCACATTCACCTATATTTTGTTTTAATAAGTTTATATAACTCTATTAAATTACGCGGCCCACGCCAGTAGCTGAAATTAACTATATACCTAAACCTTCAAAGTCAAAGTCAAAGTCAAAGCCATTTATTCAGTTTAGGCCCTAAGAGGGCACTTATGAACGTCGAAACTACTGAAGTTACCACCGATTCGGAAGTCGCCTTCAACTGAGAAGAACCGGCAAGAAACTCAGCAAGGTTAAATTTTTTATATATTTTGTTATTTTTTTTTTTTGGACATCTGACAATGTTGGCTTAAGGAAGGTGTGCCAAATCATAATACATTGGGTGCTTCCAGTTTTTAACCAGTGGTCCGCGGACCACTGGTATAGATTGAGATTCGTAACCATTTAGTTTTGTATTTTTTACACACCCATTTATTAAATTAACATCTTAGGTACTTACCTAATTCTGTGGGTATATGAACATCGGTTTGGAAAGGATAGTAAACTATTTGTTGATTTATATGACTCCCAAAACGTAGGAAATCTTCAACTGATGTTGCCACTATAGAGAGAAAATTTATTACATAAATAATCTGGTATTTTACTAAATTAAATAGAATCAATAGGTTTTCCAAAAAGGACACGTTTCCATGCTGGGAATCTTGCCAATTGGCAGCGGTGGTAACCATTAGGAAATTTCTTTTAATAATATATTATAGACAAGGTTTTTGCCCGCGGCTGCGCGAGCGCAGACTTTATAAAATGTCCTATTTTTTGTTCCTTTCACCCAATTTCGATGAAATAAAGCCTATTCGAAGCGCCAAGCCAAGCTGCATCAAGTTTTAAAATTTTTATGTAAACCCGTTCTGTGGTTTCGAAGATTAGCGTGTTCAAACAGACAGACAGACAAGAAAACAAAAAAAAACTCTTTGTATTCCAACACTTCCACGCCATTTTTGTTAAAAAAAAAAATGTAAAGACACACCGATTCTACAGATTTATTAAAATATAAGTATAGATTGTTTTTTCATTTTTGTAAATTGAAATAAAAAGCTAAAAATACCCAGGTTTATTTAACTTACAATCTTCTCCATTCCAGCTCTCAAACCGAGACTGATTCATGTGCGTAGCAAAGACAGTTTTGTCGTGAATTTTTAGTACTATATCTATATGTACCTGAAGCAATACAAACACTGTTATAAAGTTTAACTGACTAATTTCTTTAACGCGACTTGCGGAGTTGATTGATATAAATGTTCTTATAAACGTAAGGAAAAAGCATTATGTAACGATTTCTACCAGGTACGTGCCAGGAACGAATTTAAAAAAGAAAAATTCGTTATATCCCCTCCATGCGACTTTCTCTATCTCTGTCTCTCTCTATTCCTGTCTCTGTAATACATAATATTCTTGCTGCTGTTTTCAATTCTAATACATAAATTTCTCGTGTCATAGTGTTTGTCTGCAAACTCCTCCGAAACGGCTCGACCGATTCTTATGAAATTTTTTGTATATATTTGGTAGGTCTGAGAATCGGTCGCAGCCTATTTTTTTTATACCGCTACGCGGGTGAAACCGCGGGTGAAACAGCTGTAATGTAACTCACGCATAAAAATTACAAATAATAAATACATGTATTAAGTTATTCAATTCACACATACTCGTATGTATAATAGAAAGAGATAGACAGAGAGAGAGAAAGTCGCATGGAGGGGATATAACTGGTGACGTCACATCCGTAACGCTTTTTCGTTACGTGACCATTCTTACCAGTCAACTCCTACCGAAAACCGCGTAAAGGAATTTCGTTCAAAAAACTAAAAATGAAACAATAGTTCCTTGTTGTTGCTAAATTATTGTCTTCATTAGACTTACTTTATCCGGTGTCTTTATCTTCCAGCTGTTCATACTCCTCAGGATATCAATCAGCTGGTCTATCTTCAGCTCTTTGAGGCTGTAGTCGTATAGCTTCTTATATACACTATTTGTTACTCCTTCCACAACTATATAAGCCTATAAGAACAAAGGTAGACATTAGGCTGTAAAAAATGAATGTATTTCAGAATATCGAAACACAGTATATCTTCTTATAATTAGGTACATGTTAAAATTTTATATTGTTTCGGTTATAATTTTCTTATTTTTTTTTTTAAGTGTTTATGCTTAGTATATTTATTTATTTAATTTTATAAGATTGACAGCATTACAGCTAAAAAGAATTGAGTAGTCCACTTTCAAACACTAGCGGTGTCATAAGTTTTGTGATTTTTTGATTTTGACAGTTAATGGTCTAGAATTTAAAATACTATGAAAAAAAATCATGATACTGAGACAAAACTGGCTATACTCTGTACAAATCAACATCAAAGTTCGACTACTCCTGCAAAAGTCGCTACCTTTCTCATTTTGCCACTTGCAGAAGTCGCCATCTTGTCGTCAACTTGCAAACCGCTCTGTTGCGCATAGACTTGTGTAAAATCCGTCATCTAGGTAACTAACCCGACTTTGTTTTATATATAGATAGACGTCAAAGTTTGTATATTTGGATGTTTGGAACCACTCAACTTTGACGACTGAACGAATTTGGATGAAATTTCGCACACAGATAGAACATATTAGATACTTTTTGTCCCGAGAAAACATAAGATCCCCGGTAATGCCGGTGGAACCGTGGGAAGCAAGCTAGTCTTATGATAGAATACTCACAGCAGCCTTATAAGGTCTCCTCCCACCTGTAGATAATTTAAATGCAATGAAAGCTGGCAACACTCCTAATGCATCACCAACGCTGATCACCTGTAGTGATGGAGCACCCTCTTCTTGAGCACTTATGATGTAATTATTTGTTGCCCAGTACAGAGGGTCGGGGTTTGAGACTTGATTTGAAACGAACGGGACGTAGAACGAGCTGCAATATATGAAAATTGAAATAAGCTGGTAGTATTTTGTTGAACAAGTAATGATTGATTGGTTGATTGATTGATTGATTAATTGATTGACAAACTATTTTACATAATAGGTATTTATTTTTTGTATTTGTATTTGTTGTCTCTCCTCTTTTTTTTGTTGTTTTATTTTATTACTTTTGATGCGGAGGAATAGACATAGGCAGATAGTTACTTTGTTTTATACTATTTAGATATTAGCTAAATCCGATCACGCTTGGCTATGACTTTTCCATTTTTTTTTTTATTGATAACTCTAAAGAAATAAAGAAAGAAAATACTTTTTATTCATGACACGCATGCAACATTACAAAACGTATTTAACAGTTTACAAAACAAAACAATAAAATAAAAAAGTATTAAGAAAGTAATGCTGCATGATACCATGAATATAGGCACCGGCTCAGCATGCATTGAGGTCAAGATACCTCAATTACTGTTTTTTTTTATACAACATAGTCGGCTAAAATCATCCTTCCCCCCTCCCCGATGAGCTCTGACGACTTTACTCACGCGCAGGAACACAACTATAAGTTATTTGGCTGCGGTATTCTGTAAGGTGGAGGTACTTCCCCAGTCGAGCTGCTCTTTGAGCGACATATCGCTTTGCTCTACCTCTCTTAAAATTTATTTTCAGTCGGAACCCATCAAACAAAAGCTTGTCAATAAATATTAAACAAAAGAAATACGATTCACAAATAAATAATCTGTGCCTGTTTTTTTTAAATATATATTTTGCCTGTTTATATATTAACATAATACAAATAACAATAAAAGGAATTTAAATATACTTACGCAATCCTATAACCCGTAAATGGTTTATTCGCCTCCAAATTCTTTATCGTTGCATACCAGAACCTTTTCAATTGATTATTTGTAGAACTCTTTATAAAATTATGCACAAACATAAAATCACTCTCTCTTATATTTGGAGAGCTCAAGAATGTGTGTAAAGACGCTATTCTCAGTTGTATATGTTCGGTTTCGTTTGTTAGTATAGGTAGAGTCATTTCTATTACCTGAAAGATATGTAAAGGTATTCGATACTGGGTCATTCCTCACATACGGCCATCTGGATCCCAAACTAAGCAGAGCTTGTACTATGGAAACCAGATACCTGATATCTATACTAATATGATAAAGCTGAAGAGTTTATTTGTTTAGTTGAACGCGCTAATCTCAGGAAGTACTGGTTCGAATTGAAATATTCTTTTAGTATTGGATAGCCTATTTATTGAGGAAGGCTATTGGCTACTTTTTATTTATTTATTTATTTCTCGGAAAACTAACAGCTATTCATAACATTTTATTTTAATAGTAGAATACAATAGATCTAGATATCCCGGGAAAACATAAGATACGTGAAGAAAGTGGGAGAAACCACGGGGCGGAAGCTTCAAATATAATATTATAAAGTTGAAGAGTTTGTTTGTATGGTTGAACGCTCTAATCTCAGGAACTACCGGTTCGATTTGGAATATTCTTTTAATGTTAGATATTTATTTATTTATTTATTTATTTATTTATTTATTTATTTATTTATTTATTTATTTATTTATTTATATATTTATTTATTTATTTATTTATTTATTTATTTATTTATTTATTTATTTATTTATTTATTTATTTATTTATTTATTTATTTATTTATTTATTTATTTTTTTATTTATTTATTTATTTATTTATTTATTTATTTATTTATTTATTTATTTATTTATTTATTTATTTATTTATTTATTTATTTATTTATTTATTTATTTATTTATTTATTTATTTATTTATTTATTTATTTATTTATTTATTTATTTATTTATTTATTTATTTATTTATTTATTTATTTATTTATTTATTTATTTATTTATTTATTTATTTATTTATTTATTTATTTATTTATTTATTTATTTATTTATTTATTTATTTATTTATTTATTTATTTATTTATTTATTTATTTATTTATTTATTTATTTATTTATTTATTTATTTATTTATTTATTTATTTATTTATTTATTTATTTATTTATTTATTTATTTATTTATTTATTTATTTATTTATTTATTTATTTATTTATTTATTTATTTATTTATTTATTTATTTATTTATTTATTTATTTATTTATTTATTTATTTATTTATTTATTTATTTATTTATTTATTTATTTATTTATTTATTTATTTATTTATTTATTTATTTATTTATTTATTTATTTATTTATTTATTTATTTATTTATTTATTTATTTATTTATTTATTTATTTATTTATTTATTTATTTATTTATTTATTTATTTATTTATTTATTTATTTATTTATTTATTTATTTATTTATTTATTTATTAAAAACAAGGCTATACAAAGTAGAAAAGTGCCTTAGCCGGACAAGTGACGACATTAAGATTCTAATTCCTACTATCAATACTAAATTTTATAAAGGAGTAGTTTTTATGGTTGTTTGGTTAAAGGTGCTAATCTCTGGAACTACCAGTCGGATTGCAACAATTCGTTTTGCATTTTTTAGCCCAATTCTTAAGGAAGGTTACAAGTTATTTTTATTTCAGAAATGTGGGTAAAACCGCGGGGAACAATAATATTAATAATAATAGGATGTCTGGATATTTGTTACTCTTTCACGCAAAAACTACTGAACGGATTTGAATGAAATTTTGCATACAGATATAATATATTCTAGATTAACATATAGGATATTGTTTATCCCAGGAAAACATAAGATCCCTTGGGAACACGCGTGAATCCGCGGTGCGAAAGTTAGTCTATCGTAAAGGACAATGGGCGAAAGTGGTCCAAGAGCCTCCACTGATGAGAATAGCGGGAAACGAGAGTACATACTTGTCATATGATCCAGACAAAATTTATTAAATTCTATCCTTGTTTCAACTATAAATAACTTCCCCCGCGGTTTCACCTTCATTTTTGCTAGCTTATAACCTTCCTCAATAACCGAGCTGTCAAATTCGACGTAGTTCCAGAGAGCACCAATATACAAAAACTTTTTTTTTTATTATGTTACTATGGAAGTATAGATAGATATGATTTTATGTTAAAAGTATACCAAATACTTGTCTTTTTTTTATTATTACTAAGTTGGCAAATATAAGGCTATTCTAGCTCAGTGGTAGTGGCGTCGGATGCCGCGGCAATAGTCGTGGGTTTGATTCCTACAATGAGCTTGAGTTTTCGCTGAAGGAAAATATCTGTTGCCAAGCACCTATTGGTGTAGGTATTCCGGCAGGAGCACTAGAGAGCCAATTCCTTCTAGACTTTGTGTGCTTACCACCTTCGGCCATATCATCACTTACCAATAAGATTGTGGTCAAACACAAGCCTATACAAATAGTAACAAAAAAGCGCGAGTGGGAGTGCAAGAGCGAGCGGGTTGCAAATGATAAAAGGGAGGGGTTTAGGACATCCGCTCTCACGTCGCATCATTGACAAATAAATATCAAGTGTAACGCAAAACCATAAATGATTTATGGTTGGAACATACATATAGCCATAGCGAAATAGCCCCGGGATAGAATTTGATAGGCTTAAGCGAGAATGATACCATAAATAGGCTCTTTCATTTCCCGCAAGTCTCATTAGTGGACGCTCTTGGACCAAGTTCCTAACATTTTTGCCCATTGTTCTTTATATAATATCTATATATATTATAACGTTCTTACAATCAATAACATACCATATATGGTTCCTCAGTCTTTGGGCTTCCAGCCAGTGCTGCCCACAACCTCTCATGCCTGTCTCTACCGTTCTCAGCGTATATGATCCTCGTGTAGGACTCGGCTGAGTACCCAATATTGCAAAGACCTTGGAGCCAGATCATTCTGTCCAAGTATTGGGGACAATCTATAAAATTAGGTAACCAAGATGACTGGCTTTAAATTTAAAATAATGAAAGTTATGAAGGAAAGAGTTTGGTCATCCAAAATAGGGGCGCTGCCAGCCTGTTGGGAACCTTGCCTATCGACAGCAGCGAGGGCTTTGAGGATGTTTTCTATACATCATAGTTTGTATTTTATACATTGATTGTAAATACTTGTTGTAAAGGAAAGTGTTAAAAGTAGCTCATTATATTGAAGAGGACTAGCTTCCGCCCCGCGGTTTCACCCACGTGCCCGAGGGGTCGTATGTTTTCCCGAGATAAAAGTAGCCTATAGCCTTCCTCAATAAATGGACTATCAAACACAAAAATATTTTTTCTATTCGAACCAGTAGTTCCTGAGATTAGTGCGTTCAACCAAACAAACAAACTTTTCAGCTTGCGCATGTGTCGATGCTTTTTTTTAAGTCTTAGCCATTAGTGTGTTCGATATCCTAACTAATATGTTTGTTTGTTACCTTTTCACGCTTAAATCGCTGAACCGATCACGATAAAATTTGTATGCAGGTAGCCTATGGTATGGAGAAAGTTATAGGCTACTTTTATCCCGGTAAACATAAGATCCCTGGGAAACGCGGGTGAAACCGCGGGGTGGAAGCTAGTTATCAAAAAGAACTTGTTTGGGTTATTTACTATTTTATTTTTAACTTTATCTTGTTTTTCTTTTTTTAATTAATTATTTTTACAATATTTGTCAAAAGTACAGCCGATCATAAAAAATGTAACCTTGCTGAGTTTCTTGCCGGTTCTTCTCAGTTAAAGGCTGACTTCAGAACTGGTGGTAACTTCAGTAGTTCAAGAGTAAATAGCTACTCCTAACTTTGACTTTGACTTCGACTTTGAAATTGACTTTGACTCCTATACAGAATACTTACCACTATACATTCTAAAATATTTGACTCCTATACAGAATACTTACCACTATACATTCTAAAATACTTGACTACGATATTATCAAAATAATCCTGCTTCACTGGTGAATTTTCCATCGTCTTATGCACCAGGGTAGCAAAGCTCAGGATTCCTGCATGTCTGATGTCAGAAGGGAAATCTAACCCTAATTTTGTGAAGACTTCCAACTCTTCTAGAAGGTTCTGACTGTGTATGGCAACGTTGAAGGGCAGTTTCCTGATGAGGGACAGAAGAGCAGCGTCTTCTACATTCTCCTGAAAAAAAAAACCGACGTGTGCATGAGTAACAAGGAATAATATGTCAGATCTTGTTTTACCTCAATACTTTGTAATTAGTGCATTTGGAAGTGAAATTAATGCTCTAATAAATTCTATAAAATACATATTGCTCGCAAACGAAAACTAAAAAATGAAAATTACACGGTGTGTAATTACACACCATGGATGCTCGAAATTTTGTTAAAAATAAATCAAGATCTGCTTTTACAACGCCATCTAACGGAACTTTTACAAAAGTCTGTTCTACAATAGGATTTCTTACGCAAAGATAAATATAGATGGCGCCACAATACAACGGAAATATGTCCAATGGCGTAATTTATGGGCCATGCGGGAGAAATTCTTAGATCTTTTTGACCGCAATTCTCTTCATAGTAAGCAATTAAGTGGACCGAACGTGGTAACCACACAAAGCCTAGTAGAAGCTGGTAGTAGGGTACATTGTAGTACCTGCCTGTTTAGCTAAGAGAGTGGTTGGTGGTAGTTGAAAATCTGTTCTGTCAGTTGCACTTGAGAGCCTGTTGCCTTCTAAGCTTTATAAGGGTCGGCAACATAGGTCCATAGGTGCCGGTAGCCACTTACTATCAGGTGGACCACCTGCCTGCTTGTCAGTCAACTAACATAAAACTTACCTTTTCTTCTACAACCAGATATTTGATAAACCTAGCACAAGCCTCACTCCTTGCATGAGATAGCACCTCCAAGAATATATTTCTAGCAGTTTCCAAATCGTAACTGGTACCAAGGACAAGTTCTTCGAATAACTTGATCAGAGTAATGTAATCCAATCGTGAAATCGTACTGAAAAATAAATAATTCGAAATGCAATACCGAAAGATTGTCCCAGAATTAATTTATTTTATTTAAAGATGCTAAAGAAAATACTACCCTATATATATATTACTTTTACTTACTTTAGGAGATCAATGAAATCCAAATTGTGTATCAAAGAAGCATTCCTTACTATATTGTCCGCGTCTATACCTTTTATGGCGATTTTTAATAAGATCTGAAATAATAAAACTTTATATTGAACACTGATTTAAAATTATCGAGATAATAACATACACACCGTATAGTAATGCTTTAGTCCTCTCACCCTCTACTCTTGGGACGCTTAGACCAAGCGCTTCGATAAATGCAATGAGAGATGCTATGTTTTATAAGTAAGTAGGTAATGTGCTACAATACTACCCACATGTTTGATATATATATATATTATGTACTTCTTTCTTTTTTAGTCTTGCTTTGTTCTATGAGTAAGTTATTTTGTAGTGCAGCTGAGTACGCTCATTTCATTAGATTAAGAAATATTTCATATATATTTTATATATATTTTATTTAGTTTCTCATGTAAGCGAATATTTTATTCTTTTGGGAAATAAAGATTCTTAAACCGAAAGATCTTAACCCCATGGGTCCAACGTCTGTGACCCCATCAGACCAAATATATAGCCCCCATAACGTTATATTTGCGTCACTTGAGGTTTTCGACACCATCAGTTACGCCACTTTATTTTATAAGAATATATAAGTTTTTGCCATTAGCGTATTCTATAATATCTATACTAATATTATAAAGCTGAAGAGTTTGTTTGTTTGTTTGTTTGAACGCGCTAAACTCAGGAACTACTGGTTCGATTTGAAAAATTATTTCAGTGTTGGATAGCCTATTTCTCGAAGAAGGCTATAGGCTACTTTTTATCCCGGGAAAACACAAGATCCTTCAGGAACGTGCGCGGAAGCTAGTATTTTTATATATAATATCTTCTCAGTTGAGCTAACTTACGAAACGGTGGTAACTTCAGTAGGTAAATTTGACCTTCATAAGGACCTAAACTGATGACTTTGTCTTTCAATAAGACCATACGTACCCCCCAAGGACCTAAACTGATGACTTTGACTTTCAATAAGACCATACGTACCCCCCAAGGACCTAAACTGATGACTTTGACTTACAATAAGACCATAAGTACCCCCCAAGGACCTAAACTGATGACTTTGACTTACAATAAGACCATAAGTACCCCCCAAGGACCTAAACTGATGACTTCGACTTACAATAAGACCATAAGTACCCCCAAGGACCTAAACTGATGACTTTGACTTTCAATAAGACCATACGTACCCCCCAAGGACCTAAACTGATGACTTTGACTTACAATAAGACCATAAGTACCCCCCAAGGACCTAAAGTGACTTTGAATTTAACCAACATACCTCATAAGTATTATTCTTCAAAAGGCCCTGAGATAAATCCCGAATACCATTTGTTGGATTTGTAAAATTACTTGCGACATACTGTATGTTTGTCTGTGAGTGATTCAGTTTTTCTATCGTTTCGGCTGCTAAATCACTGTCGTAGTATAATGATAAACTGGAATAATTTATTATAATTAGTTAAAAACAACAATGAGCTTAAGCTTTCGGTGAAGGAAAACATCGTGAGGAAACGATAGCACGGTGGTAGAGTACTTTGTAGTACCCGCCAGGCTGGCTACCACCCTCAAGTTGAAAATCTATCGCCAAACACCTATTGGAGTGTTCCGGCAGCTGTATTTGAGAGCCAGTTCCTTCTAAGCTTTATGTGCTTACCACCTTCGGCCACATCATCACTTACCATTGTAAGATTGTGGTCAAACACAAGCCTATACAAAGTAAAAAAACAAGGTCGAAATAATATATTTGTGCCCATCTTCGAAGTTGAAGGCAGAGCAGTCACATTTCACCAAAAACCCCATCGTGATATCACAGTCTACGTAACTCTTACAGTTGGACAACGGACACGTCTAGACAGAGCAATCGTGCGGGGCTTGCGGGGTGAGAGAGGGGCGGTAGCGAGCCCAACCTGCCATACACTCGCTTGGGACACAATGCAGCAATTACGAATGCCTATACAAAGCGGCATTTCGCGTGACTTCAAACGCAATAGACCACTGCATGTAATTACGCTGTGGTGACTTTTTGTGTGTGCTAATAGTAAATTTTATTTCCAATTTCTTCTGCTAGAGGCGCCACAGTGTTATAACGTAAACAAAATGACGCAATTGGTGACAATGACAAGACGAAACTAATGTCTCATAAATCATGGCACACTATTGGACACATTCCCGTTGTATTTAGATGGTGGTTTATATAGAACCATGATTTTTGGAGGGTGTATGGAGGAACGAGGTGGTAAACTCCACCATTTAAAGATCTACCAGGCTAGGTAAACGTGCCTGGAGACAGCGGTCCAACTGTAAATGTTGGAATCTCGTATACAACATGGCCCTTACAGTTCGACATTAATTGAAATGCCACGTAATGCTGATTCATAAGAGTGTAGTAAAACATAAATTTTAAATATTCAGGCATAATTGAAAATTTTGAATTTCCAAATTTATTCGGAAATATGTTAAAATGTCGAACTGTCAGGGACTGTTGTATAATGCCGAGAACTTAGGAAACTTTATTAGCGCGATGTAGAATCTTGTGGCGCCATCTATCCGCGAGTAACGGATAGTTTATTGTGTAGTTGGTAGATGTCGCTACAGGTGCTATAGCGTAGGTGTGTACTAAGAAAAGATTTCGAAATTCAATCCTTTAAGCGCGTCGCTCACTGGTAAGTCGAGGCGACGTCGCGTCACAGTCGAGGCGTGGTTTCTATGTAGAGTCGAGGCGCGGGCGGCTATGTTTCCTTCACACATGCCAATTTATCTAGGAACGAAACACAATGACAATATTTCGTATGAGTTGCGGCGCAGGCACACTTAGCACCCCCGCCGCGTCTTCACCTCGCCCGTGCCGCAACTCAGTTATAAGCAGAATAAAGAAAACCTAGATGCGGCGCACCGCCTGTGTGTCCACGTCTCGACGCCATCTTGATATTGATCGTATGAGCGACGCCCCTAAGGGGGTGGAAAGCCAGTAATGATAAGTAACTTACTCAGATGTCACAGCTAGAATGTGATCATGTGTTTTATATTGATAAGTGCCTTTTAAATCCAAGTTCATGAGACCTTTTTCATCATCTAACTCGTATAATCTTTCTGCTGCTGTTACTGAGTCTATCTGTAATAGAGACAGGGGTTTATATGTCTACTTTTAATACCTATCATGATCACTATGACAAATACTATGGATAATATCCGTAAAGACCGTAAAATTTTACATTCAAATTAAGATGTTTGCGTATCATCTCAAAGAGAGGCAGAGCATAGCGATATGTCGATGAGCAGCTCGACTGGAGAAGTACCTCCACCTTACAGAATACCGCAGCCAAATAACTTATAGTTGTGTTCCTGCGCATGAGTAAGGTCGCCAGAGCTCATCGGGGAGCGGGGAAGGGTCGGCTACACGTGAGTGATACCCCTGGTGTCGCAAGCGTTCATAGGCTACAGTAACCGCTTACCATCAGGCGGGCCGTATGCTTGTTTGCCGACTATATTGTATAAAAAACAAAAATAATTGGCAAAACGTCTAAAATATATATTTTCTAGAAAGCAGAGTAACTTATATAATTTAAAAAGTGTCATCAAAGAATCACCCATAGACAGTACTTACTACGAGTCGACCGGTGAAATCTGTCGGCCAGGGAACCGAGCTCCAACTCCTGCCACTCCTTGATGTCGGGACCCTGATGCTGGTATACTTCTTTACAGTATTTCCCCTGGCTGAATACATCATCACGCAGATATCGTCGAGGCATGGCTGGAAAAAAATATAACTCAAAAATACCGGCAAAAATTCCAACTAATATTATAAGCGTGAAAGTTTGGATGGATGGATGTTTGTCACGTCAGAACGGCTAAACGGATTTGTATGAAATTTGGCACAGAGATAGATTATAGTTTGGAATAGCACATAAGCTACTTTTTATCCCGGTAAAACATTAGATCCCTCAGGAACGCGGGTGAAACCGCAGGGTAGAAGTTAGTTTGATCATATTTCGCTATGAGACAATTGTTGTGCAAGATTGTGCAATATATTTCAATACTAGTTTCTATTCCACGGTTTTACCTGCGTTCCTGAGAAATCTTATGTTTCGCGGTATAATAAGTACCCTATATGTTATTACAGGGTATGATATATCTATGTGGCAAGTTTCATTCAAATCCATTCACCCGTTTATGCGTTATTGAGTCACTAACATACAAACCATCACATTTATAATATTAGTAAGAATTAACGTTTGATTTTTTTTAAATGGACGCTCTATTACATACCTCATTGACAGAGTAAGTTCCAGTATTCTTCGTTAGTTGAAAATTAATTGATATAGCTCTCTTAAAATTAATTGACCAGAGCGGCTCTTGGCCAACGAATATTGATTTGATGTATCCACTTTCCTGTAACATAAATTCAGTAGATGATACGCACGCCCCACATAGCACGGGCCACTTAGCACGCGCCACCTCAAATGCCCCAAATAGCACGCGTCACATCGCACGCCCCACTTAGTACGCCCCAACTCGCACGTGTCACCTCCTCGCCGGCTCCGACTAGCACGTGCTAATTCGCCCGCCCCACCTAGTACGCCCCAACTAGCACGCAGCACCTTACATGCCCCAATTCGCACACCCCACCTAGCACGCCCTACCTAACACATGCTCTCACAGCGCTTACTTGCTTATTATCTCTAATAAGAACTATTTAGTTGACCCAAACAGTAATTGATTCTGTAACAGTATAGAATGCCCACTTCAGCTTGCTCATTCTTATTGCAAGGCAATAGACGTATGTAATGTAACAGTAAGTTTATTTTTCACATTAAATAATGGTATAATATATACTATACCAGATATTCCAGTTCCCACGGCTCTGACAAGTATTTTTCGTCTTTGTTTTCATTAGTTTCTTGACTGTCGGTTTTAAAAGATACTGTTTTCTGTAACAAACAATATAGATTGTAATCTTAATCTATATAAATAAAAATTAAATGCTGTTCACATTATTAATATAATTAAAATTAACATAAAATAAAACCTATTGTAGTTAAAAAGTTAAAAAACGAATCTTAACCAAACATCTAAATAGGTACCTAAATAATTGCAAAACTGGGTCAAACAAATACCTACATGTGTGAGTTTTTCATTAGTAGACAATATATAAATCAATTTTTCATCAGTGAAAAAGTGGGTGAAATTCGACTTGCAAGATTCCACCTTAACAAACATAGTTACATACACTGCATGCTAAATAAATGCATGTAAAAAGAAATACCTTTAACCCATCCAGCCGAAGCCTCGCCTTAGTATAATTATCATATACTTGTATAGTCAACCTTCCTTCTAATGTCCAGAAACTGCCACTCTCTCTTGGAGTGAGGGTTCCAGACGATACATTAGTTTTAACCACGTAAATGTACTGCCTGTGGCTGTCAGGGAAGAGCAGGCGAAGACCGGTGTATGTGCTAGTGGTTGATGATAATGCAGCTAGAAAAAAGTCAAGGATTTTATGGTTTTTCATCATTATCATCATAATTTACCTGTAAATACAATTATTTCACAACGTCATTTCATTACACTTGTTCATTAGTTTACTAACGTCAATTACACTCAGTAATTAGTTAACTAAAGTCAATTCATTACACTCATTAATTAGTTTACTAAAGTCAATTCATTACACTCATTAATTAGTTTACTAAAGTAAATTCATTACACTCATTAATTAGTTTACTAACGCCGATTAATTACACTCAGTAATTATTTTACTAAAGTCAATACATTACACCCAGACATTAGTTTACTGTAGTCAATTCACTACACTCAGTAATTAGTTTATTAACGTCAATTAATTACATTCAGTCATTAGATTACTAATGTCAATTCATTATACTCAGTCATTAGTTTACTAAAGTCAATTCATTACACTCAGTGAGTAGTTTCCATAGCTCTGTTGAATGTGTTATAAAAGGATGAAATCATATGACCGTATGTAAAATGTATATTTTTGAGCTCATATTAACCTAAGTCCAAAATTATGATACATATACTCAGTATCTACACGAAATAGTTACTATACGATGCCAATGTTCGACTGTGTGTATACAGGGTGATTTTGTTATCACCGGCAATACTTGCAGGGGTGGAAGTACTCATCAATGTGAACAACTTTTATTATGGGACTAACTGTGAAATCATGAAAAAATTATCAGCTGTTCCATACAAATTTTCAATACCTACTCGACCAAAATGTATGAAGCAACCGTATTATTTTACGCGATATCAGAGTTAGCCCTATAATAAAAGTTGTTCACATTGATGAGTACTTCCACCCCTGCAAGTATTGCCAGTGATAACAAAATCATCCTGTATATGTACCATAAAATATATGAGGGTCGAAATAAATATATAACTTATTCATTTTTATATTTGGTACTAGCTTCTTAGAATTATCTTATGTTTTCCCGGCATAAAAAGTAGCCTATAGCCTTCCTCGATAAATAGGCTATCCAACACAAAGGCTACCCCCTACAACCTCACAAGCTCACAATCTTTCCCTCCTTATACTATTAGTATAGATACCCGACTATCTGTACCTTCAACAATAATATTAGATTGTATTTACAATCATTGTATAAAATACAAACTATGATATATAGAAAACATCCTCAAAGCCCTCGCTGCTGTCGATAGGCAAGGTTCCCAACAGGCTGGCAGCGTTCCCTTTTTGGATGGCCAAGCTTATGCGTTGGTGGAAAAAGCTCCCAGCCCGTCGGTCTCCCGAAGCCTTAATGAGCTTGGATGATAAAATCCGAGCAAATTGGCGAGCCTCGAACCCCCACGGACCCATGGTTTCCACTGCGAATGGCATGAACAATTTTTTTTAATTATAACTTACCAACAAAAATAATCAATCGTTGAACAAACATTGTTTATCTGTAATGGAAACAACTCAAATTAGATCCACCTAATTGTTTGGTAAACTTATACTATAAATATTTATATAGTGGGTAAAGTAAGACAAACAAATAATTAGAAATAGAGTTTCACAAGGCTCTAAAAATTGAGGATAAAGCTTGTAGGTGAATAAAAAATAATAATATTCGAATTGGAAATCCCATAACACGGTATTCTGGACTTTTTGATGGCTTTGGCGGGAAGCGATATTGCGTTTTTCTTTTATTTTCATGAAATCGGCGTATTTTTATATTGAACTAGCTCCAGCCCTGCGGTTTCACTCATAGTCCCGAGTGCTCCGACCGCCACCAAACCTTACAGGATTACCCGCGAGGCAAATATGAAGATTGTCTGAAAATTTCATTGAAATCGCTCCAGCGGTTTCGGAGTCTATAAGGAACATACATACATACATACTTTCTCTTTTATATATATAGATAATATCGTTAGCGTTTTATCAAATGAAATCAATTCAAGTGAACTAGTGATGTGATACATAGTTTAAATCATCTTATCTTTATAAAGATAAGAAGAGGGAAGGAGTTTTTATACATAATACACCTATTGGATATTTGGTAGAAGTTCTTTTAGTCTATGTAACTCTTACAGTCAGCCAACGGACACGTCTAGACAGAGCAATCGTGCGGCGCTTGCGGGGTGAGAGAGGGGTGGTAGCGAGCCCAATCTGCCATACACTCGCTTGGGACACAATGAAGCAATTACAAATGCCTATACGAAGCGGTATTTCGCGTGACTTCAAACGCGATATACCATTGTATCTAATTACGCTGTGGTAGTAGTAAGTAAGAGGTATTGCCCTCCTCTAACTACCCATAGATATTCTATAATGAAAGAGACACTACTTCAACATTGTCTTTCAATTCGCTAACTCAAATAAAAACACAAGGGTTTCAAAGTTAATGCCCATAAAATTCAATTATTTCTTTCATCATAAATTCACACAGCTTAGCTGGAAAATAAACAATAAATATCTTGCTGATTAAATAGATAAATTAAGAGAGGTAGAGCATAGCGATATGTAGCTCAAAGAGCAGCTCGACTGGGGAGGACCTCCATCTTACAGAATACCGCAGCCAAATAACTTATAGTTGTGTTCCTGCGCGTGAGTAAGGTCGCCAGAGCTCATCGGGGAGGGAGGAAGGGTCGGCAACGCGCGAGTGATACCCCTCGTGTTGCAAGCGTTCATAGGCTACGGTAACCTCTTACCATCAGGCGGGCCGTATCCTTGTTTGCCGACAATGTAGTATAAAAAAAAAGATATTAAAGAACGACCGACATTCCCGAAAATGACAGATTGTGTCCCCGTATTAAAAAACTATGTTACCAATTTCCGGCCCGCGGTCTCACCCGCGTTCCCGATGGATCTTATATTTACCCGGGATAAAAAGTATCTAATATGATAATCTAGAGTATATTCTATCTGTGTTCCAAATTTCATTCAAATCCGTTGAGTAGTTTTGGCATGAAAGAGTAACAAACATCCATCTATCCATCATTATAAACTTTCGC
Organism: Tetheella fluctuosa; assembly: GCA_951216915.1. Taxonomy (NCBI): domain Eukaryota; kingdom Metazoa; phylum Arthropoda; class Insecta; order Lepidoptera; family Drepanidae; genus Tetheella; species Tetheella fluctuosa. The sequence goes on from OX578242.1 coordinate 1,435,465, forward strand.
GTTTATAACACCAGCATCCGGCCCGCGGTTTCACCCGCGTTCCCGAGGGATTTTATGTTTTCCCGGGATAAAAAGTTACCTATGTGCTATTCCAGACTATAATATATCTCTGTGCCAAATTTCATCCAGATCCGTTCACCCGCTCTGCCGTGATTGAGTAACAAACATCCATCCATCCAAACTTTCGGATTTGCAATATTATAGTAGGATTTGTAACCCTTTTTATGTACTCGTATAGCACTATTAGTCAACCCTAAACTTAAATAACATCAAAAAAGATTCTTTAAGTTTATATAATCTGTCGTTTTCGGGGATTGTCAGTAATTCTTACCCAGTAATTATTTTTTAAACCTTAAGTTACTTATATGCATTATACTTATTATAAACCTGTATAATCACTTCACTTACACTATTATTATTTAATAATACATTTTTATTGGTTAAATATCACTGAACATGTTCGAAGCCCTCGCCCGTCACAATACTTATGATTGTAATGTTACTTGGTGCTCGTATGGCAAGTGGTATAAGTCAAAAAATTTTTTTTTAAGAATTTGCATTTTTTTTTCAGAAGCGCTTATATACACTTATAATTATTGACAACGAAAATATGAAATACAATCTATAATAACACTAAAATAAATTAATATTGGAGGTCCTTAGGATTATGTCCAGCAGCAGACGTTGTGGTTGAGATGATGATGATGAATTTGAAGTAAATTTAAATGAAAAAACATAACTAAATAAATAAATACAAATTTAACACCAAATAATGATATACAAAACAGATAACGTTGTTATATAATTTACTAGATTCCGCCCCACGGTTTCACCCGCGTTCCCGTGGGATCTTATGTTTTCTCGGTAAAAAAAAAGTAGCTTATGTGCTATTCCAGACTATAATCTATCTCTGTGCCAAATTTCATCAAGATCCGCTCAGCCATTCTGGCGTGAAAGAGTAACAAACATCCATCCATCCATCTATACTCACAAACTTTCGCATTTATAATATTAGTAGGATATCATAGACTAGGTCAAAATCACAAAATAAATTACGCTTTTCAAATGTATAATGTAAGTCTATAAATATAAACAGTAGGCTTCAAAACCATTAGATCCCTAACTCAGCAGAGCTTGAACTATGGAAACCAGATAACTAATAAACATCATACATTCGTTTCAAATATATGCATAACTGCTATCAAATAGCCGTGTGTGAGGAATGTCCCAGGATATTACTATTTTTTGATAACAAGTATTTACAATCATTGTATATACAAACTAATATAGAAAACATCCTCAAACAATTTTTTTTATATTGGCCTATTTTGAATGGATCAACAAAGTCAATTTCGTTTATTTAATCTTATCGTGCATAAAAAACATTTAAGTAGATAGAAATTCTTGAGAAAACACTTTTTTTTTAATATGCTCATAATACTCCTATAATATATTATTTTAATTTACTGACCAAAATTAAAATCAACCGTAAATTTATTAATTTTGAACTTATACTCCTTTACCACCGAGCTCTTATCAATATGCGTTGATAACACTTAACCTATAAACTATCAAATGAAAGACTTATTAAGAACGTCCACTTTACACTGACCTTCCCCGCTCGCCAGTATACCACGTTTTTCAAACAAAGGTGTTAATCAAAGGGGTTTGAAAGATCAACTTATATTGTGCATGAATCATTCAGTTTTACTTTAGGTTGGAGCAAGGCCATTTATTTTCACTTATGCGTTAGGAATCAGGGGTTTTATATCCTTAATTATACTGTAAAGATCACATGTGTTTGTCTGTTTGTTTGTTAAGTTTTCACAGCTTTAAAACTATAAATAGTATAGCCATGAAAACATAATAATTTTTGAGTCAAATTCAATTAATCTTATGCCTTTTTTCATCGAATTTTGGTCTAAAATTGTATAATACGTCGGTCCAGGTATCAGATCCGAGTGGGCGCCATCTCCAGAGAACATATTATGTGGGTACAGTGTGGGTCACGAGCAACAAACAAAGTATTTCGAATTTACACGAATAATTTATTAAGATGTAGGTAGTTGCACAACGAGAAAGAGATAGTTCCTAGAGTAGTTGTCCGCGCGGCGGTCAGCAGAGAAGTGCGCTCTTGGGGCGGTCGCCTTCAGTCTAGACTCTGTCGAAGCGTTGACGTCATAACACTTCGATCTCGTTGACAAATCAGCTCCCGTACTAATGACTTCCCCGACAAATAAATATATAATACAAAGCACTAAACGACTTAATAGATGACTTAATTGACTTAAAAAGGGCATTCATTAAGTTTATCACCGATTCTAATAAAAAAAATGGCAACGAGGTAGTAAGGAGGACCAGCGCAACGCATGAAGCAGTTACAATAAATAAAAATGCCACAGTGGTTCAGTGAACGCTCTAGAAATCATAAAGGTACCTACAGGTATATAAGAAATAGTACCACCATATAGAAGGAGCGGTTGAGAGCCCTCAGCGCTCGCCGCAAAGTCCGCGTAACGGTGGAAGAAGGTCCCCTGGACCATACCATACCAAAAAAAAACATAGAAGGATCACTCCCTAATAAAAACTGTGAACTGTGTTTAAATCCGAATACTTACCTATAAACGCCTCTCTTTCTATCGCAATGCTCTATCTGTCTCGGTTGCCAGACATAAAATACATTTAATGGTTTTAATTGATGCTAAGTAGTGATGAAGTACAATTGCAGGTTTGTTTTTTTCATTAAAATAACGACCGATTTTATTTTTTTTATCATTTTCGGAAAACTTATTACCTATACTATCATCCCTCAAAAGGAACGTACTTCATTTATTAGGACCTTATATAGTCAAACAAGCTTAGTTCGCTTAGGCATAGGTACAGGCCTAAACTGCTGCTATACGTCTGCTTCATCATCTGCTGAAGGTGTGTAACTTCGGTAAGGTACTTTGTAGTACCCGCATGGCTACCACCTTCAATTTGAGAATATACGGCAACTGCAATTGAGAGACTCGCCTTCTTTGTGTGTTTGTCACCTTCGGTGCAAATATCACTTATCATGGTGAGATTGGACAAACACATGCCTGAAAAATGTATTAAGTATCAACAGTTTAGTTGATCCTGTGCGCATACGCATTGAAGTCTACACTTTTAATTGTATATACTGTTGAACTAAAAGGTCGATGCCTGATTAAGGCATATATACGACAAACGATGATAATATGTTAAAGTTTTCTCTGTATTCTTCATTGCAAGATATTTATAAAAAATACTAGCTGTCCCCCGCGGTTTCACCCGCGTAGCGGTATAAAAAATTGCCTACGACCTATTCTCAGACCTAACAAATATACACAAAAAATTTCATAAGAATCTGTCAAGCCGTTTCGGAGGAGTTTGCAGACAAACACTGTGACACGCGAAATTTATATACACCTTTATCGCGGTTTGTCGTTCCCGCCAATTTATTGTGTTTTTTTTAAATATTGTTTCATTTATTATTGAAAAATGGCATATTCCGATAGAGAGAAGAGAGATATGTTAAAAATGTAATACAAATATGTTGTAACAAAAGAGCGGCAATTATCGCCTACAGACGAGAGTACCCAGATAGAGAAGCCCCTTCTGGTACGTACTTACATAAGCTAGATAACAATTTGATGAATAATGGATCGTTTAACAAAAAAAAAAGTTTTGAGAACAAGAGCTCCGGAATTTAATAATGATTTAGATAATAATTAATAATTCTCTCAATGATATCATCCGTCGGACTTTAACCAGCGTCAGTGTGGCCGCCACACTCGAGCCCCGTGGCCTCATGAGAGACGATGGTAAGAGGCCCGATGGAATGACTCTCATGCCCTGGAAGTTGGGATGACCCTTGGTTTGGGATGCCACCTGCGTTGATACCTTGGCGCCGTCTCATCTTCAAGGCACATCAGAGAGAGCCGGCTCCGCAGCAACATCAGCGGAGTGCCTCAAGCGGCGCAAGTATGCACATCTCGACAGAGGGTACTTGTTTGAGCCGTTTGGGGTAGAAACTCTCGGCCCGTGGGGGCCAGGGGCACACAGTATATATAAGGACTTGGCGGAGCGGTTAAAGGAACACACGCGTGACCAGAACGCTGGCTTTTATTTCGGTCAACGGATAAGCTTAGCTATCCAACATAGAAATGCAGCCAGCATTCTGGGCACGCTCCCATTAACAATATTTAGCTACGTAGTAGATAATCGACAAGAATCGACGCGTTCAGTGGCACGATTATTTCCTGTGTCCCATAATTATATACATAAGTTATTAAAAAATCACAACTTTAAAGCTTTCAAGATAAAACCTACTCAAACGCTACACAATGATGATCCTGCTCGTCGGCTGGTCTATTGCAATTGGCTAGTCAATAATCATATGTAAGGTCAATATTATGGACCGATGAAAGTAATTCAAACTGCGGAATTCACAATAGCAAAAAACTCACATTGTTGGTCTTTTTTTTTTTTTTACGTTGTATAGGCTTGTGTTTGACCACAATCTCACTATGGTAGGTGATGATGTGGCCGAAGGTGGTAAGCACACAAAGCCTAGAAGGATCTGGCTCTCAAGTGCAACTGCCGGAACACACCAATAGGTGTTTGGCGACAGATTTTCAACTTGAGGGTGGTAGCCAGCCAGGCGGGTACTACAAAGTACCCTACCACCGTGCTATGGTTTCCTCACGATGTTTTCCTTCACCGAAAGCTCAAGCTCATTGTAGGATTCGATTGACAATCCTCGCCAAATTACTGAAGTTAGAGCTCAGGTACGATTCTCAATTAATATATGGTGTGGTATTCTTAGAGATCGGATTATTGGGCCATATTTTTACAGTGGAACCTTAACTGGACAGAGATATTTAACTTTTATATGCTCACTCTCTTAGAACAAATTCCAGACGATGAAAGAAGGTCGATAATTAGGGTTCCGTAGCCAAATGGCAAAAAACGGAACCCTTATAGATTCGTCATGTCCGTCTGTCTGTCTGTCCGTCCGTATCTCACAGCCACTTTTTTCCGAAACTATAAGAGCTATACTGTTGAAACTTGGTAAGTAGATGTATTCTGTGAACCGCATTAAGATTTTCACACGAAAATAGAAAAAAAACAATAAATTTAGGGGGTTCCCTATACTTAGAACTGAAACTCAATTTTTTTTTTCATCCAACCCATAAGTGTGGGGTCTATGGATAGGTCTTTAAAAATGATATTGAAATTTCTAACATCATTTTTTTCTAAGCTGAATAGTTTGCGCGAGAGACACATCCAAAGTGGTAAAACCTGTAACTGTAACTTCTAAAATAAGAGAATGATAAAACTAAAAAAAATATATGATGTACATTACCATGCAAACTTCCAACGAAAATTGGTTTGAACGAGATCTAATTAGTTGTTTTTTTTTTTTTAATACGTCATAAATCGTAAACCGCACCTTTCGCACTTGGCCGGTTTTTTTCTGAAGTTATTAATGAAGAATATATAAAACAATAGTTCTTTGTCATATACCTTCTAGTATAACATATCTAATATACAGGGTGTAATCGTTAAGTGTGTCCAGGCGATTATTCCATAACTATTACAGATATAAAAAAAGTATCCAAAATTTTGACATTAAACACTCCCATACATTTAGTATGAGATTAATAGAAAGAAAGGTTTCAGTTTCCCTATTATAAAAGGTTATTTTAGCTCAGTACTGCTATTAAAGGAAACTGTATATCAACCTAACAAAGTAATAAAACTATATTTTAATTGAATAATATTTATTTCTTAGCATGTACAAAATTTTGTATTCAAAGCAAATAACTTGAAAATATGAACTGACATTCGTATGGAAGTATTTTCTTTTCCAAAAACTCAATCTGTTTTTTTTTAAATAAAATTTAAACGTCTTTTTACAAGGAAATAGCCTTTGTTTCTTCTCTCTCTCTCTCGCCCTAGTTTAGTGCGGGACAGGGTTATTCGCGTATATCATCCGTCACCAATACTTACCTAATTATACTATACTCATGTATACATATCATGCTGTTGCAATATACGGGTTAAATTACATGTTGTTAAAACTTTACAATAGGTTTTTTTTTTATCAAATAATGATAGCGTGATGTCAAAACGCAATAATATCAAAGAATGATTTTAGTATAAATATGAACAATGTCACGATTTAGAGCTAGTTTATTACCTGAAACATGTGTCAAAAAGTTGTTATTTTCATTTTAATGCTGCTATTTTTTGATAAAGGTACGTACCTACTCGTCTATATCTAAGCTAATATTATAAAGAGGAAAGATTTGTATATTTGTATGTAACGAATAAACTTAAAAACTACTGGACTGATTTCAAAAATTCTTTTGTCGTTAGAAAGCTACATTATCCATGAGTAACATGGGCCATATTTTATCTGGGGAACGCGGGTGAAACCGCGCGGAAAAGCTAGTATATTATATTTTAAAGCCGATAAACCATAGTACGGTGGTAGGGTACTTTGTAGTACCCGCCTGGCTGGCTACCACCCTCAAGTTGAAAATCTGTCGCCATGCACCTATACTGGTGTGTTCCGGCAGCTACACTTGAGAGCCAGTTGCCTTCTATGCTTTATAAAGGTCGGCAACAAATTGTAAATTCCACTGGTATTGCTAATATCCAAAGGCGACGGTAGCCACTTACCATCAGGTGGACCGTCTGCCTGCTTGCTAGCCTATTGACATAAAAAAAAGCTAGAACTTTTGTTGAAGGAAACCATAATAATGAAAAAAAGGGAACGCTGCCAGCTTGTTGGGAACCTTGCCTATCGACAGCAGCGAGGGCTTTGAGGATGTTTTATATATAGTATAGTTTGTATTTTATACAATTATTGTAAATAAAGCATATAATAACAAAAAAACATGGAACTTAGGTACATTATACCTGTCTGGCTGACTCACTAAGCACCTATCAGTTCGTACCGACAGCACTTGAGAGCTAGTTCTCTGCTAAGCGTGGGATGAAAGCTTGTATTAAAGAATGTACATATAGAAATAAATTTAATATTATTTCAGAAATTCAGGCACACAAGTTACATTCACGACAAAAAAGGTAATTACACTATATTTACAAGCATTAGGTAGGTACCCATTACAATTTTTCTTACAACACTATGACATGGGGAACTTCAAAAAAGGGCGTAAAGAGAGCTCTTCAATCAGCATAGATTTAACTTAGATGTCCTCAAGGCCAGAGTGAATAGGCTTTTTACTGGGCAAGCGTGCTACATCCTCAGTCTCCTCATCTCTCGTCTTGACTCCTCCTGGGGTCGGTCGATGGCCAAACGTACGCCCATTTAATATATAAAAAAAAAATTGAGACATTCTGAACAGTCACGATACACGCATTCATTTTATTTTTTTGACAGCTGGTTGGCGTTGTTGGTAAGATACCCTATCTATCACGCCACAGGTCGTGGGTCTGATTCTCACTGAAGACAGAAAAGTATAGTATATTGTAGTATATCAGTTATCTGGCTTCCATAGCACAAGCTCTGCTTAGTTTGGGGTCAGATGGCCGTGTGTGAGGAATAATGTCCCAGAATATATTTATTCATTTCACTTCACTACTGCATTTAGATTGATCTTCATTGGACAAAGGGCCACCTATATTATTTTTTTGTATTTTTATAGTATTTTTTTTTTACATTTGTTACGCACATACATTTGATTTTTCGTCCAAGATGCAGATCAAAGTCAAAGTCAAAGCCATTTATTCAGTTTAGGCCCTCGAAGGGCACTTATGAACGTCGAAGCTACTGAAGTTAACTACCACCTTATTTTCCAGATGCATAGTGATCCAAAAACAATCAGGCAGTCACGGAGACAGCAGCGAGGCTGGTGGTGATGATGATAATTATAGGAAACCCACGCCGAGAAACCCTGGGCTTGATAGATTGAGGAGAGGTGGTGACCATGTGAAGGATGTTGAAGTAAGAATTTTATGGAATGAAATTCCTTTACGTGGCTTGTTTGCGGTAGAAGTTCAGTGGTAAAAATGGTCACGTTAGGAAAAAGCGTAACGCGTGACGATTTTCTACCAGAGATGCTCCCTCCATGCGACTTTCTCTCTCTCTGTGTCTGTCTCTTTCTATTATATACGAGTGTGTGTAGGTAATTGTTTAAATTCATATGTGCGTAACCAAATATATTTACTTTTCATGTATCTAACTACCCCACTGACCCCAATATTAAATAAGGGGTTAAAACCCTTTACTAATTAAAATACTTTGTTCAAAGGGACCGTGAAATTGTCAAAAAGAAAACCTAACCCTTATTTGACCTCATTTTCATAATGCGCTTTATTTAGCGTGATAATTTTGTGTTCACTTAGGTATATACTGTAGGTAAACCATTTTAAATCGATGTTTGTCAGAGCTCGCAGAATAAAACCGAAGTTGCTTTGTAATAGGGAAGATTCCTGTATTCAAAATAAATTATCAAACACTAACCAATGTATAAAACATCTAAAAATAGGGGGCGAAACCACGATATTATATTTTATTAAATTTCTCCATTTTATGATTTTTAATGACCAATCTTATCATAAAAGTAAAACTTTTGATGCTTTATAATTATGACATCATAACTACTCCATATAAACCTATCGTTTTGACGTTTCATAAAAAGTACCTACCTGATCTGATATGTCAGTTATCAATGATATTAAATAAATAGATTGACCATTGGCGACTGAAAAGTTTGACAGTTCTTAGGACGGTAGCCATCTTATGAACCGTGCAAATCTACCTAAACCTATTAGGTACATAATTTAGTTTGCGTATAAGATCTTCAAGGCTTAGGGAGACCAACGGATGGAGAGCTTTTTCCGCCAACGCATAGCTTGGACATACAAAAAGGGAACGCTGCTGTTGGTAACCTTGCCCGTCGGCAGCAGCGGCCGTAGTTTTCTGTAGGAAGGAAGGAAATTTCTATACATATTTTATTATTATACAGTTCTCATCAAAAAAATTGAAACACCTCTGAAGTTTGGTTTTGAATGAGTTTTATGTTTTTACTTACATTAAACAAAAAAAAAGTAATAATGCCAGTTAATTGCGGATATTGTAAGGAATGTTTTTTTCCAAAGTTTTGTAAACATTTTGAAACGAAGACGTAACGACAAAAAAAAGTTTATATAAAGTGTATCCAGTATCTCGTATTTCCAACCCGGGTTCTAATGTCTGCTTCCATGCGGTACTTTTTTAAAAAATTTACAAATTCCTCTTAAAGGGAGAAAAAAAACACCTATTGAAAAAGACACGATATTTAAACAAATTTAATTTTAAACATGCTAAGTCCTCCCGGATGCTAAGTCCTCCCACATATTCCCCAGGCAACGTCCTGAGCCGAGGTCGAGCCCCACAGGGGGCACCCTCAGGCTACCGTTGCCCTAAATTTATTTTAGTTTTAAGTAGCGGTTAAGAGCCCTCAGCGCTCGCCGCAAAGTCCGCGTAAGGGTGGAAGAAGGTCCCCTGGACCCACCACCTTCTGTTCCTGCCGAAAAAAAAAAAAAAAAAAAAAATAATTTTAAACATTAATATTCGTTAAACGATACCTTATAATATCCGCAATAATCTGGCATTATTACTTTTTTTTTGTTTAATGTAAAAAAAACATAAAACTCATTCAAAACCAAAATTCAGAGGTTTTGTTGCAGTACCGTTTTGATTTTTCTGATGAGAAGTGTAGTTTGTATTTTGTTTTTTTTTTTTAATTCTAATTGTACTTGTTGTAAGTTACTAAAATAAGATATAATGATGTTAAGTAAAGAAGGAAAACAAATAAACCTTTTTTTTGTTTCAGAATATTTTACCAGAGTTTTTGAAATACAAAACAATACCAATGAAGAGGGCAAACAATGAAAAATATCGTTTTAGAAACAGATTTTTTAAGAATTTGATTTAATATTTTTTTATCAAAATAAATATTTTTGTGTGTAAAATAAAAATGCGAAAAAACATTTCATTTTTTTATTCATATAAATTCTCGTGTTTTATACAATCACAACTTTTAACAAAAAAAAAACAATTGATAAACATCAGATACTATAAAAGATATCTGATTTTCAGAGACAAAAACATCGTAACAAATTTAACATTTTAGAAAATTAATGTTCTCTACAAATATTGAGTTTCCATTATTTTGATAATTTTTTGTTATTTAACCTTCAAAAAAGGCTTATTTATGGTAGATTTATAATTAAAAATAAATAATGAAATTAAATTCATTAACATGAAATAGAAAAAAAAACAAAAAAATCTTAATTAAACAAAAAAAATAGAGTGCAATAATAGCTATAGGCTTTTAACTTGTTATATAACAAAACACATAACAATCCTTATATTATTTCTCAAAAAATTTACAATTTCAACAAATCATATTTCACACATTCCATTTTTATACATTAATCTAAATACTAGACATAATTTTATGTATAAAATATTACAAATATCCCTACAGTATATAATCTAGCGTTAAACTATTTAAAATATATATTCTATTCAATATATAAAGGTAACCGCTGTAATGATTTTTTGAACACAAAAGTGGCCGCCATTTCAATTTGGGGCCATTTCTGTGTTCGTGCTTATTTACATAACAAAGTTAATACTGCTATTAATTTTATTTAATCTTAGGCCGAGAAATATACACCCTTTTCATTCTTTTTGGTGAGAAAACAGTTAAAAAAAACAGAACAATTATTTAATTTTTGAAAATAGAACGCTTCTTATAATTTCACTTGACAAAAACTGAATTGGCTCTCATATGCTACCGGAACATACCCGTAGGTATTACTTTACTAATCCGTCTATATCTCATCAATCGCTGTATATTTCTTCAATATGACTGTATTGTACTATGAGTCAGTTGTTATACTACGTTTTGGAGGTGATATTTCTAACACTTCAAACTAAATAATAACATGAATTGCTACTTCTTGTTTAAATTAAGATTGCCTGGTATATTTTTAATAAGTTTCATTTTGGAAAAAATAACAAAAATTGTTGAAAAAATAATTCATAAATCACAAAGAGCAGCAATAAATTAAACTCATTACAATAATCAACAATTCATTTAAATACTAAATACATACTTAATGAATTTACAAGAACACAGTTTTGTTTGTATGATTTCTTAAAATTTAAATTATAGGACAAATGCATATTACTATACAACCTAATAACAAATTAGAATTTTTCGAAATTTAAAGACTCTATTTGTAAAGCAAGTAAAAGTGAAGCTTTGGCAAAAATCTTCACTCAACAGAATTTATGACAATTCAAAAGTATTACATAAATAAGAACAGCCGAATATTTATGTATATATTTATACACTGAGCGTTAATAATACCTTAAAAAAATTGTTTAGGAGAAATTGTTTCCTCGACCATTCTGCTAGAGGCACTGTGCCATTTCATATAGAGAGAATAAATAGCTTAAACGCAAACACAATAATAGCCTTTGTTTTAAACTGACACGTAAAATTTACAATAAGCATGTATAAGTTTCAAAACTGTGTACTCGTCAACGAGCATTCGACATGACTAGAAATGTGAATTATTTTGTTAACTAATTTAAATGGTAATAAAAATCAACTTCATAGCTGATTTTCCTGCAAATTATTTTCAGTATATAACGATTTTTGTAGCGATGCATGCAGTAGCTAAAAATCAGCATCCTTACAAACGCTACTCGTATTGTATCCGTGTTACATTGAACGTATCGCTCCTGCAACGCTCCCATTCCTCTAATGTCACCTGATTCAGTCACGCGTTTGCATCGATGCTGAATTGCTAATAAAAATGCACTGCACCGCCGCAAAATGGCGTCGTAGCCAGCCCTAAGAGCTATTACGCACTGTGTACTGATCACCGGTGACTCGATCCACAGACTCGAACCACTTGGGCGCCAGTAGTCCGACTATGCTTTGCTCGCTAGAGTTGCTGGCGACTATTCGACAGTGCGTAATAGCCCTAAGACTATGTCTGAATACTGTAGTTAATCTTTAGCGCTCATAACTGCCTATGTATGAAGAAAAAATAAACTTATGTGTATTTGATATTGAATCTTCAATTTAAATACCTAATACTCTCCAATAATACCACATATTTTGAACTCTCATATTGCCATAGAAGAAAGAAATATCTTTACACTTATACTACGCTACAATCTGTACGTGTTTCTTAGGCTGTTCTCTAGGCTCCTTCAGTATATACGAAGTGGTTCTTCTTAGGGAACCAACGGAATCTGTGAAGAGGTATGTTGCGTTATTTTTTTTTTATCAAATGATAAAAATGAATCAAATGACAATTCAATAATAGCAAATCACAGCAAATCACAAAACGGCAGTTATTTTTTTCAATAGAAATATATTTTTTATGTACAGGGTGATTTTGTTATCACTGGCAATACTTGCAGGGGTGGAAGTACTCATCAATGTGAACAACTTTTATAATGGGACTAACTGTGAAATCATGAAAAAATTATCAGCTGTTCCATACAAAAGTTCAATACCTACTCGACCAAAATGTATGAAGCAACCGTATTATTTTACTCGATATCAGAGTTAGCCCTATAATAAAAGTTGTTCACATTGATGAATACTTCCACCCCTGCAAGTATTGCCAGTGATAACAAAATCACCCAGTATACAGTCTACTTAAGTGACCCCCTCCCCACCAATTAAGTAGTGACGTAATAAGTATATCCCTGGGGTACGGTCGAGGTCCCTAGATACTCACTGTAGTGCCGGCACCTGCGGAAGGAGTGGTGCGAGCAGCGCGCGGGCGAGGCCGGCGCGGAGGCGGGCCCGCGCCGCGCGCTGCGCTACGACCACCGGACCTCCTTCAACTCTACCGTGTTGTTTGGACTTTCTTGTACCTAGGGTCAAACGTCAATAGAGCGAGAGGGATGGAGCATGGCGATGTGGCGCTCGGAGACCAGCTCGACTGGGGTAGTACCTCCACCTTACAGAATACCGACACCAGACCCTCTTAAAAGCCGGTCAAGCAATATTGACAATACGAATTTTGTGGATATAATATTGTCGATTCGAAATCATTTTTTTTTTTTTTGTTTTATTATTCAGGTAAGGTTTCATCGAGTCTACCATACCCCTTGACCGAATTATTAGATAATTAAGATCGTCACATAATTATATACAGTTAAAGTCATTAAAAGATTTGGTATTGATTAATCTACCGTAAATTCGGAAAAATGAATTGCATTAGCAATATTGCTCGAGCTTCCTTTTTAGCACCCCAGAGCTCATCGGGGAGAGGGGAAGGGTCGGCAACGCGCGAGTGATACGTCTGGTGTTGCAAGCGTTCATAGGCTACGGTAACCGCTTACCATCAGGTGGGCCGTATGCTTGTTTGCCGACAAAGTAGTATAAAAAAAAAATCTTGTTCGTCAAACGCACAAGATTTTTTTTTTAAACTATTTTGGTCCGCACAATATAGGTCGCACGTATCCGGACCGCGGTCCGCTATTTGGTGACCCTTGGGCTACGGTAACCGCTTACTAACAAGGCTGTATGGATGTATGTTACCTTAGTAGAATAAATAAGGCTTATTTTTTTACCATAATCTCACCATGCTTCGTGATGATGTAGATCCACCTTTGGTTAGCACGTAAAGCCTAGAAGTAATTGGCTCTAAAGTGCAAAGTCTAGACAGCCATGTTTGTTTTAATCTAAATTATCAACCGTATAATGTACCTCATATCTTGAAGGTGCAGGTGGAACATGCGTAGCTGGTGAACACCTAGAGCACCCAGGTCTTAGAACTGTTCTGGTTGAGTTGCCACCTCGCATTGCTGTTCTTAACTCCTGAAAATTAATACGAAATTATAATTTGTGCCCGATTTGTAGACTCAAAATCTTATGTTTTATCTAATACTAGCTGTTCCCCGCGGTTTCACCCGCAATCCCGGGATAAAAAGTAGCCTATAACGTTCCTCAAGAATTGGGCTATCAAATGCAAAAAGCGCCTTTTAAACAAACAAAAACACACTTCTTTATCTGTATATATAAAAGGAAAAGGTGACTGACTGACTGATCTATCAACGCACAGCTCAAACCACTGGACGGATCGGGCTAAAATTTGGCATACAGATAGCTATTATGATGTAGGCATCTGATAAAAAAGGATTTTTGAAAATTCCATCCCTAAGGGGGTGAAACCGCGGGGTGGTAAGCTAGTTATATTATAATAATGATAAAATAACTATCTTCTTTAATACACAATTACTTAAAGGGTAACACTAACAACTAAAAAGGAAGACCGTCACCAAATGGGAGCGTGCCCAGAATGCTGGCTGCATTTCCACGTTGGATAGCTAAGCTTATCCGTTGACCGAAATAAAAGCCAGCGTTCTGGTCACGCGTGTGTTCCTTTAACCGCTCCGCCAAGTCCTTATATATACTGTGTGCCCCTGGCCCCCACGGGCCGAGAGTTTCTACCCCAAACGGCTCAAACAAAACTATCTTCTGTATTCTTATCAATTACCTGTCCCATTTCACTGCACAACGACTGTCTCCCTTGCGAAGCGTTCTTCTTCGTATTCCAACAAAATTCCAAGATGGCTACCACTATCGCTAATGCCAAGCCACATAATAGAGTTACGAATACACCACCTGGAAAAAAATTAAATTACAAAAGAAGCAAGACATATTTTATTTTATCATACAAAAATTAAATAAATTAAGTCACTGGGGCAGCTGCGAGTGTGTGCGCAAAAATCTAAATTAAAAAATAAACTTGCATTGAACCAAACTATATTGGGTGATTTTTTAGTCACTGGCAATACTTGCAAAGAAAGAAATTATATTTATTTGTGGCACATATAGCCAATTATGTACATCAAAAAAATAGAAAAAAGAGAGAACAAGGTATCACACAATTAATAATAATAGATTTGCCACAAAACGGACCCAACACAGCATAATGCTGGTTGTAAACCAACGCTGGTCTTCCGTTGGGCCCGGTTCGTGACGTCACGATACAGACCAAGCAGGGGTGGAAGTACTCATCAATATGAACAACTTTTATTATGAGACTAACTGTGAAATCTTGAAAAAATATCAGCTGTTCCATACAAAAGTTCAATACCTACTCGACCAAAATGTATGAAGCAACCGTTTTATTTTACGCGATATCAGAATTAGCTCCATAAAAAACGTTGTTCACATTGATGAGTACTTCAACCCCTGCAAGTATTGCCAGTGATAAAAAAAAACACCCTTTTTGGATGGAAACCATGAGTCCGTGGGGTCCGAAGCTCGCCGATTCACTCGTATTTTATCATCAAACCTCAACGAGGCTTCGTGAGAACGACGGGCGGGGAGTATTTTCTGCCATCGCAGTATTTACAACAAAAAAAAAACCTCGAGGCTACCGCCCCTGCCGATGGGCAGCGTTTCCTCTCTAAGACTATTTAAAATCTCATACCAATATTCTGAACTCCCAACGGATTCGCCTTGCTGTCCTTTCCATCTCTATTACATACGTCACCGGTGTTCTTCCACCACTTATCATATAGGATCTGAATCACGCCCTTCTCCTGCAACTCTAGTATAGCGAGAGATATTTTGTCACGCCATGGACTACCTTTCCATGTTGCAATCCCGTAACCCTGAAACATATTTTTTTTTCTTTTTAAAGTAGCATGAATAGTGTATTGTACGGCATTTTTTTTTTCTATTTTTTTTATGGTTTTTTTTTATCGCTTTAACATAGTCAAGTCCGTACAAGATTTATTTAAAAAAAACTCATGAATATAAAATAATCGTCACATTGCAAGTTCCCGCCAAAAAAGTCCAGGTGACAGTTGGATTCTGACTTTGACTCACTTGATTGTTTTTTTTTTAAATAATGAACATCAATACAAGTGCACCTAGTAAAGTGAAATGAATACATGTATCGTGACTTTTCAGGTTATCTCAAATAGTCCACGAAAAGTTTTAGTAAAACGGCCACTATTTTACTAAAACCTGACTAACTTGACTTGACTATTTGTAAGCCAGACTTGGCTTTGGCCTTTATATTTTAAGATTATATTATTATCAGACAATTTAAAACAAAGAAAAATAAGACTATAAATGACAAGGCTGTATGGGCTAGAACCCTTTGGCTTCCCTAAATAAGGGAT